>LR738550.1:3300000-5700000 GCA_902685375.1 Neostethus bicornis
CCACCGCTGCTCCACCACTGTGCCACACAGTGACAGGAGGACCAGAGGGTGAGGACCAGAGGGTGTCCTTTAGCTTGTCCTCCAGCTTCTTGCCATTCCATCCCTGGCATCCCTAAGGCACAATTTAACTTCCCTTTAGATCTCTTTCCTCCTTTCAATGTCCTTGCTCCTATAAACTCTTTTATTGTGATTCAGGGCAGGCTTAACATCCCGACAAATCCCTGGCTTATTGTTGGCAAAGCACTTGACAGTTTTGGGAGAAAGCGCAACATCATAACTTCCACAGCCCCTTCAATGTTAAAGTTTATTAACACACTCCCATCTGTGGTGGTAAAGCAGTTTCTTAGTGTCTCCTCCGCGCTAGGAAACCACCTCTTGTCTCGCCTGGTTGTAACCTTCTGACAAGTGGAGTGTAGGTAGGCTTAGGGTGGAGAAGGTTATGAACAGATCTGTGCAGTATGCAGAACATCGTTGTTTTAACAACCCTGAAAAAGGCTAAGATACACAGTTTAAATTGATGGCCATCAGCTATGCAGAGGAACATGGAAATTGAGCTGCTGCGAGAGAATTTAAGATCAATGAAATGATAGTTTGCAAGTGGAGGGAACTGGAAAGCACAATGCGACAGGTCAAAAAGACGCAGCGACGGGTCAAAAAGACGTAGCGACAGGTCAAAAAGACGTAGCGACGGGTCGAAAAGACGTAGCAACAGGTCAAAAAGACGTAGCGACGGGTCGAAAAGACGTAGCAACAGGTCAAAAAGACGTAGCGACAGGTCAAAAAGACGTAGCGACGGGTCGAAAAGACGTAGCGACAGGTCAAAAAGACGCAGCGACGGGTCAAAAAGACGTAGCGACAGGTCAAAAAGACGTAGCGACAGGTCAAAAAGACACAGCGACAGGTCAAAAAGACGTAGCGACAGGTCAAAAAGACACAGCGACAGGTCAAAAAGACGTAGCGACAGGTAAAAAAGACGTAGCGACAGGTCAAAAAGACGCAGCGACAGGTCAAAAAGACGTAGCGACAGGTCAAAAAGACACAGCGACAGGTCGAAAAGACGTAGCAACAGGTCAAAAAGACGTAGCGACAGGTCAAAAAGACGTAGCGACAGGTCAAAAAGACGCAGCGACGGGTCAAAAAGACGTAGCGACAGGTAAAAAAGACACAGCGACGGGTCAAAAAGACGTAGCGACAGGTCAAAAAGACACAGCGACGGGTCAAAAAGACGTAGCGACAGGTCAAAAAGACATAGCGACAGGTCAAAAAGACGTAGCGACAGGTCAAAAAGACGTAGCGACAGGTCAAAAAGACTTGGTCAAAAAGACGTAGAAACAGGTCAAAAAGACGTAGCGACAGGTCAAAAAGACGTAGAAACAGGTCAAAAAGACGTAGAAACAGGTCAAAAAGACGTAGAAACAGGTCAAAAAGACTTGGTCAAAAAGACGTAGCGACAGGTCAAAAAGACGTAGCGACAGGTCAAAAAGACTTGGTCAAAAAGACGTAGCGACGGGTCAAAAACACGTAGCGACAGGTCAAAAAGATGCAGCTGAGTCTCCACATCTATTGATGATTGAGTGATGACTTAGAAAATGTGGAGTGGAACTGCACCAAGGATCTGCTCTGAGACCTTTGCTGTTTGCTGTGGCTGACAGACGAGGTTAGACAGGAATCGCCGTGGACAATGATGTTTGTAGATGACATTGTGATCTGTAGTGAGAGGAGGGAAGAGATGGAGGAAAAGCTGGAGAGGTGGAGGTTTGAACTAGAAAGAAGAGGAATGAAGATTAGTCAGAGTAAGACAGTACATGTGTGTGAATGAGAGGGATCCAAATGGAAAAGTGAGGTTACAGGGAGAAGAGATAAAGAAGGTAGAAGATTTTAAGTACTTGGGATCAACAGTCCAGAGCAATGGAGAGTGTGGAAAAGAGGTGAAGATGCGTGTTCAAGCAGGCTGGAACGGGTGGAGGAAAGTATCAGGTGTGATGTGTGATAGAAGAGTTTCAACTAAAATGAAAGGAAAAGTGTAGAAAACCGTGGTGAGAGCGGCCATGCTATTTGGTCTAGAAACAGTAGCACTGAAGAAAAGACGGGAAGCAGAGATGTTTGTAGCAGAGATGAAGATGCTGAAGATCTCTCTGGGAGTGACCAGGATGGACAGGATCAGAGGAACAGCACATGTTAGAGGTTTTGGGGATAAAGTTAGAGAGGCAAGACTGAGATGGTTTGGACATGTGCGGAGGAGAGAGAGAGAGTACATCAGAAGAAGGATGCTGGGTTTGGAACCACCAGGAAAGAGGTCTAGAGGAAGACCAAAGAGGAGGTTCATGGATACAGTGAAGGAAAACATGAAGATAGTTGGTGTGACCGAAGAGGATGCAGCAGATAGGGTTAGATGGAAGAAACTGACTTGCTGTGGCGCCCCCTGAAGGGAAATGTCAAAAGAAGAAGAAAAAAAACAGAAATGGCACATATAACTGAGACTGCGTCTTTTAGTGCAGTGCGCCTTATGGTCGTGAAAATATGGTATTTAATAGATTGAGAGTTTAAACCACAGACAATTGGAAAATTTACATTTAAAGACATTTTTTTTTGTGAGGTGTTAGGATTTATTACTGCATTTACATGCTCCTTAATACACAACGTGTGTTTTGTGCAGTAAAACTTGACTCTACACTGTATTTTTATTTTTAAAGTTTTCACTTCATTCAGATGTGATTTTTTTTTCTCAAACAAGACAAGAATAAAACAAAATGCTGCATAGTTTATTTCTCATCAATTCTCCAATACTATGACGTCATTTTTCACTTCTCTGAATATAAATGTAAATAAAACACAGGGAATAGAAACTGTACTACGTTAGATTTACACCAAACTACTCCGACACCGTGTTTTCTTGACCTTCTACATATAAGTTTGTTTAGTCTAAAGGTAAAACTAGCCATCTTTGGGGTTTTTACAAACACCTGCTCACAATTTACTTTCTGTGGGTTTGGCGTCGAGATGACATCCTGTAACAAAACAAGCCATGTTGTTTTTTTTTATTTAGCTGTGAAAAGATGTACACTGAGGTGGAAGGAAGTTAACCCGGAAAGTTCATCTTTTACATCCAACATGTTATTTGTGTTTTAAAAGCTGTTACATGAGGAAAAAAGTCTATTTTCTGAAAAATTTTGGAGCCTTTTTTTTTTAAAAAAAAAACTTGTTTCAGTGACTGTTTTTTTTTTTTTTAATTATCACATTTTGCTTTGAAGGCTTCCCGACTTCCAATTCTGTCCCACCCCATCTGAAATTGAGTTCCAAAGGCAGTATAATTCAAACTTCTCTGTGCCACTTCTTCCAGTTTATTCCAAAGTGTTCTTGCTCTTGTTATGAGACAAACTTCCATGACCAGACCAAAATTAGCCGATTTTGCATACTTTCGCGCGCTGCTGATTGGTACCATCGTATTGGTGGTACCGATGAAAAAAACAGGTTCTTCTTCTTTTACTTTAGGCATTTCCCTTCAGGGATCGCCACATCAAGTCAGTTTCTTCCATCTAACCCTATCTGCTGCATCTTCTTCAGTCACACCAACTATCTTCATGTCTTCCTTCACTGTATCCATGTACTGTACCTCCTCTTTTGTCTTCCTCTAGTCCTCTTTCCTGGTGGTTCCAAATAAAAAACAGGTTCAATTTAAAGAAACTCATATGTTCTCATGTTTAAATTCAGAAAATGTTGCTTTTAATCTGAATGAATCTGGTTACATTTTGGAGTATTCTGACATAAAACCTCTGAATTGATACAAGCAAACAAGCTTTAAGTCATTAAGAAATTTTTTGTTTTTGAACCACCTTATGGTCATTTTAAGAGTGTATTTTAGAACTTTGCTTCAATTTTTTCCCATTTGCTTTTTAAGAAAAATTTCAGAAAATATTACAAGTAAGTAAACCTGAAATAGTTTAACTAAAGGTTTGATCCATGGAGGAAGGTTAGACTTATTTAGTAGGTGTGTGGAAACTACTAGTTTGATCGACTTCTGAATGAGTAGATACCAATGCATTGCTCTTTTTGAATCATAAGGCCAACCCGACTATGACTGTGCAGACGAAATGAGAACAACCACCACTGGGATAACGCATCAGACAACCGAACAGCAAATAACGACAAAAAAACAGTCTGATGAGACTAATCAGTTTTTAATTTCCAATCAAACCATCGGAGACCTGTTTTTCAGCAGGTAGGCCTGCAGCTTTATTTGTTTCCAATGATTACAAAGTGTTACACACAAACCATCCACCCTTGTTTGTGTTTCAGATCTTGGACCGGGATGCCATTCTGGTACACACTGTTCCGCTGGGGTTTGTTCATATTTCTACTCGTCATCCTGTGCATTGTTCAAAAGTGGACAAAAACAAACTGAACGAGAGGTGATTTATCAAAATAAAAGGTTGAGATTAATCAAGCCTTATTTTCAAACTGGGTTTGGCTCTCTCGAAGAAATCTGTCAAATGTTTTGAGATTTTATTTTTCACAATAAAAGTTTGGTTTTGTATTACAAGTAATTTCAGCCCATTTTTGCTGATTCTGTATATCTCCATCAGAGTTTCAATCAAATGACTTTTATTGTTTTGGGCATCAAATAATTAAACAAAGCACATCTGAAGATCAGATCTGAAGTTGGAGATCGACAGGCGGATCGGTGCGGCATCAGCAATAACTAGGACGCTGCATTGGTTCGTCGTGGTAAAGAGAGAGCTGAGCCGAAAAGCAAAGCTCTCGATTTACAAGTCGATCTACGTTCCAACCCTCACCTATGGTCACCAGCTGTGGGTGGTGACCGAAAGAATGAGATCGTGGGTACAAGCGGCCGAAATGAGCTTACTCCGCAGGGTGGCTGGGCTCTCACTCAGAGATCGGGTGAGGAGCTCTGCCATCCGGGAGGAGCTCGGTGTCGAGCCGCTGCTCCTCCAGGTCGAGAGGAGCCAGATGGGGTGGTTCGGGCATCTGGTCAGGATGCCCCCCCGGGCGCCTCGCGGGCAAGGTGTTTCGGGCACGTCCCACCGGGCGGAGACCAAGGGGCAGACCCCGGACCCGCTGGAGAGACTATGTGTCACAGCTGGCCGGGGAACGACTTGGGATCCTTCCAGGTGAGCTAGAGGATGCGGCCAGTTAGCCTCAAAGTACAGCCACACGCTACTTCTGTTTTTTACTTCCATCTCTCTCCACTTTTACCGACTTCCGTTTTTTTTTTTTTTGTTTCCTGGCCCCGAGTCGCTGAGTCATGTGACAAGTCAAAGCAAAAGAGAGGAGAGAGGGGGCGGGGCCGCCTCGCTTTAGCATACAGGTGCTACACACAGCATTTACACATATTTTGCAGACAGATAAGTTAGATTGTCTTTTTGGAAAAGAAAAAAAAAAAAACGGAAGCAAAGTGCGGAGGGTAAAACTTCAACCAAAGTATCGATATTGTAGTTGGAGTATCGATCAATATCAAAACCGTGGTGAGACCGGCCATGCTGATTGGTCTAGAAACAGTGTCACTTAAAAAAGACAGGAAGCAGAGATAAATAAAATAAATGAATTACTCTATTCATCCCTCACCGGGGAAATTTGTTTGCTGCACTCCTTAAACCGCAGCAGGCTGCCCTTCAACGGCACCAATGGTGGGAGAAGTAGGGGTTAGGTGTCTTCTCCAAGGACCCTAGACGTGCTCTCCATGGGACGCAAACCCGCGACCTTCCGGTCCGCGGGCGAACGCTCTAACCACGCGGCCACCGTCTCCACCCTAGATGGAGACGTACTCCCAGAGATGAAGATGCTGAGGATCTCTCTGGGAGTGACCAGGATGGACAGGATCAGAGGAACAGCACATGTTAGAGGTTTTAAAGTCAGAGAGGCCAGACTGAGATGGTTTAGGAACATACAGAGGAGAGAGAGAGAGTACATCAGAAGAAGGATGCTGGGTTTGGAACCACCAGGAAAGAGGACTAGAGGAAGACCAAAGAGGAGGTTCATGGATACAGTGAAGGAAGACATGAAGATAGTTAGTGTGACCAAAGAGGATTCAGCAGATAGGGTTAGATGGAAGAAACTGACTTAATGTGGCGACCCCTAAAGGAAAATGCCGAAAGAAGAAGAAGAAGAATCGATCAATATCAATACCAGCGTTTGTATCGATATTATCGATATTAGGATCGATCCGCCCACCCCTACTGTGGACTTGATTTACCAGTCAGTCTGCACAGGATAGTACAGAATGATCCACATTCTGATTTTGTACAGCTTTATTTTATCTTCTAAACCATCTCTCATCACCAGAGGTCACCAGTCTGTCACAGGATCACACATAACCAATCACACCACAAACTCTCCTGCCGGCAATTTAAACCTACTTTCTCCTGGATGCGGAAGTAAATTCTTTGGTTTTTTTGTCTTTTTGTGGAAATATTTGTATCAAACAATTTTAACTTGAACTAGAATCAAATTAATTAAAAAGAACCGACTTGACCAAGACTCACATGGATTGGTGTTTTACATCTACGCAACTAAAAGGATCAAAGTTTTTATATTGTTTAAATAAAGATGACTCAGCTGGACCTTTGGATCTGGCACCAGGGTGGAGTTTATTTTATTGGATGTTTTTTGGTGGAGTTGAACCTTTAACCTCTTTCTGCATCCAAGCAGAATGAAAGCACTCAGGTTAATAATAAAACACTTTATGCATTTGGTCACGTTCTTTTCACTGTTCAATCATTACCTGAAAGTAAAACAAACTCATTTGTTCCGTTCCGTCATCTTCCGCTTGTTCCGGGGTCGGGTCGCGGGGGCAACAGCCTCAAACAGGCAGCCCAGGCCTCTCTCTCCCCGGCTGCATCCTCTAGCTCACCCGGAAGGATCCCAAGTCGTTCCCCGGCCAGCTGTGAGACATAGTCTTTCCAGCGGGTCCGTGGTCTGCCCCTTGGTCTCCTCCCGGTGGGACGTGCCCGAAACACCTCGCCTGCGAGGCGCTCGTGGGCATCCTGATGGCCGCGTGGCCGCGTGGTTAGCGCGTTCGCCCGCGGACCAGAAGGTCGCGGGTTCGCGTCCCACGGAGAGCACGTCTAGGGTCCTTGGAGAAGACACCTAAGCCCCACTTCTCCCACCATTGGCGCCGTTGAAGGGCAGCCTGCTGCGGTGTAAGGAGTGCAGCAAACAAATTTCCCCGGTGAGGGATGAATAGAGTAATTCAAAATAAATTAAAAAATTAAAAAATTAAACAAGGTCTTTCTCTCTATCAGCGATTACTGTGCACTTGTTTCAAATGGCTGAAGTGAGGGACCCGCACCACCTAGGCTAGGCTGAACTCGCCAGCAAAGACACCACAGACTGAGCAGGCAGAGCTCCTTGGATGGAGGATCCCCATGAGGGCCACAGGCACTGTATTGTGTAATAAATACAGGATTCCGTTTCACTTATTATCATTGGCTAAAGGTTGGTAATTGTTATGATTGGTTGATGGTGTGGGTTCCTAGGGTGGTCACACTGTCGTGGGTGTATAGTGTGTACCAGAGGGGACTGAAGACACAGCCTTGGGGAACACCCAGGATGATTGTGGATGTAATTGTGCCCATCCTGACATCCTGGGGTCTGTTGGTCAGGAAGTCCTTTCTCCAGTGACAGAGGGAAGTTCCCAGCTGCAATTGCTGTAGTCTATTGATCAGTCAGGCAGGGCCGATGGAGTTATATGCTGAGCTGAAATAAACAAACAATATCCTGACATATAGGATGTGCCAGGATTCTCAATGTGACTGAGGGCAGAGTGAAGGGTGATGAAGATGGAGTATTCTGTGGAGCTGTTGAACCCATAGGCTTACTGCTGTTTGTCAAAGCCAGGTCGGATATCGTTCTAGCTGTGTCAGGGCCACAAGCCGGTAATCATTTAACCCTGGGATGGTAGAGGATTTTGGCACTGGAATGAGTTTTCAGGCAGATGGGGACTTAAGCTTGCATTAGTGACCAGTTGAAAATGGTGGTGAACATTGCAGCAAGCTGGTGAGCACATGATTTCAGTGTCCTCCTGGGAACTCCATCTGGCTCTGCAGCTTTGTGGATGTCAATGCTTTGCAGGGCCCTCGTTACCTGGTAATATTGGATAACGATATTATCTTCCGCTTGTTCCGGGGTCAGGTTGCGGGGGCAACAGCCTCAAACGGGAAGCCCAGGCCTTTCTCACCCCGGCTGCATCCTCCAGCTCACCCAGAAGGATCCCAAGTTGTTCCCCGGCCAGCTGTGAGACACAGTCTCTCCAGCGGGTCCGGGATATGCCCCTTGGTCTCCTCCCGGTGGGACGTGCCCGAAACACCTCACCAGCGAGGCGCTCGGGGGGCATCCTGACCAGATGCCCGAACCACCCCATCTGGCTCCTCTCGACCTGGAGGACGAGCGGCTCGACACCGAGCTCCTACCGGATGGCAGAGCTCCTCACCCAATCTCCAGAATGAGAGCCCAGCCACCCTGCGGAGGAAGCTCATTTCGGCCGCTTGTACCCGCAATCTCATTCTTTTGGTCACCATCCACAGCTGGTGACCATAGGTGACAACCCCCCCCCCCAAAAAAACCCCAAAAACATCAGTTTTCCAAAATTAAAAAATGAATTACTCTATTTATCCCTCAGCGGGAAAATAATAAACTTAGGTTTGAAAATTTATACTGTAAAATGAGACAAAAAACAGGACAGAACGAACAAAAGATAGAGAAACTAAATTCTGCAGGAAAAAACGAGAAGCCACCCAAAAAAATGTATTTCTTTATTGCAATAATTAATAAAGTTTCTTGAATGTTTAATGTAGTCCAAAATAAGAAACATAATTTGCAAACAATTTAAAAATTACATTGTTTTGATTTGAAAAAGTTTGTACAATTAATTTAAAACAAAACATATTTTATTTTAAATGAAGTGTGTACATTTAATTGGTTTATTGGTTTACAGTATCCCGAGTAAAGACGTGTCGATTTTATGCACAATTCTTTTAAACCAGTAGCAGTTACCATAGGAATCAAACACAGCAAGCAATCGGTCCTGAATGCTCTTCACTGCTGCATTTTTTTCTCTTTTGGAGTCGCATCACTGGTGTGTATTGCTTTATAAATGTGCTTGTGACTTTTTATCAGAAATGTTTTATAAAAACTGCTATAGGAAATCGGTCCATCGTGGTAAAGAGAGAGCTGAGCCGAAAAGCAAAGCTCTCGATTTACAAGTCAATCTATGTTCCTACCCTCACCTATGGTCACCAGTTGTGGATGGTGACTGAAAGAATGAGATCGCGGGTACAAGCGGCCGAAATGAGCTTCTTCCGCAGGGTGGCTGGGCTCTCACTCAGAGATCGGGTGAGGAGCTCTGCCATCCAGGAGGAGCTCGGAGTCGAGCCGCTCCTCCTCCAGGTCGAGAGGAGCCAGATGGGGTGGTTCGGGCATCTGGTCAGGATGCCCCCCGAGCGCCTCGCGGGCTAGGTGTTTTGGACATGTCCCACAGGGAGGAGACCAATGGGCAGACCCCGGACCCGCTGGAGAGACTATGTCACACAGCTGGCTGGGGAACGACTTGGGATCCTTCCAGGTGAGCTGGAGGATGCAGGCGGGGAGAGAGAGGCCTGGGCTACCCGTTTGAGGCTGTTGCCCCCGCAACCTGACCCCGGAACAAGCGGAAGATGACGGAACGGAACGGAGCTATAGGAAATTTGATTTCTGCTCATCAACTTCAGATGAGCCGTGTGATGCCTAGCAGACAAAACAACTTCAGTTAACTGTTTGGTAACAGAATAATACTTTTGTGCTGGAAGACGTAATTGTTTTTGCTTTAATGAGACTCTTGTAAAAATCTATGCTGTTATTATTCAGTTTCACCTTTTTGAGCCAATTAAAACTGTCTAATGGCAAACACATCTGCAGAATGTTTATTGTGAGAAAGGAGTTTTCAGGCGATACAACCCTTTATCGCACATGTATTGCATATTTATTTAAATCATTTGTATGCTATTGCTGCTATTTGAACAAATGAGAAAATCCAATTCCTTTGGTTAAAATGTTCCCTGCAGTTTTTCAGCTCACAATGCAGAAGGGATTTTGTCCCACTGCTCCACACAAATCTTCACTAGATCAGTCAGGGTCTGTTGCTGAGCAACACAGTTTGAAAGTGATGTGCGATGAGTTTGATGGCTTTTGAGGCACTGACTCCTCAAGGGTCAGATTTACAAATACAAGAACTGAGAACTGCATCTTATTTCAGCATTCATCCAACAGCATCCAACGAGGGAACATGCTTCATATCTCATCAGCAATTCTCTTTCAATTACACTCACAAACCAACACAAAAATTTACACGGGAACGTTTACACTTTGTCATACTGTAAACAAATTAACGTACTGAGATTTAACTTTGACAAACATTAAGAAAATGTCAGTTATTATTAAAACTTTAAATGCTGGTGCTTTGATTAATTTAATGAAGTTTGCCCATTAAAATGATCAGGGAAAATCTTTAAGGACAAGAATGTATTTACTTAATACTATTTTTCCCATTACTCCCATCTCATTTTTCAAAATAAAACAAACACTTGAAACCAGTTGTGGCCTTACTTTTACTTAGAAGTTAAGTTCATCCCCTGGTCCGTGGAAAGTCACAGGATGTTCAAATACTACAATTGAGGAGCAAAACCAATGGAGAGTGTGGAAAAGAGGTGAAGAAACGTGTTCAGGCAGGCTGGAACGGGTGGAGGAAAGTATCACGTGTGATGTGTGATAGAAGAGTTTCAGCTAAAACGAAAGGGAAAGTGTACAAAACCGTGGTGAGACCGGCCATGCTGATTGGTCTAGAAACAGTAGCACTGAAGAAAAGACAGGAAGCAGAGATGGAGGTAGCAGAGATGAAGATGCTGAGGATCTCTCTGGGAGTGACCAGGATGGACAGGATTAGAAATGAGTACATCAGAGGAACAGCACATGTTAGAAGTTTCGGGGATAAAGTTCGAGAAGCAAGACTGAGATGGTTTGGGCACATACAGAGGAGAGAGAGGAGAGGAGAGAGAAGAAGGATGCTGGATTTGGAACCACTAGGAAAGAGGACTAGAGGAAGGCCAAAGAGGAGGTTAATGGATACAGTGAAGGAAGACATGAAGATAGTTGGTGTGACCAAAGAGGATGCAGCAGATAGGGTTAGATGGAAGAAACTGACTTGCTGTGGCGACCCCTAAAGGGAAATGCCGAAAGAAGAAGAAGAAGGAGCAAAACCTTCAGACAAAAGACTCAATCCACATTCCATTCCTACCTGTTCTCACTTCTTTGATTCTAGAAACTACTCGAAACCTGCAGCAACCACCATGGCTGCCACAACCTTGCTAGCCCTGGGGAGTCTTATTGTGGCCGTTAGTGTCCAAGGTACAGAATTTGATTTGCTAACTCAGTAAGAATGCAACTGTTGAAGGCTGGTTAACAGGTTGTTATTGTAGTCTGGTAGAGCGTTTATCCTGCTCATGTCTTCGTTTTGTTTCTTTTACAGCTGAAGACTGCATTTTACCGTCTTTACCTGCTCACATGGCTCTGTTTAAGGACAACACAAAAAGAACAAGTTTCAAAAATGGTGCAATAGTCAAGCTGAAATGTATTGCTGGCTTCAGGTCTGTTGGAGAACGCTCTTTCATCACCTGCACAGGGGGTGTGTGGGAAGTACCTACCATGAGATGTGAAGGTAAATTTAAGAAATGTATATTTTCATTAAAAATTTTCAGCTTGTAAAAGCACTGTTTATGTTTGTCGGAGATGCATTTGTTTCATTATTTATATTTTCTGTGACAGAGATAACTTGTGGACCACTACCAAACATAGCATTTGGTGCCATTACATATGAAGGAAGAAATTTCGGGAACAAAGCCATAGCCTATTGTCACAAGGGGTTAGTAATAAAGGATATTCATTTCATTTACATTTATAAAATTATAAAAAATTAAGCAAAATATAAAAATAAAACTCTGTTTGTCAACATTTTGTTTGTGAAATTAGTTACAATTTGATTGGAACTCCAGACCTACTTTGTGGCTTTAAGGGCTGGTTGGGGACTTTACCCGTGTGTGAAAGTTTGTCCTCTTTTCTTTAATCACCACTTTGCACTCTTTTAAAAAAAAGTCTGTATCTCTTTACGTTATTTTTTTTTTGTCTCCAGAGATTAAGTGTCCAGGTTTACAAATTAACAATGGCAACCTCAGCCCTAACTTAACCAGCTTCAACTACAAAGATCAAGTGACGTACAATTGTGGCAAAGGCTATGAACTCAATGGAACAAAAGTATTACAATGCTTGGAAACTGGCCAATTTGATCACAGCCCTCCCAAATGTATCTGTAAGTACTCCAATAATATTTATTTAATTCAGCCTCAAACTTTTTGGGCAGCTTCAAAGTTTTTCTTTGTCTTTTTGTTGCAGGGATTAAATGCGACAACCCAAAAATTCCTAACGGCGAGGTTATTCCATTCATAATCTCACCGTTCTCATTGTCTCAACCAGATAAAATTGGTGGCGTTTTTTCTTCATTTGATTATAAGTCTGTTGTCAGATTTCAGTGTGATTTTGGTTATAAAATGAGGGGGTCAGCTGTGTCAACTTGTACCCTCAATGGCGAGTGGTTGCCATCACCTCCACAATGCATCAAGAGTGAGTGATGATAAAAATAATGCACATCAGAGTGATTCAGTGTTCACATTGCCCCATCATCTTGTGCTTAGCTGAGATTTGTATCAACTTATGAACATTAACGATCTGCTCACACTGTCTGGTAGTATCTACCATGGTCAGATGTTGCCTAAGCAATTCTTTGTAATTATGAACTTAGCAAATGATCTTTGGACATCTTGTAAGTGCAGGTCCTTCCAATAAGGCATTGTAGGAACACATGCTGACGTACACAGATTTCTCCAACCCACCAACAGACGCAATTAAAAGGAGTTGCCTAGCTATTAAATTGATTGGAGTAGATTTAATTTTGCTGCGGTGTAAGTGTTTTTCAAAACTCCCAAATCATGAGTGTGATGCCTCATTGAAAAGAAATCACAACAGTCCTGGTATTGTCAGCAAGATGCCATGTTGGCATTTCAGTATATGTACGTCAATACGCCCTTGGAAAGACCTGACACCTCGGTTCCTTTATTGCAGAAAGCTGCTTACATTTCTTCATTTCTTACAGCTCAAGACTGTACCAGACCAGATTTACCCTTGGACATGACTTTGTCTGATGAAGACATAGTTAAGAACAGATTTCCAGATGGTTCGATGGTTACACTGCAATGTGAAATGGGCTTCTTCTATAAGGAAGGATCCAAAAACATAACCTGTAATGGAGGTAACTGGATCAACCGCACAATGCAGTGTGAAAGTAAGTTCTTTTAACCCCAAATCCAAGACATAGCTCGATGTTTTAAGTTGTGCATTCAGTGACTTTATCCAGGAACATGACATAGCAAGCCAATATCCGCCACAAATAATGTTTAGTTTTCTGAGCATTTGAGGAGGAGTTACATGAGTAAATGTGGGCGATAGCTAAGATTGCACCGTGAGCAACTGATTTGACCTTCAGATCTTGGTGCCGCTCTGTGCGATTCCTCTTAGTCTGTGCCAAAATCTTCCTCACCTTCATCTTTATGTTTTCCAGGATGTGCTCATGAATAGCAACATTATAGCTTTCAGTTTGATTTTTTTTATGATTGTAAATTAAACAGTGACATTGTTCATCCACTCAGTAATCTGACTGGTTTTATATGACGAGGCTTAATATCAGGATAGCATGAAGCTGGCATGTCCTACAAACATGTGTCCTATTATGTAACTTTAAGGCAACTCTGGAGCTGTTGTTCACAATCACAAACCTACTGTTATGTAATATTTAGTGGCATACACAGAACGATGACTGATCATTGCTCTTGTTCTCCTTTTGGCATTTCCCTTCAGGGGGCGCCACAGCAAGTCATTTTCTTCTATCTGATCCTGTCTCATGCTTCCTCTTTGGTCTCGCCAACTACCTTCATCTCCTCCTTTGCTGTATCCATACTCTATGCGCTTCCTCTTTCCTTGCCTGCCCGGCGGTTCCAAACTCAGCATCCTTCTACCGATCAGGAAAGTGGGAATTAAACTTTGATTCTTGACCTGGGAGGAAGGGCAAACTGAGTAACTGTTAGAATTAGTGCTTTGAACAAGGACCAGTTTTTTTCTTTTAGTTTCAGTAATGCAGACAGAGCTGGATGCCATTTGTATTATAGTGAAAATAATCATTGTAATTGCAGAAAAAATTGCCAAGAGCGAAAAAATTAATAACAAGATCCAGGGCTTACCGTGAGAAACAATAGGGGACAGCTAGTATCTAGAGGAATTGAGTTTAATGAACTGTGTGTGGCCAGATAGATATCATCTACGCTTGAAGCCTGAGGTGGTACTTCTTATGTATGTGAGTCATCATCTGTTTTTGAAAACACCTTCATGTTTGTTTCCAAGGGAAGAATTGTGGACTGCTGAAAGGAGTTGAAAACGGAGTTATCAAATATGAAGGAACTTTGTTTGGTGACACAGCCAAACTCCACTGTAACAATGGGTAATAACTTTTACTCTCTTTTGTGTGTTCTGTTCCAGTGTCTTCTTCTTCTTCTCCTTTCGGCATTTCCCTTCAGGGGTCGCCACAGCAAGTCAGATTCTTCCATCTAACCCTATCTGCTGCATCCTCTTCAGTCACGCCGACTATCTTCCTGTCTTCCTTCACTGTATCCATGAACCTCCTCTTTGGTCTTCCTCTAGGCCTCTTTCCTGGTGGTTCCAAACCCAGCATCCTTCTTCCTATGTACTCTCTCTCTTTTCTGCACATGTTCAAACCATCTCAGCCTGGCCTCTCTGACTTTATCTCCAAAACCTCTAACATGTGCTGTTCCTCTGATATACTCATTTCTGATCCTGTCCATCCTGGTCACTCCCAGAGAGATCCTCAGCATCTTTATCTCTGTTACCTCCATCTCTGCTTCCTGTCTTTTCCTCAGTGGCACTGTCTCTAGACCAAACAGCATGGCCAGTCTAACCACGGTTTTGTACACTTTTCCTTTCATTTTAGCTGAAACTCTTCTGTCACACATCACACCTGATACTTTTCTCCACCCGTTCCAGCCTGCTTGAACACGCTTCTTCACCTCTTTTCCACACTCTCCATTGCTCTGGACTGTTGATCCTAGATACTTAAAATCTTCCACCTTCTTTCTCTTTTCTCCCTGTAACCTCACTTTTCCGTTTGGAATCCTCTCATTCACACACATACTCTGTTTTACTCTGACAAATCTTCATTCCTCTTCTTTCTAGTGCAAACCTCCACCTCTCCAGCTTTTCCTCCACCTCTTCCCTCCCTCCCTTCCCTCTTTCCTCTTCCTTCCATTCCAGTGTCTTTCACTTAATCAAAGGCTGGGTCACGGGGGCTACAGCCTCAGCCCGGCTTCCCTCCCTGGCTACATCCTCCAGGTCAGCCGCAAGATTCAGAGGCATTCCCCGTCCAGCTGTGAGATATAGTCTCTCCAGTAGGTCCTGGATTTGCCTCTGGGTGTCCTCCCATTGATACATGTCTGGAATACCTCACCAGCAAGGCATCCGGGAGGCATCCTAACCAGATGCCCAAAGCACCCCATTTGGCTTCTCTCGATCAGCTACCAGCAACAGCTCTATATGGGCTCCTACTGGTTGGCAGAGCTCCTCTATGATTTACCATGGGCACTGTGCAAGAAGCTCATTTTAGCTGCTTGCATCCTGGATCTTGTTCGTTTGGTCACCAACGACATCTTTTTGTACACTACTATGAGAGAGTGGTTGTACAAGTTTGAAAAATGAGTAAACTTACCCCATTCCCCCCAAAAAACCCTATTCAGTTAACATTTTTATTTTTCTTAGTTACAAACTGGTTGGAAATCCGGAGATACCTTGTGGGTCGTATGGCTGGTTGAGAGGGTTCGTCAAATGCAAAGGTTTGTCTTTTTTACTTGTTTTAAACTTATTCAAATACTCATTTTAAAAACTCTCTATGTGTTCAGAGTCTAAAACAATTTATTTTGTGTTTTTGGAGATGTGATCTAACAAAATAAAAAGTATAACTGTTCAAATTAATTCTTTTTTACTTAGAAATTCGGAAACAAGTGTAAGAAGCAGGACTCACAACCCGAGTTTAGTTTTTTACGTCTGTGGCTCTGATACTAAGATGGAACGGGTGTGAGTGAAGCTTTTAATTTCAACTATGACATAAATACCTGATGTTCACCTGGAATTAATAAATAATAAAGAGAATAACAGAGAAAAAACACCACCTTTTCTGCGCTTTCTGGACCACTAGAAATGTGGGGATTGTGAATATAAGCACTAACTTTTTTTGTTCTTTTTTTTTTTCCATGTGTCTTTTTCTTCAAAAAGTCAGACACATGAAGTAAAATCCCAGTTTGAATTCTTTTTTCTTTAAACTGTATATTTATTCACACAGTTGATAAACTGTTGACACTGATCAATAAAACTGTATTTAAAATATGGAGATAAAACTTTAGAGTTCGTGTGTTTCTTTTCTGTCAGATCACTCATTACAGTACTGTGTTTTACAAAAAACATATTCCTCATTAAATTACACTTTAAAACGTATCAATAGAAACTAATATTATTAAATTTTGTCATCATGGGTGTGTTGTATCTTTATCAAATTAGAAATCAGATTACGTATTTATAACAATGCAACAGCTATTACTTTGCTTTACCATAACTGCATTATTGTGTGAAAAATTAAATTTACCGTATTTTCACGACCATAAGGCACATATAAAAGTCTTCGGTTGTCTTCAAAATGAACGGCAGTGCGCCCTATGTGTGTTGTGCGTTAAGGAGACCGGACGGTTTTTTCCACGCCTCACCATTGCTTCTGATTTATGGCTCTATGCGTGCTCATCTCACCGCCGACGTGAAAAAGTGAATTTGATGAACTACGCTAGCTGTGATTCCAGGAGGTCTGACAAAGGAACTCTAACTACTGGACATCGGCGTGAACCGGCCGTTCAATGTAAGGCTGCGAGCGGCGTGGGAGCAATGGATGATCAGAGGAGACCACTGCTTCACGAAGGGTGGAAGCCTGTGCCGGGCGAGTTACGCCACAGTTTGCCAATGGATTGTAGATGCTTGGGCTAACGTGTCTGCTGGCACTGTTGTCTGAGCTTTCGTAAAAGCAGGCATCATTTCCGTGGAGCTGCACGGTTCAGAAAGTGACTCTGACAGCGAGGAAAGGATTTAGCGCAGCTGTTAGATTCTGAAGCAGAGGATGAGGACTTGGATGGATTTAATAAATGACTTTATGACGACTGTAACTAATATTTAAATAAAACCAACCAAACTCAGTTTTACTCCTGATCTATTTTTAAATACTCACACTTGTCTGCTTGTGTGTGTGTTGTTGTAAGGCGGACGTACGTAGTAGAGGATATGTATATAAAAACCACACCCTATCATCAGGTGCGCCTTATGTGTGTGTTAAATATAGAGCACACAAAACTAGGACTGCGTCTTTTAATACGGTGCACCTTTTGGTCGTGAAAATACGGAATGTTCAACCCTGGTCTGGTGTTTTACTGAATCCTGGTGCTTGTTTTTTGAGCGGTGTTGCATAAGTATAATTTTCTCTCTTCTTCAGACTAACACAAAGAGTTAAAAATTTATCGTAGATGGCTTCTTCCCTCTGCACCCATCCTCCACCTGTCTCCTGTTACCTGCCATTTTGTGTCACACGTGTCTCTCCTGCATTCAAGCCTTGTTCCACCTCTCCCCAATGTCTGTTTATGTTTTGTCTTATCTTCTTTTTTAGTCACACCGCTGCTCGATTTGTGCTTCTCTTTGCTGCCCAGGAACCCCAAGACTTGCCCTGTCCTCAACTCAACCCTTGTTTTGTCCAGAAACCTTGGTCTTGTACCTCTGGTCTCTAACCGCCACCATTGCCACCATTTCTCTGGTCTCTGCTCCCTACACTGTGGTTCCCGCTCTGCTCCCTGGCTCGCCACCAAGTCTGGTTTCCCACCGCCAGTCCCTTATTAACCTTCCCTTCATAAACTCTTTCAACTTGACTTTTTGTGTATTTGCGTCCTCTTCAGTCCTAAACCCTGTCCCTGTTTGGGTTGTACTTTGGCAAAGTGGTTCATGAAGTACCTGAAACCTGAGTCTGGCAGGGAGTGCCAGCAATAAAGGAAGATAAAATGATAAGCTTGTGAAGCATGTCTTCTAATGCAAGAAGTATTTCCACGTCATCTTTTGAGCTGTGTTGTTTCAGAAAGAGATGTGACTAAACATGGAAGAAGTCCCACAGCTCGGCTGGGACAGACAATAATTAGGATTTGTCAAATAAAAAGAGGATTCCAGGTCTTTAACTAGGTGCAAGTAACAGGATGACTTAATTTTCTGCTCATCTGGGATCAGGTTGTGAGGGCAGTAGCCTGAGCCACAGTGAAGGTGATACTTTCAGTTTGCAGGTGTTGGTGATACATCAGATTTCAACTGAACTGACTTTTTAAATTTTGATAACTTTTTCAACAGCTTCATTCGGAACTTTTGTGAATCATTATTTTCTGATCTCACAAAGTCAACATGACGTTATGGGTGGAGCTGATCAAATAAAATGCCCATAAAAAGATTAATTTCTTAGTGCTCATTGGCGAACTCACTTACTCGTACTGAACAAGTTAGGGTTTGGCCCATTTTATCACTTTCAGGAATGGCCTGTTTGCTGTGCGACATAACCCAGATTCCTGCGGCACAGTCATGTGAGATTTACACAACAGGTCTTTTATAGAGAGAAGAGGAAGGGAGGATTAAATAAACGCTCTGCTTTCATTGTGTCGTTCAAAAACAATGATGCAATCTGAGTCCAGAGAGGAACTGGCTGTTGGTTGAGTCACCTTCTCTTCCTCAGTGCTACCAAAACGTTCTGAAAATGTCTGTTATTATTACTCTGTTATTTAAATTTCTCTATATCATTTTATTAAGAAATTAGGTTTTGTTTAGTAGAAAACAAGAACAAGCCCATGCCAAAGCATCAAACAATATGAAACCATATACCATATGTCACAAACTTTATCAGTTTATCTATAGTTGGTACTGATTACCTTTGACAGAGATGTTTGAATTTAGGTAATAAGGATTTTAAAGCTAGAGAGCATAATATTGTGTGGCTCACTATCTTGCACAGCTCGTAGGAGGGCTTGTGTTTTCTTAAACAAAGGCAGGATAATCTTTAAACAAAGAATAAGCTGATTCCCAGATATTGAACACTGTCCCTCCCCCAAATTATATGACAAACTTTATCAGTTCATCTATAGTCGGCACTGATTAACTTAGGTCAGTTTCTTTAAAAGCTCGACAGCGGTTTGGGAAATGTTTTGATCACAAGAATTTGTGACCTCAATGTTCCTAAAAACCTACTTACAGTTGGTACTGAGTAACTGTAGGCAGTTATGTGGAAATTTCTTTAGTGTCTGGAGAGCTTTTGCGTTCAGAAAAGGGTGACGGAATCATGGACGGATACATGAAGAGTCCAACTGCATTAAGTCTCCTCCACACTGTGCTTGGAAGTGTAAAAATGCCAGCAAAGGCCGAAAAAAACGTCCATGAAAGAGCAGAAACAAACAGAGTTCTTTTTGCTCTTTTATCCGGTCATAACTTTATTGGATAAAAAAAGTTTTGATAAATCCACTCTTGATCCCACTACTCCATATTCATTCTTACCAATCTCAACCCTAGCATTGGTTGCATAACTCAACAGGTTCATTTATTCATCAAACGATGTCCGACTGTATTAAAATGCTCAAACATGCCACTGTGTGTTTATCTTATTATTTGCAAAGTTAGCGTAAGTCAATGAGAAAATTTATCTACTAATTGTGTTCTGATCTTGATGCTGCTTCTGTAATAAAATACCAAAAGACTCCAGTATGTCAAATTATGATGCCTGCTGTTGCCGTAGGTAACATTAAGAAGAAGCACCTCTAATCGTACTGAACTCTTCAGTAAAAAAGTTCTTTTTATTCTCATACTTTTATAAAGCAGCTGAATTTCTATCAACCAATATCATTTTTAATTATGAACTAACAAATTACAAAGCTCTTAATTTACAAGTCGATATAGGTTCCTACTCTCACCTATGGTCACCAGCTGTGGGTGGTGACCGAAAGAATGAGATCGCGGATACAAGCGGCCAAAATGAGCTTCCTCTGCAGGGTGGCTGGGCTCTCACTCAGAGATCGGGAGAGGAATTCTGCAATCCGGGAGGTTCTCGGTGTCGAGCTGCTCCTTCTCCAGGTTGAGAGAAGCCAGATGGGGTGGTTAGGGCATCTGATTAGGATGCATCCCGAGTGCCTGGCCGGTGAGGTATTTCTGGCACGTCCCACTGGGAGGAGACCAAGGGGCAGACCCCGGACCCGCTGGAGAGACTATGTCTTACAGCGGACCTGGGAATGACTCGGGATCCTCCCGGATGAGCTGGAGGATGCAGCTGGGGTGAGAGAAGCCTGGGGCTTCCCGTCTGAGGCCGCTGCCCCTGCGACCCAGCCCTGGATAAACACAAGACGATGGAATGGAATAAATAAAGATTTCCCATAAGAACTAAACCCTCTTTCTATAATCCGTTTGTATGTTTACATTTACACAACCAGAGAAGGTTAAAGTTTGATGTTGTGCAAACAGAAATGATCGAGCAGGACCTTTGAATTTAAGACAAATAAGAATAGTTGGTTTAAACACGGTTTGGGGGAGCTGAACTTTATCTGTTTATGTCTCCGATCTATGTAAAAAGCAGCCATACAGGTCAGTGATAAACTTTATGTTCCTGTTGCCATTCCTTTCTACAGGATCATAATTATTTAGATTATTATAAATAATTTCTAATTTGTGGAGTAGTCTCCAGGTTTTAAAATCTGTCCTCGAGTGGCCGTTGGTAAAGAGTTGAGATTAAATGGAATTTGTTTTTGTTATTTTTTAATGTTAAGATGATCAGAATGGTGGTTAGTGTTTGAAGTGTTGCTTTGACAGATTTGCTCGACCATGGACGGCACCGTATACCAGCCTTGGAAAACAGATTTCTCCTTTTTATTTACACTTCTAAATTTCTACAGTATGTGCATTTTTTTGTTTATTCCACAAATCTGACAAAAAGAAGTGAAGTGGAAAGAAAATGAAAGGAAAAGAAAAGGAGTGATAGAACTGTGAAGCATCAATAATCTGTGAAAGTTACCATCTCGAGTATCACAACGTTTATGCCTGTTCATCTAAGAAAAGAACATTTAAAACCAGAAAGAAAATGTGCACAAACTAAAACAACCTGTAACAACTAACCATAAATTAAACAAGAGATAAGATGATGATTTTGTAGCAACGTTGACAAGTGAAAGGGACTTTGCAGACAGGAAATGGTGTGACGTTGTGTGCATGTGTCTGTGTTTACAAGTTTATAGTCTCATTTGTCTTTCCAAGGTTAATTCCAGTTCAAACGTCTCAGTTGTAGAAGTTTGATGCACTAATTGTAAGTTACCGTTTTAGAAATCACAAAAACTTTTCATCATACCGCCAGCAAGTACTCAGTATCAACTATAGATGAACTAATTAGTTTTTCAGGGTTATGCTAAGCACCTGTGACTGCTTCAATCTAGTTATCACATATCCCTCCAGCATTCAGTGTGAATACAGTTTTTCTTCAGCACAAGTGGAGCTACTTTTTGGAAAGCCTTGGTGTCCGTTCTTCTTTAAGTAATGAATATCGTTCATGAGAAACTTAGATTTATAATAAAAAATACTGCATCATTGGAAGTTAAGCCATCCCTGTGAGAGAGCAGAAACTCCCCAAACAGTGAGGAAGAAGTCATTTTTATCACTTTTTCTTGTCGGTTGGTCTTCAACTCTGTATTTTCATTGGAAACGTTGGCCATCGCAAGATCTACAAAGGTGTTTCCTAAGAGTCCAGTTTGAGAGAAAATGTTATGCATCTAAGCTATGCATCTGATAATGTGCTGTATGAATATCAACGCACAATGTCATTAAAATGTTTGCCTTAGAATTGGAATTACATAAATTAATTGGCCAAATCTTGGTAGAAGCAGACCAGGATGGCATTTTATTTGCTGAAATGGTAGCCAGAGATCGTTCAGAGCAGAGTTTTCTAAGTAAAGTTCCTTCCATTACCCATTTTTATATGTTGCTACTTCTGTTTGGTTCTAGAAACGTCCAGAAACCAGTACCTCAATTATGGCTTCAACAGCTTTGTTGATCTTATGTAGTCTCATCGGGGTCGTTAGTATTCAAGGTGAGCCTGCATATTTTTTTCACTTTTTTTCCTCACATGTGCTTTTAATAATTTTCTTTCTTCACATTACAGCACAAGACTGTCTGAAGCCTGCGTTGGAGTCCTTTTTAACTCTGAAAGACGAGGACATTCAGAAGCAAAAGTTTCCTGATGAACAAAGAGTTAGACTTCGTTGTAGTGTAGGTTACGTGTTTGCCCGGGGTTCTCCGTTCATTACCTGTCAGGGAGGCACTTGGACTACCCCGGATCTGACCTGCAAGAGTAAATATTATTCATTTGTTCATCTTACAAATAAATTAAGCCATTCCCTAATGCATATAAACAACCAAAATTTGGATTTAGGAACATTTATTCAACAATAGTATTATTTCTTATTAATTTGTTGAGCTTTATAAACGAGTAGAAAGTGTAAAAGCTTGACTATCGCTCATTCTTCCACCTGCCCCGAGAAAGCACACCTCCAAAATTTGACAAAGAGGTTGATTATAATAATAATATATTATACAGCTTTTCTAAGGCGCCTAATGGCACTCAAGGTTGTCGTACATCACATCCACATATGTAAAAACCAGTGGTGGAACGTAACAAAGTAAATATACTTTGTTACTGTACTTAAGCAAAAAAAATGTGTATCTGTACTTTACTTAAGTAAAATTTAAGACTGGTACTTTTACTTTACTACATTTTTAGAGCAAATATCTGTACTTTTACTTCGCTACTTTTTAAAAGTGTGTTTTACATTTTTCGTTACATTTTTGTTCAGGAATTTGAAAAATACACAGGTTTTTTAGCACATCTTGAAGCCGCATCGCCAAAATCAAAAGAAGCAGTTGATCGGGAGAAGAAGTAATGAATTGAGAAACATTTTCTGCATTCATTCAGCGCCAAAAAACTAACACCAAATATAGTACAAATTAAAAAGAGTCAGAAGATCGTTGTTTGGTTGTGTTTACTTCAAAATAAAAAGTTGAGCCATCATTACACAGAGCAGGGGCGGATCTAGAATTTTCCAAAGGGGGGTGGGGCTTTGACAAAGCCAATATATAGTGACTGGGGGCCTCCCCGCCAAAACATTCACTGGCCCTTCTAGGGGATAGCTTGACTAGCACCCTTTTCTTTTCTTTTTTTTTTGTGGACCAAAAGAGGCAGGAGAGGGGGGTCACACCCCTGCAGAGTATTTATCCTGTTGTGTAGGAGAGAGAATGAGGAGGATCCAAATGCAGGTTTAACAGTTTATTAAGTGTTGAACAAAGGAATCCACAGCAGAGAGATAACGGCTTCAGGCAGTGCTGGATGGCCAAGAGGAAGGGCTGAAGGTTCCTGTGAGGAGAATAAGAAAATTAGTCTGATATCAAAATTTGACTCAGCTTAAAGGTGGTCA
Organism: Neostethus bicornis; assembly: GCA_902685375.1. Lineage (NCBI taxonomy): Eukaryota > Metazoa > Chordata > Actinopteri > Atheriniformes > Phallostethidae > Neostethus > Neostethus bicornis. The sequence goes on from LR738550.1 coordinate 3,323,718, forward strand.
GTTTACCACTAGAATCGTTGAAGACCTGACAGAGACTGTCAAGAACTATGACACCAGGTCTTTTATAGCCACCGGTAAGTCTGTGCAGCTGGGAGCAATCAGCCAATCCTCCCGTTAGAAGCCATCCAGCACCTGTGTGTTTTGGGGGAGAAAAAAAAACAAACAAGCAGGCCTAAAAGGCCTCACACCACATATCCTGGTTACCATGGTGACACTCTATAGCATGAAAAATAACATTTGAATTATGATCGAATACTTTTACTTTTTACTTAAAAAGTACAATTTACACCAACTACTTTTGTACTTTTACTTAAGTAGATTTTTTTATTGGTACTTTTACTTTTACTTAAGTATTTTTTTTGCCTAATTATCTGTACTTTTACTTAAGTACAAAAAGTGAGTACTTCATCCACCACTGGTAAAAACACAATAATAGTTCAAAATAAACAACAAAGATTAAATACATACAAATTTAAAACAATGCATTAATCAATTTAAAAACAGATTAAGAAAGAGCCCGCGACAGACTGGCGACCTGTTCGGGATGTACTCTGCCCTTCGCCTTAAATTGGCCGGGATGGCTCCAGCACCCCCGCAACCCCGAAACGGATTGACGGATAAGCAGATGACTGACTGACTGATTAAGAAAGAGAACAGTCATGCTTTAAGAGAATATGCCAGTTGAAAAAATGTGAGCTCTTGATCCGGATTTGAAATACGAAGTGTATCAGTGTTGCGGAGGTCAGGAGTGAGTGAGTTCCATTGATAATAATAATAATGCATTGTATTTATATAGCGCTTTTCAGGACCCTCAAAGACGCTTCACACATATGCATTATTCATTCCCTCCATACCAGGTACTGGTAAGCTACTGTTGTAGCCACAGCTGCCCTTGGGCAAACAGAAAGAAGCAAGGCAGCCATTTTGCACCATCGGCCCTTCTGACCATCACTAACCAATCGCACACACCATTCAGACAAGGCAAGTGAGTGAAGTGTCTTGCCCAGGGACACAACGGCAATTCAATTTCGATGGCCGTCCCACCGTGGCACCTGGGGTTCCGGTGGTCTCCCATCCAAGTACAGCTCAGGCCCAGCCTGCTTAGCTTCTGAGGTCTGACGGGATGAGGCATTGACAGGCTGATATGGCCAGCCTGAGCTGAGCGGCTGAATGCTCAGCCCCCCCATAGTGACAAGACCGTCACCGTGCGGTGAGGAGCGGTGAGAGCGAGCAGGTGTGGCAACATGGAGAAGGTCAGAAAGATATGGAGGTGCAAGGCAGTGTAGTGCTTTGAATGTATATAGCAGGATTTTGAATTGAATGCGGTATGGAATAAGGAGCCAGTGGAGCTGTTAAAACTCCACTGGCATCACGGGTGTGATGTGGTTAACGGAGGGAGTGTGTGTGATGACATGAGCAGCTGAATTATGAACCAGTTGCAGTTTATGGAGAATTTTTTTTGGGAGACCAAATAGAAGAGAGTTACACTTATCCAGATGGGAAGTTACAAGGCTGTGAAAGAGTACAGCAGTGGACTGAGGAGTGAGGGAGGGCTGGAGACTTTGTATGTTGCGTAGATGGAAATAAGCAGAGCGGGTGATGGTGTTTATGTGAGAGGTGAAAGAAAGACCGCCATCGAGAATGACACCCAGACTCTTTACTCGGGGGAGGGAGAGTTGGTGGAGCCATTGATGGAAAGTGAGAACTGACGAATCTTGCTCAGGGTGGATTTGGTGCCTACGAGGAGAAGTTCAGTTTTATTGCTGTTGAGTTTGAAAAAGTTTGAGTTGAACCAGGATTTGACTTGGTCGATACAGTCGACCAGGGTTGATGGAGGCAGTGTGGAGCAGGGTTTGCAGGAAAGGTAGAGCTGGGTGTCGTCTGTATAATAAGTTGATGTGATGTTTTTGCAAAAGATGGCCATGTGTAAGAAGGTAAACAATGAAGAGGAGGGGACCAAGGATAGAGCCCTGAGGAACCCCAGTTGTGATGGGGGCAGAGTGAGAGGGGAAGGATTTTAATTGAACAAACTGAGTGCAGTCAGACAGGTTGGTGTGAAACCAGTTGAGAACGGTGCCACAGATGCCAATCATAGAGAGTCTTTTCAGGAGAACAGAATGAGAAATGGTGTCAAAAGCTGAACTGAGATCAACTAGAGGCAGAATGGATAAGTGAATGAGGAAATATACAGAGGGAGACGTAGAGAGGGCTTTGACAAGAATAGTGGATCAAGTTGGCAGGTAATAGACTTGGATTTTTTAATTAGAGCGGAGATTTGATCAATAGTGGGTAGGGTTTGATCAACAGTGGATAGGGTTTGATTATAGTGGATAGGGTTTGATCAACAGTGGGTAGGGTTTGATCAACAGTGGGTAGGGTTTCCCCCTACCCAACAGTGGGTAGGGTTTGATCAACAGTGGGTAGGGTTTGATCAACAGTGGATAGGGTTTGATCAATAGTGGGTAGGGTTTGATCAACAGTGGATAGGGTTTGATCAACAGTGGATAGGGTTTGATCAATAGTGGGTAGGGTTTGATCAACAGTGGGTAGGGTTTGATCAACAGTGGATAGGGTTTGATCAACAGTGGGTAGGGTAAATGAGGAAAACGAGGTGTCACATCTAAAAAACGGAATGGAAGGAAGAAGTAAATTTTTGTGGTAAAAAATGAAGCCAGGTTGTTGCAAAAATCAGTTGAGTAGAGATGTGATGGAAGGGAGTCAGGTGGTTTGGTGATGTTAGAGATGAGATCATTTCCTTCATTTGAACTGGTTAAATTGGATTAATGGGCAGATTTGGCTTTGGAGATGCAGTCTTTATAGTGGAGAATGTCCACACAGCAGACATGTCTTTGTGGATATTTAGTCCACTTTTGGTATGGAGTCTTTCAAGTCAGTGACCTTTTGCTTTTAACTACTGATAAATACCTGCCCTTTAAGAGGTATTGCCAAAAAACGCTTCAAGCTAAGATCAATGATGACTAAGGACCGACGTCCCACCTATGCTGGATCTACTCATAACTCATCCACACTTCCTCACGCATGCACTCTCTTCACTTACTTTGAATCAGGTGTCAGCGAGGAAGAAGTAAAAAATGAATGAGCCAGAAAATGAGTGAAAAAATAATAGAGAAAATAATAGAGAAAATAATAGAAAAAAAAATGATAGAGGATACTGAGTGACTTTTTAAGAGATTTTATTACATAACACGGAGCATGACAAGAAAATAACTCTTTATTAATGCATCATCTGGGTTCCTGTTGCCAGATGAGTGACATCAATACCTCTGGTACTCGGACTGACTGAGAAACGTAAAAGGTTTTATCAATGTATTATCCGGGTGCCTGTTGCCAGATAAGTAACATCAAAAAACCTCGGTTACTCGGACTGAGTGAGATTGAAGGAGGATTTAGCTGTAACACTGCACTAGCGATAAAGCTCTCTATGGAGTTTCTCGGAGTGCTGCAGCAGAAAACAGCAAATAGTCAAAATCTTGTGCCCCGGGGTGAATGACTGTATCGAGACCAAACGGGTTAGATACCTATTCCTGTCACCACCGAGGAGCACTGAATTTTTGACTCATATTTACTGAATTTGTACAGAGAATTTGCACCTGCGAGCATGAAACCACAAACACTCAAAAAACTCATCTTTTGATGTAAAATAGCCGGCACATAGCCAGGATCACAGAGCTGAAGGCAGACATACGGTATGTAATATTGCGTAGCGAATTGTGTTCGGAACTGCCAATCACCACCCAACTAATAGAGATGGGAGGAGAAAAGTGAGAGCAGTGTGGGTGTAGCCATGGTGTGAGAAATACTTCCCGCTATGTAACAAGCTTCATGGCTGTAACCAGCGGTGTCATCGGTGTAACTGCACTCGTTCATTGTCATGTTGAAGCAGGCAGAAATACCAATTCAATTTTTTAATAATTCTAAATTGACAAATCTAGACCCAAACATAACATAGCAGCTCTGAAAGGTTAAGTTAGCATGACATGCAGTGTTTAATAATTTGTTATTTCCTGTTCCAGGGAAGAGCTGTGGAGCTCTGGATTTTGTCGCTGATGGACAAATAAACTACGAGGGGATTGAGTTTGGTGACAAGGCTGTGGTCCAGTGCAACCAAGGGTTGGTAGTAGACAGATCATTTGGGCATCAATGTTCTCCTTTCAGAATTTTCTCTGCAGGTTCCTCTAGTTAACAGTTTAAGGATTTAATGATAATAAATCAGTGAATACATTTTTAAAGGCAGCTGCTTCCCCATATAGTTAATGATTTGTTTGGGTGTTTTAGTTTCACAATGGTTGGACAGGCGGAGATCTATTGTGGTGCTCAGGGATGGATCGGCAGGCTGCCTGTGTGCGAAGGTCTGGTGTCCATATTTTCACTCATCACAGCACAGTCATTTCCATTTTACTGGGTCTAATAAATGTGTTATTTGGCCTTTCAGGATTAAAATGTTTCACCCCACCAGGCATTGTGAATGGAAACATCAGCCCGAGGAGAGAAGCTTATGACTACAGAGCTGTTATAACCTTCCACTGTCACAGTGGCTACACACTCAAAGGGCCAAAAGACCTAATGTGCTCAGAGACTGGTGAATTCATTCCTGAAGCTCCAAGATGTGAACGTAAGTGTAATACTTCAGATCATGTTTTGTTTTAATATATCCTTTTTACTCTGAAATTATTTGTTCACCAAAAGGTTGTGGGATTTATTTGCCAAACTGGCTTTTTGGCTCTTATCTAATCTATGGTATTTTTTATTAGTTATCACAGAGCTGTGGCTTCATGAGTTTTCAGAAGTATCTCTCGATACAGTTATTTTTACTAACCTACCTGAAATGAATAGGTTGAGCAATTTTGGTGAGGAATGATTTCTCCGTTTTCTTTTGCAAGGCTGTGCTTTTCATTAGGACATAAGTTTCCGCCACTGGCTGAAATGTCACAAACATGTGCACATTACACAATACATTTGCATTAACACGTTTTCTGTTGGAATGTACAACCAATACTCTTTTGTGATTGTTTTCATGACTTGATCTAACTTTAATATACAAAACAGATTTAAAAAGCAAATTATAAAACCTCATCATCCCTCATATCAATTGGTTCAAGGCTCCTTTTAGCCACAATTTTATCCTTAAACGGTGGGAAAAGTCCAGACAAGTGAAACTTCTGGTCATCATAGAAAGTTTACTGCTTCCACAAAAACTGTATGATTGCCAGGTAGACATTGACTTCTAAGTAAAATACCCTGGACAGTCAGGGAGAGCAACAGTTGAGAGGAAACAGTGTGAAAACAAAGAGAGGAAAGCAGAGGAGTTTGCAGGTCTGATCTTGTCACCTTTTTGGGGCAATGTCTCAGACAAGAAAATGTACCTGCTAAGCATAAGCATAAGTAACTGAGTATCTCTGCAAAAAAAATGAACTGGGAAGTTCTAACAGAAATCTGGACAAACCACAAGTTAAACTTATAGTGGATTCATACAAGATCAGGATTGAAAGGGTTTAGATTCAATGCAAAGTCAGTGGCATTTGCCTGTGTAACGTCAACCTTGTTCTTTGATAACCACTCTAATCTGGTGACTAGTGGAGGTTTGAATGTAGATCAACTGGTAAATTAAGAGTTTTGTTGTTGGCTAATCTCTCTCTTAAACACCACTGACAAATGGAGTTGTACCAATGGATCAGACCAATGAACCTAACATGGATATTTTTGGTTGGAAAGAGGAAGCAGAAGAATAATGACAAAATACACATCAGGACACACAATTACAACAGTTCAAAATAAAAGATTAAAACAGACAAGAAAGAATAAAATAAGTAAAAAGACTAAAAATGATAAAGTGTTTCCAAATGAATGTAAAAGTCAATCAGTAAAAACAGTAGGAATCAGTAAAATCACTGCAGCTCTCTACTGCTCCTGCCCGACGTGGCTGCATTAAAAAGTCTGATGGCATAAGGCACAAATGAATTCTTCAGAACCTGAATAGAACTCTTGCGTACACAGATAGAACATGCAAATTGCACAGTGAAAGGTCTGAGACTCAAAGCTTCATTTAGCTGGGACTTGAACTGGCAACCTTCTTGCTGTCAGGCCAACCCTAACGGTCACACCACTGTGCACCTACACTAGTTTGCTTTCAACATGGATGAGCTTGTCTGTTGAGCTCACTATTGTTGTGTGTATTGCTTTCATTTAGAGTTGTCAGTAACTTCAGTCTCTCTTTCTTTTTTTTTTTTTACAGCTAACGACTGTCTGAAACCTGGTGGCGGATCCAACATGCACTTGACAGGGGACGATAACCAACTGTATTCATTCCCACATGGATACAAGGTCACTTTTGAATGTAACATTGGCTTCAACAGCCTGGGAGGGAATCCACACACCACATGCACCGCTGGCCAATGGAATCCAGTGGAACTGCGATGCGAAAGTAATTATAGTTTGTTTTAAAACATTCCCCAAGTCTTTGGATTTTATTTCTTTCTCCTGGTATCACCGCTCATTCAGACTTAGCCTTTAAAGATAACTAAAGTTATCTCAGCCAGCACATTCCAGACCTTAGAAACATTCATTTAACAAATAGAGGTAAAAAAGTAAGGATATTGATGAAGACCAAGTTGGAAGGGAGACCCTTGCCCCAGGTGGACAGGCAGAATGTTTCCAATGTTTCCTAGGAGAGGAGATTAGTTAAGATCACAGGTGTCAAACTCAGGCCTAGAGTGTGATTAAGTTATAGTAAATAATTAAAGGCGGTGGCTGTGCGATTTCTAGAAACTTTTGCTGATGTTTTAGCATATCAATCAACAGTTCTCATTTTGCTTTCTCCTTTTCTTCTCTTAAGATACTTTATTGATCCCTAATGGGAAAATTTTGTGCTGCAAACCACCACAGCAGGAAACCATGCCAATGCTAGCGATGGGATAAGGCGTCTACTACAGGCGCAATTCAGGATATGCCGCATTGTTAAGTTGTATATGATATGTTACCGTATTCATTCGACAAAACGCGCACACGTGTTTAACGTGCACCCCTAATTTTCTATTAATTTTCTATCAGTATGAAATTTTGTTTAACTCACACCAAGTATTGTAAGTGACAAACATTTTGAAACATGATAAAAATAATTTGTTGACAACGCAAACTATGAACACAATACCAAAATAAAATTGACCTAACTGTTAACACGCTTCGCCTCTATGGTGAGTGTCGCGCATGAACCACCAAGAATGATCTATTTTAGATCGTCCACGCAAGTGATTTGGATACTGTTATTAAAAATAGACCATAGGCGTTTTGTGGGACGAGAGATGTGGTTGCATTCAATGTTTTGCGATTGTGGTCAGCGGTATTTTTGACTAAAGAGTCTTTGCACAAATAACATATTAATGCATCTAAGCATGTCACCCCAGCCCTTTGAGTTGTTTTTAGGGAGAAAATTTTGTGTGTTATACTCGGATAAGATCCAGAGTCAGACCCAGGGCCCGCTGAGAAGACTATGTTTCATAGCTAGACAGGGAACACCTCGGGATCCTCCCGGGTGGCAGCCAGGGTGAGAGATGCCTGGGCTTCCCGTCTCGGGCTGTTGCCCTGTTACCTGGCCCCAGATAAGCAGAAGACAAAGTAACAGAACGGTTATATTATGAATCTAGAAACATAGTCCTACTATGTTCTGTAAAATGAGCTTAATTTTGACTTTTCTTGTTCCAGTAAAGAACTGTGGCCATCCTGGGGACCTGCCGAATGGTCGTCTGCTCTACAAACACACTGAGTACAAAGACACTGCCAAGATAAAATGTGACAATGGGTTAGTGAGCAAATGATGGTTTAGTTTGTTTCATGTTCATGGATCCTGTTTGTTGTCATACATTAAAGGTAATTTGCTTTCTAATCTTATTTTTCAGCTTCAGAGCAGAAGGAGGTTCAACAATAACTTGTGAAGATGATGGATGGACAATTCTTCCAAGATGTCAAAGTTTGACTTTTTCTTCTTTACACATTACAACAGCCAAATACAAACTCTGAGTCTCTTTCTGAGAGTAATGCTGTTTTTTTATTCCGTAGAAGTGAAATGTCCTGCACCAAATACTGTCGCAAACGGCAGCTTCACGCCTGTGGAAGAGTTCTACAGTTTTAATGAAGTGGTGACTTACTCCTGTGATGAAGGTTTTGATATCAGAGGAGCAAAAAAGTTAAAATGTTTAGAAAATGACCAGTTTGACCGTAATCCTCCAATCTGCAAACGTAAGTGTTGGGTTTATACTTTACCACAAAGTTTGCATTTTATAATAATAAGCTGAAGAAATCCATGTTTATAGATAATCTTTTTCATTTAAAGGATAATGAATTACTCTATTCATCCCTCACCGGGAAAATTTGTGTGCTGCACTCCTTACACTAGGACGCTGCATCGGTCCGTCGTGGTAAAGAGAGAGCTGAGCCGAAAAGCAAAGCTCTCGATTTACAAGTCGATCTACGTTTCAACTTCACTTATGGTCACCAGCTGTGGGTGGTGACCGAAAGAATGAGATCGCGGATACAAGCGGCCGAAATGAGCTTCCTGCGCAGGGTGGCTGGGCTCTCACTCAGAGATCGGGAGAGGAGCTCTGCCATCCGGGAGGACCTCGGTGTCGAGCCGCTTCTCCTCCAAGTCGAGAGGAGCCAGATGGAGTGGTTCGGGCATCTGGTCAGGATGCCCCCCGAGCGCCTTGCAGGCGAGGTGTTTCGGGCACGTCCCACCGGGAGGAGACCAAGGGGCAGACCCCGGACCCGCTGGAGAGACTATGTCTCACAGCTGGCCGGGGAACGACTTGGGATCCTTCCAGGTGAGCTGGAGGATGCAGCTGGGGAGAGAGAGGCCTGGGCTGCCCGCTTGAGGCTGTTGCCCCCGCGACCCGACCCCGGGACGAGCGGAAGATGACGGAACGGAACTGAACTCCTTACACCACAGCAGGCTGCCCTTCGACGGCACCAATGGTGGGAGAAACGGTGGTTAGGTGTCTTCTCCAAGGACCCTAGACATGCTCTCTGTGGGATGCGAACCCACGAACTTCCAGTCCACGCTCAAACCCTCTAACCACTGAGCTGCCGTCTCCCCAATTTAGCAGTAGAACCAGATATTTAATTTGTTAATCAGTTACTATTTACATCATACTTATCAAATGTAGCTGCGTGTTTCACTGAGCATGTGCAATAACTGTCTGACAGAAATGTTTTGACTTTCTAAGTGAAAAGGAACATGACCTAAATGTGGGACATCGGAGGCTTCAGGGCCTTTTTGAAAATATTTCAATCACATACCAGTAACCATTGTATTTGAAAGAAAGGAATATACTTTATTCATCCCTCAATGGGGAAATTTGCGTTCAGCATTACACCACAGCAGGCTACCACGATGGCACCAATGGAAGCAGAAATAGGGGGTTAGGTGTCTTCCCTAAGGACACCTAGACATGAATTCAGTGGGATTCGATCCCGCGAACTTCCGGAAAACTTCTGAACGTTCTACCACTGAGCTATCGCCTCCCCTTTGTTCATGAACATTAGTTAAGCAATTTTTAAAAAGCGCTCCTATTCCTTTCTTATTTCTGCTGATAGCTGTGCTGCTTTCTGATCGTTCATCATCATTGATTTTAATTATCCCAAAGGTTTTCAAACACAATACCAATGAAGATGAATTGAAAGACAAAATCACGTTACTTTAATGAGACTCGAATTCAAGAAGAAGATCAACATTTTATTTGCAATAATAATAATAGGAGAACATATTCATTATCTTTGCCATTTAAAAGAAAAGAACACATCAATTACCGTAATTTCACGACCATTAGGCGCACCGTACGAAAAGGCGCAGCCTCAGTTATGCGCGCCATTGCTGTATTTAACACACAAATAAGACGCACCGTACGAAAAGGCGCAGTCTCAGTCACACACCGCCTTACAACAACACACACGCAAGCATGCAAATGTGCGTATTAAAAAATAGATCGGGAGCAAAACTGAGTTTGGTTGTACTTTATTTAAGTAGTATAAACAAGCACATTACCGGTAATAGTCTTTATCCAAATCCGTCAAAGTCCTCATCCTCTGTTTTGGAATCGAACAGCTGCGCAAAATCCAACAGAACAGGTCCACTTCGCTCCTCGCTGTCAAAGTCACTGTCTGTACTGTGCGGCTCCTCAGAAAGGATACCAGCTTTTGCAAAAGCTCGGATAACAGTACCAGCAGACACGTTAGTCCAAGCATCTACAATCCATTGGCAAACTGTAGCGTAACTCGCCCGGTGCTGCCTTCCACCCTTCGTGATACTGTGGTCTCCTTCGGTCATCCATCGCTCCCACGCCGCTCACACTTCACTCTTTAACGTTCTCATGTCTTTTCTTTCAGGTCCGCCTCGCGGGCACCGCGTTTTCTTTTAGGTCCGCCTTTTATCACACACAAGGCGCACCGCACGAAAAGGCGCACTTTGAAGAAAATCTAAGACTTTTATATGCGCCTTATAGTCGTGAAATCACGGTACTTAGCAAAACATATATAGACAAAACATAAACATGCACATGTGGAGGAAAGCGTTAAGTGGAGGAGTGGGGTTGGTGGACGGGCCACGGACGCTCACAGGGAGTCCAGACTAAATGATCAGGCTGTTTAGGATCAGGCAGGAATTTTCTCATGCCTTCAGTCTGTCAGAGGACTCTCTATGGTGACTCCAATCAGACTAAATCCAATCAGACCCATCCAGTCAAGCAGCCATACTCGTCAAGATGGCCCCATGTTTGCGGATCAGTACGTGGATCTCAACTAGGCTGCTCCTGAAAGCCCAATTTGAACCTTAGGGTGAGCGTCCTGTTTGCTAGTCATCTCAGCTCTAAAGTCTGAATCCAGGCTGCCCGAAACACTCCACCAAGCAGGTGGGCAGCTTGCCAACTGCTGCCGACACCAGCCAAACTTTCCGACACATCCAGCATCCACCCTGGCCAATCAGGAGAAGCCCGTTAGTCACTAATCCAAACATGTAGTTGTTTGGATTAAACATCACCAACAGGCACATGACTTTTCCACTTATTCCAAAGGTCTATCATGTAGCCGGTGATGAACGTACCATCAGGACACAAAGACTCCCCTCAGGTAGTTCTTCGGGTCGAAAAAATGTTATCAATAGCGCTGCAAGCCCAATTGATCAGTTTCTAATTAAAGGATGTTTGAAGAGTGAGGCTGCACACAGGGGGAGGCTTTGCGGTAGACAAAACAGAATGCATGTCAGTTATGAGAAGACACAGGAAGAGAGACAGAAAAAACTGTCCGCTTCCCTCGAGAGCCAAAAAAAAGTGCTAATTTCTCTTTTTTTATTACAGCAAAGAACTGCCCAAAACTTGATGTAAATCCTAACATGGTTTTGAAAGGAAGAAATAGATATTCATTCCCACATGGAGAAAAAGTTAGATTTGACTGTAAAACTGGCTACATCAGTGTGGGAGGTCGGCCAGAAGTGACTTGTAGCTTTGGCCAGTGGAGTCGCTTGGAGCTGGAATGTAAAAGTAAATATGATCCCTCATTAAATGAAACATTTACACAAACAAGTTCCATTTGATCTCAACATAAAAACTGAATAAAATTTGGATGCCTCGTCTTTAATCCTAATCTTGTAATGACCTTTATTTTGATTTTATTTTTCCTCCAGTTAGAAATTGTGGCGACAATGAAACAGTGCTGAATGGGACAATAAAGTTTCAAAAGACTGAATTCAGAGACACAGCTAAGATTGAATGTGACAGTGGGTGAGTAAAATGATGATGTAAGCTGTGATCACCTGGTGTAGGAACCACAAGACCTCAAGATCACGGAAATTACCCCAACTGGGTTTACTCCGGATAAAATGTCCCAACCAATAACATCACAGGAATAATTGCTTTTTTTTAAATTTTCAAAACCACTTAATTTATTGTGTCGTGTTCCAAGGGGAGCCAAGGGAGGAAGTGAGGATTAACCTGGGAGAAACTCAGTGTTTAATGGGTAGAATGTTTAATGTCAAAAGTGATTATCCTATTTATTTAAAAGTGGTGGTTCTCTTCTATTGTGAATCAGACTAAATTTATTGGCATTATTTCAGTACACCTGAAACAACATGGGTTTTATGAACGTAGGTTTTATGAAAACTCTTTTTACACAATCCAAGACAAATTTTAGGCAGAGTCTTCTTGAGTTCTACTCAGACTCAATCACGTCTCTAAAAATCCAAATATTGACTTATGAAAAGGATGTGAAGCAAAACCCATTCTATTCGACTGAGACGGTGCCGCCGATTATTACTCACTTACATTGGCTAGGTGTCGCATTTTTACCACAGAGGTGGTGTCGAATGGATTTTAGCAGAAGCATGATTTATAAATGAGGCCTCTGGTCAATCAATATATTTCAATATCAATAATAACTTTATTTATCCTTTAAGAACTTCACTTACAGACAGATATTTGAAAGATATTAATAATATATTACATCAAATATACTATGATATATCATAAATATATATTAAATTATATTACATTTGTCCGTCCCTCATCTTCCGCTCATCCGTTCTGTTCCTTTGTCTTCTGCTTATCTGGGGCCAAGTCAGTGGGCAACAGCCTCAGACGGGAAGTCCAGGCTTCTCTCACCGCAGCTGCATCCTCCAGCTCATCCGGAAGGATCCCGAATCGTTCCCCTGCTAGCTGTGAGACATAGTCTCTCCAGCGGGTCCGGGGTCTGGCACTCGGGGGGCATCCTGACCAGATGCCTGAACCACCACATGTGGCTTCTCTGGACCTGGAGGAGGAGCGGCTCGACACCGAGCTCCTCCCGGATGGCAGAGCTCCTCACCTGATCTCTGAGTGAGAACCCAGCCACCCTGCAAAGGAAGCTCGATTCGGCCGCTTGTATCCGCGATCTAATTCTTTTGGTCACCACCCACAGCTGGTGACCAAAAGTGAGGGTAGGAACGTAGATCAACTTGTAAATCGAGAGCTTTGCTTTTCAGCTCAGCTCTTTCTTTACCACAATGGACCGATGCAGCGTCCTAGTTATTGCTGATTCCGCACCGATCCGCCTGTCGATCTTTCGCTCCATCCTTCCCCCACTCGAGAGACTTAAACTCCTCCATTTAGGGCAGGATCCTGTCCCTGACCCGCAGGCGGCATTCCACCCTTTTCCGGGTGAGGACCATGGTCCAGGATTTGGAGGCGCTAATTACACTATTATATTTCATTAATAATATATGTTATAATTTACACGAAACAAAAAAGACAGACAACGATGTGTATTGTTACAAATCCTCGGTGGCTTAGTCCCATTAGATTGAATCTAAAATGGAAAAAAAACTCAAGTGTACATTACTATTGCATCTAATGTTTTACCTTCTGAAACAGCTTCATATTAATTGGAAATGAAGAAATAACTTGTGAAATGGAGGGATGGACTGAGTTACCAAAATGTGAAGGTAGGACATTTTTGTTCTAACTCAAATATGAACGTTGTGTCTCTTTCTGAGAGTAAATCAGTCTTTTTTTTTTTTTTTTTTTTTTTTTTGTAAAGCAACATGTCTTCCACCAGCTATCTCTCCAAATGTAATCTTCAGTCCCATTGAGGATTACTACAGTTTTAATGTAGCTGTGGCTTACTCCTGTGAGAAAGGTTTTCAACTAGATGGACAAAATACATCAACATGTTCCGAAAACCAGGAGTGGGAGCCCAGTCCTCCAAACTGTAAACGTGAGTGTAACATTCATACTTCACCACTTCTCCATTTAAATGTTCTATTTTGTTTTACAGCTGTAAAATGTGAAGGAGAACCAGTAAATATTGATAATGGTAGAGTCAGCCCTCGTAAATTTTCCTATGACTATGGAGAGGAAGTGATGTTTACGTGCAACAGTGATTACGCACTCAATGGAACGAGTCTAATAACCTGCTCGGATGATGGCCAGTTCTTTCCTTTGCCTCCCAAATGCATCGGTAAGTATGTAAAAAATATATTAACTTCTTGCTTTTTTTGTTTGTTCCCTGTAATATTTTATGGGAGGAGACATTAAGCATGTGCTCCGTTCATGATTCTATCCGTCTTTAACTCTTGTGAATGTGATATTTCCCAAACCACTAAAGGAAATTTAAATAAACCTGTCCACAGTTGTCCTCAGGTTCAACTATAGATGAACTGATTAGATTTTCAGGGTTATGCGAGCGGAGGTCAAGGTCTTAAAGGTCAATGTGACAAATTCCTCTGACTGCGATTATTCCCAAGCCGTAAAGAGATTTTAATGTCACTTCCCAAAGTTATTCAGTAGACTGGTTAGGTTTTTAAGGTAATGCAACCAAATGACAATGCTGTTAAGGTTCCGTTCCGTCATCTTCCGCTTGTTCCGGGGTCGGGTCGCGGGGGCAACAGCCTTAAGCGGGCAGCCCAGGCCTCTCTCTCCCCGGCTGCATCCTCCAGCTCACCTGGAAGGATCCCAAGTCGTTCCCCGGCCAGCTGTGAGACATAGTCTCTCCAGTGGGTCCGGGGTCTGCCTCTTGGTCTCCTCCCGGTGGGACGTGCCCGAGGTTGAGTTCACAAATTCAGAGCTGGTCGAGGCGTATTGTTCGACCACTTGGCATTGACTTATTCTTGTTTCTTCTTTTCTTGTTGCAGAAGTTGAACTTGTTGAGCCGAATATTCCAAACGGTCAGGTTACAGATGAATTCCAACTTCCACAATGATTCAACACCTCTGTGACAATCGAGTGTTGGCACGACATTTCCAACATGTGACATCAACAGGTCTCCTTCTCTTCCGAAAATGCATTAAAAAGAACCCCTATGATCTAAAATGAGTGAATACAAAGTGTCTGGTTAAATCTGAAATATCCTAGATTTCCATGTTTGTTTTAATCCAATATTTGAAATAATTTTACTGGTAATATTTTTGAATGGATTACGTGAAAAGCTTAAATTTTAAATGGTATGTTTTGAATTTGCTCAAATTTGTTCAACAAAAGTAATACCAACTTTTGCTCTTTGAGTGAACGATATTGTGAAATGATTAGAAATATTTTAGAATAATTGCACATTTTTTATCAGTGAGGAAGGTTGAACCGATGATACCTATTTCACTTTTTCTTTGTCTCAAAAAAAAAGTGACATCATAGTTTTCATACAAATACATTCAAAACATTTATTGGTAATCAATAAAACAAGATCAAATAGTTCTAAAGTCAATCTTTTGTGTTTGTGTGGGGTTTTTCCAGACAAATTCAGTATTTGATAGATTGAATAAAAAAAGAAGGGGATGCCCTTTTCTTGTGACTGCATTGTTTGTGAACTTGTAATTTGCTGACATGACTTTGAAAACCTAATTAGCTAATCCATAATTGGTACTGAGTAACTGTGGACTGTTTCAATAAAATTCTGTCAGTTGTTAAGGATAAATCGCATCAAAATTTGTTGATAAAAGTGTTCCAGAGGCATGGATCCCCAGAGAGCCTCACATCATTACATCACTCAGCTAAAACGGATGTGGCCTTTCCACACAAGGTCTATTCAATTCAGTATTATTTGTAAAGTCCAAAATCACAAAAAAAAAAAAAAAAAAAAAAAGAAAACAAAAAAAACTGTGTCATCACATTGCAGTTTGAAAAAAGTACAAAAACAAGGAACAAAAAAGAAAAATGAATTAACACAAATACACAGCTTAAGGCTAACTAACAAAAGCTGGAAAAACAATTTGAGCACATTCCTGCCCTTAGACTCTCCTTCATGGTGAGGGAAAACTCCTAAAAACACATAAGTAGGGAAATCCACACTCATTGGGATCCACACGAAAGACAGATCTCTTCCTCAGACGACCATCCAATGTGTATAAGACTGTTATTTAAATATAATCTTAGTCTAATCTACAGCTTTATATCTGAAGAGATTAGGAGGTGGGCTTCATCCTGATGGAAACAGGATGGTTAAACATCCACGTAGGCCTTCTCTGCCTGGTGATGCGCTGGATGAAGATGAGTAGATGGGCTAATACAGATGGCGACAGGATGGTAGATTAAGCACAGGGGCCTCCTCGGTCTAGCCAGAACCAGGACAGGATTATAGAGGATCCACTAGGAATCTGAAACAAAAACTCTCTCCCAAAGAGGAGGAAGGAAGAGCTGGGCAACCTGTGATTCATACTGTACCAACTCATGTAGTAAAAAACTAAATAAAAGACATTACAGAACAATGAATGAGATGGAAAGACAGGGGAGGTGGATACATCAAGCGGCCAAGGCAGTCTAGTAGAGAATAGTAGATAGAATTAGAGGACAAAACTCCAATATGCAACACTTTCCCAAGCTTCTAGTATCTAGCAGCCAACTAGCAACTTCTTCTTGAAGAAGTAATTTACTTTTACTTCTAGCAACTAATATCAGCTAAATATCTCTGTTTCTAAATGGCTTTTTTTTGTATACCCTTTATTAATCCCACAAAGGGGAAATTAGTTTTGCTGGATTGCACCGCAACAGACAGCCACAATGGCACGACCACCTAGAGGCTTAGGTGTCTGCTCCGGGGACACTCAGTATCCCTGTGGGATTTGAACTGGTGTCTCTTGTTCCAAAAACAAACACTCTACCACTGAGCCAACAAGCCTGATGATAAGCTTGTTCAAAGGGGAATGCTTTAAGCCTACCCTTAAATGTAGGAACACTGTCTGTCTCTCTCTCTTGAGCTGGGAGCCTATTCCATAAAATTGGAGCTTGGTGGCTAAAGGCTCTACCTCCAACTGTACTTTTAGAAATCCTAGAAATCACTAATAGCCCTGCATTTTGTGATGGCAGCTCCTCTGATCCCTAAGTAATATTCTAATCTTTGAAGTAAATGCTGTGGTTAATTGTATTAAAGGCTGCACTAAGGTCTAACAGGACTAAGATTGAAATTAGTTCCTTTTCTGTGGCTAATAAAAGGTCGTTTGTCACTCTAACTAGTGCAGTTTCTGTACTGTGGTGTGATCTAAACCCTGATTGAAATTCTTCAAAAAGGCTATTGTCCTGCAGGTGGCGGTTCAACTGCTTAACTACAACTCTTTTTAGAATTTTTTAGATAAAGGGTAGATTTGATATTGGTCTGTAGTTGGCCAGAATCCTGGGATCTACAGTAGATTGGACTTTTTCAGAAGGGATTTAATAACTGCATGCTTAAATAACTGTGGAACATATCCTGTTTCTAGGGAGGAATTTATTATAGTTAAAATGGGTTTGTTAATTACAGGGAAAGTTTCTTTGAGGGGTTGCTGGAGCTTAGGGATAAGCGGTAAGGGATGTGCAGTATATATCA
Organism: Neostethus bicornis; assembly: GCA_902685375.1. Classification (NCBI taxonomy): domain Eukaryota; kingdom Metazoa; phylum Chordata; class Actinopteri; order Atheriniformes; family Phallostethidae; genus Neostethus; species Neostethus bicornis. The sequence continues at coordinate 3,341,043 of LR738550.1, forward strand.
CAGTTCAGCTCAGGGACAAGCGGTTCCGAAGAGGAAAAAAAAAAAAACCGAGTTAAATACGTCTTGAGTACCTGTGCTTTTAATTTGCTCATTACAATATAAGGATTTCAGTAAACACAGGTTTTGTAACCAAGATTTTTTTTCTTTCTTTATAACTGACCTGCTTCGGTTTGCCAAAACCTGTAGAATAGACAAAATGTTTTTCTTTGAACTTCTCATCGTGTAATTGTAAATACCCAGATTAATCTGAAATGCAAAGGTGTTGAACCTGCTGGAAATACTTTATTTGTCCATTTTTACTTTCACAACTTTATCCAAAGTTGTTCCTCAGAAAAACAGAATGCTTTTACGCAACAATAAGACAGCATAAAATTGCAATTTCAATTCAGAGCTTACATATTTAACTTCTTGCATATATAATAACAGAGCAATGTACGTATTTATTGCATCACTGTGTGGTATGGCACCTGCTGGAAAAAACCATGAGTAGTAAGAGCCGCTGAGAGGATTGTGGACTGCAGGAATCTACTGTAAGAAACTTGCCTCATCCGCTAACTGCTCTGGATTGCACGCACCCAACAGCCTCCTCAGTCTGCTACCATCAGGAAGGAGGCTGAGGAGCTTCCAGGCCAGGACCAGCAGACTGAAAGACAGTTTCATCCCTCAAGCTGTTAAGAAGGTATACTCTCTCTCAGTCCTCCCTGCTGCCCTCTCGCTGTCCGGGTTTGCTCAGCGTCTGGTGGATGAGGGAACTCTTCACACTGCTAATTGGCTTCAAGTTTGTATTGTTATTCTTGTAAATCCACTACATTATTCATCCCATGGCATCGACGAAATGAAGGATCTAAACATACATGGTATGAAGTTCCATATTCATTTTTACACTAATTTTAAAATAACCTTAGACTCAGTTTTTTCCTTTCAAAGTTGAATTTTTACAATGAAAGACAAACATGAATAGATTCTCAGAAAAATACATTTTATGACTAGTTTCATCTTTTGCTCCAATTTGTCTGTTAAATGTTCTTCATGCTAGAGTAACAATATATCATTAAAAACATGAAAAAAATGGAAGGAAAATTGGCTTCCTGATGTTAAATACGGCCGCTAGATGAGTCATTTTATAGACTTCCTTCCTGTGTGAAACATCGAGCAGGGTGTGTCCCTAAAATGTGAATTCTCATGGAAGAAAAAAATGCATAACAGACCTTCGCTAAGAAAACTGTGACAGAATTACACCATTCTCAGAATCCTAATGTTCGTTTACGCTTCCTCTGTTGGTGTGTTTGTTCAACTAAAAAAGATAATTACACAGAATAATGAATGAAAATGGTTCATTTTTGTTTCCTCACAAAAAAAAAAAAAAACACACAAAGTACATCATCAACAGAAAATAACAGATACCGTGTCTATTTATCACCTCATAGCTTATCACACTGACCCTACTTTAAAGTAAAAGACAAAGTGATAACAGAAAGAACTTTTAACAATCAGCAATATATTTATAAAACATGTAGGATTTAAAGAGTTTTTTTTTAAATGAAACAGAAATATAAAGTTTCTGTCCTGGTTGTCACCGGACTAATGTGGCCTTGGTGTTTAATACCAGGCTTTCCTGTCCTGTGACCCTTATCTCATATTTGATTCCTTACTCAGAGTCAGTTTTGCTCATTTTTAATAAATGGTAAATTTCCCGTCTGTCCTCAGATGAACGTGTGTGTGAATGGTTATCTATGTCTGTGGCCTTGCAACAGACTGGTGACCTCTTCGGGTGTATCTGCCTCTCGCCTGAAGTCAGTCTGGACAGGCTCCAGGACTTCCAATAATCCCATTAGGGACAAGCAGTTCAGAAGACAAAAATAAAAACGTAATTCTTTTCTGTTTTTAAACATGAATAAAACCAAAGAAATTAAAATCATAGCTGACAATGTCACTCAGAACAGTAACAGCAACTAACTAAATAAAAAAATCCTTTCAGAAAAGTTAAACTGGCAGTAATATTTTTAATAATATAGAGTTATTCAAAAAGTTGTTTCCATCACCAATGTAAGCTTAAATTTTCTAAAATAAGCTGAATGCAGCCAAATTATTTATGTTCAAACAAACTTATACAATTCTATGTAGGAGCCCAAAAAACTATGGACGGAAAGATGTTTATGTGTGTTGTACGCATTACCACAAGATTTACGCAGTGTAGGGCACGTACACAGGGGGAGGGATTTAGTAAGGAAGAGTTGAGGTGCTAATTTTATATTTTTATTTGTTTTACAAACAACCTACATTCTGTCCTGCATAGAGCCAACTGTTTTGTGTGTATTCCAGCGGATGTTCCAGCTCTGTTCCACCAGGCGGCTGTTCCACCAACCAGCTCCAGCAACGAGCAGCTATTCCACTTTCAACCATTCAAGGGACTGTTCCACTAAGCGGCTATTCTAACAGGTTGCTGCTCCACTTCTGTTCCACCAGGCAGCTGATCCATATCTGTTCCACCAGCTTTTCTACTTCTTTTCCACCAATTGGCTGTTCCACCTCTATTCCACAAGGCGAATGTTCCACCAAGCAGCTGCCCAGCTCCACACACCACCCAAATCAGCATTATCTACGTTGATTAAAAGGAAACAGCAGCAAAGCTTTTTGCTGCCGATTTGCTGCCGAGTGTGAAGCGGCCGGGATGGGAATTAGCGCCTCCAAATCTGGGACCATGGTCCTCGCCCGGAAAAGGGTGGAATGCCCCCTGCGGGTCAGGGACAGGGTCCTGCCCCAAGTGGAGGAGTTTAAGTATCTCGGGGTCTTGTTCACGAGTGGGGGAAGGATGGAGCGGGAGATCGACAGGCGGATCGGTGCGGAATCAGCAATAACTAGGACGCTGCATCGGTCATTCGTGGTAAAGAGAGAGCTGAGCCGAAAAGCAAAGCTCTCGATTTACAAGTCGATCTACGTTCCAACCCTCACCTATGGTCACCAGCTGTGGGTGGTGACCGAAAGAATGAGATAGCGGGTACAACCGGCCGAAATGAGCTTCCTCTGCAGGGTGGCTGGGCTCTCACTCAGAGATCGGGTGAGGAGCTCTGCCATCCGGGAGGAGCTCGGTGTCGAGCCCCTCCTCCTCCAGGTCCAGAGGAGCCAGATGGGGTGGTCAGGGCATCTGGTCAGGATGCCACCCCGAGCGCCTCGCGGGCGTGGTGATTCGGGCACGTCCAGCCGGGAGGAGACCAAGGGGCAGACCCCGGACCCGCTGGAGAGACTATGTCTCACAGCTGGCCGGGGAACGACTTGGGATCCTTCATGGTGAGCTGGAGGATGCAGCCGGGGAGAGAGAGGCCTGGGCTGCCCGTTTGAGGCTGTTGCCCCCGCGACCCGACCCCGGGACAAGTCGCGGGGTACCACTTTTTTGTACCATTAAAACTGGTACAAAGATGACGGAACGGAGCAGCAAAGCTTTCTGGGATTTGTAGTTTTGGCTCTCAAAGAGCTTGAAATAAAAATACCAGTGGTTTAGCTCCAGTGTTTTTGCGTTTACATTTATGACTCCTTCTCCTTAAGACACTTTACACTTTGCACTGGACTGTATGATAATCAGTATTGATGCAGTTTTTTTTTTTTTCACCATTGTAAGTTTTGCTGTCCACCAACGATGCTGCTCAATGCTTGAAATGACCTAATAAGATCAATAAAGTATCTATCTATCTATTGTGGGCTGGATTGGATACATAGTGCGCTCATGGTTCTTGGTAAAAAACAAACAAACAAAAAAAACGTGGGAAATATAAGGAGTATTTTTTTGGTGACGTCGTAACGTCATTGCGTCATTGACGTGACGTCATTGCGTCATTGACGTGACGTCATTGCGTCATTGACGTCATACAAGGGAGCGTCTTTCCAGGAAGTTGTGTAAATTAGCTTCGTAGGATCTTCTTCACCAAAGGCTCCCCTTTTCTCATCACGATAAAGCCAGGTAAGTCTGTTACCGCTGTTTTATACAATTTTAAATCTAAAATAAGAATAAAAATAGTGTTTTTCAGTTCACCGGATATGTGTGTTCCCTAAAATGGTTCCGTGTTAAAGCTAACTTTGAACATTTAGGTCAATAAGTAAAACTCTTTTAAAAACAAATGAGTTTAAACATTTGAATCCATCGTTAAATATTTAAATGTGATTGTCTGTATTTTCTTGTTTATTTTTAAAATGATTTAGAAACTAATCCGGAGTTTAATGTGTGACATTGTGTGACGCAGATACTTCTAATAAAAGGCCTGATTAGCTTTAAAATGGATTAAATATAACTATTAGAACTTTTTAATCATGTCTATATTTTCTTAATTTAATGTTGGAAAAATCTGAAACCACAGAGTTTAAGAAAAAAAATCAGTGGATTTTTAGTGTGTTTTTGTTCGATTTACAACCACAACATAAACAAGTTTTCACATTTTAAACTGAATTTGAAGTCTGGTAAAACCGTTTTTTTTTTTTTTTAGTTTACTGTTCACCAGACAGTGTTTTTGTTTGAATCCTTTGTATCAAACCTTTTCTGTCTTTTTTTCTCCGTCAGATCACAGAGAATGAAAATGGGTTTCTTTGGCTTGTTTCTTCTGACCAGTCTTTGGCTTGTCATTGTTGTTGGAGGTGAGCACAACTTTAAACTTACATCTAAACTCTCTTTTCTAACTTAAGCAATCAGCAATTAAATCCTAGGCTTTTTAAGAAGAACTTTCAAGGCCTGGTTATGGAGTCATTTGAGGGGATTTTAATTTTGTTGACCTTGTATTTTATCTAATATAGTGGATGGTAGCATTTAGATATGATAATAAGATAGAGCCATGCTGATTAATCTCTAATGTGTGACACTCCAGCTAAAAAAGTTACACATGCTGCAATATTTATTTATTTTATGGAGAGTGTGGAAAAGAGGTGAAGAAGCGTGTTCAAGCAGTCTGGAACGGGTGGAGAAAAGTATCAGGTGTGATGTGTGATAGAAGAGTTTCAGCTAAAATGAAAGGAAAAGTGTACAAAACCGTGGTGAGACCGGCCATGCTGATTGGTCTAAAGACAGTAGCACTGAAGAAAAGACAGGAAGCAGAGATGGAGGTAGCAGAGATGAAGATGCTGAGGATCTCTCTGGGAGTGACCAGGATGGACAGGATCAGGGGAATAGCACATGTTCGAGGTTTTGGAGATAAAGTCAGAGAGGTCAGACTGAGATGGTTTGGACATGTGCAGAGGAGAGAGAGAGAGTACATCAGAAGAAGGATGGTGGATGTGGAACCACCAGGAAAGAGGACTAGAGGAAGACCAAAGAGGAGGTTCATGGATACAGTGAAGGAAGACATGAAGATAGTTGGTGTGACCAAAGAGGATGCAGCAGATAGGGTTAGATGGAAGAAACTGACTTGCTGTGGCGACCCCTGAAGGGAAATGCCGAAAGAAGATGAAGAAGACAGGGAATGCGTGGAAATATGTAGATGCGGGGCTTGATATTAATGGCAGTAACGATCACATCGTTCATTCTCGAGTACTGCTACAGATCATCCACACGTATCTCCAATTCCAAAACACGTTTCTTCTTTTTGGCATCCTGGACGCGTAAAGATTTAACTTCCTCCATTAAGTCCAACAGTTTGTCTTGTTGTGTCTTGATTGTCGTGACATTAGTGGTTAGAGAGTCAAAAGCAGCTTTTAGGTCTTACATTTCTGCCACTCCTGGATTCCTCCTTAGCATGTTTTTTGGTACACAACCTGGACACAATCGTACTGTGATGATCTTCAATGCGTACCGGGTTGCCGCAACCGCTTCCAAGTTCTTTCTGCATTGCTGGTACAGGCTAGGGCAATGGGCAAAGGCGATCTGAAAGTTAAAATAGTAAATTTGTGTTCCGGCTGTACGTGGTGGACAGAGAAAACCACCTTCCACATACAGTATTCACTGCTCACAATCTGACTTTATCTCTTCTTTCCTCTCATTTTTGTCACAGCTCAAAACTGTGGTAAACCAACTTTAAATGTCAGTATGACTCTGTCTGATGACGACGTACTTAAAGATACATTTGAAGATGGATCTACCGCCACACTTAAATGTGCAGTCGGATTCCGGAAAACAGGTGGATCCAACCAAGTCACCTGCACTGCTGGTGTTTGGAGTGCTGTTGCTCTGCAGTGTGAAAGTAAATACAATTTCTTCATTATTTGTTAAAGACAAGCTGGAATCTTTCTAGGTTTTCTATTAATCAAAAATGATTCATGAATAATTAAAATATTTTTTTTACTCTTAAAAAAATAAGAATAGTAATTAAAAAAAATACTAATGTTGTCAAAATTAAGGCTAAGAAATAATATTCAATTGGATAACTCAGCATTAAAAATCTGTCATTATTCACATGTTTGTAATATTTTTTTATTTGTATAAAATTATATCATTTAGAGATAAATTTGAATCTAATTTTGATTATTTTTGTAGTGATCTAGTTCATTTATTGCTGTGACATAAAAAAGCTGGATTACACTAAATTTTTTAAAAATGATAATTTAATTTGTCATTTTTCAGTTCATTACTTCACCATGTAATTTGTTCAAATGTTCATTTAAATGCTCACAACCAAAAACATTGACCTGCACTGTTGGCTAATAATTTTATATTGACGCTTTATTGATTGTGTCCTGGTAGATAACATCTTTCTGGTGGTTTATAGAATATAGTCTGACTTTTACCATTGTTATGTTCTTTGTTTTAGGGAAACGTTGCCCAGCAATCACTGTGACAAACGGAGACGTTCATTATGAGGGGAATTTGTTTGGTGATAAAGCTACTTTCAGTTGCAAGACAGGGTTAGTAAAAAAAAAAAAAAAAAACCCAAAAACTCCATTTGTTCACAATCAGAAAACCACATATGAATAAATCAACAACATTGCGAGTATAAACTCTTGTTTTTTTTTAGTTTTAAACTGATTGGAGCAAAAGAAACACGGTGTACAGATGAGGGCTGGGATAGAAATCCACCTACATGTGATGGTTTGTCCTTTTTTTTTTTTTAAACAAAGTTTATATTCCCATTTGACTCATTTTTTATGAACTTCATGTCTCTTTAGAGCCTAAATAATCTCATTTTGTTATTCAGCGGTGTACTGTATCAACCCGGCGTCGATTGACAATGGAGATTACAAGCCAAAAGAAGACGCATATCAGTTTGGAAGCAGTATAACATACCAATGCAAACCAGGATATACATTGAATGGATCAAAAAGTGTGGAGTGTTCAGATAATGAAAAATTCATTCCCGACCCTCCCAAATGTGTCAGTAAGTATATTTATTAACTTTCAATTTTCTAATAATTATCATTGCTGTGTCAGTTATTTTCAATGTGTCAACTTTCAGAGGTTGAATGTGTGGATCCAAATATTCCAAACGGTCAGATTACTGCAGGATCCCGACCGCCCCATGGGTTCCAGGCCTCTATTACGATCGAGTGTAATAAAGGTTATGATCTGAAAGGATCACGTTTTCCAACCTGTGACATCAATAGTCAGTGGTCCCCGAGTCTTCCACAATGTGTTAAAGGTAAGTTTAAAAAAAAAAAAAATCACTCAATTAACAATTTCTCTGTTTAATTTTATTGCACACTTTTGCACTTGTGATCTTAATTTAACATAATTTCAAACATTTTCACTCTCTTTGGCTATGAATTACTTCCATTACTATTTTTCATTCAGTAATTTTCAGAATTGCCTGTTGTGTAAACGAGAAAATGATCAAATTTGACCTCAAAGATTTTAGTAAATGAGCTAGAAAAATGCAACATTTCTATATAAACTGAGAAGGGAAAAAAAATATTCTGCTACTGATAACATAAACACAAAGTTTTTATCTTATTGCAGGAAGTCCTCCTACTCCAGCTACCACCACCACCACCACTACTACTACTACCACCATTAAAACTGGTACAAAGAAACCAATAGGTACATTTAGCACAACTGGTTGTCTTCTCTTTGGACAACCAGTTGTCTTCTCTTTGAGCTTGTTTGCTGCTTAGAAACACTTAAACATTTGATAATGCTACTGAGAAGAAGAGAATACTACCCTTTCCATTCTGATCCACAGTAACCTTGAGTTAATATGTCAATTATGTCAACAAAAAGCAGAACCACAACACAAAGACCAGTCATGTAATGTTATCTAATGAAGAGACTGATAGTCTAGACTCGTTGAATTTAATTTATTACCAAGCATTGGTGATAAAAAGATTGGCGAGTATGGTGGTGTAGCTTTTGGTAAGAGGGAGCCGTTGTTGCTGCTGTACATATTGGTATATAAAGAAAGCAGCACTACAAACAGGTTCTGTCTGAAGATTCAGAGTATGTCTACATGTTGGAAGATTCAATTGAACTTTTTTATGTTATCATATACAGATCGACCAATTAAAAAATGTCCAACGGTATAGATCATGTATTTTTCAAAATAATACGTTTCCCAAATTTAACTTTTTTTTTTTTTTAAACCCCACGCATAACTGTTTAGTCTAGACATTTGAATTCTGAAGTAACTTCAGACAGCAGATAAACAACTTTTTTTAGGCAAAATTACACCGGATCATTATTGTTTTTGTCAGCTTCTGGGGATACCACAATCGATTCTGATTGGCTGCAGGATGTCCAATATTTTTGGACAATGCACACTTCTGAATGACGTTCCGGTTAAAGAACCTCAGCATTTTTTGTTACTGTGCCAGGCTAAATGCAGGCTTGTAATCCTAAGAACAGGCTTTAAACAAACGTTTCTCTCTTTAGCAGTGCTCTTAGAAACCACTGAGCTAAAAAGCACATTGAAAAGTAAAAAAAAATGAATAATTGCACTTGAATTTTTAAAGACCTTAAATGTTTTCTTAAAGGGCCCATCTCATGCAAAATAACTCTTTTCACATTGTATCCTCTGCACATACACACGCAAAATGTGGGGTTTGCAACATGCATTACAACATAGTTATGAAAATATATTGATTTGGTGGAGCGCAGTCACAGACCCGGAACTAAGAAAGGACGGGTATCGCTCATCCCCCCGCCCGTCCTGAGAAAGTACAAGCTCCGCCCTCTGCTCTCACTGAGCAGCTATTCCTCCGCCCATCTCTGAGCGGGAGGGGGAAGGCAGGCGTAAACCTGTGCGTAGCGGTTTGTTAGCGTCTGAAATAAGATTTTATCATATCGATTCATCAAGAAAGTGTGTTTCAAGCAAGAAAATAAAAAAGACGCAGAGCAGCGAACCAGCCTGTATATCGGACGTTGAAAGCGAGTTTGTGAGGGCGTAAGGCCGGAAGTGGAGGCGGGTGAGGAGGGCGGGCGGGTGGTGAGGAGGGAGGGTTTGCTGCGGAGGGGGGCGTATGCGAAGTCCGTCCTGGCTACGTCAAATGCGTCATACTTTAGACATCTGCTCATTGGTTGTTTTGTCTGAGCGTTCCAGAAATCCACAGAAAAACGGGCTAAATCAATCTAGAAAGCCCTTTGGTGACACACACACACACACACACACACACACACACACACAAGGCCCGGACATCACTCTTACAAGGTAGAAAACTCTGGAAAGTCCATTTTGCATGAGATGGGCCCTTTAAAAACAAAATCAGAGTGAAACATCTAGACCAGGGGTCACCAACCTTTTTGATACTGATCGTTAATGATTACAATAATTATTTCTGCATTATTAAACAGATACATTTCAATATGCAATATCCAAGTGTTTAATTTTCAAATGGTCACTTCCACAACATTTTGCAGGAAAAGTTTTTCAATTTATACAACAGTTATCAAATCATAAAGTCTGAACCATGTTTGTACCAATGATCAATTATGTAAGATTTAACAAAAATCTACTCCTTTCAAAATAAATCTTATCACATTTGTACTAATCACTACTGATCACTACCACATTATTGCTTCTTTGAGAACCTCCCTGTCTGAGAATGCCTTCTTCTTCTTTATCCCAATATGCGTAGCTCTAAATGAGGCTGCAGCCTTTTCTTTGCATTGCTTTTTGAGAGTTTTTTTACTGGCCTCGTAAAAAAAGACTGCTGTTTGTCCAACGCTGCCTTTTTCCGTCCGTACTGCGCTGCCTGGTGGGTAGTTAGCATGGTAGCTTTTGTGACATGTACTGAAATGTCTCTCCATGTTGTGCCGCTTACACGTCGCCACAGTTGCACCGCAGATGAGACGCACGCAGTTTTCTTTCACGTTAGTAAAAAAGAACTCTTCCTCCCATTCACTGTGAAAATGATAAGTTTTCTTTCTTTTTTCTACCATGTTTTTGTGGGTAGAAAACGCGTTCGTAACCTCATCTTTGCAGCGCTCACGTTTACGTTTTTATGTATTCGTTTTTAAATTTACAGTAGTTGTTTAAATATGTCAAAGTAAACTCTAATTTGATTTTTTATTGGCAATAGTGCTTCTTCTGGTGTGTCTGTGCATGAAACTTCAACCTGAGTTAATAGAGGTAAAACTTGTTGCAAACTCACAAGAGAATCAAAAAACGTAAGGCATTGTGTTGTCGTAAACTGCAAGACATTTCTTTTAGGGAAAAAAAAATCTCTTGATTTCATTTCACTAGAGTCATAAACTAAATGAGCTGCTAATGCAGCAGCATGTTCTGGAGGTAGAATTGGTTTCTCTTGTTTCCAGAGCCTTTGCTTCAAGTAAACATTGGGAAAGTAGATTTTTTTAAAAAGTTGTTTTTCTTTTTTAAGTTATCAGAAAGTTTGATCTACTTTTTGTTGCTTTTAATTGAGTTTAAGCTTAATATTTTTCTTTGTTTTTTTTCTCCTTCTTTGTGACGTGACAGAATTCTGATCATTTTAAACAATTTTCTGAGAGAGGATGCTAGAAACCCCACCCATGTTTAGAAAAGGAAGTAAAAATAAGTACTTTCCCCTCGAGTAAATCGGCCAACTAATAATCAAGCTTTTGTACCTGTTCTGCTGAAATTTAAACCCCACTTCTTTGTTCCTATTGGCAGTGGATTGATAGTTGTAATCCATTGTTCTTTTTTTCTAAATAAACTGCAGTGTTTTATCTACTTCCTCATGCTCAGGCACACGTTTACATTACAAACGCTTTAATATGTGAAACTAGAACTGGCCCGAAAAATAAATTCTGATTTCTTTATATTTTTTATTCTTTAAAACACAAAATTCCATTGACAGTTTGAACCTTCATTTTTTTTTTACTTAAAAACAAACAATAGATGACAAAAGTCTCAGGATTAGTTTTCAACTCTATTCTTTTGACACACAAAAGTAAAAAAAAAGAAGCTTAATAGAATGCTAAGGCAGAAAGAAGCTGAGATTAGAACTGCTATGCAGGAGACCTGGAGGAAGACCAAAGAGGAGGTCTATGGTTGCTGTGAAGGATACATGAACCCAAGAAGATGCAGGAGACAGGATTAGATGGAAGAAACTGACGTGCTGTGGCGACTTTTGAAGAGAACGGAGAAGAAGAAGCAGCCTGCTAACAAAAACCCTCAGTTAACATAAAACCAATAGTACAACAGTAACTCCGTAAAGCTCTCGTAATGTATAAGCATCAAAATACCAGTGAAAGATTTACATCAAAATAATATTAATTTAATAAAAAACTGGAATAGCCACAGTGGCTAATGGTTTTTCGACGCTAGAGTGAGCACAACATGGAGATAGCTGTTCTGCTACGCACAAACCCTGGCCCAGAATCAGGTCGTCTGCATTCATGCATTTTTCGACAAACTTTTACCGCTGCTTGCTTTCAGTTGATTAACCCGAAAGCTGGCTCAAACAGATGACCGGTTTAGCTGAGTTTGTGTATTCTGCTGAGCTAACAGTTTGTCTGCTTGCATTTGGCCTTACAAGCTATCATACTTGATTCATAGTGTCGCCGCAAATTGTATTCCTTCAATACCGCCACTGTCTCTTGACAGATGAGACAAACAGCCTTTTCTTTGCATTGAATAAAAAATAATCATTGTCCACTTTAGGTTAAATACCCTGCAATCAATTTTTTTTCTTACCTAAATTTTTTGCCATTTTCCCGGTCTTTCTTTGAGATGGACGGGTTAAGGATGGTTTCCTGGATGTTACCAGATAGCGGCTCTGACTGCAGGCGGTGGAACAGGATGTCGTATTGTATGCATGTTTGAAATAGTTTCTAACTAATAGTTGTTAATAAAAATAGTTAATAACTAAGTAACATTTTATTGCAAAAGTCAAACTTTAGCATCAAATACAAATTTAAATATTAGAAAAAAAAAAAAGAGTTCTCTAGTATTGTTCAATGGACCAGACCAAAAGTAGATGCGGGCTGCATGCATCCTTTGGGATGTAGTTTAGGGACCCTAAATTTAAATCTGTCAAACAAATTACAGTATGTTCAGATTTTAAAAAAAGAAAACAAGTTTACTAAATCATGTATTTTGTGTTTTTGCTTCTTTGGTCCAGATGGATCTGATAATAACGGTAAGCAGTTAAAAATATCTTTTTAAAAATAATCATTTCTCAATTTGGTTAGATTTTTTTTTTTTCTTTTTTTTTTAATAAACTGCCGTGTTTCACTTTGTTCCTCTTAATCATGCCCATGTTTGAACTCATAAGGATTTAATCTGTTAAACAAATTATATTTTGATTAAAGAAAAAAAGAAGTTTAATTGTTTTGTATTTTGTGTTTTTGCTTCTTTGGTCCAGATGGATCTGATAATAACGGTAAGCAGTTAAAAATATCTTTTTAAAAATAATCATTTCTCAATTTGGTTAGATTTTTTTTTTTTTCTTTTTTTTTTTAATAAACTGCCGTGTTTCACTTTGTTCCTCTTAATCATGCCCATGTTTGAACTCATAAGGATTTAATCTGTTAAACAAATTATATTTTGATTAAAGAAAAAAAGAAGTTTAATTGTTTTGTATTTTGTGTTTTTGTTTCTTTGTTCCTGAAGGATCTGAATCTGGAGGTAAGCAGTAGAAATTTAAAAAAATGTTGATTTCTCAAATTTTTCAAATTTCTCAATTTGATTTTTTTTCTTAATAAAATACAGAGTTTCTCTTAGTTCCTCATGCTCAAGCCCATGTTTGCACTCCTAAGAATTTAGTCTATCAAACAAATTATATCTGGATAAAAGAAAAAAAAACCCCACAAGTTTACTAATCGGGTATTTTGTGTTTTTGCGCTTTTGTTTCAGGTGGATCTGGTTCTAACGGTAAGCAGTCAACAAGAGTTCATTAAAAGTTCATTTCTCACTTTGGTTTCTTACTGACTTCTTCTTCAACAGGTGGATCTGGTCTCACTTCAACATCAATCGGTGTTATTATAACAGGTGAGTGTCCATGTTTTCTTTAGGTTAATTATCCCACCCCATTAGACCTGAAAAAGATTGTGATGGCTTTTCCATGCACCAATTATGCTGTGCCTAAAAAGACCCCAAATCTTGTTAAATTTGGATATTTTGATATGCAAATTTTTGCTGATATGCACCTTTTTTTTTTTTTTTTTTTTTTACAAAACTCAATGAGTTTTGTATGTTTAACACCTTTCATACTCCCTAACCTCTTAACACCCACCAGAATGCCGACGGGTGGTTTTGTGTTTTGAAAACGTCTGCACTCGTAACGACACTTACTCTTTGTTCAACTCCAGTAAGTTATACCTCGTTTTAAAGCTTAGACTGTCAAGAAAACAATTATAACATCCATTCTCATGTCTTCAGTAGTTTCAAAATAAAATAACTAATTATCCGCAAACATAATTAAACTCTTATAACACATTTCTTTCTGTGATCCAGTTCTAATGGGCTCAGACGGGTTCAATCCATGAATAACTGGACTTGTTTTGTCTTTAATAATCCACAGAATAACAATATGAAATTGTATTTTCTCAAAAGCAATCCAGTTTGTAGAAATACTCCAGAAAACATGTTTTTTTTTTTTCTGTGAAAAGTCCAATAAAATATCTTATTAGTAGTTGAGTTTGTATCACCATAGCAACCGCCACACTGTGTCTATGACTTCGTCCTTAGTGTGTTTCATTTCCTCACTGATAAGGCTAACAGTGCCAAATTGCAAAAATTCCATTTGGCACATTTGGGACATGTTTGGATAGCTTGTTCCAAATGGACCTTTTTATATTAAAAGGTCAATATATCAAAAACACTTGTACCTGGTGATCTGAAACGTTACACAGTTGTTGTCAACAAGATTATTATCATACAAATGGAAGGAATTATGCCTACTAAGACGTATGTCTTGTCTAGCGACATTGGAAAATGAACAAAATTAGGCGAAGACAAAAATGTACATTTTTATTTATGTTTGAACTGCTGTAGGATAGGTTCTGAAGCTCTGACACTCTCCATGTACATATCTACAGAAACGAGAAGGTCTAAGCCAGGGCTGCAACTAACGATTATTTAGGTAATCGATTAATCTGCCGATTATTGGATCGATTACTCGACTAATCGACTAAAACGACAATTTAATAAATATTACTTTTTCTGCATATTATAGAATGTAATTGTGTAAAACACAACTCATAATCACATAAACAACACGTTGGGTTTATTCCAGTAAGAGCAAATATTACTCTTTCTGTCAAATAGAGGTATAATATCATCATTTCTAGAAAATAATAAACTACTTACTGTACACAGTAAAAGTAAATCATAAGCACCCATAAAATGTGCTTTAGTAGAACTGGCTAATAAAACATCAAATGTAAACTGTTGGATCACATTTGAAAACAAGAAACCTTTAACAAAATTTGCGAATTTAACCTTGTTCAGAAGTATCGTACAAAAAAAGGCCCCAGATTAACATGAGAAAAAAATATACAAAAACATTTAAGTTGTGAGATATTAGTGCAAAAAAACAAAAAAACATCATCCCTATTGTAAAAATACTAACTTTAATAAATAAAATGACCATCTTTACCACTTATAATATTACAAACACAGATCTACTAATCGGTAAAGGGGTGCCCAACAAACAGCACTCATATTTTTTTTTGTGGGGAAAAAATGTGCTTTGCGGTGTAGAGGAGGGGGTCTTGTATCCTGGATTGGTTTTAACGATCTTTTTTTTTTAAACCCCTCGTCTTCCTACTGACAGCGGCCTCATATCGGACACGATCATTTCCAAAATAAGAGTCCCTGAGAGAAGCGCTCTGCTGCGGAGTGCAACCGTTTTCCGCAGAAAATAGTCCATGTTTTTTTGCAAATAATAAAAAGTGTATTTAGCGACCTGTAAAATTGTTTTTATTAGAAATAACATTGTGTATCGCTCAGGTTTGCCGTCTCCCGCTTCGAGTCCATGTTTTTTTATTTTTTTAAATGTCTGTGATGTTATGCTTCCGTGCCAAAACATGTCTGTTTCGCAAACTTTGCATATTAACGCGAGTCTTTTTCAAATTTAGCGGAAAATGATCCAAACTTCTGATGATTTTATGTGTGTTTTCCTTTCCGCCATCTTTTTGAATCTGCTTGATCACGTGAGGCGGGGTGAAATTAAGGCCAATGATTGGCTGCTATCTTCTTCTACTCCTATTTTGGTAGCTCGCATCGTCAATTTGCTCTCTACTGCCCCACTTGGAGACCAATTTAAGTGCAGTTGACAGCAAAAACTTTTTAGGCGATTAATTGATGACCAAATTAGTCGACAACTATTTTGATAATCGATTATAATCAATTAAACCGATGAACTGTTTCAGCCCTAATCTAAGCCAGGCGTGGTCAAACTACGGCCCGTGGGCTACATGCGGCCCGTTAAACGTTTCAATCCGGCCCGCCGAACTAGAAAAAAATATGTCACATTATTGTGCACAGCCTGAAAATAGGTGGGTGTTAAGAGGTTTCTAAACAATGTGCGTGGTAACTAAACGTAATACGAGAAAAACAAATGGAATTAATCAACAACGCAAGTTTTTTGTTTGTTAAATATGTATTCAGTGAAATCACCTGGCGCCTCAGAGATGTTGAGAGTGAGATGTTCGAGTGAAACGGGTTAAATGTCAACATGTTTTCACTACAGATGTTTGCCTTTTTTTTTTTTTTAAATCATCACCACCTTCAAACATCCCGTGTTTGTTTTTCTCATTAAAATAGTCTTGATAGTCTCCACGATCGTGATCATCGTTGTTATCTGCATCAAGAGAAAGAAAGGGTAACTGGTTTTGTTCAGATATGCAGACTAACTTCTGAAATGGCTTCATGTTGTCCCCGTTTGTCTTTTGATAAGCTGCACGCTTTTCTGTCTGCCTGAGTTTCTTGCCTGTTGCATGTGGAACTTTTCTACTTCTTTTTGCTTATTTTATAGGCCTTTCTACAGATCAATATTTCTTAACGACACCCTCTCTTAGACAGGTGATGTCATCAAAACTCTGTTTGCGGTGGCACCATCTGGCAGTTGACTCATAATTGAGGACTTTTGAGCACGAGTTCTACTAATTCCTCTTAATTATATTACATTTTTTACAACATGAATCTTTACAGTGGAGAATGAACTTTTGAGCACCCCACTTAGTATTAAGAAGCATAACAAAAGCCAAGAAAAGATGGGAAAAAAATCTCTAAAAGACATCAAATTACAGATGTGACATACTAATAAAATGACAGAAACAAGATGGTGAACTCTGGGATCATCCTGACAAACCTATTTGACAAATTATGGTGAGTTTAATTGAAATTTCAACAGCTCTATGAAATTAAATTTATTGTTCAGAAGAATTTGTGACTTTGACTTTTTGTGTCCTGACCTGTCGTCACATAGCCCTGAATGGAAATCAGTTCATCTGTAGTTTTTCAAGGGTGTAACAGTACATGTATTCATAACTACAAATATTCAGAACTGTTTCAGCACAGGACATTAGTTTCAGTACAGGGCTGTGCACAAATATTTACAGTTCGTCACTGCTCGTGCGCAGCTGTCAACCCTCACTGAGCACACAATTTCACCTGGCCTGTGGTTTTCTTACCAAAAGAAGGATGTCGCATGCATGCGATGTTTAGCTGTACTTTATTTCCACGGTCAGGGAAAGTGTGTCTACCACACTATCAGCATTAATGTAAATCAAAGACAAGTTTCCGCTTGCATATTAGGGTCCTCCGTCCCAAACCCCCTGTGTAATCAAGGCCACTGTTAACGACTAATTAACTAATTAATTAATTAACTAAAATAAAATAAAAAGTCAACCTAAGGAAAAATGTCATTTGCTGAGGCGGTAACTTCAGTAAGCTTCAGCAGCGTCCATCCGTGCTCTCGTTAAACTTTTCTGAACACACATCTCCAAACTAGTGAAGGAATTTTTATAAAACTGCCAATAATAATAATAATAATGCATACTCTATTGATCCCTCACCGGGTAAATTTATGTGCTGCATTACACCGCAGCAGGCTGCCAAGACGGCACCAATGGTGGGAGAAACAGGGGTTAGGTGTCTTCTCCAAGTAACCTAGACGTGAACCCAGTGGGATTGGAACCCACGAACTTCCGGTCCGAGGGCGAACACACCGACTCTCCCTCAGTAGTTACTCACTGCCGACTGTAAATGAACTGATTAGATTTTTAAAGTCATGAAACCAGATATTAATGTGACTAAGGTTGATACCAAAAATTCTTGCGATTACATTCAGTCACTCATCTTCTGAACCGTCCATCCCTATACATGGTTGCCGGGGTGCCGGAGCCTATCTAGGCCTATTCAAGGCGAGCGACAGGGTACAACCCGAATAGGACGCCAGTCGCAGGGCTCTTGTGAATACAGTGTTTCCCGAACTACTGAAGGGATTTTAATGAAACTGCCCACAGTTACTCAGTGCCCACTATAAGTGAACTGATACACTTTGTGATGTAGAACAGGCGGAGGCATATTGTTCAATGTTTTGACTTCTTGTTCTGACATATTATGAGAATGTTTTATCAGTTATTTGATACCCTTTATGGATTTTTCATCTTTCCTTGAGTTTTTCTGCACATTAAAACTCTAGGGTGCCCAAACTCTTAATCCATAGGATATACATGGCACTCCTTAAAATGCTTTAGATTAATCTCATCTGGATCAGAATGTCTGTTTAAAGGCATTTGGATCGCAAATAAACTTGTAGCTTGTTCAATCAAATTAGCTTGACTGTCATTCCTGCTGCAACTCTCCATTTCCTGCTTGTACCAAAGCTGTTGTACGGGACTTTTTTATCCTCTGCTTTCTTTTCGGGAGGAAGAGAAGTTCAGATTATGGGGAGGAGATTTTCCACTGAAAATCAGATCCTCCTGAATGTGATCTATTTGTAAGTTCCTGGTGAGAGTTTCTTTTCTTTTTTTTTCCTTCACTTAATACCCCACCTTATTGAACAGATGGCACTTCCAACTCTAACCACCACTGACTCTCATATGATCACCTGGATTAAACCTGAAGAGATAAAACAGCAGTTGTGTTTTCTCACTGTATACACACTTTGCAAAATACAGTGGGGGGAAAAGTATTTAGTCAGTCTCCAATTGTGCAAGTTCTCTCACTTAAAAATATGAAAGAGGTCAGTAATTTTCATCAAAGGTGTATCTCAAGTATGAAAGACAGAGTGAGAAAAAAAATAGTGTCTGACTTTTAAAGAATTTATTTGCAAATCATGGTGGAAACTAAGTATTTAGTTAATAACAAACAAGCAAGATTTCTGGCTCTCACAGACTTATACCTTCTTCTGTAAGTCTCTTCCGTCTGTGACTCGTTACCTGTATTAATGGCGCCTGTTTGAACTTGTGACATAAAAAAAACCTGTCCACAACCTCAAATAGTCACACTCCAAACGCCACTATGGAGAAAACCAAACCGCTGTCAAAGGGCACCAGAAACAAAAGTGTAGACCTGCACCATGCGGGAAAAACTGAATCTGCAATAGATAAGCAGCTACAGACGTGGACGAAATTGTTGGTACCCCTCAGTTAAAGAACAAAAAACTGACAAATCTCACTTAAATCACTTGAAACTCACAAAAGTAACAAAAAATAAAAAAATTATTAAAAATTAAACAATCAAAATCAGCCATTACTTTTGAATTGTTGATTAACATAATTATTTAAAAAAAACAAACTAATGAAATAGGGCTGGACAAAAATGATGGTACCCATAACTCAACATTTTGTTGCACAAGCTTTTGAGGCAATCACTGCAATTAAATAATTTCTGTATTTGTCAATGAGCGTTCCTGCAGCTGTCACTCCTCATGAGCAAACAGCTCCAGTTGTCTCAGGTTTGATGGGTGTCTTCTTCAAATGGCATGTTTCAGCTCGTTCCACGTGTGTTCAATGGAATTCAGATCTGGGCTCATGGAAGGCCACTTTAGAATAGTCCAACGCTTTTCTCTCAGCCATTCTTGGGTGGTTTTGGCTGTGTGTTTTGGATCGTTGTCCTGTTGGAAGACCCATGACCTGCGACTGAGACCAAGCTTTCTGACACTAGGCAGCACATTTCTCTCCAGAATGCCTTGATAGTCTTCAGATTTGCACACTTTCAAGACACCCTGTGCCAGATGCAGCAAAGCAGCCCCAAAACATCACTGAGCCACCTCCATGTTTCACCGTAGGGACAGTGTTCTTTTCTTCGTATGCTTGGTTTTTGAGTCTTGAGTTTTTAGAGGGAGAACTTGCACACTTGGTGGCTGACTGTACACTTTTTTCCCCCACTGTACATGCAGCTCTCCTGAGGAAGTGAATGGAATTTTTGCAGCTTCTAAGCAGCTTTTGCAGCGTGCCATTGTTCTTTCTAAGCGTAGAAGGAAAGACACCATTGGCTCAGAGGACGGTCAACAGTTTTGTTTATCAAAATGTAAAGAATCATAAAAGAGATTTCTTGCTCAGTTTTTCACGAGATGAGTCTGTCAACTGTTGTTTACGTCTTCTGCGGTTTGTTGTTGAGGTGTTTTATATCCTGCGGTGCAACATTGTTGCTTCATTTTTATTGTCTTACACATTATTTATTTTTACTCCCTCTGGTGCTAATTAAATATCGATTTAATAGTTGACCAAATAACGACAGAAAGAAACAATTAGGATGAATAAATGCTAACTAAACAGATCCAGGACATTCCTGTTTTGTTAGCATAATATTAGAGTTAAGAAATATTAGGTTCATTGAACAAAATAATAAAATAGAGACGGATTAATCCAGAAGGAGGGGGGCTCAATGCATTATACATTCCCTAGGTTCTGGCTTTGTGCAGCTTATAGGATCTGGTAATAAGCTTGTCTAAACAGGAATTCTTTAAATATTATTTACATTTTAAAAAAAAAAATGAATAAAGGCCTTTTACAAATGAAAAGAATTTAATTTTGGGCAAAAAAAAAAACCAACCCTAAAAGTTTAGGTTGAGAGAGAAAAAAATGCTGTTTTTTTTTTTTTTTGCATTTATTAAGTTCCATTTTATCAGAATCAAAATGACTTTATTGATCCCACGCGTGGGAAATGTAATTATAAA
Source organism: Neostethus bicornis (assembly GCA_902685375.1). Lineage (NCBI taxonomy): Eukaryota > Metazoa > Chordata > Actinopteri > Atheriniformes > Phallostethidae > Neostethus > Neostethus bicornis. Next base: position 3,361,497 of record LR738550.1, read on the forward strand.
ATATTAAAGATAGAAAACTGAGACATCTTGATCATAACAGATTTTTTTCAGACTTTGTTGGAATTGTATTTTACTCTCAATCAGGACTCTGAAACATCTATGAATCTGTGAGCTTGACCTCTGTTCACGTATCCATAGTTGGTACTGAGTAACTGTGGGCAGTTTAATTTAAAATCTTTTTAGTAGCTTGAGAGAAATCGCACAAGTGTTACGGATTAATAGACATACAGACTGTCCCGAGTGCTTTTTGTCTCCCTTGTATTCTCTGGGTGAAAAAAAATTCATCAGGGTTTGTTTGCTTTGACAAATAATGTATTATAAAAGTATCTGACTCGCTTTCAACAAATATTCAAAATCAAATGACTCCAAAAACCCTGATTGGGACATCCCTGCCCGAAAACATGTAAAACCTCCTTGACAGTGACCAATGTCGTTGGCCTTTCTTTATTTTAGGTCATTGTCAGAATTGAAAACGACATTTTCATCACATTTAGATTTATTTATCAAACGGTAATGTTGCTTTCTTGCACTAAAGTTCATTTCCACAACTTTTGTTGACTTTTTAGAAGTTTTTGCATTTGGTATCTTTGCAGCATCCTCTTGTCTTTGAGTCTCACTGTGTTGCCGTTTTTGGGCTTGTCTTCTACATGGTGTGTATGGCGGTGTGTGGGATTGAGTTGTGTTTATGTTTACCGCTCATTACTTGGTTCCAGCTCTGATGAAGGAAAAACTGTGAAAGGAGCAGCAGATCAAGGCGAGGACTTAGCTCTAGCGGTAAGGAGATAGATTAAAATAAAAAAAAAAAAAAAGCTAGGAGATGCTCAGGTTCATCATACATTCTCATTAAACTCACACACTCCTTGCCACTCTAAAACCACTTACACAAAAGTTTAGATTGACAATTTGTGTTTGCAAAGCTGCTCCACCTCTTCAGATTGTTTTCTTAAGGGCTGCATAAGTGTGTTAATTTAAAACTAAGTTTAAACTTTAGTCATATCATGATGTAATTGATAAGCTACTTGAGCAGCTTTAGCAGTGCTAGCCGATCTAAACAAATCCAATCCTGTAAGTGGTTTTATTGTGGAGTTTTTTTTTTAATATAACTCTCATATGCTTTGGGTCAAACTGGCTGTTCTGGGGAAAATAAACATTAACATTAACATGTATTCTTCTTTTTTCAGGTTTTAATTTTAGATTGTTTCAGATTGTTTTTACAAACGTGTTTCTGTTCACAGCAAGCGTAGCAATCCAGTGGGTCCAACTCTCCTGAACCAACGCTAGGCTTAGCAGGAGATGTGTCCAGCAAAGGAAGAAAAAGACACGTCCACGTGAATGTTTGCTACCAATAAGTAACTAACTTGCTGCTTGGCTGATTCTTTAAGTGGCTGTCGTATGCATCATATCACAACAAACGGGAAGCTTAAAAGAAAATCATTTCCTGTTTAAAACTTTATTTCCAAGCACTGATGGTTTCAAAATGTACTTTTTAGAGTTTGCAAGAAAAATAAGCAAAAATCTTTATTTCATACCAAAATACACAAATCAATACAATGAAAAGTTGTCAACCAGATGAATCAACTGGTTTTACAACATGAACAATCTATTTTTTCTTCCTAAAGAATTGTCTTGGACAAATAAACGTGTCTGAATAAAGGACACAAAGTAAAGCCTTATTACTGCCAAGTAATGTCTTAGTGTTCATTCTGTTTGTTAGTGAATCATTTTAAAAATGATTTTACTTTAAAAATGATTTTGTTTTAACATAAAAACTTCCTCTTGTTTCATTTCAGCAGCTTGAGATTAAAACTTTACACATTTACACAAATCATTGAGAATCCACCACGGGGAGTTTCATCTCTCTGGTCCCAACATGAAAATATTTTGCACTCACTTTGAATTTAATTTATATATAAAAAAAGAAATGTTGTACATGTTACTGTTTATTTTGTTTGGAAATTCTTTTTGTGATTAGCTAATAAAACAGTGTTGAGGAGAAAAATCTGGTCTTTGGGTAATTTTTACTGGTTTAAAAACCTTGTTATTTTTTGTATTTTTTTTTTTACATACTCTATAATAATAATACATTTTTTTTATAATACACCTTACATTTTTTTAAAAAATCCCAAAGCGCCACATAAAAACTAGGCAAGGTAAAAACAATAAAAACATTTTAAAAACTATAATCCACATTCAGAAAAGCAAAGAACTGTAAAGTAAAAAATTAAAAGCCTTATTAAAAATGAATGTCTTTAGGCTTTTTTTTAAAGTGTCCACACTTTGTGGGGCCCTGAGGAGTTCTGGGAGCTCATTCCAGAGTCGCGGGGCAACGGCCTGGAAGGCTCTGTCCCCCATTGTGGTCAGCCTGGTCCTGGGCTGGTGGAGGCGGTGGGTTGAGGTCCCGGAAGGCTCAGTCCCCCATTGTGGCCAGCCTGGTCCTGGGCTGGTGGAGGCAATGGGTGGAATTTGAGCGAAGGTGTCTTGTATTGATAAGTGGGAGAGGAGCTCAGTGAGGTAAGTTGGGGTATTCCCATGGACACATTGGGAGGTGAGGAGGCAAATTTTGTAGTAAATTCTGAAACGGATGGGAAGCCAGTGAAGTGATTTGAGAACAGGTGTGATGTGGTCAAATTTTTGCCTCCTCAACAGGACCCTGGCAGCGCAGTTTTGGATGTGCTGAAGCTTCTCAAGGCTCCTGCCAGGAGTACCAACGAGGAGGGGATTGCAGTAGTCGAGTCTGGAGGAGATAAAGGCATGGATCAGTTTTTCAGCTGCGGCGTGGGTGAGTGAGGGGCGGAACCTGGCAATGTTTCTGAGGTGTAGGAAAGAAACTTTGCAGAGGTGACGTACATGCTGGTCAAACGTGAGATTGCAGTCAATTTTTACACCAAGGTTTCTTACAGAGGAGGAGAGTGGAATGTTGTGACCAGACACCAGAATGCTTGAAATCGAGGATGTCTTGATCTGGTGAGGTGTACCGATTAAAATGGCTTCCGTCTTGCTGGTGTTGAGCTGGAGAAAGTTGTTGGTCATCCATGTCCCTATCTCCTCCAGACAGACTTGAAGGGCTGAAAGTCCTTGGGTGGGCTTAGTGTCCATTTTTAAATATAATTGTGTGTCATCAGTGTAGCAGTGAAATGAAATGTTGTGTTTCCGGATTATTTGTCCAAGTGGAAATATGTATATGGTGAAAAGTGTGGGGCCAAGGACAGAGCTTTGAGGCACTCCGCAGGTGACTTTGTGTGGCTGTGATTTAGCGGTCACCAGAGCCACATATTCTGTCCTGTTTGTGATGTACGAATGAAACCAGTTGAAAATATTTCCTAAGAGTCCAGTAGTAGTCTGAAGACGGTGAAGGAGAATGGTGTCATCCACAGTGTCAAATGCAGCTGACAGGTCCAGGAGGAGGAGCAAGGATGGAGAGCCCTAGTCCGCAGTTACAAGTAAGTCATTCATCACTAGAACCAGGGCCCTCTATTGCGCCCTCACCAGGGAAATTTGTGTGCTGCACTACTACTACACCGCAGCAGGCTGCCACGACAACTCAAATGGTGGGAGAAATGGGGGGTTAGGTGTCTTCTCCGAGCCCCCTAGACGTGAAGTGGGAACTGAACCCGTGAACTTCCGGTTGACTTCCGGTCTGTGGGCGAACGCTCTACCACTGAGCCACCAACAGTAATGCTGTTTACAAGAAGACCTGCAACCTACTTTCTATGGAAACTGAGGTTCTTCAATGTGTGCAGAGCTTCTACCAGTCTATGGTGGCCAGCACCTTGTTCTTCTCTGTCGTCTTCTGGGGGACCAGCATTGCAGCCAGTGAAGCTAACAGACAGAATAAACTAAACAGAAAGGCTGGCTCTGTCATTGGCTGCAAACAGGACACACTTGAAACAGTGGTATAGAGGACGTTACGGAACAAACTCACATTATTCCTTTTATTTTATTATTTTACTATTCATTTTGTAGATATACCTACTATTTCTTTCATTGTGACTGTGCTGCTGTGACACACATTTCCCAGGCGTTTGCCAGCTAGTATGGCTTGGTGGGAGTACGTATTGTCCAGGGTGCTTCAGTAGGCCAGAGGATCTTTGGACCTGTCCAAAGAAGGCTACTTGGGTTAATCCTGGACCTCCAGCTGGACTACCGTTGGTAATGCTGTGGTGGTTGATGTGGTCGCAGGCATCTTCCTCGCAAGGCCTCTTAGCTGGCGGTGAAGCAACAGCAGCATGAGTTGGTGCAGTTGTGCTGTTGTGCTGTTGCTGGCAATGGCTGTGCCCTTGTTGGTGAACAGTGATGCAAGTCTCTCCAGCTCTGGACCCTGGGTCCACTTTAGCTTGAACAGCGGATCCAAACCTGTAGCCTTTATGAATACCTCCTTTTCAGCGTAGGGGGGAATTCTTCTCTGGAAGGGGTCCTGGAAGGCTGCCATCAGCTTGGACCTGTGTTTTGACAACATCCTCTGCAGCTTTGCCATTGTTACACCGACACACGATACCACCAGACTGGCCGTGACAGAGTTCTGGCCCTGGAGTAAGTTTGTGGCTCTCTCGAAGGGGGTCATGATTTCCAAGAGCTCACCTAAATGTTGCGCTTGTAGCGGTTGAGCTAGGGACAGTCAACCTCCTGCAGTTTGGCTTCTTGGTTGTGCAGTATGGAGCGGATTATAGTCAATTGAGAGTTTTAACGGGTAGCGTTGGCTGTCTGCAGTCGCTGCTCATCCTCTAGTAGCTCACTGGCATGTATGACCGACGCACATGGCTGATGATATTGGCAACCTTGCCCAGCACATTGGTGACAGGGCCTTTATCCCATCCTTGAAAACCAGCCGCAGGGTTTGGGCAAAGCACGGATTGTGCTCTGTGATGATGTCATCTGTGATGTCGGGTTTCCAAATACAGTATACACCTTCAGATGCGTCTTTAGATTTGATGTAAACTTTGCACAGTAGGGCACTTTGGAAGAGCACTGCTTGCAAACAGCCTTACAGATTTTATCTGTCTTGAGAGCAGACTCGAAATATTTCCAGATTGACATCTTGAGTAACTCAGTGTGCAAAGCAGAAACTAATGATTTGTCTCCGATGCCAACCCCTTTTTAAATTATGCCATATAAATCCCTCATTCATCCAGGAGTGTTCTATTGTAGAAAAAGCTTCAAAGTCCAAAGAAGAAGCTTCTTAATGTGAATCTATTCTTTCTTTGGGGTAGCAGTTTCAATTCACAGGGCTATTTGAAACAGGCTCTCCCGTTTCTCCCACCATTGGCGCCGTCGTGGGCAGCCTGCTGTGGTGTAGGAGTGCAGCACACAAATTTCCCCGGTGAGGGATGAGTAGAGTGAGTAAAAATAAAAATAAATAAATAAAAAATATTATCTTGTGAACATTAAGAGAACGACTTACTGATTGCTTATTTTTGGTGAGGACAATAGAAGGTAAGTAGACCACTTTAGAGATTAGCTAGACCCACTCAATTGTAAACAAGGTACTTACCTGTCCACTAGCTCGATTGTAAATGCCATCAGGCCATTGTCTTGCCCTAGCAGCACCCTCACAGTTACTTATCACAGTGCCCTAAGCTATTATTACAGAAAAACATCTGTAACATATTACCTATTACTATTACCCCATCCCTGTTGGCAGCATCATGCTGTGGGGATGTTGTGGAGACTGCTGCAATGTACGGAGACATTCTGGATGAAAACCTGCTTCAGAGTGGTCTAGACCTTAGACTGGTGCAACGATTCATGTTTCAGCTGGACAAGTACCCAAAGCACGCAGCCAAGATTACAATGAAGTGGCCTCACAACAACTCGGTGAATGTCCTGAGTGGCCCAGCCAGAGCCCTGTCCTAAATCCCATTGAACATCTCTGGAGAGATCTGAAAATGGCTGCACCGATGGTCACCATCCAAACTGATGCAAAGGAGAATGAGCAAAACTTCCCAAAGACAGATGTGCCAAGCTTGTTAAAAAAAAACTTGGGGCTGTAATTGCAGCAAAAGGTGCTTCTAGAGGAAGATTAATAAAGTATTCTGAATCGAGAAAAAAAAAAGCATGAACAGGGTTAAAAATAAACACGAGCAGGTTGTTAATACTTTATGTTTATGGGACACATTAAAATTTATTTATAGCTAAACATTTTCTTTAATAAACTATTTAAAGAAATACTGTAAGTTTTTTCCCTTCATATAAAAACAAAGTCAACTTTTCATTTTAAATTGCTGCTGAAATTAAAACCAGCTGAAAAAAACAAAGTTAAATAATAATAAAAATGACTGTAAAATGGTTGTAATTAATTAAAATAATCCAACTAGAAGGTTTTATTGAAAAACATAAAAAATTATAATAAATTCTTTCATGTTCAGACTCTAAAAGGATTTTTAAAAAAGTTTTTAGTGTCTTGCTGCCCTCTAGTGGCTGCAGTGAGGAACTACACCAACAAAAAATGTTTCAACACAGTTTATGTCGTAGAAAAAAGCTTCAAAGTGTTGAGCTAACACTGTGAATACTTATGTACATGTGATTTGTCACCCAGTGTTTTTCATGTCAATAAATTTGCCACAACTTCAAATAATATTTTCTCTCATTGTCATTGTTGAGTATTTTGTGCTGACAATTTAATTTAATTTATTTTAGAATAAGGCCGTATAAAAAATGTAATAGTGAGATGCTGTGAATTTGGAGGCATTAGATCTGGTCAGTGTGTCTGCTTCATTTATACAGTTTGCTGTCACACACACACACACACACACACACACACACACGCACAAACGCGCCCCCGCCCCCCCCCCCCCCCCCCCCCCCCCCCCCCACACACACACACACACGTTGTGGATTTAAGATGCAGATGTACAGCATTACATCATTAGGGGAAAGCGGGGTTGGTTGTCACACGGGTAGGTTGTCACAGTGGTCATATCTCAGTCACTACAGGGCGCTGATCAGAACCATTGACACAGAAATGTTCAGAATTAGTGTCACAGGTCACCTACCATGATATTGGATGTGAAAGCAGCTAAATCTTGAGGTGAGACCATTTAAATTGTTTTTTGACTGCAAAAGTAAATTTTAGGGCATCTCATGTTTTCTTCCCAGTTATAAAACTATGAGCTGACATGAAAATACTTTTTTACCATTTGAAAGTATAAAGAGAAAGCTACAATTTGTTTAGTTTTTTTCTTAGCAAGGCTAATACATGTGGGTGCTAGCTTCCAAAAGAGCTAAAAAGGACAATTGGGGTAAGTTGTCACAAATTTTTGGGGGGTTGGTTGTCTCATGTGACAACCAACCCCATGTGACCACCAGCCCCCAAAATGTAGTTCAGAGATGGTATAAACATCTTATAAAGCTTGTTTATAGTGACTGAGGAGCCAGGTACATGCCCAGTAGAGCCAAGTAATCCTACACCACTACTGCCAACCACGCTCCCAAATACAAGTACGGCATGCAGAAGTTTCAGCCCTGAAGAACTTCGACCATTCCCAAAGGCTCCTTCCCGGAAACAGTCTAGGAAGAGGAAGACCCGCAAAAGTTCTATCCTCACCGACACACCTGTAAAAGAAAGCATTGAAGCAGAAAAAAAAGCCACTGAAAAGAGATTGAAGAAGTTCCTTTTTTCCAAAGAAAAGAAAAAGTCTTCCACAAAGAGAAGGAAGCAGAAGGAAAATGATGCTTCCTCAGATGAGGAGGAGTGCTTTTGCTTAATCTGCGTTGAGCCTTTCTCCAATAGTCGATCTAAAGAAACCTGGCTGCAATGCATTGTCTGCAAGGGGTGGGCACATAAAGATTGTACACCTGGTCAGCCAATATTTGTGTGCCAGAATTGTGATTCGGAAGGGGAAAGTGATTAATGAACGTTTGCCTCAGTTAAATGTTCCAATATTGAGACATCTTGCATACATTTGCATAAAGGGATGTCTAGATTTGTTTGGAAATTGTTTATTCAGGTCTCAATATCGTTAATCAGAACCAAAAAAAATTAAGTGGCAAAATTTAAGTTTTCAATCACTAAAATGCTTTTTCATTTGTTCATTGTTGTTACTTTAACTTCATTTTCTTAATTCAGAATGTTTGCTTTTATAAACCAGGTCACAGATTGTAATATGCTGGACAAAATAAAAAAGTTTTGTGATTTCTAAAAATGTAAAAAAATTTCATTTTTTTCCATTAGAATAACACAGGGACAACCAACCCCATACGGTGTGACAACCTACCCCGCTATGGGGTTGGTTGTCACATCTGCGCAGGTTGCCTTTGCCAGCTCATATATTTTGAATAGAATGGATTCTGTCAGATCTAGGAATATCAAATTATACCTGACACATTAAGCTATTAATATGTACAGAAATGGTGTTCTTCTCATGTACCGTTTTATCAGAAATCTAATTTAAGTAAAAAGTGTGACAACCATCCCCGCTCTCCCTACATCTGCATCTTAAATCCACCAAACACACTTTTGAGGACAGCGAGGTGAAGATTCTAAGTAGAGAGAAAGGATGGTTTGAAAGAGGTGTGAAGGAAGCCATCTTTGTGAAGAAAGAAAATCCCTCACTGAATCTGAGTGGAGGCGTTAGATACATTCTGCCCGGGATTTACAGCAGCATTTTGAAGCCATGGACCAAAGAGGACACCTCGTGACCCAGATTCACGCTTCTCGTTAGCAGGAATTTCTATTCCCAAGGCTTTTAGCATTTTTATAATAGGGTTCGTTTACTGGTCTGTGGCTACAATAGGAGCCATTCACGGCCATCATAGGCAACACAAGCTCAGTGGTCGAGCCGTTCCTTACTATTTTTTACCTTTTACTTAGGTTAGTGTATATAGATCCAGTTTTCAGTCCATTTCTATCAGATTGAAAATGATTTCCGGATGGAAGTCAAAACGTCTCGATCAAGAATTAAACTGTCCAGAAGACTTTTTTGAAACTTTTTCTACTATGGATCACTCCTGGATGAATGAGGGACTACACAGACTTGTTGCTAAAAATAATAATACATTCTTTTTGTTCAAACTTGATCAATTTTTCAAATAGCAATATTTATTTACATCAATATAAAAATTGTAGGTATTAATCATGCATATAGAAATGACAAAGTAGAGAAAAATAAAACAAAACATAAAATCCTCCCTCCCACCCCAGGGGCCCGTTTCAAGAAGGAAGTTCAAGAAACTTTGAGTTTAAATTTAAACCTTGAGTTGGTCAACTCTGAGATTGAAAACTCTGAGTTTTCGGTTTCAGATCAGCTGAAAACAGTTGGATTAATCAACTTCAAGTTGATTGACTCAGAGTTTAGAAAATGCACCTTGAGAATAAAAAGCCCTGATCAATGGAGTGCAGACATGAGGAGTTACCATGGAAACAGGAGTAAACAAAGAGGTCTGAATATTTCTAACAGACTGAGCTGGATGTCCTACTGCAGACATACAGCAAGTATGAGAACATTTTTATTCAAAAAAATGTCTTTGGAGCAGAGAGAAAAGGCCTGGATGGAAATAGCTGCCAGAATAAATACACACGTTTACATTTAATCATAGTGTTCGGTGTAGCTAATTACTGAATAAGGGTGGAGCTCCGGGGCGTGCTATAGCTCAGTGGTACAACGTTCACCCTTGGACCGGGAGTTCACGGGATCGAATCCCACTAAGCTCACGTCAGCTTGCTGCGGTGTAATATAGAACACAGATTTTCCCATTGAAGGATGAACAAAGTATACTTATTTTTTATTTTTTTGTTGTCGTATTCCAGTAAAATGGGAAATCATTCTTAATTTTTCAATCATTTAAGAAATTACTTCAGTAATTAAATAAAAGACCAATATTTGTATGAATTAAAACTTCTTTTTAAACTTCTCATTGTGGATGAAGTGGGATTTGTACAGTAACAATAATCCTATAATGAAATACATTTTATGGAGAGCAAAAAATACATAAATCTAACTGTTTTTAAACTTTACCAACACTGATGTAGTTCTAAAAATAATCCTGTCGGCATTAAAAGAATATGAAAAATAAAACCATAATTCAAACAGGTAAGACATGATGATGTCATAGATCACAGGCAGACCATCTGACTTTATTAAATAATTAATTCTATCAATGCAGCTGCTGAACACTGTTGCCGCTCAGCATCTCCAACTTTAATCAAGAAAAAAAAAACGTAACGCAACAAGCGATACAAGAGTGTGTGATGTGTCTGATGTATGGATAAGATTATTAATGTATGTTATGGAGTCTCAAGAAAAACAGTACCGCTCAAATAAACATGAATGAAGAGATGATAGAAAATTAACTCGTGGTCTCAAAATTATTTTGTGTCATAAATTCATTTCCCTGTGAATGAATCCAGCGTCCTCATCTACGTACATTATGATCTAAAAAAGGACATGTCATTTTGGTCTCTGCTTGAAGGAAACAGGTGGGGTTTTTTTATTTTTACATACATTATTTTTCCCTCATCGGAGAAATTTTTGCAATTTATCCATCAATGTAGAAACAGATTGAACGAGGAAGGCGTATTTAAATCCTGTTCACTTTAAAAAGGAGCGGAGACCGAGAGAAACTCTGGGTTTCCTCAAGTAAACCTGCTACCGACCAGGTTTGGTTTGCTGAGTCAGTTTCCCCAGTAACCGACTCTGAGTTTTGATTAACTCTCTTCTTGAAACTGGCTTAACTAACTCAGAGTTTACTGATTTAAGTTACCTCCCTTTCTGAAACCGAAAAGTCTGAGTTTTCCACATTCTGGGGTTAACAAACTTAGAGTTTCCACAAAACCTCCTTCTTGAAACGGGCCCCAGATATGTTGTAATTATCAACTAAATGACTAAATGTACAGAAAACATCACCTGAGAAAAGTTGAGAGAAAAACTTCAGACCCTTGTTATGCCAACTTTGAAATGTACCATCTGACACTGACGGTAAGAAGAAATAGGAAATAGGAAAAAAACCTGCTGGCTTGTTGGAGGGCCTTCCAGGCAGCAGCTCCACAGCTCTGGAACGCTCTGCCCGAGAGCTTGAGGGCTCCATAAAGCGTTGAGGTTTTTAAAAAAAGACTGAAGACATTTTTATTTCTAAAGGCTTTTCAACAACGTTTTTAGTGTTGTTTTTTGTGGTTTTATATAATTTTGCTGTTTGTTGTTGCTTTTGGTCGTTGTAGCACTTTGAGATCTCCACTGGAGATATATATAAAGTGTGTTACAAATAAAATTTTTATTATTATTATAAAAATCTATAAAGTAAAGGCATTAAAAACAATACCCCGCCACCCCCGGCCACCCTCAAACTTGACATTTAGAAAACAAAAAAAACATAAAGTAAAAAATTAAAAGCCTCAGGAATGTCTCTAGGTCTTTTTTTTTAAAAAAGTTTCCACACTTTGTGGGGCCCTGAAGAGTTCTGAGAGTTCATTTCAAAGTCAGGCAAATGCCTTGAAGAGCTCTGCCCCCCTTTGTGGTCAGCCTGGTTCTTGGCTGTTGGAGGCAGTGGGTGGAATTTGAGCGAAGGTGTCTTGAGTTTGTCTGTGGGCAGAGGAGGTCAGTGAGGTAAGTGGTGGCAATTCCATGAACACTTTTTCAGTTACAAACTGACCCTGGCCCCCCAACAGAAAAGGGGAAAAGTTATGTGGCCCTCACAGGAAAATGTCCCCTGGCTTAGCGTATTGTCATTTCAAACAATGACAATAGAAATCAGTGTTCTCTGGATCAGTAGTGTGCACCACGGCCACTGGAAGTCTACAAGCAGCCAACCAGCAACCTGCAGAGATGAGTTTGTCCTCTTTTTTTAGGTTGACTGGTTACTTTTGGTGTTCAGAGTCTGAATCTGTTTTCTAGCACCATTTGAAATCGGTTACAGTGAAGGATACCGACTCTCTCACCCGTAGGTTTCCCAACTATGCAGCAACCCTGGTTTTACCTGCTGTGTCGTGGTTCCCTCGAGCCACCACCAGAGGGAGCCAGGGACCATCTCACCTTTCCCCCAACTCTGGCTAATTAGACAATCAGCACCTGTGGGCTCACCTGGATCCAATCTTCTGGCTGCCTATTTGAAGGCAGTCTCACCTGCCTTCTTTGTCAGGTCTTACTATCACCTTTCCTAGCCAGGTCACCCTGGTTGCCTGACCATGTTTGTTATTTTGGATTTAGTTGGACTTTTGAAAACCTTAAGTTAATCAGTTTTTCTTTACAGACTTTCCAGCAATAACTAAATAAACCATGTTCCAAGTCCTGCATTTGGGTCCTCCTCTTTCCACCCATCCTTTTCCTCCACAACATGCTGGTTTTAATATACTTTTAAAACTAAAATTTGTGTTAAACCTAGGAATCCATGGTCATTTGCAGAGTATATTAAAAGAATGTAATAAAATCATCAGCATAAAATGCTGTGCTATGACTGTTCAAAATTTGATGTTTGACCAAAACATTCTGAAAACTTTTGGCCATGACTGTAAACTTAGTTCTATCAGAAGAACGCACTGAAAGGGTAGAAAATAGGGAGTGCTGTGTATGTCATCATAGATTTTTAGCAAGGCTGTTTTTTGTGTCTCCACTGCCATAAAGAACTGGCATCAAATGATCACAAGCAATGAATGGTTAAATACAAAGACATTAATCTTCATTTACGTCTATGGTTAAATGACATGTTTTTATTGAGGTATCAGCCTCTCTACATAAAGTACCATTACTCGATATTGATATTGGTACATCGCCATCCAACTAGAAGAACTACACTCACTAGATTCTTTTTGTTTTCTTAGTAAAGACAAGGATTTTAAACCAGTAAGAATTACTCAAAGACCAGATTTTTCTCCTCAACACTATTTTATTAGCTAATCACAAAAAGAATTTCCAAACAAAATAAACAGTAACATGTACAACATTTCTTTTTTTTTATATACAAATTAAATTCAAAGTGAGTGCAAAATATTTTCATGTTGGGACCAGAGAGATGAAACTCCCCCTGCTGGATTCTCAATGATTTGTGAAAATATGTAAAGTTTTAATCTCAAGCTGCTGAAATGAAACAAGAGGAAGTTTTTATGTTAAAACAAAATCATTTTTAAAGTAAAATTATTTTAAAATGATTCACTAACGAACAGAATGAACACTAAGACATTACTTGGCAGTAATAAGGCTTTACTTTGTGTCCTTTATTCAGACACATTTATTTGTCCAAGACAATTCTTTAAGAAGAAAAAATACATTGTTCATGTTGTAAAAACCAGTTGATTCATCTGACTGACAAATTTGCAACTTTTTATTGTATTAATTTGTGTATTTTTATTTTTAAAAATACGATGCATACATCAGCCTCTTAACGAATCACTCAAGCAGCAAGTAAGGTATTTATTGGGAGCGAACAGTCATTTCAACTTGTGTCTTTTTTTTTCTTTTTTTCCTTTGCTGGACACATCCTTGTGTTTTTTTGGGTGAGCTGGATGCACTGGATGGCCACGCTTGTGGCCACGCTTGTGGCCATGCTTGTGGCCATGCTTGTGGCCATGCTTGTTGCCATGCTTGCGCTCACGCTTGCGGCCACGCTTGCTGTGAACAGAAACACGTTTGTAAAAACAATCTGACTTTCTGAAACAATCTAAAATTAAAACCTGGATAAAAAAGAATACTTGTTAATGTTTATTTTCCCATCAACAGCCAGCATGTCCCAAATCATATGAGAGTTAAATTTAAAAAACACACAATAAAATCACTCACAGGTTTGGATTAGTTTAGGCTTGCTCGCACTGCTAAAGCTGCTCAACTAGGACAGCATGATAAATGTTGGTTTTGGCAGCCAACTGAGTTTTAATGTTTGTCTTTGGAACAAAAATTTAAGTTTTAGTCATAATTTCGAATCATATTTTATTCATCTTTATAAATTTTTGTTTTAGTCTAGTTTCAGTTGGCGAAGACTTAGAACGTTTTTAGTCTAGTTTTAGTGTAAAAAAGCAAAGAACAACAAATATTTTGACTTTACCAATCGTAGCTTTATTACTGAGAATGGCGCAAGTTATTTGTAAAAAAAAAAAAAAAAAAAAAGATTGTAAGTTGTAACTTATGCATACCGTACTTTCACGACCATAAGGCGCACATAAAAGTGAGTGGTGCGCCTCATCGTGCAGTGCGCCCTATGTGATTTGCGGACATATTAGAGAACCATGAGGCGGATGCACTTGAGAACGTGAGAACATTAAAGGGGGAAGTGTGGTCGTGGATTGTGTATAAAAGAACAGGTATGTGCTTTATGCAGAACATTGCTGTTTTAACAACACTGAAAATGGAAAAGAGACACGCTTATGAAGCTCAGTTTAAAATGATGGCAATCCGCTACGCGGAGGAACATGGGAATCGAGCTGCCGCAAGAAAATTTAAAATCAACGGGTCAATGGTTCGTAATTGGAAGAAGCTGGAAAACGAGCTGCGACAGGTGAAGAAGATGAGTTTCTGCAGAAGGTGGCCAGAGTTGTAGGAAAGACTCCAGCAGTGGATCATCGACCAAAGAACGACTGGGAGGAGTGTGTCCACTATCACCATTCGACTAAAGGCAGTAACGCTAGCGGAGGAAATGAAAATCGAGCATTTCCAAGGAGGTCCGTCTTGGTGCTTTTGCTTTGTGAAACAATGCATTTTTTCCATTCGGACCAGGACTGGTCGTGTTGTCCAAGCTTTCGCAAAAGCAGGCACCATTTCCGAAGAGCTGTACGGTACAGAAAGGGACTCTGACAGCGAGGAAAGTGAACCTGCTATGTTGGATTTAGCCCAGCTGTTAGATTCTGAAACAAAATGAAACAGAAAACTTTATGACGACTGTAACTAATATTTAAATAAAACCAACCAAATTCAGTTTTACTCCTGATCTATTTTTAAAGACAGACACTTGTGTGGATAATATGCGCGTGCGTGCTTGTGTGTGCATTGTAAGGCGGACGGTGTAGAGGATATGTACGTCTATAAAACCTGCGCCCTATCATCGGGTACACCTTATCTGTGTGTACCCGACTGCGCCTTTTAATACGGTGCACCTTTTGGTCGTGAAAATACGATACTTGAAAATGACACCCCTACAATTCTAGACAAAGAGGAGTAGCTATCCTGATAAATAGGAAAAATAAATTTACAGAAATCAGCAAAGTCTTAGACCCAACTGGGAGGTATATAATATTCACTCTTTCCATTCTAAACATGACGTTTTGTTTGGTTAATGTGTACGCCCCAATGTAGACAACCCCTCTTTCTTTAATTCCTTTTTGCCACACTTTCTGAATACACAGACAAATCACTGTTTATAGAAGGGGACTCTACAAGTCTTTAGACCCAACAGCTGGTAGGGTAAATGCTCGAATCTGGCAGTCCACAAACTCATACATTGTTAACAGTGTATGAAGGATCTTGGTCTTTGCACCAGACCAATTATTGTACTTTATTAATCCCTGACCGGGAATTTTGTGTGCTGCACTACACCGCAGCAGGCTGCCACCTATGACGGCACCAATGGTGAGACTAGGTGTCTTCACCGAGGACCCTAGATGTGAACTCAGTAGGATGCGAACCCATGAACTCCCGGTTAACTTCGAGTCCGCGGGCAAACGCTCTAACCCCGAGAGCGGGTTAAATGTTAGAACTCAATGTGGCCCATGAATCAAAAAAATTGCCCACTCCTGCTCTAGTAACATGCGTTTGTATTCTCCATAATTTTTTATAGAAAGTTATGTTGTGTGTGTCAGCTTTATCTCTGGTTTAAACTCTTGTTTGTATTTTTTTGTTTTTTTCTCCTCAGATAACCCAGCAGGTTGGTCGTGATGCTAAATATTGTAAATAGAGATTATTTCTTCATTTTGTCCCCGTCTCTTTTTCTTCTAAACACTCCTCTTCTCTCATCAGTATTCCCTGTCAGCTCCAGCAAAAAGAAGTACAGAAAGCAATATAAAGCATTTAAAATAAACAAAAAAAGCTTGCCAGGGTTGGCACGTGGTGCCAACCCTGGCAGAGCAAAACTGTCCGGCATTACTTGACATACAGATCATCACTCTGCTTGTCACAACGCTGGACAGGACAGGGTTAAAAAGAAAAAAAGACTCTCTTGATAACTTAATAACATCTGTAAACAAAGTAAACATTTCATTGTGTCTTTAGCAGTCGTTAGTGCAACCAAACTAACTAAGGTGGAAGTTACCAGCGCTGACAAGCGAGCATTAGCTTGAGGTCGGCATGCCTTTTGCGCAAAATATGTGGGAAACTTTAAGCTTTAAGTTTCTGACTGCCAAACCTCTTTATTGCTTTTGGCTGCATTGTTGTGTGACTTTCTCGTAGCTGCAGGTGTATACAGGTGTGTTGTGTAGACGTCTGAACATGCAACATTGTGGGGGGCGTGCCCACAATCTTCTTCTTCTTTCGGCATTTCCGTTCAGGGGTCGCCACAGCAAGTCAGTTTCTTCCATCTAACCCTATCTGCTGCATCCTCTTTGGTCACACCAACTATCTTCATGTCTTCCTTCACTGTATCCATGAACCTCCTCTTTGGCCTTCCTCTAGTCCTCTTTCCTGGTGGTTCCAAATCCAGCATCCTTCTTCTGATGTACTCTCTCTCTCTCCTCTGCACATATCCAAACCATCTCAGTCTTGCCTCTCGGACTTTATCCCCAAAACCTCTAACATGTGCTGTTCCCCTGATGTACTCATTTCTAATCCTGTCCATCCTGGTCCCTCCCAGAGAGATCCTCAGCATCTTCATCTCTGCTACCTCCATCTCTGTTTCCTGTCTTTTTCCCAGTGCTACTGTTTCTGGACCAAACAGCATGGCCGCTCTCACCATGGTTTTGGACACTTTCCCTTTCATTTTGGCTGAAACTCTTCTATCACACATCACACCTGATACTTTCCTCCACCCGTTCCAGCCTGCCTGAACGTGCTTCTTCACCTCTTTACCATACTCTCCATTGCTCTGGACAGTTGATCCTAAGTACTTAAAATCTTCCACCTTCTTTATCTCTTCTTTCTGTAACCTCACTTTTCCATCCCACTTTGGATCTCTCTCACTCACACACATGTACTCTGTCTTACTCTGACCAATCTTCATTCAATGCTGCCCACAAAAGAGACAGAATGCTGCCGGTGTGCTTTTTCTTTTCACAGACAACAGTACATAAACAACTCATAGAAATATGAAAGTCTGACGCCTATTTCCTTACATTCTCGTCTTGTCAACAGAAACTTGCAAACATCTCGTCACATTTTAGTCAGCAAAGAGCCTCATTTAATTTTATTATTGTTACGTAATGAAAAAAAATCTCTCTCAAACACACACACAGACAAATCTCTCTATCACACACACACTGACAAATTGAGGTGATGAAGGGGTGATGTTTAAACGTTGTTTGTGGGTATGTTCCACAGGTAGGATCTGACCAGAAGAGAAAGAGAAATTCTGGTCAGACCTTGATGAGGTGATTCAGAGCATCCCTAGAAGTGAGAGAACTGTTATTGGAGCAGGCTTTAATGGCCACGTTGGTGCAGGAAACAGAGATGATGAGGAGGTGATGGGCAGGTTTGGTATCCAGAACAGGAATGCAGAAAGACAGATGGTGATCGACTTTGCAGAAAGAATGGAATTGGCTGTAGTGAATACTTTCTTCAAGAAAAGGCTGGAACACAGAGTGACTTACAAGAGTGGAGGAAGAAGTAACCAGGGAGATTACATTTTGTGTAGGATGTGCACTCTGAAGAAGATCTGTGACTGCAAAGTTGTAGCAGGAGACAGCGTAGACAAGCAGCATAGGATGGTGGGGTGTAGGATGACACTGGTAGTGAGGAAGTTTAAGAAGATGAAGTGAGTGCAGAAGATTAAATGGTGGAAGCTGAAAAAGGAAGAGTGCTACTCAATTTTAGAAAGGATTTAAGACAGGCTCATGGTGGGCAGGAGATGCCTACAGACGGCTGCACACCTACAGCTAATGTGATCAGTGAGACAGGTAAGAGAGTACTTGGTGTGTCATCTGGAAGGAAGATAGATAAGGAGACTTGGTGGTGGAATGAGGAGGTGTGGGATTGTGTCAAAAGAAAGAGGCTGGCTAAGAAGTGGGACACTGAAAGGACTGAGGAGAATAGTCAATTAACTGGGGGATACACCGTAAGGTTAAAGTAGAGGTGGCAAAGGCAAAACAAGTAGCGTATGATGACTTTTAACCTAGGCTGAACAGCAAGGAGGGGGAGACGGACCTATCCAGGTTGGCAAGACTGAGATGGGAAGGATGTGCAGCAAGTTAGGGTGATTAAAGACAGGAATGGATGTCTCTTGACAGATACCAGTAATGTGATGGGAAGATGGAAAGAGTACTTTGAAGAGTTGATGAACGAAGAAAATGAAAAAGAGCAAAGGGTAGAAGACGTTACCATAGTGGAGCGGAAAGTACCTTTCATTAGTAAGGTAGAAATAAAGAGGGCACTGAAGAGGATGAAGAGTGGAAAGGCTCTCAGTCCTGATGATATTCTTGTAGAAGTATAGAAGTGTTTAGGTGAGGTGGCAGTAGAGTTTCTGACTGGGTTGTTCAACAGGATATTATTTGTAAAGCACAAAGCATACAAAACGTCATTTAAAGTGCTTTAGAAGACAGAAAAAAAATGCATTAAAATGACAAAACATAGAATATAAATGTTTTTTAAAAAATGCAAACAGATAAAAATAGTAATAATCTTCAGTCCAATGCAGTTAAACAAAACTGTCTCACAGCCTCAGGAAGTTTGTTCCAGACTTTTGAAGCATAAAATCAAAATGCAGCTTTCCATGTTTAGTCCTGACACTAGTCACCAGCAAGAGGCCGGTCAAAGAGGCCCTCAGAGTTCTAGATAGTTCATAAGGTACTAACATATCACAGATGTACTTTGGTGCTAGACCATGGAGAGACTTAAACACAATCAGAGCAGCTTTAAAGTCTATTCTCTGAGCCACAGGAAGCCAGTGCAGAGACTTGAGCACAGGACTAATGTGATTATACTTTATAGTTCTTGTAAGGTCTCGAGCAGCAGCCTTTTGAATAAACTGCAGCTGTTTAAGGCCTTTTTGTCCAGACCAGAGAGTAGACTGTTGAAATAGTCTAACGTACTGGAAACAAATACATGGAGAAGAACCTCTAATTTAGTTTGGTGTTTTAGACACCAAACCTCTGATTTTGGCAACGTTTTTCAGGTGGTAAAAGGCTGCTGATTTAATTAATTTGATGTGACTGTTGAAGTTAAAGTCTGAATCCATTATTACTCCCAGATTTCTAACTTGGTTTGTTGATTATAGAGAGAGAGATTGAATGTAACTGTTGACACTTTCTTTTTGTTTCTGTGGGCCAAAGACAATGGTTTCAATTTTGTCTGAGTTTAATTGGAGAAAGTTGTTTTGCATCCAAACGCTTAATAAATATAGCGTCGAAGTCAGTGAACATTACTGACTTTTCCTGACACAGCTGACGGTCGACTGGTTCCCCTGTCGACTGTTTTACATGTTTTCGAGCAGGGATGTCCCAATCAGGGTTTTTGTGATCATTTGATTTTGAATATTTGTTGAAAGCAAGTCAGATACTTTATAATACAGTATATATCAAAACAAACAAACCCTGATGATAAACATATATTTTTTTTGGTTATCCCAAAGAACCAGAAAATCCATTCTCGTCTCCCTCGAGAACACGAGGGAGACCAAAAGCACTCGGACAGTCTGTGTGTCTATTATTTTGTAACGCTTGGGATCACACATCACCAGCCGCCACTGCAAATGACTATATGATGAATGTAACTAATATTTAAATAAAACCAACCAAACTCAGTTTTGTGCACTCTTTGGAATTGTCTGTGATTCTCGTGATATCAGCATTTCTTTTAGTTAAGTTTTCATTGATAAAAACATTGGTTCCTTTCAGTTTTTGTCATTGCTTTAGCAGAGCAGTTTTATTTTTTTGATTTACAAACCTCATTATGACAGCCAGTTTATCATTCTTTTTTGATGGCAGGAGTTGACAGGTCTCCAATGTGCTCCAACTCTAATTTTAAGTGGATTTTAAAAAAATATATTTTTATTTATTATTAGGAGGATAAGCCAATCGGGATGACACTTCTCATTTTCGAGGGGGTCTTTAACCTAATACGCATGTTTTTGGAGGGTGGGAGAAAATTTGTTAATCAAAATATCTAAATTTCATAATATTTGTTTATTTTCAGCTCAGCATCTCTGTTGGTGTATGAAAAAGGTGTCACAATCTTTTTCAAGTCTAATGTGGTAGTAAAATTAGTCTACAGAAAACAAGCACACTTACCAGCTATCATGTTACACACTTACCGAAAGACTAAGAAGAAACAACAACAACAAACGCAGAGCAGGATCGTGGCGACTGACGAGACTATTTTAAGGAGAAAAACAAGCACGGGATGTTTGAATCTGGTGATGATTTCAAAGAAAAAAAAGGCAAACATCTGACATTTAACCCTTTTCATTCCAACATCTCACTCCCAACAGCTCTAAAACACCAGATGATTTCACTGAATACATGTTTAACAAACAAAAATTGCATTGTTGATTGATTTCAATTGTTTTTCTCGTATTACGTTTAGTTACCACGGATATTTTTTAGGGAGTGTTAAAGGTATTATACATGCAAAACTCAGTAATTTTTTTAAAAAGTGCATAACTGCAAAAATGTGTACATCAAAATATCTAAATTTAACAAGATTTGGGTTTTTTTTTTCAGCTCAGCATCTCTGTTGGTGTATGGAGAAGCCATCTCAATCTTTTTCAGGTCTTATGTGGTGAGATAAACAACCTAAAGAAAATATGGACACTCACCTGATATAATAATAATTACTGTTGTACTGAGACCAGATTCATCTGTTGAAGAAGAAGTCAGCAAGAAAGCAAAGTGAGAAATGAACTTTTAATGAACTCCTGTAGATTGACAAACATGGGCATGAGCATGAGGAAGAAAACAAAACAATGCAGTTTATTAAAAAAAAAAAAAAAAAAACCTAGGCAAAACCAAAGTTTTGCTTAGCTGCGCTTAGCTGCGCTAACTAGGCGCAGCCGAGGCGTTGGAGGGATCCGGTTTGGTGACCTCAGGATCGGATCTCTGCTTTTTGCGGATGATGTGGTCCTGTTGGTTTCATCGGACCGTGATCTCCAGCTCTCGCTGGATTGATTTGCTGCTGAGTGTGAAGCGGCCGGGATGGGAATCAGCGCCTCCAAATCCGAGACCATGGTCCTCGCCCGGAAAAGGGTGGAATGCCCCCTGCGGGTCAGAGACAGGGTCCTGCCCCAAGTGGAGGAGTTTAAGTATCTCGGGGTCTTGTTCATGAGTGGGGGAAGGATGGAGCGGGAGATCGACAGGCGGATCGGTGCGGCATCAGCAATAACTAGGACGCTGCATCGGTCCGTCGTGGTAAAGAGAGAGCTGAGTCGAAAAGCAAAGCTCTCGATTTACAAGTCGATCTATGTTCCTAACCTCACCTATGGTCACCAGCTGTGGGTGGTGACCAAAAGAATGAGATCACGGATACAAGCGGCCGAAATGAGCTTCCTCCGCAGGGTGGCTGGGCTCTCACTCAGAGATCGGGTGAGGAGCTCTGCCATCCGGGAGGAGCTCGGTGTCGAGCCGCTCCTCCTCCAGGTCGAGAGGAGCCAGATGGGGTGGTTCGGGCATCTGGTCAGGATGCCCCCCAAGCGCCTCGCAGGCGAGGTGTTTTGGGCACGTCCCATCGGGAGGAGACCAAGGGGCAGACCCCGGACCCGCTGGAGAGACTATGTCTCACAGCTGGCCGGGGAACGACTTGGGATCCTTCCAGATGAGCTAGAGGATGCAGCCGGGGTGAGAGAAGCCAGGGCTGCCTGTTTGAGGCTGTTGCCCCCGCGACCCGACCCCGGAACAAGCGGAAGATGATGGAACGAAACCAAAGTGAGAAATCAACATTTTTTAAAGAGATCTGTTTCTCTGCTTACGTCCAGAATCAGATCCACGTGAAACAAAGGAGCAAATACAATAAATACATGATTTGTAAAGTGGCTCTTTTTTATATGTGAATATAATTTTTCACATAGTTAAATGTAAGTAATGGTAAAAATCTGTCTAAACATGAGCAGCTGTTTACTTAAAATCATCCAATTAAAACTAAATTGAAAATGAAATTTTAAAGAGATGCTGTTCATTTCTTACCTTCAGAATCAGATTCATCTGAAACTAAGGACGAATAACACAAAATACATCATTTAGCAGGATTTTCAAAAATCTAAATATGTTTGTTTCACATTATAAAATGTAAAGAATGCAAAAGTTGTGGCTGAACATGAGGAACTGTTTCTTCTTGTATTGGCATTTCCCTTCAGGGGTCGCCACAGCAAGTAAGTTTCTTCCTTCTAACCCTATCTGCTGCATCTTCTTCGGTCATGCCAACTATCCTTATGTCTTTCTTCACTGTGTCCATGAATCTCTTCTGTGGTCTTCCTCTAGACCAGTGCTTCTCAAGTAGTGTGTGTGTGTGTGGGGCGCGGGGAGCGTGATGCCATGTGAGGCGCGTGTGACCCTGTGGAACATGTTTTTTTTTTGCCGTACTAGAATAGAGTGTAATTGCACATCCACTACGGCAGAGGTCTCCAACCTTTCCTTAAATCCTTTTTGTCCTCACGAGAAAATTTATTAGCTGCGTCTTTACAACATGGAAACATTCTCTCTGCTCGAACGTAATCTGGTTGCCTTGGTAACGGTAAACATACCTTCAAAATAAAGGACATCACAAAAAACAAAGTGAATTAAAATAACAGTTAGGCTCCTCACAGTAAGACTAGATCAATCGGAGTTCTGAGTTTGTTTTGCTGGAACCAGACAGTCCCATTATGACTTCAAACCTGAAGAATGTTTCTAAGGTTCAGTCTGCTTCGTAACTCTGTATCCGGTCACTTTTCAAATTAAAACATCAACATCAAGAAAACCTTCATAATAAAGGCCCAAATAATAAACCAAATGGAAATATTGGACGCTACGGACGCTGCATCGGTCCATAGTGGTAAAGAGAGAGCTGAGCCGAAAAGCAAAGCTCTCGATTTACAAGTCGATCTACGTTCCAACTCTCACTTATGGTCACCAGCTGTGGGTGGTGATCGAAAGAATGAGATTGCGGGTACAAGCGGCTGAAATGAGCTTCCTCCGCAGGGTGGCTGGGCTCTCACTCAGAGATCGGGTGAGGAGCTCTGCCATCCGGGAGGAGCTCGGTGCCGAGCCACTCCTCCTCCAGATCGAGAGGAGCCATGGTTTGGGCATCTGGTCAGGATGCCCCCCGAGCGCCTCGCAGGCGAGGTGTTTCAGGCACGTCCCACCGGTAGGAGACCAAGGGGCAGACCCCGGAACCGCTGGAGAGACTATGTCTCACGGCTGGCCGGGGAACGACTTGGGATCCTTCCAGGTGAGCTGGAGGATGCAGCCGGGGAGAGAGAGACCTGGGCTACCCGTTTGAGGCTGTTGCCCCCGCGCCCGACCTCGGAACAAGCGGAAGATGACGGAACGGAAATATCTACATTCTATGCGGCCTGGTACCACATAACCAACATCCCGGTGATTGGGGACCACTGCACTACACTAGTTGGGGCTTTTTTTATTTCAAGTTAATTGATGCACTTTAAATCTTTTCTGTTACAGACTAAAAACAATATTAATAAAGCTGTTCTTTGTTGTACGTTGCTTTTTTTGTTGTTGTTGTTTTCTTTCATGGTTATGACGATACAATGTTATGCAGAGGTGTACTTATAACAATTTCATGGACAAATATTACTAATTATAGTCACGAAGGAGAATGTATGTGTGTGTGTGTGTGTGTGTGTGTGTGTGTGTGTGGAGGGGGCGCAAACTATTTTCTTCATCCTCGGGGGGGTGCAACAGAAAATAATCGAGAAGCACTGCTCTAGACCTCTTTCAAACCCAGCATCCTTCTTCCGATGTACTCTCTCTCTCCTCTGCACATGTCCAAACCATCTCAGTCTGGCCTCTCGAACTTTATCTCCAAAACCTCTAACATGTGCTGTTTCTCTGATATACTCATTGCTAATACTATCTATCCTGGTCTCTCCCAGAGACATCCTCAACATCTTCATGAACATGAGGAACTGTTTATTACAAAAAATATGACTAAAACCAAAGTAGTTACATCCGTGTTTCCATCAGAATGAAGAACATCTATTGACTTCTTTAGATATTTAGCTGTAGAGTAGAATAAGCTAATATTTAAACAATAATCTTTGACACATTGGTTGCTCGTCCCGGAGAAGGGATCTCTCTTTCATTTGGATCCCCACAAGGTTTCTTATTTTCTCCCTACTGATGGGTTTTTAAGGACTTTTTCCTCACCGTGAAGGAGAGTCTAAGGGCATAAATGTGCTAGTTGTGTTTAGTTAGCATTTGTTAGTTTTCTTGCTGTGTATTTGTGTTAATACATTCCTCTTTTTCCTCCTGAATCTTTTATGTGAAGTCCATTGAGACAGAATTTTTTTCATTTTGGGCTTTTCAAATAAAATTGAAAATTGAATTGAAATAAAAATGGACTTTTTAAAAAGATTATGTCCTATATAAATATAATCAATTTAATCGATTATAATCGATTACCAAAATAGTTGTCGACTAATTTGGTCATCGATTAATCGTCTAAAAAGTTTTTACCGTCAACTGCACTTAAATTGGTCTCCAAGTGGGGCAGTAGAGAGCAAATTGATGATGCCAGCTACCAAAATATGAGAAGAAGATAGCAGCCAATCATTGGCCTTCATTTCACCCCGCCTCACGTGATCAGGCAGATTCAACAAGATGGCGGAAAGAAAAACACATAAAAATCATCCAAAGTTTGGATCATTTTACGCTAAATTTGAAAAAGACTCGCGTTGATATGCAAAGTTTGCAAAACGGACACGTTTTGGCAAGGAAGCATAACGATGGTGCACGAATATCTGGAAAAAAAAAAAAACATGTCGGACTCGAAAAGGGAGACAGCAAACCTCAGCCATACAGTGTTATTTCTAATAAAAACAATTTCACAGGTCGCTAAATACACTTTTTATTGTGTGCAAAAAAACAAAAACAACCCAACATGGACTATTTTCTGTGGAAAACGGTTGCACTCCGCAGCAGAGCGGTTCTCTCAGGGACTCTTATTTTGGAAATGATCGTGTTCGATATGAGGCCGCTGTCAGTAGGAAGACGAGGGTTTTTTAAAAAAAAAGATCGCTAAATTCAATCCAGGATACAAGACCCCCTCCTCTACACCGCAAAGCACATTTTTCCCACAAAAAATGAGTACTGTTAGTTGGGCACCCCTTTACCGATTAGAAGATCTGTGTTTGTAATATTATAAGTGGTAAAGATGGTCATTTTATTTATTAAAGTTAGTATTTTTACAGTAGAGATGATGTTTTTTGTTGTGTTTTTTTTGCACTAATACTTCACAACTTTTTGTATATTTTTTTCTCATGTTAATCTGGGGCCTTTTTTTTTGTATGATACTTCTGAACAAGTTTAAATTTGCGAATCCAGAAGTGTCAAAGGTTTCTTGTTTTCAAATGTGATCCAACAGTTTACATTTGATCTTTTATTAGCCAGTACTACTAAAGCACATTTTATGGGTGCTTATGATTTACTTTTACTGTGTACAGTAAGTAGATTTATTATTTTTAGAAATAATAATATTCTACCTCTTTATTTGACAGAAAGAGTAACATTTGCTCTTACTCTAATAAACCCAACGTGTTGTTTCTGTGATTATGAGTTGTGTTTTACACAATTACATTCTATAATATGCAGAAAAAGTAATATCTATTAAATTGTCGTTTTAGTCGATTAACCGAAAAATCGATCCAAAAGTCGACAGATTAATCGATTACCTAAATAATCGTTAGTCGCAGCCCTCAATATATATATATAATTGTTTTACATAATGAAGTGTCAGTAATGCAAAAAATGTGGCTGAAAATAAAGAACTTTGTTTTATAAAAAAAAAAAGTCAAACTAAAACCAAAGTAAAAAGTGAAACTTTAAAGAGATCCTGATCACTGCTTACCTCCAGAATCAGATCCTTCTGGAACAAAGGTGCAAAAACACAACACAAATATTCATTAAACATTTTTAAAAATATAAATATTAATTTTTAACATAATAAAGTGTAAGGTATGCAAAATAAATTTGACTGAACATAAGGAACTGATTAATAAACTTGTTTTGCTTTTTGTTTGTTTGTTTTTTATCTAACCTAATTTTTTTCACACAATAAAGTGTAAGCAATGCAAAAATATGGCTGAACACAAAGAACTGTTTATTCAGAAAAAGTCAAACTAAAAATTCTCAGCAACAAATCCGTGTAGTCCCTCATTTATCCAGGAGTGATCCATAGTAGAAAAAGTTTTAAAAAAGTCTTCTGGACAGTTTAATTCTTGAACGAGACGTTTCGACTTCCATTCGGAAATCATTTTCAATCTGAATGAAATGGACAGAAAACTGGATCTATTTATACTAACCTGAGTAAAAGGTAAAAAAATAGTAGGGAAGGGCTCGACCAATGAGCCTGTGTTACCTAAGATGGCCGTGAATGGCTCCTATTGTAGCCACAGACCAGTAAACGAACCCATTATAAAAATGCTAAAAGCCTAGTGAATAGAGAATACCTGCTAACGAGAGGCTTGGTATTCCTCGTTTTAGCATTTTATAATAGGTTCGTTTACTGGTCTGTGGCTACAATAGGAGCCATTCACGGCCATCTTAGGTAACACAGGCTCATTGGTCGAGCCCTTCTTACTATTTTTTTACCTTTTACTCAGGTTAGTATAAATAGATCCAGTTTTCTGTCCATTTCATTCAGATTGAAAATGATTTCCGGATGGAAGTCGAGACGTCTCGTTCAAGAATTAAACTGTCCAGAAGTCTTTTTTAAACTTTTTCTACTATCAAACTAAAAACAAAAGTGAAAAGTGACATTTTAATGGGATCCTGTTTACTGCTTACCTTCAGAACCTTCAGAACCTTTAGAAAACAAAGGAACGGAAACCAAAAACACATCTTTATTAATTACCCTTACATATAATTTTTTTCAAAAATTAAATCTCTTTGACAAATTAACTTTTTAGTCTTGTAAAGATGAACATTAGCTTGAGCTACGGAGTGAAACACTGTAGTTTATTCAGAAAAAAAATAATTTTTATAGAGATCTGTTTCACTGCTTACCTACGGATTTAGCTCCACCTGAAACAAAAGAGCAAAAACACATCATACAGGACTGGTAATCTTTTTTCTTTCTTTTATTGAAATATTGTTTGTTTAAAAATGTAATTCTTAGTAATGCAAAGATGTGCCTATGCATGAAGGACTAAGTGAAACACTGTAGTTCATTCAGAAAAAAATTAATTAAAACCAAAGTGAGAATTGAACATTGTTGAAGAGGTCTTTTCACTTCTTACCTCCAGATTCAGAGCTTCCTGGAACAAAGGAGCAAAAACACACCATTGATGATTAGTAAACTTGTTTTTTCATATATAAAATCTAAATATAATGTTTTATATGATGAGTAGTAGTAAATGATAAGTAGCACTGATGAAAAGACAGGAAACGTAGCAGAGATGAAGATGCTGAAGATCTCTCTGGGAGTGACCAGGATGGACAGGATTAGAAATGTGTACATCAGGGTAACAGCACATGTTAGAGGTTTTGGGGATAAAGTCCGAGAGGTCAGACTGAGATGGTTTGGACATGTGCAGAGGAGAGAGAGTACATCAGAAGAAGGATGCTGGATTTGGAACCACCAGGAAAGAGGACTAGAGGAAGACCAAAGAGGAGGTTTATAGACGCAGTTAAGGAAAACATGAAGATAGTTGGTGTGAGGATACAGCAGATAGGGTAACTGACTTGCTGTGGCGACCCCTGAAGGGAAATGCCGAAAGGAGAAGAAATGCCGAAAGGAGAAGAAGAAGATATGATGAAGTGTAAGCTATGCAAAAAATTGGTTGAACATGAGGAACTCTTTATTCAGAAAAAGACAAACTAATACCAAAGTAAAAAGTGACATTTTAAAGAGATCTTATTCACTGCTTACCTTCAGAACCAGATCCATCTGAAACAAAGGAACAGAAACACAAAAGGCGTGATTAATGATTAATACCCTTTTTAAAAAATCTAAATATAAATACTTTAAAAGATTGATTCCTGTAGTTTAGTACACTGTAGTTTCTTCAGAAAAAGAAAGAAAGTAAAACTCCCATGACCCTTCCAGGATCCTGAAGAGGATATAGAGCTGGTCCGTTGTTCCACATCCAGGGCAGAAATCACACTACTCCTCTTCAATTCAAGACTCGACAATCAGACAATCTTCTCCAGTACCCCAGAGTAGACCTCCCAGGGAGGTTGAGGGGGGTTCCAATTTGAGTATGCCGAAGTGTGATCCCTCTCGAGTTGGAGCACATCCTCTGGTTCTCTTTCTTATAATGAGGGACCGCCAGTCCATTCAGCCAATCCAGAGGCATTGTTCTTAATGTCCATGGAATGGTGCAAAGGGGTGTCAGCCAAGACAGCCCAACACCATTCAAAGCCCGTAGGAGCTCCTGGTGGATCCCATCCAACCCTGCAGCCCAAGCCGCCACGGAGCTTTTAGACCACCTCGGCAACCTCTGCACCAAAGATAGGAGGACCCAACCCTGTTTCCAAAGACCCTGCTTCCTCATTGGATGACACATTGGTGGAATTGAAGAGGTCTTGAAAGTATTTCTTCCACTGATCCATAACGTCCCGAGTCAAAGTCAGCGGCTCACCAACCCGAGCTTTCCCCTCCTGAGCCGCCGGATTGTGGACCAGAATTTTTTTGAAGCCTTGCGGAAGTCTTTTTCCATGGTCTCGCTAAACTCCTCTCAAGCCCGGGCCTTTGCCTCAACGACCGCCAAAGCTGCGTTCCGCTTCGCCCACCAATACTGGTCAGCTGCCTCAGGAGTCCCATGGACCAAAAAGGCCCGGTAAAACTCCTTTTCAGCTTGACGACATCCCTCACTGCCGGTGTCCACCACCGGGTTTTGGGCATTGCTGTGACGACAGGCACCAATAACCTTGCGTCCACACCTCTATTGCCACATCGACAATAGAGGTGCAGAACAGAGTCCACTCTGACTTGATGTCCCTCACCTCCACCGGTAGCCGTATGAAGCTCTGCTGGAGGTGGGAATTGAAACTCTCTCTGACAGATGACTCTACCAGAGACTCCCAGCAGACCCTCATAGATCGTTTGGGCCTGCCAAGCCTGACTGGCTTCCTCCCCCACCAACAAAACCAACCCACAACCAGGTGGTGATCAGTTAAAAGCTCCGCCCCTCTCTTCATCCGAGCGTCCAAGACATGCGACTGCAAGTTTGATGAAACAACAATGAAGTTTATCATGGAGCTGCGGTTTAGGTTGTCCTGATGTCACGTGTGCATGTGGACACGCTTATGCTTGAACATGGTGTTCACTACCGACAATCCGTAACGAGCACGCAGTGGAACACCACTCGGGTTTAGATCACGGCAGCTGTTCCTTCCCTCCAAGTCTCAATGTTGTTGCCCACGTGAGCATTGAAGTCTCACAGGAGGACAATGGAGTCCTCGGGGGTGCCCCATCCAAAACTCCCCCAAAAACTCCAAAAGGAGCGGGTAGTTGACACTGCGCACCAAACGACAGTGAGGACCCACCCAAAGGTGGAGGGAAGTAACCCTTTCTTCACCGGGTAGGAACTGATACAGTAAAAGTGAAACTAAAACCACAGTAAAAAGTGAAATTTTTAAAGCGATCCTTTTGACTGTCTTACCTCCAGACCCAGATCCACCTGGAACAAAGGAGCAAAAACACAAAATACATAATTAATAAAGTGTTTTTTTTTTTATCTAAAATAATCTGTTTGACAGGTTAAATCCTTTGTAGTGTAAAGATGGATCTTAGCATGAGGAACTAATTGAAAAACCAAAGTTTATTCAGAAAAAGAAATAAAATAAAACCAAAGTGAAAGTTGAACATTTAAAAAGACATCCATTTGACTGCTTACCGTCAGAACCAGATCCACCTGAAAAAAGGAGCAGAAATATAAAATACATCATAAGCAGGCTTTTTAAAAATCAAAATATAATGTTTCATGTATTAAAATGTAAGGAATGCAAAACTAGTGGCTGAACATGAAGAACTTTTTATTCAGGAGAAGTAAGACTAAAAGTGAAGTAAAGACTAAATTTTTAAAGAGATTTTGATCACTGCTTACCTCCAGAACCAGATCCACCTTGAACAAAGGAAGGGAAACACAAAACACATGATTAGTAATCTCGTTTATTTTTTTTATCTGTACAGAAAGTGTTTGAGGAATTAAATCCTCAGTAATGCAAACATGGGCTTGAGCTTGAGGAGCTAAATGAAACTGTAGTTTGTTTAGAAAAAAAAAAAAAGTAAAAGCAAAGAATGAGAATTGAACATTTTTAGAAAGATCCTTTTGACTGCTCACCTCCAGATTCAGAGCCACCAGGAACAAAGGAGAAAAAAATTAAAATGCATGATTAGAAATTTTTTTTTTATCTAAATAAAATTTGTTTAACCAATTAGATCCTTAGTAGTGCAAAGATGGAGCTGAGTATGAGGAACTAAGTGAAACACTGTCGGTTATTCAGAAAAAGTCAAACTGAAACCAAACTAAAAACTGACATTTTAAAGAGATCCTGTTCACTGCTTACCTCCAGAACCAGATCCACCTGGAACAAAAGAATAGGAAACGAAACACATAATTCATAAACTTTTATAATCTAAATGTAATTTCTTTGACAGAATAAATTCTTAGTCGTGTAAAGATGGACTTGAGCATGAGGAACTAAGTGAAACACTAGGTGAAACACTTGGTGAAACGCTAGGTGAAACACTAGGTGAAACACTAGGTGAACATGATGTTTTGCATGATAAAGTGTAAGGAATGCAAAAGATGTGGCTGAACATGAAGAACTGTTTATTCAGAAAAATTAAAACTAAAACTAAAGTAAAGATGAAATTTTTAAAGAGATCCTTTAGACTATCTTACCTCCAGAACCAGGTGCACCTGGAACAAAGGAGCAAAAATACAAATAACATCACTATCACGCTTTAAAAAAAACTCTAAGTATAATGTTTCATGTCTTAAAATGTAACGAATGCAAAAATTGTGGCTGAACATAGAAACTTTAATATTCAGAAAAATTTAGACTAAAAGTGAAGTGAAATTTTAAAAAGATCCTGTTCACTGCTTACCTCCAGAACCAGATCCACCTGAAACAAAGAAACATAAACAAACATACATGATTTGCAAACTTGTTTTATTTGCTTTTATCTTAATATATTCTGTTCGACAGATTTATTAGTAGTGCAAACATGGGACTGAGCATGAGGAACTATGTAAACCACTGTAGTTTATTCAGAAAAACAAACAAAGTAAAACCAAAGTGAGAGATCCTTTTGACTGCTTACCTCCAGAACCAGAGCCTGCTGGAATAAAGGAGCAGAAATATAAAATGCATGATTAGTAAACTATGAATATAATGTTTCGCATAAAAAAGTGCAGGTAATGCAAGGATTGCAGCTGAACATGAAGAGTATTTTATTTAAGAAACTCAAACAAAAACAAAGTGAAAAGAGAAAGTTCTAAGTTTTCATGTTCACTGCTTACCTGTAGAACCATTTACACCAAGAACAAAGAAACGGAAGTTATAATTATAATGTTTCATTTGATAAAGTTTAGTCACATTATTCCCTCTATTTTTTTTATTGTCCTTCTTGCCACCCTTTGCACTTACAGTCTGTATGACCTCAATGTTTTTGTCACATTATTCCTTCTATTTTATTATTTTAATATTTCATTATTTTTAATTTTTCCTTCTTGTATATATACTGTCTATTTCTTTCTTGTTGCTGCCTTAACGCACAAATTTTCCAAATGTGGGATCAATAAAGTAATCTAATCTAATGCAAGGATTGCAGCTGAACATGAACATGAAGAGATTTTTATTAAAAAAACTCAAACAAAAACAAAGTGAAAAGTGAAAGTTCTAAGTTGTTATGTTCACTGCTTACCTGTAGAACCATTTACACCTGGAACAAAGAAACGGAAGCACAATAGGCATGATTAATAAAATGGTTTCTTTCCTTATTCTAAACAGTTAATTCTTAGTAATGCAGACATGTGCATGAGTCACTAAGTGAAACACTGTAGTTTATTCATAATGCTTTGAACTTATAAAGCACTTTTCTAGATACTCAAAGACGCTTTACATATAGATCATTCATTCACTCCATACCAGTCACACACACACATTCTTCCTGATGATGGGAGCCTATCATACAAGGTGCAGACCACTAACATCAGAAGCAACTGTGGGTTCGGTGTTTAGCTCAAGGACACCTCGGCATGCACTCAGATCAGGGGATTGAACCTGCGACCTTCCGGTTACGGGATGGTCGTCCTACCCACCGAGCCATCCTTAACCTTCCATCCTTCCCCTTCTCCAGTTTATTCAGAAAAATTAAGTAAAACCAAAAAGAGAGATCCTGTTCACTGCTTACCTCCAGAACCAGATCCACCTGAAACAAAAGAATAGGAAACGAAACACATGATTAATAAACTTTTATAATCTAAATATAATCTCCTTGACAGATTAAATTATTAGTCATATAAAGATGGAGTTGAGCATTTGGAACTAAGTGAAACACTGTAAGTTGTTCTGAAAAAAAAAAAAAACCAAAGTGACAAATGACCATTTTTAAAGAGATCCTTTTTACTGCTTACCTACAGAACCAGATCCACCTGAAACAAAGGAACAGATACACAACATATGTGATTAGAAAACAATGTTTTTCTAATTATAATGTTTTATATGATAAAGTTTAGTCACATTATTCCCATTATTTTTTAAAAGAATTATTTTTCAATGTCCTTCTTGTATATATACGGTCTATTTCTTTCTTTCTTGTTTGCTGCAAATTTCCCAAGTGTGGGATCAATAAAGTAATTATAATCTAATCTAAAGTGTAAGGAATGCAAAAGATGTGGCTAAACATGACGAACTGTTTATTCAGAAAAATTCAAACTAAAACTAAAGTAAAGATGAAAATTTTAAAGAGATTCTTTAGACTATCTTACCTCCAGAACCAGGTGCACCTGGAACAAAGGAGCAAAAATACAAATAACATCACTAGCACGCTTTATAAAAAAACTCTAAGAATAATGTTTCATGTCTTAAAATGTAACGAATGCAAAAATTGTGGCTGAACATAGAAACTTTAGTATTCAGACAAATTTAGACTAAAAGTAAAGTGAAATTTTAAAAAGATCCTGTTCACTGCTTACCTCCAGAACCAGATCCACCTGAAACAAAGGAATAGGAAATGAAACACATGATTCATAAACTTATTTTAATGTAAATATAATTTGTTTGACAGATTAAATTCTTAGTCATTTAAAGATGGACTTGAGCATGAGGAACTAAGTGAAACACTGTAAATAGTTTAGAAAAAAAAAGCAAAATGACAAATGGACATTTTTTTAAAGAGATCATTTTTAATGCTTACCTCCAGAACCAGATCCACCTGGAACAAAGGAGCAAAAACACAAAATACATAATTAATAAAGTGTTTTTTTTTTTTTTTATCTAAAATAATCCGTTTGACAGATTAAATCCTCAGTGGTGTAAAGATGAACCTTAGCATGAGGAACTACGTGAAACAACAAAGTTTATTCAGAAAAAAATATAATAAAACCAAATTGAGAGATCCTTTTGACTGCTTACCTCCAGAACCAGAGCCTCCTGGAATAAAGTAGCAGAAATATAAAATGCATGATTAGTAAACTTGATTTTTAATATATGTATATATTGTTTCACATACAAAAGTGTAGGTAATGCAAGGATTGCAGCTGAACATGAGTTTTTTATTCAAAAAACTCAAACAAAAACAAAGTGAAAAGTGAAAGTTCTAAGTTTTCATGTTCACTGCTTACCTGTAGAACCATTTACACCTGGAACAAAGAAACGGAAGCACAATAGGCATGATTAATAAAATGGTTTCTTTCCTTATTCTAAACATTTAATTCTTAGTAATGCAGACATGTGCATGAGCCACTAAGTGAAACACTGTAGTTTATTCATAATGCTTTGAACTTATAAAGCACTTTTCTAGATACTCAAAGACGCTTTACATATGCATCATTCATTCACTCCATACCAGTCACACACACACATTCGTTCATGATGATGGGAGCCTATCATACAAGGTTGCAGACCACCATCATCAGAAGCAACTGGGGGTTCGGTGTTTTGCTCAAGGACACCTCGGCATGCACTCAGAGCGGAGGATCGGACCTGCGACCTTCCGGTTAAGGGATGGTCGTCCTACCCACCGAGCCATCCTTAACCTTCCATCCTTCCCCTTCTCCAGTTTATTCAGAAAAATTAAGTAAAACCAAAAAGAGAGATCCTGTTCACTGCTTACCTCCAGAACCAGATCCACCTGAAACAAAAGAATAGGAAACGAAACACATGATTAATAAACTTTTATAATCTAAATATAATCTCTTTAACAGATTAAATTCTTAGTCATATAAAGATGGAGTTGAGCATTTGGAACTAGATGAAACACTAGGTGAAACACTAGGTGAAACACTAGGTGAAACACTAGGTGAAACACTAGGTGAAACACTAGGTGAAACACTAGGTGAAACACTAGGTGAAACACTAGGTAAAACACTGGTTGTTCAGAAGAAAAAAACAAAGTGACAAATGAACATTTTTAAAGGAATCCTTTTTTCTGCTTACCTCCAGAACCAGAACTACCTGAAACAAAAGAGCAGAAACACGATATAACATGATAAGCAAATTTTTTTTCTTTTTTTTTTTTTAAACATGATGTTTTGCATGATAAAGTGTAAGGAATGCAAAAGATGTGGCTGAACATGGAGAACTGTTTATTCAGAAAAATTAAAACTAAAACTAAAGTAAAGATGAAATTTTTAAAGAGATCCTTTAGACTATCTTACCTCCAGAACCAGGTGCACCTGTAACAAAGGAGCAAAAATACAAATAACATCACTAGCACGCTTTAAAAAAAAACTCTAAGTATAATGTTTCATGTCTTAAAATGTAACGAATGCAAAAATTGTGGCTGAACATAGAAACTTTAGTATTCAGAAAAATTTAGACTAAAAGTGAAGTGAAATTTTAAAAAGATCCTGTCCACTGCTTACCTCCAGAACCAGATCCACCTGAAACAAAGGAATAGGAAATGAAACACATGATTCATAAACTTATTTTAATGTAAATATAATTTGTTTGACAGATTAAATTCTAAGTCATTTAAAGATGGACTTGAGCATTTGGAACTAAGTGAAACACTGTAGATAGTTTATAAAAAAAAAGCAAAATGACAAATGGACATTTTTTTAAAGAGATCATTTTAATGCTTACCTCCAGAACCAGATCCACCTGGAACAAAGGAGCAAAAACACAAAATACATAATTAATAAAGTGTTTTTTTTTTTCATCTAAAATAATCCGTTTGACAGATTAAATCCTCAGTAGTGTAAAGATGAACCTTAGCATGAGGAACTACGTGAAACAACAAAGTTTATTCAGAAAAAAATATAATTAAACCAAATTGAGAGATTCTTTTGACTGCTTACCTCCAGAACCAGAGCCTCCTGGAATAAAGTAGCAGAAATATAAAATGCATGATTAGTAAACTTGATTTTTAATATATGAATATAATGTTTCACATAAAAAAGTGTAGGTAATGAAAGGATTGCAGCTGAACATGAAGAGTTTTTTACTCAAAAACTCAAACAAAAACAAAGTGAAAAGAGAAAGTTCTAAGTTTTCATGTTCACTGCTTACCTGTAGAACCATTTACACCAAGAACAAAGAAACGGAAGCACAATAGGCATGATTAATAAAATGGTTTCTTTCCTTATTCTAAAGATTTAATTCTTAGTAATGCAGACATGTGCATGAGCCACTAAGTGAAACACTGTAGTTTATTCATAATGCTTTGAACTTATAAAGCACTTTTCTAGATACTAAAAGACGCTTTACATATGCATCATTCATTCACTCCATACCAGTCACACACACACATTCATTCCTGATGATGGGAGCCTATCATACAAGGTGCAGACCACTAACATCAGAAGCAACTGGGGGTTCGGTGTTTTGCTCAAGAACACCTCGGCATGCACTCAGAGCGGGGGATCGGACCTGCGACCTTCCGGTTATGGGATGGTCGTCCTACCTACCGAGCCATCCTTAACCTTCCATCCTTCTCCATCTCCAGTTTATTCAGAATAATTAAGTAAAACCAGAAAGAGAGATCCTGTTCACTGCTTACCTCCAGAACCAGATCCACCTGAAACAAAAGAATAGGAAACGAAACACATGATTCATAAACTTTTATAATCTAAATATAATCTCTTTGATAGATTAATTTCTTAGTCATATAAAGATGGAGTTGAGCATTTGGAACTAAGTGAAACACTGTAAGTTGTTCTGAGAAAGAAAAAAAAAAAAACAAAGTGACAAATGACCATTTTTAAAGAAATCCTTTTTACTGCTTACCTACAGAACCAGATCCACCTTAAACAAAGGAGCAGATACACAACATATGTGATTAGAAAACTTGTTTTTTTTTTTTTCTAATTATAATATTTTATATGATAAAGTTTAGTCACATTATTCCCTCTATTTTTTTTAACTATTTTCATGTCCTTGCCACCCTTTGCACTTACAGTCTGTATTGACCTCAATGTTTTTGTCACATTATTCCTTCTATTTTATTATTTTTATATTTTATTATTTATAATTTTTTCCTCCTTGTATATATACTGTCTATTTATTTCTTGTTGCTGCTGTAACGCACAAATATCCCAAGTGTGGGATCAATAAAGTAATCTAATCTAATCTAAAGCAAGGATTGCAGCTATTCATAATGCTTTGAACTCAAACACGCTTTACATATGCATCATTCATTCACTCCATAACAGTCACACACACATATTCTTCCTGATGATGGGAGCCTATCATACAAGGTGCAGACCACTAACATCAGAAGCAACTGTAGGTTCGGTGTTTTGCTCAAGGACACCTCGGCATGCACTCAGAGCGGGGGATTGGACCTGCGACCTTCCGGTTACGGGATGGTCGTCCTACCCACCGAGCCATCCTTAACCTTCCATCCTTCCCCTTCTCCAGTTTATTCAGAAAAAATAAGTAAAACCAAAAAGAGAGATCCTGTTCACTGCTTACCTCCAGAACCAGATCCACCTGAAACAAAAGAATAGGAAACGAAACACATGATTAATAAACTTTCATAATCTAAATATAATCTCTTTAACAGATTAAATTCTTAGTCATATAAAGATGGAGTTGAGCATTTGGAACTAGATGAAACACTAGGTGAAACACTAGGTGAAACACTAGGTGAAACACTAGGTGAAACACTAGATGAAACACTAGGTGAAACACTAGGTGAAACACTAGATGAAACACTAGGTGAAACACTAGGTGAAACACTAGGTGAAACACTAGATGAAACACTAGGTGAAACACTAGGTGAAACACTAGGTAAAACACTGGTTGTTCAGAAGAAAAAAACAAAGTGACAAATGAACATTTTTAAAGGAATTCTTTTTTCTGCTTACCTCCAGAACCAGAACTACCTGAAACAAAAGAGTAGAAACACGATATAACATGATAAGCAAATTTTTTTTCTTTTTTTTTTTTTAAACATGATGTTTTGCATGATAAAGTGTAAGGAAAGCAAAAGATGTGGCTGAACATGAAGAACTGTTTATTCAGAAAAATTAAAACTAAAACTAAAGTAAAGATGAAATTTTTAAAGAGATCCTTTAGACTATCTTACCTCCAGAACCAGGTGCACCTGAAACAAAGGAGCAAAAATACAAATAACATCACTAGCACGCTTTTAAAAAAAACTCTAAGTATAATGTTTCATGTCTTAAAATGTAACGAATGCAAAAATTGTGGCTGAACATAGAAACTTTAGTATTCAGAAAAATTTAGACTAAAAGTGAAGTGAAATTTTAAAAAGATCCTGTTCACTGCTTACCTCCAGAACCAGATCCACCTGAAACAAAGGAATAGGAAATGAAACACATGATTCATAAACTTATTTTAATGTAAATATAATTTGTTTAACAGATTAAATTCTAAGTCATTTAAAGATGGACTTGAGCATTTGGAACTGAGTGAAACACTGTAGATAGTTTAGAAAAAAAAAGCAAAATGACAAATGGACATTTTTTTAAAGAGATCATTTTAATGCTTACCTCCAGAACCAGATCCACCTGGAACAAAGGAGCAAAAACACAAAATACATAATTAATAAAGTTTTTTTTTTTTTTATCTAAAATAATCCGTTTGACAAATTAAATCCTCATTAGTGCAAAGATGAACCTTAGCATGAGGAACTACGTGAAACAACAAAGTTTATTCAGAAAAAAATATAATAAAACCAAATTGAGAGATTCTTTTGACTGCTTACCTCCAGAACCAGAGCCTCCTGGAATAAAGTAGCAGAAATATAAAATGCATGATTAGTAAACTTGATTTTTAATATATGAGTATAATGTTTCACATAAAAAAGTGTAGGTAATGAAAGGATTGCAGCTGAACATGAAGAGTTTTTTACTCAAAAAACTCAAACAAAAACAAAGTGAAAAGAAAAAGTTCTAAGTTTTCATGTTCACTGCTTACCTGTAGAACCATTTACACCAAGAACAAAGAAACGGAAGCACAATAGGCATGATTAATAAAATGGTTTCTTTCCTTATTCTAAAGATTTAATTCTTAGTAATGCAGACATGTGCATGAGCCACTAAGTGAAACACTGTAGTTTATTCATAATGCTTTGAACTTATAAAGCACTTTTCTAGATACTAAAAGACGCTTTACATATGCATCATTCATTCACTCCATACCAGTCACACACACACATTCATTCCTGATGATGGGAGCCTATCATACAAGGTGCAGACCACTAACATCAGAAGCAACTGGGGGTTCGGTGTTTTGCTCAAGAACACCTCGGCATGCACTCAGAGCGGGGGATCGGACCTGCGACCTTCCGGTTAAGGGATGGTCGTCCTACCTACCGAGCCATCCTTAACCTTCCATCCTTCCCCTTCTCCAGTTTATTCAGAAAAATTAAGTAAAACCAAAAAGAGAGATCCTGTTCACTGCTTACCTCCAGAACCAGATCCACCTGAAACAAAAGAATAGGAAACGAAACACATGATTAATAAAGTTTTATAATCTAAATATAATCTCTTTGACAGATTAATTTCTTAGTCATATAAAGATGGAGTTGAGCATTTGGAACTAGATGAAACACTAGGTGAAACACTAGGTGAAACACTAGGGGAAACACTAGATGAAACACTAGGTGAAACACTAGGTGAAACACTAGGTGAAACACTAGGTGAAACACTAGATGAAACACTAGGTGAAA
Organism: Neostethus bicornis; assembly: GCA_902685375.1. Classification (NCBI taxonomy): domain Eukaryota; kingdom Metazoa; phylum Chordata; class Actinopteri; order Atheriniformes; family Phallostethidae; genus Neostethus; species Neostethus bicornis. The sequence goes on from LR738550.1 coordinate 3,401,009, forward strand.
CACTAGGTGAAACACTAGGTGAAACACTAGGTGAAACACTGGTTGTTCAGAAGAAAAAAACAAAGTGACAAATGAACATTTTTAAAGGAATCCTTTTTTCTGCTTACCTCCAGAACCAGAACTACCTGAAACAAAAGAGCAGAAACACGATATAACATGATAAGCAAATTTTTTTTCTTTTTTTTTTTTTAAACATGATGTTTTGCATGATAAAGTGTAAGGAATGCAAAAGATGTGGCTGCACATGAAGAACTGTTTATTCAGAAAAATTAAAACTAAAACTAAAGTAAAGATGAAATTTTTAAAGAGATCCTTTAGACTATCTTACCTCCAGAACCAGGTGCACCTGGAACAAAGGAGCGAAAATACAAATAACATCACTAGCACGCTTTAAAAAAAAACTCTAAGTATAATGTTTCATGTCTTAAAATGTAACGAATGCAAAAATTGTGGCTGAACATAGAAACTTTAGTATTCAGAAAAATTTAGACTAAAAGTGAAGTGAAATTTTAAAAAGATCCTGTTCACTGCTTACCTCCAGAACCAGATCCACCTGAAACAAAGGAATAGGAAATGAAACACATGATTCATAAACTTATTTTAATGTAAATATAATTTGTTTGACAGATTAAATTCTTAGTCATTTAAAGATGGACTTGAGCATGAGGAACTAAGTGAAACACTGTAGATAGTTTATAAAAAAAAAGCAAAATGACAAATGGACATTTTTTTAAAGAGATCATTTTAATGCTTACCTCCAGAACCAGATCCACCTGGAACAAAGGAGCAAAAACACAAAATACATAATTAATAAAGTGTTTTTTTTTTTTATCTAAAATAATCCGTTTGACAGATTAAATCCTCAGTAGTGTAAAGATGAACCTTAGCATGAGGAACTACGTGAAACAACAAAGTTTATTCAGAAAAAAATATAATAAAACCAAATTGAGAGATTCTTTTGACTGCTTACCTCCAGAACCAGAGCCTCCTGGAATAAAGTAGCAGAAATATAAAATGCATGATTAGTAAACTTGATTTTTAATATATGAATATAATGTTTCACATAAAAAAGTGTAGGTAATGAAAGGATTGCAGCTGAACATGAAGAGTTTTTTACTCAAAAACTCAAACAAAAACAAAGTGAAAAGAGAAAGTTCTAAGTTTTCATGTTCACTGCTTACCTGTAGAACCATTTACACCAAGAACAAAGAAACGGAAGCACAATAGGCATGATTAATAAAATGGTTTCTTTCCTTATTCTAAAGATTTAATTCTTAGTAATGCAGACATGTGCATGAGCCACTAAGTGAAACACTGTAGTTTATTCATAATGCTTTGAACTTATAAAGCACTTTTCTAGATACTAAAAGACGCTTTACATATGCATCATTCATTCACTCCATACCAGTCACACACACACATTCGTTCCTGATGATGGGAGCCTATCATACAAGGTGCAGACCACTAACATCAGAAGCAACTGGGGGTTCGGTGTTTTGCTCAAGGACACCTCGGCATGCACTCAGAGCGGGGGATTGGACCTGCGACCTTCCGGTTAAGGGATGGTCGTCCTACCCACCGAGCCATCCTTAACCTTCCATCCTTCCCCTTCTCCAGTTTATTCAGAAAAAATAAGTAAAACCAAAAAGAGAGATCCTGTTCACTGCTTACCTCCAGAACCAGATCCACCTGAAACAAAAGAATAGGAAACAAAACACATGATTAATAAACTTTCATAATCTAAATATAATCTCTTTAACAGATTAAATTCTTAGTCATATAAAGATGGAGTTGAGCATTTGGAACTAGATGAAACACTAGGTGAAACACTAGTTGAAACACTAGGTGAAACACTAGGTGAAACACTAGATGAAACACTAGGTGAAACACTAGGTGAAACACTAGATGAAACACTAGGTGAAACACTAGGTGAAACACTAGGTGAAACACTAGATGAAACACCAGGTGAAACACTAGGTGAAACACTAGGTAAAACACTGGTTGTTCAGAAGAAAAAAACAAAGTGACAAATGAACATTTTTAAAGGAATTCTTTTTTCTGCTTACCTCCAGAACCAGAACTACCTGAAACAAAAGAGCAGAAACACGATATAACATGATAAGCAAATTTTTTTTCTTTTTTTTTTTTTAAACATGATGTTTTGCATGATAAAGTGTAAGGAAAGCAAAAGATGTGGCTAAACATGAAGAACTGTTTATTCAGAAAAATTAAAACTAAAACTAAAGTAAAGATGAAATTTTTAAACAGATCCTTTAGACTATCTTACCTCCAGAACCAGGTGCACCTGAAACAAAGGAGCAAAAATACAAATAACATCACTATCACGCTTTTAAAAAAAACTCTAAGTATAATGTTTCATGTCTTAAAATGTAACGAATGCAAAAATTGTGGCTGAACATAGAAACTTTAGTATTCAGAAAAATTTAGACTAAAAGTGAAGTGAAATTTTAAAAAGATCCTGTTCACTGCTTACCTCCAGAGCCAGATCCACCTGAAACAAAGGAATAGGAAATGAAACACATGATTCATAAACTTATTTTAATGTAAATATAATTTGTTTAACAGATTAAATTCTAAGTAATTTAAAGATGGACTTGAGCATTTGGAACTGAGTGAAACACTGTAGATAGTTTAGAAAAAAAAAGCAAAATGACAAATGGACATTTTTTTAAAGAGATCATTTTAATGCTTACCTCCAGAACCAGATCCACCTGGAACAAAGGAGCAAAAACACAAAATACATAATTAATAAAGTGTTTTTTTTTTTTTATCTAAAATAATCCGTTTGACAAATTAAATCCTCATTAGTGCAAAGATGAACCTTAGCATGAGGAACTACGTGAAACAACAAAGTTTATTCAGAAAAAAATATAATAAAACCAAATTGAGAGATTCTTTTGACTGCTTACCTCCAGAACCAGAGCCTCCTGGAATAAAGTAGCAGAAATATAAAATGCATGATTAGTAAACTTGATTTTTAATATATGAGTATAATGTTTCACATAAAAAAGTGTAGGTAATGAAAGGATTGCAGCTGAACATGAAGAGTTTTTTACTCAAAAAACTCAAACAAAAACAAAGTGAAAAGAGAAAGTTCTAAGTTTTCATGTTCACTGCTTACCTGTAGAACCATTTACACCAAGAACAAAGAAACGGAAGCACAATAGGCATGATTAATAAAATGGTTTCTTTCCTTATTCTAAAGATTTAATTCTTAGTAATGCAGACATGTGCATGAGCCACTAAGTGAAACACTGTAGTTTATTCATAATGCTTTGAACTTATAAAGCACTTTTCTAGATACTAAAAGACGCTTTACATATGCATCATTCATTCACTCCATACCAGTCACACACACACATTCATTCCTGATGATGGGAGCCTATCATACAAGGTGCAGACCACTAACATCAGAAGCAACTGGGGGTTCGGTGTTTTGCTCAAGAACACCTCGGCATGCACTCAGAGCGGGGGATCGGACCTGCGACCTTCCGGTTAAGGGATGGTCGTCCTACCTACCGAGCCATCCTTAACCTTCCATCCTTCCCCTTCTCCAGTTTATTCAGAAAAATTAAGTAAAACCAAAAAGAGAGATCCTGTTCACTGCTTACCTCCAGAACCAGATCCACCTGAAACAAAAGAATAGGAAACGAAACACATGATTAATAAACTTTTATAATCTAAATATAATCTCTTTAACAGATTAAATTCTTAGTCATATAAAGATGGAGTTGAGCATTTGGAACTAGATGAAACACTAGGTGAAACACTAGGTGAAACACTAGGTGAAACACTAGGTGAAACACTAGATGAAACACTAGGTGAAACACTAGGTGAAACACTAGATGAAACACTAGGTGAAACACTAGATGAAACACTAGGTGAAACACTAGGTGAAACACTAGGTGAAACACTAGGTGAAACACTAGGTGAAATACTAGGTGAAACACTAGGTAAAACACTGGTTGTTCAGAAGAAAAAAACAAAGTGACAAATGAACATTTTTAAAGGAATCCTTTTTTCTGCTTACCTCCAGAACCAGAACTACCTGAAACAAAAGAGCAGAAACATGACATAACATGATAAGCAAATTTTTTTTCTTTTTTTTTTTTTTAAACATGATGTTTTGCATGATAAAGTGTAAGGAAAGCAAAAGATGTGGCTGAACATGAAGAACTGTTTATTCAGAAAAATTAAAACTAAAACTAAAGTAAAGATGAAATTTTTAAAGAGATCCTTTAGACTATCTTACCTCCAGAACCAGGTGCACCTGGTACAAAGGAGCAAAAATACAAATAACATCACTAGCACGCTTTAAAAAAAAACTCTAAGTATAATGTTTCATGTCTTAAAATGTAACGAATGCAAAAATTGTGGCTGAACATAGAAACTTTAGTATTCAGAAAAATTTAGACTAAAAGTGAAGTGAAATTTTAAAAAGATCCTGTTCACTGCTTACCTCCAGAACCAGATCCACCTGAAACAAAGGAATAGGAAATGAAACACATGATTCATAAACTTATTTTAATGTAAATATAATTTGTTTAACAGATTAAATTCTAAGTCATTTAAAGATGGACTTGAGCATTTGGAACTGAGTGAAACACTGTAGATAGTTTAGAAAAAAAAAGCAAAATGACAAATAGACATTTTTTTAAAGAGATCATTTTAATGCTTACCTCCAGAACCAGATCCACCTGGAACAAAGGAGCAAAAACACAAAATACATAATTAATAAAGTGTTTTTTTTTTTTATCTAAAATAATCCGTTTGACAAATTAAATCCTCATTAGTGCAAAGATGAACCTTAGCATGAGGAACTACGTGAAACAACAAAGTTTATTCAGAAAAAAATATAATAAAACCAAATTGAGAGATTCTTTTGACTGCTTACCTCCAGAACCAGAGCCTCCTGGAATAAAGTAGCAGAAATATAAAATGCATGATTAGTAAACTTGATTTTTAATATATGAATATAATGTTTCACATAAAAAAGTGTAGGTAATGAAAGGATTGCAGCTGAACATGAAGAGTTTTTTACTCAAAAACTCAAACAAAAACAAAGTGAAAAGAGAAAGTTCTAAGTTTTCATGTTCACTGCTTACCTGTAGAACCATTTACACCAAGAACAAAGAAACGGAAGCACAATAGGCATGATTAATAAAATGGTTTCTTTCCTTATTCTAAAGATTTAATTCTTAGTAATGCAGACATGTGCATGAGCCACTAAGTGAAACACTGTAGTTTATTCATAATGCTTTGAACTTATAAAGCACTTTTCTAGATACTAAAAGACGCTTTACATATGCATCATTCATTCACTCCATACCAGTCACACACACACATTCATTCCTGATGATGGGAGCCTATCATACAAGGTGCAGACCACTAACATCAGAAGCAACTGGGGGTTCGGTGTTTTGCTCAAGAACACCTCGGCATGCACTCAGAGCGGGGGATCGGACCTGCGACCTTCCGGTTAAGGGATGGTCGTCCTACCTACCGAGCCATCCTTAACCTTCCATCCTTCCCCTTCTCCAGTTTATTCAGAAAAATTAAGTAAAACCAAAAAGAGAGATCCTGTTCACTGCTTACCTCCAGAACCAGATCCACCTGAAACAAAAGAATAGGAAACGAAACACATGATTAATAAACTTTTATAATCTAAATATAATCTCTTTAACAGATTAAATTCTTAGTCATATAAAGATGGAGTTGAGCATTTGGAACTAGATGAAACACTAGGTGAAACACTAGGTGAAACACTAGGTGAAACACTAGGTGAAACACTAGATGAAACACTAGGTGAAACACTAGGTGAAACACTAGGTGAAACACTAGGTGAAACACTAGGTGAAACACTAGGTGAAACACTAGATGAAACACTAGGTGAAACACTAGGTGAAACACTAGGTGAAACACTAGGTAAAACACTGGTTGTTCAGAAGAAAAAAACAAAGTGACAAATGAACATTTTTAAAGGAATTCTTTTTTCTGCTTACCTCCAGAACCAGAACTACCTGAAACAAAAGAGCAGAAACACGATATAACATGATAAGCAAATTTTTTTTCTTTTTTTTTTTTTAAACATGATGTTTTGCATGATAAAGTGTAAGGAATGCAAAAGATGTGGCTGAACATGAAGAACTGTTTATTCAGAAAAATTAAAACTAAAACTAAAGTAAAGATGAAATTTTTAAAGAGATCCTTTAGACTATCTTACCTCCAGAACCAGGTGCACCTGGAACAAAGGAGCAAAAATACAAATAACATCACTAGCACGCTTTTAAAAAAAAACTCTAAGTATAATGTTTCATGTCTTAAAATGTAACGAATGCAAAAATTGTGGCTGAACATAGAAACTTTAGTATTCAGAAAAATTTAGACTAAAAGTGAAGTGAAATTTTAAAAAGATCCTGTTCACTGCTTACCTCCAGAACCAGATCCACCTGAAACAAAGGAATAGGAAATGAAACACATGATTCATAAACTTATTTTAATGTAAATATAATTTGTTTGACAGATTAAATTCTAAGTCATTTAAAGATGGACTTGAGCATTTGGAACTAAGTGAAACACTGTAGATAGTTTATAAAAAAAAAGCAAAATGACAAATGGACATTTTTTTAAAGAGATCATTTTAATGCTTACCTCCAGAACCAGATCCACCTGGAACAAAGGAGCAAAAACACAAAATACATAATTAATAAAGTGTTTTTTTTTTAACTAAAATAATCCGTTTGACAGATTAAATCCTCAGTAGTGTAAAGATGAACCTTAGCATGAGGAACTACGTGAAACAACAAAGTTTATTCAGAAAAAAATATAATAAAACCAAATTGAGAGATTCTTTTGACTGCTTACCTCCAGAACCAGAGCCTCCTGGAATAAAGTAGCAGAAATATAAAATGCATGATTAGTAAACTTGATTTTTAATATATGAATATAATGTTTCACATAAAAAAGTGTAGGTAATGAAAGGATTGCAGCTGAACATGAAGAGTTTTTTACTAAAAAAACTCAAACAAAAACAAAGTGAAAAGAGAAAGTTCTAAGTTTTCATGTTCACTGCTTACCTGTAGAACCATTTACACCTGGAACAAAGAAACGGAAGCACAATAGGCATGATTAATAAAATGGTTTCTTTCCTTATTCTAAACAGTTAATTCTTAGTAATGCAGACATGTGCATGAGCCACTAAGTGAAACACTGTAGTTTATTCATAATGCTTTGAACTTATAAAGCACTTTTCTAGATACTAAAAGACGCTTTACATATGCATCATTCATTCACTCCATACCAGTCACACACACACATTCGTTCCTGATGATGGGAGCCTATCATACAAGGTGCAGACCACTAACATCAGACGCAACTGGGGGTTCGGTGTTTTGCTCAAGAACACCTCGGCATGCACTCAGAGCGGGGGATTGGACCTGCGACCTTCCGGTTAAGGGATGGTCGTCCTACCTACCGAGCCATCCTTAACCTTCCATCCTTCCCCTTCTCCAGTTTATTCAGAAAAATAAGTAAAACCAAAAAGAGAGATCCTGTTCACTGCTTACCTCCAGAACCAGATCCACCTGAAACAAAAGAATAGGAAACGAAACACATGATTCATAAACTTTCATAATCTAAATATAATCTCTTTAACAGATTAAATTCTTAGTTATATAAAGATGGAGTTGAGCATTTGGAACTAGATGAAACACTAGGTGAAACACTAGGTGAAACACTAGGTGAAACACTAGGTGAAACACTAGGTGAAACACTAGATGAAACACTAGGTGAAACACTAGGTGAAACACTAGATGAAACACTAGGTGAAACACTAGGTGAAACACTAGATGAAACACTAGATGAAACACTAGGTGAAACACTAGGTGAAACACTAGATGACACACTAGGTGAAACACTAGGTGAAACACTAGGTGAAACACTAGATGAAACACTAGGTGAAACACTAGGTGAAACACTAGATGAAACACTAGGTGAAACACTAGGTGAAACACTAGGTAAAACACTGGTTGTTCAGAAGAAAAAAACAAAGTGACAAATGAACATTTTTAAAGGAATTCTTTTTTCTGCTTACCTCCAGAACCAGAACTACCTGAAACAAAAGAGCAGAAACACGATATAACATGATAAGCAAATTTTTTTTCTTTTTTTTTTTTTAAACATGATGTTTTGCATGATAAAGTGTAAGGAAAGGAAAAGATGTGGCTGAACATGAAGAACTGTTTATTCAGAAAAATTAAAACTAAAACTAAAGTAAAGATGAAATTTTTAAAGAGATCCTTTAGACTATCTTACCTCCAGAACCAGGTGCACCTGAAACAAAGGAGCAAAAATACAAATAACATCACTATCACGCTTTTAAAAAAAACTCTAAGTATAATGTTTCATGTCTTAAAATGTAACGAATGCAAAAATTGTGGCTGAACATAGAAACTTTAGTATTCAGAAAAATTTAGACTAAAAGTGAAGTGAAATTTTAAAAAAATCCTGTTCACTGCTTACCTCCAGAACCAGATCCACCTGAAACAAAGGAATAGGAAATGAAACACATGATTCATAAACTTATTTTAATGTAAATATAATTTGTTTAACAGATTAAATTCTAAGTCATTTAAAGATGGACTTGAGCATTTGGAACTGAGTGAAACACTGTAGATAGTTTAGAAAAAAAAAGCAAAATCACAAATGGACATTTTTTTAAAGAGATCATTTTAATGCTTACCTCCAGAACCAGATCCACCTGGAACAAAGGAGCAAAAACACAAAATACATAATTAATAAAGTGTTTTTTTTTTTAATCTAAAATAATCCGTTTGACAAATTAAATCCTCATTATTGCAAAGATGAATCTTAGCATGAGGAACTACGTGAAACAACAAAGTTTATTCAGAAAAAAATATAATAAAACCAAATTGAGAGATTCTTTTGACTGCTTACCTCCAGAACCAGAGCCTCCTGGAATAAAGTAGCAGAAATATAAAATGCATGATTAGTAAACTTGATTTTTAATATATGAGTATAATGTTTCACATAAAAAAGTGTAGGTAATGAAAGGATTGCAGCTGAACATGAAGAGTTTTTTACTCAAAAAACTCAAACAAAAACAAAGTGAAAAGAGAAAGTTCTAAGTTTTCATGTTCACTGCTTACCTGTAGAACCATTTACACCAAGAACAAAGAAACGGAAGCACAATAGGCATGATTAATAAAATGGTTTCTTTCCTTATTCTAAAGATTTAATTCTTAGTAATGCAGACATGTGCATGAGCCACTAAGTGAAACACTGTAGTTTATTCATAATGCTTTGAACTTATAAAGCACTTTTCTAGATACTAAAAGACGCTTTACATATGCATCATTCATTCACTCCATACCAGTCACACACACACATTCATTCCTGATGATGGGAGCCTATCATACAAGGTGCAGACCACTAACATCAGAAGCAACTGGGGGTTCGGTGTTTTGCTCAAGAACACCTCGGCATGCACTCAGAGCGGGGGATCGGACCTGCGACCTTCCGGTTAAGGGATGGTCGTCCTACCTACCGAGCCATCCTTAACCTTCCATCCTTCCCCTTCTCCAGTTTATTCAGAAAAATTAAGTAAAACCAAAAAGAGAGATCCTGTTCACTGCTTACCTCCAGAACCAGATCCACCTGAAACAAAAGAATAGGAAACGAAACACATGATTAATAAACTTTTATAATCTAAATATAATCTCTTTGACAGATTAATTTCTTAGTCATATAAAGATGGAGTTGAGCATTTGGAACTAGATGAAACACTAGGTGAAACACTAGGTGAAACACTAGGTGAAACACTAGATGAAACACTAGGTGAAACACTAGGTGAAACACTAGGTGAAACACTAGATGAAACACTAGGTGAAACACTAGATGAAACACTAGGTGAAACACTAGGTGAAACACTAGGTAAAACACTGGTTGTTCAGAAGAAAAAAACAAAGTGACAAATGAACATTTTTAAAGAAATCCTTTTTTCTGCTTACCTCCAGAACCAGAACTACCTGAAACAAAAGAGCAGAAACACGATATAACATGATAAGCAAATTTTTTTTCTTTTTTTTTTTTTAAACATGATGTTTTGCATGATAAAGTGTAAGGAAAGCAAAAGATGTGGCTGAACATGAAGAACTGTTTATTCAGAAAAATTAAAACTAAAACTAAAGTAAAGATGAAATTTTTAAAGAGATCCTTTAGACTATCTTACCTCCAGAACCAGGTGCACCTGAAACAAAGGAGCAAAAATACAAATAACATCACTATCACGCTTTTAAAAAAAACTCTAAGTATAATGTTTCATGTCTTAAAATGTAACGAATGCAAAAATTGTGGCTGAACATAGAAACTTTAGTATTCAGAAAAATTTAGACTAAAAGTGAAGTGAAATTTTAAAAAGATCCTGTTCACTGCTTACCTCCAGAACCAGATCCACCTGAAACAAAGGAATAGGAAATGAAACACATGATTCATAAACTTATTTTAATGTAAATATAATTTGTTTAACAGATTAAATTCTAAGTCATTTAAAGATGGACTTGAGCATTTGGAACTGAGTGAAACACTGTAGATAGTTTAGAAAAAAAAAGCAAAATCACAAATGGACATTTTTTTAAAGAGATCATTTTAATGCTTACCTCCAGAACCAGATCCACCTGGAACAAAGGAGCAAAAACACAAAATACATAATTAATAAAGTGTTTTTTTTTTTAATCTAAAATAATCCGTTTGACAAATTAAATCCTCATTATTGCAAAGATGAACCTTAGCATGAGGAACTACGTGAAACAACAAAGTTTATTCAGAAAAAAATATAATAAAACCAAATTGAGAGATTCTTTTGACTGCTTACCTCCAGAACCAGAGCCTCCTGGAATAAAGTAGCAGAAATATAAAATGCATGATTAGTAAACTTGATTTTTAATATATGAGTATAATGTTTCACATAAAAAAGTGTAGGTAATGAAAGGATTGCAGCTGAACATGAAGAGTTTTTTACTCAAAAAACTCAAACAAAAACAAAGTGAAAAGAGAAAGTTCTAAGTTTTCATGTTCACTGCTTACCTGTAGAACCATTTACACCAAGAACAAAGAAACGGAAGCACAATAGGCATGATTAATAAAATGGTTTCTTTCCTTATTCTAAACATTTAATTCTTAGTAATGCAGACATGTGCATGAGTCACTAAGTGAAACACTGTAGTTTATTCATAATGCTTTGAACTTATAAAGCACTTTTCTAGATACTAAAAGACGCTTTACATATGCATCATTCATTCACTCCATACCAGTCACACACACACATTCATTCCTGATGATGGGAGCCTATCATACAAGGTGCAGACCACTAACATCAGAAGCAACTGGGGGTTCGGTGTTTTGCTTAAGGACACCTCGGCATGAACTCAGAGCGGGGGATCGGACCTGCGACCTTCCGGTTAAGGGATGGTCGTCCTACCCACCGAGCCATCCTTAACCTTCCATCCTTCCCCTTCTCCAGTTTATTCAGAAAAATTAAGTAAAACCAAAAAGAGAGATCCTGTTCTCTGCTTACCTCCAGAACCAGATCCACCTGAAACAAAAGAATAGGAAACGAAACACATGATTAATAAACTTTTATAATCTAAATATAATCTCTTTAACAGATTAAATTCTTAGTCATATAAAGATGGAGTTGAGCATTTGGAACTAGATGAAACACTAGGTGAAACACTAGGTGAAACACTAGATGAAACACTAGGTGAAACACTAGGTGAAACACTAGGTGAAACTCTAGATGAAACATTAGGTGAAACACTAGATGATACACTAGGTGAAACACTGGTTGTTCAGAAGAAAAAAAGAAAGTGACAAATGAACATTTTTAAAGGAATCCTTTTTTCTGCTTACCTCCAGAACCAGAACTACCTGAAACAAAAGAGCAGAAACACGACATAACAATTTTTTTTCTTTTTTTTTTTTTTTAAACATGATGTTTTGCATGATAAAGTGTAAGGAATGCAAAAGATGTGGCTGAACATGAAGAACTGTTTATTCAGAAAAATTAAAACTAAAACTAAAGTAAAGATGAAATTTTTAAAGAGAACCTTTAGACTATCTTACCTCCAGAACCAGGTGCACCTGGAACAAAGGAGCAAAAATACAAATAACATCACTAGCACGCTTTTGAAAAAAAACTCTAAGTATAATGTTTCATGTCTTAAAATGTAACGAATGCAAAAATTGTGGCTGAACATAGAAACTTTAGTATTCAGAAAAATTTAGACTAAAAGTGAAGTGAAATTTTAAAAAGATCCTGTTCACTGCTTACCTCCAGAACCAGATCCACCTGAAACAAAGGAATAGGAAATGAAACACATGATTCATAAACTTATTTTAATGTAAATATAATTTGTTTGACAGATTAAATTCTAAGTCATTTAAAGATGGACTTGAGCATTTTAATGCTTACCTCCAGAACCAGATCCACCTGGAACAAAGGAGCAAAAACACAAAATACATAATTAATAAAGTGTTTTTTTTTTAACTAAAATAATCCGTTTGACAGATTAAATCCTCAGTAGTGTAAAGATGAACCTTAGCATGAGGAACTACGTGAAACAACAAAGTTTATTCAGAAAAAATTATAATAAAACCAAATTGAGAGATTCTTTTGACTGCTTACCTCCAGAACCAGAGCCTCCTGGAATAAAGTAGCAGAAATATAAAATGCATGATAAGTAAACTTGATTTTTAATATATGTATATAATGTTTTACATAAAAAAGTGTAGGTAATGCAAGGATTGCAGCTGAACATGAAGAGATTTTTACTCAAAAAACTCAAACAAAAACAAAATGAAAAGTGAAAGTTCTAAGTTTTCATGTTCACTGCTTACCTGTAGAACCATTTACACCTGGAACAAAGAAACGGAAGCACAATAGGCATGATTAAAAAAATGGTTTCTTTCCTTATTCTAAACATAATTTGTTTTAAACATTTAATTCTTAGTAATGCAGACATGTGCATGAGCCACTAAGTGAAACACTGTAGTTTATTCATAATGCTTTGAACTTATAAAGCACTTTTCTAGATACTCAAAGACGCTTTACATATGCATCATTCATTCACTCCATACCAGTCACACACACACATTCGTTCATGATGATGGGAGCCTATCATACAAGGTGCAGACCACCATCATCAGAAGCAACTGGGGGTTCGGTGTTTTGCTCAAGGACACCTCGGCATGCACTCAGAGCGGGGGATCGAACCCGCGACCTTCCGGTTACGGGATGGTCGTCCTACCCACCGAGCCATCCTTAACCTTCCATCCTTCCCCTTCTCCAGTTTATTCAGAAAAATTAAGTAAAACCAAAAAGAGAGATCCTGTTCACTGCTTACCTCCAGAACCAGATCCACCTGAAACAAAAGAATAGGAAACGAAACATATGATTAATAAACTTTTATAATCTAGATATAATCTTTTTGACAGATTAAATTCTTAGTCATATAAAGATGGAGTTGAGCATTTGGAACTAAGTGAAACACTGTAAGTTGTTCTGAAAAACAAGAAAACAAAGTGACAAATGACTATTTTTAAAGAAATCCTTTATACTGCTTACCTACAGAACCAGATCCACCTGAAACAAAGGAACAGATATACAACATATGTGATTAGAAAACTTGTTTTTTTTTTTCTAATTATAATATTTTATATGATAAAGTTTAGTCACATTATTCCCTCTATTTTTTTTTAACTATTTTCATGTCCTTCTTGCCACCCTTTGCACTTACAGTCTGTATTGACCTCAATGTTTTTGTCACATTATTCCTTCTATTTTATTATTTTTATATTTTATTATTTATAATTTTTTCCTCCTTGTATATATACTGTCTATTTATTTCTTGTTGCTGCTGTAACGCACAAATATCCCAAGTGTGGGATCAATAAAGTAATCTAATCTAATCTAAAGCAAGGATTGCAGCTATTCATAATGCTTTGAACTCAAAGACGCTTTACAAATGCATCATTCATTCACTCCATACCAGTCACACACACACATTCTTCCTGATGATGGGAGCCTACCATACAAGGTGTAGACCACTAACATCGGAAGCAACTGTAGGTTCGGTGTTTTGCTCAAGGACACCTCGGCATGCACTCAGATCAGGGGATTGAACCTGCGACCTTTCGGTTACGGGATGGTCGTCCTGCCCACCGAGCCATCCTTAACCTTCCATCCTTCCCCTTCTCCAGTTTATTCAGAAAAATTAAGTAAAACCAGAAAGAGAGATCCTGTTCACTGCTTACCTCCAGAACCAGATCCACCTGGAACAAAAGAATAGGAAACAAAACACATGATTCATAAACTTTTATAATCTAAATATAATTTCTTTGACAGATTAAATTCTTAGTCGTGTAAAGATGGACTTGAGCATTCGGAACTAGATGAAACACTAGGTGAAACACTAGGTGAAACACTAGGTGAAACACTAGATGAAACACTAGGTGAAACACTAGGTGAAACACTAGGTGAAACACTAGGTAAAACACTGGTTGTTCAGAAGAAAAAAACAAAGTGACAAATGAACATTTTTAAAGGAATCCTTTTTTCTGCCTACCTCCAGAACCAGAACTACCTGAAACAAAAGAGCAGAAACACGACAAAACATGATAAGCAATTTTTTTTTCTTTTTTTTTTTTTAAACATGATGTTTTGCATGATAAAGTGTAAGGAATGCAAAAGATGTGGCTGAACATGAAGAACTGTTTATTCAGAAAAATTAAAACTAAAACTAAAGTAAAGATGAAATTTTTTTTTTTTTTATAAGTTTTTTTTTTTTGAATTACTCTATTCATCCCTCACCGGGGAAATTTGTTTGCTGCACTCCTTACACCACAGCAGGCTGCCCTTCAACGGCGCCAATGGTGAGAGAAGTGGGGGCTAGGTGTCTTCTCCAAGGACCCTAGACGTGCTCTCCGTGGGACGCGAACCCGCGACCTTCCGGTCCGCGGGCAAACGCGCTAACCACGCGGCCACCGTCTCCACCGTAAAGATGAAATTTTTAAAGAGATCCTTTAGACTATCTTACCTCCAGAACCAGGTGCACCTGAAACAAAGGAGCAAAAAAACAAATAACATCACTATCACGCTTTTAAAAAAAACTCTAAGTATAATGTTTCATGTCTTAAAATGTAACGAATGCAAAAATTGTGGCTGAACATAGAAACTTTAGTATTCAGAAAAATTTAGACTAAAAGTGAAGTGAAATTTTAAAAAGATCCTGTTCACTGCTTACCTCCAGAACCAGATCCACCTGAAACAAAGGAATAGGAAATGAAACACATGATTCATAAACTTATTTTAATGTAAATATAATTTGTTTGACAGATTAAATTCTAAGTCATTTAAAGATGGACTTGAGCATTTGGAACTGAGTGAAACACTGTAGATAGTTTAGAAAAAAAAAGCAAAATGACAAATGGACATTTTTTTAAAGAGATCATTTTAATGCTTACCTCCAGAACCAGATCCACCTGGAACAAAGGAGCAAAAACACAAAATACATAATTAATAAAGTGGTTTTTTTTTTAATCTAAAATAATCCGTTTGACAGATTTAATCCTCAGTAGTGTAAAGATGAACCTTAGCATGAGGAACTACGTGAAACAACAAAGTTTATTCAGAAAAAAATATAATAAAACCAAATTGAGAGATTCTTTTGACTGCTTACCTCCAGAACCAGAGCCTCCTGGAATAAAGTAGCAGAAATATAAAATGCATGATTAGTAAACTTGATTTTTAATATATGAATATAATGTTTCACATAAAAAAGTGTAGGTAATGAAAGGATTGCAGCTGAACATGAAGAGTTTTTTACTCAAAAAACTCAAACAAAAACAAAGTGAAAAGACAAAGTTCTAAGTTTTCATGTTCACTGCTTACCTGTAGAACCATTTACACCTGGAACAAAGAAACGGAAGCACAATAGGCATGATTAATAAAATGGTTTCTTTCCTTATTCTAAACAGTTAATTCTTAGTAATGCAGACATGTGCATGAGCCACTAAGTGAAACACTGTAGTTTATTCATAATGCTTTGAACTTATAAAGCACTTTTCTAGATACTCAAAGACGCTTTACATATGCATCATTCATTCACTCCATACCAGTCACACACACACATTCGTTCATGATGATGGGAGCCTATCATACAAGGTGCAGACCACTAACATCAGAAGCAACTGGGGGTTCAGTGTTTTGCTCAAGAACACCTCGGCATGCACTCAGAGCGGGGGATCGGACCTGCGACCTTCCGGTTACGGGATGGTCGTCCTACCCACCGAGCCATCCTTAACCTTCCATCCTTCCCCTTCTCCAGTTTATTCAGAAAAAATAAGTAAAACCAGAAAGAGAGATCCTGTTCACTGCTTACCTCCAGAACCAGATCCACCTGAAACAAAAGAATAGGAAACGAAACACATGATTAATAAACTTTTATAATCTAAATATAATCTCTTTGACAGATTAATTTCTTAGTCATATAAAGATGGAGTTGAGCATTTGGAACTAAGTGAAACACTGTAAGTTGTTCTGAAAAAAAAAAACAAAGTGACAAATGACTATTTTTAAAGAAATCCTTTTTACTGCTTACCTACAGAACCAGATCCACCTGAAACAAAGGAGCAGATATACAACATATGTGATTAGAAAACTTTTTTTTTCTCTAATTATAATGTTTTATATGATAAAGTTTAGTCACATTAGTCCCTCTATTTTTTTTTTAATTATTTTTCATTGTCCTTCTTGCCACCCTTTGCACTTACAGTCTGTATTGACCTCAATGTTTTTGTCACATTATTCCTTCTATTTTATTATTTTAATATTTTTAATTTTTTCCTTCTTGTATATATACTGTCTATTTATTTCTTATTGATGCTGCTGCAACGCACAAATTTTCCAAGTGTGGGATCAATAAAGTAATCTAATCTAATCTAAAGCAAGGATTGCAGCTGAACATGAACATGAACATTTTATTCAAAAAACTCAAACAAAAACAAAGTGAAAAGTGAAAGTTCTAAGTTGTTATGTTCACTGCTTACCTGTTGAACCATTTACACCTGGAACAAAGAAACGGAAGCACAATAGGCATGATTAATAAAATGGTTTATTTCCTTATTCTAAACATTTAATTCTTAGTAATGCAGACATGTGCATGAGTCACTAAGTGAAACACTGTAGTTTATTCATAATGCTTTGAACTTATAAAGCACTTTTCTAGATACTCAGACGCTTTACATATGCATCATTCATTCACTCCATACCAGTCACACACACACATTCGTTCCTGATGATGGGAGCCTATCACACAAGGTGCAGACCACTATCATCAGAAGCAACTGGGGGTTCGGTGTTTTGCTCAAGGACACCTCGGCATGCACTCAGAGCAGGGGATCGATCCCGGGACTGCCCACCCCGTTGCCTCCTATAGTAACGCGGTGGGCAGGTGGAATAATCAGGTGAAGAGAACATGAAGAACGGAGAGACCGAGAGAGAATTAAATTATGTAACAGGTCTGAGATGTAGTTTGGGGCCAGATTGTGAATTGTTTTGAAAGTGATGAAGCTAGTGGAGATGTCACAGGATGGGTGTTATAATGCATTGAACTTATATAGTGCTTTTCTTGACACTCAAAGAAGCTTCGCATATGAATTAATTATTCATTCACTCCTTACAACCATTCACACACATTCATTCCTGATGATGGGAGCTTCCATGCAAGGTGCAGACCACTATCATCAGAAGCCACAAGGGGTTCGGTGTCTTGCTCAACGACACCTCGGTATGGACTCTGGGCGGGGAATCGAACCTGCAACCTTCCAGTTATGGGACTGTTGCCCTACCCACCAAGCCATCCTTCCCCTAAACAATGGCTATTTGAGATTTGGTTTGTGTATATGGTGACAAAATGGAGTCCTGGTGATTAACCAGGCTGCTGAATTTTGGAGGAGCTGCAGTTTCTGTAGGGATTTGTTGGGCAAACCAAAAAGATGACTATTACAGTAGTCCATCCTGGAAGTAACAATACTATGAATAAGTATGCCAGTGGTGTGATGAGTGAGAGAGTGACAGAGACGAGAAATATTGCGGAGATGAAAACAGGCTGACTAGGTGACGTTGTTAATGTGAGATTGAAAGGAGAGTGTGCTGTCGAGGATGACACCAAGACTTGTAACTTGAGGAGAAAGAAGGACAGTGGAGTCATTAAGTTCTGACTACAAAGGACTTCAGTTTTGGAACTGTTGAGTTGGAGGAAGTTGGAACTCGTTTAAGACCAACATCCTAAACAATGATTGCCCAGCTTGCTCATTCCTTGTCAGAGCACAATCCATACTAAAGAAAATACACGGAAACACGTCCCACTGTCGACATAACTCGAAAAGAACTGGGAAAACACATTGTCATGTAGTGTGATGTACTGTATATTGTTTGATTTTTTTCATTAATGTTATTCTCTTTAGTTAACGTTTGTTTTTAAAGCTAACTGCAAATTAGCAATTTTGGCTCTGTCAAGTTATTTCTTTTGCAGTTGTACTGAAATGAACTGCATTTCCTATTTCTCTTTCAGTTTAACAATATTAATAATAAGAAAATGGGTACAAAAAAGAAGTTAAAATGGAAAAGAACCAAAATGCCTTTTGTGTCCTTGTATGTTTAACTCGCTGCATGAGCTAAGTTCAGAATCACTTAGCTGAGGGCAGAAGAAATATAATATTTCCCATAAGAAAGTGTAAGTATAGCAAAGAATGTAGCTGAACATGAGGAACATTTTATTCAGAAAATGTCAAACTAAAGCCAAAGTGAAATTTTAAATGGATCCTGTTCACTGCTTACCTCCAGAACCAGATACATCTGGAACAAAGAAATGGAAAGACAAAAGGCATGATTAATAAACTTGTTTCTTTTTTCTAAATATAATTTGTATCAAAAATTTCATTCTTAGTAATGCAAACATGTGCCCGAGTCACTAAGTGAAACACTCTAGTTAATTCAGAAAAAAATAAAGTAAAGCCAAAGTGAGAAAGATCCTTCTAAAGCAGGGGTGGGCAATTCATTTTTATCAGGGGCCGCATGAGAAGCCTGAATTGTGTCAGAGGGCCACCAACTTTCTTTCATTGTAAAATACTTAAATATTTTGAATAGCTGGTACTGATAATCAGAAGAATAAAGCACTCTGTAAGTATGTACGTATATTAGGTTATGTGAAACTGGTTAAATAAGAAAAACAATTATTGAACCAGTGCAATTTATTTTTTAACTTGTTAATCTCCACAAACAATAACTTGTAATGCTTTCCACCTCATGTTACCTCTTCAGTGAGAATAATCCAGTCTGTTCTGGGCTTGAACATTGAAATCTGGCGTCGTGTCTGAAGTGGCTATGTGAAGGACAGCTGAGAGGTGGTCATCAGTCATAGAGGATCTGTATTTGGATTTGCTGAACTTCAGAACTGAGAATGTCTGTTCACATTGATAGGTAGATCCAAAGAGGACTAGGATCCTCTGAGCATGCCTCCTCAGGTGTGGAAAGTTCTCCTCTTTGAGGGCGGAGTAAAAGTCCAGCAGTGAGACTGACTTGAAGTGATCTGCCAAATGTGTGTCAGACTGCAGATCACTTCACTTGGTGCATCATCCACACTGCAGTTGAAGGGAGAAGAAACCATGTGCATTTCACTCTCAAGAGTTTTGAAATCGCCTTGAAAACTCCGCATGCGTGCATACGTAGCGATGTAACGCTTTTCAAAAAAAAATAAAATTTCAAAATAAAAGTAAAAAAAAAAAAAGTTTAATTTATGGTGTTTATGATTGGCCTCACGCGGGCCGGACAGGGGCGTACAAAGGGCCGAATGTGGCCCGCGGGCCGTAATTTGCTCAGGTCTGTTCTAAAGGGATCCTTTTGACTGCATCACTCCCATCCTCAGGAACCTCTACTGACTCCCCATTACTCAGCGCATCACCTTCAAAATTTTTCTCATTACCTTCAAAGCCCTACATAACCTGGTTCCGTCTTATCTCACTGATCTGCTCAACTGGTACACTTACTGATCTTATTGCTTCAAACTCTGGTCTTCTCTCCGTTCTCCTCCTTCTTGATCTGAGTGCTGCCTTTGATACCATGTCTCATCCTGTCCTTCTCTGTGGACTTTCTTTTCTCTGTATCACCACCACCCCTCTTCAGTGGTTTCATTCATATCTTTCAGACCCCACTCAGTTTGTTCACTCTAGTCCTCAAGACATCTCCTGTTGGTCAGGAGGTCATCTCCTGTGTCTTCTGACGTTCCTCAGGGCTCCGTCCTGGGGCTCCTACTTTTCATTATTTATCTTCTCCCCCGTGGCAATATTCTACGGAAATTCAACATTATTTTCATTGTTATGCCGCTGACACCCAACTGTACTTGTCGGGCAAACCTATCTCCACGTTTCCTCCCTTAACTGCTGTCTTTCTAAAATAAAAAAACCTGGCTCACCTCCAACTTTCTCAAACTGAATTCTGATAAAACTGAGTTCCTTCTCATCAGCTCCAGATCGACATTATCCAAAGTCAATAGTTTCTTTATCACAATTGACGGTTCTTTTATTTCCACTTCCCTTCAACTCAAGAGCCTGGGTGTCATTCTTGATTACTCACTGTCCTTTCAATCCCGCTTAAATAATCTCACCTGGTCTGCTTACTTTCAGCTTTGTAACATTACTTGTCTCCGTCTTTCCCACACCACTGCCATTCTTGTCAATAGTCTCATCACATCTCATCTCAACTATTGTAATTCACTTCTCTTTGGCCTCCCTCGGATCTCTCTCAATAAACTTCGGCTGGTACTAAACTCCTCTGCCAAAATCCCATCATCTCAGTTCTTCAGCAACTTCACTGGCTCCCAATTGAATCCAGAATCATTTTCAAAATTCTCATTCTCACGTTTAAAGCCACCCATAATCTTGCTCCTTCATACCTGTCTGATCTTGTCCATATTGCCACCTCCTCTCATTCTCTCAGGTCATCTGCATCAATCCATCTTACTGTCTCCCCATCTGTCTAAGCACAATGGGGGGCAGAGCCTTCAGCTGCTCTGCTCCACGACTCTGGAACGCACTTCCCCTGACATCCGCAACTTAAGACTTTTTCCCTTTGTTCAAATCTTGTCTCAAAATTCACCTCTTCAAATCTGTCTACTCTCTTTAATCCTCTTCATTCTTCCTCCTATCTCTTGACATGATGTCTTTTATTAGTGGTATCAGTCGATTAAAAAATTTTATCAAATTAATTACAAGATTTTGTAATTAATTAATCAAATTAATTGCATTTTAATGTCATATTTGCACAAGATCTCCTGATAAGGATTTTGAATTCTAGGTGAAGGAAGTTGATATATTTACTCTTTGATATTTTACTCTTTACTTTTAAACATTTTAAAAAGAATAATATTTTACTTTTTATCCAATAAAGATATGCTTATGAATTTTTGATTTACTTTGTATTCAATAAAGATATGTTCTTGAATGTTTTATTTGCTAAGGTTGTGCCTGGAGGATAAAAGCTTACTGAGGGTAATAAAGTTTATAGAGGTATCGGTATGTAAAGGGTCATTGGGGAGTCACTGGAGGCCAACTTCAATCAGCATTACGGCGGGGTGGGAATGCAGTTGTTTTTCAGGAAATAAGGAAGGTGACAAAGAAACATCTGTTTTCTGCTGGAAAAGGAGGACGAATGACCAAGTGGGGGGTAAAGGGGGCACCTTAATGAATATTCATGAGTATAAATCTGGCTAATCTCAGTGGGTGTTGTCTCTTCTGTAACTTCACAGAGGCACACAGGTGTGTTCTGTCAGGGAACTGAGACCCAGATGCATCTGTCTAGATTTTGATGTTGAGGAATAAATATTGGAAATTGAGACATTTATTGAATCCTGGTGGTATTTTAAATACTTGGTATGCTTTAAATATTTAGTTATCTTAGGATTGGAATCACTGGCCTTCTCTCTTCAGTCTGGACACGCAAGAAAGATCGGGTGGTGAGATCATTAATTAATTATTGATAAAAGGAAAAGATATTGGATTTAACCAAAACTGAGAAGAAATAAACCCCCGGATTCTTTCATAGGATATTAAAAAATTGCACTGTATGACTAATCAGTTGAATACAGTAGGAAGAGAAGATTTTAAATCCAATAAATTATTGGTGAACTGTGCCTCATGAGGCATCATTAAAAAAAGTAAAACAAGGGTTGGGGTTTGTTCTTATCTTCAACAAAAGAAATTGGTCTGCAATTAGCAGCAACCCATTTTACCTGAACATGTTTTGCGTTAGATGGTATGTCAGGCTGGAGTTCCTCTGGTGGTAGTAGAACTCCTTTTTGAAAAAAACCTACAAATTACTACATTTTTATTTATTGTCCAGTCTTTATTATTTTTGTATAAAAACTTGCCTTTCAGTGGCTCGGTTCAGGGGCGAATCCAGGATTTTTTAAAGGGGGAGGGTGATGAGGCATCCCGCACTCCCCCAGAACATTTTGAAAAATAAGTAAATTGTATGCTTTGTGGTGCATATTTTGCCCAAAGTTTATAATAACTAAAGTAGTAAGAACACTTTTTTTTTTTTTGAACAAAAGGGGTGGGAGACATGCGCCCCCACGCTGTCCCTGGATCCGCCCCTGTGACTGTCTCATTCTCCTCAGTCGTGAGGTTTAATGGAGGTCAACTGTCAGTTTATTCCTTGGTGCAACAGGTGTCGCTAGGATTTGAAAGTGTCAGAGAGCGAGGGATATTAAAGCTAGAAGCACCTGCCTCTCCAATGTGATGCCACACATTGTATAAAAACTCTGCTGTGACATGACGGAACTCTGCTTAAAACCTGAAGAATTTGTGTGCGAGGCAGTAGTTAGAGGTAGAGACCTTGACAGATCGGTTTTTGATCGGAGGTTCAGATCACAAGATCTGGACAGGACTTAGTTAGTTTTTTAGAATAGTATAGGACCACCACGGGTACAGGGTGGCATTTCTTTTGGAATAATTTGTTAGGATTGTAATTTGTTTGATTTAAATAAAGTTTTGTGTGTGTGTGTGTAATAAAATCTGGGTTTTCCTTGCACATTAACCTTTTTCCCCAGGCTCAAGAGGTGCTGTTTAACTATTCTGGCGCATAGTTGAATCAGCTCTGCAATCCAGGCTCAAAACTCATCTTTTCAGGGAATTATACAGTTACACCAGTTTTTTTTATTTGCTCTGCTCTGCTTTGCCTTGGTTTGCTTGCTTTGTTTTGATTTGTTTCTAGTTTTATTGTTATTTTAATTCTGGTTTTATGTTTTGTGAACTGTACAGTGACCTTGGATGTGCATAAAGGCACTTTTAAATAATATGTATTATTATTATATTTAAAAGATTACTTACTGACACATTTGGGAGGGTTGGGAGTGAATTTTTCATCCATTGAACACTTCAAAGTTCTTGATCCATTCAATGTATATCCTGGGTTGCATTGGTATGTTATAATGCTTTCAAATGGATATGACTTCTGTTTTGGCTTGTAATCCCCATTGTCAATCGATTGCGGACTGTTACAGCTCACCACTGAATAATAAAACAAGGTTTTTTTAGACTGTAAAACAACATAAAGTTCATAAAAATGGGAGTTTAAAATTTGTAAAACAAAAAAAGACAAACCTCCACACGAAGGTGGCTTGCCATCCCAGCCCTTATCTGTACACCGTGATTCTGTTGCTCCAATCAGTTTAAAACTAAATAAAAAACAGAATTTATACTTGCAATGTTGTTGTTGGTTTATTTATTTGTGATTTTCTAAATGAGAACAAATGTGATTTTTTTCATTTTATACAAACCCTTTCTTGCAACTGAAAGTAGCTTTATCACCAAACAACTTCCCCTCATAATGAACGTCTGTGTTTGAATCCACATTGATTGCTGGGCAACTTTTCTCTAAAACAAAGAACATAACAATGGTATAAGTCAGACCATATTCTATAAACCACCAGAAAGATGTTATCTACCAGGACACAATCAATAAAGCGTCAATATAAAATTATTAGCCAACAGTGCAGGTCAATGTTTTTGGTTGTGAGCATTTAAATGAACATTTGAACAAATTACATGGTGAAGCAATGAACTGAAAAAGGACAATCTTACTGATAATTTTTAAACAGTTTAGAAAAATCCAGCTTTGTCATGTTATAGCAAAAAATGAACTACTTTCTACAATAATAATTAAAATTAGAATAAAATTTATCTAAAAAAAAATTATTTTATGAAAAAAAACTTGATACACATGTGTAAATAATAACAGATTTTTCATGCTGGATATGGAAATCTATTGAAATGAATATTTTTTTTATAATTGTAGCCTTAATTTTGACAACATTCAAACAACAAGGATGGAGAGATGGACATAACCAGAATTGCAAGACAGAGAGACAAAGATTGGAAGGATGTGCGGTTAAAGACAGGAATGAATGACTCTTGACAGATACCAGTAATGTGATGGGAAGATGGAAAGAATACTTTGAAGAGATGATGAATGAAGAAAATGAAAGAGAAAAAAGAGTAGAAGGTGTTACCATTGTGGAGCTGAAAGTAGCTAGGATTAGTGAGGAAGAAATAAAGAGGACACTGATACGAATAAACTATGGGAAAAAGTTGTCGAATTAAGGCTAATGTCTGAAGTAAGAATTTGTAAGCAGCAGTATGGTTTTACCCCATAAAAAATCAGTATTTGCCTTGAGGATGCCGATAGAGAAGTGCAGGAAAGGTCAGAGGGAACTGCACTGTGTATTTGTACATCTAGAGAAAGCGTATGACAGGGTACCCAGAAAGAACTATGGTATTATATAAGGAAGTGTGGTTTGACAGAAAAGAATGTTAGAGTGGTGAAAGACATGTATAAGGACAGTAAGACAGTGGTGAGGTGTGTTGTAGGTGTGACAGAGGAGTTCAGTGTGGGGGTGGGACTGCACCAGGGATCTGCTCTGAGTCCTTTGCTGTTTACGATGGTGATGGACAGACTGACAGACGAGGTCACACAGGAATCCCCATGGACAATGATGTTTGCAGATGACATTGTAATATGTAGTGAGAGGAGGGAACAGGTGGAGGGAAAGCTGGAGAGGTGGAGGTTTGCACTAGAAAGAAGAGGAATGAAGATTAGTCAGAGTAAAACAGAGTACATGTGTGTGAATGAGAGGGATCCAAATGGAAAAGTGAGGTTACAGGGAGAAGAGAGAAAGAAGGTGGAAGATTTTAAGTACTTTGGATCAACAGTCCAGAGCAATGAAGTGTGTGGAAAAGAGGTGAAGAAGCATGTTCAGAACGGCTGGAACGGGTGGAGAAAAGTATCAGGTGTGATGTGCGACAGAAGAGTCCAGTGACCTTGGATGTGCAAAAAGGCACTTTTAAATAATATGTATTATTATTATATTTTAAAGATTACTTACTGACACATTTGGGAGGGTCGGGAGTGAACTTTTGATCCAATGAACACTTCAAAGTTCTTGATCCATTCAATGTATATCCTGGATTGCATTGGTACGTTATAATGCTTTCAAACGGATATGATTTCTGTTTTGGCTTGTAATCCCCATTGTCAATCGATTGCGGACTGTTACAGCGCACCTCTGAATAACAAAACAAGATTTTTTTAGACTGTAAAAAGACATAAAGTTCATAAAAATGGGAGTTTAAAATTTGTAAAACAAAAAAAGACAAACCTCCACACGAAGGTGGCTTGCTATCCCAGCCCTGATCTGTACACCGTGATTCTTTTGCTCCAATCAGTTTAAAACTAAATAAAAACAGAGTTAGTACTTGCAATGTCGTTGTTGATAATATTGTTTTGTGATTTTCTAATTGAGAACAAATGTGTTTTTTTTATTTTTTACAAACCCTTTCTTGCAACTGAAAGTAGCTTTATCACCAAACAACTTCCCCTCATAATGAACGTCTGTGTTTGAATCCACATTGATTGCTGGGCAACTTTTCTCTAAAACAAACAACATAACAATGGTAAACTTCAGACTATATTCTATAAACCACCAGAAAGATGTTATCTACCAGGACACAATCAATAAAGCTTCATTATAAAATTATTAGCCAACAGTGCAGGTCAATGTTTTTGGTTGTGAGCATTTAAATGAACATTTGAACAAATTACATGGTGAAGCAATGAACTGAAAAAGGACAAACTTACTGATAAATTTTATACAGTTTAGACTACAATAATAATCAAAATTAGAATAAAATTTATCTAAAAAAAAAAAATTATTTTATGAAAAAAAACTTGATACACATGTGTAAATAATAACAGATTTTTTATGCTGAATATGGAAATCTATTGAAATGAATATTATTTATAATTGTAGTTGATGAATGAAGAAAATGAAAGAGAAGAAAGAGTAGAAGGTGCTACCATCATGGAGCTGAAAGTAGCTAGGACTAGTGAGGAAGAAATAAAGAGGGCACTGATACGAATAAATTATGAGAAAAAGTTGTCGAATTAAGGCTAATGTCTGAAGTAAGAATTTGTAAGCAGCAGTATGGTTTTACGCAAAAAAAAAGAAGAGTATTACAGACGCAGTATTTGCCTTTAGGATGCCGATAGAGAAGTGCAGGGAAGGCCAGAGGGAGCTACCCTGTGTCTATGTCGATCTACAGAAAGCATATGACAGGGTACCTAAATAAGAACTATGGTATTGTATGAGGAAGTCTGGTGTGACGGAGAAGTATGTTAGAGTGGTCCAGGACATGTATGAGAGCGGTAAGACAGTGGTGAGGTGTGCTGTAGGTGTGACAGAGGAGTTCAGTGTGGGGGTGGGAGTGCACCAAGGATCTGCTCTGAGGCCTTTGCTGTTCGCTATGGTGATGGACAGACTGACAGACAAGGTCAGAAAGTAATCGCCATGGACAATGATGTTTGCAGATGACATTGTAATATGTAGTGAAGGAAGGTAAGAGGTGGAGGTTTGCACTAGAAAGAAGAGGAATGAAGATTAGTCAGAGTAAAACAGAGTACATGTGTGTGAATGAGAGGGATCCAGATCGAAAAGTGAGGTTACAGGGAGAAGAGATAAAGAAGGTGGAAGATTTGAAGTATCTAGGATGAAAGAGAACAAAGAGTAGAAGATGTTACCATAGTGGAAAGTGGCTAGAATCAGTAAGGTAGAAATAAAGAGGGCACTGAAGAGGATGAAGAGTGGAAAAGCTCTGGGTCCTGATGATATCCCTGTAGAAGTATGGAAATGCTTAGGTGAGGTGGCAATTGAGTTTCTGACTGGGCTGTTTAACAGGATATTAGAAAGTGAGAAGATGCCTGACGAATGGAGGAGAAGTGTGCTGGTTCCTATTTTTAAGAACAAGGGAGAAGTGCAGAGTTGTGGTAACTACAGAAGGATAAAACTGATCAGTCAAACGATGAAGTTATGGGAAAAAGTGGTTGAATGTAGGCTAAGGTCTGAAGTACGAATTTGTGAGCAGCAGTATGGTTTTACGCTAAAAAGAGAGCATTGCAGATGCAGTATTTGCCTTGAAGATGCTGATAGAAAAAGACGGAGGAGGCCAGAGGGAGCTGCACTGTGTCTTTGTAGATCTAGAGAAAGTGTATGACAGGGTACCTAGAGAAGAACTATGGTATTGTATGAGGCAGTCTGGTGTGACAGAGAAGTATGTTAGAGTGGTCCAGGACATGTATGAGGGCTGTAAGACAGTGGTGAGGTGTGCTGTAGGTGAGACAGAGGAGTTCAGTGTGGTAGTGGGACTGCACCAAGGATCTGCTCTGAGCCCTTTGCTGTTTGCTGTGGTGATGGACAGGCTGACAGACGAGGTCTGACAGGAATCCCCATGAACAATGATGTTTGCAGATGACATTGGGATCTGTAGTGAGAGGAGGGAAGAGTTGGAGGGAAAGCTGAAGAGGTGGAGGTTTGCACTAGAAAGAAGAGGAATGAAGATTAGTCAGAGTAAAACAGAGTACATGTGTGTGAATGAGAGGGATCCAAATGGAAAAGTGAGGTTACAGGGAGAAGAGATAAAGAAAGTGGAAGATTTGAAGTATCTTAGGATAAACGGTTCAGACCAATGGAGAGTGTGGAAAAGAGGTGAAGAAGCATGTTCAGGCAGGCTGGAACGGGTGGAGAAAAGGAACAGGTGTGATGTGTGACAGAAGAGTTTCAGCTAAAATGAAAGGAAATGTGTACACAATCGTGGTGAGACCCGGCATGATTTTCGGGCTAGAGACAGTGGCACTGAGGAAAAGACAGGAAACAGAGATGGAGGTAGCAGAAATCTTTTTGGGAGTGACCAGGATGAACAGGATCAGAAATTTGTATGTCAGGGGAACAACACATGTTAGAGGTTTTGGAGATAAAGTCAGAGAGGCCAGACTGAGATGGTTTAGACATGTGCAGTGAAGAGAGAGCGAGTACATCAGCAGAAGGATGCTGGGTTTGGAACCACCAAGATGAGGTCTAGAAGAAGACAAAAGAGGAGGTTCATGGATACAGTGAATGAAGACATGAAAATATTTGGCGTGTCAGAAGAGGATTTAGCAGATAAGGTTAGATGGAAGAATCTGACTCGCTGTGGTGACCCCTGAAAGGAAATGCCGAAAGGAGAGGAAGACATGCAACATCTGAAAGTTGACATATTGAAAATGACTGAGACAGCAGTAATAATTATTAGAAAATTCTCCTCTTCACTTTCAAAGCGATTCACAATCTGGCTCACCATACATCTTGGACCTGTTAGATATTTCCATTCTCTCTCACTCTCTCCGTTCCTTCTACTTGTACCTCCTATCCATCTCACTACTTTGGGGGGATAAGCCATCAGTTGCTCTGCTACCCAGATTTGAAATTCTCTCCCCCTGATTTACGTAATACGGACTCTTTCCCACTTTTCAAATCCAGGCTCAAAACTCATCTTTAGAGGGAATCATTCAGTTAGCCCAGTTTTGTTTGTTTATTTTTCCTGCTCTGCTTTGCCTTGGTTTGCTTGATTTGTTTTTAGTTTAATTGTTATTTTAATTCTGGTTTTATGTTTTGTGAACTGTAAAGTGACCTTGGATGTGCAGAAAGGCACTTTTAAATAATATGTATTATTATTATATTTATAAATTACTTACTGTCACATTTGGGAGGGTCGGGAGTGAATTTTTTATCCATTGAACACTTCAAAGTTCCTAATCCATTCAATGTATATCCTGGATTGCATTGGTATGTTATAGTGCTTTCAAACAGATAAAATTCCTGTTTTGGCTGGTAATCCCCATTGTCAATCGATTGCGGATTGTTACAGCGCACGACTAAATAGCAAAACAAGATTGTTTACAGACTGTAAAAATACACAAAGGTTAAACAAATAGAAAAAAGTTTGTAAAACAAAAAAAGGACAAACCTCCACACGAAGGTGGCTGGCTATCCCAGCCCTTATCTGTACACCGTGATTCTGTTGCTCCAACCAGTTTAAAACTAAATAAAAAACAGAGGTAATACAGGCAATGTTGTTATTGGTTTATTTATTTGTGATTTTCTAATTGAGAACAAATGTAGTTCATTTTACATTTCACTAACCCTTTCTTGCAACTGAAAGTAGCTTTATCACCAAACAACTTCCCTTCATAATGAACGTCTGTGTTTGAATCCACATTGATTGCTGGGCAACTTTTCTCTAAAACAAAGAACATAACAATGTTAAAATTCAGACCATATTCTATAAACCACCAGAAAGATGTTATCTACCAGGACACAATCAATAAAGTGTCTGTACAGAATTATTAGCCAACAGTGCAGGTCAATGTTTTTGGTTGTGAGCATTTAAATGAACATTTGAACAAATTACATGGTGAAGCAATGAACTGAAAACGGACAAACTTACTGATAATTTTTAAACAATTTAGAGAAATCCAGCTTTGTCATGTTGTAGCAAAAAAAAAAAAGAACAACATCACTACAATGATAACCAAAATTAGAATAAAATTTATCTCTAACAAATGTTTTTATATAAAAAAAATATGATATACATGCGTAAATAATAATAGATTTTTATTAGACAGGCTGACAGACGAGGTCAGACAGGAATCTCCATGGACAATGATGTTTGCAGATGACATTGTGATCTGTAGTGAGAGGAGGGAAGAGGTGGAGGAAAAGCTGGAGAGATGGATGTTTGCACTAGAAAGAAGAGGAATGAAGATTAGTCAGAGTAAGACAGAGTACATGTGTGTGAATGAGAAGGATCCAAATGGAAAAGTGAGGTTACAGGGAGAAAAGATAAAGAAGGTGGAAGATTTTAAGTACTTGGGATCAACAGTCCAGAGCAATGGAGAGTGTGGAAAAGAGGTGAAGAAGAGTGTTCAAGCAGGCTGGAACGGGTGGAGAAAAGTATCAGGTGTGATGTGTGACAGAAGAGTTTCAGCTAAATTGAAAGGAAAAGTGTACAAAACCGTGGTGAGACCGGCCATGCTGTTTGGTCTAGAGCAGGGGTCACCAACACGGTGCCCGCGGGCACCAGGGCGCCCGCGGCGACCCCATCAGGCGCCCGCAGGCCAGTTCTAAAAATAGCACTAATCACAAATTAGCTCTGTCTAAATTTTTATTTAATTGAGTTGCTATTCTTTTTTAATTTCATTTACAGTGAAACTAATACATTAAAAAGTAAAAAAAAAAAGAGATATATATAACACAAAAATTTTAATACACGAACTCTGACATAGAGTGACGTCGGAGGTCACTCAAATGCGTATGACAAACCAGCTTTACATAGATTAGATTGCGAGCACGTTTTTTACCCACAAAACATGGCAGAAAAAAAGGAAGAGAACTTATAATTTTCACAGTGAATGGGAGCAAGAATTCTTTTTCACCAACGTAAAAGAAAACTGTGTTTGTCTCATCTGCGGTGCGACTGTGGCAACGGCTAAGCGGCACAACGTGGAGAGACATTTCAATTCATGTCAATTCATGCTTTGGCCAAACAGCAGTCTTTTTTACGAGGCCGGTAAAAAAAACTCTGAAAAAGCAACTGAAGCCTCATTTAGAGACCGCGGCCAAGTGAACCGCGTTTCACTCCGCCGCGATTCACGTGTGCGCGCCCGTTTAAATGTCTTTTTCACAGGCAAAATGATAAAAGTGATTTTATCGCTCCTCAAAGTTGACTACCTGTGAAAAAGACATTTAGGGCGCGCGCACGTGAATCGCGGCGGAGTGAACCGCGGCTCACTTGACCGCAGTCCTGCAGAGCTGCAGGGCAAAGGTAAGACGGTTGCTGACACGATAAGCTCTGTAAATGCATTTAAAGCCAAGATGAGCATTTTCTCCATGCATTTACAGAGGAAAAAGGTGCTGCAGTTTCCCTCTGTACAGTCAGTGCTGAAAGACAATGCTTCTGCATCTGAGACTTTTGACAAAGCTGCAGAAAAGTACTCTCAAGTCATAAACAGACTTGGGTAAGAGTTTGAGAACAGGTTTTGTGACTTTGATCAGCTTGAGCCATGTGTGTCATTTATTACCAATCCTTTCATGCAAGTGGATACAACATGCATTGCTGAGAAACTAAGTGCAACGTTCAACTTGGATGTTGGACAGGTGGAGATTGAAATTGTAACATTGCAAAATGACCTCCACCTCAAAGCTAACCAGGCCGTATCGAACTTTTGGTGCCTTGCAGACACTGAAAAGTACAGTGGTGTATGCACAGCACCCATGAAGGTTGCCAGCATGTTTGGTTCAACCTATCTGTGTGAATCAGCCTTTTCTGACATGAACTTCATTAAGAATAAACACAGAACTGATGCACATCTGCAAGAGTCACTCAGAGTTGCAGTGTCAACTTACATCCCCGATTACAGTACACTGGTGAAGAGCATGCGATGCCAGGCCTCCCACTGACAATGAAACAAATGCCAGATGTTGGTGGCAAAATGTAATTACCAAGGCAAAGATAAATTTTAATATATTGAAAAACTGTTACAGATGTGTTACTAAGTGTAACAGACGTGATGATTTGTTTTAATGGCTGTAAATGTAGTGGTGCCCTTTGCATCACTCAGTGCCCTCGAAGTAGCCCTCGGTACCAAAGAAGTTGGTGACCCCTGGTCTAGAGACAGTGCCACTGAGGAAAAGACAGGAAGCAGAGATGGAGGTAGCAGAGATGAAGATGCTGATGATCTCTCTGGGAGTGACCAGGATGTACAGGATCAGAAATGAGTATATCAGAGGAACAGCACATGTTAGAGGTTTTGGAGATAAAGTCCGAGAGGCCAGACTGAGATGGTTTGGATATGTATAGAGGAGAGAGACCGAGTACATCGGCAGAAGGATGCTAGGTTTGGAACCGCCAGGAAAGAGGACTAGAGGAAGACCAAAGAGGAGGTTCATGGATACAGTGAAGGAAGACATGAGGATAGTTGGCGTGCCCAATGAGGATTCAGCAGATAGGGTTAAATGGAAGAAACTGACTTGCTGTGGTGACCCCTGAAGGGAAATGCCGAAAGGAGAAGAAGACATGCAACCTCTGAAAGTTGACATATTGAAAATGACTGAGACAACAGTAATAATTATTAGAAAATTCTCCTCTTCACTTTCAAAGCAATTTACTACAATCTGGCTCACCCTAAATCTTGGACCTGTTAGATATTTCCATTCTCTCTCACTCTCTCCGTTCCTCTTCTTGTCTTCTTGTACCTCCTATCCATCTCACTACTTTGGGGGGTTAAATCCTTCAGTTGCTCTGCTACCCAGTTTTGAAATTCTGTCCCCCTGATTTACGTATTACGGACTCTTTCCCACTTTTCAAATCCAGGCTCAAAAGTCATCTATTCAGGGAAATATAAAGTTTTCCCGGTTTTGTTTATTTGCTTTGCTCTGCTCTGCCTTGGTTTACTTGCTTTGTTTTGATTTGTTTCCACTTTTATTGTTATTTAAATGCTGGTTTTATGTTTTGTGAACTGTACAGTGACCTTGGATGTGCATAAAGGCACTTTTAAATAATGTGTATTATTATTATATTTAAAAATTACTTACTGTCACATTTGGGAGGGTCGGGAGTGAATTTTTTATCCATTGAACACTTCAAAGTTCCTAATCCATTCAATGTATATCCTGGGTTGCATTGGTATGTTATAATGCTTTCAAACGGATATGATTTCTCTTTTGGCTTGTAATCCCCATTGTCAATCGATTGTGGACTGATACAGCGCACCTCTGAATAACAAAACAAGATTTTTTTTAAACCGTAAAAAGATATAAAAATCATAAAAATAGGAAATTGAAATTTGTAAAACAAAAAAAGGACAAACCTTCACAAGTAGGTGGCTTGTTATCCCAGCCCTTATCTGTACACCGTGATTCTGTTGCTCCGATCAGTTTAAAACTAAATAAAAAGCAGCATTAATACTTGCAAGGTGTTTTTTGGTTGATTTTTTTGTGATTTTCTATCTGAGAACAAATGTAGTTTTTTTTATAAATTTTACAAACCCTTTCTTGCAACTGAAAGTAGCTTTATCACCAAACAACTTCCCCACGTAATTAACGACTGTATTTGAATCCACATTGATTGCTGGGCAACTTTTCCCTAAAACAAACATAACAATGGTAAATGTCAGACTATATTCTATAAACCACCAGAAAGATGTAATCTACCAGAACAATTAGCGTAATTATAAAATTATTAGCCAACAGTGCAGGTCAATGTTTTTGGTTGTGAGCATTTAAATGAACATTTGAACAAATTACATGGTGAAGTAATGAACTGAAAAAGGACAAACTTACTGATCATTTTTAAACAATTTAGAGAAGTCTAGCTTTGTCATGTTATAGCAAAAAAAATGAACAAAGTCACTACACAGATAATCAAAATTAGATTAAAATTATTCAAAAAAAATATTTGTATTAAAAAAATCTTATATGCATGTGTAAATAATAACAGTTTTTAATAGTGAATTTGGAATACTACTAAATTGTATACTGCTTACTATTTTGCCCTAATTTTGACAACATTCAAACAACAAGGAGGGAAAGATGGATATATACAGGTTGGCAAGACAAAGAGACAAAAATGGGAAGAACGTGCAGCAAGTTAGGGTGGTTAAAGACAGAAATGAATGACTCTTCACAGATGCCAGTAATGTGATGGGAAGATGGAAAGTGTGACGTGGGTAGTTGGTTTATAAATCCAGGCGAGTTGTGCTTTGGTTGTGATGGTATTTATTGTTGATATTCTGTGTTATAATGCTTATGAAAATTATGGTCACTCGATCATTGTGACTCTTCATGGAATTGATCCATGTAAGGTTACGGTGATCAGTCTCCAAATCAAAAGTTCTTAAGAGTAGGTAATATCGTAGACATATCAGGTATGCAGCCTTTATAGTATCCTGTAAAATCCACCACGGTAGCGGGAGTGTAAGAGGCAGAAGTGTGTGCTCATGCATGTGTGAGTGTGGGTTTGTGTGTGCGCTGCTATGTCTGCTCTGTCACAGAAAGAATACTTTGAAGAGTTAATGAATGAAGAAAATGAAAGAGAACAAAGAGTGGAAGGTGTTACCATCGTGGAGCTGAAAGTAGCTAGGATTAGTGAGGAAGAAATAAAGAGGGCACTGAAGAGGATGAAGAGTGGAAAGGATCTTGGTCCTGATTGTATTTCTGTAGAAGTATGGAAGTGCTTAGGTGAAGTAGTTCTAGAATTTCTGACAAGGTTTTTTACTACGATAATAGAAACTGAGAAGATGACTGATGAATGGAGGAGAAGTGTGCTGGTTCCTATTTTTAAGAACAAGGGAGAAGTGCAGAGTTGTGGTAAATACAGAGGAATAAAACTGATCAGTCAAACGATGAAGTTATGGGAAAAAGATGTCGAATTAAGGCTATGGTTTGAAATAAGAATTTGTGAGCAGCAGTACGGTTTTACGCTAAAAAAAAAGAGCATTACCGATGCAGTATTTGCCTTGAGGATGCTGATAGAGAAGTACAGTGAAGGTTACAGTTGCTCTGCTACCCAGTTTTGCTACCCCCTGATTTACGTAATACGGACTCTTTCCCACTTTTTAAATCCAGGCTCAAAACACATCTTTAGAGGGAATCATACAGTTAGACCAGTTTTGTTTGTTTAATTTTTCCTGCTCTGCTTTGCCTTGTTTTGCTTGCTTTGTTTGTAGTTTTATCTTTAATTTTTTTTTTTTTTTTATTTATTTATTTATTTCGGTCACAGTGCAACCTCATATCAATGAAATAAAGAAAACAACCATATTCCAGCAAAGGACCGAAAAGGTAACGGCTGAAGCAAACGCTTATTACGCCGACCTTTTTTTTTTTTTTTTTTGTCATAATAAAAGCAAAAAGACATAAGTAAATACTAAGTCATCATAATTGTTATAACACATAACATAATAATATCATAATACATCATAACATTATCATAACACATCATAACATATAACATAATCATAACACATATTCGTAACACATAATCATAATCATAACACATCATAATTGTTTACTTTTTATAGAAGCTTGAATTTAACCATCAAGACTTGCATATTTTTTAAGTATTAATAACTTAAATTTCTTTTTTAAACATAAAAGATTTATACATAATTTAAGTTCATCATTACAATTATTCCAAAGATCCACACCTTTTATAGAAATACAGAATTTTTTAACATTTGTTCTAAATTTATTTTTAATGAACACATCATTTCCTCTTAGTTCGTATGGACTTTTCCTAATAATAAACATATTTTGTAGAGAGTTTGACATCATGTTTTTTTTTATCTTAAACATAAATTTTAAAGTGTGTAATTCCACTAAATCATAGAACTTTAATGTTTTTAAATTTATAAATAGATTATTGGTAGGTTGATTATAAGATGAGAATGTTATTGCTCGTATTGCTTTTTTTGTAAAATATAAATTGGTTTTGTGTTAGTTTTGTACGTATTTCCCCAAATCTCGATACAATAAGTTATATATGGAAGTACTAATGTATTATATAACATAAACAAACTTTTTTTATTTAGGACAAATCTGAATTTATAAATGATTGCTATTACTTTAGACAGATTATTTTTTGTATAATTTATGTGTGATTTCCAGCTTAATTTGTGATCTATAATCATTCCAAGGAACTTACTGTCGTAAGCTCGTTCCAATGGGGTGTTATTAAGCATAATTTGAATTTGTTTAGGTACTTTTAATTTTGTAAATACTATAAATTTCTGGTTTTATGTTTTGTGAACTGTACAGTGACCTTGGATGTGCAGAAAGGCACTTTTAAATAATATGTATTATTATTATACAAGTATTTATAAATTACTTACTGTCACATTTGGGAGGGTCGGGAGTGAATTTTTTATCCATTGAACACTTCAAAGTTCCTAATCCATTCAATGTATATCCTGGATTGCATTGGTATGTTATAGTGCTTTCAAACAGATAAAATTCCTGTTTTGGCTGGTAATCCCCATTGTCAATCGATTGCGGACTGTTACAGCGCACGACTAAATAGCAAAACAAGATTGTTTATAGACTGTAAAAAGACACAAAGGTTAAACAAATAGAAAAAAGTTTTTAAAACGAATAAAAGACAAACCTCCACACGAAGGTGGCTGGCTATCCCAGCCCTTATCTGTACACCGTGATTCTGTTGCTCCAATCAGTTTAAAACTAAATAAAAAACAGAGGTAATACAGGCAATGTTGTTGTTGGTTTATTTATTTGTGATTTTCTAATTGAGAACAAATGTAGTTTATTTTACATTTCACTAACCCTTTCTTGCAACTAAAAGTAGCTTTATCACCAAACAACTTCCCTTCATAATGAACGTCTGTGTTTGAATCCACATTGATTGCTGGGCAACTTTTCTCTAAAACAAAGAACATAACAATGGTAAAATTCAGACCATATTCTATAAACCACCAGAAAGATGTTACCTACCAGGACACAATCAATAAAGTGTCTGTACAGAATTATTAGCCAACAGTGCAGGTCAATGTTTTTGGTTGTGAGCATTTAAATGAACATTTGAACAAATTACATGGTGAAGCAACGAGCTGAAAACGGACAAACTTTCTGATAATTTTTAAACAATTTAGAGAAATCTAGCTTTGTCATGTTGTAGCAAAAAAATGAACAACATCACTACAATGATAACCAAAACTAGAATAAAATTTATCTCTAACAAATGTTTTTTATATAAAAAAATATGATATACATGTGTAAATAATAATACATTTTAATGTTGAACATGGACTACTACTTAATTGTATATTATTTACAATTTTAGCCTTAATTTTGACAACATTCAGACAACAGGGAGGGAGAGATGGACATATACAGGTTTGCAAGACAGAGAGACAAAGATGGGAAGGATATGCAGCAAGATAGGGTGGTTAAAGACAGGAATGAATGACTCTTGACAGATGACGGTAATGTGATGGGAAGATGGAAAAAACACTTTGAAGAGTTGACGAATGAAGAAAACGAAAGAGAACAAATAGTAGAAGATGTTACCATCGTGGAGCTGAAAGTAGCTAGGATTAGTAAGGTAGAAATACAGAGGGCACAGAAGAGGATGAAGAGTGAAAAGGATCTTGGTCCTGATTGTAGAAATATGGAAGTGCTTAGGTGAGGTAGTTCTAGAATTTCGGACAAGGTTTTTTACCAGGAAAATAGAACTGATAAGATGCCTGATAAATGGAGGAGAAGTGTGCTGGTTCCTATTTATAAGAACAAGGGAGAAGTGCAGAGTTGTGGTAAATACAGAGGAAAGAAACTGATCAGTCA
Organism: Neostethus bicornis; assembly: GCA_902685375.1. Classification (NCBI taxonomy): domain Eukaryota; kingdom Metazoa; phylum Chordata; class Actinopteri; order Atheriniformes; family Phallostethidae; genus Neostethus; species Neostethus bicornis. The sequence continues at coordinate 3,438,883 of LR738550.1, forward strand.
AACAATGCGTTATGGGAAAATTTGTCGAATTAAGGCTATGGTCTGAAGTAAGAATTTGTGAGCATCAGTATGGTTTTACCTTAAAAAAAAGAGCATTACAGATGCAGTATTTGCCTTGAGGATGCTGATAGAGAAGTACAGTGAAGATCAGTGGGAGCTGCACTGTGTCTTTGTACATCTAGAGAAAGCGTATGACAGGGTACCCAGAAAGAACTATGGTAATATAAGAGAGTGTGGTTTGACAAAGAAATATGTTAGAGTCGTGAAGGACATGTATAAGGACAGACAGTGCCGAGGTGTGTTGTAGGTGTGACAGAGGAGTTCAGTGTGGAGGTGGAACTGCACCAGCGATCTGTTCTGAGTCCTTTGCTGTTTGCCATAATGATGGACAGGCTTACAGACGAGGTTAGACAGGAATGGCCATGGAGTATGATGTTTGCAGATGACATTGTAGCATGTAGTTAGAATTGAAAGTAAGAGGGGGAGGAAAAGCTGGAGAAGTGGAGGTTTGCACTAGAAAGAAGAGGAATGAAAATTAGTCAGATTAAGGCAGAGTACATGAGTGTGAATGAGAGGGATCCAAATGGAAAAGTGAGGTTACAGGGAGAAGAGATAAAGAAGGTGAAAGATTTTAAGTACTAAGGATCAACGGTTCAGAGCAATGGAGAGTGTGGAAAAGAGGTCAAGAAGCATGTTCAGGCAGGCTGGAACGGGTGGAGGAAAGTATCAGTTGTGATGTGTGACAGAAGTGTTTCAGCTAAAATGAAAGGAAAAGTCTACAAAAACCGTGGTGAGAGCGGCCATGCTGTTTGGGCTAGAGACAGTGGTACTGAGGAAATACAGGAAACAGAGATGGAGGTAGCAGAGATGAAGATAACGAGGGTGTCTCTGGGAGTGACCAGGATGGACATGATCAGAATTGAGTGTGTCAGGGAAACAGCACATGTTAGAGGTTTTGGATATAAAGTCATAGAGGCCAGACTGAGATGGTTTGGACATGTGCAAAGAAGAGAGAGCGAGTACATCGACAGAAGGATGCTGGGTTTGGAACCACCAGGAAAGAGGTCTAGAGGAAGACCAAAGAGGAGGTTCATGGATACAGTGAAGGAAGACATGAAGATAGTTGGCGTGGCCAATGAGGATTCAGCAGATAGGGTTAAATGGAAGAAACTGACTTGCTGTGGTGACCCCTGAAGGGAAATACCGAAAGGAGAAGAAGACATGCAACCTCTGAAAGTTGACATATTGAAAATGACTGAGACAGCAATAATAATTGTTAGAAAATTCTCCTCTTCACTTTCAAAGCAATTTACACTCAACAAAAATATAAACGCAACACTTTTGTTTTTGCTCCCATTTTTCATGAGATGGACTTGAAGATCTAAAATTCATTCCAGATACACAATATTATCATTTCTCTCAAACATTGTTCACAAATCTGTCTAAATGTGTGATAGTGAGCACTTCTGCTTTGCTTAGATAATCCATCCTACCTCACAAGTGTGCCACATCAAGATGCTGATCTGACATCATGATTAGTGTACAGGTGTTCCTTATACTCCCCACAATAAAAGGCCACCCAGAAATGTGCAGTTTTGTCTCACAGCAAAATGCTACAGATGCCACAAGCATTGAGGGAGCGTGCAATTGGCATGCTGACAGCAGGAATGTAAACCAGATCTGTTGCTCGTGCATTGAATGTTCATTTCTCCACCATAAGCCGTCTCTAAAGGCGTTTCAGAGAATATGGCAGTACATCCAACCCGCCTCACAACAGCAGACCACGAGTAACCACACAAGCCCAGGACCTCCACATCCAGCAGGTTCACCTCAGAGATCGTCTGAGACCAGCCACTCACACAGCTGCTGAAACAATTGGTTTGCATAACCAAACAATTTCTGCACAAACTGTCAGAAACCGTCTCAGGAAAGCTCAACTGCATGCTCGTCGTCCTCATCGGGGTCTTAACCTGACTCCAGATCGTCGCCGTAACAGACTTGAGTGGGCAAATGCTCACATTCGATGGCGTCTAGCACGTCTGAGAGGTGTTCTCTTCACGAATGAATCTCGGTTTACATTGTTCAGGGCAGATGATAGACAGCGTGTGTGGCGTCGTGTGGGTGAGCGCTTTGCTGATGTCAATGTTGTGGATCGAGTGGCCCATGGTGGTGGTGGGGTTATGGTATGGGCAGGCATCTGTTATGGACGAAGAACACAGGTGCATTTTATTGATGGCATTTTGAATGCACAGAGATACCGTGATGAGATCCCGAGGCCCATTGTTGTGCCATACACCATGAACATCACCTCATGTTTCAGCAAGATATTGCACGGCCCCATGTTGCAAGGATCTGTACACAACTCTTGGAAGCTGAAAATGTCCCAGTTCCTGCATGGCCAGCATACTCACCGGACATGTCACTCATTGAACATGTTTGGGATGTGCTTGACCGGCGTATACGACAGCTTGCACCAGTTCCCACTAATATCCAGCAACTTCGCTCAGCCATTGAAGAGGAGTGGACCAACATTCCAAAGGCCACAATAGACAATCTGATAAACTCTATGCGAAGAAGATGTGTTGCACTGCATGAGCCAAATGGTGGTCACATCAGATACTGACTGGTTCTGAGTCCCCAGACCGCCAATAAAGCAAAAACAAAATGCACATTTCAGGGTGGCCTTTTATTGTGGGGAGTATAAGGAATACCTGTACACTAATCATGATGTCAGATCAGCATCTTGATGTGGCACACCTGTGAGATGGGATGGAATATCTCAGCAAAGCAGAAGTGCTCACTATCACACATTTAGACAGATTTGTGAACAATGTTTGAGAGAAATGATAATATTGTGTATCTGGAATGAATTTTAGATCTTCAAGTCCATCTCATGAAAAATGGAAGCAAAAACGAAAGTGTTGCGTTTACATCTTGGACCTGTTAGATATTTCCATTCTCTCTCACTCTCTCCGTTCCTCTTCTTGTACCTCCTATCCATCTCACTACTTTGGAGGGAAAAATCCTTCAGTTGCTCTGCTATGCAGTTTTGAAATTCTGTCCCCCTGATTTACGTATTACGGACTCTTTCCCACTTTTCAAATCCAGGCTCAAAAGTAATCTATTCAGGGAATTATAACGTTTTCCCGGTTTTGTTCATTTCATTTGCTCTGCGCTGCTTTGCCTTGGTTTGCTTGCTTTGTTTTGATTTGTTTCTAGTTTTATTGTTATTTTAATTCTGGTTTTATGTTTTGTGAACTGTAAAGTGACCTTGGATGTGCATAAAGGCACTTTTAGATAATGTGTATTATTATTATATTTATAAATTACTTACTGTCACATTTGGGAGGGTCGGGAGTGAATTTTTTATCCATTGAACACTTCAAAGTTCCTAATCCATTCAATGTATATCCTGGATTGCATTGGTATGTTATAATGCTTTCAAACGGATATGATTTCTCTTTTGGCTTGTAATCCCCATTGTCAATTGATTGTGGACTGACACAGCGCACCTCTGAATAACAAAACAGACTTTTTTAAACTGTAAAAAGATATAAAAATGGGAAATTGAAATTTGTAAAACAAAAAAAGGACAAACCTTCACAAGTAGGTGGCTTGTTATCCCAGCCCTTATCTGTACACCGTGATTCTGTTGCTCCGATCAGTTTAAAACTAAATAAAAAGCAGCGTTAATACTAGCAAGGTGTTTTTTGGTTTATTTTTTTGTGTTTTCTATTTGAGAACAAATGTAGTTTTTTTAAATATTTTACTAACCCTTTCTTGCAACTGAAAGTAGCTTTATCACCAAACAACTTCCCCACATAATTAACGACTGTATTTGAATCCACATTCATTGCTGGGCAACTTTTCCCTAAAACAAACAAAACAATGGTAAAAGTCAGACTATATTCTATAAACCACTAGAAAGATGTTATCTACCAGAACACAATCAATTAGCGTAATTATAAAATTATTAGCAATGAACATTTGAACAAATTACATGATGAAGCAATGAACTGAAAAGGACAAACTAACTGATAATTTTTAAACAATGTAGAGAAGTCTAGCTTTGTCATGTTATAGCAAAAAATGATCAAAATTAGATTAATATTATTCAAAAAAATATTTGTATTAAAAAAATATCTTATAAACATGTGTAAATAATAACATGTTTGAGGTTTTGGATATATAGTCAGAGAGGCCAGACTGAGATGGTTAGGACATGTGCAAAGAAGAGAGGGCGAGTACTTTGTACATCGACAGAAGGATGCTGGCTTTGAAACCACCAAGAAAAAGGTCTAGAGGAGGACCAAAAAGGCGGTTCATGGATACAGTGAAGGAACACATGAAGATGGCCAATGAGGATTCAGCAGATAAGGCTAGATGGAAGAATCTGACTCGCTGTGGTGACCCCTAAAGGGAAATGCCGAAAGGAGAAGAAGATATGCAACCTCTGAAAGTTGAGATATCTAAAATGACTGAGAGAGAAGTAATAATTATTAGAAATATTCTCCTCTTCACTTTCAAAGCAATTCACAATCTGGCTCACCCTACATCTTGGACCTGTTAGATATTTTTTTCCCTCTCAGCCTCTCTGTTCTTCTTCTTCTCTTCTTGTACCTCCTAGCCATCTCACTACTATGGGGTGATAAGTCTTCAGTTGCTCTGCTACCCAGTTTTAAATTCTCTCCCCCTGATTTTTGTAATACAGACTCTTTCCCACTTTTCAAATCCAGGCTCAAAACTCATCTTTTCAGGGAATCATACAGTTACACCAGTTTTGTTTATTTGCTTTGCTCTGCTCTGCTCTGCTTTGCCTTGGTTTGCTTGCTGTGTTTTGATTTGTTTCTAGTTTTATTGTTATTTTAATTTTGGTTTTATGTTTTGTGAACTGTAAAGTGACCTTGGATGTGCAGAAAGGCACTTTTAAATAATGTGTATTATTATTATATTTATAAATTACTTACTGTCACATTTGGGAGGGTTGGGAGTGAATTTTTCATCCATTGAACACTTCAAAGTTCCTAATCCATTCAATGTATATCCTGGATTGCATTGGTATGTTACAGTGCTTTCAAACGGATATGATTTCTCTTTTGGCTTGTAATCCCCATTGCCAATTGATTCCGGACTGACACAGCGCACCTCTGAATAACAAAACAAGATATTTTTAGACTGTAAAATGACATAAAGTTCATAAAAATGGGAAATTGAAATTTGTAAAGCAAAAAAGAACAAACCTTTACACGTAGGAGGCTTGCTATCCCAGCCCTGAACTGCACATCGTAATATTGTTGCTCCAATCAGTTTAAAACTAAATAAAAAACAGAGTTAATACTTGCAATGTTGTTGTTGGTTTGTTTATTTTTTATTTTCTATTGCAGAACAAATGTAGTTTTTTAAAATATTTTACTAACCCTTTCTTGCAACTGAAAGTAGCTTTATCACCAAACAACTTCCCCTCATAATTAATGACTGTGTTTGAATCCACATTGATTGCTGGGCAACTTTTCTCTAAAACAAACATAACAATGGTAAAAGTCAGACTATATTCTATAAATCACCAGAAAGATGTTATCTACCAGGACACAATCAATAAAGCAACAATAAAACATTATTAGCCAACAGTGCAGGTCAATGTTTTTGGTTGTTATTGCATTTAAATGAACATTTGAACAAATTACACGGTGAAACAATGAACTGAAAAGGACAAACTAACTGATCATTTTTAAACAACTTAGAGAAGTCTAGCTTTGTCATGTTATAGCAAAAAATGAACTCTACAAAGATAATCAAAATTAGATTAAAAATATTAAAAAAATATTTGTATTAAAAAATCTTATATACTACATGTGTAAATATTAACAGTTTTTAATGTGATAATGTAATTTGGAATACTACTAAATTGAATACTGCTTACTATTTTAGCCTTAATTTTGACATCATTCAAACAACAGGAGGGGAGATGGACATATACAGGTTGGCAAGACAAAGAGACAAAGATGGGAAGAACCTGCAGTGAGTTAGGGTGGTTAAAAGACATGAATGAATGACTCTTGACAGATGCCAGTAATGTTATGGGAAGATGGAAATTGTGACGTGGGTAGTTGGTTTATAAATCCAGGCAAGTCGTGCTTTGGTTGTGATGGTGCCAAATAATAAACGGGTCAGTCGATCATTGTGGCTCTTCATGAAATCGATCCATGTAAGGTTATGGTGATCAGTCTCCAAATCAAAAGTTCTCCGAGGTAGGTAGGACTGTAGACTCTCTTGTGCCTATTTAATTGCCAGCCCCTCCTTCTCCAAAGCAGAAGATCTTGTCTCTCGGCTCCATCTCCTCCCTGAGCAAATTCTGCTCCAATTCCCACAGCAAAGGCATCCGCACCAGAAATTTCTTTGCTCTGCTACCCAGTTTTGAAATTCTCTCCCCCTGATTTACGTAATACGGACTCTTTCCCACTTTTCAAATCCAGGCTCAAAACACATCTTTACAGGGAATCATACAGTTAGTCCAGTTTTGTTTGTTTAATTTTTCCTGCTCTGCTTTGCCTTGGTTTGCTTGATTTGATTCTAGTTTTATTGTTATTTTAATTCTGGTTTTATGTTTTGTGAACTGTACAGTGACCTTGGATGTGCAGAAAGGCACTTTTAAATAATGTGTAATATTATTATATTTATAAATTACTTACTGTCACATTTGGGAGGGTCGGGAGTGAATTTTTTATCCATTGAACACTTCAAAGTTCCTAATCCATTCAATGTATATCCTGGATTGCATTGGTATGTTATAGTGCTTTCAAAAAGATAAAATTCCTGTTTTGGCTGGTAATCCCCATTGTCAATTGATTGCGGACTGTTACAGCGCACGACTAAATAGCAAAACAAGATTGTTTATAGACTGTAAAAAGGCACAAAGTTTAAACAAATAGAAAAAAGTTTGTAAAACAAAAAAAGGACAAACCTCCACACGAAGGTGGTTGGCTATCCCAGCCCTTATCTGTACACCGTGATTCTGTTGCTCCAACCAGTTTAAAACTAAATAAAAAACAGAGGTAATACAGGCAATGTTGTTGTTGGTTTATTTATTTATGATTTTCTAATTGAGAACACATGTAGTTTATTTTACATTTCACTAACCCTTTCTTGCAACTGAAAGTAGCTTTATCACCAAACAACTTCCCCTCATAATGAACGTCTGTGTTTGAATCCACATTGATTGCTGGGCAACTTTTCTCTAAAACAAAGAACATAACAATGGTAAACTTCAGACCATATTGTATAAACACCAGAAAGATGTTATCTACCAGGACACAATCAACAAAGTGTCTGTATAGAATTATTAGCCAACAGTGCAGGTCAATGTTTTGGGTTGTGAGCATTTAAATGAACATTTGAACAAATTACACGGTGAAGCAACGAACTGAAAACGGACAAACTTACTGATAATTTTCAAACAATTTAGAGAAATCCAGCTTTGTCATGTTGTCGCAAAAAATGACCAACATCACTACAATGATAACCAAATTTAGAATAAAATTTATCTCTAACAAAAATTTTTTATATAAAAAAATATTAAATAAATGTGTAAATAATAATAGATTTTTAATGTTGAACATGGACTACTACTTAATTGTATATTATTTACAATTTTAGCCTTAATTTTGTCAACATTCAGACAACAGGGAGGGAGAGATGGACATATACAGGTTTGCAAGTGATGAATACCCGCCTTATAAGAGGTCTTGCCAAAAAACGCTTCAAGCTAAGATCAATGATGTCTAAGGACCGAGGTCCCACCTATGCTGGATCCACTCATAACTCATCCACACTTCCTCACGCATGCACTCTCTTCACTTACCTTGAATCAGGTGTCAGCGAGGAAGAAGTAAAAATGAATGGGTAAAAATTGAGTAAAAAATAATAGAAAAAATGATAGAGAAAATAATAGAACAAAAATGATAGAGGATACTGGGTGACTTTTTAAGGGATTTTATTACATAACACGGAGCATGACAAGAAAATAACTCTTTATTAATGCATCATCAGGGTTTCTGTTGCCAGATGAGTGACATCAATACCTCCGGTACTCAGACTGAGTGAGAAACGTAAAAGGTTTTTTAAATGTATTATCTGGGTGCCTGATGCCAGATAAGTACCACCAAAAAACCCTGGTTACTCGGACTCAGTGAGAAACGTAAAAGGTTTTATCAATGTATTATCCGGGTGCCTGTTGCCAGATAAGTAACATCAAAAAACCTCTTAGCAACAAATCCGTGTAGTCCCTCATTCATCCAGGAGTGATCCATAGTAGAAAAAGTTTCAAAAAAGTCTTCTGGACAGTTTAATTCTTCAACGAGACGTTTCGACTTCCATCCAGAAATCATTTTCAATCTGAATGAAATGGACTGAAACCTGGATCCATTTATACTAACCTGAGTAACAGGTAAAAAAATAGTAAGAAGGGCTCGACCAATGAGACTGTGTTCCTTAAGATGGCCGTGAATGGCTCCTATTGTAGACACAGACCAGATACAAACCTATTATAAAAATGCTAAAAGCCTAGTGAATAGAGAAACCTGCTAACGAGAGGCGTGAAACTGAGTCACGAGGTGTCATCTTTAGTCCATGGCTTCAAAAGGCTGCTATAGATAACGGGCAAAACGTATCTAACGCCTCCACTCCGATTCAATGAGGGATTCTCTTTCATCACAAAGATGGCTTCTTTCACCCCTCTTTCAAACCAACCTTTCTCTCTACTTAGAATCTTCACCTCGCTGTCCTCAAAAGTGTGTTTGGTGGATTTAAGATGCAGATGTACAGCAGACTGTGGCCCACTAGAGGCTTCTCTTCTGTGTTGGTAAAGTCTTTTGTGGAGTGGCTGCTTTGTTTCTCCAATGTAGTGTTCTTTGCAGCTCCCTTCACTGCACCGGATCGAATAAACTACATTGCTCTGTTTTTCTGTGGGCATCTTGTCTTTAGGATGTACTAGTTTCTGCCGTAATGTGTTGACCGGTTTAAAGAAAACCGGGATGTCATGTTGTCTGAAGATTCTCTGTAACTTCTCGGACAGTCCTGACACGTAGGGAATAGAGACTCCATTTTTTCTCTTCTCAGTTTCTGTTTCCCTCTTCTCATGTTTCTTGGACGTTCTCACCCTATTCAGGGCCCATTTGGGGTATCCACAGACCGGGAGGGCTTTTTGGACCAGCTGTGTCTCCTTCTCCTTAGCCTCTGTGCTCGTGGGTACCTCCTCCGCCCTGTGTTGTAAAGTTCTGATGACACCCAGTTTGTGTTGCAATGGATGATTAGAGTCAAACTGTAGGTATTGGTCTGTGTGAGTGGGTTTCCTGTATACTTCCAGTTGCAAATTCCCGTCCTCTCCTATGATCACAGCGCAGTCTAAAAAGGCCAACCGGTTGTCCTTGGAGTCTTCACGTGTAAACTTGATGTTAGGATCCACAACGTTGATGTGTGAAGTGAAGGCTTCCAGATCTTGCTTGTTGATCTTGTTGATGTGTCTACAATAGGAGCCATTCACGGCCATCTTAAGGAACACAGTCTCATTGGTCGAGCCCTTCTTACTATTTTTTTACCTGTTACTCAGGTTAGTATAAATGGATCCAGGTTTCAGTCCATTTCATTCAGATTGAAAATGATTTCCGGATGGAAGTCGAAACGTCTCGTTGAAGAATTAAACTGTCCAGAAGACTTTTTTGAAACTTTTTCTACTATCAAAAAACCTCGGTTACTCGGACCGAGTGAGAACGAAGGAGGATTTAGCTGCAACACTGCACCAGCGATAAAGCTCTCTATGGAGTTTCTCGGAGTGGTGCAGCAGAAAACAGCAAATAGTCAAAGTCTTGTGCCCCGGGGTGAATGACTGTATCTAGACCAAACGGGTTAGATACCTATCCCTGTCACCACCGAGGAGCACTGAATTTTTGACTCATATTTATACTTGAATTTGTACGGAGAATCTGCACCTGTGAGCATGAAACCACAAACACTCAAACACTCATCTTTTGATGTACAATAGCTGGCTCAAATCCAGGATCACAGAGGTGAAAATCTAATCTTTTGATGTTGAATAGCTGGCTCATAGCCAGGATCATAGAGATGAAGGTAGACATTCACAGCATATAACCATATAAGGTATTTCCTTACATCAACTTAGCTTTCTCAAAATCAAAGGCAGACATTTTATTTAGATCACACCATTTTGTTCTAAATCAGTTTAACTTTTTTCACATGCAGTTTTAACAGTTTACAACCATATTTGGGCATTACTTTCCGGTTTTACACAATCATAGCTGTTTTCACCTTTTAATGACCCCAATCCCTTAACACAAGACAGAGAGACAAAGATGGGAAGGATATGCAGCAACATAGGGTGGTTAAAGACAGGAATGAATGACTCTTGACAGCTGAGGGTAATGTGATGGGAAGATGGAAAGAATACTTTAAGAGTTGATGAATGAAGAAAATGAAATTGAACAAAGAGTAGAAGATGTTACCATCGTGGAGGTGAAAGTAGCTAGGATTAGTAAGGTAGAAATACAGAGGGCACAGAGGAGGATGAAGAGTGAAAAGGATCTTGGTCCTGATTGTAGAAATATGGAAGTGCTTAGATGAGGTAGTTCTAGAATTTTGGACAAGGTTTTTTACCAGGAAAATAGAACTGATAAGATGCCTGATAAATGGAGAAGTGTGCTGGTTCCTATTTATAAGAACAAGGGAGATGTACAGAGTTGTGGTAAATACAGAGGAAAAAAACTGATCAGTCAAACGATGACGTTATGGGAAAAATTTGTCAAATTAAGGCTATGGTCTGAAGTAAGAATTTGTGAGCATCAGTATGGTTTTACCTTAAAAAAAAGAGCATTACAGATGCAGTATTTGCCTTGAGGATGCTGATAGAGAAGTACAGTGAAGATCAGTGGGAGCTGCACTGTGTCTTTGTACATCTAGAGAAAGCGTATGACAGGGTACCCAGAAAGAACTATGGTAATATAAGAGAGTGTGGTTTGACTGAGAAGTATGTTAGAGTGGTGAAGGTCATGTATAAGGACAGTAAGACAGTGCTGAGGTGTGTTGTAGGTGTGACAGAGGAGTTCAGTGTGGAGGTGGAACTGCACCAAGAATCTGCTCTGAGTCCTTTGCTGTTTGCCATGGTGATGGACAGGCTTACAGACGAGGTTAGACAGGAATGGCCATGGAATATGATGTTTGCAGATGACATTGTAATATAAAAAAAAAAAATAAAATAAAATGAATTACTCTATTCATCCCTCACCGGGGAAATTTGTTTGCTGCACTCCTTACACCGCAGCAGGCTGCCCTTCAACGGCGCCAATGGTGGGAGAAGCGGGGGTTAGGTGTCTTCTCCAAGGACCCTAGACGTGCTCTCCGTGGGACGCGAACCCGCGACCTTCCGGTCCGCGGGCGAAAGCTCTAACCACGCGGCCACCTTCTCCACCCTTAATATGTACCGTAATTTCACGGCCATAAGGCGCACCTAAAAGTCTAAAATTTTCTTCAAAATGAGCGGTGCGCCCTTTCGTGCGGTGCGCCTTGTGTGTGACCTAAAAGCGGTGCCCGTGAGGCGAGGCGGACCTGAAAGAAAAGGCAAGAGAACGTTAAAGAGTGAAGTGTGTGCGTGGATTGTGTATAAAAAAGGTATGTACTGTATACACAACATTACTGTTTTAACCCTGAAAATGGCAGAGACACGCTTATGACGCTCAGTTTAAGCTGAAGGCAATCAGCTACGCGGAGGAACATGGGAATCAAGCCGCCGCGAGAAATTTCAGCATAAACGAGTCAATGTATTGTAGATGCTTGCACTAACGCAGTGCTTCTCAATTATATCCTGTTGCGCCCCCCCCCAGAAAGAAGAAAATATTTCGCCCCCCTCTCCCCCACTCTCCGTCATGACCATAATTAGTATCATTTGTCTATGAAATTGTTATAAGCAGTGGTCCCCAACCACCAGGTGGACCACCCCTGGTGTGAGGGGCCTAACTAGTATTTTTATTCACTTTGTTTTTGTGATGTCTTTATTTTGAAGGTATGTTTACCGTTACCATGGCAACCAGAGTGCGTTCGAGCAGAGAGAATTTTTCCACGTTATAAAGACGCTGCTAATAAATTTTCTCGTGAAGACAACGTGGATTTAAATGTATTATTATTGATTAAAAAGCCAGTTTTTCCGCCTGGTCTTATCACCTGTAGACCGGTTGTGAAAATATTATCAGACACTAAACCGGTCCGTGGCGCAGAAAAGGTTGGGGACCCCTGGTTCTAAGTACACTTCTGCATACCATTGTATCCTCATTTACATTAAAGAAAGAAAAAAAAAAGAACAGCTTTATTGGTTTTTTTTGTGTGTAACAGAAAATATTTAAAGTGCATTAATTAACTTGAATTAAAAAAAATTCTTATTTAAACTATAAACTACAACTACTGTAGTGGATGTACAATTGCACTTTATTCTAGTACGGCAAAAAAGAAAAACGGGTTCCACAGGATCACACGCGCCCCAACTATTTGAGAAACATTGGACTATTTTTTAATACGCACATTTGCATGCTTGCGTGTGTTGCTGTAAGGAGGTGTGTGACTGAGACTGCGCCTTTTCGTACGGTGCGCATATGTGTTTGTTAAATACAGCAACAGCGCACAAAACTGAGGCTGCGCCTTTTCGTACGGTGCGCATAATGGCCGTGAAATTACGGTAGTTAGAATTGAATGTAAGAGGGGGCGGAAAAGCTGGAGAAGTGGAGGTTTGCACTAGAAAGAAGAGGAATGAAAATTAGTCAGAGTTAGACAGTACATGAGTGTGAATGAGAGGGATCCAAATGGAAAAGGGAATCTACAGGGAGAAGAGATAAAGAAGGTGGAAGATTTTAAGTACTAAGGATCAACGGTCCAGAGCAATGGAGAGTGTGGAAAAGAGGTGAAGAAGCATGTTCAGGCAGGCTGGAACGGGTGGAGGAAAGTGTCAGTTGTGATGTGTGACAGAAGAGTTTCAGCTAGAATGAAAGGAAAAGTGTACAAAACCGTGGTGAGAGCGGCCATGCTGTTTGGGCTAGAGACAGTGGTACTGAGGAAATACAGGAAACAGAGATGGAGGTAGCAGAGATGAAGATAACGAGGGTGTCTCTGGGAGTGACCAGGATGGACATGATCAGAATTGAGTGTGTCAGGGAAACAGCACATGTTAGACGTTTTGGATATAAAGTCATAGAGGCCAGACTGAGATGGTTTGGACATGTGCAAAGAAGAGAGAGCGAGTACATCGACAGAAGGATGCTGGCTTTGGAACCACCAAGAAAGAGCTCTAGAGGAAGACCAAAGAGGAGGTTCATGGATACAGTGAAGGAAGACATGAAGATAGTTGGCGTGGCCAATGAGGATTCAGCAGATAAGGTTAGATGGAAGAATCTGACTTGCTGTGGTGACCCCTGAAGGGAAATACCGAAAGGAGAAGAAGACATGCAACCTCTGAAAGTTGACATAGTGAAAATGACTGAGACAGCAATAATAATTATTAAAAAATTCTCCTCTTCACTTTCAAAGCAATTTACAATCTGGCTCACCATACATCTTGGACCTGTTAGATATTTCCATTCTCTCTCAGTCTCGCCGTTCCTCTTCTTGTCTTCTTGTACCTCCTATCTCACTACTTTGGGGGGATAAATCCTTCAGTTGCTCTGCTACCCAGTTTTGAAATTCTGTCCCCCTGATTTACGTAATACAGACTCTTTCCCACGTTTCAAATCCAGGCTCAAAACTCATCTTTACAGGGAATTATAAAGTTTTCCCAGTTTTGTTTTTTTGCTTTGCTCTGCTCTGCTTTGCCTTGGTTTGCTTGCTTTGTTTTGATTTGTTTCCACTTTTATTGTTATTTAAATGCAGGTTTTATGTTTTGTGAACTGTAAAGTGACCTTGGATGTGCATAAAGGCACTTTTAAATAATGTGTACTATTATTATATTTAAAAATTACTTACTGTCACATTTGGGAGGGTTGGGAGTGAATTTTTTATCCATTGAACACTTCAAAGTTCCTAATCCATTCAATGTATATCCTGGGTTGCATTGGTATGTTATAATGCTTTCAAACGGATATGATTTCTCTTTTGGCTTGTAATCCCCATTGTCAATTGATTCCGGACTGACACAGCGCACCTCTGAATAACAAAACAAGATTTTTTTAAACTGTAAAAAGATTTAAAATTCATAAAAATAGGAAATTGAAATTTGTAAAACAAAAAAAAGACAAACCTTCACAAGTAGGTGGCTTGTTATCCCAGCCCTTATCTGTACACCGTGATTCTGTTGCTCCGATCAGTTTAAAACTAAATAAAAAGCAGCGTTAATAATTGCAAGGTGTTTTTTGGTTGATTTTTTTGTGATTTTCTATTTGAGAACAAATATAGTTTTTTTAAATTTTTTACAAACCCTTTCTTGCAACTGAAAGTAGCTTTATCACCAAACAACTTCCCCACATAATTAACGATTGTATTTGAATCCACATTCATTGCTGGGCAACTTTTCCCTAAAACAAACATAACAATGGTAAAAGTCAGACTATATTCTATAAACCACCAGAAAAATGTTATCTACCAGGACACAATCAATTAGCGTAATTATAAAACTATTAGCCAACAGTGCAGGTCAATGTTTTTGGTTGTGAGCATTTAAATGAACATTTAAAAAAATTACATGATGAAGCAATGAACTGAAAAAGGACAAACTGACTGATAATTTTTAAACAATGTAGAGAAGTCTAGCTTTGTCATGTTATAGCAAAAAATGATCAAAATTAGATTAAAATTATTCAAAAAAATATTTGAATAAAAAAATATCTTATAAACATGTATAAATAATAACATGTTTGAGGTTTTGGATATATAGTCAGAGAGGCCAGACTGAGATGGTTAGGACATGTGCAAAGAAGAGAGGGCGAGTACATCGACAGAAGGATGCTGGCTTTGGAAAAAGGTCTAGAGGAAGACCAAAAAGGCGGTTCATGGATACAGTGAAGGAACACATGAAGATGGCCAATGAGGATTCAGCAGATAAGGCTAGATGGAAGAATCTGACTCGCTGTGGTGACCCCTGAAGGGAAATGCCGAAAGGAGAAGAAGATATGCAACCTCTGAAAGTTGAGATATCTAAAATGACTGAGACAGAAGTAATAATTATTAGAAATATTCTCCTCTTCACTTTCAAAGCAATTCACAATCTGGCTCACCCTACATCTTGGACCTGTTAGATATTTTTTCCCTCTCAGCCTCTCTGTTCTTCTTCTTCTCTTCTTGTACCTCCTAGCCATCTCACTACTATGGGGTGATAAGTCTTCAGTTGCTCCGCTACCCAGTTATAAATTCTCTCCCCCTGATTTTTGTAATACAGACTCTTTCCCACTTTTCAAATCCAGGCTCAAAACTCATCTTTTCAGGGAATCATACAGTTACACCAGTTTTGTTTATTTGCTTTGCTCTGCTCTGCTTTGCCTTGGTTTGCTTGCTGTGTTTTGATTTGTTTCTAGTTTTATTGTTATTTTAATTTTGGTTTTATGTTTTGTGAACTGTAAAGTGACCTTGGATGTGCAGAAAGGCACTTTTAAATAATGTGTATTATTATTATATTTATAAATTACTTACTGTCACATTTGGGAGGGTTGGGAGTGAATTTTTCATCCATTGAACACTTCAAAGTTCCTAATCCATTCAATGTATATCCTGGATTGCATTGGTATGTTACAGTGCTTTCAAACGGATATGATTTCTCTTTTGGCTTGTAGTCCCCATTGTCAATTGATTGCGGACTCACACAGCGCACCTCTGAATAACAAAACAAGATATTTTTAGACTGTAAAATGACATAAAGTTCATAAAAATGGGAAATTGAAATTTGTAAAGCAAAAAAGAACAAACCTTTACATGTAGGAGGCTTGCCATCCCAGCCCTGAACTGCACATCGTAATATTGTTGCTCCAATCAGTTTAAAACTAAATAAAAAACGGAGTTAATACTTGCAATGTTGTTGTTGGTTTGTTTATTTTTTTTATTTTCTATTTCAGAACAAATGTAGTTTTTTTTATATTTTACCAACCCTTTCTTGCAACTGAAAGTAGCTTTATCACCAAACAACTTCCCCTCATAATTAACGACTGTGTTTGAATCCACATTGATTGCTGGGCAACTTTTCCCTAAAACAAAGAACATAACAATGGTAAAAGTCAGACTATATTCTATAAACCACCAGAAAGATGTTACCTACCAGAACATAATCAATAAAGATACAATAAAACATCATTAGCCAACAGTGCTGGTCAATGTTTTTGGCAGAGGAAGCTGATATGTGTCTTTGTAGATCTAGAGAAAGCGTATGACAGGGTACCCAGAAAGAACTATGGAAATATGAGGAAGTGTTGTTTGACAGAAAAGTATGTTAGAGTGGTGAACGACATGTATATGGACAGTAAGACATTGCTGAGGTGTGTTGTAGATGAGACAGAGGAGTTCAGTGTGGGGGTGGGACTGCACCAAGGATCTGCTCTGAGCCCTTTGCAGTTTGCTATGGTGATGGACAGGCTGACAGACGAGGTCAGACAGGAATCCCCATGGACAATGATGTTTGCAGATGACATTGTGATCTGTAGTGAGAGGAGGGAAGAGGAGGAGGAAAAGCTGGAGAGGTGGAGGTTTGCACTAGAAAGAGGAGGAATGAAGATTAGTCAGAATAAGACAGAATACATGTGTGTGAATGAGAGGGATCCAAATGGAAAAGTGATGTTACAGGGAGAAGAGATAAAGAAGGTGGAAGATTTGAAGTATCTTAGGATCAACGGTCCAGACCAATGGAGAGTGTGGAAAAGAGGTGAAGAAGCATGTTCAGGCAGGCTGGAACGGGTGGAGAAAAGGATGTGTGACAGAAGAGTTTCAGCTAAAATGAAAGGGAAAGTGTACACAACCTCGATGAGAGTGGCCATGCTGTTTGGGCTAGAGACAGTGGCACTGAGGACAGGAAACAGAGATGGAGGTAGCAGAAATTTTTCTGGGAGTGACCAGAATGAACAGGATCAGAAATTTGTATATCAGGGGAACAACACATGTTAGAGGTTTTGGAGATAAAGTCAGAGAGGCCAGACTGAGATGGTTTGGACATGTGCAGTGAAGAGAGAGCGAGTACATCGGCAGAAGGATGCTGGGTTTGGAACCACCAAGATGAGGTCTAGAAGAAGACAAAAGAGGAGGTTCATGGATACAGTAAATGAAGACATGAAAATATTTGGCGTGTCAGAAGAGGATTCAGCATTTAGGGTTAGATGGAAGAAACTGTCTTGTTGTGGTGACCCCTGAAAGGAATTCCCGAAAGGAGAAGAAGACATGCAACCTCTGAAAGTTGACATATTGAAAATGACTGAGACAGTAGTAATAATTATTAGAAAATTCTCCTCTTCACTTTCAAAGCAATTCACAATCTGGCTCACCCTACATCTTGGGCCTGTTAGATATTTCCATCCTCTCTCACTCTCTCCGTTCCTTCTACTTGTACCTCCTGGCCATCTCACTACTTTGGGGGAATAAGCCATCAGTCGCTCTGCTACCCAGTTTTGAAATTCTCTCCCCCTGATTTACGTAATACGGACTCTTTCCCACTTTTCAAATCCAGGCTCAAAACACATCTTTAGAGGGAATCATACAGTTAGTCCAGTTTTGTTTGTTTAATTTTTCCTGCTCTGCTTTGCCTTGGTTTGCTTGATTTGTTTCTAGTTTAATTGCTATTTTCAGAATAAGAATCAGAATGCTTTTATTGCCATGTCAGTGAAACATATCAGAGACTAGGAACTTGTTTTACTTGTTGTGCAAACATATAAAATAAAAATAATAACAATAAAATAAATAAAAATAAGAATAATAATTTTAACAAAACTAAGAGTGCTCAGAAGAAAAAGAAAAGTAGTGCAATGTCATAGAAAATAATAGAAAATAATAAAGATAGTAAGGTGACAAGAGGGAAGTGACTAAGAGATGTGGGGATCCAGGTTATAAAGTATTCATTAGTCCAACGGCAGAACGGGAGAAGCTGTTTTTGTGGCGGGACGTTCTGGTCCGAATGGAGCGGAGCCTCCTGCCCGAGGGGAGTCGTTCAAAAAGTCCATGTCCAGGGTGGGAAGGGTCAGCTGCTATCCGACCTGCACGCCCCCGAGTCCTGGAGACGTACAGGTCTTCGAGAGATTAGGCTGCAGCCGATCACCTTCTCTGCGGAGCGCACAATGCGCTGCAGTCTTTGTTTGTCCCTGGCTGTGGCTCCAGCGTACCACACGGTGATGGAGGAGGTGAGGACGGACTCGATGATGGCTGTGTAAAACTGCACCAACATCTGGGCGGACAGCTTGGCTTTCTTCAACTGCCGCAGAAAGTACATCCTCTGCTGGGCCTTTTTGATCAGGGAGCTGATGGATGGCTCCCACTTTAGGTTCTGTGTGATGGTAGTGCCGAGGAAGCGGAAAGAGTCTACAGTGGTAATGGAGAAGTCTGTCAGTGCAAGGGGGGTAATGGGAGCTGTGACTTTCCTAAAGTCCACGATCATCTCCACTGTCTTCTGAGCGTTGAGCTCAAGGCTGTTGTTGCTGCACCAGGACACCAGCCGGTCTACCTCCATCCTGTAAGCCGACTCATCGCCATCAGAGATGAGCCCAATGAGTGTGGTGTCATCTGCAAACTTGATCAGTTTGACAGAGTCATGGCTGGAAGTGCAGGAGTTGGTGTACAGGGAGAAGAGCAGGGGAGAGAGGACACAGCCCTGTGGAGATCCTGTGTTGATAGTCCGAGAGGTGGAGACATTCTTCCCCAGCCGCACGCACTGCCTCCGGTCTGTTAGGAAGTCAGTAATCCACCTGCAAGTGGAGTCAGGCACGTTGAGCTGAGAGAGCTTGTCCTGAAGCAGGGTAGGGAGGATGGTGTTGAATGCAGAGCTGAAGTCCACAAACAGGATCCTAGCATAGGTTCCCGGGGAGTCCAGGAGCTGCAGGGTGAAGTGGAGGGCCAGGTTGATGGCGTCGTCTACAGACCTGTTGGCTCTGTAGGCAAACTGCAGAGGGTCCAGAGAGGGAGAGGTGAAGTGCTTGAGATGAGGGAGGACCAGGCGTTCGAATGACTTCATGACTACAGATGTAAGTGCCACAGGCCTGTAGTCATTAAGTCTAGTGATACGGGGCTTCTTGGGGACAGGAACGATGGTGGACAGCTTGAAGCAGGCTGGAACGTGGCATGTCTTTAGCGAGGTGTTGAAAATATCTGTGAAAACTGGAGACGCTTTTAAGAAGATTTTAATTCTGGTTTTATGTTTTGTGAACTGTACAGTGACCTTGGATGTGCAGAAAGGCACTTTTAAATAATGTCTATTATTATTATATTTATAAATTACTTACTGTCACATTTGGGAGGGTCGGGAGTGAATTTTTTATCCATTGAACACTTCAAAGTTCCTAATCCATTCAATGTATATCCTGGGTTGCATTGGTATGTTATAATGTTTTCAAACAGATAAAATTCCTGTTTTGGCTGGTAATCCCCATTGTCAATCGATTGCGGACTGTTACAGCGCACGACTAAATAGCAAAACAAGATTGTTTATAGACTGTAAAAGACACAAAGGTTAAACAAATAGAAAAAAGTTTGTTAAACCAAAAAAAGGACAAACCTCCACACGAAGGTGGCTGGCTATCCCAGCCCTTATCTGTACACCGTGATTCTGTTGCTCCAATCAGTTTAAAACTAAATAAAAAACAGAGGTAATACAGGCAATGTTGTTGTTGGTTTATTTATTTGTGATTTTCTAATTGAGAACAAATTTAGTTTATTTTACATTTCACTAACCCTTTCTTGCAACTGAAAGTAGCTTTATCACCAAACAACTTCCCCTCATAATGAACGTCTGTGTTTGAATCCACATTGATTGCTGGGCAACTTTTCTCTAAAACAAAGAACATAACAATGGTAAACTTCAGACCATATTCTATAAACACCAGAAAGATGTTATCTACCAGGACACAATCAACAAAGTGTCTGTATAGAATTATTAGCCAACAGTGCAGGTCAATGTTTTTGGTTGTGAGCATTTAAATGAACATTTGAACAAATTACACGGTGAAGCAACGAACTGAAAACGGACAAACTTACTGATAATTTTTAAACAATTTAGAGAAATCCAGCTTTGTCATGTTGTAGCAAAAAAATGATCAACATCACTACAATGATAACCAAATTTAGAATAAAATTTATCTCTAACAAAATTTCTTTATATAAAAAAATATTAAATAAATGTGTAAATAATAATAGATTTTTAATGTTGAACATGGAATACTAGTTAATTGTATATTATTTACAATTTTAGCCTTAATTTTGACAACATTCAGACAACAGGGAGGGAGAGTTGGACATATACAGGTTTGCAAGTGATGAATACCCGCCTTATAAGAGGTATTGCCAAAAAATGCTTCAAGCTAAGATCAATGATGTCTAAGGACCGAGGTCCCACCTATGCTGGATCCACTCATAACTCATCCACACTTCCTCACGCATGCACTCTCTTCACTTACCTTGAATCAGGTGTCAGCGAGGAAGAAGTAAAAATGAATGGGTAAAAATTGAGTAAAAAATAATAGAAAAAATGATAGAGAACCTAATAGAACAAAAATGATAGAGGATACTGGGTGACTTTTTAAGGGATTTTATTACATAACACGGAGCATGACAAGAAAATAACTCTTTATTAATGCATCATCTGGGTTCCTGTTGCCAGATGAGTGACATCAATACCTCCGGTACTCAGACTGAGTGAGAAACGTAAAAGGTTTTTTAAATGTATTATCTGGGTGCCTGATGCCAGATAAGTATCATCAAAAAACCCTGGTTACTCGGACTCAGTGAGAAACACAAAATATTCTATTAATGTATTATCTGGGTGCCTGATGCCAGATAAGTACCACCAAAAAACCCTGGTTACTCGGACTCTGTGAGAAACGTAAAAGGTTTTATCAATGTATTATCCGGTTGCCTGTTGCCAGATAAGTAACATCAAAAAACCTCGGTTACTCGGACCGAGTGAGAACGAAGGAGGATTTAGCTGCAACACTGCACCAGCGATAAAGCTCTCTATGGAGTTTCTCGGAGTGGTGCAGCAGAAAACAGCAAATAGTCAAAGTCTTGTGCCCCGGGGTGAATGACTGTATCTAGACCAAACGGGTTAGATACCTATCCCTGTCACCACCGAGGAGCACTGAATTTTGGACTCATATTTATACTTGAATTTGTACGGAGAATCTGCACCTGTGAGCATGAAACCACAAACACTCAAACACTCATCTTTTGATGTACAATAGCTGGCTCAAAGCCAGGATCACAGAGGTGAAAATCTAATCTTTTGATGTTGAATAGCTGGCTCATAGCCAGGATCATAGAGCTGAAGGTAGACATTCACAGCATATAACCATATAAGGTATTTCCTTACATCAACTTAGCTTTCTCAAAATCAAAGGCAGACATTTTATTTAGATCACACCATTTTGTTCTAAATCAGTTTAACTTTTTTCACATGCAGTTTTAACAGTTTACAACCATATTTGGGCATTACTTTCCGGTTTTACACAATTATAGCTGTTTTCACCTTTTAATGACCCCAATCCCTTAACACAAGACAGAGAGACAAAGATGGGAAGGATATGCAGCAACATAGGGTGGTTAAAGACAGGAATGAATGACTCTTGACAGATGACGGTAATGTGATGGGAAGATGGAAAGAATACTTTAAGAGTTGATAAATGAAGAAAAGGAAATTGAACAAAGAGTAGAAGATGTTACCATCGTTGAGGTGAAAGTAGCTAGGATTAGTAAGGTAGAAATACAGAGGGCACGGAAGAGGATGAAGAGTGAAAAGGATCTTGGTCCTGATTGTACTTCTGTAGAAATATGGAAGTGCTTAGGTGAGGTAGTTCTAGAATTTCGGACAAGGTTTTTTACCAGGAAAATAGAACTGATAAGATGCCTGATAAATGGAGGAGAAGTGTGCTGGTTCCTATTTTTAAGAACAAGGGAGATGCACAGAGTTGTGGTAAATACAGAGGACAAAAACTGATTAGTCAAACGATGACGTTATGGGAAAAATTTGTCGAACTAAGGCTATGGTCTGAAGTAAGAATTTGTGAGCAGCAGTATGGTTTTACCTTAAAAAAAAGAGCATTACAGATGCAGTATTTGCCTTGAGGATGCTGATAAAGAAGTACAGTGAAGATCAGTGGGAGCTGCACTGTGTCTTTGTACATCTAGAGAAAGCGTATGACAGGGTACCCAGAAAGAACTATGGTAATATAAGGAAGTGTGGTTTGACTGAGAAGTATGTTAGAGTGGTGAAGGTCATGTATAAGGACAGTAAGACAGTGCTGAGGTGTGCTGTAGGTGTGACAGAGGAGTTCAGTGTGGAGGTGGAACTGCACCAAGAATCTGCTCTGAGTCCTTTGCTGTTTGCCATGATGATGGACAGCTTACAGACGAGGTTAGACAGGAATCCCCATAGAATATGATGTTTGCAGATGACATTGTAATATGTAGTTAGAATTGAATGTAAGAGGGGGAGGAAAAGCTGGAGAAGTGGAAGTTTGCACTAGAAAGAAGAGGAATGAAAATTAGTCAGAGTTAGACAGAGTACATGTGTGAATGAGAGGGATCCAAATGGAAAAGGGAATCTACAGGGAGAAGAGATAAAGAAGGTGGAAGATTTTAAGTACTAAGGATCAACGGTCCAGAGCAATGGAGAGTGTGGAAAAGAGGTAAAGAAGCATGTTCAGGCAGGCTGGAACGGGTGGAGGAATTCATCAGTTGTGATGTGTGACAGAAGAGTTTCAGCTAAAATGAAAGGAAAAGTGTACAAAACCGTGGTGAGAGCGGCCATGCTGTTTGGGCTAGAGACAGTGGTACTGAGGAAATACAGGAAACAGAGATGGAGGTAGCAGAGATGAAGATAACGAGGGTGTCTCTGGGAGTGACCAGGATGGACATGATCAGAATTGAGTGTGTCAGGGAAACAGCACATGTTAGAGGTTTTGGATATAAAGTC
The DNA here is from genome assembly GCA_902685375.1 of Neostethus bicornis. Taxonomy (NCBI): domain Eukaryota; kingdom Metazoa; phylum Chordata; class Actinopteri; order Atheriniformes; family Phallostethidae; genus Neostethus; species Neostethus bicornis. The sequence continues at coordinate 3,462,011 of LR738550.1, forward strand.
ATAGAGGCCAGACTGAGATGGTTTGGACATGTGCAAAGAAGAGAGAGCGAGTACATCGACAGAAGGATGCTGGCTTTGGAACCACCAAGAAAGAGGTCTAGAGGAAGACCAAAGAGGAGGTTCATGGATACAGTGAAGGAAGACATGAAGATAGTTGGCGTGGCCAATGAGGATTCAGCAGATAAGGTTAGATGGAAGAATCTGACTTGCTGTGGTGACCCCTGAAGGGAAATGCCGAAAGGAGAAGAAGACATGCAACCTCTGAAAGTTGCCATATTGAAAATGACTGAGACAGCAATAATAATTATTAGAAAATTCTCCTCTTCATTTTCAAAGCAATTCACAATCTGGCTCACCCTACATCTTGGACCTGTTAGATATTTCCATTCTCTCTCACTCTCTCCGTTCCTCTTCTTGTCTTCTTGTACCTCCTATCTCACTACTTTGGGGGGATAAATCCTTCAGTTGCTCTGCTACCCAGTTTTGAAATTCTGTCCCCCTGATTTACGTAATACAGACTCTTTCCCACTTTTCAAATCCAGGCTCAAAACTCACATTTACAGGGAATTATAAAGTTTTCCCAGTTTTGTTTATTTGATTTGCTCCGCTCTGCTTTGCCTTGGTTTGCTTGCTTTGTTTTGATTTGTTTCCACTTTTATTGTTATTTAAATGCAGGTTTTATGTTTTGTGAACTGTAAAGTGACCTTGGACGTGCATAAAGGCACTTTTAAATAATGTGTATTATTATTATATTTATAAATTACTTACTGTCACATTTGGGAGGGTTGGGAGTGAATTTTTTATCCATTGAACACTTCAAAGTTCCTAATCCATTCAATGTATATCCTGGGTTGCATTGGTATGTTATAATGCTTTCAAACGGATATGATTTCTCTTTTGGCTTGTAATCCCCATTGTCAATTGATTCCGGACTGACACAGCGCACCTCTGAATAACAAAACAAGATTTTTTTGAACTGTAAAAAGATTTAAAATTCATAAAAATAGGAAATTGAAATTTGTAAAACAAAAAAAGGACAAACCTTCACAAGTAGGTGGCTTGTTATCCCAGCCCTTATCTGTGCACCGTGATTCTGTTGCTCCGATCAGTTTAAAACTAAATAAAAAGCAGCGTTAATAATTGCAAGGTGTTTTTTGGTTGATTTTTTTGTGATTTTCTATTTGAGAACAAATATAGTTTTTTTTTATTTTTTACAAACCCTTTCTTGCAACTGAAAGTAGCTTTATCACCAAACAACTTCCCCACATAATTAACGACTGTATTTGAATCCACATTCATTGCTGGGCAACTTTTCCCTAAAACAAACATAACAATGGTAAAAGTCAGACTATATTCTATAAACCACCAGAAAGATGTTATCTACCAGGACACAATCAATTAGCGTAATTATAAAACTATTAGCCAACAGTGCAGGTCAATGTTTTTGGTTGTGAGCATTTAAATGAACATTTAAAAAAATTACATGATGAAGCAATGAACTGAAAAAGGACAAACTAACTGATAATTTTTAAACAATGTAGAGAAGTCTAGCTTTGTCATGTTATAGCAAAAAATGATCAAAATTAGATTAAAATTATTCAAAAAAATATTTGAATAAAAAAAAATATCTTATAAACATGTATAAATAATAACATGTTTGAGGTTTTGGATATAAAGTCATAGAGGCCAGACTGAGATGGTTAGGACATGTGCAAAGAAGAGAGGGCGAGTACATCGACAGAAGGATGCTGGCTTTGGAACCACCAAGAAAAAGGTCTAGAGGAAGACCAAAGAGAGGGGTTCATAGATACTATGAAGGAACACATGAAGATGGCCAATGAGGATTCAGCAGCTAAGGTTAAATGGAAGAATCTGACTTGCTGTGGTGACCCCTGAAGGGAAATGCCGAAAGTAGAAGAAGATGTGCAACCTCTGAAAGTTGACATATTGAAAATGACTGAGACAGAAGTAATAATTATTAGAAATATTCTCCTCTTCACTTTCAAAGCAATTCACAATCTGGCTCACCCTACATCTTGGACCTGTTAGATATTTTTTTTCCCTCTCAGTCTCTCTGTTCTTCTTCTTCTCTTCTTGTACCTCTTAGCCATCTCACTACTATGGGGTGATAAGTCTTCAGTTGCCCTGCTACACAGTTATAAATTCTCTCCCCCTGATTTACGTAATAAAGACTCTTTCCCACTTTTCAAATCCAGGCTCAAAACTCATCTTTTCAGGGAATCATACAGTTACACCAGTTTTGTTTATTTGCTTTGCTCTGCTCTGCTTTGCCTTGGTTTGCTTGCTGTGTTTTGATTTGTTTCTAGTTTTATTATTTTAATTCTGGTTTTATGTTTTGTGAACTGTACAGTGACCTTGTGCAGAAAGGCACTTTTAAATAATGTGTATTATTATTATATTTATAAATTACTTACTGTCACATTTGGGAGGGTTGGGAGTGAATTTTTCATCCATTGAACATTTCAAAGTTCCTAATCCATTCAATATATATCCTGGATTGCATTGGTATGTTACAGTGCTTTCAAACGGATATGATTTCTCTTTTGGCTTGTAATCCCCATTGTCAATTGATTGCGGACTGACACAGCGCACCTCTGAATAACAAAACAAGATATTTTTAGACTGTAAAATGACATAAAGTTCATAAAAATGGGAAATTGAAATTTGTAAAGCAAAAAAGAACAAACCTTTACACGTAGGAGGCTTGCCATCCCAGCCCTGAACTGCACATCGTAATATTGTTGCTCCAATCAGTTTAAAACTAAATAAAAAACAGAGTTAATACTTGCAATGTTGTTGTTGGTTTGTTTATTTTTTTTATTTTCTATTTCAGAACAAATGTAGTTTTTTTTATATTTTACCAACCCTTTCTTGCAACTGAAAGTAGCTTTATCACCAAACAACTTCCCCTCATAATTAACGACTGTGTTTGAATCCACATTGATTGTTGGGCAACTTTTCCCTAAAACAAAGAACACAAAAATGGTAAAAGTCAGACTTTATTCTATAAACAACCAGAAAGATGTTACCTACCAGAACATAATCAATAAAGATACAATAAAACATCATTAGCCAACAGTGCTGGTCAATGTTTTTGGCAGAGGAAGCTGATATGTGTCTTTGTAGATCTAGAGAAAGCGTATGACAGGGTACCTAGAGAAGAACTATGGTAACATGAGGAAGTGTGGTTTGACAGAAAAGTATGTTAGAGTGGTGAACGACATGTATATGGACAGTAAGATATTGCTGAGGTGGGTTGTAGATGAGACAGAGGAGTTCAGTGTGGGGGTGGGACTGCACCAAGGATCTGCTCAGAGCCCATTGCTGTTTGCTATGGTGAAGGACAGGCTGAGAGACGAGGTCACACAGGAATCCCCATGGACAATGATGTTTGCAGATGACATTGTGATCTGTAGTGAGAGGAGGGAAGAGGTGGACGAAAAGCTGGAGAGGTGGAGGTTTGCACTAGAAAGAAGAGGAATAAAGAATAGTCAGAGTAAGACAGAGTATCTGTTGTAATGAGAGGGATCCAAATGGAAAAGTGATGTTACAGGGAGAAGAGATAAAGAAGGTGGAAGATTTTAAGCATCTAGGATCAACAGTCCAGACATGCAACCTCTGAAAGTTGACATATTGAAAATGACTGAGACAGCAGTAATAATTATTAGAAAATTCTCCTCTTAACTTTCAAAGCAATTCACAATCTGGCTCACCCTACATCTTGGGCCTGTTAGATATTTCCATCCTCTCTCACTCTCTCCGTTCCTTCTACTTGTACCTCCGGGCCATCTCACTACTTTGGGGGGATAAGCCATCAGTTGCTCTGCTACCCAGTTTTGAAATTCTCTCCCCTTGGTTTACGTAATACGGACTCTTTCCCACTTTTCAAATCCAGGCTCAAAACTCATCTTTAGAGGGAATCATTCAGTTAGCCCAGTTTTGTTTGTTTATTTTTCCTGCTCTGCTTTGCCTTGGTTTGCTTGATTTGTTTTTAGTTTAATTGTTATTTTAATTCTGGTTTTATGTTTTGTGAACTGTAAAGTTACCTTGGATGTGCAGAAAGGCACTTTTAAATAATGTGTATTATTATTATATTTATAAATTACTTACTGTCACATTTGGGAGGGTTGGGAGTGAATTTTTCATCCATCGAACACTTCAAAGTTCCTAATCCATTCAATATATATCCTGGATTGCATTGGTATGTTATAGTGCTTTCAAACGGATATGATTTCTGTTTTGGCTTGTAATCCCCATTGCCAATCGATTGCGGACTGTTACAGCGCACCTCTGAATAACAAAACAAGATTTTTTTTAGACTGAAAAAAGATATAAAGTTCATAAAAATGGTAATTTAACGTTTTTAAAACAAAAAAAGGACAAACCTTTACACGTAGGAGGCTTGCTATCCCAGCCCTGAACTGCACATCGTAATACTGTTGCTCCAATCAGTTTAAAACTAAAAAAAAAAACAGAGTTAGTACTTGCAATGTCATTGTTGATAATATTGTTTTGTGATTTTCAAATTTAGAATGAATGTAGTTTGTTTTATTTTTTACAAACCCTTTCTTGCAACTGAAAGTAGCTTTATCACCAAACAACTTCCCCTCATAATTAACGACTGTGTTTGAATCCACATTGATTGCTGGGCAACTTTTCCCTAAAACAAAGAACATAACAATGGTAAACTTCAGACCATTTTCTGTAAACCACCAGAAAGATGTAATCTACCGGGACACAATCAAGAAAGCGTATGTATAGAATTATTAGCCAACAGTGCATGTCAATGTTTTTGGTTGTGAGCATTTAAATGAACACTTGAACAAATTACATGGTGAAGCAATGAACTGAAAACGGACAAACTTACTGATAATTTTTAAAACAATTTAGAGAATTCTAGCTTTCTCATGTTATAGCAAAAAATGAACTAAATCACTACAAATTTAATCAAAATTAGAATAAAATTGATCACTAAAAAATTTTATATATATAAAAATTCCTATATACATGTGTAAATAAAAACTGATTATAAATGCTGAATATGGAATACTACTGAATTGAATATTATTTATAATTTTAGCCTTAATTTTGACAACATTCAAACAACAAGGATGGAGAGATGGACATATACAGGTTGGCTAGACAGAGAGACAAAGATGGGAAGGATGTGGAGCAAGTTATTGTGGTTAAAGACAGGAATGAATGACTCTTTACAGATGCTAGTAATGTGTTCAGAAGATGGAAAGAATACTTTAAGAGTTGATGAATGAAGAAAATGAAAAACAACAAAGAGTAGAAGGTGTAACCATCGTGGAGCTGAAAGTAGCTGGGATTAGTGAGGAAGAAATAAAGAGGGCTCTGAAGAGGAGGAATAGTGGAAAGGATCTTGGCTCTGATTATATTTCTGTAGAAGTATGGAAGTGCTTAGGTGAGGTGGTAGTGTGGTATATTGCTTCAATATCAGGCGGACAGGCTGACTCAGAGTCAGTGGTCAGCCTGACCCAGAGTCAGGGGGAAAACAACAGGTGACTATGTACTGTGTGTCAGTGAAATGTCTTCATGGAAAGTCCCTGGCAAAGATTAGCAGACTAAGAGCCACTGATATTAAGAAAGCAATGTTAATGAATCTATATTTAGGATGGCTGAGAGATGAAAAGGGCATCAGCAGGACAGATATAAGGAGGGTGATTACGGACAGCGGGGCTCTCCTGTCTGCCTGTGCCCCAGCGTGAGTGTGTGTACAGACTTCTAACAATAAAAGCCTGCTCTGGAGAACCGGTCCCTGTCCTGGTTATTTGCCGTATCCACGACTTCTTCGGGGATTGGACGGATGGCCGAGGACACAAGTCAGATACAACATTTGGCGAGCCAGCCTTGGATTTCACAAAACAGCTGCTTGGCGCTTAGCCAAACCACACGGACACCTTTCTCCTGACAGGGAGTGAGGCTGACCGTGGCAGTCTTGGGTGAAAATCGAGCCAAGGGACTGGTTCTCCGCGGGCGGACGAGAGAAAGGTATAGACTCACAAATAAAAGATTAGAATTATCCGTAAAAATAAATAAATAAATAAATAAATAAATAAAGAAATACTATATGAATAGTGAAAATGAATTAGCCTGAAACAATAATTGGATCTGAACTCCAATAAGAGAGGTCTTTGTCTGAGGGCTGGGTCTCAGTTTGTTACTACATTTTTTGAGTTGTCGTTGGACGGGAGAGTCTACATAAAAGACTGAGAGTCTGTTACTACGTTTTTTGAGTTGTCGTTGGACGGGAGAGTCTATGTATAAGACTGAGAGTTTGTTACTACATTTTTTGAGTTGTCGTTGGACGGGAGAGTCTGTGTAAAAGACTGAGAGTTTGTTACTACGTTTTTTGAGTCGTCTTTGGATGGGAGAGTCTGTGTCAAAGACTGAGAGTTTGTTACTACGTTTTTTGAGTCGTTTTGGATGGGAGAGTCTGTGTAAAAGACTGAGAGTTTGGTACTACGTTTTTTGAGTCGTCTTTGGATGGGAGAGTCTGTGTAAAAGACTGAGAGTTTGGTACTAAGTTTTTTAGTTGTCGTTGGACGGGAGAGTCTATTTAAAAGACTGAGAGTTTGTTACCCAGTTTTTTGAGTTGTCGTTGGACGGGAGAGTCTATATAAAGACTGAGAGTTGTTACTACGTTTTCCGCAAGTGAAGCGGTAATTGAAAAGGTACTTCAGTAAACACAGACACAGATAAAACAGATCCAGACCATAGAAGAGACAAAACAGTGCAAAAGGAAAAAAAAAACAAAAAAACGTGAAAACCAAAAGTTTAAGACCTACTAACACGACTGAATGAAAGTGCAAAGAGAAAAGGGGGCCCGGGCTTGGCAGGAGAGACACCCGGGGGTTTTCTTGTTGTATGAGCTTTCTGCATGATCCCTGCTTGCACAAGACTGCATGAACTACACACACTGTATGTCACCGTCTAAAAATAACGCCCGAAGCTCGCAGCATGCGTGTGTGAGTGTCTGTGTAATATCCAAAAAATAAGTACCAGGCAGAGCAGATATCTAATTAAAAGTAAAATCATTAGAATCAATGCCAATCGGTAAAAAATTAGGACAAAAAATTAGTAACGTGTCAATACTCTTGAGTGTGTCTGCAGGTTGGCAGCGCCATAAGGAGGAAACTCCCTATTGAAAAAAAAAAAAAAAGGAAAAGAAAAGGAGTTCCCAGCCCTGATAAAGGAGGCAGGCAAAAAAGACAATGGCACACCCCTGCCCAGTTGGGACATTTGACCCAGAGGTACAGTATGTGCAAAAATGAAAATGCGAATCCTGGACTGCAAATCAGGAGACAAAGGAGAAAAAAGACAAGCAAAAAGAAAAAAGGAGCTGTTGATCTTGAGACTGTTTCAGGCCGAAGGTGAGTGCCAGAAAAATCCAAAATGGCAAACCTAAAGCCGTTCTCAATTCACAGATCCAACCCCTGAGAGTTTCAGGAAGGAATATATCCTGCCATTACTTGAGATGGGATGGGGACTTTCAGCCAGAGGATGATCAGACACCAGCAGAAGATGATGGTAATCGATATCCAGTCAGTTCACCTCAGCTGATCAGTCCAGTCAGTACTCCCTCCCTTAAGGGAGCACGTGAGTCCACCTCACCCCCACTTGTGGATAGTTACACCCAAGTGGCACACAGTTGCAGGGCTGACGTGACTGATGGAATGAGTGCCCGACACACGCCAGCAATGATATCAAAAGAAGTGTTGAAATGGATTGATATAGAGACAGAAATAACCTCCTTGAAAGAAGATCTGGAGGAGATTTATTTTGGCTCAAGCTGCATCCCAAAAGCGTGAACCACAAAAGAGAATTGGATCGTACAGCAATCCAAGAATTGGAGTAACATGTTGATAATGAACTAAGAAAACATGATGTGTTAATTAAGTTCAGAGAGTTCCAGGAACACCAAACCTGAACCTAGCAGCCACCATGGAAACTATGGGTTGAGGACCTTACGAGCATGATTGCCAGTCTTCCAGATATATTACAAGGAGCGGGAAAGTGAAAACAAGAGTTTAAAGCTCTCATGATCAGTCGACACCTATCCCTGGGGGATCTCAAGCCTTACTAAATCAACACTCTGGGTCCAACACAAATGGAGCAGGTCTCAGAAACGCAGACCAGAAGTGGATGCTAGACCTCATGTCTGATGGTACAGAGTTAAATGCATTCAGGTCTACATACAGACTCACCTAATGAAACTTATTTAAAGGTCCTACAAGAAGATGCGATCAAGCATTATGGAAACTCTCCCTCCTGTATTAATAGACTGTCAAAACATGGAAACTTGGAATTGAATGAGACTTTAAAAATAACCCTCTTATGATGACTCTTTTCAGTCACAAAACAAGAGCTTGCTATAATTAATAATAATAATGATTTTATTTATATAGCGCTTTTATGAACGCTCAAAGATGCTTACATAATAAAAACAAAATATAAAACAAAGTCATGCAGCAAAAGATTTCCCACTACGGTAGAGCAGTGTACCACTGAGTAAGTCAAGGATAGATCGAGAGAATGAATGTAATGCTGAAAGCAAAAATTAACAAGATTGTGCGTGCATTAACCTAAAATGTACAGATGCTTTGCTTTGACCTCATAATTGGCCTAATTGTCACTGCATGAAATGCTTACGGGACGTCCCATGCCTAATCCTCAGTTAGCAGGCCTCTACAGAGGGCCACCACTCAAGAAGTTGGAGCAGGAAAAAGAATACATGGAACAACTAACTGCTATCCAGAAGTCTGTCTATCTCCGGAAAGAGAAGAGAACTGAACTGTAGCAAGAGGGCTGTCATCAGAGTGATGCCTGGAGACAATGTTTTGTAAAGGTGTTCCCCCAAAGGTGGAAACAACCTCAAGAAGGACAGTTGCCAGGATGGAGCGACAACACCTATAAATCAGGGAAGTACGATGCAACTACACACCCACCACAGCACTTGTAGTTAAATTACCAGCCAGCATCCACACTTAACCTTAAATATGTGACAATATATGCTCTAAGACACCATAAGGGATTTAACCTGTCCTATGTGCCAACCCTAGAAATGTCAAAACTAGATGTGAAGTGATTTTTACAAAACGCCTGAGTGATTGTCATTTTGTTGTCATTTCAAACTGTGATGCCTTTCAACTGAAAGACTGAGTTTATAAAAAACAGAAAAAAGTGTGGGGAAGTAAAAGAGAACAGGTTATCACTGCTCAGCACAATGTTTAAAATAGAGAACCTGAGAAGGGATGTGATGCTGGTAAGAAAAAAAAAAAATGAATTAGATAAACAATATTTTTGGAAAATTGGAAACTGTAGTTTATTAAAACTGTAGTGAGTGCAGTGCTGGTGGTGATTCTATTTTCTTCTCTGTTGTGTTGCATCGTGCCTGCCCCGAAGAGACTGTGCCCCCAGAAAGTTGGCCATCAAACATCTATGATAATGGCAGAGCAACTGACACAGATGGACTTGTTCGAACTGAAACCCAATCCTATGCACTGAAAGAGAGTGTGCAACGTTGGACTTGGATGCTCTGTGCCACTGATCATTGAGGATGGTTCATCATTCATGTATCCACGTGCATGCCATGAATGTTAAAATGTATTTAATCAGAATGTTATTACTACTGGGCTAAGATTTGTACTGTTTAAGAAATTAGCACCTATGGTAAATGCGGTATTGACAAACCCGTGCCCAGCTGACGTTTTAGTCAGCTTTGGTGTTGAATGATGGTTGTTAACTTGACTTTGGGTGATCGCTTAGGGGTCGTAGTGGAATTTTTCCCTGCTGTGACATCTCAGCAGGTTTTTTGCCACTACATGGGTTTGCCAGCTTCGCGGGCCCGGGTGCCAGGTTAGATCTCCGAGGAGTTAGTTATACGTGTGTATTTGACCTGTTTTGGTGTGGCTAAGAAAGCCACAAAGGGGGGAATGTAGCATATTGTTTAGTGTGGCTAAGAAAGCCACAAAGGGGGGAATGTGGTATATTGCTTCAATATCAGGCGGACAGGCTGACTCAGAGTCAGTGGTCAGCCTGACCCAGAGTCAGGGGGAAAACAACAGGTGACTATGTACTGTGTGTCAGTGAAATGTCTTCATGGAAAGTCCCTGGCAAAGATTAGCAGACTAAGAGCCACTGATATTAAGAAAGCAATGTTAATGAATCTATATTTAGGATGGCTGAGAGATGAAAAGGGCATCAGCAGGACAGATATAAGGAGGGTGATTACGGACAGCGGGGCTCTCCTGTCTGCCTGTGCCCCAGCGTGAGTGTGTGTACAGACTTCTAACAATAAAAGCCTGCTCTGGAGAACCGGTCCCTGTCCTGGTTATTTGCCGTATCCACGACTTCTTCGGGGATTGGACGGATGGCCGAGGACACAAGTCAGATACAACAGTAGTAGAATTTCTTAATAGTTTTTTTACTTGGATAATAGAACTGAGAAGATGCCTGATGAATGGAGAAGTGTGCTGGTTCCTATTTTTAAGAATAAGGGAGAAGTGCAGTGTCGTGGTAACTACAGAGGAATAAAAATGATCAGTCAAATGATGAAGTTATGGGAAAAGATGTCGAAGGTTGGCTAAGGTCTGAATTAAGAATTTGTGAGCAGCAGTATAGTTTTACGCATAAAAAGGAGCATTACAGATGCAGTATTTGCCGTGATGATGCCGATAGAGAAGTACAGAGAAAGTCAGAAGAAGCTGATATGTCTGACTAAATGAAGATTAGTCAGAGTAAGACAGAGTACATGTGTGTGAATGAGAGAGACCCAAATGGAAAAGTGAGGTTACAGGGAGAAAGAGATAAAGAAGGTGGAAGATTTTAAATATCTAAGATCAACAGTCAAGAGCAATGAAGAGTGTGAAAAAGAGGTGAAGAAGTGTGTTCAAGCAGCTGCAACAGGTGGAGAAAAGTATCAAATGTGATGTGTGACAGAAGAGTTTCAGCTAAAATGAAAGGAAAAGTGTACAAAACCGTGGTGAGACCGGCCATGCTGTTTGGGCAAGACACAGTGGCACTGAGGAAAAGACAGAAAACAGAGATGGAGGTAGCAGAGATGAAGATGCTGAGGATCTCTCTGGGAGTGACCAGAGTGGACAGGATCAGAACTGAGTATATCAGGGGGAAAGCACATGTTAGTGGGTTTGGATATAAAGTTAGAGAGGCTGAGACTGAGATAGTTTGGACATGTGCAGAGAAGAGAGAGCGAGTACATCGACAGAAGCATGCTGGGTTTGGAACCACCAAGAAAGAGGACTAGAGAAAGACCAAAGAGGAGGTTCATTGATACGGTCAAGGAAGACATGAAGATAGTTGGTGTGGCCAATGAGGATTCAGCAGATAAGGTTAGATGGAACAAACTGACTTGCTGTTGTGACCCCTGAAGGGAAATGCCGAAAGTAGAAGAAGACATGCAACATCTGAAAGTTGACATATTGAAAATGACTGAGACAGCAATAATAATTATTAGAAAATTCTCCTCTTCACTTTCAAAGCAATTCACAATCTGGCTCACCCTACATCTTGGACCTGTTAGATAGTTCCATTCTCTCTCAGTCTCTCCGTTCCTCCTCTTGTACCTCATAGCCATCTCACTACTATGGGTGGATAAGCCTTCAGTTGCTTAGCTACCCAGTCTTGGATATCTCTTTCCCTGATTTATGTAATACAGACTCTTTCCCACTTTTCAAATCCAGGCTCAAAACTCATCTTTTCAGAGATTCATACAGTTAGCCCAGTTTTGTTTATTCTATTTACTCTGCTCTGCTTTGCCTTGTTTTGCTTGCTTTGTTTTGATTTGTTTCTAGTTTTATCATTATTTTAATTCTGTTTTTTTGTTTTGTGAACTGTAAAGTGACCTTGGATGTGCAGAAAGGTTCTTTTAGATAATGTGTATCATTATTATTATATTTATAAATTACTTACTGTCACATTTGGGAGGGTTGGGAGTGAATTTTTCATCCATCGAACACTTCAAAGTTCCTAACCCATTCAATATATATCCTGGATTGCATTGGTATGTTATAGTGCTTTCAAACGGATATGATTTCTGTTTTGGCTTGTAATCCCCATTGCCAATCGATTGCGGACTGTTACAGCGCACCTCTGAATAACAAAACAAGATTTTTTTTAGACTGAAAAAAGATATAAAGTTAAAAAAAATGGTAATTTAACGTTTTTAAAACAAAAAAAGGACAAACCTTTACACGTAGGAGGTTTGCTATCCCAGCCCTGAACTGCACATCGTAATACTGTTGCTCCAATCAGTTTAAAACTAAATAAAAACAGAGTTAGTACTTGCAATGTTGTTGTTGATAATATTGTTTTGTGATTTTCTAATTGAGAACAAATGTAGTTTTTTTATTTTTTACAAACCCTTTCTTGCAACTGAAAGTAGCTTTATCACCAAACAACTTCCCCTCATAATTTACGACTGTGTTTGAATCCACATTGATTGCTGGGCAACTTTTCCCTAAAATAAAGAACATAACAATTGTAAAAGTCAGACTATATTCTACGTATAAACCACCAGAAAGTTACTATGTACAAGGACACAATCAATAAAGTGTCTAAATAAAATTATTAGCCAACAGTGCAGGTCAATGTTTTTGGTTGTGAGCATTTAAATGAACATTTGAACAAATTACATGGTAAAGTAATGAACTGAAAAAGGACAAACTTACTGATCATTTTTAAACAATTTAAAGAAATTCAGTTTGTCATGTTATAGCAAAAAATGAACAACATCACTACAATGATAACCGAAACTAAAAAAAAACTTATCTTTAAAAAAAGTTATAATATACATGTATAAATAATAACAGATTTTAATGCTGAAAATGGAATACTACTGAATTGTTCCATGTTTTGTGAACTATAAAGTGACCTTGGATGTGCAGAAAGGCACTTTTAAATAATGTATATTATTATTATTATATTTATAAATTACTTACTGTCACATTTGGGAGGGTTGGGAGTGAATTTTTCATCCATCGAACACTTCAAAGTTCCTAATCCATTCAATATATATCCTGGATTGCATTGGTATGTTATAGTGCTTTCAAACGGATATGATTTCTGTTTTGGCTTGTAATCCCCATTGCCAATCGATTGCGGACTGTTACAGCGCACCTCTGAAAAACAAAACAGATTTTTTTAGACTGAAAAAAAGATATAAAGTTCATAAAAATGGTAATTTAACGTTTTTAAAACAAAAAAAGGACAAACCTTTACACGTAGGAGGCTTGCTATCCCAGCCCTTAACTGCACATCGTAATACTGTTGCTCCAATCAGTTTAAAACTAAATAAAAACCAGAGTTACTACTTGCAATGTTGTTGTTGATGATATTGTTTTGCGATTTTCTAATTGAGAACAAATGTAGTTTTTTTTATTTTTTACAAACCCTTTCTTGCAACTGAAAGTAGCTTTATCACCAAACAACTTCCCTTCATAATTTACGACTGTGTTTGAATCCACATTGATTGCTGGGCAACTTTTTCCTAAAATAAAGAACATAACAATGGTAAAAGTCAGACTATATTCTACGTATAAACCACCAGAAAGTTACTATGTACAAGGACACAATCAATAAAGTGTCTATATAAATTTATTAGCCAACAGTGCAGGTCAATGTTTTTGGTTGTGAGCATTTAAATGAACATTTGAACAAATTACATGGTGAAGTAATGAACTGAAAAAGGACAAACTTACTGATCATTTTTAAACAATTTAAAGAAATTCAGTTTGTCATGTTATAGCAAAAAATGAACAACATCACTACAATGATAACCGAAACTAAAAAAAAACTTATCTTTAAAAAAAGTTATAATATACATGTATAAATAATAACAGATTTTAATGCTGAATATGGAATACTACTGAATTGTTCCATGTTTTGTGAACTATAAAGTGACCTTGGATGTGCAGAAAGGCACTTTTAAATAATGTATATTATTATTATTATATTTATAAATTACTTACTGTCACATTTGGGAGGGTTGGGAGTGAATTTTTCATCCATCGAACACTTCAAAGTTCCTAATCCATTCAATATATATCCTGGATTGCATTGGTATGTTATAGTGCTTTCAAACGGATATGATTTCTGTTTTGGCTTGTAATCCCCATTGCCAATCGATTGCGGACTGTTACAGCGCACCTCTGAAAAACAAAACAGATTTTTTTAGACTGAAAAAAAGATATAATTCATAAAAATGGTAATTTAACGTTTTTAAAACAAAAAAAGGACAAACCTTTACACGTAGGAGGCTTGCTATCCCAGCCCTTAACTGCACATCGTAATACTGTTGCTCCAATCAGTTTAAAACTAAAAAAAAACCAGAGTTACTACTTGCAATGTTGTTGTTGATGATATTGTTTTGCGATTTTCTAATTGAGAACAAATGTAGTTTTTTTTATTTTTTACAAACCCTTTCTTGCAACTGAAAGTAGCTTTATCACCAAACAACTTCCCCTCATAATTAACGATTGTGTTTGAATCCACATTGATTGCTGGGCAACTTTTCCCTAAAACAAAGAACATAACAATTGTAAATGTCAGAACAAATTCTATAAACTACCAGAAAGATGTAATCTACCAGGACACAATCAAGAAAGCGTATGTATAGAATTATTAGCCAACAGTGCAGGTCAATGTTTTTGGTTGTGAGCATTTAAATGAACATTTGAACAAATTACATGGTAAAGTAATGAACTGAAAAAGGACAAACTTACTGATCATTTTTAAACAATTTAAAGAAATTCAGCTTTGTCATGTTATAGCAAAAAATGAACTAGATCACTACAATGATAACCGAAACTTAAAAAAAAACTTATCTTTAAAAAAAAATTATAATATACATGTATAAATAATAACAGATTTTAATGCTGAATATGGAATACTACTGAATTGTTCTATGTTTTGTGAACTATAAATTGACCTTGGATGTGCAGAAAGGCACTTTTAAATAATTTGTATTATTATTATCTTTATAAATTACTTACTGTCACATTTGGGAGGGTTGGGAGTGAATTTTTCATCCATCGAACAC
This sequence comes from Neostethus bicornis, assembly GCA_902685375.1. Taxonomy (NCBI): domain Eukaryota; kingdom Metazoa; phylum Chordata; class Actinopteri; order Atheriniformes; family Phallostethidae; genus Neostethus; species Neostethus bicornis. The sequence goes on from LR738550.1 coordinate 3,477,114, forward strand.
TTCAAAGTTCCTAATCCATTCAATATATATCCTGGATTGCATTGGTATGTTATAGTGCTTTCAAACGGATATGATTTCTGTTTTGGCTTGTAATCCCCATTGCCAATCGATTGCGGACTGTTACAGCGCACCTCTGAAAAACAAAACAGATTTTTTTAGACTAAAAAAAATATATAAAGTTCATAAAAATGGTAATTTAACGTTTTTAAAACAAAAAAAGGACAAACCTTTACACGTAGGAGGCTTGCTATCCCAGCCCTTAACTGCACATCGTAATACTGTTGCTCCAATCAGTTTAAAACTAAAAAAAAAAACAGAGTTAGTACTTGCAATGTCATTGTTGATAATATTGTTTTGTGATTTTCTAATTGAGAATGAATGTAGTTTTTTTTATTTTTTACAAACCCTTTCTTGCAACTGAAAGTAGCTTTATCACCAAACAACTTCCCCTCATAATTAACGACTGTGTTTGAATCCACATTGATTGCTGGGCAACTTTTCCCTAAAACAAAGAACATAACAATTGTAAATGTCAGAACAAATTCTATAAACTACCAGAAAGATGTTATCTACCAGGACACAATCAATAAAGCGTAGGTATAGAATTATTAGCCAACAGTGCAGGTCAATGTTTTTGGTTGTGAGCGTTTAAATGAACATTTGAACAAACTACGTGGTGAAGCAATGAACTGAAAAAGGACAAACTTACTGATCATTTTTAAACAATTTAATGAGAGGGATCCAAATGGAAAAGTGAGGTTACAGGGAGAACAGATAAAGATGGTGAAAGATTTTAATTATCTAGGATCAACAGTCCAGAGCAATGGAGAGTGTGGAAAAGAGGTGAAGAAGCGTGTGCAGGAAAGCTGAAACGGGTGAAGAAAAGTGTCAGATGTTATGTGTGATGGTAGAGTGTCAGCCAAAATGAAAGGGAAATTGTACAAAACTGTGGGGAGACTGGCCATGCTGTTTAAATAATAAAGTCAGAGAGGCCAGACTGAGATGGTATGGACATGTGCAGAGAAGAAAGAGCGAGTACATTGGCAGAAGGATGCTGGGTTTGGAACCAGCAAGAAAGAGCTCTAGAGGAAGACCAAAGAGGATGTTCATGGATACAGTGAAGGAAGACATGAAAATAGTTGGCGTGTCAGAAGAGGATTCAGCAGATAGGGTTAGATGGAACAAACTGACTTGTTGTGGTGACCCCTGAAGGGAAATGCCGAAAGTAGAAGAAGACATGCAACCTCGAAAAGTTGACATATTGAAAATGACTGAGACAGCAATAATAATTAGAAAATTCTCCTCTTCACTTTCAAAGTAATTTATAATCTGGCTCACCCTACGTCTTGGACCTGTTAGATAGTTCCATTCCCTCTCAGTCTCTCCGTTCCTCCTCTTGTACCTCCGAGCCATCTCATTACTATGGGTGGATGAGCCATCAGTTGCTTTGCTACCCAGTTTTGGAATTCTCTCCCCCTGATTTATGTAATACAGACTCTTTCCCACTTTTCAAATCCAGGCTCAAAACTCATCTTTTCAGAGATTCATACAGTTAGCCCAGTTTTGTTTATTTGATTTGCTCTGCTCTGCTTTGCCTTGTTTTGCTTGTTTTGTTTTGATTCTAGTTTTATTGTTATTTTAATTCTGGTTTTATGTTTTGTGAACTGTACAGTGACCTTGGATGTGCAGAAAAGCACTTTTAAATGTGTATTATTATTATATTTATAAATTACTTACTGTCACATTTGGGAGGGTTGGGAGTGAATTTTTCATCCATCGAACACTTCAAAGTTCCTAATCCATTCAATGTATATCCTGGATTGCATTGGTATGTTATAGTGCTTTCAAACGGATATGATTTCTGTTTTGGCTTGTAATCCCCATTGCCAATCGATTGCGGACTGTTACAGCGCACCTCTGAATAACAAAACAGATTTTTTTAGACTGAGAAAATATATAAAGTTTATAAAAATGGTAATTTAACGTTTTTAAAACAAAAAAAGAACAAACCTTTACACGTAGGAGGCTTGCTATCCCAGCCCTGAACTGCACACCGTAATACTGTTGCTCCAATCAGTTTAAAACTAAATAAAACAGAGTTAATACTTGCAATGTTGTTGTTGATATATGGTTTTGTGATTTTTTAATTGAGAACAAATGCAGTTTTTTTTTTTATTTTTTACAAACCCTTTCTTGCAACTGAAAGTAGCTTTATCACCAAACAACTTCCCCTCATAATTAACGACTGTGTTTGAATCCACTTTCATTGCTGGGCAACTTTTCCCTAAAACAAAGAACATAACGATTGTAAATGTCAGACTATATTCTATAAACCACCTGAAAGATGTTATCTACCAGGACACAATCAATAAAGCGTATGTATAGAATTATTAGCCAACAGTGCAGGTCAATGTTTTTGGTTGTGAGCGTTTAAATGAACATTTGAACAAACTACGTGGTGAAGCAATGAACTGAAAAAGGACAAACTTACTGATCATTTTTAAACAATTTAAAGAAATTCAGCTTTGTCATGTTATAGCAAAAAATGAACTAGTTCACTACAATGATAACCGAAACTAAAAAAAAACTTATCTCTAAAAAAAAATTATAATATACATGTGTAAATAATAACAGATTTTAATGCTGAGTATGGAATACTACTGAATTGTTTTTTGTTTTGTGAACTGTAAAGTGACCTTGGATGTGTAGAAAGGCACCTTTAAATAATGTATATTATTATTATATTTATAAATTACTTACTGTCACATTTGGGAGGGTTGGGAGTGAATTTTTCATCCATTGAACACTTCAAAGTTCCTAATCCATTCAATATATATCCTGGATTGCATTGGTATGTTATAGTGCTTTCAAACGGATATGATTTCTGTTTTGGCTTGTAATCCCCATTGCCAATCGATTGCGGACTGTTACAGCGCACCTCTGAATAACAAAACAGATTTTTTTAGACTGAAAAAAAATATATAAAGTTCATAAAAATGGTAATTTAACGTTTTTAAAACAAAAAAAGGACAAACCTTTACACGTAGGAGGCTTGCTATCCCAGCCCTGAACTGCACATCGTAATACTGCTGCTCCAATCAGTTTAAAACTAAAAAAACAGAGTTAGTACTTGCAATGTTGTTGTTGATATATGGTTTTGTGATTTTTTAATTGAGAACAAATGTAGTTTTTTTTTTACAAACCCTTTCTTGCAACTGAAAGTAGCTTTATCACCAAACAACTTCCCCTCATAATTAATGACTGTGTTTGAATCCACATTGATTGCTGGGCAACTTTTCCCTAAAACAAAGAACATAACAATGGTAAATGTCAGACCATATTCTATAAACCACCAGAAAGATGTAATCTACCAGGACACAATCAATAAAGCGTCTATATAAAATTATTAGCCAACAGTGCAGGTCAATGTTTTTGGTTGTGAGGGTTTAAATGAACATTTGAACAAACTACGTGGTGAAGCAATGATCTGAAAAAGGACAAACTTACTGATTATTTTTAAACAATTTAAAGAAATTCAGCTTTGTCATGTTATAGCAAAAAATGAACTAGATCACTACAATGATAACCGAAACTAAAACAAAAGTTATCTCTAAAAAAAAAATTATAATATACATGTGTAAATATTAACAGATTTTAATGCTGAATATGGAATACGTAGTTCCATTCCCTCTCAGTCTCTCCGTTCCTCCTCTTGTACCTCCTAGCCATCTCACTACTATGGGTGGATAAGCCTTCAGTTTCTTTGCTACCCAGTTTTGGAATTCTCTCCCCCTGATTTATGTAATACAGACTCTTTCCCACTTTTCAAATCCAGGCTCAAAACTCATCTTTTCAGAGATTCATACAGTTAGCCCAGTTTTGTTTATTTGATTTGCTCTGCTCTGCTTTGCCTTGTTCTGCTTGCTTTGTTTTGATTTGTTTCTAGTTTTATCATTATTTTAATTCTGGTTTTTTGTTTTGTGAACTGTAAAGTGACCTTGAATGTGCAGAAAGGCACTTTTAAATAATGTGTATTTTTATTATATTTATAAATTACTTACTGTCACATTTGGGAGGGTTGGGAGTGAATTTTTCATCCATCGAACACTTCAAAGTTCCTAATCCATTCAATATATATCCTGGATTGCATTGGTATGTTATAGTGCTTTCAAACGGATATGATTTCTGTTTTGGCTTGTAATCCCCATTGCCAATCGATTGCGGACTGTTACAGCGCACCTCTGAATAACAAAACAAGATTTTTTTAGACGGAAAAAAGATATAAAGTTCATAAAAATGGTAATTTAACGTTTTTAAAACAAAAAAAGAACAAACCTTTACACGTAGGAGGTTTGCTATCCCAGCCCTGAACTGCACACCGTAATACTGTTGCTCCAATCAGTTTAAAACTAAATAAAAACAGAGGTACTTGCAATGTTGTTGTTGATAAATGGTTTTGTCATTTTTTAATTGAGAACAAATGTAGTTTTTTTTTTTATTTTTTACAAACCCTTTCTTGCAACTGAAAGTAGCTTTATCACCAAACAACTTCCCCTCATAATTAATGACTGTGTTTGAATCCACTTTCATTGCTGGGCAACTTTTCCCTAAAACAAAGAACATAACAATTGTAAAAGTGACAGTATATTCTACGTATAAACCACCAGAAAGATGTTATCTACCAGAACACAATCAATTAGCGTAATTATAAAATTATTAGCCAACAGTGCACGTCGATGGCTTAAAAAAAAATATATATTTTTGGTTGTGATTGCATTTAAATGAACAGTAATATGATGGGATGATAGTAAGAGTACTTTGAAGAGTTGAATGAAGAAAATGAAAGAGAACTAAGAGTTGAAGGTGTTACCATCATGGAGCTGAAAGTAGTTAGGATTAGTAAGGTAGAAATAAAAAGGGCACTAAAGAGGAGGAAGAGTGGAAAGTCATTCGGTCCTGATCATATTTCTGCACAAGTATGGAAGATGCTATTCCACCTGCATGCCCCTGAGTCCTGGAGACATACAGGTCATGGAGAGATGGAAGGCTGCAGCCAATCACCTTCTCCGTGGGGCGCACAATGCGCCACAGTCTATGTTTGTCCCTGGCTGTGGCTCCAGCACACCGCACGGTGATGGAGGAGGTGAGGATGGACTCGATTATGGCTGTGTAAAACTGCACTATCATCTCGGCGGGCAGCTTGGCTTTCTTTATTTGCCGCAGAAAGTACATCCTCCGTTGGGCCTTTTTGATCAGGGAGCTCACTGCAGAGGGTCCAAAGAGGGAGAAGTGAAGAACTTGAGATGAGGCAGGACCAGGCGTTCAAATGACTTCATGACTACAGATGTAAACGCCACAGGCCTGTAGTCATTTTTTTTTTCCAAGATGGCACCGTGAATGGCTGCCTGTTACAGCAACTCCTCGTCTTTTGCTTAATTTTCATTCAGTCGTTGTTTTGTATCATTTAGTTAGCTTATTTTTCCAACTGGAATAGTTTATGTTATTTAATTTAAAAAAAAAATTATTTCTCTATTTTGCTTTAATTGAAAATAATTCCAACTTGGAACGACTTATGTTTTCTTTTGAAAAACTAGGTCTTTTTTTGTACTAGAAGTATGGCTTTTGCTTACTCTCGCGACCAACTGTTACACACGTGGACAAAATGGTTGGTACCCCTCAGTTACAGAAAGAAAAACCCACAATTTTCACTGAAATCACTTGAAACTCACAAAAGTAACAAGAAATAAAAAAAAAAAAAAAAGAAAATTAAACAATCAAAATTAGCCATTACTTTTGAACTGTTGATTAACATAATTATTTTTTTTTAAAAAACAAACTAATGAAATAGGACCGGACAAAAATGATGGTACCCATAACTCAATATTTTGTTGCACAACCTTTTGAGGCAATCGCTGCAATTAAATGATTTCTGTATTTGTCGATGAGCATTCTGCAGCTGTCACTCCTCATGAGCAAATAGCTCCAGTTGTCTCAGGTTTGATGGGTGTCTTCACCAAATGGCATGTTTCAGCTCGTTCCACATGTGTTCAATGGGATTCTGTCAGGAAAGTAGTCTTCTTCTTCTTCTTTAGTTTGCGGCATGAAGCACCAACCTGGGTGCATTACCGCCACCTACTGACTGTCACGAACCTTAAATCCTCCTCAATAACCCTGTACACCTCAAAAAAGTGTACAGGGCACCAAAACCCTTCCCCTGACGTCCATACAAAAACACCTCCTTCAAGCTCACTTGTCTCATCCCAACACTCCTCAGCACCACCATCATAGACTCTCTTAACACCACGTGACTAACCCCTTACAACTCCCCACAGAAATCACAACACCCATCCAAATGCTTACCCAGAATCTTGAGCGTTTCATTCAATCCCGTGTGCCCAATACGTAACCTGCTAAAACCCACCTGCCCCCGCCTTCCACCACCCACCGGATCCACAGTCACCCCCACCGTCCTCTGTACTTCATACAAGTGTCGTCCCTTCACCTCTGACTCCCACTCCATCTGCCACTGCTGCATTATCCCCTTCCAGACCAACGCCTTCACCTCCCCACGTGACAGAGCCACGACCCTCTCCACCACCACCCGATCCGCAGCCCTCTTTGCCACCTCATCCACTCGCTCATGTTCCCCCTCTGTGTCCTGTTTCCCCCTTCCTCTTGTCTGTGCACAAGTCACACCTGAAACTCATCTACTCATCTGCTGGAGCATAAATGGATCAGTTTTTGACACACTCTTTGCCAGATCGCTTGTTTTTCATGCTTGACTTGTAATCCAGTTTTTTGCTCCAGCTCCTACATTAGAACCTGCCTAGTTTATTTGTTTTTGTCTTCTTTATTTGGACTTTTGATCAATCCAACAAATCTACTTGTGATTTTTTTTTCATCTGAGCCTGTCTGTTGTTTCAAGGGTATATTTTTGGCCTCAGCTCCACATTATGACAGAGTCAGATCTGGGTTCATGGAAGACCCCTTTAGAATAGTACAACGCTTTTCTCTCAGCCATTCTTGGGTGTTTTTGGCTGTGTGTTTTGGATCGTTGTCCTGTTGGAAGATCCATGACCTGCAACTAAGACCAAGCTTTCTTACACTAAGCAGCAAATTTCTCTCCAGAATGCCTTGATAGTCTTCAGATTTCAGTTTACCTTGCACACTTTCAAGACACCCTGTGCCAGATGCAGCAAAGCAGCCCTACAACATTACTGAGCCTCCTCCATGTTTCACCATAGGAACGGTGTTCTTTTCTTTGTATGCTTGGTTTTTGAGTCTATGAACATAGAGTTGATGTGCCTAACCAAAGAGCTCCAGTTTGGTCTCATTTGTCCAAAGGACATTCTCCCAGAAGCCTTGTGGCTTGTCAACATGCATTTTCGCAAATTCCACTCTCGTTTTTTATGATTCTTTTTCAGCAGTGGTGTCCTCCTTGGTCATCTCCCACGAAGTCCACTTTGGCTCAAACAACGACGAATGGTGCCATCTGACACTGATGTACCTTGGCCTTGTAGTTCACTTTTAATTTTTTTGGAGGTTGTTCTGGGCTCTTTGGATACAATTCGAACGATCCGTCTCTTCAATCTTTCATCAATTTTCCTCTTGTGGCCATGTTCAGGGAGGTTGGCTACTGTCTTGTGGGTCTTGAACTTCTGAATAATATGAGCCACAGATGTCACAGGAACTTCAAGCTGTTTAGAGATGGTCTCATAGCCTTCACCTTTAAGATGTTTATCTATAATTTTTTTCGAATGTCCAAGGATAATTCTCTCCTTCGCTTTCTGTTGTCCATGTTCAGTGTGGTACACACCTTTTCACCAAACAGCAGAGTGACTGCTTGTCTCCCTTTAAATAGGCAGACTGACTGATTGTGAGTTTAGAAACACCTGTGATGTCAATTAAAGGACACACCTGAGTTAATCATGTCACTCTGGTCAAATAGTTTTCAATCTTTTATAGATGTACCATCACTTTTGTCTAGGCCTGTTTCATTAGTTTGTTTTTTAAAAAATTATGTTAATCAACAATTCAAAAGTGATGGCTGATTTTGATTGTTTGATTTTCAATACATTTTTATTTATTATTACTTCTGCAAATTTCAAGTGATTTCAGTGACCATTGTGGGTTTTTCCTTCTTTAACTGAGGGGTACCAACAATTTTGTCCACGAGTGTAGCCCTGAGATTACAGAGATCTGACAGACCGCATTACAGAATAAATTAAGTTCTGTGAGGAGTCTGTCTGTCCCACCCAGACTGTTCGATGCTTCCCCAACAACAAACCCTGAATCACCTGTGACCTAAAGACTCTCTTTAACAGGAAAAAGATAGCCTTCAGGTCCAGAGATCGTGCGGATCTGCAGCACCAACTCCGAGACCAACTGAGGAAGGTAAAAGGTATCTAAAACAGACTTAGAGGTTCTTAGCTATGCATTTGTTTCCAGTAGGTTAGATCATCGCAATGGTTTACTCACTGGTCTGAACAAAAAGGCCTTAACCTCTTAACCTCTTAACTAACAGCTGCAGTTTATTCAAAATGCTGCTGCTAGAGTCCTAACAAGAACTAGAAAATATGATCGCATTAGTCCTGTGCTCAAGTCTCTGAACTGGCTTCCTGTGGCTCAGAGAATAGACTTTAAAGCTGCTCTGCTTGTGTTTAAGTCTCTTCATGGTCTAGTACCAAAGTACATCTGTGATATTCTAGTACCTTGTGAATCATCTAGAACTCTGAGGACCTCCGGGACTGGCCTCCTGCTGGTGCCTAGAGTCAGGACTAAACATGGAGGAGCTGCATTTCAATTTTATGCTGCAAAAGTCTGGAACAAACTTCCTGAGGCCGTGAGACAGGCCTCTATCGTGACAATGTTTAAATCTAGGCTGAAAACACTTAAGTTTAACTGTGCTTTTGATTATTTACTCTTTTTTTTATCTGTTTTAATAATTTTATATATTTATTTTTTAAACTTTTGATTCTATGTTTTGTGATTTTAATGCATTCTTTTTTCCTTCTTGTGAAGCACTTTGAATTACATTTTGTATGAATTGTGCTATACAAATAAACTTGCCTTGCCTAAAAGATACATATAAGAAGAAGCTTGAATCCAAACTTCAGCAGGACAACATAAGGGAGGTGTGGTCCAGAATGAAAAAGATCACTGGATATGGGGGGAGAAGCAGACCCACTAGGGGCAGCAGAGATAGAACTAATGACTTCAACATCTTCTTCAATAGGTTTAGCTCTACGAATGCCTCTACCTCCCCTTCCCTATCTTCACCACACCTGCCACCAGCGTCTTCTCCTTCTCAGCTATTCAATCGACCAGTTCCTGAATCCTCCACCCCCATCCAATCGTTTGACTGTGACCACCTTTCAGGTGAAGAAACAGCTGGAGAAGCTAAACCAGCACAAAGCAGCCGCCCGGATGGCATCAGCCCCCGTACCCTGAGGACCTGTGCGCTCCAGCTGTGTGGGGTTGTCCAGTATCTCATCAACCTGAGCCTCAGGCTAGAGAGGGTACTTCTTCTCTGGAAGACATTGTGCCTGGTCCCTGTACCTAAGAAACCATCTTCGTCTCACCTCAAGGATTTCCGTCCAGTTGCCCTCACATCTCATGTGATGAAACACCATCCTCCCTACTCTGCTTCAGGACAAGCTCTCTCAGCTCAACGTGCCTGTCCCACCCTGGACATGGACTTTTTGAGCGACTCCCCTCGGGCAGGAAGCTTCGGTCCATTCGGACCAGAACGTCCCACCACAAAAACAGCTTCTTCCCTTCTGCCGTTGGACTTATGAACTCTTTATAACCTGGATCCCCACATCTCTTAGTCACTTCCCTCTTGTCACTTTATTATCTTTATTATTTTCTATTATTTTCTATGACATTGCACTACTTTTCTTTTTCTTCTGAGCACTCTTAGTTTTGTTAAAATTATTATTATTATTTTTATTTATTTTATTTTTTATTATTTTTATTTTATATTTTTGCACACCTGTATCAAAACAAGTTCCTAGTCTCTGATATTTTTCACTGACATGGCAATAAAAGCATTCTGATTCTGATGAAAGTGCTGGAGAGACTGGTGTTAGCTCACATGACACCGCTGGTGAATTCCTCTCTGGACCCCCTGCAGTTTTCCTACCAGCCACGCCTGGGTGTTGACGACGCTGTCATCTACTTGCTGTAGCGAGCTCACTCACATCTGGATGGTGGTGGAGGCATGGTGAGAGTAACCTTCACTGATTTCTCTAGTGCCTTTAACACCATCCAGCCTTCATTACTGAGTGATAAGCTGCGGCTGATGGGTGCTGGTGCGTCCGCCGTCTCCTGGATCACTGATTACCTGATGGACAGGCCACAGTTCGTCCGGCTGGGCAAAGTCCTGTCTGATGTGGTTCTGAGTGATGTGGGAGCCCCATAGGGCACTGTGCTCTCTCCATTCCTCTTCACATTGTACACTTCAGACTTCCAGCACAACTCGGAATCATGCCACCTACAGAAATTCCCTGATGACTCTGCAGTTGTGGGGTGCATAAGTGGTGGGCAGGAGGAAAAGTACAGGAGGCTGGTGGATGGATTTGTGGTGTGGGAGGGAGCGAATCACCTGTTGCTCAATGTAGACAAGACCAGGGAGATGGTGATTGACTTTTGAAAGAAGAGGACTGCTTTGCAGTAGCTCTGCATTCTGGGTAGAGATGTGGAAGTGGAGTAAATACCTAGGAGTGACCATCGACAGCAGACTGAGCTGGAGGAGCAACAGTACTGCTGTGTACAAGAAGACCTGCAGCCGACTTTACTTCCTAAGGAAGCTGAGGTCCATCAATGTGTGCAGCAAGATCCTGGAGACCTTCAACCAGTCTGTGGTGGCCAGCTCCTTGTTTTCTCTGTCATCTGCTGGGGGAGCAGCATCGCAGCCAGTGACGCCAACAGACTGAATAAACTAATCAGACTGGCTGGCTCTGTCATTGGTAGCAAACAGGACTCACTTGAGGCAGTGGTAGAGAGGAGGTCACTGAACAAACTTTTCTCCATCATGGACAATCATGACCATCCTCTCTACCCACTCCTGGACGAACAGAGGAGCTCCTTCTCCAAGAGGCTCGTTGCCGGAGGTCTTTCTTCCCGTACGTGATCGGGCGCTACAACGACTCACAGATAAGAAGTTTTGCTGTGACACACAAATTTCCCATGTGTGGGATGATTAAAATATATTCTGATTCATTAAGTCTGGTGATACGAGCCTTCTTGGGGACAGGAATGATGGTCGACAGCTTGAAGCAGGCTGGAACATGGCAGGTCTTCAGGGAGGTGTTAAAAATGTCCGTGAAACTCGGAGACAGATCCTCACCGCAGTGTTGCTAGCTTTGTTTGATTTGTTTCTAGTCTTATTATTTTTTTCAATTCTGTTTTTTTGTTTTGTAAACTGTACAGTGACATTGGATGTCCAGAAAGGCACTTAAAAGATTACTTACTGTCACATTTGGGAGGGTTAGGAGTGAATTTTTCATTCCACGAACACGTCAAAGTTCCTGGTCCATTCAATATATATCCTGGATTGCATTGGTATGTTATAGTGCTTTCAAACGGATATGATTTCTGTTTTGGCTTGTAATCCCCATTGCCAATCGATTGTGGATTGATACAGTGCACCACTGAATAACAAAACAAGATTTTTTTAGACTGTAAAATGACATAAAGTTCATAAAAATGGGAAATTAAAATTTGTTAAACAAGAATAGGACAAACCTTCACACTTAGGTGGCTTCTTATCCCAGCCTTTATCTGTACACTGTAATTCTGTTGCTCCAATCAGTTTAAAACTAAATAAAAACAGAGTTAATACTTGCAATGTTGTTGTGATATATTTATTTGTGATTTTCTAATTGAGGACAAATTTTTTTTACTAACCCTGTCTTGCAACTGAAAGTAGCTTTATCACCAGATAAATTTCCCTCCAAAATAATGACCACGTTTGAATCCACATTGATTGCTGGGCATCTTTTCACTAAAACAAAGAACATAACAATGGTAAACTTCAGACCATATTCGATCAACCATCAGAATGATGTCATCTACCAGGACACAATCAATAAAGCACCTATGTAGAATTATTAGCCAACGGTGGAGGTCAATAGCACCATAAAGAAAAATCAATGTTTTTGGTTGTGATTGCATCTAAATGAACATTTGAACAAATTTGATGGTGAAGCAATAAACTGAAAAAGGACAAACTTACTGCTAATTCATAATAAAGTCTAGCTTTATCATGCAGCAATAAACAGCATATAAACAGCAATAAACGAACTATATCACTACAAAGATAATCAAAATTAGAATCAAATTTATCTCTAAAAAGACAATTTTGTATAAAAAAAAATGTTATATACATGTGTAAATAATCACAGATTTTAATGCTGAATATGGAATATTATTGAATTGAATATTGTTTATCATTTTAGCCTTCATTTTGAAAACATTCAAACAACAAGGAGGGAGAGATGGACCTATACAGGTTGGCAAGACAGAGACACAAAGATGGGAAGGATGTGCAGCAAGTTATGGTGATTAAAGACATGAATGGAGGACTCTTAACAGATGCCAGTAATGTGATGGGACGATGGAAAGAGTATGTACTTTGAAGAGTTGATTGAAGAAAATGAAAGAGAAAAATGAGTAGAAGGTGTTACCATCATGGAGCTGAAAGTACTGTAGCTAGGATTAGTAAGGTAGAAATAAAGAGGGCATTGGAGAGGAGGAAGAGTGGAAAGTCTCTCGGTCCTGATCATATTTCTGTAGAAGTATGGAAGCTGCTATCAGGCCTACACGTCCCCGAGTCCTGAAGACGTACAGGTCATGGAGAGATGGAAGGCTGCAGCCAATCACCTTCTTCGTGGATCGCACAATGCGCTGCAGTCTGTTTGTCCCTGGCTGTGGCTCCAGCGTACCACACGGGGATGGAGGAGGTGAGGATGGACTCGATGATGGCTAGGTAAAACTGCACCATCATCTCGGCGGTCAGCTTGGCTTTCTTCAACTGCCGCAGAAAGTACATCCTGTGCTGGGCCTTTTTGATCAGGGAGCTCATGGATGGCCCCCACTTTAGGTCCTGTGTGATGGTAGTGCTGAGAAAGCAGAAAGAGTCTACAGTAGTGATGGGGTAGACTGTAAGTGCAAGGATCCCCTCTTGCACTTACAGTGTACCCCATCATCACTGTAGACAAAGGATGTGACTGTCCACGATCATCTCCACTGTCTTCTGAGCGTTGAGCTCCAGGTTGTTGCTACTGCACCAGGACACCAGCCGGTCTACCTCCATCCTGTAGACCGACTCATCACCATCAGAGATGAGCCCGATGAGGGTAGTGTCGTCCGCAAACTTGATCAGTTTAACAGAGTCATGGCTCGAGGTGCAGCAGTTGGTGAACAGAGAGAAGAGCAGGGGAGAGAGTACACAGCCCTGTGGAGATCCTGTGCTGATAGTCCGAGAGGTGGAGACATTCTTCCCCAGTTGCACGCACTGCCTCCGGTCTGTCATGAAGTAAGTGAACCACCTGCAAGTGGAGTCAGGCATGTTAAGCTAAGAGAGCTTGTCCTGAAGCAGGGCAGGAAGGATGGTATTGAATGCAGAGCTGAAGTCCACAAACAGGATCATAGCATAGGTTCCCGGGGAGTCCACATGCTGCAGGGTGAAGCCGAGGGCCAGGTTGGTGGTGTCGTCTAAAGACCTGTTGGCTCTGCAGGCAAACTGGTGAGGGTCCAGAGAGGGAGAAGTAAAGTACTTCTGTAAGGAGTATAGGAGGCTGTACCACCTCACTCCACCTCAGAACCACATCAGACAGGACCAGGCGTTCAAATGACTTCATGACTACAGACGTAAGCGCCACAAGCCTGTAGTCATTAAGTCCAGTGATACGAGGCTTCTTGGGGACAGGAACGATGGTCGACAGCTTGAAGCAGGCTGCAACGGGATAGATCTTCAGGGAGGTGTTAAAAATGTCCGTGAAAGTGTAAGAGAAAAGTTTATCTTGGGTTTCTGTGGGAACTTGGCTTGACCGAGGAACTGGGCTGTGGAGTTGGTGGTGGTTTGTGTAATGTGTTTGTGTGCCAGAACATAATGACCCAGAACACAGAACACAATGACCCAGGTTATCAGGACATGGTCCTGCCAAGTGTCCAAACAATTGGATAAACAAAATGTTCCAGGAAAGGTAGTTGTGTAAGGACGATGTTTGACGCAGACGATTGTGTAAGACAGGATGTTAGGCCAAAGAGTGTGTGTGTGTACGTATAAATATGGGAGAAAGACCGAGATTGGGGGGCTCATTCTAAAAACTCTGACCGGTCACGCTGAAGTGTTCTCTGACTTTATTCATGAATAAACAGACCCTTTTGAGTACTGAGCTGAGTCCGATTCCACTTCATTTTCCCCAACAAATTGGCGCCCAACGTGGGGCCGCGAAGGTTACCGTGCCGCATCCCCTCCGATCATCTCCGAGCTCGATGACAAAGAATACGAGGTAAGAGAATTATCTCTTAAATTGGTGATTTAATTGGTGATTTGGTTTGGGGAGGCGGCACGGGGCCTGGCGGCTCCGAACTTGGACTCGGCTGTGCTCGGAGGGAGTGAGAGCCATAAATTAGGTTGATTTAATTGGCAAATAATATCTAAAATAACAAAATAAATAAACTAAGCATTAATCAATTAAAAGAAACTTAAGTACAAATAAGCCCCCCCCCCGTCCTTCAGTTTTAGGAGGAGGGGAGGAGAAGGAAAAAAGGATCCAAAAATGTGTGAAGCGCTGTTGTGAAATTCTGGTCTGCTAGAGAAAAGCAGAGGCAGAGAAAAAGTTGTTTGGCCATCAGCTTAGCCCAAAGCTGTGAGTGTGTCAGGCTGCAAGGTAGCAGCTGTTATACGAGTGCTGAAATTCTGGATAAACTTTGGCGAGCCAGCCAGGAGAGCGGGGCGCATGGAAAATGTGACCTTAGAGCTCAGATGAGTAGGTAACGTAAACCTTGATTGCGTCAATCCGAAGAGCTTACACGTCCCTGGGCTCAATTAAAAGGACGGACGCAGCGTGCCTACAATTGAATACGTGGAAAATTTTCTGCGCTAAGGGAGGGCTCCTCCACGGAGGAGTATCCCCGTAAGTTCGTTCAGCACTTAGTGGGTGATTTTATGACAATAGACTGATCAAAATATTATAAATAACTGCTAGATTGTGTCCGGACGCATTATTCCTCAAATCCTGTCGTGACTATATGTATACTTCCAAACTTCTTCTTTCGCTTACGTCCTATACGCTCGGGCTCTCCTTCGAGCGAGTGTGTGCTTTCCTGTTGGTGGGTTCCCTGTGTGAATCTGCTGTCTCTGATTGGGGGGAGGGCCGGCTCTCTGTGTGTGGGTATGTGTGTGAAAGCGCATTTTGATTGAAACCAGATGTGCGGAGCGCGTGGAATGTGTGCGTATGCTTGTGTGTAAACTGAGAAAGCGCTCAAGAGTAAACTAAAAAGACTGGAGCTCCATAAAAAGTTAAAATCTGACGTAACAAAACTTTGAAACTGTACTTAAGAACCAAACTAAAAAACAAAAAAGACAAAATTATCTCTATTGGTCTGGACTCTTGTACAGAATAAACTGATGATTATAATCTTGTGCAAATGTGTAAATGCTTTGTAAATTTGTGCGCATAACATGTAAAAAGGGCGTAGCGTAGAGGCTGTGTGGGTGTTCCATTTGTTCATCTGAATCTCACTGTGAGCTGCGTAGCTGGTTCTGTGGATGAGGATTGAGCGTTGGTGTTGCGGTCTATTTCCCCAGTAGACAAGCAGTAGACTGGATCAAATATCGATTACGTAGGGCGGTCTCCTGTCACGCCCCTTGCATGTGTATGGCTGATGCGATTGTAGGAGGAGACAAAAGGAGGAGAAAGGTGATAGGGGAGTGGACATAGTTTATGCTGCTGTCTGGGTTGTGCTTGGAGAGTTGCCAAAGAGCCCCCACCAGCTCTCTCGCTCTGACTGTGCGAGCAGGCTGATAAGGAGAAAAAAAAAAAAGAAGAACGTTTTTCCAAACCCTTTATTTAAAAAAAAAAAAAAACTACTCATTCCAACTTAGGAGTTTAGCTTTAACTCAGTTTAATTACTTTGAGCAGGGTAACATCCCTACAATAAAAGGAGCATAAAATAAGTTAACCTGAATTGATTAACCATTTAGAACGAATAAAAAGGACTTTAAACGCGAACAAAATAATAAACACATTTTAACAGTCAGCTTAAACAATCTCAATAAGGAAGATGGCCTTGCAAACGAAGGCAACCTTGACTCCAAACACTATTTTGAGTGTGAAGTACCCACAGTGGGTCAATGAAATTCCAAAAATATCGGAAAAATGGCACAAGCGAACTCAAAAGCTCGACTCACCTTGGCCTAAAGATGGTACATTTGATGTTTACGTGTGCACAATAATGGAAACTCGAATTAAAGATTACAAACCTAAAGATCACAGTAAAAAACGCAACCAAAAGAGACAGACTGAATTACAAATACTCGATTTGTTTAGAACCGAAGGCCAAAACTATAGAGATAAAATCAGAGAAAAACGAGCTGAACTGAACACTCTTAAAATAAAGAGCAACAATGAGAAAAACCTAGATTTCAATACATCTGCAGGAATATACCCATCTCTAGCTGGAACATTAAGCATTAATGGGAACTTTGAATATGACAAAGCAAATACCCAGAAGGGAGTCAGCTTTAATTTAAATGCGGAACCTTCTCCTCAAAGGGCACCGGGAAGATCAGTGGAAGCTGCCGAACTGGAGAAAGGAGCAGAAGGTGGTCGCTCTCCATCTGCAGAGCAGGGTCAGTACGATAGTGTTGAGGGGATAGAACGGGAAAATCCACAGCCTCAGCATTGTAGCACAGGACGGAAGGAAAGAAAGACCAGACAGAGCCAAGTACTAGACTGCTATAGTGAACGAACTTCTCAGACAGGGGGAGCACAGAAGGGGTCGTTCTGGATTGATTTGGCTGACCCATTAAACGCGAATCAACCCAGAGGAAGGGAAAAAACATTTTTTGATGAGTGTGAAGAGGAACTAAATGAAATGTACAACACATATTGTGGTAAGAAGCTTGACCCTTTGTCAGTAAATGCAGAAGCTCACTCCGAAACAGTCGGAAATCAGAAAAAAGGAAGAGAAGAGCGATATGATCTTAGATATCGGCCTCACATACATCCACCAGATCGATATACTGATCCAGGTCAATTTCCAATTTTAATAAAAGGAACACAGGCACACTACATACCATGGCAGTCTGTGGATTTGACTGGGCTGGTAGCCCGGCTCCCTGACTTACATGACGGTGCAGCTAAATGG
The DNA here is from genome assembly GCA_902685375.1 of Neostethus bicornis. NCBI lineage: Eukaryota > Metazoa > Chordata > Actinopteri > Atheriniformes > Phallostethidae > Neostethus > Neostethus bicornis. The sequence goes on from LR738550.1 coordinate 3,494,496, forward strand.
ATTCGAGTCTTTGAGGAAGAGACAGTGGGGAAGATGTTGGCTATTGGTGACATAAAGGCAGTTCTGGCACAGGTTTTGGGGGTTCCAGCTATGGAAAACATCATCCACAAGACTGGTTATGTCTGGATGAAGAGTCACAGGGCTGATGGGACTGAGTTTAATGCTTACCGTGCTTCCATATGGCGGGCTCTGAGGGAGGAATTTCCCAACAAGATTGACCGCAAAGCACTGAAAGGTGAGCCATTGATGGACAATGAGAATCCCATTGCATACATAAACAAACAAATGAAGAGGTGGAAGCAAGAGACAGAGGAGGAGCCTGAGTGCTCTCCGCTCTTAATGACTCTGTTCAGAGAAACAATAATTGAAGCCTTGCCGGCCCCAGCCCAGGCCAAACTGGAGGATGTGGTGGGGCTGAGTACTATGCCACACAGACAGTTCCGGGACCATGTGGTCCACGTGGTTGAAAAATACAGAAAAGAGCAGGAACAACAGAGGGAGCAAGACATGCGGAATCAGAGAAAAGTCACGCAGCTCCAGTTGAATGAACTGCAGAACAAAGGCAGAGCGAAGACGCAGGCACCGGTGCTGAGTGCTGAACCAAGGGACAGTGCAGGATGGGTGCCAGCACAAGGTGCAGCCCCTCCAGTGAGATCACAAGCTCCCCAAGTCCAACAACCACCAGTCGTTAATGTGTACTCCCAGCAGGCCCCAGGACCGAGGAATGGTCGGTTTGCAGGGGGTCCAAGGCCTCAGAGGGGGAGTCCAAGGGCTTCACAATCTCCAGGTTTGTGTTGGGGCTGCCAGTCGCCGAGCCATTTTTGGAACCACTGTCCTCAAAATGTAGGAACAGCTCCACCAGGCGGGGCGTGGGGTCGCCAGCCAAGGCCCGGTCAAGGCCCAGCAGCCGTGCGGAAACCTAGTCCAGTCAACCACTGGGCAGGTCCAAAATATGGTTATTAGGGGTGCCCAGAGAGTCCTACGGGGGAGAATCAGTTTCCAATTATATCTACGGAACCAGGAAAAGAACCCATGATACATGTAGAATTGGAGAATAAATTAACACCTATGCTAATAGACACTGGAGCATCATATACCTGTGTAAGTCCAGCCTATGCCGCACACCTCCCCATGTCAGACAAGTTTGTCAAGACAGTAGGATTCTCGGGAAAAACTCAAATAACCCCAATGACAGTACCAGTGTCTATAACCATGGCAAATAAAACAGCAAAACTACCTATTCTTGTGTCTGATCAAACACCTGTAAACCTACTAGGAAGAGATGCACTTTGTAAATTAAAAGTTAACATTCAGTGCTCCCCTCAAGGGGTGTTCATCGACGAAATTGGCGTGAATTATCAAATGTGTCAGCAACTGCAATGTGCAAAAGTTTATTGGCTAGGAAATTTTAATGAGCAAGTGAATAACGTTGTAGCACCATGGAAACCGTTCTTACATATGCAAATTCCAAAAGCGCGGAAACCAATTTCTGAATATCACTGCACCATGTTCTATGATCCTTCCTGTAGTGAGATTTTTGAGGAAAAGTGGGATAAATTGACAGAAAATATAACCGTTGAGTTAGTGACAAATTACATTATTGTTGGGAAACAGGGAGCAGCTATTAATGTGGAGGCAAACCCATTTATCTCAGACTGGTATAATGTTCCAGAATCAGAGCCACACATTACCCTGTTAGTAAACGAAGGTCTTGAACCAAAAGACCTGGGACCAATGATTAAAACCGCAAAGCAGCAAACATGGGTACAGACAGAAAACCCGTTGATGTCCAAAACCAGGGATGAGTCGATGCTCAAGATCCTGTGTGGAACTTCACTTATCGCAAAACCACAGGTCATAACAGTTCCAACTAAAAAGACTGTTAAACAAATGGTGCAGGCTCAAGAAAACCATCTAAAAAATGAAATGCTGAAGCAAGTACCAGATTATGTGTGGTCTAAACATGACACAGATGTAGGAGTGGTAAAGTCGGCTAATCCAGTCCAAATACAGTTGAAACCAAACGTGAAAATACCATACCAACCCCAGTATCCATTAAAACCAGAGGCGGAAGAAGGAATTAGCCACACGATACAAGGGCTTCTGGATGCAGGTGTGCTAACTGAGGTATCCAGCCCGTGTAATACCCCCATTCTACCAGTGTTCAAGGCAGGAAAATCTAAGTACCGGTTAGTGCATGACTTACGAGCTGTGAATGAAATAGTTCAGGACTGGCCAGCTGATGTTCCCAATCCTCACACTTTGCTCACAAACATTCCTCCTAAAGCTAAATTTTTTACAGTAATCGACTTATGCTCAGCTTTTTTCAGCATTCCGTTAGCTGAAGAGTCTCGGTATCTTTTTGCGTTCACATACAGGAAAAAGAAATATAGCTACACCAGGCTACCACAAGGATTCAAACATAGCCCCCATGTGTTCAACCAAATTTTGAGAAGGGACTTGGAAGGTCTACAAGTTAGTAGTACACTGCTACAATATGTCGATGACTTGCTGATTTGTTCAGAAACAATTGAGGAGTGTCACAAAGACTCTGTGATACTGCTAAAGAGACTGTCCGAGGGGGGGCATAGAGTGTCTCAAAACAAAATGCAGTACTGCCAGTCACAAGTAGAGTATTTGGGAAGAATGATCTCGCATGGAGCCATTGCGTTGACTCCGTCACAGTTGGAGGGAGTCAGTAAGGCTCCACGGCCTCGAACAGTGGGTCAAATGATGACGTTTTTGGGGATGACAGGTTTTAACTCAGAGTGGATTGAAGATTATGCCCTTAAAACAGCTCCACTTCGAGAGCTGATGAAGGAAACAGGGACACAAGCCTTGTCAACTCCTTTACAGTGGACCAGAGAAGCCACAATAGCTTTTGAGACTATCAAACAGGAAATGCAAACAGCGCCTGCGTTAGCAACGCCAAATTATGAGAAACCTTTTTTACTATATGTGTCAAATCGCCATGACATGTATGCGACAGCCGTGTTGATGCAGGAGACGTGCAGTGGGAGGAGGAAGCAACCCATTGCCTACTATAGTTCAAAACTTGACAGTGTAGTACAGGGATGGCCGCCATGTTATCAGGGCTTGGCAGCAGTGTACTATGCTTATGAGAAAGCCTCATCAGTAACGATGGGGTATCCAGTGACCATCTACACTCATCACAAAATAACAGAATTGGTGGATCAGGGAAGGTTTGTGGTGAATCAATCAAGATGTGTGCAGTTTGCAGCATTGTTAACACATCCTGATGTGACAATCAAGCGTTGTACTACGGTGAACCCAGCAGATGTGGTTCCATTTGACTTTGAAGGGGAGCCTCATGAATGCGTGGCTGAGTCTATGAAATATTCCAAGTTGAGGCCTGATCTGGAGTCAGTCCCGCTAGTAAATGTCGATGTCACGTACTTTGTGGATGGTTCGTGTTACAGAGATCATCTGGGTAATCATGCAGGCTATGCTGTAGTTGAACCGAGAGAGGATGACTTTGCGACAGTTAAAGCAGAACACTGTGTGCAACCATGTTCGGCTCAGCTAGCAGAACTAAAGGCTTTGACAGCAGCTTGTGAACTAGCAAATGGGAAAGTTGCCAATGTATTCACAGACAGTTCTTATGCGCATGGTGTGTGTCATCTTTTTGGAGCCGTGTGGAAACAGAGAGGTTTTCGGAGAGCGGATGGAACACCTATTCAGCATGAACAACAAATAATCGCTTTAATCAGAGCTATGATGCAGCCTTCAAAGTTAGCTATAATTAAGTGCCAAGCGCACAGGAAGGGGAATGATAGTGTGACAAAAGGAAACAATGCAGCAGACATTGCTGCTAAGGAAGCATCGCGTAGCAAAGTTGCAATACTATCACCCGTGATTGCGATAAACACATTGGCTACGCCAGAAGACATCATTTTGATGCAACAAAATGCAAGTTTGAGTGAACGAAGCCTGTGGGAGAAAAGGGGTGCCTCGACAGATGGGAAAGGGTTGTGGAGATCACATGAGGGCTTGTTGGTGGCTCCGGTGACTCTTCTGACGATCCTGGTGTCTGAGGCACATAACCCTGACCATAGTGCTCGAAAAGAAGTGATTAGACGAATAAGGAACCAAGGATATTGGTCACCCTACTTGCAAGCGATGGTGGATGAGATCCTAAGTCAATGTGAAGTCTGTGCAGTGCGAAATGTGAGGAAAGGTATTCAAACCCCGGCTGGACATATTCCAGTGCCGGAAGGTCCATTCAAACACTTAATCATAGACTATGTTGATATGCTCAAAACAGTGCAGGGAAAACGCTATATGGCTGTGATCATAGATGCGTACAGCAGATGGGTAGAGGCCGTGCCATCCAAAGATCTGGGGGCTGAATCCGTGGTGAAGTTTTTGGTTAGAGAGGTAATACCACGGTTTGGCTTCCCATCAAAAATCTCGTCTGACAATGGTGCCGCGTTTGTTCAAAAAGTAGCACGAGGGATCTTACAACAGCTGCGCATCAAACAACATCTGGGAGCTGTGTATCATCCACAGAGTCAAGGTCTCGTTGAGAGAGTCAATGGGACCCTCAAAACACGCATTGGTAAAATTTGTGCTAGTGCAAAGTTAAACTGGGTCGACGCTTTGCCGCTTGCTTTGCTGAGTTACCGCATGCAAACTCATAGTGCTACTCACTTATCGCCGCATGAAATGCTTACTGGCCGACCAATGCCGACCCCGCAGTTCAGGGAGCCGTACAAAGGCCCCACTTTGGAGCAGTTGCAAGGTGAATTATCTGAATATGTAAGACAACTAACTGCTATCCATAAGTCTATATATTTGCAGGAAAAACGTAAGGAGTCTCAGCTACAGGTGGAGTTGGAGAGGCTGGTGAAGCCAGGTGACCGGGTCTACATTAAGGTGTTCCGGAGAAAGTGGCACGAGCCGAGACGAGAGGGGCCTTACGTGGTGGTTCGAGCTACGCCAACTGCTGTCCAAGTCGAGGGCAGCACCACGTGGTATCATCTCAACCACTGCACCAGGGCTACCTGCCCAGATGAGGAGAGTAAAGTGCCGTTGGGGCTTCCAAGAGAGTGGTACGATGGGTCACACACTCCAGCTGCTAATGAGACTTGTTCTGCTCTGGCTACTGACAGGAAACCTGCAGAGTGCAAGCCTGTCAGAGACATTGGTGCCTCACGAGAAGCCACAGACAAAGGTGAATCTGACTCGGGAGGAGGCGGGTCCGGACCAGGAGGGCCTGCCACCGAGACCACAGACTGCAGATGGGGTTAAGTATAACAGAAGTTCGCAGGTTGTGGCCAGATCTCCAGGGCTATTGGGGGAAGGGATATCGATGATTATCCGTCTCTTTACATCGAAGGTTGACGGTCTGATAGGGGAAACAGAGACAGTGCCCACATTGGCGCCCCTGCCCGCGGACGGAGTGTTGACAAAGCCAACTATAGCTCATGAGATGACCACATCAGCACCCGTTAGAGTGTATACGTTTTATTATGGTAATCGGGTTCAACAACCAACAAGACGTAAACACACTAGAGAAGTGACCCCGAGTATGAGCGAAGCACAGGGTACTGCGGCTAGACCCGGTCAGCAGAATGCAAATAACCAAGGGCCTCTTTTGTTAAGTACGAGGATAGCCCCAGAGCAGGAAAACCAGGACGGTGGCGTACGAGGGAAACAGATAGTGGTTGATCTAAATTTCACTGGATATGTTGACCTTTCTGACGGGACAGATGGTCAACAAGGGGGTGAGAGTGAGCAGTATGGTCAGGATAAGACAGGACTACACGTGAGGAGTTTTGGGAAGATACAAGAGAAACTATGGTTAAAAGCCAATCACAATAGCTGGTACAAGTGGGCGTGGTATACAGCTAAAGATTTAACATCAAAAGAGTGCGTCCTATGTTCTGCAACACCAGGTTCAGTCCCCGTAGTTGTACCAGAGAAACACACGTTTGAAGATTGTGCGAAAATACAGCAGCAGGAATGCAGAGAAGGTCGATTTGTCCCACCAACACAGGTAATGTCACTCTTCAAACTCCCGATGTGTGCAAGTCAGTGCAGGTTAATGCATGGATATCAGGATAATCTAAATTATTTAAGCAGGAAACACCTTACTAGAGTGTGTGCTGATTTTAATATTCGTACATCACAGGATAGACCTCCTGCCACGTATACAGTAGACGAACTCGCAGACTATGAATGTTTTGCCAGTGGAGGATTTTTAACCCTTAATAACAGCAGTAATGTGGGAAACACCAGTGTAAATTGCAAGGTAACTTGGGTAGCCTCCTGGTTCCCGCATGCAAATATGACTCCAATATTTCCTACAAAACCAATCTGGTATGAAAATCCAGAGCCCCTAGACCAAACCTGTCACAATATCACAATGACAATACCTTTTTTGCAGTTTTTAGCAGCACAGTCACTGGCAGTAGCAGATAGCTTTTGGATGTGTGGCAATAATGAGCTAAGGAACACTTTACCATATGGGTGGATAGGTTTGTGCGCTCTAGTACGAATGAAAGTCCCATTGTTAATGATTTACCCAGGAATAAAACAGGAAGCTAGCCCAAATGATACGAAAATCCCTTTAAGAGTAAAGAGGCATCTGGTAGAGGATCAGGTAGTGAAGTTGGACATGATCGGACAACCACGAGGTATCCCAGAAGAGTTCAAGGCTAGAAGCGAAATTATTGCAGGGTTCGAGGCTATTATACCTATAATTGCCATCGTAAAACAGGCGGAATGGATAAATTATATTTATTTTAACCAACAGCGAATGTTTAACATCACCAGTGAAGCGTTAAAGGCCATAGGAGAACAAGTGCATGAAACTAGTCGTATGGCATGGCAGAATAGGCAAGTGTTGGATTGGATGTTGGCAGAGAAGGGTGGAGTATGTCACATGTTTGGAGAATATTGCTGTTCCTACATCCCCAATAATACAGCTGTAGAAGGAACGTTCACGAAAGCGATGGAGAAACTTAGTGGACTGCAGACTGAACTAGCTGAAAATGCAGGGCAGAATGAAGCTTGGAGCTGGTTGGGTTCTTGGGGACAGTGGAAGGATGTGCTTGTAAAGGCAGCTTTAGGGGCAGCTGTGGTCCTTATTAGCCTGATCCTGCTGGTCGGCTGCTGTGTGCCAGTCACAAAGAGCCTGTGCCTCAAACTCCTGGACGCGAGGGTCCAAAAGATGACGGTGAACCGAATGGCTGAGTTCCAGATGGTCCAGATGCACATTGAGAACCTGTGTCCCGAGGACACCAAGGGAGGAAACGGCTGGAGTGACGTAAGTGTGTGACCCCGGCGTGGGAGGTGTCACAGGAGCTGAAAGACCTCTGGAGCTGTCGAAAGTATCTTTCAGTAAACTCCTGTGGCTGGAACAGCGGAGAACTATTTCATTTTTCTTTTCTTTTGCTCGATTGAGGAACAGCTGGTTTCCGCAGCTGTAGAAGAGTGCGCGTCATTGACTATGAACGAGGACGGTAATGAAAGGGAACTCCCTCTGCAAGTCCGGAATTGCAGAGCTGTCAGAGGAAAGAGTCCGCAACCACGTGACTTGTCATTTTTGTGGCACTGACCTGGGTACAGGTCCAGACAAATGCGAGACTGTGAAAGTCGGTTGGAAGACTGTTGGGACTGAAACAAAAGTTTGTGAAAAAAAAAAAAGAGAAAAAACATATAATGGAGTGTGATGTCATATGTGTTTGGATGAAGTGTCTTTATAACTGTTCTACATGATTATAAATTACCTGCCTGCAATAAGGTGATGTATCTGGGGACATATGTATCCTGCGGGGTTGCTGTTGGACGGCGCCAAAGCAGCAATATAGTTTCCCCTCTACCAATCAACAATTTGAGTATGTCAAAGGGTCTGATCGCCGGAGGGGTTTTCGGTATTGCACATATGACTCACAGATGCATACCTGACTGATCGTTGCAAGCTGCTCCTGTGATAGTAAGACACAGAGTAGGGGGTGACGCTTAATGTGTTCAGGAAATGCGAGGTGGAACTGATGTTATATTCATAGGATCATACCTACATCATCTGCTAGACTTATAGTTACTACAGTATTATCTGTGTGAGGTTCCTAGAGGGTTATGAATGTACATGATTTTACTCATTATACGTTATCATGTTTTGAATCCAATTTTGTGATCCAATGTTTTGTAATCAAATTTTACTGTGCATTCGCACTATATATTTCACTGTGGTAGTCCGTATAAATGCATACGAAGCTAAGTTTACTGTGTAGCCCAGCACATCAGTTATACATGTATTACTCTTTATCTGCGCATTAGACACCTGCTTGTGAGCAGCACTTACAGGACTTTTTTTTCAAGTGTTGTATAAGGTTTGCACTATTTCATACCTGTAATCATTTGCATTAGTCACAGGCTTACAGTTTACTCATGTCTATTAAAGTACAGAGGGTGTCTACGTGGTGTTCGTGGCAATTGAAGGTCGCTTCGCGACCTGAGGGGGGATATGTAAGAGAAAAGTTTATCTTGGGTTTCTGTGGGAACTTGGCTTGACCGAGGAACTGGGCTGTGGAGTTGGTGGTGGTTTGTGTAATGTGTTTGTGTGCCAGAACATAATGACCCAGAACACAGAACACAATGACCCAGGTTATCAGGACATGGTCCTGCCAAGTGTCCAAACAATTGGATAAACAAAATGTTCCAGGAAAGGTAGTTGTGTAAGGACGATGTTTGACGCAGACGATTGTGTAAGACAGGATGTTAGGCCAAAGAGTGTGTGTGTGTACGTATAAATATGGGAGAAAGACCGAGATTGGGGGGCTCATTCTAAAAACTCTGACCGGTCACGCTGAAGTGTTCTCTGACTTTATTCATGAATAAACAGACCCTTTTGAGTACTGAGCTGAGTCCGATTCCACTTCATTTTCCCCAACAAATGCCAGAGACAGTTCCTCAGCGCAGTGTCTCAGGGTGGCGGAGGACACACCACCTGGGTCCAAATCTTTCCAAGGGTTTTGCTTGCGGAAGAGCTTGAGCACATCCTGTTTTGTCACCGAGAAAGTAGTAGAGGGGGAGGGCTGGTCAGAGGTCACTCCAACTGACCAGCCCTCCGGTCAGTTGGAGTGACCTCTGTTGTTAATTGGATGGGGGAGGAGAGTGGCTTCAAAGTGAATGAATGTCCTTGATCAGTGAGGGGAGAGAAGAGTGGGACATCAAACCTGGCATAAAAGGTGTTGAGTTTCTCTGCCAGCTATAAGTCATCAGCAGCATGTGGGGCTTTCGGCTTATAATTGGTAATTTGCCTAAGGGCTCTCCAGACAGAGGCGGTGTCAGTGACAGAGAATTGCTGCTTCAGATGTTTATTGTATCTGGATCTCGCCTGCTTTACCTCTCTTGAGAACCAGTACTTAGCACCTTTGTAGCTCTCTTTGTCCTTGGCTCTGTAAGTTGCTTCCTTTTCCCTCCGGATCTGTTTTAGTCTGGGTATGAACCAGGGTTCGTCATTGTTAAAAGTCATTCTGGTTTTGTTGGAATTTTGCTGTCCTCACAGAATTGTATGTATGACGTCACTGTGTCTGTGTAGTCATCCAGACTGTCTGTGTTGTTCCAAACACATCCCAGTATGTTGTGTCCAGACACCTATGAAGCTCGTCCACAGCTTCGCTGATCCCCTTCTTGGAAGTCCTCAGTGGAGGATTAGAGAGCTTCAACTTCTGTCTGTATGCCGGGATGAGGTGAATCATGTCATGATCAGAGAAGCCCAGGGCAGGTCGAGAAACAGCCCTGTAGGCCTCACTGACTGTAGTGTAGCAGTGATCCAATGTGTTCTTTTCCCTGGTAAGGCAATTTACAAACTATCTGTACTTTGGGAGTTCCTGGCTCAGATTTCCTTTGTTAAAATCCCTGAGGATAATAACTAGAAAGTCCAGGAAGTTTTGCTCCACACACACACAATTTGATTTGCGAGTGCGTGTTGAGCCTTGTTGCTGTTTGCGCATGGCGGAATGTAAACAGCAGCCAGAATGAATAAAGCAATGATGTTTGCAGATGACATTGTAATCTGTAGTAAGAGGATGGAGGAGGTGGAGGCAAAGCTGGAGAGGTGGAGGTTTGCACCAGAAAGAAGAGGAATGAATATTAATTAGAGTAAAACACAGTACGTGTGTGTGAATGAGAGGGATCCAAATGGAAAAGTGAGCTTACAGAGAGAAGAGATAAAGAAGGTGGAAGATTTTAAGTATCTAGGATCAACAGTCCAGAGCAATGGAGAGTATGGAAAAGAGGCGCAGAAGCGTGTGTAGGCAGGCTAGAACGGGTGAAGAAAAGTATCAGGTGTGATGTATGATAGAAGAGTGTCAGCCAAAATGAAAGGGAAAATGTACAAAACTTTGGTGAGACCGGCCATGCTGTTTGGTCTAGACAGTGGCACTGAGGAAAAGACAGAAAGCAGACATGGAGGTAGCAGAGATGAAGATGCTGAGGATGTCTCTGGGAGTGACCAGGATGAACAGGATTAGAAATGAGTACATCAGGGGAACAGCACATGTTAGAGGTTTTAGATATAAAGTCAGAGAGGCCAGATTGAGATGGTTTGGACATGTGCAGAGAGTGCATTGGCTGAAGTCTGTTGGGTTTGTAACCACCAGGAAAGAGGCCTAAAGGAAGACATGAAGACAGTTTGTGTGACCAAAGAGGATTAAGCAGATAAGGTTAGTTGAAAGAAACTGACTTGCTATGGCGACCCCATATATGGCATACCGTTTTATTATGTTTCACATAAATTTTAAAGAGATCACTTTTACTGTTTACCTGCAGGACTAGATCCACCTGAAACAAAGGAACGGAAACACAAGAGACATGATTAGAATTTTTTTTTTTTTATTTGAAAGGATGTTTTACATAATAAAGTTTTAGTAATGCAAAAATTGCGACTGAATATTAGGAACTATTTTTAAAATATATCCAATTAAAACCAATGTGAAATTTTAAATTTTGAAAAGATCCTGCTCACTGCTTACCTCCAGAACCAGCTCCACCTAAGACAAGGGAAGAAACAAAAAAGACATGATTAGAAAAATTGTTTTCTTTTATCCAACTGTGACGTGGGTTGTTAATTTATAAATCCAGGCAGAGTTGTGCTCCTGTTATGAGGGTGCTGTTGTTGTTTATAATGCTTTTCGATTAAGTTATTTTGACTTATTTAAGTATTTGTCCATTTCATTGCTAACGCTGCAAAAATGTCTCATTACTCAAGCTCATCTCTCAACTTCAAAAACCCTATCTCTCAATGAAAACTCTCCCCCCAATATATACTTTCTGCCCCTCCCCTCGGGCTGAGGTTCCACGTAACCCCGATTACATCACACGTGATATCACTTCCGCCCGCTGATCCGGTCAGGAATTTAAACAGCTGGTTGTGCGTTGCCTCAGTTTGAAATCCCGATGGCGCGCTGTGTAACCACAGCAACTATTGCCCGGTAAAAATATCAAGTGTACTCCCGACACTACCACAAAAAACCCGCTGCAGGTGATGGAGTGCATGGAGCCAAGGGGAGTGTTAATTATGCGTGAATGTGTGCGTGTGGATGTGTGTGCTGCTTTGTCCGAGTCTGCTCTGTCCCATAACCCTCATCCTCTCCCAGGTTGACATTGGCTGGCAACTGTAAAAGATAATCTGTCACCACTTTCCTCCAGCTCAGTCTGCTGTCGATGGTCTGATTTTAGAGTTTGTGGAGGTATCGTCACTCCTCCACAACCTCACTACCTGGAATGCAAAGGGGCCGCAAGGCGGTCCTCTTCTTTTGAAAGTCAATTACCATCTCCCTGGTCTTGTCTATATTGAACAGCAAGTGATTCTCTCCAGTCCACCCCACAAATCCATCCGCAAGCCTCCTGTACTCCTCGTCCTGCCCACCACTTATACACCCCACAACTGCAGAGTCATGGCATGACTCTGAGTTGTGCTGGAATTCTGAGGTGTACAATGAGAAAAGGAATGGAGATAGCATAATTAATTATTATTTATCTATTATCTTTTTAATTCCTACGTCTACCGTACGTTTTTTTTGGGAGATGCTGTATCTAGTCTCAGCAGCAGCGACCAATAGGGACAATTTTGAAGGCGGAAGGGGATTTTTGAACACATTCTGCCATTATGTTCACCAAAAGAAAAAACACTCAGAAGATTGACGATGTGGAAGAGAGCCCTAACTCTGAAGAAAATAAAAAACAATCCTTAAAGGTCCCCTATTATGCAAAACTGACTTTTATGAGGTTTTAACCTTTTATTTTACTTAGTACTACCCCAAACAATCCCCCAAAGTGTGTTTTATTGTGATTCATGCTATTTTGAGATATTTAAATTCAAAGTAAGGGGCGTGTTCTCCAAACCTCTAACGACTGGTGGAACATAGTGACGTACATCTGTTTTTTGTTCAGCCCCCTGCAGCTCAAACACCCTCCCCCACTTCTACTTCCTTCCTCCGAACCGCTTTGTTTACTCAATACGTCTCACACCTCGCCCCTCCCGCTCCACGCTGTGCTGGGTGGGTAGGGAAATCACAATGAATGACAACCAATCGCAACCAACGGGGCGGGTCCCGGGAAAAAAAAAAGAAAAAAAGACTGAAACAAGCTGTTTTGAGTTCCGGGTAGGAAACTGCGCTCCCAAACAGGGTAGTATTTATAAACTTTTGTGTTGAGATTGTGGCGGAATGTAAAATTATGCATATCAGATACATAGCACAGGATAAAATAAGGGAAAAAAGGCATAATAGGGGACCTTTAAAAGTCTGGATGTTTTACTCTGACTTTGTTTTTAAGAAAACATTTTTGGTCTTTAAAAATTCAAGTGCAATTATTAATTTTTTACTTGTCAATATGCTTTTTAGCTCAGTGGTTTCTACGAGCACTGCTAAAGAGAGAAATGTTTCTTTAAAGCCTGTTCTTAGGATTACAAGCCTGCATTTAACCTGGCACAGTGACAAAAAATGCTGAGGTTCCTTAACCTAAACCTCTTTCAGAGGTGTGCGCTGTCCAAAAATAATGGACATCCTGCAGCCAATCAGAATCGATTGTGGTATCCCCAGAAGCTGACATAAACGATAATGACTCAATGTAAATTTGCCTAAAAAAATCTTTATATACTAATACAGTATGTACAGCAGCAATAAAGGCTCCCTTTTACCAAAAGCTACACCACCATACTCGTCAATCTTTTTACCACCAATGCTTGGTAATAAATTAATTTCAACAAGTCTAAACTATCAGTCTCTTCATTTAATAACATTACATGACTGGTCTTTTTGTTGTGGTTCTGCTTTTTGTTGACATACTGTAATTGAAATATTAACTCATGTTACTGTGGATCATAATGGAAAGGGTAGTATTTTCTTCTTCTCAGTAGCATTGTCAAATGTTTAATTGTTTCTAAGCAGCAAACAGGCTCATTTTGCCAAAGAGAAGACAATCAGTTGCGCTAAATGTACCTGTTGGTTTCTTTATACCAGTTTTAATGGTGGTAGTAATAGTAGTGGTAGTGGTAGCTGGAGTAGGAGGACTTTAGGCAATGACATAAAAACTTTGTATTCATGTTATCAGTACCAGAATTTTTTTTTTAAACTTGTTCCTTCTCAGTTTATATAAAACATTGCCTTTTTCCACTTCATTGACTAAAATCTTTGAAGTCAAATTTGATCATTTTCTCATTTACACAACAGGCAATTCTGAAAATTACTGAATGAAAAATAGTAATGGAAGTAATTCATAGTCAAAGAGTGAAAATGTTTGAAATTATGTTAAATTAGAGATCACAAGTGCAAAAGTGTGCAATGAAATTAACCAGAGAAATTATTAAGAGTGATTTTTTTTTTAAACTTACCCTTAACACATTGTGGAAGACGAGGGGACCACTGACTATTGATGTCACAAGTTGGGTTATGTGTTCCTTCCAGATCATAGCCTGCATCACACTCTATTGTAATAGAGGCCTGGAACCCATGCGGTGGTCGGGATCCTCCAGTAATACGGCCATTTGGAATATTCGGTACCGCACATTCAACCTCTGAAAGTTGACATATTGAAAATTAATGAGACAGCAATGATAAACAATAGAAAATTGAAGGTTAATACAGTTTAAATTTTAAAGATTACTTACTGACACATTTGGGAGGGTCAGAAGTGAATTTTTGGTGCAATGAACACTTCACAATTCTTGATCCCTTCAATACATATCCTAGATTGCATTGGTATGTTATATCACTTCCAAACTCATAGGATTTCTTTTTCGGTTGGTAATCCCCATTGTCAATCAACCCCGGGGCGTTACATGGCAACGCTGAAAAACAAAATATCATTTAAACTGTAAAAAGACATCTTATTTACAAAGCACTTTTCACATAAAGTTACACAAAGTGCTTAACAAATAAAAAGTTTATCAGAATTAAGATTCAAATCATTAAAAAAAAGGGAGTGAAAAACAAACATGTGTTAAACGAACACACATAAAACACTTTACACATGCATCAACACACATGCATTAACCCTTCATCCCTGCCTCCCAGTCCCCTCGCCCCCCGCCCTCTCCCACACACACACACATTTCCCGTGAAACTCTAGCTACTGTCTCTTTAACTGAACGGCAAAATAAACCTCTGGCTTGATGCTGTGAGGAAATAATAATTGGGGATTGATCCATATGAGGAGTTGGACTGCCCAGGACTGCAGAAGTCAAAACCACAGGGGTCCACCCAGCTCAAGGAGGTGCAGGCACCCACAGAAGCCACCTGGCTAAAATGAGGAACCCGCACCACCTAGGCCAATCAGAGAAGACCCCACAGACTGACCAGGCAGAGCTAGTGGGATGGAGGATCCCCATGAGGAAAGACTGGAATGAGACATAGAATAAAACAAAAGACCAATAACTAGTAAAACTGGTTAAATACTATTTAAGGAATTAATCAGAAAACTAAATCACAACAAAAAAAAAAGATGTAAAAATAGAAACATAAAGAAACAGATTTTCTTTGTTTTTACCATCACAAACAAAGACAAAACTCAAGAGGGGAGACGTTGACTCAGGGGTTAGAGCGTTCGCCTGCGAACCGGAAGTTTGCGGGTTTGCATCCCACTGAGTTCACATTTAGAGTCCTTGTAGAAGATACTTAACCCCCCCTTTCTTCCACCATTGGCGCACCCATAGGTGGCAGACTGCTGCAGTGTAATGCAGCACACAATTTTCCCAGTCAGGGATTAATAAAATATCATGTTTATGTTTAAGTAAAAGCCAAGTTAATATGGTGGGTTTTCAGCATCTTCTTAAAAACATAAAAAGACTCTTCGGCCATGAGTTTCTCTGGCAGGCTGTTCCATAGGCGAGGACCATAATGTTGGAACAATTCCTCACTGTTAGTTTTTTGAAGATGGACCGTTAGGAATGACCGTTGGAGCAATGCACAAAGACCTTTTTGAGAAGGTTACCATCTAGGCCCACTTGTCCAAGACACATTTTGCTCTTTCAATGCAGGCAGCAGCTGTCCAGTACAAAGAATTTGTCCCCACAGTATCTGAACCATTACCTCCCACAAAACAGAATGCTCCCGACCTACCTCGATCATGGGTCTTGATGACAAACGTGATTTTCTGAAATGATGGAGATGGGACAATATTGGCACCGCCGCTTTAAACTTAACAAACTTGGAAAAGGAAAAGCAGGAACTCCAAAATAATTTCAGCATCATGAAGGAAGGCTTGTATTGGCCAAACAAATCAGCCAAAGAAATAACAAGTGCAAGCGTCAACATTGGTGAACTGCAAAGGTAGGCGTTTGTTGCTACTGTGACAAGAACAGAAGCGCAGAAGCAAGCATTGGCAAAAGACAGAAGTAACAACAGAGGAGACCGCCCGCCGGACAAGCTGTTCTGACTGTTATGGAGATCCATCGTTTCAGCAGTTTAAATCGACTGGTTAAAACTGTTGTTTAGGTTTGGAAAGCAGCAAAACACTTCATTGTTTTAGTGTGTCTTCACAAGTTCTTCTGGCAGAACAGAAGGATGCCATCTTCCCAGGGACAACGGTAAACAGACTAGTAATGTATGAAGATCAGACCACCAGACTGTTGGTTTGCTGTGGTAGGATACAGAGCTTTAAGCAAGATCACATTACTGTTCGTGTGTCCGTGCTTTCAGCCCGGGAAGCTCACAGCTATGGCCATGAAGAAGTGGCTAAGGACCCTACTAAAGATGAGAAGAAAAGCTTGGTTGTTCTACTGCCTGTTAAGGACCAAAAACCCAAGATTCTGAAGGTTTGACTTTGGAGCAAGGGATCCATATTTTTGTTCCCTCAGAAGGGATCAAGTGGGAGGTGTTAAGTCAAACTTTGGGGCCAAAGAAAATCATCCTGCCACAGCTGAGTTAATCAGAGAGTAGAAAGAGTAAGCAGGAAAAGAACTAACTAAACCACAGGAGAAGAAAATGCAAAGAATTCACCACTCCGAGGCTAAAAGCAAGCATAAAACTAATCTAAGAACAGAGAAAGCTACCCAAAGTTGGAGAGGCAGCTGGTGAGAAAAATTACTTTTAAGAGGACTGTGGAATTCCAACCTTTAGTATGCTGTACAGCTACAAATACAATATCACTGTTAAATGGAAAGCTACAAGCTACATACTGTAGTTGGAAATCAAGCATTCATTTGAATGCTTATATTTTCTTTGTTATTTATAATTTTTTCACCAGCTCTACAACTGCTTTTGTATCACCAACAAGAATAAAAATAAAAGAGATAAAAGGAAAAGCAAGTTGTGATCTTTGAGTGGAATCCAGTCACTCCTGTGTAGGTGCCCGCCTACCCTCTCAAGCTCGGGAGTTAAGAATACACCTTGACAGTGAGTGTTGTATATTGTACGACAAGTTCAAGTGTCGAGAACTTTATTGAATCGATCGAAAGGCTTAATCTGGTGTTTAACAGAAAACCTTGTACAAAGTATAAACTGTGGAGATTACAATATTTGCTTACTAAACCCAAATAAGCTGAGAAGTATTGATGACATTATAAACACAATGTTTTCAATGTCACTGTATCTAACGATACCCAAACCCAGTGGAATAATATCACGTAGTGCCACAATAATGGACATCTTTGTCAATGGCATATTACAAGTGGCCTCTTTATCGCTGACTTTACAGATCATTTAACTATATTCACTGTTTCAGAATCGATTTTAAAAAGGAAAATACATTTTGTGAATAATTAGGAGTGATTTTTTTTAACTTACCTAAAACACACTGTGGAAAAGGGAACCACCGACTATTGATGTCACAGCTTGAATATCTAGTTCCTACGGTAACATAACCTTTATCACACTCGATCGTAATGGTAGCCATGAATCCATGAGGCGGTCGGGATCCTACAGTTATCTGACCATTTGGAATATTCGGTATCGCACATTCAACATCTGAAAGTTGACATATTGAAAATGACTGAGACAGCAGTAATAATTATTAGAAAATTCTCCTCTTCACTTTCAAAGCAATTCACAATCTGAACCCACCCTACATCCTCCTCCCACCCTCTCCGTTCCTCTTTTTCTCTTCTCGTACCACCTGACCATCTCGCTACTATGGGGGAATAAGCTACCCAGTTTTGGAAATCACTCCCCCTGATTTACATAATCTGGACTCTTTCCCACTTTTCAAATCCAGGCTCAGAACTCATCTTTTCAGGGAATCATACAGTTAGCCCAGTTTTCTTTATTTTATTTGCTTTGCTCTGCTTTGCCTTGGTTTGCTCGCTTTTTTTCATTTGTTTCTAGTTTTATTGTTATATTAATTCTGGTTTTATGTTTTGTGAACTGTACAGTGACCTTGGATGTCCAGAAAGGCACTGGACATCCAAGGTCCAGTGCCTTGGATGTCCAGGCACTGGACCTTTATGTCTTTATGTCTTCATGTCTTCATGAAGACATGAAGACATAAATTATATTGTTATTATATTTAAAAGATTACTTACTGACACATTTGGGGGGGTCGGGAGTGAATTTTCCATCCCATGAACACTTCAAAATTCTTGATCCATTCAATGTATATCCTGGATAACATTCGTATTTTATAGTGCTTTCCAACTGATATGAATCCTGTTCTGGCTGGTAATCCCCATTTTTAATCGATTCCGGACCCTTACAGCGCACCACTGAATAACAAAACAAGATTTTTTTAGATTGTAAAATGACATAAAGTTCATAAAATGGGAAATTAAAATTTGTCAAACAAAAACAGGACAAACCTTCACATGTAGGTGGCTTGTTATCCCAGCCCTTATCTGTACACCGTAATTCTGTTGCTCCAATCAGTTTAAAACTAAATAAAAACAGAGTTAATACTTGCAATGTTGTTGTTGATATATTCATATGTGATTTTCTAAATGAGAACAAATGTATTTTTTTATTTTTACCAACCCTGTCTTGCAACTGAAAGTAGCTTTATCACCAGATGAACTTTCATCAAAAACAATGACTACGTTTGAATCTAGTACATTGATTGCTGGGCATTTTTTTCCTAAAACAAAGAACATAACAATGGAAAAATCAGGCCATATTCTATAAACCACCAGAAAGATGTTATCTACCAGGACACAATCAATTAGCGTCAGTATAGAATTATTAGCCAACAGTGCAGGTCAAAAGCACCAAAAAAATCAATGTTTTTGGTTGTGATTGCATTTAAATGAACATTTGTACAAATGACATAGTGAAGCAATGAACTGGAAAATGACTAATTTAATGATCGTTTTTAAAGGAGAGAGTACATCGGCAGAAGGATGCTGGATTTGGAACCACCAGGAAAGAGGACAAGAGGGAGGCCAAAGAGGAGGTTTGCATTATACCACTAATGCAGTGAATGAAGACATGAAGACATGAAGATAGTTGGTGTGACTGAAGAGGATGCAGCAGATAGGGTTAGATGAGCGAAACTGACTTACTGTGGCGACCCCTGAAGGGAGAAGAAGACAATAGTTGGCTTGTGTGTATTAAAAGATGTACTGGAAATATAAATATGTACTAATAAACTGTCGACTTTGTAAGGTATCGTTTTTGTTTGGAGAGCAAAGCATGCGATTTCAGCAAATATGGTCGTACTGGCATTTCTGTATGGCCAAAAAACTTCAACACCATGATTTACAATGTAACTTCCACACATTTAGTACTATTTGAATTTCTGTTTCGTTTTGAAGAAATGTATATGTTTGGTTTTTCTTGGTGTCATTGGAGACTGCGGTAACATTTTGTTTTGGCTTCTATACATTACTGAAAGAAGAGATGTCAGCAAAGATAAAAGAGTTAGTTAGATTCCCAAGCTAATTCCTCGGATGGTTAGTCAGACCAACAAGTTTTCACAGTGGTTTTTATGTACAAGACAAGATTGTAACAAATAAATTAATCAGTCATGGAAACCACTTGTGCCTATTTTACTAGGAATTATGTACAATATTAAACAAAATGATAGGTCAACAATATTAAAATCCCCTCAAATTACTCCACAACCAGGCCTTGAAAGGTCTTCATAAAAAGCCTACGATTTAATTCCTGATTGCTCGATTAGTTAGAGAAGAGAGTTTAGATGGTAAGTTTAAAGTTGTACTCACCTCTAACAGGAATGATAAGCCAAAAACTGGTCAGAAGTAACAAGCCAGAGAAACCCATTTTCATTATCTGTGATCTGACGGAGAAAAAATAGACAGAAAAAGTTTGTTACAAAGATTCAAATAAAAATACTGTCTGGAAAACAGTTTAAATGATCGAAGTTAATGAAGAACCATTTTTCCCCGCTTCAATTTCAGTTTAAAATTTAAACTCTGGTTTATGTTATGGTTGCAAATTGAACAAAAACACACCATGAATTTAAAAAAAAACCCTCAAAAAATTTACGAAATTCAGGAATCTTTTTAAACTGTGCTCTTTCAGATACAGTATTTTCAACATTAAATGAGGCATGAATTGACATACTTAAAATGTTCTACAAATTGTATTTAATCCATTTTAAAGTGTAGTGTCTGAAAATGTAGATGATTTCAGATAAACATCTTCAGAAATATTTTCTCTATCAGTCACTGTGTTCGACTTAAGGCTACCGGTACACACTCTTTGGAGCCTAACTGTGTCATATTATCTGATAAGAATTCTTAAGGGGGTCACCCAGTGACCTTTTTGAGACTGCAAAGAGAAGATCAACGATCTATTGATGGAAACCAGATGGAAGAAAGCATTGCCATTCTCTGCTAAAACTTTCTAAATTAGCAAAAAGAGGACAGGCTTTTTTTATCGGATGCTTAAAATATCACCTCACAATTTCTTGGTGTGGCTTTTTTTTTTGTCTTGGCATCCATCCAACCTTTTGCTATGAATATTTTGTAATAAACTAGATGGGGTAGTTCGGGCATCTGGTCAGGATGCCCCCCGAGGGCCTCGTGGGCGAGGTGTTTTGGGCATGTCCCACCGGGAGGAGACCAAGGGGCAGACCCCGGACCCGCTGGAGAGACTATGTCTCACAGCTGGCCGGGGAACGACTTGGGATCCTTCCGGGTGAGCTGGAGGATGCAGCCCGGGTGAGAGAGGCCTGGGCTACCGGTTTGAGGCTGTTGCCCCCGCGACCCGACCCCGGGGGTAGGGACCTGACACTAGGGATGGCCAGCTCGAGCCTTGCTGCTCGAGCTGAGCCGAACAGAGTGACACAAAAGTATCACGAGAATTGCTCCGATTCCATGTGTCGGAATGCCAAACATCGCGCGACCCAAAATCCGAGCTACTGTCACGTGGAGCCAGGTGTCGAAGAGCTCGGAAAGTTTGAATGGGCGGGTCGGTCAATCAGTCAGAAGATATAAAAGGGTTTCATTCATTCAGGGAGACGTGGGTTTTTGCGAGGAGGCGATTTTCTAGCGATTTGCGACATCACAGCTTTGGATTCTACAGGGATTTTATCACAGCAGGTATTGTACACAATAAAATCACTTTGATCTTGTTAGACCTTTTGTAGGTGTTACTTAAAACACACACACACATTCAACCAACACAGTCACACACGCACACAGACACACAGATTTATCAGATTGTTTTTAGGATTCACCAACACAAATATAGTGTTTGGGTTTGAGAGGTTGAAAGAGTATTTGCGAGAATTGTGTGAGAGTGGCCCTGCGACAGACTGGCGACCTGTTCGGGGTGTACCCTGCCCTTCGCCTTAAATCATCGGGATGGGCTCCGGCACCCCCCGGAACCCCAAAAGGGGTAGACGGATAAGAAGATGACTGACTGTATGAGAGTGAAAGGTGAGTGTGTGTTTCTGTGTGTAAGTTGTAAATGGAGGGAGAACCAGTTCTGTTTTAATAGTCACAACCGGCAGCGTCATCTTCAGCGGAGAATGACATTTTGTGGGACCTGCTGGACAGGCGGGTTGGTACGTATTTTCATCTGATCAACGATGTCCTCATGTTACATGGTTTTACAATCCTAACTACTTTTTTCTACGTGAAAACCAGGGAAGTCAGTGCGCGACAGTGGTGGTTCAGAGATGCCTGCCGGATCCCTACTTCTTCAGGGGAGAAGACCCGCTCGCATTCTGGGCATCGAGGACAACAGTTTACCCAAACCTGCACAAACTGGCCAAGCATCTCCACATGCCAGCAACCTCGGTGCCCGGTGAGCGGGTCTTATCCAAAGCGGGAGAGGAAGTCAGTCTGAAGAGGAGCAGACTAAAGCCAAGCACCGTGGAAATTTTTTTATTTTTAAATAAAAAACATTTACAATTTACAATGTCTAAAAATGTCTAATTTCTGCGCTATTTTAGAGCCGCAGAGACTCTCTTACGTCTTTCCTGAATGTTGCTGCTTGTGTCACAGATTGTTGATTAAAGGTCCCCTATTATGCAAAACTGACTTTTATGAGGTTTTAACCTTTTATTTTACTTAGTACTACCCCAAACAATCCCCCAAAGTGTGTTTTATTGTGATTCATGCTATTTTGAGATATTTAAATTCAAAGTAAGGGGCGTGTTCTCCAAACCTCTAACGACTGGTGGAACATAGTGACGTACATCTGTTTTTTGTTCAGCCCCCTGCAGCTCAAACACCCTCCCCCACTTGAGTAAACCGCTTTGTTTACTCAATACGTCTCACACCTCGCCCCTCCCGCTCCACGCTGTGCTGGGTGGGTGGGGAAATCACAATGAATGACAACCAATTGCAACCAACGGGGCGGTCCCGGGAAAAAAAAAAGAAAAAAAGACTGAAACAAGCTGTTTTGAGTTCCGGGTATGAAACTGCGCTCCCAAACAGGGTAGTATTTATAAACTTTTGTGTTGAGATTGTGGCGGAATGTAAAATTATGCATATCAGATACATAGCACAGGATAAAATAAGGGAAAAAAGGCATAATAGGGGACCTTTAAAATCGTATTTAATTTATACAGTATTTCTCTTGCCAAAACATTACAAAGTGCTTTAGATTAAAATATCAAAACAGACTTTTTCTATACTTTGATTTGGAGAACATCGAATTGGACACAACTGAAAATATCACACATTCTCCCAAAACAAAACTCTTTACGAAATCTTCTGCGCGCTTGCACAAAAACATCTGTTTAATTGTATCAGTGTGTTCATTTTCCCTTCCGTAAGATTCTATCAGCCGGTCCTCTAGAGTTATTCAAATGACAATGGGTCAAGTGTGTGCTTTATTGAACATTTAATTACATTGTCAGTAACAGAGGGAAATTTGATTGTTTAGGTAACTGTTACTATGGCAACGAATTAACGTAATCTCATTTCATGATAAAAAAATAAACTACAAGAGTAATTGCCCCACAACAACCCACATTTCATCTTCTAGTAAAACAAAATTTGAGGCGTAGATTTTTTTTTCTTGGGGTTTGTTTTTCATATGTGCATGCGCAGCCTGCAAACGTGCCGACTCGTGTCGACTTTTCGCAGTTGCTTGAAGTTGCTCGATGAGTCGCGAGGCCTCGGATTTCCCATCCCTACCTGACACAGAAGTCGGGGATGATTGCCCTTAAATAGATGGCAGGATCCACAGATGTGTGGCATCAGGAATCATTTTCAGGTGTCCCTGATCAGGGTGATGAGAAACATCCAGGGCTCCCTCTGGCAGTAGGTGAAGGGGTCCTGACAACAGTAAGTTGAATTTGAACTTATCCTGTGTGTTTGTTAAACATGATGCAGGTATGAAAATAGAATATGTTAATTAATATGTTAAAATTAAGTAATATTAAATGTTACTTATTTTGGTTACTTTTAATAACTATGTTCATTTTTATTTCACTTACTTTCTTTTCTCTTGCTTCCACCAGACCATTGTTGTCTGAAGCCCACAGCTTTACAACTGACAGGAACATAGGTAGAACTGAAGTCAAAATAGACTTAATAAACTTAATAGACTTAATAAATCAAGCAATAAAATAAAATCATGTTACCAGAATGATAAAATATTATAACTAAACACTACACCTTCTTCTTGACAGGCCCTTGGTCTTTCTAGCAAAGTAGACACAGGTTTTGTGGCTTTTGTCCCTGCCCATTCATTGTTTGAATCCTGAGGACTCTCTCTATTTTTGGTGACTAACAATTACTACTGTTTGACTGTTGGACCGTCATCATGCTCGTCAGGCTTTTGTCTCATCTGCGGACTTGCAGATGACAAGGTCGAAGGATTGATGGAGCAGACACTTTGTTGAGCTGATTGAAGTTGTCAAGGGTCCCGGGATCTTTTGTAAGGTTTTAAATGATTAATATTTACTTTGTTTTTAAAGATTGTTGGTTTTTCAATTTTTGCCAGTTTGTCGGAAACAGATTCAATGTTGTATGGCGCAGAAAAATCTGGTTCCATTCTTTCTCCTTTTCTTGTATACTTCCTCTTGTTCATCAGAAGAACCTCATCTCCAAATGACTACGTGACACCCTGGAACTTCTCTTTAACCTTTTTTGCATATGTCCGCTTTTGTTTTTCTCGACGTTCATGGACATTGTCTTGAACTTTGTCTGCACAAGCCTTCCCTTATTTTGAGCTAGACTCAAGGTTACAGGGAAAATACACAGAAAGTGGAGGATTTTAAGTACTTAGGATCAAGGAATAGTGTGGAAAAGAGGTGAAGAAGCGTGTGCAGGCTGACTGGAATGGGTGAAGAAAAGAATCAGGTGTGATGTGTGATAGAAGAATTTCAGCTTTTAATGTCAACCGTTATGTCATTCCACTAAAAATGTGTTGTTATGGCCTGTACGGTCTTTGTAACTTGAGTCTGTCTCCAATTAGACAGGAATGAAACTCTGCAAATAAATCTCTGGCATCTTCTTTGGTTTTTATAGCTCTTTGCCTCCCACACCAGAGTTCTCCATCCAAATGGCAATTACACAAAAATAATTTAAAAAATTGGTCAAGTATATAATTTTTTAATTATACTATATTGTACTCATCATCAAATTAACAAACCTTTAACTTTGAATTGGGAAATAAATTTCTAGAGGGTTTGCTTTTGTGATTTGTTAAACGCTTTTGGGTATGTCTGTGAAGACAGAAAGGTGTAAACTTCCTCCCACCTCTTTTCTATGTCTGGAAATACTATACACATTCAACATTACAACTAACAAATGCAATTACAAATCCACTTCTCCCAGAGTTTAATCTGATCATTTATTGCTATTATTAAAATTATTATTGCTTAAAAGCCTTTTTATTGAATCCTATGATTTTGTTTTCACACAACTAAGAACATACAAATAAAATATTCTATGACATTCGCCATGCTTTCCTTTAATCTATACTGAATAAAAAGAACATGTTGAACCGATGACAAATCAATGGAAAAACTTTATTCTGGTGTTAAACAGAAAACCATGTACTGTATGTCTGTGGTGATTACAATCTTGACTTACTTAAACCCAAATAAGCAGGAAAGTATTGATGACTTTATTAATCCAATGTGTACAATGTCACTCTATCCAACACTAACCAAACCCAGTAGAACAACATCACATAGTGTCACGATAATCGACAACATCTTTACTTATAACATGTAAAGTCATTTATAAGTGGCCTCTTTATTGCTGACACTACAGATCATTTTCCTATCTTCACTGTCTCAGAATCTGATTTTAAAAAAGAAACAAAAATTAGCAAAAATATTTTACAATGAATACTAACTGAAGAAACAAAAAACAATCTCAACAACGGCTTAATGCAACTGGAAGGATGTTTATGAAGAGACAGATGTCGACAAAGCATACAATAATTTTCTAAACTTATTTATGACTCACTATAACGATCACTGTTTCTTAAAGGAAATGAAAGTAAACTGAATATGTAAAAACAATCCGTGACTGACAAAAGGAATCATTAATGCTTGCAAAAACAAAACTAACGTAACGTAATGTATAAAATATCCATAAAAACAAAAACAGAACAAATATATAAAAAACACAAAAATAAACTAATAGATATAATTAGAACAAGAAAACAATTTCATTAATTTAACAAATACAAGCTTGCATTTAAACATCAAGACTTGCATATTTTTTAAGAAATAATAACTTACATTTCTTCTTTAAAAAGAAAAGATTAGAACATAATTTAAGTTCATCATCATATTTTTTTTCCAAAGATCCACACCTTTAATAGAAATACAGAATTTTGTAACATTTGTTCTAAATTTATTTTTAAATGAACACATCATTTCCTCTTTGTTAGTGTTGGACGTTCCCTAATGTTAAACATATTTTGTAGAGAGTTTGACATCAAATGATTTTTTTTATCTTAAACATAAATTTTAAAGTGTGTAATTCCACTAAATCATAGAAATTCAATATTTTAAAATAGATTATTGGTTGGTTGAAGATGAAAATGTTATTACTCGTGTTGCTTTTTTCTGTATAATATAAATTGGTTTTGTGTTAGTTTTGTACGTATTTCCCCAAATCTCGATACAATAAGTTAAATATGGAAGTACTAATGTATTATATAACATAAACAAACTGTTTTTATTTATTACTAATGTATTATATTACATAAACAAACTGTTTTTATTTATTACTAATGTATTAAATAAACAAACTGTTTTTATTTGTTACTAATGTATTATATAACATAAAAAACTGTTTTTATTTATTACTAATGTATTATATAACATAAACAAACTGTTTTTATTTATTACTAATGTATTATATAACATAAACAAACTGTTTTTATTTAGGACAAATCTGACTTTATAAATGATTGCTATTACTTTAGACAGTTTATTTTTTGTATAACTTCTGTGCGATTTCCAGCTTAATTTGTGATCTATAATCATACCAAGGAACTTACTGTCGTAAGCTCGTTCCATAGGGGTGTCATTAAGCATAATTTGTATTTGTTTAGGTACTTTTAGTTTTGTAAAAATGATAAATTTAGTTTTTTCAATATGTAATGACAATTTATTTACGTCAAACCATATTTTTATTCTACCCAATTTTCTTTAATTGTATAATTTGGTTCAGGTCTTTTCCTGAAAAATAAAATGTAGTGTCGTCTGCAAATAATACATAGTTTATTATTTTGGATGTGTAACACAAATTATTGATGTATAAAAGAAAGAGTTTAGGCCCCAGCGTTGAGCCTTGTGGAATTCCACGTATGACCTTTAATAAATCACATGTTGCCTCCTTTATTTGTACATACTGATATCTATTTTCTAAGTAGCTCTGAAGCCATGTTTGTGCTATTCCTCGAAAACCAAATCTGTCTAGTTTTCTCAGTAGTATATTATGATCTATGGAGTTGAAAGCTTTCTTAAAGTCTATGAAAATAACAATACCATAATTGAGTCTTCTTCTTCTTTCGGCATTTCCCTTTAAGGGTCGCCACAGCAAGTCAGTTTCTTCAATCTAACCCTATCTGCTGTATCCTCTTTGGTCACACCAACTATCTTCATGTCTTCCTTCACTGTATCCATGAACCTCCTCTTTGGTCTTCCTCTAGTCCTCTTTCCTGGTGGTTCCAAATCCAGCATCCTTCTTCCGATGTACTCTCTCTCTCTCCTCTGCACATGCCCAAACCATCTCAGTCTTGCCTCTCGAACTTTATCCCCAAAACCTCTGACATGTGCTTTTCCCCTGATGTACTCATTTCTAATTCTGTCCATCCTGGTCACTCCCAGAGAGATTCTCAGCAACTTCATCTCTGCTTCTAGTCTTTTCTTCAGTGCTTCTGTTTCTAGACCAAACAGCATCGCCGGTCTCACCACGGTTTTGTACACTTTCCCTTTGATTCTAGCTGAAACGCTACTGTCACACATCACAACTGATACTTTCCTCCACCCATTCCAGCCTGCCCGAACATGCTTCTACACCTCTTTTCCACACTCTCCATTGCTCTGGAATGGAGATACTTAAAATCGTCCACCTTCTTTATCTCTTCTCCCTGTAACCTCACTTTTCCATTTGGATCCCTCTCATTCACACACATGTACTCTGTCTTACTCTGACTAATCTTCATTCCTCTTCTTTCTAGTGCAAACCTCCACCTCTCCAGCTTTTCCTCCACCTCTTCCCTCCTCTGACTACAGATCACGATGTCATCTGCAAACATCATTGTCCATGGGGATTCCTGTCTGACCTCGTCTGTCAGCCTGTCCATCACCATGGCAAACAGCAAAGGGCTCAGAGCAGATCCTTTGTGCAGTCTCACCCCCACACTGAACTCCTCTGTCTCACCTACAGCACACCTCACCACTGTCTTACAGCCCTCATACATGTCCTGAACCACTCTAACATACTTCTCTGTCACACCAGACTTCCTCATACAATACTATAGTTCTTCTCTAGGTACCCTGTCATACGCTTTCTCCAAATCTACAAAGAGACAGTGCAGCTCCCTCGGACTTTCTCTCTACTTCTCTATTAGCATCATCAAGGCAAATACTACATCTGTAGTGCTCTTTTTTGGCACAAAACTATACTGCTGCTCACAAATTCATACTTCAGACCTTAGTCTAGCTTTGACAACTTTTTCCCATAACTTCATCGTTTGACTGATCAGTTTTATTCCTCTGTAGTTACCACAACTCTGCACATCTCCCTTGTTCTTAAAAACAGGAACTAGCACACTTCTCCATTCATCAGGCATCTTTTCACTTTCTAATATCCGGTTGGAGAACCTAGTCAGAAACTCTACTGCCAACTCACCTAAACACTTCCATACTTCTACAGGAATAGCATCAGGACCCAGAGCCTTTCCACTCTTCATCCTCTTCACTGCCCTCTTTATTTCTACCTTAGTATTCAAAGCTACTTTCCGCTCCAGTTTGGTAACATCTTATACTCTTTGTTCTCTTTCTTTTTCTTCATTCATCAACTCTTCAAAGTACTCTTTCCATCTTCCCATCACATTACTGGTATCTGTTAAGAGACATCCATTCCTGTCTTTAATCACCCTAACTTGCTGCACATCCTTCCCATCTTTGTCTCTCTGTCTTGCCAACCTGTAGGTGAAAATGAAACTAAATGAAACACTGTAGTTTGTTTAGTAAAAAAATAAGTTAAAGCAAAGTGATAATTAAACATTTTAAAAGAGATAATTTTGACCTCTTACCTTCAGAACCAGATCCACGTGAAACAAAGCATTAGAAACATAAAAACATCATTAACAGGCTTTAAAAAAAAAAAATCTAAATAAAATGATTTATGTATTAAAATGTAACGAATGCAAAAATTGTGGCTGAACATGGGGAACTTTTGATTTTAAAAAAAAGTCAGACTAAAAGTGAAATAACAACTGAAACTTTAAAGAGATCCTGTTCACTGCTTACCTACAAAACCAGATCCACGTGGAACAAAGTAACAGAAACCCAACATAGATGATATGTAAACTTGTTTTATTTTGTTTTATCTTAATATAGTCTGTTTGACAGATTTATCAATAGTGCAAACATGGGCCTTAGCATGAGAAACCAAGTGAAATACTGTAGTTTATTCAGAAAAATAAACAAAGTAAAACCAAAGTGAGAGAGATTCTCTTGACTCCTTACCTCCAGAAAGTGATCCACCTGAAACAAAGGAAGAAAAAACACAAAATACCGGATTAGTGAGGTAGGATTTTTTTTTTTTTACAAATATACAGTATATATTCATATATAAAATTAATGTTTCATATAAAAAAACAGAGTAAATAATGCAAATAAATGCAGCTGAACATGAGAAATTTTTTATTTAGAAAAAGTGCAAGTAAAACCCAAGTAAAACACAAAATTTTAAAGACATTCTGGTCACTAATTACCTCCAGAACCAGATCCATTTGAAAGAAAGGAATGGGAAATGAAAAACATGATAATAAACTTTTTAAAAGTCTAAATATAAGTTCTTTGACAGATTAAATTCTTAGTCGTGTAAAGATGGACTTGAGCATGAGGAACTAAGTGAAAGACTGTAGGTTATTTGGAAAAAAAAAAGAAGTAAGAAAGGCAAACAATGTAATTTGCCTACATTGTTTGTAGGCAACAAAGTAAAACCAAAGTGAGAGATGAGCATATTTAAAGAGATCCTTTTTCTGCTTACCTACAGAACCAAATCCACCTGAAACAAAGGTGCAGAAACACAACATACATGAATAGTAAACCTGTTTTTATTATTATTATTATTGTTATAATGGTTTATATGATAAAGTGTAAGAAATGCAAAGGATGTGGCTGCACATAAGAAACTGTTTATGCAGAAAAAATAAAACTTAAACCAAAGTAAAAAGTGAAATTTTAAAGAGAACCTTTGACTATATTATCTCCAGAACCAGATCCACCTGGAACAAAGGAGCAAAAACACAAAATATATTATTAATAAAGTGTTTTCTGAAATCTGAAAAACTAATCTGTTTGACAGATTAAATCCTTAGTGGTGTAAAGATGGATCTTAGCATGAGGAACTAAGTGAAACACGATAGTTTAATCAGAAAAAGAAATAAAGCAAAACCAAAGTGATAATTGAACGTTTTAAAAGAGATCATTTTGACTGCTTACCTACAGAACTAGATCAACCTGAAACAAGGGAGCAGATACATAAAAAACATCATTAACAGGCTTTTTAAAATCTAAATATAATGTTTCATGTATTAAAATGTAAGAAATGCAAAAATTGTGGCTGAATATGAGGAACTTTTAAAAAAAAAAAAAAAGTCAGAGTAAAAGTGAAGTAAAAACTAAAACTTTAAAGAGATCCTGTTCACTGCTTACCTCCAGAACCAGATCGAACTTGAACAAAGGAACGGAAACCCAACATACATGATTTGTAAACTTGTTTTATTTTGTTTTGTCTTTGTATATTTTGTTTGACAGATTTATTAGTAGTGTAAACATGCGCCTGAGCATGAGGAACTAAGTGAAACACTGTAGTTCATTCAGAAAAATAAACAAAATAAAATCAAAGTGAGAGAGATTCTTTTGACTCCTTACCTCCAGAAATAGATCCACCGGAAACAAAGGAAGAAAAAAAACACAAAATACCAGATTGGTGAGGTAGCATTGTTTTTTTTTTATAAATACCGTATTTTCACGAATATAGGGCGCACATAAAAGTCACAATTTTTTTTCAAAAATGAGCGTTGCGTCCTATCGTACAGTGCGCCCTATGTGATTTGTGATTTGCGTCTTATTAGAGAACCCTGAGGTGGATGTAGTTGAGAACATGTGAACAATAAATGGGGAAGTATGGGCGTGGATGGTGTATAAAAGAACAGGTATGTGCTTTATGCAGAACATTGCTGTTTTAACAACACTGAAAATGGAAAAGAGACACGCTTATGAAACTCAGTTTAAACTGATGGCAATCAGCTACGTGGCGGAACATGCGAATCGAGCCGCCGCAGTAAAATTTAAAATCAACGAGTTGATGGTTTGTAAGTGGAAGAAGCTGGAAAATGAGCTGCGACAGGTGTAGCTGAGTTTCCGCGAAAATAAGGCAAGGTGGCCAGAGTTGGAGGAAAGATTCCAGCAGTGGATCATCAGCCAAAGAGCAACTGGTAGGAGTGTTTCCAATGTCACTATTTGGCTGAAGGCAGTAATGCTAGCGGAGGAAATGAAAATCGAGCATATCCAGGGAGGTACATCTTGGTGCTTTTGCTTTATTAAATGCTGCAATTTTTCCATCTGGATCAGGACTGGTTGTGTTGTCCGAGCTTTCGCAAAAGCTGGCATCTTTTCTGAGGAAAGTGACTGTGACAGTGAGGAAACTGAACCTGCTATGTTGGATTTAGCGCACCTGTTAGATTCTGAAACAAAGAATGAGGACTTTATGACTTTATGATGACTGTAACTAATATTTTTAAAAAAACAACCAAACTCAGTTTTACTCCCGATCTATTTTTAAATACGCACACTTGTGTGTGTGTGTGCGTTGTTGTAAGGCAGACGGTGTTGAGGATATCTACGTATAACCTGCACCCTATCATCAGGTGTGCCTTATGTGTTTGTTAAATACAGAGCACGCGAAATTTGGACAGCGCCTTTTGATACGGTGCGCCTTATGGTTGTGAAAATACAATATACATACATATATACAGTATATAAATATAATGTTTCATATAATAAAGTGTAAGTAATGCAAGAAAATGCAGCTGAACATGAGTAACTTTTTATTCACAAAAAGTAAAGCAAAAACCAAAGAGAAAAGTGAAAGTTTTAAGTTGTCACGTTGACTGCTTACCTCCAGAACCAGATCCACCTGGAACAAAGGAATGGGAAACAAAATACATGATTAATAAACTTTGTTTTAAACATAAAAAAATCTCTTTGACAGATTAAATTCTTAGTCGTGTAAAGATGGACTTGAGCATGAGGAACTAAATGGTTGTTTGTTCAGAAAAAAAACAACCTACAGTGTTTTTTTTACTGTAGGAAAAATAAACATTTTTAAAGAGATCCTTTTTACTGCTTACCTACAGAACCAGATCCACCTGGACAAAGGAGCAGAAACACAACGTACATAATCTAAGATTTAAAGACATCTTACATTTAAACTCCTTATATTTTCTCTATAACCCTCTCATATTTCCTTATTCCTTATTCTTTTTTCCTTAATCCTGCAGGACACTCTGTCTGCGCTAGAAAGCAGCTTTATTGGCAGCTTCAGTGGCAGCTTCCACCCTAGCTGTGTGAAGGAGAGACTCAGGAGGACTTTCCTTCCTTCTGCTGTCAGACTCCACAATGAGCAATTTTAAGCATGTGCCCTTTTTGTCAAAACTGTGCGGTAGCTCACTCACTATGAATGCATTTTTTTGTCCTCTGTCTATTTTGCCTTTTTTGTTTTTGTTTTGTTTGTGCATACTTGTCGTGACTTTTTTTTCTTCCAGTGCCCATGCTGTTGCATACTGCGATTTCCTCATTGTGGGACAAAAAAAGGTTTTCTTGATTTGTGTTACTGTTTAGAAATTTGGCGAAACAATTATAAAACAACTCTACAACCCATTTTTCAATTAGAAAAAAGGCTATCAGAATTATTAACAATGCAAATTATTACGCTCCCTCAAACCCTTTGTTCATAAAACTAAATATAGTCAAATTACAGGATTTAGTCAACTTCACAACAGCAGTAGTAATGTATAAGGTCCACAATAACCACATTCCAGAATGTATTCAAAAGAGGTTTAAAGTTAAGGAAACACAATATGACCAAAGAGGAAAAATCTGTATCAACAAAATCTGGTCAGAACAAATACAAAAAGTAGATGTGTATCGATCAGAGGTGTAACTCTGTGGAACAGTCTAGAGGAGTCTCTGAAAAACTCAACCACCTTAAAAACATCTAAAATAAAGTATAAAAGCAAACTAATAAACAATTATAATATATTATAAATATCAACTTAATCAGCAAGAAAAAAAAAACACAGGGGAAACTTAGTTGGTGTAGATCAGTTCCAGAAAACTTTCTTTCTTCATTTTTATTGTTTATGTATGTGTAAATGATTACGTGTGACTTTTATTATAATGTTCAAGACGTTCTTTTTTTTATTTTGTCTTTATTATTATTGAAGTCCAACCAAATGTTGTTTGTTTTTTTTTTTTTGTCTTTAATGGCGTTGTAAAGTGGGGTAAGACTTAAAATAAGTTTTTTTTTATTTCTGCCTTAAACCCCTTTCAGTCCCGTGACAGACTGGCGACCTGTTCGGGGTGTACCCTGCCCATCGCCTTAAATCAGCCAGGATGGGCTCCGGCACCCCCCTGCAACCCCGTAAGGCAGACCTGGGCAAATTAAGGCCCGCGGGCCACATCCGGCCCTTTGTACGTCCCTGTCCGGCCCGCGTGAGACCAATCATAAATACCATAAATTAAACTTTTTTTTTTACTTTTACCTTCACTTGCGTATACACGTGTGTGAGTGAAGGTGATGCTGTTCGCCAGGTTATCCTCAAGATGTCGGCACACCCCAAGGTGGTCTATTTAACCAATAGACCACAGTTTCACATAACCTAATATACATATTTACAGAGTGCTTTATTCTTCTGATGATCAGTACCAGCTATTCAAAATATTGAAGTATTTTACATGAAAGAAAGTTGGTGGCCCTCTGACACAATTCAGGCTTCTCATGCGGCCCTTGATAAAAATTAATTGCCT
Source organism: Neostethus bicornis (assembly GCA_902685375.1). NCBI lineage: Eukaryota > Metazoa > Chordata > Actinopteri > Atheriniformes > Phallostethidae > Neostethus > Neostethus bicornis. The sequence continues at coordinate 3,528,111 of LR738550.1, forward strand.
ACCCCTGCCGTAAGGGATAGACGGATAAGAAGATGACTGACCCCTTTCAGTCTCTGCTTATTTTTGTTTGTTTGTTTGATTGACTTGTATAGATATACAAGTGTATACAATAAACATAACCAACTAACTAATTGGTAAACTTTTTTTTTTTATCTTAATATAATGTGTTACATGATAAAATGTAGGGAATACAAAATGAGGAACTGTTTATTCAGAAAAATTAAAACTAAAACCAAAGTAAAAGTGAAATTTTAAAGAGATCCTTTAGACTATCTTACCTCCAGAAACAGGTCTACCTGGAACAAAGGGACGTAAACAAAACATAAATGGTTTGTCAACTTGTTTTATTTGCTTTTATTTTGATATAGTATGTTGGACAGATTTATTAGTAGTGCAAACATCGGCCTGAGCATGAGGAACTAAGTAAAACACTGTAGTTTATTTAGAAAAAGAAACAAAGTAAAACCAAAATGAGAGATCCTTTTGACTGCTTACCTCCAGAACCAGATTTACCTGAAACAACGGAATGGGAAACAAAACAAATGATTCATAAACTTTTATAATCAAAATAAAATCTCTTTGACAGATTAAATTCTTAGTCTTTCTTAAAGAAAGATTTGAGCATTTGGAACTGAGTGAAAAACTGTAGGTTGTTTAGAAAAAAAAACAGACAAATGAACATTTTTTTAAAAATGTATTTTTACTGCTTACCCACAGAGCCAGATCCACCTAAAACAAAGGAGCAGAAACACAACATACGTGATTAGTAAACTTGTTTTTTTCCCCCTAAATATAATGTTTGGTATGATAAAGTGTAGGGAATGCAAAAGATGTATCTGCGAATGAGGAACTGTTTATTCAGAAAAAACAAAGAGAAAAATGAAAGTTTTAAGTTGTCTCTTTCTTTTTTCTGAATGTAATTTACTTCAAACGTTTAATTCTAAGTAATGCAAACATGTGCATGAGTCACTAAGTGAAAAACTGTAGTTTGTTAAAGAAAAAGGGAGAGAGATCCTTTTCACTGTTTACCTCCAGATTCAGAGCCTCCTGGAACAAAGGAGCAGAAATATAAAATGCATGACTAGTAAACGTTTTAAAAACTTTTTTTTATCTAAACTAAATTTGTTCAACAGATTAAATCTAGCAGTACACTACACTTAGTAGTGTAAAGATGGACCTGAGCATGAGAAACGAAGTAAAACACTGTCGTTTATTCAGAAAAAGTCAAACTGAAACCAAATTAAAAACTGGCATTTTAAAGAGAGCCTGTTCACTGCTTACCTCCAGAACCAGATCCACCTGAAACAAAAGAATAGGTAACAAAACACATAATTATTAAGCTTTTTTTTTTAAAAAAAAAGTCTTAGATTCTTAGATTTTTTTTAAAAGTCTTAAATTTTCTTCAAAATGAGCGGTGCGCCCTATCATGCAGTGCGCCTTATGTGTGTTGTGAAAAAACAAGTGAAGCAGATGAACTATATGTTGTGATTGTGGGAAGTCTGACAAAGGAACTTCAACCAATGGACATTGAAGTGAACCAGCTGTTCAAAGTGAGGCTGCGAGCGGCGTGGGAGCGATGGATGACCAGAGGAGACCACAGCTTCGCAAAGAGTGGAAGGCAGTGCCAGGCGAGTTACGCCACAGTTTGCCAGTGGATTGTAGATGCTTGGGCTAATGTGTCTGCTGGAACTGTTGTCTGAGCTTTCGCAAAAGCAGGCATCATTTCTGAAGAGCCGCATGGAACAGAAAGTGACTCTGACAGCGAGGAAAGTGAACCTCCTATGTTGGATTTAGCACACCTATTAGATTCTGAAACAGAGAGTGAGGACTTGGATGGATTTGATAAATGACTATATGATGACTGTAATTAATATTTAAATAAGGACAACCAAACTCAGTTTCACTCCCGATCTATTTTTAAATACGCAAACTTCTCTGCTTGTGTGTGTGTTGTAAGGCGAGCGTACGTAGTAGAGGATATGTATATAAAATCCGTGCCCTATAGTCAGGTGTGCCTTATGTGTGTGTTAAATACCGAACACACGAAACTGGGACTGCGCCTTTTAATATGGTGCGCCTTTTGATCGTGAAAATACGGTAATCTAAGTATAAACTTTTTGACAGATTAAATTTACTGCTTACCTACAGAACCAGACCCACCTGGAACAAAGGAGCAAAAACACAACATACTTACTTCATTAGTAAATCTGTTTGTTTTTTAATCAAAATATAATTTGTTCGCCTGACCAAATCTTTAATAACAATAATATTAAATTCATTTTATAGCACCTGTCATGAGACTGTGCACTGTACAAAACATGAAATAAAACATAAACCAGAAATTTTATAAACATAAAATAACAATAAATTAAATAACAATAACAATAAAATAAAACTACAAACCGATCCAAACAAAGCAGAGCAAAGTGAATCAATTTATAAATCTGAACTAGCTGTATGATTTCTCAAAAAAAAAAAGAGTTTTGAGACTGGATTTGAAAAGTGGGAAAGAGTCCATTGCATAAATCAGGGGGATAGTGAATTCTAAAGCGGGGGAGCAGAGCGACTGAAGGCTCTGCCTCCTATAGTAACAGAGTGGGCAAGTGGAATAATCAGATGAAGAGAACAAGAGGAACGGAGAGACCGAGAGATAATTAAAATACAGGCATGTGAGAAAATTAGGACACCCCATTAAATAATCAGCTCTTTATTAAAAAATGGTTCACATTCCAATATCCAGTCATGTTTATATGTATTTTTCAAAAAGAAAGTGATTTGATTGCAATTTAACAACAAAAATGAACATTGTTTGACAAATCCAAAAAAAGAAAAAAAAGTAAAGTATGTATTTTAATGGAGGAAAAAGTTAGGACACCCTACCCCCTAATAGCTAGTGTTGCCCCCTTTGGCTGATATAACTTCAACGAGACGCTTTTTGTAGCCTTTTACCAGTCTCTGACATCGATCAGGAGAAAGTTTGGCCCACTCCTCAATGCAGAATTCTTTTAGCTGTGAGATGTTTGAGGGGTGTCTTGCATGTACAGCCTGTTTCAAGTCACCCCACAGCATTTCGATGGGATTAAGATCAGGGCTTTGACTTGGCCATTCCAGGACTCTCCACTTCTTCTTTTTTAGCCAGTCCTTGGTGGATTTGCTGGTATGCTTAGGGTCATTGTCTTGTTGCAGTATCCAGTTACGCTTCAGATGGTTTCACATTTTCTTCAAGCACCCGCTGATACACAGTAGAATTCATGGTAGATTTTATGATGGAGAGCTGGCCAGGTCCTGCTGCAGCAAAGCAACCCCAAACCATGACACTGCCCCCTCCATGCTTTACAGTTGGTATGAGGTTCTTTTCTTGGAAGGCTGTATTTGGTTTACGCCAAACATGTCTTCTCTTCTGGTGTCCAAATAATTCAATTTTAGACTCATCTGTCCAAAGAACCTTATTCCAGAAGTCGTGGTCTTTGTCTATGTTCTCTCTGGCAAACTTCAGTCTGGCCTTGATGTTTTTTTTAGAGAGCAAAGGTTTCTTCCTTGCACACCTCCCATGCAAGTCACACTTGTGCAGTCTCTTTCTGATCGTAGAGTCATGCACTTTCACATCGACAGTAACCAGAACCTGCTGTGATTCCCTTGATGACACTTTAGGATTTTTCAGGACCTCTTTGAGCATCTTGCGTTCTGCTCTGGGGGTAAACTTGCCCGGACGGCCAGATCTTGGCATGGTGGCAGTTGTTTTAAATGTCCTCCACTTGTAAATAATTTTGCAAATGGTGGAATGGCTGATGTTAAATTCTTTTGAAATCTTTTTAAATCCTTTACCAGACTCGTAAGCGGCCACAATCTTCTTTCTGAGGTCATCAGGAAGCTCTTTAGACCTCACCATGGCGCTCACCTCAACACCTCAACTGTCAGGGCCACACCAAACTAAATCTGAGGTTTAAATCGGGCAAGGCTCCATTCAAATGCTGGGCAACGATGTACTAATCATGTGCACCTGACGTGATGCACCTTTTTGGGATTTTCAACATTTTAAGAGGGATAGTATAGGGGGTGTCCTAATTTATTCCTCACCAGAAATTGCATTATTTTTTAATTAAATTTTACAGAAAGTTTTAAAAAGGCTTTTCTTATTTTTTTATTGTTTAGTTGTATTACTTGGATCCCTGAGTTTAATTAAAATTGACATTAACTACCCATATGTCCAAATATATTTTAAAATGCACAGGATTTCATAAGGTGTCCTAATTTTTTCACATGCCTGTATGTAACAGGTCCGGGATGTAGGTTGGGGCCAGATTGTGAATTGCTTTGAAAGTGATGAGTAGAATTTTCAAAATAATCCTTGTATTATCGGAAGCCAATGGAGATGTCACAGGATGGGTGTTTTATGGTGTAATGGAGTCCTTTCACATAATAAAGTATAACGAATGCAAAAATATGGCTGAACACAAAGAACTGTTTATTCAGAAAAAGTCAAACTAAAACCAATGTGAAGAGTGTATTTTTAAAGAGATTCTGTTCACTGCTTACCTCCAGAACCAGATCCATCTGAAACCAAGAAGCAAAAACACAAAATACATGATTATTAAACTTGTTTTTTATGTTTAACTGATCAATTCTTTAGTGCTGCAAACATGAACCTCATCATAAAGGACAAAGGCAAACAATGTAATTTGCCTACATTGTTTGTAGGCAACAAAGTAAAACCAAAGTGAGAGATGAGCATATTTAAAGAGATCCTTTTGACTGCTTACCTCCAGAACCTGATTCTCCCAGAACAAATGATCAAAAACACAACATACATGATTAGTATTAGTTATTTTTTTTAACATTATGTTAACCAAATAACCCGGTGTGCTTTCTTCCATCTCAAAAACATTGCACGTCTCCGCACATGCCTGTCTTTCTCTGCTGCTGAAATACTCATTACATTCCACTTAAATTATTGCAACAGCATTCTGTATGGAACACCTTCCAAAACACTCCATAAACTTCAATACATTCATAACGCTGCTAAAACCAAAGTCTCCTTACGCACACCTGCTCTGGCAGGCACATCACTCCCATCCCCAAGAACCTCTACTGACTCCCCATTACTCAGCGCATCACCTTCTAAATTATTCTCGTCACCTTCAAAGCCCTACATAACCTGGCTCCATCTTATCTCACTGATCTGCACAAATGGTACACTTAATTGATCTTCTTATTGCTTCAGACTCTTGTCTTCTCTCCATTCTCCTCCTTCTTGATCTGAGTGCTGTGTTTGATACCATGTCTCATCCCGTCCTTCTCTGTAGACTTTCTTCCCTCGGTATCACCACCACTGCAATGTTATAGCAGGCAACAGCGTAGCCAAACAGCACAGGATCGAGGTGTATAGAATGACCCTGGATGTAAGGAAGTTTAAGGCGAGCGCAAATCACTAAATGGGGGAAGCTAAAAAAAAGGAAGAGTGCTGCTTAAATTTTATAAAGGAGTTGAGAAAGGCTCTGGGTGGGCAGGAGATGCTTCCAGATGACTGGACAACTACAGCTAATGTGATCAGGGAGACAGGTAAGAGAGTACTTGGTGTGACATCTGGAAGGAAGATAGTTAAGGTGACTTGGTGGTGGAAATAGGAGGCGCAGATTGTATCAAAAGTAAAAAGACTAGCTAAGAAGAGGTAGGACACTGAGAGGACTGAGGAGAGTAGGCAATTGTACGGGAGCTACAGCGTAAGGTTATAGTAGAGGTTGCAAAGGCAAAACAAGTAGTCTAAGATGGCCTATACGCTAGGCTGAACAGCAAGGAGGGAGAGATGGACCTATACAGGTTGGCAAGACAGAGAGACAAAGATGGGGAGGATGTGCATCAAGTTAGGGTGGCTAACACAAGCAGCCTCATGATGGGGTCAGTTGCCCTAACTACCTGAAAGCTTCTTTGAGGTGTCTCTAGACCCCAGGCCCTCTGCTTTGTTATTTAAACGAGGCACTTAAGAGTCGTTTGGAAGGCACTTCACACAAGCCAAGATGGAATTTTGGTTACTCGTTCAAGGATTATATGGATCATTTGACCTACTACCCTGGAATGCAATGGCCGAATAGTCCCTGTTGTTATTCTAATGTGCCACTACTGGCAGGCATCCACATGCCGGGAGTACAATGCAAAGTATGAAATCTTAGAAATGCCTTGTTTTTTTGTGATATGATTCTGAAGCTGGGCTGATTCTGAATGTCCATTGTGGTTGATCCATTTGTATGATTTCAAATGACTGAATTACTGAGAATTCAAGTGCACAAACTTCTAGGTCATCATTTCCTGAAGAACTCTCCAGAAATGCAGCACAGATTCACTACTGAGCAGTTCTGGCTGAGTCAAACCAGTTTGACAAGATGTAGACCTTCAGCCAGTAGCTTACATAAGGTACCTTCCTCACTTGGGTCTTTGTGTGTTTTCTCAAGACAATTCAGGATAGATCTCACTTCTGCTATTTCAAGACGCAGACCAATAAACTGAAAAGCAGATTTCATTCATCAAATCACAGTCTATGTGCAACTTACTAGAGCCATCAGGCCTTGAGACGCCGTGGATTTGTTCACTTTGTGCCACAATGTATCTGAATCTGGTTGGCCTTTCTAATAGGGCCATTGGAACACAAAGATCTACATTGGACTACAAAGATCTGTAGTGGGGGTTGGTAGAGCAATGCATTTTCCTCTTGTGCCAAGTGGGCTTATAAAGCTCAGATACACCAAAATGTTTAGAAAAAGACAGCATGAGAAATAGCATAAAATCTAAAAATTGTCATCAACTGTAGGTGTCGCCAAGTCCATATTAGGAATCATATTTTTGTAATATTTACCGACTTATAAACACCTCAGCAAAGGCACAGGACATACTATTTGAAGCCGGATTCAGATACATTGGGGCACAAAATTAACAAATTCTAGGCTTGTCAAGGCCTGATGGCTCTAGTAAATTGCTCATAAACTGTGATTTGATGGGTGAAATTTGTTTTTCAGTCTATAAGTTTGAGCCTTGAGACAGCTGAAGTGAGATCTGATTCCCAAAAGTTAAATCCTGTGTTGAGAGAACACATGCACGTAAGACCAAAGTGAGAAAGGCAGCAGAATGCCAACGAGCTAACGACTTTTATTGAATAACAAAAACCTTTGAACAACACTGCTCCTCAGGGTGCCGGCCAGGTAGAGAGGGTCAGATGATGTGGATAGGAGGTTGAAAAAAATGCTCGGGCTTCTAGTGTTAAAGTCAGGAATGAATTACTCTTGTCAGATGCCAGTAATCTGATGGAAAGATGGAAAGAATACTTTGAAAAGTTGATGGATGACAAAAATGAAAGAGAACAAAAAGTAGAAGGTGTTACCATCGTGGAGCTAAAAGTGGCTCGGATTAGTGAGGAAGAAATAAAGAGGGCACTCAAGGGGAGGAAGACTGGAGGGGATTTTGGCTCTGATTATATTTCTGTAGAAGTATGGAAGTGCTTAGGTGAGGTGGTAGTAGAATTTCTGACAAGGTACTAGGATAACAGAAACTGAGAAGATGGCTGATAAATGGAGAAGTATGCTGGTTCCTATTTTTAAGAACAAGGGAGATGTGCAGAGTTGTGGTAACTACAGAGGAATAAAACTGATCAGTCAAACGATGAAGTTATTGAAAAAAGTTGTCAAAGCTAGGCTAAGGTCTGAACTAAGAATTTGTGAGCGGCAGTATGTAAGTACAAGGAAGGTCAGAGGAAGCTGCACTGTGTCTTTTTAGATCTAGAGAAGGCGTATGACAGGGTACCCAGAGAAGTACTATGGTATTGTATGAGGAAGTCTGGTGTAATAGAGAAGTTAGAGTGGTGCAGGACATGTAAGAGGACTGTAAGACAGTGGTGAGGTGTGCTGTAGGTGAGACAGATGAGTCCAGTGTGGGGGTGGGACTGCACCAGGGTCTGCTCTGAGTACTTTATTGTTTGGTTTGCCTATGGACAGGCTAACAGACGAGGTCAGACAGGAATCCCCATGGACAATGATGTTTGCAGATGACATTGTGATCTGTAGTGAGAGGAGGTAAGAGGTGAAGGAAAAGCTGGAGAAGTGGAGGTTTGCACTAGAAAGAAGAGGAATGAAGATTAGCCAGAGTAAGACAGAGTACATGTGTGTGAATGAGAGGGATCCAAATGGAAAAGTGAGGTTACAGGGAGAAGAGATAAAGAAGGTGGAAGATTTTAAGTATCTAGGATCAACAGTCCAGAGCAATGGAGAGTGTGGAAAAGAGGTGAAGAAGCATGTTCAGGCAGGCTGGAACGGGTGGAGAAAAGTATTAGGTGTGATGTGTGAAAGAAGAGTGTCAGCTCAAATGAAAGGAAAAGTGAACAAAACCATGGTGAGACCGGCCATGCTGTTTGGTCTAGAGAAAGTAGCATTGATGAAAAGACAGAAAACAGAGATGGAGGTAGCAGAGATGAAGATGCTGAGGATCTCTCTGGCAGTGACCAGGATGGACATTCAGAATTATTTTCTGAGATTTTTTAAACTGTAATTTCAGACCTTCAACAAGGAGAAACGTATTTTGGAGATTAGAGAGATACGTGGATGATAAGGAGCAGTACTCGCCAATGAACAATATGATTGTTACCGGCATTAAAATCAAGTTTGCATGTATGCGCGTGCGGTTGCCAGAGGAGGAGAAGAAAAAACTGAGGAGTTTGAATGCTCGGTGGATAAACAGGTCGCAGCTCATCTCTGACGTGAGGGGATTGAACTCGACCTACAGTATACAACATCGAGGTCTGTCACCGACTGCAGAGGTTTGGTGTCTAAAACAGATTTAGAGGTTCCTATCCATGCATATGTTTCCAGTAGGTTTGATTTTTGCAACGGTCTACTCACTGGTCTGAACAAAAAGGCTTTAAAACAGCTGCAGTTTATTCAAAATGCTGCTGCTCGAGTCCTAACAAGAACTAGAATATATGATCACATTAGTCCTGTGCTCAAGTCTCTGCACTGGCTTCCTGTGGCTCAGAGAATAGGCTTTAAAGCTGATCTGATTGTGTTTAAGTCTCTCCATGGTCTAGCACCAAAGTACATCTGTGATATGTTAGTACCTTGTGAATCATCTAGAAGTCTGAGGACCTCCGGGACCGGCCTACTGCTGGTGCCTAGAGTCAGGACTAAACATGGAGGAGCCATGGAGTTTGTTCCAGACTTTTGCAGCATAAGATTGAAATGCTGCAAAAGTCTGGAACAAACTTCCTGAGGCCGTGAGACAAGCCTCTACTGTGACAATGTTTAAATCTAGGCTGAAAACATTTCTGTTTAACTGTGCTTTTGATTAATTGCTCTCTTTTTTATCTGTTTTAATGATTCTGTTTATTTAATTTTTAAACTTTTTGATTCTATGTTTTGTGATTTTAATGCATTCTTTTTTTTTCTTCTTGTGAAGCACTTTGAATTTCGTTTTGTATGAATTGTGCTGTACGAATAAACTTGACTTGCCTTGCCTTACGTGTGTGTGAATGAGAGGGATCCAAATGAAAAAGTGAGGGAGAGAGGTAGAAGAGGTAGAGGTACAGGTACAGGTAGAAGAGATAAAGAGGGTGAAAGATTTTAAGTACCTAGGATCAACAGTCCAGAGCAATGGAGAGTGTGGTAAAGGGGTGAAGAAGCATGTTTAGGCAGGCTGGAACGGGTGGAGACAAGTATCAGGTGTGATGTGTGACAGAAGATTTTCAGCTAAAATGAAAGGAAAAGTGTACAAAACCGGGGTGAGACTAGCCATGTTGTTTGGTCTAGACAGTGTCACTGAGGAAAAGACAGGAAGCAGAGATGGAGGTAGCAGAGATGAAGTTGCTGAGGATCTCTCTGAGAGTTACCAGGATTGACATTGTGATGGCTACAGCCACACATATTTAGTTTGTAAACTTTATCATTTATTCACTTTATGAATATAATTTAGATATTTGTTTGTTAAACCACTTTTTTTTTTACTTTGGGCTTTATACAAGTTTAGATTAGTGCACATGTTTGATTTATGTTGTTGATTCACATTAATTTGATTTTCTTGAGTTTTCCAGGTGCTCCAGTTCCTGGGCCGAATGATCACCTGCTGTCCTGGGCTGGGGCTACCTAATTGGACTGAACCATTTATTTTCTTTAGGGGTGAAATTGGTTTTGTTAGCTTAGATTTAGTTAAGCTGTTTTGTTAACCCCACCCCCCTTTTTGTGTTGGCAGTGGTTTAGTATTCTTTCATTTAAGGTCATGCTGTTCTCAGTCAGTTGGGTCTGTTTTGTTTGAGTTAACTCTCTTTTGTTAAACCTTATCTTGAGTTGAGTTAGTTATTTTGACCTCTTTTATAATTGTTAAACATTTGACATTTTTTGGGTTTAATAAAAAGACCCCTTTTTACTTAAAACCTTGTGCCTGTCAATTTGCACTGCTTGGTTCATCACAGACATGATCAGAAATTAGTATGTTAGGGGAACAGCACATATTAGAGATTTTGGAGATAAAGTCAGAGAGGCCAGATTGAGATGGTTTGGACATGTGTAGAGAGTGCAATGGCAGAAGTCTGCTGGATTTGGAACCACCAGGAAAGAGGCCTAAAGGAAGACATGAAGATAGTTGAAATGACCAAAGAGGATTAAGCAGCTAGGGTTAGAGGAAAGAAACTGACTTGTTGTGGCGACCCCTGAAGGGTAATGCCAAAAGGAGAAGAAGATATACTGTGTATGTATACTGTGTATATATATATATATATATATATATGCATGCATATGTAAATGCACACACCATATATGGTATACCGTTTTATTGTGTTTCACATAAATTTTAAAGAGATCACTTTTACTGTTTACCTGCAGGACTAGATCCACCTGAAACAAAGGAACGGAAACACAAAAGACATGATTAGAAAACTTCTTTTTTTTTATCATTTAAATATGATGTTTTACAGAATAAACTGTTAGTAATGCAAAAATTGCCACTAAATATTGGGAACTAGTTTTGAAAAACATCCAATTAAAACCAATGTGAAAATTTAAATTTTAAAGAGATCCTGCTCACTGCTTACCTCCAGAAACAGCTACACCTAAGACAAGGGAAGAAACACAAAAGACATGATTAAAAAACTTGTTTTCTTTTATCCAACTGTGACGTGGGTTGTTAATTTATAAATCCAGGCAGAGTTGTGCTTTTGTTGTGATGGTGTTTATTGTTGTCACTCTGGTTTATAATACTTTTTGATTAAGTTATTTTGACTTATTTCTAAGTATTTGTCTATTTCATTGCTAACACTGCAAAATGTCTCATTACTCAAACACATTTCTCCACTTCAAAAACCCTCTCTCTCAATGAAAACTCTCCCCCCAATATATACTTTCTGCCCCTCCCCTCAGGCTGAGGTCGCACCTAGCCCCGATTATATCACACGTGATATCACTTCCGCCTGCTGATCCGGTCAGGAATTTACACAGCTGGTTGTGCGTTGCCTCAGTTTGAAACCCCTATGGTGCGTTGTGTAACCACAGCAACTATTGCCCAGTAAAAATACCAAGTGTACACCCGATACTACCACAAAAAACCCGCTGCAGGTGATGGAGTGCCTGGGGCCGAGGTGAGTGTTAATTATGTGTGAGTGTGTGCGCATGCATGTGTGTGCTGGTTTGTCCGAGTCTGCTCTGTCACATAACCCTCATCCTCTCCCAGGTTGACATTGTATGGCAACCTTAAAAGATAATCTGTCACCACTTTGCTCCAGCTCAGTCTGTTGTCGATGGTCTGATTTTGGAGTTTGTGGAAGTATCGTTACTCCTCCACAACCTCACTACCTGGAATGCAAAGGGGCCGCAAGGCGGTCATCTTCTTTTGAAAGTCAATCACCATCTCCCTGGTCTTGTCTACATTGAGCAGCAGGTGATTCTCTCCAGTCCACTCCACGAATCCATCCACCAGCCTCCTGTAATCCTCGTCCTGCCCACCACTTACGGGAATTTAATTTGACTGATGAAAGGAAAGCTGGTGTTTGCACTAAAGAAAGATGTGGTGGTAAATTTACTTGTTTTCCTCTTTAGTTATTGAATCCTGCTCATTGTATTTTACATCAGGCACTTAACTGAACAGCCACCAGGTTCTTCTTAAAATAATTGCATAATGCCTTGAAAGGCATCAAGTGGAGATTTCCTGTTTTTTTTTTTTTTTAATTATTATTATTTATCTATTATCTTTTTAATTCCTACGTCTTCCGTATGTTTTTTGGGAGACAAAGTATCTAGTCTCAGCATTTTTTAACACATTCAGCCATTATGTTCACCAAAAGAAAAAAACTCAAAAGATTGACGATGTGGAAGAGAGCCCTAACTCTAAAGAAAATAAAAAACAATCCTCAAAAGTCTGAATGTTTTACTCTGACATTTACGGTCTTCTTCTTCTTTCGGCATTTCCCTTCAGGGGTCGCCACAGGGGTCTTCATGTCTTCCTTCACTGCGTCCATGAACCTCCTCTTTGGTCTTCCTCTAGTCCTCTTTCCTGGTGGTTCCAAATCCAGCATCCTTCTTCCTATGTACTCTCTCTCTCTTCTGTCCATGTCCAAACCATCTAAGTCTTGCCTCTCGATCTTTATCCTTAAAACTTCTAACATGTGCTGTTCCCATGATGTACGCATTTCTAATCCTGTCCATCCTGGTCACTCCCAGAGAGATCCTCAGCATCTTCATCTCTGCTACCTCCATCTCTGCTTCCTGTCTTTTCTTCAGTGCTACTGTTTCTAGACCAAATAGCATGGCCGGTCTCACCACGGTTTTGTACACTTTCCCTTTCATTCTAGCTGAAACTCTTCTGTTGCACATCACACCTGATACTTTCCTCCACCCATTCCAGCCTGCCTGAACATGAAATGAAAAAATGAAAATGAAATGAATTACTCTATTCATCCCTCACCGGGGAAATTTGTTTGCTGCACTCCTTACACTGCAGCAGGCTGCCCTTCAACGGCGCCAATGGTGGGAGAAGTGGGGGTTAGGTGTCTTCTCCAAGGACCCTAGACGTGCTCTCCGTGGGACGCAAACCCGCGACCTTCCGGTCCGCGGGCGAACGCTCTAACCACGCGGCCACCGTCTCCACCCTGCTCCAACATGCTTCTTCACCTCTTTTCCCCACTCTCCATTGCTCTGGACTGTTGATCCTAGATACTTAAAATCTTCCACCTTCTTTATCTCTTCTCCCTGTAACCTCACTTTTCCATTTGGATCCCTCTCATTCACACACATGTACTCTGTTTTACTCTGACTAATCTTCATTCCTCTTCTTTCTAGTGCAAACCTCCACCTGTCCAGCTTTTCCTCCACCTCTTCCCTCCTCTCACTACAGATCTCAATGTCATCTGCAAACATCATTGTCCATGGGGATTCCTGTCCGACCTCATCTAGCAGCCTGTCCATCACCATAGCAAACAGCAAAGGGCTCAGAGCAGATCCTTGGTGCAGTCCCACCCCCACACTGAACTCCTCTGTCTCACCTATAGCACACCTCACCACTGTCTTACAGCCCTCATACATGTCCTGGACCACTCTAACATACTTCTCTGTCACACCAGACTTCCTCATACAATACCATAGTTCTTCTCTAGGTACCCTGTCATATGCTTTCTCTAGATCTACGAAGACACAGTGCAGCTTCCTCTGGCCTTCTCTGTACTTCTCTATGAAGGCAAATACTGCATCTGTAGTGCTCTTTTTAGGCATAAAACCATACTGCTGCTCACAAATTCGTACTTCAGACCTTGGCCTACCTTCAACAACTTTTTCCCATAATTTCATCGTTTGACTGAACAGTTTTATTCCTATGTAGTTACCACAACTCTGCAAATCTCCCTTGTTCTTAAATATAGGAACCAGCACACTTCTCCTCCATTCATCAGGCATCTTCTCACTTTCTACGATCTCATTTTTACGGTCTTTAAAAATTCAAGTGCAATTATTCATTTTTTTACTTTTCAATATGCCTTTTAGCTCAGTGGTTTCTAAGAGCACTGCTAAAGAGAGAAACGTTTGTTTAAAGCCTGTTCTTAGGATTACAAGCCTGCATTTAACCTGGCACAGTAACAAAATGCTGAGGTTCTTTAACCGGAACATCATTCAGAAGTGTGCATTGTCCAAAAATAATGGACACCCTGCAGCCAATCAGAATTGATTGTGGTATCCCCAGAAGCTGACAAAAACAATAATGAACCGGTGTATTTTTGCCTAAAAAAAAAAAGGTTTATCTGCTGTCTGAAGTTACTTCAGAATTCAAATGTCAGACGTAGACTAAACAGTTATGCGTGGGGTAAAAAAAAAAAAGTCAAATATTGTGAAACATAATGTGTTGAAAAATACGTGATCTATAATGTTGGACTTTTTTAATAGGTCAATCTGTATATGATAACAAAAAAAGTTCCATTGAATCATCCAGCATGTAGACATACTTTGAATCTCTAGACAGCAAAACCTGTTTGTAGTGCTGCTTTCTTTATATACCAATATGTACAGCAGCAACAACGGCTCCCTCTTACCAAAAGCTACACCACCATACTCGCCAATCTTTTTATCACCAATGCTTGGTAATAAATTAAATTCAACGAGTCTAGACTATCAGTCTCTTCATTTGATAACATTACATGACTGGTCTTTTTGTTGTGGTTCTGCTTTTTGTTGACATAATTGAAATATTAACTCATGTTACTGTGGATCAGAATGGAAAGGGTTTCTTTATACCAGTTTTAATGGGGGTAGTAGTAGTAGTGGCAGTGGTAGCTGGAGTAGGAGGACTTTAGGCAATAACATAAAAAGTTTGCATTCATGTTATCAGTACCAGAATTATTTAAAAAACTTATTCGTTCTCAGTTTATATAAAACATTGCCTTTTTCTACTTCATTCACTAAAATCATTTAAGTCAAATTTGATCATTTTCTCGTTTACACAACAGGCAATTTTGAAAATTACTAAATGAAAAATAGTAATGGAAGTAATTCATAGTCAAAGAGAGTGAAAATGTTTGAAATTATGTTAAATTAGAGATCACAAGTGCAAAAGTGTGCAATGAAATTAACCAGAGAAATGATTAAGAGTGATTTTTTTTTTTTTTTAACGTACCCTTAACACATTGTGGAAGACGAGGGGACCACCGACTATTGATGTCACAGGTTGTGTTATATGCTCCTTCCAGTTCATAGCCTGCATCACATTCTATTATAATAGAGGCCTGGAACCCATGCGGTGGTCGGGATCCTCCAGTAATACGGCCATTTGGAATATTCGGTACCGCACATTTAACCTCTGAAAGTTGACATATTAAAAATGACTGAGACAGCAATGATAAACAATAAACAAAAAAAAAAAATTGAACATTACTTACTGACACATTTGGGAGGGTTAGGAGTGAATTTTTTGTCCAATGAACACTTCAAAGTTCTTGATCCATTCAATGCATATCCTGGATTGCATTGGTATGTTATATTACTTGCAAACTCATAGGATTTTTTTTTCGGTTGGTAATCCCCATTGTCAATCAACCCCGGGGCGTTACATGGCAACGCTGAAAAACAAAATATTATTTAAACTGTAAAAAGACATGAACTGTCACGACAATCAAGACATCACATGATAAACTGTTGGACTTAATGGATGAAGTCAAATCTTTACGCATTAAGAACCCCAATAAGGAGAAATGTAGATTTTGTTGATGGAGAGATGCGTGGATGATGGTAACTACCAAAACCTTTGAGGACACATGGATCCCATCACATTCCAAAGCTCATTTTCTATTCCCCTTTCAATTTCTACTTAACACTTATTCTTAGAAGATCTCGTAGCTTTATTCACAGCTTCTGTTCCATTAGCAGAACATCAATACAAAACATCAATATGTTACCTTGTCCGCAACCTTTAAACATAGTTCTTCCCTGTCATGCAGACAGAGAAGAAATAAAAGAATGTCACTCCTTCTCCTGATGGAGAAGCTGAATGCAGCTCTCCGTCCATTAAACCTCTCGTCTTTAATGTGCACACTTTGAGCTACGGTCACATGCAATCCCCCATGAAGCATTGCTATCTTTTGAGGAACTGTTTTCCCAGCTCAAAGGCGTACGACGCTGGATTTTCTTGATGCATTTCTTCTTAAAATCTGACACAGTTATGTGTAAAGGCAGTTGCAAAGCATCTCTGGGGAGTTTCACTCCCGTGGAAACACGGCGAACAGACTCGGATAATCATGTTTGGTGCAGTGCATGAATTGAAAACAACTCTTAAAGTGCTTTTAAACTGCAGACATTTTTATATCGGTGATTATATTTCAAAACATCGGACTATTTGTGATTTTTTAAAAAGAGTCAGCAGGGAGAAAAGCAGTGACTTTCATCCCTGCAATCATTTTGTCACAGCAGGTGTGCCATTTTCTACATTGTGGATGCTTCATGTAAAAAGCAGACTTTTCATTTTAACATGAGAACTAACCCCTTGCAATTTTAGTAAAAGTGTTTTTTTTTTTGTTTTTTTTTTATGAAAATGATGAACTTTTTGTACGAACGAAAAGTTTGAAGGTTGAGGGATTGAATGTTTCCCTCAAAATCAAAAGTATAATCACATTTTTGATTAAAGTTTTATATATGAATGTATTGTACGTGTATAATACACGTACAATACATTCATTCCTCTCGGAATGAGAGGAATCCGACCTCTCATTCCGACGAGGTCGGATTCCTGTCCGACCTCGTCTGTCAGCCTGTCCATCACCATAGCAAACAGCAAAGGGCTCAGAGCAGATTCCTGGTGCAGTCCCACCACCACACTGAACTCCTCTGTCTCACCTACAGCACACCTCACCACTGTCTTACAGTCCTCATACATGTCCTGAACCACTCTAACATACTTCTCTGTTACACCAGACTTCCTCATACAATACCATAGTTCTTCTCTAGGTACCCTGTCATACGCTTTCTCTGCATCTACGAAGACACAGTGCAGCTCCCTCTGGCCTTTCCTGTACTTCTCTATCAGCATCCCCAAGGCAAATATTGCATCTGTAGTGCTCTTTTTAGGCATAAAACCATTCTGCTGCTCACAAATTTGTACTTCAGACCTTAGCCTACCTTCAACAACTTTTTCCCATAACTTCATCATTTGACTAATCAGTTTTATTCCTCTGTAGTTACCACAACTCTGCACATCTTCCTTGTTCTTAAAAATAGGAACCAGCACACTTCTCCTCCATTCATCAGGCATCTTGTCTCTTTCTAATATCTTGTTAAACAGCCTAGTCAGAAACTCTACTGCCACATCACCTAAGCATTTCCATACTTCTACAGGGATATCATCAGGGCCCAGAGCCTTTTCACTCTTCCTCTTCTTCTGTGCCCTCTTTATTTCTACCTTTCTACATTTCTACTAATCCGAGCTACTTTCAGCTCCACAATTGTAACATCTTCTACTCTTAGTTGTCTTTCATTTTCTTCATTCATCAACTCTTGGAAGTCCTCTTTCCATCTTCGCATCACATTATGGTATCTGTCAAAAGACATCCATTCCTGTCTTTAATCACCCCTAACTTGCTGCAGACATTCTTCCCATCTTTGTCTCTCTGTCTTGCCAACCTGTATAGGTCCATCTCTCCCTCCTTGCTGTTCAGCCTAGTGTATAGGTCATCATAGGCTACTTGTTTTGCCCTTGCCACCTCTACTTTAACCTTATGCTGTATCTCCCTGTACACTTGCCTATTCTTTTCAGTCCACTCAGTGTCCCACTTCTTCTTAGCCAGCCTCTTTCTTTTGATACAATCTTGTACCTCCTCATTCCACCACCACGTCTCTCTCTATCTATCTTCCTTCCAGGTGACACACCAAGTACTCTCTTGCCTGTCTCCCTGATCGCATTAGCTGTAGTTGTCCAGTCATCTGGAGGCTTCTCCTGCCCACCAAGAGCCCGTCTCAACTCCTTTATAAAGTTCAAGCAGCACTCTTCCTATTTCAGCTTCCACCATTTAGTCTTCTGCACTCCCCTCATCTTTTTAAACTTCCCCACTGCTATGGTCATTTTACACACCACCATCCTGTGCTGTTTGGCTACACTGTCTCCTGCTACAACTTTGCAGTCACTGATCTCTTTCAGATTACACCGCCTACACAAAATGTAATGAACCTGTGTACTCCTTCCTCCACTCTTGTCAGTCACCCTGTGTTCTAGCCTTTTCCCGAAGAAACTATTCACCAGCCATTTCCATTCTTTTTGCAAAGTCAATCACCATCTGTCCTTCTGCATTCCTGTTCTGGATAACAAACCTGCCCATCACCTCCTCATCATCTCTGTTTCCTGCACCAATGTGGCGATTAAAGTCTGCTCCAATAATAACTCTCTCACTTCTAGGGAAGTGAGAGAGTTGAATCACCTCATCAATGTCTGACCAGAATTTCTCTTTCGCCTCGATGTCACATCCTACTTGTGGAGCATACCCACAAACAACGTTTTTTTTTATTTTTTTTATTTTGAATTACTCTATTCATCCCTCACCGGGGAAATTTGTTTGCTGCACTGCTTACACCGCAGCAGGCTGCCCTTCAACGGCGCCAATGGTGGGAGAAGCGGGGGTTAGGTGTCTTCTCCAAGGACCCTAGACGTGCTCTCTAGACCCTAGACGCGAACCCGCGACCTTCCGGTCCGCGGGCGAACGCGCTAACCACGCGGCCACCGTCTCCACCCAAAACATCACCCCTTCAATTTCTAGTTTGAGGCTCATCACCCTATCTGAACTTATTTTACCTCTAGAACATGCTCAACAAACTCTCCCTTCACTATAACTCCTACACCATTCCTCTTCCTATCGACACCATGACAGAACAACTTAAACCCCGCTCCCAGACTTCTAGCCTTGCTACCTTTCCATCTAGTCTCCTGGACACACAGAATGTCTACTTTCCTTCTCTGCATCATGTCAACTAGCTCTCTACCTTTACCCGTCATAGTCCCAACATTCAAAGTTCCCACCCTAAGTCCGAGACTCTTCATGTTTCTCTTCTCTCTCTTCCTATGTATGCGTCTTCCTCCTCTTCTTCTTTGACCACCAGTATTCCAATTTCCACCGGCACCCTGTTGGTGAACAGTTACCTCCCACAAAACAGAATGCTCCCGACCTACCTCGATCATGGGTCTTGATGACAAACGTGATTTCCTGAAATGATGGAGATGGGACAATACTGGCACCGCCACTTTAAACTAAACAAACTTGGAAAAGGAAAAGCAGGAACTCCAAAATGATCTCAGCATCATGAAGGAAGGCTTGTTTTGGCCAACCAAATCAGCCAAAGAAATAACAAGTGCAAGCGTCAACATTGGTAAACTGCAAAGGAAGGCGTTTGTTGCTACAGTGACAAGAACAAAAGTGCAGAAGCAAGCGTTGGCGAAAGACAGAAGTAACAACCGTGTTGTGCAGAGGAGACAGCCCGCCGGACAAGCTGTTCTGACTGTTATGGACATCCATCGTTTCAGCAGTTTAAATCAACTGGTTAAAACTGTTGTTTGGGTGTGGAGAGCAGCAAAACAATTCATTGTTTTAGTGTGTCTTCACAAGTTCTTCTGGCAGAACAGAAGGATGCCATCTTCCCAGGGACAACGGTAAACAGACAAGTAATATATAAAGATCAGACCACCGGACTGTTGGTTTGCGGTGGTAGGATACAGAGCTTTAAGCGAGATCACATTACTGTTCCTGTGTCCGTGCTTTTAGCCCGGGAAGCTTACAGCTATGGCCATGAAGAAGTGGCTAGGGACCCTACTAAAGATGAGAAGAAAAGCTTGGTTGTTCTACTGCCTGTTGAGGACCAAAAACCCAAGATTCTTAAGGTTTGACTTTGGAGCAAGGGATCCATCTTTTGTTCCCTCAGAAGGGATGAAGTGGGAGGTGTTAAGTCAAACTTTGGAGCCAAAGAAAATCATCCTGCCACAGCTGAGTTAATCAGAGAGTAGAAAGAGAAAGCAGGAAAAGAAGTAACTAAACCACAGGAGAAGAAAATGCAAAGAATTCACCACTCCGAGGCTAAAAGCAAGCATAAAACTGATCTAAGAAGGGAGAAAGCTACCCAAATTTGGAGAGGCACCTCATGAAAAAAAATACTTTTAAGATGGCCGTGGAATTCCAACCTTTAGTATGCTGTACAGCTACAAAGACACCATCACTCTTAAATGGCAAGCTACAAGCTACCTAGTTGGAAATCAATCATTCATTTAAATGGTTGTATTTTCTTTGTTATTTATGTTTTTTTTCACCTGCTTTTGCCTCTATAACTGCTTTTGTATCACCAACTGCTAATCAATAATAACAGCAACAATAAAAATAAAAGAGATAAAAGGAAAAGCAAGTTGTGATCTTTGAGTGGAATCTAGTCACTCTTGCGTAGGTGCCCGCCTGCCCTCTCAAGCTCGGGAGTTAAGAATACACCTTGACAGTGAGTGTTGTATATTGTACGACAAGTTCAAGTGTCGAGAACTTTATTGAATCAATCAAAAGGCTTAATTTGGTGCTAAAAGAAAACCTTGTATATCTGTGGAGATTACAATCTTTGCTTACTAAACCTAAATAAGCAGAGAAGTATTGAAGACATTATAAACACAATGTATTCAATGTCACTGTATCTAGCAATACCCAAACCCAGTGGAATAATATCACATAGTGCCAACACTGTAGTAGACAACATCTTTACCAATGGCATGGAAAGTCATATTACAAGTGGCCTCTTTATCGCTTTATCGCTGACTTAACAGATCATTTAACTATATTCACTGTTTCAGAATCTAATTTAAAAAGGAAAATACATTTTGTGAATTATTAGGAGTGATTTTTTTTTTAACTTACCCAAAACACATTGTGGAGTAGGAAACCATTGACTATTGATGTCACAGCTTGAATAACGTGTTGCTTTGGTAACATAACCTTTATCACACTCGATCGTAATGGTAGCCATGAATCCATGAGGCGGTCGGGATCCTACAGTAATCTGACCATTTGGAATATTCGGTATCTCACATTCAACCTCTGAAAGTTGACATATTGAAAATGACTGAGACAGCAGTAATAATTATTAGAAAATTCTCCTCTTCACTTTCAAAGTAATTCACAATCTAGACCCACCCTACATCTCGGACCTGTTACATAATTTCATTCCCTCTTTGTCTCTCCATTCCTCTTCTTCTCTTCTTGTACCTCCTGGCCATCTCCCTACTTTGCGGGAATAAGCCTTTAGTTGCTCTGCTACCCAGTTCTGGAATTTACTCCCCCTGATTTACATAATCCGGACTCTTTCCCACTTTTCAAATCCAGGCTCAGAACTCATCTTTTCAGGGAATCATACAGTTAGCGCAGTTTTGTTTATTTGATTTGCTTTGCTCTGTTTTGCTTGCTTTTATTTTTTTGTTTCAAGTTTTATTGTTATTTTAATTCTGGTTTTATGTTTTGTGAACTGTACAGTGACCTTGGATGTCCAGAAAGGCACTTTTAAATAAAATATAGTATTATTATATTTAAAAGATTACTTACTGACACATTTGGGAGGGTTGGGAGTGAATTTTTCATCCCATGAACACTTCAAAGTTCTTGATCCATTCAATGTATATCCTGGATTGCATTGGTATGTTATAATGCTTTCAAACAGATATGATTCCTCTTCTGGCTGGTAATCCCCATTGTCAATCGATTGCGGACTCTTACAGCGCACCACTGAATAACAAAACAAGATTTTTTAAACTGTAAAAAGACCAATTAATAAAAATAGGAAATTAAAATTTGTAAAACAAAAACAGGACAAACCTTCACATGTAGGTGGGTTGTTATCCCAGCCCTTATCTGTACACCGTGATTCTGTTGCTCCAATCAGTTTAAAACTAAATAAAAACAGAGTTAATACTTGCAATGTTGTTGTTGACATATTTATTTGTGATTTTCTAATTGAGATTAAATGTAGTTTTTTATTTTTTTACTAACCCTGTCTTGCAACTGAAAGTAGCTTTATCACTTTCCTCAAAAGCAATGACTACGTTTGAATCCACATTAATTGCTGGGCAATTTTTTCCTAAAACAAAGAACATAGCAATGGTAAAAATCAGACCATATTCTATAAACCACCAGAAAGATGTTATCTACCAGGACACAATTAATAAAGCGTCAATTTACAATTATTAGCCAACAGTCAATGTTTTTGGTTGTGATTGCATTTAAATGAACATTTGAACAAAACACATGGTGAAGCAATGAACTGAAACAGGACAAATTTAATGATCGTTTTTAAGAGCGTTTAGAGTACATCGGCAGAAGGATGCTGGATTTGGAACCACCAGGAAAGAGGACAAGAGGGAGGCCAAGGAGGAGGTTTATGGATGCAGTGAAGGAAGACATGAAGATAATTGGTGTATCCAAAGAAGATGCAGCAGACAGGGTTAGATGGAAGAAACTGACTTTCTGTGGCGACCCCTGAAGCGAGAAGAAGACTTCATTCTGCTTACAATAGTTGGGCTGGTGTTTATTAAAAGATGTACTGAAAATATAAATATGTGTACTAATAAACTGTCAACTTTGTAAGGTATCATTTTTGTTTGGAGAGCAAAGCATGCGATTTCAGCAAATATGGTCGTACTGGCATTTCTGTTTGGTCAAAAAAGTTCAACACCATGATTTACAATGTAACTGCCACACATTTAGTTCTATTTGAATTTCTGTTTCGTTTTGAAGAAATGCATACGTTTGATTTTTCTTTGTGTCGTTGGAGTCTGCGGTAACATTTTGTTTTGGCTTCTATACATTACTGGAAGAAGAGATGTCAGCAAAGATAAAAGAGTTACCGTAAATTCCGGACTATAAGCCACTACTTTTTTCCCAAACTTTCAACCCTGCGGCTTATTCAGTGATGCGGCCAATTTATGTAAATTTTCTAACGGCCGCCAGCGGCGTTCGAGTAGAAAAGGTAAGATTTAGACCGGTGGAATATATGCGTCGAGGTGCATAAATTAAATTAGCATGAACATACCCTCATCATGGAAAATGCAAAAAGAAAGGCATGTGACGTAGCTTTCAAGCTAAAAGCAATCGAGCAGTCCGATAAAGAAGGAAACAGCAGCTGCACGTAAACTTGGCATAAACGAATCTATGGTGAGACGCTGGAAACGGCAGCGGGAAGAAGTGGAGAAATGTAAAAAGACGAAAAAAGCTTTCCGAGGTAATAAAAGCAGGTGGCCCGAACTGGAAAACCTTCTAGAAGACTGGGTGAACACACAGAGAGCAGATGGCCAAGGTGTTTCGACTGTGCAGATCAGACTGAAAGCAAAAACAATCGCCACCGAAAAGAAAATTCCGGATTTCAAAGGAGGACCGTCGTGGTGTCTTAGATTTATGAAACGAAAAGGTCTGTCCGTCAGAAGACGGACAACTCTGTGTCAGCAACTCCCTCCCGACTACGAGGAACAAGTCGCAAATTTTCACAAATTCTTTCAAAAAAAGATAGCAGAGAATTCAATTGGACCAGACGACATCATAAATATGGATGTAACCCATGTTTAATATGTATTTGCAACTGTATACTTTTGTAATGTATTTATTTGTATTTATTTTAGACACTTATTCTGATATGTTTTGCACGTGTGAATGAAAATGGAGGGGCGGAACAAACGCGGGGTGACGGGTTTAAGTGGGGACTGGTAAAGGTGAGGGACAGACAAAAAAAGGTGAAGAGGGGGTAAAAAGTTGGTTAAAGAAAAACCCGCGGCGGTGTGTGAGACGAGACAGAGGCTCGACCAGACCCTGTGGATTTTTTTTGCACGTTGGCACGGAGGAGTTTGACCTGAACTCTCTGCGAAAGATCAAAGATATCGCTAACTCTGTGATAGATGAGGCGAGGCGGCGACCAGCCACCTGTTTGTGGACGCAGCGGACAATGGTGGATGTATATTTTTCCCTCCCTTACCTTTGGAAATATACACTTTTGTTTTCCTTGGATTACTTTCAACGGGACCCGGACTCTGCAGGCCTGCATCAGACCTCAAGTATCATTTTCCGTTCATTTTGCCGGCTGCGATTTTAGGACTGTGGACTTTAATGAAGGACATTTAGTTTCATTCGCGGGACTTGAAGTCGGGTTTGGGTTAATTTTGTGTTTGTGTTACATGTTTTAATGTGGGCACATGCGGCTTATGCGGCTTGTGTATGTACAAAATTGGTTTTCCTCTTAAAATGTGGTGGGTGCGGCTTATAATCAGGTGCACTCCATAAGCCGGAAATTACAGTAGTTAGATTCCCAAGCTAATTCCTCGGGTGGTTTGTCAGACCAACAAGTTTTCACGGAGGTTTTTATGTACAAGGCAAGATTGTAACAAATAAATTCATCAGTCATGGAAACCACTTGTGCCTATTTTACTTGGAGGAATTATGTACAATATTAAACATAATGATAGGTCAACAATATTAAAATCCCCTCAAATGACTCCACAATCTGGCCTTGAAAGGTCTTCATAAAAAGTCTAGGATTTAATTCCTGATTGCTCAATTAGTCAGAGAAGAGAGTTTAGATGGTAAGCTTAAAGTTGTGCTCACCTCTAACAGGAATGATAAGCCAAAGACTGGTCAGAAGTAAAAAGCCAGAGAAACCCATTTTCATTATCTGTGATCTGATGGAGAAAACACAAAAAGTTTGTTACAAAAATTCAAATAAAATAATAAAATAAAAACACTGTCTGGAAAATAGTTTAAATGATCGAAGTTAACTAAGAACCAATTTTTTCCGCTTCAATTTCAGTTTAAAATTTAAACTCTGGTTTATGTTATGGTTGCAAATTGAACAAAAACACACCAGGAATTTAAAAAAAATCCTCTAAAAATTTACCAAATTCAGGGATCTTTTTAAACTGTGCTCTTTCAGATACAGTATTTTCAACATTAAATGAGGCATGAATTGACATACTTAAATGTTCTACAAGTTATATTTAATCCATTTTAAAGTGTAGTGTCTGAAAATGTAGATGATTTCAGATAAACATCTTTAGAAATATTTTCTCTATCAGTCACTGTGTTCGACTTAAGGCTACCGGTACACACTCTTTGGAGCCTAACTGTGTCATATTATCTGATAAGAATTCTTAAGGGGGTCACTCAGTGACCTTTTTGAGACTGCCAAGAGAAGATCAATGATTGATTGATAGAAACCAGATGGAAGAAAGCATTGCCTTTCTCTGCTAAAACGTTCTAAATTAGCATAAAGAGGACAGACTTTTTCTATCGGATGCTTAAAATATCACCTCACAATTTCTAGGTGTGGCTTTTTTTCATCTTGGCATCCATCCAACCTGTTGCTATGAATGTTCTGTAATAAACATTTTTTTTATTATTTTTATGGGAATTAGCGCCTTCAAATCCGAGACCCTGGTCCTCGCCCGGAAAAGGGTGGAATGCCCCTTGCGAGTCAGGGACAGAGTCCTGCCCCAAATGGAGGAGTTTATGTATCTTGAGGTCTTGTTCACGAGTGGGGGAAGGATGGAGCGGGAGATCGACAGGCGGATCGGTGCGGCATCAGCAATAACTAGGACGTTGCATCGGTCCGTCGTGGTAAAGAGAGAACTGAGCCGAAAAGCAAAGCTCTCGATTTACAAGTCGATCTACGTTCCAACCCTCACCTATGGTCACCAGCTGTGAGTGGTGACCGAAAGAATGAGATCGCGGATACAAGCAGCCGAAATGAGCTTCCTCCGCAGTGTGGCTGGGCTCTCACTCAGAGATCAGGTGAGGAGCTCTGCCATCCGGGAGGAGCTCTGTGTCGTGCCGCTCCTCCAAGTTGAGAGGAGCCAGATGGAGTGGTTCGGGCATCTGGTCAAGATGCCCCCCCGAGGGCCTCGCGGGCGAGATGTTTTGGGCACGTCCCACCGGCAGGAGACCAAGGTCCAAGGTGCAGACCCCGGACCTGCTGGAGAGACTATGTCTCACAGCTGGAACGACTTGGGATCCTTCTGGGTGAGCTGGAGGATGCAGCCGGGATGAGAGAGGCCTGGGCTGCCCGTTTGAGGCTGTTGCCCCCGCGACCCGACCCTGGAACAAGCAGAAGATGATGGAATGGAACCTAATGTCAAGTCTTTTTATACATGAATGCAGGTGACTTGAAAAACCCAGGAAAGATCACAGACACAGGTTCAGCTCAGCATTGTTTTTATTGCAATTTTATGCCTCTTCAAAGCAGGTCAAAAACCTTTGAATAAAAAAAAAAAAAAAAAAATCAACATTTTATTCATTAAGCATTTTAAACAAAACATTTTAACTATAATAAAGTTTCAGGCTTTATAAACAAATTTTAATAGTTCATAAATTTAACTTAAATGTAACCTTTAAAGTTAACTTTTTAATAAATTTGTAATACAACTTTTAATCTTTTAAATTTAACCATTTTTTTTCCACAATTCAAATAGAAATTATTTTTAAATCATATATTGTTTAAATAAATTCAAATAGCCCAAAATAATAGTCAACAATAATTAATAAACAATAATATATATTAAACTTTAAATATAAATACTTATTGTATTAAAGAAATAATCAGTTCCTTCATCCCTCTTTAACCTCTTGTCAGTTTACTCTTGTCTCTCTATTTAGTGGATTAGGTCTGGCCTATGGAGCCACAGAGCCGTTTTCTTTCCTAAATTTATGTTACAGAATTAATGTTCAGTTGACTATTTTATTCAAAAGCTATATTTTTACAGTTAGATACTTACCGGTAGCATCTCTGTCTTTCCCTCAGCATTCATGGTTCTTTGTTTGTCTGTGCTTGAGCACAGCACCTGAGCACCTGTTTCAGTAAGTCCAATCAGAGAGGGAGGAGACACTACCAGTTCCTACCTGTGGCTCCATCTCCTGGACAGACTAAAGTAAGACAGGTGGGACAGAATGAAGACAGAGAAGATAGAGAGAACAGATAGAACAGAGAGGTCTTGGATGTTGACTTGAGACCTAACGCAACTTTTTTTTATATCACTAAGTCTGTTGCAAGACCCGACGTGCAATTTTTTACATTTTACTAATGTGTTTTTTAGTCCTCTAAAGGGGTCCCCAACCTTTTCTGCGCCACAGACCGGTTTAATGTCTGATAATATTTTCACAGAATCAGTCCAAAGATGATAAGACCAGCCTGAAAAACTGACTTTTTAAATCAACAAGAATAAACTTAAATCCACTTGTCTTCTCGAGAAAATGTATTAGCATCATCACTATAACGTGGAAACATTCTCTCTTCTCGAACGCACTCTCGTCGCTGTGGTAACTTACTCTGGTTGCTACGGTAACGGTAAACATACGTTCAAAATAAAAGACATCGCAAAAACAAACTGAATTAAAATACCAGTGAGGCTCCTCACAGTAAGACTAGATCAATCGGAGTTCTGAGTTTGTTTTGCTGGAACAAGACAGTTCCATCTTAACCTGAAACCTTAAGAGTGAAGAACTCTGTAACTCCCCTGAGCAAAGAAGCTTCCTATAGTTCCTTTTTAACTCATTTTGCTACTTTAGGGTTTAAATTTAATGGGGTGATGCATCAAGAGTGAGTCACTGACGGATGTAAGGAAGAAAATCCGGTGATTTGTCAAATTAAAACATCATGTGGCTCGAATAATAAACCAATTGGAAATAAAGAAAGTTCTTTCTTCTTTCTGTGCGGCCCAGTACCACATGTCCCACGGCTTGAAACCGGTCCGCGGCCTGGTGCTTGTGGACCACCGCTGTTAGGCAAGTTAACACCCATCAGTTCTCTTTAATGATTCATATTGATGACTTAAACACCCGGTTTGGTCAGGCTGTGCTTTATTGAATATTTCGTCATAATTTAAATGAGCAGAGTGGAATATTTATTTTATTTGTTTTGAGTGAGTAAAAGTTAACACACAGTATCCACTAAACTACTGTATGATAACTGAGAAAAAATATTGGCAAGGAATAGGAAGCAGAAAAACTTGCTGCATCCAGTAATTTTTGTAATGACTTGAGACTTTGAGCGTATAATTTATCTTTCTTTTTTCCACTGGATGTTCCTTTACACCCCGCAGTCTGTAGATGGAGCTCTTTGGCTCCATCTACAGACAGACATCTACATCTACAAAGAGGACTAGAGGAAGGTCAAAGAGGAGGTCCATGTACGCAGTGAAGGAAGACATGAAGATAGTTGGTGTGACAGAAGAGGATATAGCAGATGGCGTTAGATGGAAGAAACTGACTTGCTGCGGCGACCCCTGAAGTGAAATGCCAAAAGAAGAAGAGAATTGAAAAAGGAATGCTGATTGGATATGAAGCATTATGGTTGTCATGATCCCCTCTTCTGCAGCCAAGAGGGAGCCATGGGTGTGTCTAGGGGCGAATTTTATGTATTTATTTGTTTTACAATGGCAACCCACATTCTGCCCTGCACAGAGCCAACTGTTGTGTGTGCCAGCTCGATTCCACCAAATGGCTGGTGCACCTCTATTCCATCAGGCGGAAGGTCTACCAACCAGCGCTTCCGACAAGCCGCTATTTCACCTTCAATGTTATAAAGGACTGCTCCAACGGGCGGCTCTGGTATATGCCTTGGTTATACAAACCAGCTGTTCCACCAGCTTTTCTACTTGTTTTCCACCAATCAGCTGTTCAACCACTCTTCCACCAAATGGCTGTCCAGCTCCATACCACCCAACTCGGCACCATCTACGATCCTGAACCTACTAAACCAACTGTTCAGAAGCTGGTTTGGAGCTCTCTCTTGAACTGGTTGAAGTAAATTAAATTGAATGTGAACATCTGATTTTTGAAAGGAAACAGCAGCAAAGCTTTCTGGGATTTGCAGTTTTAGCTCTCAATGAGCTTGAGATAAAAATACCAGTGAACCATCTCCAGTGTGGCCAGGATTTGATACACACTCGCTAATGGTTCTCAGTGAAAAATAAATAAAAATTGAACAAATACTGAAATATAGATTTTTATTTATTTTCGCGATTTTTAAAGTAGCGACATCACGTCATTGCATCACAGACGTCACTGACTGAAGCATCATTGCGATACAACGACGCCCTCATTTTGCAACGACTTCTCATAGTTTTGTTTCTCCAGGATAAAGGCAGGTAAGTTTGTTACCGCTGTTTCATAATTTTTTTAAAATCTAAAATAAGAATAAAAACGGCGTTGTTCCCTAAAATGGTTCCGTGTTAAAGTTAACTTTGAATATTTAGCTCAATAAGTAAAGCGCTTTTTTAAAAAAAAAAATGAATTTGTACATTTGAATCCAGCGTGAAATATTTAAATGTGGTTGTCTGTATTTTCTTGTTTATTTTTCAAATGATTTAGAAACTAATCCGGAGTTTTGTTAGTGACATTGTCTGACGCAAATACTTCGAATTCGAGGCCTGATTCGCTTTAAAATGGATTAAATATAACTATTAAAACTTTTTAATCATGTCTATATTTTCTTAATTTAATGTTGGAAAAATCTGAAACCACAGAGTTTAAGAAAAAAAAATCAGTGGATTTTTAGAATGTTATTTTAATAAAAATAAATCACGGTATGTTTTTGTTCGATTTGCAACCGTAACATAAAACCGTTTTTTACAACTGTATTTGAAGTCTGGTAAAAACGTTTTTTTTTTTTTTAGTTAACTGTTCACCAGACAGTGTTTTTGTTTGAATCCTTTGTATCAAACCTTTTCTGTCTTTTTTTCTCCGTCAGATCACAGAGAATGAAAATGGGTTTCTTTGGCTTGTTTCTTCTGACCAGTCTTTGGCTTGTCATTGTTGTTGGAGGTGAGCACAACTTTAAACTTACATCTAAACTCTCTCTGACTTAACAAGTACAGTAATCAGCAATTAAATCTTAGGCTTTTTAAGAAGAACTTTCAAGGCCTGGTTATGGAGTAATTTGAGGGGATTTTAATTTTGTTGACCTAGTATTTTATCTAATATTGTACAGGGGCGTATCCGATGGGGGAGGGGCATCTCGTCTAGGCCCCTCCCCTCTCCTTTGGTCCACAAAAAAAAGGATGAAAGGAAAGACGACTAGTCAAGCAAATCTCCTTGCAAGCGCCAGCATACTCCCTCCTAATTGGCTGTGTCAATGACCTCACGCCCCCCCTTTAGAAAATCCTGGATCCGCCCTTTTTGTATATAATTCCTCCAGGTAAAATAGGCACAAGTAGTTTCCATGACTAATGAATTTATTTGTTACGATCTTGTCTTGTACAGAAAAACCACCATAAAAACTTGTCCTGACAAACCATCCAAGGAATTGTAGAAAAAGGTTCAAAAAAGTCTTCTGGACAGTTTAATTCTTCAACAAAGAACGTTCGTTGAAGAATTAAACTGTCCAGAAGACTTTTTTGAAACTTTTTCTACTATGGATCACTCCTGGATGAATGAGGGACTACACGGATTTGTTACATCCAAGGAATTAGCTTTGGAATCTTTATCTTATATCTTTGCCATGTGACATTTCTTCTTCCAGTAATGTATAGAAGCCAAAACAAAATGTTACTGCAGTGTCCAACGACGCCAAAAAAATCAAACATAAACATTTCTTCAAAACAAAACAGAAATTCAAGTAGAACTAAATGTGTGACAGGTACATTGTAGATCATCGCATCGAATTAAGACAGAGCAGCTTGCAGTGATGATTCATTTCTGACATGTGACAATCCAGCAAAAAATGATAAACATGGTGTGAAAATTATAAATTGACATTTTATTGTACCACATGAAAGAGCACAAAAAATCTTTTTGAATGATATAAAAAAATGAAAATAGGACTATGTTTAACTAAGAGTAGATTCCAAATTCATACCTCATATTCCTCCTGCCTCCCTTATTTTGTGGGGGTGTAACAAGTCTAGCTCTCATTGTGCTATAAAATGACCACTTGGAAAGTATCATAATTGTCTTGAAAGCCAGTCATTTTAGTGTATAATGCGTTTTTATTTTTTTCTCGCAAATTTATTTTCTGACTGTACAGAAATGACAATGTTTCCCATATTGAAATAGGGTAAAAGAGAATAATGTGACTTGTATGCAAATTTATCATTTCAGAAAATGATAAATTGAGAAAAATGGCCTAAAATATTATTAAATTGACTCCTTAGCAACCCGCACTTGTTTTCAAGCAAATGGTCTCCAATGACACCAAGCAAAATTAAATGTATACATTTCTACAAAACAAAAAAAAGAAATTTGAATAGAACTATATTTATCTCACAGCCCGGTGTGAAATATGTTATATTTAGAAATTTATTGAAGCTGCGCTGGACAAGACAGACGGTACCCCATGGGCATCCTTTGCAAGATTCTGGATTGGGCGGAAGGTCCTGATGGCGTGGAAGCAACGGATCCCCCTGTCGCGACCCTTTGCTTAAAAGCCTCCCCCTATTTATGAGACTGTTTTGGGTGTCCTTCAAGAGAACATCAAAGGCATTCCTCTGGACAAA
Source organism: Neostethus bicornis (assembly GCA_902685375.1). NCBI lineage: Eukaryota > Metazoa > Chordata > Actinopteri > Atheriniformes > Phallostethidae > Neostethus > Neostethus bicornis. Next base: position 3,559,575 of record LR738550.1, read on the forward strand.
CTTAACCGGAAAACAGTCGAGAGGGCTCTTTCAGCGGGAGAGCGCCTGTCCTACATTGGCCTTCTGAATGTGGAAGAAACACAGAATATCTGGAGGAATGTTGCAGACAAGTCTTTAACCAACCCCCACAAAGACCTGGGCTGGCTCATGGCCCATGAGCGCCTACAAGTTGGGGACTCGTTGTTGAGAAAGGGCTTCACGAAGAATGGAAATTGTCCACGGTGCGGGAACCTGGAGACTGTAAGGCACCTCCTTTGGACTTGCCCTTTTGCGTGCACAATCTGGCGACGGTTGACACCCGGGTTGGACAAAATGGACAACACCAAATTGACCTATATATAGCCTTGTGCTATATGGGCGGACTGTTGGCGACCAGACACCCTTCCAGCGCTGGTGGGTTGCGGTTACGGGTGTAAAAGACACTCTGTGGAGGGCAAGAAACATTGCCTGTCGAAGAAAGATACTGATTCCACCACGGACAGTTATTGCAAATGTTGTGACAATGGTAGAGTTTTATAAAGAAGTGCATGTGGCAACACATACCTGGGACATGTGAACAGGATTAAGGGGAGAGAGATAAGATGGGAGAGTGTGAAGCAGGACTTTTTTGTTTTTTTTTAATTATTTGTGCCTGTGGAGAAATGAGTGGGAAATGGGGAATGTTTTTGTACTTTGTATTATATTTGAGTAGATTAGAGTATCAATGTGAATATTGAAATTCTAATGTGAATATTTGTATTTTTGTACAAAAATTTTTTTTAGAAAAAAACATGTTTTTTAATTATGTATTTTGTGTTTCTGCTTCTTTGTTCCAGATGATGCGGCTAAAAGTAAGCAAATTTATCATTTCAGAAAATGAAATATTTAGGCAAATGGCCTAAAATAGGATTAAACAGACTCCTTAGCAACGCACACCTATTGTCAAGCAAATAGTTTCCAATGACACCAACCAAAATTAAACGCATACATTTCTTCAAATAAGAAACAGAAAACTCAAGTAGAACTAAATGTGTGACAGGCACTTTGTAGATCATGGAGTTGAAATAAGACAGAGCAGCTTTTAGTGATGATTCATTTCTGTCATGTGAAAATCCAGCAGAAAATGATAAACATGGTGTGAATCTTTATCTGTAGATTATTTGTTAATGTGATGGCTGTAACAATGAGGTGACATGCTAACGTGTTGCTAAGCTTGAAGGTATTTTTTTTTTCTTGTCAGATCGCATGTTAACCCCAAAGTTAAAAGAACAAGTTTAACTTTTTCTGAGCCTTTTAATTAATCTGCTATTTGTTTTTGACTCGAACGGAAAGAAAATAAATCAAAATTGTAAATTTGTTTTCCGGCTATACAGTGGGGAAAAAAAGTATTTAGTCAGCCACCAATTGTGCAAGTTCTCCCACTTAAAAAGATGAGAGAGACCTGTAATTTTCATCATAGGTACACGTCAACTATGAGAGACAAAATGAGAAAAAAAAATCCAGAAAATCACATTGTCTGATTTTTAAAGAATTTCTTTGCAAATTATGGTGGAAAATAAGTATTTGGTCAATAACAAACAAGCAATATTTCTGGCTCTCAGAGACCTGTAGCTTCTTCTATAAGAGGCTCCTCTGTCCTCCACTTGTTACCTGTATTAAGGGCCCCTGTTTGAACTCTTAATCTATATAAAAGACACCTGTCCCTAACCTCAGACAGTCACACTCCAAACTCCACAATGGCCAAGACCAAAGAGCTGTCAAAAGACACCAGAAACAAAATTGTAGACCTGCACCAGGGTGGGAAGACTGAATCTGCAATAGATGAGCAGCTCGGTGAGAAGAAATCAACTGTGGGAGCAATTATTAGGAAATGGAAGACATACAAGACCACTGATAATCTCCCTCGATCTGGGGCTCCCCACAAGATCTCGCCCCGTGGGGTCAAAATGATCACAATAAAGGTGAGCAAAAATCCCAGAACAACACAGGGGAACCTACTCAATGACCTGCAGAGAGGTGGGACCAAAGTAACAAAGGCTACCATCAGTAACACACTACACTGCCAGGGACTCAAATCCTGCAGTACCAGACATGTGCCCCTGCTAAATTTAGGCAGTACATGTGCAGACCCATCTGAAGTTTGCTAGAGAGCATTTGGATGGTCCAGAAGAGGACTGGGAGAATGCCATATGGTCAGATAAAAACCAACATAGAACTTTTTGGTAACAACTCTACTCGTCGTGTTTGGAGGAGAACGAATGCTTAGTTGCATCCAAAGAACATCATACCTACTGTAAAGCATGAAGGTGGAAACATCATGCTTTGGGGCTGTTTTTCAGCAAAGGGACCAGGACGACTGATCCGTGTACAGGAAAGAATGAATGTGGCCATGAATCATTAGATTTTGAGTGAAAACCTCCTTCCATCAGCAAGGGCATTGAAGATGAAACGTGGCTGGGTCTTTCAGCATGACAATGATTCCAAACACACTGCCCGGGTAACGAAGGAGTGGCTTCATAAGAAGCATTTCAAGGTTCTGGAGTGGCCTAGCCCATCTCCAGATCTCAGCCCTATAGAAAATCTTTGGAGGGAGTTGAAAGTCCGCATTGCCCAGCGACAGCCCCAAAGCATCACTGCTCTGGAGGAGATCTGCATGGAGGAATGGATCAAAATACCAGCAACAGTTTGTGAAAACCTTGTGAAGACTTACAGAAAATGTTTGACCTATGTCCTTGCCCATAAAGGGTATAAAACAAAGTATTGAGATGAACTTTTGTTATTGACCAAACACTTATTTTCAACCATAAATTAACAAATAAATTCTTTAAAAATCAGACAATGTGATTTTCTGGATTTTTTTTTTCTCATTTTGTCTCTCATAGTTGAGGTATACCTATGATGAAAATTACAGGTCTCTCTCATCTTTTTAAGTGGGAGAACTTGCACAATTGGTGGCTGACTAAATACTTTTTTGCCCCACTGTACGTGGTGGACAGAGAAGACCACCCCGCACATACAGTATTCACTGCTCACAATATGACTTTATTTTTTCTTTTCTCTCATTTCTGTTACAGCTAAGTGTGTGGCAAAGGATTTACCTACAAATATGGTCCTAAAAACCCCGGCTGCCGAAGGGGTTGACCATGACGTTGCCGTTGAGGTAGCGTGTGTAAAAGGATACATTCTAAAAAACCCAGACAAAAAGACACTTAAATGCACTAATACCAAATGGGAACAGAATGCTGAAGTGGCGTGTATAGGTAAATCAAATTTCTTCATTTTTATTAAAGACAAGCTGGAGGATCTTTTTTTGTTTTTTTTTTGCCTGGTAACTGTTTGTGAATACATATCAACCATTAAGACCTACACTAGAAATTTGCTCTTCAAACAAAATTGATTGTCTGAGGTTTTCAATACAAAGTCATTTGTTTATTAATACACATATTTAATGTTTTCAGTGCATCTTTTAATAAACACCAGCTCAACCATTGAAAGCAGATTGAAGTGACACTTCAAAAATGACTTTATAAAAAGATCTTCCATACCATCTTTCTAGATTTTCTATTAATAAAAAATTATTCATGAATAATTAAAATAATTATTCATTCTTAAAAAAATAAGAATAGTAATTAAAAAAATAGTAATGTTGTCAAAATTATGGCTAAGAAATAATATTCAATTGAATAACTCTTCATTAAAAATCTGTCATTATTCACATATGTTTGTAATATTTTTTTATATAAAATTACATAATTCAGAGATCAATTTTATTCTAATTTTGATTATTTTTGTAGTGATCAAGTTCATTTATTACTATGACATAAAAAAGCTGGATTACACTAAATTTTTTTTAAAAATGATCATTTAATTTGTCATTTTTCAGTTCATTACTTCACCATGTAATTTGTTCAAATGTTCATTTAAATGCTCACAACCAAAAACATTGATTTTTTTTTTTTGGTGCACTGTTGGCTAATAATTCTAAATTGACACTTATTGATTGTGTCCTGGTAGATAAACATCTTTCTGGAGGTTTATTGAAGACGGTCTGATTTGTGTCATATCATATGTTCTTTGTTTTCGAGATAAGTTGTGGAGAAATTCCTGCAGTGTCTAACAGCAACACTGCAGATACTGGGAACAATAGCCTTGGTGATAAAGTTACATACACCTGTAAAACAGGATTAGTAAAAAAAAAAAAAAAAAAAAAAAACTACATTTGTACACAATTAGAAAATCACAAATCAATCAAACACATTAAGTATGTGTTTGCAAGTATTAATGCTTTAGTTTTTTAATTAGTTTTACACTTACTGCAAACGCCACAAGGTGGGAAATGGACCGCAATGCGGCCAGAGTGTACAGGTTTGTCCTTTTTTGAAAAAATAAAATCTCATTTTATTTTTATAAACTTTATCTTTTATACAGTTTAAATAATATAAAGCGCAAAAATAAAAAAGTCAATTTACCACTAAAAACACCAGCTTTCTTTCCATCAACAACTCTCATGCATGTAAAGCTACAATATTTGGCTAATGAAGCTGTTTTAGTAGCATTATTATTGTTGTTCAAAAGGATTTTTTTATTTTCAAAAAAGTTTTAAGTGTAAATTTGAACAAATCAATTTGTCGAACAGCCATGTGTGAAACATGTTATATTTAGAAAAAAAACAAGTTTACTAATTGTGTATTTTGTGTTTCTGCTTCTTTGTTCCAGCTTCATCTGGTTCAGGTAAGCATACTTATCATCAGCAGTCAACAGGAGCTCATTAAAAGTTCATTTCTTACTTTGGTTTCTTACTCACTTCTTTTTAACAGGTCTCACTTCAACATGGATTGCTATTGTAATAGCAGGTGAGTATCCATATGTTTTTTTTTTTTTAGGTTAATCATCCCGCCACATTAAACCTGACTTTTCCGGTTTTAATTTTAGATTGTTTCAGATTGTTTTTACAAACGTGTTTCTGTTCACAGCAAGCGTAGCAATCCAGTGGGTCCAACTCTCCTGAACTAATGCTAGTCTTAGCAGGAGACGTGTCTAGCAAAGGAATGTACAGGAGTTGCTAGAAGACACACACGTTCACATGAATGTTCGCTCCCAATAAATAACTAACTTGCTGCTTGGCTGATTCTTTAAGTGGCTGTCGTATGCATCATATCACAACAAACAGGAAGCGTTAAAAAAATTATTTCCTGTTTAAAAGTTTATTTCCAAGCACTGATGGTTTCAAAATGTACTTTTTAGAGTTTGCAAGAAAAATAAGCAAAAATCTTTATTTCATACCAAAATATACAAATCAATACAATGAAAAGTTGTCAACCAGATGATTCAACTGGTTTTACAACATGAACAATGTATTTTTTTCTTCTTAAAGAATTGTCTTCTTAGTGTTCATTCTGTTCGTTAGTGAATCATTGTTAAAATGATTTTACTTTAAAAATGATTTTGTTTTAACATAAAAACTTCCTCTTGTTTCATTTCAGCAGCTTGAGATCAAAACTTTACATATTTACACAAATCATTGAGAATCCACCACGGGGAATTTCATCTCTCTGGTCCCAACACGAAAATATTTTGCACTCACTTTGAATTTAATTTACCGTAATTTCACGGCCATTAGGCGCACCGTACGAAAAGGCGCAGCCTCAGTTTTGTGCGCCGTTGCTGTATTTAACACACATAAAGCGCACCGTACGAAAAGGCGCAGTCTCAGTCACACACCGCCTTACAACAACGCACACGCACGCATGCAAATGTGGGTATTAAAAAATAGATCGGGAGCAAAACTGAGTTTGGTTGTACTTTATTTAAGTAGTAACGATACTAAACAAGCACATTACTGGTAATACGTTGTCCTTATTCAAATCCGTCAAAGTCCTCATTCTCTGTTTTGGAATCGAGCAGCTGCGCAAAATCCAACAGAGCAGGTCCACTTCGCTCCTCGCTGTTAAAGTCACTGTCTGTACTGTGCGGCTCCTCAGAAAGGATACCAGCTTTTGCGAAAGCTCGGATAACAGTACGAGCAGACACGTTAGTCCAAGCATCTACAATCCATTGGCAAACTGTAGCATAACTCGCCCGGCACTGCCTTCCACCCTTCGTGAAACTGTGGTCTCCTTCGGTCATCCATCGCTCTCACGCCGCTCACACTTCACTCTTTAGGTCCGCCTCGCGGGCATGGCGTTTTCTTTTAGGTCCGCTTTGTCTCACACACAAGGCGCACCGCACTAAAAGGCGCACCGCTAATTTTGAAGAAAATTTGAGACTTTTAGGTGCGCCTTATGGCCGTGAAATTACGGTATATATAAAAAGAAATGTTGTACATGTTACTGTTTATTTTATTTGGAAATTCTTTTTGTGATTAGCTAATAAAATAATGTTGAGTGGATTTTACTGGTTTAAAATCCTTGTCTTTACTAAAAAAAAAAAAGAATCTAGTGAGTGTAGTTCTCCTAGTTGGATGGAGATGAGGGCCTGATACCACAACAAAAACGTCATTTCACCTTAAATAGCCAGACCGCCAGTTTGGGATCGTGCGTGGAACGCCAGGAAAGCAGAGGCACACACCTTAACCCAATAAAGCCCACCCAAAGAAATAAATGTCAGAAAATTCTAATTTTTAAAAAAAATAATTAAATAATAATAATAATAATAAAAATAACTAATTAATAATTAATTAATAATAATAATAAAAAATTGCGTATCAAATATGATACGTGGGCTTTATAGGAATAAATATGGTTTCAACATCATTCAAAATATAATAATTAATAAATAATAAAATAATAAATTAAACTGAATGTGTACAGTTGATTTTTGAAAGGAAACAGCAGCAAAGCTTTCTGGGATTTGCAGTTTTAGCTCTCAATGAGCATGAAATAAAAATACCAGTGAACCATCTCCAGTATTTTGCGTATCTTATAGAGTTACATTACACATTGCGCTAATGGTTCTCGGTAAAAAAATAAATAAATAAATTTGAACAAATACTGAAATATACATTTTTACTTAAAGTAGCGACATAACGTCATTGCGTCACAGACGTCACTGACTGAAGCATCGTTGCGATACAACGACGCCCTCAGTTTGCAACGGCTCCTAATAGTTTTCACCGGTGTCTCCTTGTTTCTCCAGGATAAACGCAGGTAAGTCTGTTACCGCTGTTTTATATCATTTTTATCTAAAATAAGAATAAAAACGGCATTGTTCCCTAAAATGGTTCCGTGTCAAAGTTAACTTTGAATATTTAGCTCAATAAGTAAAGCGCTTTTTTTTAAAAAAAAGAGTTATATACATTTGGAAATATTTAAATGTGATTGTCTGTATTTTCTTGTTTATTTTTCAAATGATTTAGAAACTAATCCGGAGTTTAATGTGTGACGCAAAAACTTCGAAGAAAAGCCCGATTAGCTTTAAAATGGATTAAATATAACTATTAGAACTTTTTAATCATGTCTGTATATTCTTAATTTAATGTTGGAAAAATCTGAAACCACAGAGTCTAAGAGAAAAAAAAATCACTAGCTCAGTGGATTTTTAGTGTTTATTTAAAAAAAAAAAATCACGGTATGTTTTTGTTCGATTTGCAACCGTAACATAAACAAGTTTTTCAAATTTTAAACTGAATTTGAAGTCGGGTTTTTTGTTAACTTTGATCATTTGAACTGTTCCCCAGACAGTGTTTTTGTTTGAATCTTTGTATCAAATCTTTTCTGTCTTTTTTCTCCGTCAGATCACAGATAATGAAAATGGGTTTCTCTGGCTTGTTTCTTCTGACCAGTCTTTGGCTTGTCATTGTTTTTATGGGTGAGCACAACTTTAAACTTACGTCTAAAACAAGGGTGTCAAAATATAACTTAATCTGATCTCAACCGGACCAAGCCCATAAACTAATTATAAAATTATTATAATGAACTAAGAAGATCTAAACTTTTTGTCCTTGTTTTTTGTTGGTCTTTGTTTTGTTACTAATTCTAATAATTTATAAAAAGAAGAAAAAACAATCAAAACATGTTTAATAAATTAATTTTTTTGTACATTATGAACATAAGAACTTTAAAAAGTTTGTGCAATTTGAGCAAGACTTTTATTCAGTTTAACATTTATTTACGTACCTAATGTACATCCCGAACATCCCAACGAGATTTTCATCCCAACGTCAGCAGAGTTTGAAGAGTTGATCAGAACATGATCAGAACAAAGTTGCAAAACAATAACAGCTTTTTCCAATTTAAAAACACTATTGTTTTCCATGTCTAGTCAGCAATTTGTACAAACGAACGACTTCCACAATAATTTCACCTCTTGTTTTGTATTTGCTGATGTAGGAAGTTTAGTACATTTCGCAGAACCAATCAAGGTTCCAGATACCGATCGAGTAGAGACAAGACTGAAGGAAAAATGTAATGCAAATTCCGCCAACAAACTTGAATAGTACCACCTCCTGGTGTTAGTTACACCGTAGTATTGCTTTAATGTTGTGCATGTAATAAAACACTCGCCCTTGTGGACAATATTAAAACAATTTACAATAAATTCATCGTTTTTTAAAAAATAATGCATTTTTATCCTAGGGGCCGTTCTGAACCCTCAGGCGGGCCTTTTGTGGACCACGGGCCGTATGTTTGACAAGACTGAAACTCTCTTCTCTTTGACTTAACGAGCAATCAGATATTTAATCCTTTTAATGAAGAACTTTCAAAGCCTGGTTGTGGAATCATTTGAGGGGATTTTAATATTGTTGACCTAGTATTTTTTTTAATATTGTATAGAATTCCTCCAGGTAAAAAAAGCCCCAAGTGCTTTTCATGACTGATGAATATATTTGTTACAATCTTGTCTTGTACATAAAAACCACCATGAAAACTTGTTGTCCTGACAAACCATCAGAAGAATTAGCTTTGGAATCTTTATCTTCTATCTTTGCCATGTGACATCTCTTCTTCCAGTAATGTATAGAAGCCAAAACAAAATGTTACTGCAGTGTCCAACGACGCCAAAAAAAATCAAACATAAACATTTCTTCAAAACAAAACAGAAATTCAAGTAGAACTAAATGTGTGACAGTTACATTGTAACTCGTTGCAATGAAATAAGACAGAGCAGCTTTCAGTGATGATTCATTTCTGACATGTCACAATCCAGCAGAAAATTATAAACATGGAGCGAAAATATGAACTGACATTTTATTAAACCACATGAAAGAGCACAAAAAATATTTTGAATGATATGAAAACAAGAAACTAGGACCATTTTAACTGAAATGTGTAACTATCAGGAACTAGTTAAAGTACAAAGCTACACATTTCACTTTAATGTGTAGATAGCCTGAAATGAGCTGCTAATGCAGCAGCATGTTCTGGAGGTAGAATTTTTTTCTCTGATTTCCAGAGCCTTTGCCTCAGGTAAACATTGGGAAAACTCAATCGGGTCTTGTTTGTTTATCAAAGCGGATGACTACCCCAAAAAAACAGATATAACGGTTGATCTCCATTGTATAAACTAAAGCCGGATCCCACTTGAATTTATTAAATCTCTTAAATTGAGCTCTTTATAGTCCACTACTTTATTCTTTATGGCAGTGGATTGATAGTTGTAATGCATTGTTCTTTTTTCTAAATAAACTGCAGTGTTTCATCTACTTTCTCATGCTCAGGCACACGTTTGCATTACAAACACTTTATTATGTGAAACTAGAACTGGCCCAAAAATTAAATTCTGATTTTTTCTTTTTTTTTTTCGTTCTTTACAACGCAAAATCTTATTTTAAATTTTAATTCTTTTTTTTGTATAGGCATCAAAATACCAGTAAAATATTTACATAAAAATAATATTAATTTGTGGTGATTAGCAAGGAGTTAATACACCAAATTTCTTGAGTAGGTGATAAAGAAAGAACCTTGAATTAAATTGAATTAGTGAATTAGTGAGTTTGTGAAAAAAAATTTTAAGTGTAAATTTGAATAAATACATTTTATATATGTATATATGTTTGAAATTTTTACATTTTGTATTTCAGATTTAGAAAAAAAAAACATGTTTATTAATCATGTATTTTGTGTTTCTTTGTTCCAGATACTACTACGGGAGACGGTAAGCAAATTTTTCATTTCTGAAAATAAAAAATTTAGGCAAATGGCCTAAAATAGGATTAAATAGACTCCTTAGCAACGCACACCTATTTTCAAGCAAATGATCTCCAACGACACCAAGCAAAATTAAACGTATACATCTCTTCAAATAAGAAACAGATCTGTAGATTATTTGTTAATGTGATGCTGTAACAATGAGGCGACATGCTAACGTGTTGCCTTTTAATTAATTTGCTATTTGTTTTGGACTCAAACAGAAAGAAAATTAATCAAAATTATAAATGTGTTTTTCGGCTGTACGTGGTGCACAGAGAAGACCACCTCGCACATACAGTATTCACTGCTTACAATCTGACTTTATCTATTCTTTTCTCTCATTTCTGTTACAGACGGATGTGATCCAGCCACACTACCTGGCGATGTGGTGCTAGCAACACCTTCTGAAACACCTATTGCTTCAGGAACAGAAGTTCCCATTAAATGTAAAGATGAATTCACTCCAAGTACTACAGACGAAGTCAAGGCCAAATGCGAGGGTACAGCATGGGAAAGTCACACGCTGGTGTGTACACGTAAGTAAAATAAATTCCTTCTTTAGTTTTTTATTAAAGACAAGATGGACAATCTTTTTTTTTTGTTTGCCTGGTAACTGTTTGTGAATACACGGTAACCAGCTTTTTGCCGAATTCACCTCAGACAATCAATTTGTCTGAGGTCTTCAATACAAAGTCGACTGTTTATTAATACACATATTTGATATTTTCAGTGCATCTTTTAATAAACGCCAGCTCAACCATTGAAATCAGATTGAAGTGACACTTAATGACTTTCTAAAAAGATCTTCCATTCCATCTTTCTAGATTTTCTCTTAATCAATATTAATATTTATCAAATATTATTGAGTGAAAACACAAATTGACATTTTATTATACGACATGAAAGAGCACAAAAATATTTTTGAATCATATATAGAGCATGAAACCAAGACCATTTTTAACTGAGATGTGTATCTGAATGTTTTTAACTATCAGGTACTAGTTTCAGGCTATCTACACATTTAGATTTAATGTGTAGATAGCCTGAAAAGAGCTGCTAATGCAGCAGCATGTTCTGGAGGTGGAATTGGTTTCTCTGGTTTTCAGAGCCTTTGCCTATTATGGTGAACATTAGGAAAACTAAATCAGGCCTTGTTTGTTTACCAAAGCGGATGACTACCCCAAAAAACAGAAATAACGGTCGATCTCCATCATGCAAACTAAAGCCAGAGTCCCACTTGAATTGATTAAACTTCTTAAATTGAAACTTTTCACTGGATTACTCTCTAGAGGGTGTTAGTTTTAATTAAGTTATAGCTTCACTTTTTTTTTTCTCCCAAGCAAATCTTTTTGTTTGCTCATTTTTAATGCTTCCAACTTTTATGGACGCTTCTTTGTCGTTTTGTAATATCGTCTGATTCTTTTAAACAATTATCTGAAAGAGGATGCTCGAAACCCCACCAGAGATTTTAAAAAAGAAGAAAAAATAGCTACTTTCCCCTTTGGTGTAAATCAGCCAACTAACAATCAAGCTTTTGTACCTGTACTGCTGAAATTTAAACCCCACTTCTTTGTTCCTTATGGCAGTGGATTGATAGTTGTAATCCATTGTTAGTGGAAAAAGTTTCAAAAAGTTTCAAAAAAGGCGTGACCCAGTTTCACGCTTCTCGTTAGCAGGAATTTCTATTCACTAGGTTTTTAGCATTTTTATAATAAGGTTCGTTAACTGGTCTGTGGTTACAATAGGAGCCATTCACGGCTATCATAGGTAGTAACACAGGCTCATTGGTCGAACCCTGCCTTACTATTTTTTTACCTTTTTACTCAGGTTAGTATAAATAGATCCAGTTTCCAGTCCATTTCTATCAGATTGAAAATGATTTCTGGATGGAAGTCGAAACGCCTCGTTCAAGAATTAAACTGTCCAGATGACTTTTTTAAAACTTTTTCATACTATGGATCACTCCTGTATGAATGAGGGACTACACAGACTTGTAAACCAATGTTCTTTTTTTCTAAATAAACTACAGTGTTTCATCTACTTCCTCATGCTCAGGCACATGTTTGCATTGCAAATGCTTTAATATGTGAAACCAGAACTGGCCCAATAAATTTTGATTTCTTCTTTTTTTTTCTTTCTTTAAAACACAAAATCCTATTTTAAATTTTAATTCCTTTTTTTTTTTTTTTTTACTTAAAAACAAACAATAGATGGCAAAAGTCTCAGGATTAGGTTTCAACTCTGTTCTTTTGACACTAAAAAGTAAAAAAAAAGAATCTTAGTAGAACGCTAATGCGGAATGAAGCTGAGATTAGAACTGCTATGCAGGAGACCTGGAGGAAGACCAAAGAGGAGGTCTATGGTTGCTGTGAAGGATACATGAACCCAAGAAGATGCAGGAGACAGGATTAGATGGAAGAAACTGACGTGCTGTGGCGACTTTTGAAGAGAACGGAGAAGAAGAAGCAGCCTGCTAACAAAAACCCTCAGTTAACATAAAACCAATAGTACAACAGTAACTCCATAAAGCATCAAAATACAAATGAAAGATTTACATAAAAATAATATTAATTTGTGGTAATTAGCAAGGAGTTAATACACCAAATTTCTTGAGTAGGTGATAAAGAAAGAACCTTGAATTAAATAGAATTATTCATGTGTTTACGTGTTTGCTGTTCAGTTAAGTGCCTGATATAAAATACAAACAGCAGGATTCAATAAGTAAAGAGGAAAACAATCAATTTACCACCACATCTTTCTTTAGTACAAACACCAGCGTTCTTTCTATCAGTCGCTCTCCTTCATGTGAAGCTACAATGTTTGGCAAAAAAAAAAAAAAAAGTATTATTGAGAATTAGTGAGTTTGTTAAAAAAAGTTTTAAGTGTAAATTTGAATGAATACTCTTTTATCTCACAGTCCTGTGTGAAATATGTCATATTTAAAAAAAAAAAGTTTATTAATCATGTATTTTGTGTTTCTGCTTCTTTGTTACAGCTAAAAGTGCCCCTGCAGGTAAGCAAATTTATCATTTCTGAAAATAAATCATTTAGGCAAATGGCCTAAAATAGGATTAAATAGACTCCTTAGCAACGCACACCTATTTTCAAGCAAATGATCTCCAACGACACCGAGCAAAATTAAATGCATACATTTCTTCAAATAAAAAACAGAAATTCAAGTGGAACTAAATGTGTGAAAGGCACTTTGTAGATCATGGAGTTTGAAATCAGACAGAGCAGCTTTCAGTGATGATTCATTTCTGATAAGAAAATGATAAACATGGAGGAAAATATAAATTGACATTTTATTACACCACATAAAAGAGCACTAAAAATATTTTTGAATCATATATAGAGCATGAAACTAAGACCATTTTTAATTGAGATGTGTATCTAAATGTTTTTAACTATCAGGTACTAGTTTCAGGCTATCTACACATTTAGATTTAATGTGTAGATAGCCTGAACAGAGCTGCTAATGCAGCAGCATGTTCTGGAGGTGGAATTGGTTTCTCTGGTTTCCAGAGCCTTTGCCTATTATGGTGAACATTGGGAAAACTAAATCAGGCCATGTTTGTTCATCAAAGCGGATGACCACCCCCAAAAAAACTGAAATAACAGTCGATCTCCATCATGTAAACTAAAGCCAGAGTCCCACTTGAATTGATTTAACTCCTTAAATTGAGTTTTTCTCTGGATTACTCTCTAGAGGTTTTTTTTAAAAGTAGTGTTTTTTAAGTTAACAGAAAGTTTGATCTACTTTCTGTTGCTTTTAATGAAGTTATAGCTTCATTTTTTTCTTTTGTTTTTCTCCTAAGCAAATCTTTTTGTTTGCTCATTTTGAATGCTTCAGACTTTTTTGGACGCTTCTTTTCTATTTTTGTGTCGTTTTGTAATATCGTCTGATTCTTTTAAACAATAATCTGAAAGAGGATGCTCGAAACCCCATCAGAGATTTTACAAAAGAAGAAAAAATAAGTACTTTTCCCTCGAGTAAATCGGCTAACTAATAATCAAGCTTTTGTACCGGTTCTGCTGAAATTTAAACCCCACTTCTTTGTTCTTTATGGGAGTGGATTGATAGTTGTAATCCATTGTTCTTTTTTTCTAAATAAACTGCAGTGTTTCATCTACTTCCTCATGCTCAGGCACACGTTTACATTACAAACACTTTAATATGTGAAACTAGAACTAGCCCGAAAAATAAATTCTGATTTCTTCTTTATTTTTTTTTTCCTTCCTCCGTTCCGTTCTGTCATCTTCCGCTTGATCCGGGGTCGGGTCGCGGGGGCAACAGCCTCAAACAGGCAGCCCAGGCCTCTCTCTCCCATTTTTCTTTCTTTAAAACACAAAATCCAACATCAGCAGGATTCAATAAGTAAAGAGGAAAACAAGTCAATTTACCACCACATCTTTCTTTAGTACAAACACCAGCGTTCGTTCTATCAGTCGCTCTCCTTCATGTGAAGCTACAATGTTTGGCTAACGAAGCTGTTTAGAAGCATGACAGTACAAGTTCCCAAGACATGTAAAAAAAAAAAAAAAAAAAAAACTTAAATTAGTGAGTATTTAAAAAAAAAAGTTTTAAGTGTAAATTTGAATAAATACATTTCATCTCACAGTCCTCTCTGAAAAATGTCATATTTAAAAAAAAAAAACAAGTTTATTAATTATGTGTTTTGTGTTTCTGCTTCTTTGTTCCAGATGCTGCTGCGGGTGACGGTAAGAAAATTGATCATTTCTGAAAATAAAAAATGTAGGCAAATGGCTTAAAATAGGATTAAATAGACTCCTTAGCAACGCACACCTATTTTCAAGCAAATGGTCTCCAACGACACCAAGCAAAATTAAACGTATACATCTCTTCAAATAAGAAACAGAAAATCAAGTAGAACTTGAATTTAGATCTACTTGATTAGATCATGGAGTTGAAATAAGACAGAGCAGCTTTCAGTGATGATTCATTTCTGATAAGAAAATGATAAACATGGTGTGAATCTTTATCTGTAGATTATTTGTTAATGTGATGCTGTAACAATGAGGCGACATGCTAACGTGTTCCCTTTTAATAATTTGCTATTTGTTTTTGAATCAAACAGAAAGAAAATGAATCAAAATTGTAAATTTTGTTTTGCGGCTGTACGTGGTGGACAGAGAACCTTGTACATACAGTATTCACTGCTCACAGTCTGACTTTATTAAATCCTTCTTTTCTCTCCTTTCTGTTATAGATAAGTGTGATAAATCTAAAATGCCTGGCCATTTGGAGCTATCTGCCAGCGATCCAGCTGCAGTGACAATTGATGTAGAGAAAGCATATAATGTTAGATGTAAACATGGATTCAGAGCGCAAAATAAGACTCCTTCAGAGCTCCAGTGTACAGACAAGGGTTGGGCAGAAGTTACTGAACCATGTACAGGTAAATTTATTTCCTCCTTTATTTTTTTTTTTATTAAACACAAGCTGGAAGATTTTTTTTGTTATTTTTCTTTTTTTGCCTGGTAACTGTTTGTGAATACATATCAGCCATTAAGACCTACAATAGAAATTTGTTCTTCAAACAAAATTGATTGTCTGAGGTTTTCAATACAAAGTCTTTTGTTTATTAATACACATATTTGATATTTTCATAACGCCAGCTCAACCATTGAAAGCAGATATAAGTGACACTTCAAAAATGACTTTTTTGATCTGTTAATATTAATCACTTTGTTTAACAGCTAAGACATTTTGGGCAGAATTTAGCGCTTTTTTTACCTGCTGATGGTCGCTAATTTTTTGCCATGCAAATGTTCCGCCAACATTTGAATGTAAATACACATTCCAGTAGTTTATAGAGTTATTATTATGTTTTGTTTTTATCTGTTGATTATTTGTTAATGTGATGCTATAACAATGAGGCGACATGCTAACATGTTACTAAGCTTGAAGGTGTTTTTTTTTTCTTGTCAGATTGCATGTGTCGTGGTTCCCTCGAGCCACCACCAGAGGGACCACCTCACCTTTCCCCCCAATTCTGGCTAATTAGACATTCAGCACCTGTGGGCTCACCTGGATCCAATCTCCCGGCTGCCTATTTAAGGGCAGCCTCACCAGCCTTCTTGGTCAGGTCTTTCTGTTGTGGTAGGGATGGTGGAAAGAGGAGGACCCAAATGCAGGACTTGGAACATGGTTTATTTCTTAAATCAGGAAAGACTGTAAAGAAAAACATAGTTAACTTAAGGTTTTCAAAAGTCCAAGTAAATCGAAAATAATAAACATGGTCAGGCAACCAGGGTGACCTGGCTGGGAAAGGTGATTGTAAGACCTGACCCAGAAGGCTGGTGAGGCTGCCCTTAAATAGGCAACCGGGAGATTGGATCCAGGTGAGCCCACAGGTGCTGAATGTGTAATTAGCCAGAATTGGGGGAAAGGTGAGGTGGTCCCTGGCTCCCTCTGGTGGTGGCTCGAGGGAGCCACGACAGCATGTTAACCCCAAAGTTAAAAAAGAAAATAAGGTTTAACTTATTCTGGGCTTTTTATTTAATTTGCCATTTGATTTTGACTCGAACAAAAAGAAAATGAATTAAAATAGTAAATTTGTGTTCCGGCTGTACATGGTGGACAGAAAAGACCACCTTCCACATACAGTATTCACTGCTCGTAATCTGACTTTATCTCTTCTTTTCTCTCATTTTCTGTTACAGATAAGTGTGAGAAACCAGCTCTCATCCACGGCGTGGATTTCAAAGATAGTAAAGACAAAGATGCAACAGAATTTGCGCCAAATTCTAAAGTGATGCTTAAATGTAAAGAGGATTTCGTAGAATCAGGATCCGCAGAAATCTCATGCATGAATTCTATGTTTACTGCCATTAGTCTGATTTGTACAGGTAAATAAAATTCCTTTATTTTTTTATTAAAGACAAGCTGGAAGATCTTTTTTTTTTGCCTGGTAACTGTTTGTGAATACATATCAACCACTAAGACCTACAATAGAAATTTGCTCTTTGCTGAATTCGCCTCAGACAAATTGATTGTCTGAGGTTTTCAATACAAAGTCGTTTGTTTATTAATACACATATTTGATATTTTCAGTCCATCTTTTAATAAACGCCAGCTCAACCATTGAAATCAGATTGAAGTGACACCTCAAAAATGACTTTATAAAAAGATCTTCCATACCATCTTTCTAGATTTTCTATTAATCAATATTAATATTGATCAAATATTAATGTAATTTATTAATAATTTATTAATATTTGTTCATATTAATCACTTTGTTGAACAGCTAAGACATCTTTGGCAGAATTTAGAACTTTTTCTACCTGCTAATGGTCGCTAATTTTTTGCCCTGCAAATGTTCCGCCAACATTTGAATGTAAATACACATTCCAGTAGTTTATAGAGTTATTATTATGTTTTGTTTTTATCTGTAGATTATTTGTTAATGTGATGCTGTAACAATGAGGCGACATGCTAACGTGTTACTAAGCTTGAAGGTGTTTTATTTTTTTTTTTCAGATTGCATGTTAAGCCCAAAGTTAAAAAAAAAATATGGTCCATCTTATTCCAAGTTTTTTATTCAATTTTCTATTTGTTTTTGACTCGAACAGAAAGAAAATGAATTAAAATTGTAAATTTGTGTTCCGGCTGTACGTGGTGGACAGAGAAAACCACCTTCCACATACAGTATTCACTAGGAGTGTGCGATACCGCAAGTTTTGGTATCGATCCGATACCAAGTAAACACCAGACCAATATCGCCGATGCCGATATCAATACCAATATTTAAATTTTTTAAATGACTATTTTTGCATCAAGGGTTAGGGTCATATATATAATATGACCAAGTATATGTATAAACACAGATTGGTAGGTAGATCGATAGAAGTGCCCAGTTGCAAACAAATGTTAACTAATGTCAAAGATGATTGTGTTGTACTTTTACAATTAGCATCTACCTGGGTGTTCTTTGGAAAATTGGAGCTTCTCTGTTAATGAGCGCTGCCTCTGGGAAACAGAAAGGGTCAGGGTTGTCTCCTCCGTTTCTGAAGTTTTTCTTTGGGGTGATTCTTTAATTTGTAGCGTTACCCCTATATTTAACAGCCTTTCTGCACGTGGTGCAGGTAGCCTCAAAGTACAGCCACACGCTACTTCTCTTTTTTCCTTCCACCTCTCTCTACTTTTACCGACTTGCGTTTTTTTTTTTTCTGTTTCTTGGACCTGAGTCGCCGAGTCATGTGACAAGTCAACGCGAAAGAGAGGAGGGAGGGGGCGGGGCCGCCTCGCTCCAGCATACAGGGGCTACACACAGCATTTACGCATATTTTGCAGACAAATCAGTTAGGTTAATTAAAAAAAAAAAAAAAAAAAAAAAAGAGAAAAAATGGAAGCAAAGTGCGAGGGGTAAAACTTCAATCCCAGTATCGATATTGTAGTTGGTGTATCGATCGATATCGATACTTGCGTTGGTATCGATATTATTGATATTAGGATCGATCCGCCCACCCCTAGTATTCACTGCTCACAATCTGACTTTATCTCTTTTTTTCTCTCATTTCTGTTACAGAAAAGTGTGATCCTGCCACACTAACTGGCAATGTGAAGCCAAAAGAAGAAATTACTGGCAAAGTTGATCCAACCAAGGAAATTGAACTTGAATGCAAAAAAGGATACCGTGAAACTATGAAAGGAGTAAAAGTCACATGCAATGGTCCAGTTTGGGGAGGGCACACGTTGGAGTGTACAGGTAAATAAAATTCCGTCTTTCTTTTTTATTAAAGACTAACTGGAACTGAAAGCAGATTGAAGTGACACTTCAAAAATGATTTTATAAAAAGATCTTCCATACCATCTTTCTAGATTTTCTTTTAATCTATATTAATTTTGTCAAATATTAATGTATTCTATTAATCTGTTAATATTATTCACTTTGTTGAATAGCAGAATTTAGCGCTTTTTCTACCTGCTAATGGTCACTAATTTTTTGCCATGCAAAAATGTTCCACCGACAATTTAATGTAAATACACATTCCAGTAGTTTGTAGAGTTATTGTTATGTTTTGGGTTTTTTTATATGTAGATTATTTGTTAATGTGATGCTATAACATTGAGGCGACATGCTAACATGTTGCTAAGCTTGAAGGTGTTTTTGCTGAGCTTTTAAATTAATTTGCTATTTGTTTTTGACTGGACAGAAAGAAAATGGATATAAATTGTAAATTTGGTTTGCAGCTGCACGTGGTGGACAGAGAAGACCATCTGGCACATACAGTATTAGTATTCATTGCTCACAATCTGAGATTATCTCTTCTTTTCTCTCATTTCTGTTACAGATAAATGTGAGAAACCAACACTGCATGATAATATGGATTTTGAAGATGCTGATCAAAAGCAGTTAGAAATTTTTGAGCCTAATACTGAAGTGAAAATTGTATGTATTGAAGGATTCATTGGAAACAATGGAACCAGTTCAATCATATGCAAAGAAGGTTTGTTTTCGAACCTTCAGATGAACTGTACAGGTAAAAAAAATTCCTTCTTTATTTTTTTATTAAAGACAAGCTGGAATATCTGTTTTTTTTTTTGTTTTTTTTTGCCTGGTTACTGTTTGTGAATACATATCAACCATTAATAGAAATTTGCTCTTCAAACAAAATTGATTGTCTTGGGTTTTCAATACAAAGTCGTTTGTTTATTAATACACATATTTGATATTTTCAGTGCATCTTTTAATAAACGCCAGCTCAACCATTGAAAGCAGATTGAAGTGACACTTCAAAAATGACTTTATATAAAGATCTTCCATACCACCTTTCTAGATTTTCTATTAATCAAAAATGATCCATGAATAATTAAAATATTTTTTTATTCTTAAAAAAATAAGAATAGTAATTAAAAAATACTAATGTTGTCAAAATTAAGGCTAAGAATTAATATTCAAATGAATAACTCAGCATTAAAAATCTGTCATTATTCACACGTTTGTAATATTTTTTTATATAAAATTATATCATTTAGAGATAAATTTTATTCTAATTTTGATTATTTTTGTAGTGCTCTAGTTCATTAATTGCTATGACATAAAAAAAAGCTGGATTACTCTAAATTTTTGAAAAATGATCATTAAATTAGTCATTTTTCAGTTAATTGCTTCACCATGTAATTTGATCAAATGTTCATTTAAATGCTCACAACCAAAAAATTTGATTTTTTTTTTTGGTGCTAATGACCTGCACTGTTGGCTAATAATTCTAAATTGACACTTATTGATTGTGTCCTGGTAGATAACATCTTTCTGGAGGTTTATTGAAGACGATCTGAATTGTATCATTGTTATGTTCTTTGTTGGAGAAATTCCTGCAGTGTCTAACAGCAACACTGCAGATACTGGGAACAATAGCCTTGGTGATAAAGTTACATACACCCGTAAAACAGGATTATAAAACGTCAGTTAAAAAAAAAAAAAAAAACATTAGTAAAAAAAACTTCAAAACAATAGTTTAAAAAAACTACATTTGTACACAAACAACAAAAAATCAAAAATCAATCAAGTATTAATGCTTTAGTTTTTTAATTAGTTTTACACTTACTGCAAACGCCACAAGGTGGGAAGTGGACCGCAATGCGGCCAGAGTGTACAGGTTTGTCCTTTTTAAAAAAAAATAATTTCTCATTTCATTTTTATAAACTTTATCTTTTTATACAGTTTAAATGTGTTTCAATTCAAGATGTTAATCTGTGGAACAACCTGGACAGTAAAATTAAATTAAATCATCTAAGTCCATCCATTCATTTAAGAAAAGTTTGAAACAACTGTTAATTGATAAAAATGTGTAGCAGAAAACTCTTTTGTTGTTGTTGTTGTTGATGTTTTTTTGTCATGCATCACCCTGATTATACAGTATATGATTTCTGTTGCTAAGGGGCAGATATTATAAGCTTTGCCTCTTTCTGTACCCTTTCATTCATAATTTTTTTACTGAAGACCTTTTTTTTAAGATGCGTTTGTTCTTTTGTTTTGAATGAAATGAAACAATAAAATAAAAAATAAATAATATAAAGTGCAAAAAATAAAAAAGTCAATTTACCAATTTATAAACTTTATCTTTTTATACAGTTTAAGGAGGGGAGATGGTGGCTCAGTAGGTAGGGCGTTCGCCCACAAACCGGAAGTTCGCAAGTTCGCATCCCACTGAGTGCACATCTAGGGTCCTTGGAGAAGACCCTAACCCCTCGTTTCTCCCACCACTGGCGCCGTCATAGGTGGCAGCCTGCTGCGGTGAAATGCAGCACAGTAATTTCCTGTGAGGGATTAATAAAGTACTAAAAATATATATATATATATTACAAAGCGCAAAAATAAAAAAGTCAATTTACCACTAAAAACACCAGCTTTCTTTCCATCAACAACGCACATGCATGTAAAGCTACAATATTTGGCTAATGAAGCTGTTTTAGAAGCATTATTATTGTTGTTCAAAAGTAATTTTTTATTTTCAAAAAAGTTTTTAAGTGTAAATTTGAAAAAATCAATTTGTCACACAGCCATGTGTGAAACATGTTATATTTAGAAAAAAAAACAAGTTTACTAATTGTGTATTTTGTGTTTCTGCTTCTTTGTTCCAGCTTCATCTGGTTCAGGTAAGCATATTTATCATCAGCAGTCAACAGGAGCTCATTAAGAGTTCATTTCTCACTTTGGTTTGTTACTCACTTCTTTTTAACAGGTCTCACTTCAACATGGACTGCTATTGTAATAGGTGAGTGTCCATATGTTTGTTTGTTTTTTTAGGTTAATCATCCCGCCACATCAGTGTTGTTTTCGTCAACGATGACGACAATGAAATGATTTTGTTTACTAAGCATTTTTTCATGACGATGACGTAACGATAACGAAATAAATGCGACATTTTGGTGACGAAAATATGACGAGACGTTTGCAAGTTTTTGTTGACGAGACGAAAATGTAACGAAATGAGCGTCAGATTTTCAAATTTCTGTCTGTGAAAAGAAAAAGCACAGCGGCTGCATTCTGTCTCTCACGGTGGCACGCCCCCACAATGCTGCACGTTCACACCGTCTACACAACACACCTGCAGCCACGAGGAAGTTGCGGCGGCAACAGTAATAAAAAGGCTTGGTGGTCGGAAACTTAACGTTTTCCACATATTTTGCGCAAACAGCATGCTAACTTCAAGCTAAAGCGAGCTTATCGGCGCTGCTAACTTCTTTAGTTAGCTTGGTTACCTAACCACTGCTTTAAGGACTTAAAGCAATGTTTACTTTGTTTACAGGGTTATTAAGAGTTGTCATTTTTAAGTCTACATAAGTTACAACATACCTCACTCACTGAAGAATTTGTATTTATTTCACGTTGTTTTACAACGTTTGCTGTTTTGCGCAAGTTAAAGCTCGGCACGGTTGTCTCTTTTTTTTTTTTTTTAAAACAAATAACCCGCATTATTCTCAGTAAAAAGCCACAATTGTTAAAGTAAGATTTTTTTTTTTTAACACTAAAAAAGTTTTAGACTAACTACGTTCTAAGTCTTCCCTGAAGAAAACTCTTTTAGGTTTTCGTTAACTAAAACGTGACTAAAACGAAAATATGAAGAGATTACAAAAATGGGACTAAAACTTAATTAATTTTTGTTCCAAAGACGAAGACTAAAACGAAAACTTAGATGGTTGCAAAAAACAACAATGCGCCACATTAGACCTGACTTTTCAGGTTTTAATTTTAGATTGTTTCACATTGTTTTAACAAACGTGTTTCTGTTCACAGCAAGCGTTGCAATCCAGTTGGTCCAGCTCTCCTGAACCAACGCTAGGCTTAGCAGATGTGTCCAGCGAAGGAAGAAAAAGACACGTCCACGTGAATATTCGCTCCCAATAAATAACTAACTTGCTGCTTGGCTGATTCTTTAAGTGGCTGTCGTATGTATCATATCACAACAAACAAGAAGCTTAAAAAAAAAAAAACATTTCAAGAAAATTAAGCAAAAATCTTTATTTCATACAAAAATACACAAATCAATAGAATGAAAAGTTGTGTCAACCAGATGAATCAACTGCTTTTACAACATGAACAATCTATTTTTTCTTCTTAAAGAATTGTCTTGGACAAATAAATGTGTCTGAATAAAGGACACAAAGTAAAGCCTTATTACTGCCAAGCAGTGGCAGTCTGTGCATTTCACACCTAGGCCTTCGGTGACGTGACACTTTGTCCGACTTGAATAAATACCCCTCAAATACCATCATTAATGAGACCACGGCTGGAGAAATCATATACAGAAGCAGACGTAGGCACTACTGGGCGTTACATCACCTTAATTGTGTACAACAGGGGTCCCCAACCTTTTCTGCGCCACGAACCGGTTTAGTGTCTGACAATATTTTCACGGACTGGTCTTAAGATGATGAGACCAGCCTGAAAAAAATGGCTTTTTAAAATCAATAATAATAAACTTAAATCCACTTTGTCTTCATGAGAAAATTTATTAACAGCTTCTTTATAAAGTGGAAACATTCTCTCTGCTCGAACGCACTCTTGTTGCCATGGTGACGGTAAACATGTACCTTCAAAATAAAATACATCACAAAAACAAAGTGAATAAAAATAACAGTTCTGTGCGGCTCGGTACCACATAACCCGCGGCCCTGTACCAGTCCGCGGCCCGGTGGTTGGGGACCACTGGTGTACAACACAGGCTATTTTCAAGAGCATTTAAACAAGAGACACTCTGCGTCTCTTCAGGGCACCCTCGCCACACGGTGGCGGACACACCACCGCGCCGTCAGCCCATAGCTCAACAGGAGAGTTCCCTGGACTCACTCTTGCATCGAAAAATCATTAGCCATTCTGGCTAATCCAGTTTCATTTTTATTAGCCACATTTTAGTTTGTGCTTAAAAGTAAATGTACATACACTTTTAGCTTTGTTCTTAACAAATCCGGTGTAATTAATTGCAGAATGTGTCATTTGATGAATATTAATAAAATGTGTTACAATCTGTGACAGATTGTTTCCAGCCTGCAGTAAAACTACCCTCGCAACACGTCTGTTGTTGTTACACAACCAGTAGTTGAAGTTTCGTATTTTTCTCCATTGCTGGGTTTTTAGGAGTTTTTCCTCACTGTGAAGGAGAGTCTGAGGGCAGAAATGTGCTAAAATGATATTTGTTCGTTAGCTTTTTTGCTGTGTGTATTATGCATTCTCCTTTTTTGTTTGTTTTTTTTTCTATTCAAATCTGCAATGTGAAGTCCGTTGAGACAAATAAAATTGAATTGAACCAGTCGGTTACAGCAGGGTTATTGTTTAGTTGGGAAACCTTCGGATGAGAGGGTTTGTGTCCTTCACTGTAACCGATTTCAAATGGTGCTAGAAAACAGATTCAGACTCTGAACACCAAAAGTAAACGGTCAACCTTAAAAAGAGAACAAACTCATCCTCGCAGGTTGCTGGTTGGCTGTTCACAGACTTCCAGTGGTTGTGCTGCACACTACCCACCCAGAGAACACTGATTTCAAATGGTGCTAGACAGATGACAATACTCTAAGCCACCACCTGAAACCAGCTTCCTGGAGGGGTAACATTCCCACCATCATGTGGAAAGTTTGATAGTACCTATTAAACATGCACCGCAAGTGAGAATGTCCCCATTGCAAATCAGGTCTGATTTTATGGTTTCAGACTCTAACGTTACCTCCCGATCAGGACTTGGAAATATGTGTTCTCTTTATGAACTGTAACACGTAAGGCTTTGTTTACTAAGAATTGCGTAGATCTTTGGCTAAGCAAGCATTCCTACTCAGCTCAAAGTGTTGGGATTTATCAATCGCACTATAACTCTCTTTACAGCAGTGCTTCTCAAATAGTGGGCAGCGCCCCCCCAATGGGGTGCGGCGCAATGCCAGCAGGGGGCGCGGGTGACCCTGTGGAACATGTTTTTTTTTTTTTTTTTTTTGCTGTACTAATATAAAGTGTAATTGCACATGTTGGCGCTCTCAAAGCTGTGTACTGCAAAACATGCTTATTGTAGCCACTAATTCTGAATTTCTTATTTTCATAAAAAAACAGCACAAACTGTCTCATTCCTTTTTGTTTTGCAGATTATAATGTTATATATATTTTGCTCCAGAGGTAATGTTGCTGATCAATTTAAATTTAATGACTTTATTTAATTTAGTTTTTTAGTATTAAATGGTTCAATTAGTCAAAAATGTTTATAGTTTAAATAAGAATTTAATTCTTTTGAATTTCAAGTTTATTGATGCACTTTAAATCTTTTTTGTTACAGACTAAAAAACAGCATCCTTCTTCCGATGTACTCTCTTCTCTGCACATGTCCAAACCATCTCAGTCTTGCCTCTCAAACCAAAAATCTCTAACATGTGCTGTTCCCCTGATGTACTAATTTCTAATCCTGTCCATCCTGGTCACTCCCACAGAGATCCTCAGCATCTTCATCTCTGCTACCTCCATCTCTGCTTCCTGTCTTTTCGTCGGTGCTACTGTTTCTAGACTAAACAGCATGACCGGTCTCACCACGGTTTTGTACACTTTCCCTTTCATTGTAGCTGAAACTCTTCTGTCACACATCACATCTGATACTTTCCTCCACCCGTTCCAGCCTGCTTGAACATGCTTCTTCATCTCTTTTCCCCACTCTCCATTGCTCTGGACTGTTGATCCTAGATACTTAAAATCCTCCACCTTCTTTATCTCTTCTCTCTGTAACCTCACTTTTCCATTTGGATCCCTCTCATTCACACACATGTACTCTGTTTTACTCTGACTAATCTTCATTCCTCTTCTTTCTAGTGCAAACCTCCACCTCTCCAGCTTTTCATCCACCTCTTCCCTCCTCTCACTACAGATCACAATGTCATCCGCAAACATCATTGTCCATGGGGATTCATGTCTGACCTCGTCTGTCAGCCTGTCCATCACCATAGCAAACAGCAAAGGGCTCAGAGCAGATCCTTGGTGCAGTCCCACCACCACACTGAACTCCTCTGTCTCACCTACAGCACACCTCACCACTGTCTTACAGCCCTCATACATGTCCTGGACCACTGTAACATACGTCTCTGTCACACCAGACTTTCTCTCACAATACCATAGTTCTTCTCTAGGTACCCTGTCATACGCTTTCTCTAGATCTACGAAGACACAGTGCAGCTCCCTCTGGCCTTCTCTGTACTTCTCTATCAGCATCCTCAAGGCAAATACTGCATCTGTAGTGCTCTTTTTAGGCATAAAACCATACTGCTGCTCACAAATTCCTACTTCAGACCTTAGCCTAACTTCGACAACTTTTTCCCATAACTTCATCGTATGACTGATCAGTTTAATTCCTCTGTAGTTACCACAACTCTGCACATCTTCCTTGTTCTTAAAAACAGGAACCAGCACACTTCTCCTCCATTCATCAGCCATCTTTTCACTTTCTAATATCTTGTTAAACAGCCCAGTCAGAAACTCTACTGCCACCTCACCTAAGCATTTCCATACTTCTACAGGGATATCATCAGGACCCAGAGCTTTTCCACCCTTCATCCTCTTCAGTACCCTCTTTATTTCTACCTTACTAATCCTAGCCACTTTCCGGTCCACTATGGTAACATCTTCTACTCTTTGTTGTCTTTCATTTTCTTCATTCATCAACTCTTCAAAGTACTCTTTCCATCTTCCCATCACATTACTGGTATCTGTCAAAAGACATCCATTTCTGTCTTAAATCACCCTAACTTGCTGCACATCCTTGTGGAAAAGCTTCAAATTGATTGTTCAAAATGCTACAGAAACTTGCGTTGGCTTCGCTGAATGTAGTCAATGTGGTGCTATGCTTTCATACGAGAAGATCAGTCTTTGTTAACAGACATCAGTCATTTACTAATTTTAATCCCACTGCTGGAAAGCTACCCGATTTGCCCTGCGGACACCTTGTTCCATCATAGGAACAATGGGCACCCATGTATAGTCGCATGATCACAGGGAGGAACATAAATGTGTTGTGTTGTTTACCTGTTTCACAGCAAACAAAGCTTTCATATGCTGGGTTAGCAGGTCCTCCTGACTCCAAGCAGCTGACACAACGTGACCTTTGCACAGAAACAACAACACACACATCTCTGAACTGTTAGGTGTTTTAGTCACATTTACAGCCAATAAAAGTCAGAATCTTTTACTTTCCATTTGGATGTATCGCTTATTTGTTTAACATGCTTTTAATGGTGGTGGTGGGGGTGGGGGTTGGACCTCAGATGGAACATTCACTTCTTTTTATAAACCTGCACTTACTCAGCTAGTGATGTTCCAGATGTTCTGCATTGACCTTTGTATCCAGATTTTCAGCGCAACGTCACCTCCTGGTGGCCAGTAGATGCAGTGCATGCAGGGGTTTGTGTACATCAAGAAAATAAAGTGTGTATGACAGAAATCTCTAAGAGATGGATGGGTAGAGAGATGGAGGGATGGTAAGATGGAGGGATGACTGGAAGGATAGATGGAGGGCTGAATGGAGAGATGAATAGAGGGATAGATTGATGATAGATAGACAGATGGATGGAAGGATGGATGGATAGATGGAAGGATAGATCAAGGGATTTATCCCTCATGAGAGATGAATAGAGGGATAGATAGATGGATGGAGGGATGGATGGATGGAAAGATGGAGAGCTGAATGGAGGGATAGATGCAAAACAACTTTCTCCAAATAAACTCAGACCAAACTGAAATGATTGTCTTCAGCCCACAGACACAAAGAGAAAGTGTGAACAGTTACCTTCAGCCTCTCTCTATAGAACCGACAAATCAAGTTAGAAATCTGGGAGTAATAATGGACTCAGACTTCGACAGTCACATCAAATCAATTATATCAGCAGCCTTTTACCACCTTAAAAACATTCCCAAAATCAGAGGTCTGGTTTCTAAAACAGATTTAGAGGTTATTATCCATGCATTTGTTTCCAGTAGGTTAGATTTTTGCAATGGTTTACTCACTGGTCTGAACAAAAAGGCTTTAAAACAGCTGGAGTTTATTCAAAATGCTGCTGCTCGAGTCCTAACAAGAACTAGAAAATATGATCACATTAGTCCTGTGCTCAAGTCTCTGCACTGGCTTCCTGTGGCTCAGAGAATAGACTTTAAAGCTGCTCTGCTTGTGTTTAAGTCTCTTCATGGTCTAGCACCAAAGTACATCTGTGATATGTTAGTACCTTATGAACCATCTAGAACTCTGAGGACCTCTGGGACCGGCCTCCTGCTGGTGCCTAGAGTCAGGACTAAACATGGAGAAGCTGCGTTTCAATTTTATGCTGCAAAAGTCTGGAACAAACTTCCTGAGGCTGTGAGACAGGCCTCTACTGTGACAATGTTTAAATCTAGGCTGAAAACAGTTCTGTTTAACTGTGCATTGGACTGAAAATTATTACTCTTTTTGCCTGTTTTAATTAAAAGAAAAAAAAAAAAAATCTATGTTTTGGGCTTTTAATTAGTGCTGTCATTTAACGCGTTAATTCGATTGATTAATTACGCCGCATTTTAACGTGTTAAAAAAATTAACACAATTAATTATGACGTATTAATGGTGGCGGCAGGAGCCCAACCGCAGGGGCACAGGTACGCGGGGGCGGATCCAGGGGAGCTGTGAGGGTGCACGTCCCCAACAGCCATCTCAAGCACCCCCCTCGTCAAGTACCCCTGTCCGCCTTTTAGTAAATCCTGGATTCGCCCCCGAGTCGAGCCACTGAAAGGCAAGTTTTTATACAAAAATAATAGAGACGGTACAATAAATAAAAATGTAGTAATTTGTAGTTTTTTTCAAAAAGGAGTTCTCCTACCACCAGAGGAACTCCAGCCTGACATACCATCTAAACGCAAAACATGTTCAGGCAAGTTCCTCTGTTGCTAGTGTGGCTACCGGGAGCTTGCTCCGCCAAACCAAGCTAGCTGAATTTGGCAAGCGAATGAGCAAATCCACAACAGAGAAATTAATAAATTCAATTCAATTTTTCAATTCAATTTTATTTGTATAGCCCAAAATCACAGAATGTCCGTCTCAATGGGCTTCACAAGAAAAAGAGGAATGTATTAACACAAATACACAACAAGAAAAATAACTAACAAATGCTAACTAAACAAGACTAGCACATTAATGCACTTAGACTCTCCTTCTCGGTGAGGAAAAACTCCTAAAAAACCCATCAGTGGGGAAAAAATAAGAAACCTCATGGGGATCCACGTGAAAGAGAGATCCCTCCCCCGGGACGAGCAAACAATGTGTCAAAGATTATTGTTTAAATATTAGCTTATTCTAATCTACAGCTAAATATCTAAAGAAGTCAATAAATGTTCTTCATCCTGATGGAAACACGGGGGGCTCTTCAGCCCGGAGATGTCAAGTACGGGGATGAGTAGATGTTCTTCATCCTGATGGAAACACTGGGGGACTCCTCAGCCCGGAGATGTCCAGTACGGGGATGAGTAGATGTTCTTCATCCTGATGGAAACACGGGGGACTCCTCAGCCCGGAGATGTCCAGTACGGGGATGAGTAGATGTTCTTCATCCTGATGGAGACACGGGAGACTCCTCAGCCCAGCGATGCCCACGGCAGAGATGAGTAGATGGATTTCGTCCTGATGGAGCGGGGATGAAGAAGCGCGGAGGTCTCCTCGGTGTGGCCATGCCCAGGACAGGAACGCAGAGTCCTGGATGGGGCTCTCTCCCAGAGAGGAGGGAGAGAGGTGGACAACATGTGAATTGTATTGTACCAACTAGCAGTGTAATTCTAAATAATCAGACAATTTAGAACAATGAATGAGATAGCAAGCCAGGGGTTTAGGGTAGAGGGTTAGAGTAGGGGGTAGGGGGAAAGAGCCAAGACAGTCTGGCAGAGAATAGTAGATAGAATTAGAGGACAGAACCCCAATGTACCATACTTTCCCCAGCTTTTACTATCTAGCAGCCAACTATTAATTATATCAGCTAAATGAAACTGTTTCTATCTGGCCTGTTGATAAGCTTGTTCAAACAGGAATGCTTTAAGCCTCCCTTTAAATGTAAGAACACTGTCTGCCTCTCTCACTTGAGCTGGGAGCTTATTCCATAAAACTGGAGCTTGGTAGCTAAAGGCTCTACCTCCAACTGTACTTTTTGAAATCCTAGGAAATACCATTGCAAAGTGGGTGGCTGCTGATTGCAGGACAATTTCTATCGTTGAAGATAAGAACGAACCCTAACCCTTGTTTTACTTTTTTTAATAATGCACCTGGCCTCATGAGGCATAGTTCATCAATAATTGTCATGATCCCCTCTTCTGCAGCCAAGAGGGAGCCAAGGATGTTTCTCAAAGATCTGATTGGGATCACCTGGGGTGATTCCCAATTTCTCTCACCTGTGCACCCTGCTAACTATTTAAGGGGAACCATCCCTGACTTCTCTGTCAGACACATTGGTGTTTACGGATGGTTCAAGGGATCCGGTTTCGGGGAGGACGGGTGCGGGAATGGTGGTGGAAGGGTCTGGAGTGGAGGTAGGGGTTCGCACGTCAGATCACTTATGTATTTTCTCGGTGGAGTTATATGCAGTGTGGATGGCTGTGGTGTGGGCGATGCAACATGGTGGTGGGAAAGTACTTATATGCACGGACTCGTTGTCAGTGGTTCGGGCTCTTGAACTGGGGAGGGTGAGGTATCATCAGGGTTTGTTTTGGGATGTTTTGAATATGGTGTCGGGGGTGGTAGGAGGGTCGTTGGTGTTTATGTGGGTTCCGGGCCATTCTGGGATTGGGGGGAATGAGCGAGTGGATGAGGTGGCAAAGAGGGCTGCAGATCGGGTGGTGGTGGAGAGGGTCGTGGCTCTGTCACGAGGGGAGGTGAAGGCGTTGGTCTGGAAGGGGATAATGCAGCAGTGGCAGATGGAGTGGGAGTCAGAGGTGAAGGGACGACACTTGTATGAAGTACAGAGGACGGTGGGGGTGACTGTGGATCCGGTGGGTGGTGGAAGGCGGGGGCAGGTGGTTTTTAGCAGGTTACGTATTGGGCACACGGGATTGAATGAAACGCTCAAGATTCTGGGTAAACATTTGGATGGGTGTTGTGATTTCTGTGGGGAGTTGGAAGGGGTTAGTCACGTGGTGTTAGCGTGTAGAAAGTATGAGGAAGAAAGAGAGGCTATGATGGTGGTGCTGAGGAGTGTTGGGATGAGACAAGTGAGCTTGGAGGAGGTGTTTTTGTATGGACGTCAGGGGAAGGGTTTTGGTGCCCTGTACACTTTTTTGAGGTGTACAGGGTTATTGAGGAGGATTTGAGGTTCGTGACAGTCAGTAGGTGGCGGTAATGCACCCAGGTTGGTGCTTCATGCCGCAAACTAAAGAAGAAGAAGAAGAAGACTTCTCTGTCAGGTCTTACTTTGACTTCCAGCCAGGTCACCCTGGTTGCCTTGTTCTTCTGGTTTTACAGACTTTCCTGAATTATGTTAATAAACCATGTTTGAAGTCCTGCATTTGGGTCGTCCTCTTTCCACCACCCCTCAACACCTTGACAATAATAAATTGGATTTAAAATCTTCTCTTCTTACTGTATTCAATTGATAGTCATACAGTACATTTTTTTTAATATCCTAAAATTCAAATTCTTTATAAGGAGACTTTTAGCAGATATGACATTAAAATGCCATTAATTCGATTAATTAATTACAAAATCCTGGAATTGATTCTATTTTTTTAATCGACTGACACCACTACTTTTAGTTAATTTTTTTTTGTCTTGTGAAGCTTTTTGAATGATGTTTCGTATAAATTGTGCTACAAATAAACTTGCCTTGGATGGATGAATGAATGGAGGAAGAGATGGATAAATGAAGGATAGATGTATGAATGGATGGATAGATGGATGAATGGATGGATGAATGGAGGGATAGATTGATGGATGAATGGATGGATAGATGGATGAATGGACGCATAGATTGATGAATGGATGGATGGTGGAATAGATGGATGGATAGATGGAGAAATGGATGGATAGATAGATTGTTGGATGAATGGATGGTTAGATGGAGGGATAGATGGATGAATGGAGGGATATATAGATGGATGAATGGATAGATGGATGGGTAGATGGATGAAAGGATGAATGGAGGGATATATAGATGGATGGATGGTAGATGGAAGGATGATGAACAGATGGAGAAATGGATGGATGGATGGAGAAATGGAGAGAAGGCGCTGAGTCGTATCAATATCAAGCAAAAAAAAAAAAAAGATAAACTCTGTCAAAATATTCTTCATACAAATGAACATTTTAAAAAGACTTAGCAAAAAAACCACAAAAATTATTTATATAAAAAAATAGTTTAAAATGTACCAACTTACCATCAGGACAGGTGAAAAAACATTTTTATTCCAAATCATCAGAGGAAAAAAACTTTAGATTTTAAAGTGCTTTTGGTAAAAATCAGCGAAGGGTTAAGGAGCAGATTTAGTCTAAAAGCGCATGGATGCGCACGCACGCACGCACATATTCTGGAGGTAAAATTTAAGTGCGCAACATCCTCCTGCAGCCCGTGCACACATCCCTCCATCCATCCCATAGTGCTCCATCCATCCCATCGTCCCTCCATCCATCCCATCGTCCCTCCATCCATCCCATCGTCCCTCCATCCATCCCATCTGCCCTCCATCCACACATCCCTCCATCCATCCCATCTGCCCTCCATCTATCCCATCGTCCCTCCATCCATCCCATCTGCCTTCCATCCATCCCATCGTCCCTCCATCCGTCCCATCGACCCTCCATTCATCCCATCGTCCCTCCATCCATCCCATCATCCCTCCATCTATCCCATCGTCTCTCCATCCATCTCATCGTCCCTCCATCCACACATCCCTCCATCCATCCCGTCGTTCCTCCATCCCATCTGCCCTCCATCCACACATCCCTCCATCCATCCCATCTGCCCTCCATCCACACATCCCTCCATCCATCCCATCATCCCTCCATCCATCCCATCGTCCCTCCATCCACACATCCCTCCATCCATCTCATCATCCCTCCATTTGTTTTCCTGGATTAAAAACTTTATTACTGAAATAAAATTCATAAATAACAAATTAGCTTAATAATAATACAGAAATGCTTGATCAAACTTTTTTTACTGTTTTTTTAAGATAATAAACTAAAATAATGACCATAAGAAAATAAAACTATAACTACAGTTATTAACAACTAATAACAAAAACCCTGTTACCAAACGACCCCGCCCACCTGTGATGCGCTCTAACCTAGTTCTGCAGGATACCCGGATGTTACCGTATCTGTTTGTGTTTTTATTCTGCCTGCTGCAGGTTCTGATCAGCTCACATCCACTTCTGATTCAGTCTCAGCAAAAAGCGTCCAGCAACATTTTCACAGCAACACACGCACTCTCATACAAACGCCCTTTCCGCACACACCCCCGTTTTCTGATTGGATGCTGCTTTAAAGTGCGTCTACCAGCCAGGCACGTCACTCTGACTCCTCAGTACAAACAGGAACTGAAATAACAATCACAACATTCTCCATCTTAAGATCTTTATTTCATACTGACAAATCTGATCTGTGTTTGTGTGTGTCAGATTACATATATATACACACACATATATATATACAGTATATATATATATATATATATATATATACATATATATATATATATCAGAATCAGAATGCTTTTATTGCCATGTCAATGAAGAATATCAGAGACTAGGAACTTGCTTTGATACAGGTGTGCAATAATATAAGATAAAAATAATAAAAAATAAAATAAATAAATGTTTTTTTAACAAAACAGAGTGCTCAGAAAGAAAAAGAAAAGTAGTGCAATGTCATAGAAAATAATCGAAAATAATAAAGATAGTAAAGTGACAAGAGGGAGGTGACTAAGAGATGTGGGGATCAGGTTATAAAGTATTAATTAGACTAACGGCAGAAGCGAAGAAGCTGTTTTTGTGGCGGGACGTTCTGGTCCGAATGGAACGGAGCCTCCTGCCCGAGGGGAGTCGCTCAAAAAGTCCATGTCCAGGGTGGGGAGGGTCAGCTGCTATCCGACCTGCACGCCCCAGAGTCCTGGAGACGTACAGGTCTTTGAGAGATGGAAGGCTGCAGCCGATCACCTTCTCTGCAGAGCACACAATGCGTTGCAGTCTGTGTTTGTCCCTGGCTGTGGCTCCAGCGTATCACACGGTGATGGAGGAGGTGAGGACAGACTCGATGATGGCTGTATATATACATACATATATATATATATATACATACATATATGTATGTATATACGTATATATATATATATATACGTATATATATACATATACACATATATACATACATATACATATATGTATATATACTGTATATGTCTATATATATAGACATATATATGTATATATGTGTGTGTGTGTAATATTATTAATTTTGTTGGTATCATTCTTAATTAAAAGGAAAAGCCACCCTAATCAAGGATAACCATAAGACCCCATCCATTACTCCTTTATCCTCTCCCTTCAGGCCTGCAATGCAAAATTTCATTTGCCTAAAAAAAATGATTTATTCTAATTGCAATCAAAGCCTTAAACAATAACTTTTCGTGAGCGTGTAATATTTAATGTTTTTGTGTGTGCTTTATGTCTGCTTGTTTAAACTATGAGTCCTGTTGACGGAACATTTCTCTTTTCAGTTTTTAATTCAATCTTATTTGTACAGCCCAAAACACATAATTTCTGCCTCAATGGGCTTCATATTGCAGATTCAAAAAGACGAAAAACAGCAGTTTTCGTGCTGTGTAAACACAAACACACAGCATGAAAACTAACTAAAAACTGCTAGCTATTCAACATTAGCACATTCCTGCCCTTAGACGTTCCTTCACGGTGAGGAAAAACTCCTAAAAAACCCATAAGTGTGGAAAAATAAGAAACCTCTTGGGGATCCACACGAAAGAGAGATCCCTTCCCCGGGATGAGCATCCAATGTGTCTAAGACTATTGTTTAAATATGATGTTATTCTACTCTACAACTAAATATCTAAAGAAGTCAATAGATGTTCTTCATCCTGATGGAAACACGGGAGCTCCTCAGCCTGGCAATGCCCAGCACGGGGATGAATAGATGGATTTCTTCCTGATGAAAATGGAATGGTTAAGCAGCCAGGGGCCTCCTCAGCCCAGTGATGCCCAGGACGGGGATGAGTAGATGGACTCATCCTGATGAATCAGGGACGATAGATGATGCGCAGAGGCCTCCTCGGTTTGGCCATGCCCAGAACTGGAACGCAGAGGATCCATCAGGAATCTGAAACAGAGCTCTCTCCCAAAGAGGAGGGAGAAAGAGGTGGGCAGCATGTGAACTGCACTGTACCAACTAGCAGTGTAAATCTAAAAAAAAACAGACAATAGAGTACAATGAATGAGATACAAAGCCAGGGGGAAACAGACCCTGGTTAGAGTTGGGTTAAAGGGGGGAGAGGAAAACAGACCCTGGTTAGGGTAGGGGAATACAATCCCTCCCAGCCAGGTCTCCCTGGTTGCCTGACCATGAACACATTACTGCAATAACAATTTACCATGCCACAAACACTTTGTCTTTTGTTTCACAGTAATTCTGGATTGCCAACGTCTAAATAAACCATGTTTTCTGTCTGCAACTGGGTCCTCCTCTTTCCACGTGCACTCCGCCTCATGACAGTCTGCAAGACATTTTGGTCCAGATGCCTCTTGCTCACCGACTCTACTTTTCTTCAAACCAAAACTTCATCAAATCTTGAGTTTCTCATAAAGTTTTCTCAATTGATATGAATGGCTATACTTGTGATTAGATTTGAGAAGTTGTAGAAAAGAGATGTGCGTGGCACCCATGTTTGCAAACATCCACATTGCAAACTTATCAGATACTGTATGTTAATGTCATTTATGGTACATGGGATGATGGATTCTTCAAGTCTTCCACAAACTTGAACATTAAGCAGTGTTTGTCTTTCATTACATACGCACTGTACCTTTTGACCTTTGGGTGTCATTTAGTCTTCCCACTGGGTCATTCCACCCTATCTTACCATCAATGGGGAAAAACTTTGGCACGAAAAAGAAAAACATGACGTATTTGGCAGCTGTGAGCATGCTAAGAGAGGAGCCTCCCCACAATAAAAACAACCGGTTGAGTTTCGTTCTTGGCTGGAAGGAGTGATGGTCTGGATGGGATGCATCAAACAAGCAAAATGACTTATGTGACACTGTGCGATGTACAGAAGGGGTTCTAATGTTGATGGATGGAACAACATTGCAAAAAAACCTTTAAGTAAGAAAGCAATGGAGACAGTGAGTCACTTCTGCAGCTTCTAGGAAGCAACTTCTAGCTCAAAAAAAAAAATCTCAGAGACCATTGACTTCAATTGAAAAATTAGCAGTTATTTCTTAGTCATTGTTATTGTGACTGAGCTCTATAAGGTTTTCTGCATAATTAGGATTTTTGTCATTATTTTCCTTATGCACAAGGTATTCAAGTATAAAAAAAAGGCCAATCAGTTATCAATTGTTCCCATTTGACAAGTTTGATTGACTATTTTTTTCTAATTCAATGACATCAAGAAGCCAAATTGGCTACAGTTAATGTCAGTACTGGCAGGTGCTTGTACCATCAAAATGTTCGGTTCTGATCAGCAAGGGGATTGCAATGTAAACGCAGACTGTACCAGTGACTGCATACTTCCAGTTTTAAAAGTTCAACGAGGCGCTAAGCGTAAAGCCTTGGTCCTAACGTCTTATACCTGCAAACATGGACTCTCTATGTGCAAAAACTTTGGCAAAGTTTGGGGATTGTGCTGATGTGAAACTTTTAGTGGATGAGGAACTTTTGCTATGCTTGGACAACAGATTCACTCCCAGTACACATGACCTCTATACCCATTGAGCATACTACACACTGACTTTACGATTCTTAAAAATGATACCATTGTCACTTGCTCTTCATAGCCAGATGGTGAAGCCAGAAAGTCCGATAATTATGAGAGTGTTGCAGGTGGATTGGTGAGGTGGTCGGATGAAAAAGTGGGTGTGAAAAATGAGGAGGCACAATGCTCTTGCAGCAACAGAACCTGAAAACTATGGTGAAATGAGTAGCATTTTGAGGCAGCAGATGGGATTTCTGGGGGTCCTCGGAAGGTTGTGTTTTATGTACACTTTTGGCGTCAGGTGGGAAAACGTATGTTTATTGCACTCATGTTCAACATGAGAGTGAGTCAAGATGCAACAGTACATTCCAAATTATTATCCAAAAGAAATGTAAGTATCATTAAGTTCCTTGATTTGGTCTATTTGAGTGTTTTCTGGTTTTTGGACCCAGACATAACCTGCGTTGTTGTAAAAGACGAAAAAACGTAACCTTTAGCCAAATATTTTTTTTAATGTAATTTTCACAAGACAAATAGGTGAAGATGCTGCATGTGTATGGACATAGTGCAGATGGTTCAGGAACATGAGCCGAGCCCGTTTTTCCTGCCACACCCATGTGGAGAAAGACAAAACAGAGAAAAGTGATGTCATTACTACAGATGATGTAAACCAGCTGTGTAGCCTTATGAGCAAAGAGGGGATTCAATTCAGTTTGTGTGTGAGCGTATACC
Organism: Neostethus bicornis; assembly: GCA_902685375.1. Classification (NCBI taxonomy): domain Eukaryota; kingdom Metazoa; phylum Chordata; class Actinopteri; order Atheriniformes; family Phallostethidae; genus Neostethus; species Neostethus bicornis. The sequence continues at coordinate 3,597,324 of LR738550.1, forward strand.
CGCACACGCATTTGTGCAAACACTGACAATTTTTTATAAAGACAGATGCGTTTTTTTCCTATAAAATGAAGCTGAACATTTATTCTAAATTGTTCTTTTTTTAATGATTACTTTTTTATTATTTTTATGGTCAATTCAATCGACAACATAGAAATGCAAGTAAAATAAAACACTGATGTTGGATTTACAGCCACAAAAAAAGATATAAGATGGATTAAAAAGAGCGATTGATTCAAGGCATTACATTTGTTTGTTCATTTTTTCAGAAGTATCGGAGCCCTTCAGTCCAACTCATCATGTTACAAAACAGGTTAGAATGCAGGTAAGTCACCACAAATTTAAGCATAGTATGAGTTAGAAAATTTCAATATGTGGCGCATAGAATAAACACAGCAAGTATATGTACACAAAAGTAAAAAACTTGTTCAGTTTAGACTAATGAGACTAACGTTGGCACATAAGAGAAGTCAAAGTTGGCAAGTTTGGCGCTTTAACAGTCAGTAGCCTGGTTGGTTTTAACAGTATTTCCTTTATGTATTACATTTTAAAGGAAAAAAGTTTTTGCAAAGCTTAAGAGATTGTCCACTTTGCTGCACGGACTGACTGCTGCTTGATTGAGTCACCACCTTTGTTTGCAAAGTATTACAGTTTCTATTACTACTGACACATGTACATTCACTCCCATTAAACTATCATTTACTCAGTATCAAGTACTCGTACGTACAGTACAGGATGCAAGGAAAGTCTAAATGAAGGAATGGATATGTACAGCTTATGCGTAGTGGAGATGAAAGTATACGTTCACACAGACACACACGTTTACACATTGATAGTTAGGCACACAGGATGAGAGTCTGATTTTCTTCAACTTGCATGTAAACAGATTTCCAGGCAGTTAGATTTATTTTCTCTCACTCCATTATGACACTAACCAAACTTTTTTCTTGTGCTGTGTTTGGGATTTGGTTTAAACCAGATGACGTGCGGAGACTTTGCACAGAACATGGACATGACTCCAGAGGCTGCGAGATTCAAAAGAGCCAGAGCTGATTTATGTAAACAGCAATACTCACGCCAAGAACTCCCAAACTCCTTTCTGATCTCCAGCCTGACTGTCGTCAACAACCCAAAGACTGAGTCATGTTCTGCAACACTGTCAACATCGGGCTAGTTTATTTGAGATTAGTTAAGAACAGGGATACTTTGGAGACGCCGTAGGATTGAATTAGGATTTCAGTTTCAAATTGTGTCTTTGTGTGTGTTTGTGAGATGAGGTTTCTGCTTCACAGCTCGGTGTCGGCTGTCTTGGCGGTGGAGTGGCCATTGGTGGGAGGTGGCGTCTGGGTCTTGCCCGCCTCCGGGGACTCTCCGTTTACGCTGGGTTTTTCCTGAGTTTCAGGAGGGGGGTTGAGAGGAGCCGCAGAGGCGAGGGTGTTCCCCTGATTTTCTATGTCTTCCTCCGCCTGCAAAACAACAAGAAGTTTTTACGCTTCCGCCCACATGTGGTAGACACAATAGCCCTCAACTTCTCACTGTTAGATATTACCAAGTATAGATGACCTTTCAGATTAACTCGGATAACCTCCAAGTTGTCATATCACTACAATTCGTTAAAATTTACTCTAAAAATCTACAGGAACTCCACCTACTGACCTGTTTTTGGAAATTCATACAATAAGATCACAAGATACATTTTCATACCATAAAAGAAAAAAAAATGACAAAACTTGTATAAAACTGATAAATGGAGAGTGCATAAGTAATGACAGGAGGCACCGGCGCATTTAAATACCATTCCATATGCATCACATCATTTGCACCATCCACATTCAGAGTTCTAAAAGTGTGGGAAATATAATAAATAAATGAATTACTCTATTCATCCCTCACCGGGGAAATTTGTTTGCTGCACTCCTTACACCGCAGCAGGCTGCCCTTCAACGGCGCCAATGGTGGGAGAAGCAGGGGTTAGGTGTCTTCTCCAAGGACCCTAGACGTGCTCTCCGTGGGACGCAAACCCACGACCTTCCGGTCCGCGCGCGAACGCTCTAACCACGTGGCCACCGTTTCCCCTCTTTTGATGCGCAAGATTTTATAAAAAAGGAAATGGCACTACCTAAAATATGTGAGACTAAAATTATATTTACAGTATAAACTTTTATTTTTACTTTCTTGTTTCACCAGTAATCTGCAGTAGCATTTAGATCATCTTATTTATACACTATGCATTGTTCTAGTCAGAAAACACAATTAAGTCTTTGTTAAAATACCTCAACAACAATCACACAAAATGTCCTACGGGACGGAGAAAAGTTAAAAATAAATATTGTTACTAGTGACATTTTAAATTTTGTGCATTATTTTTTAAAGCCCTTCATGGTTGTTATTACAACCATCCAAACAAAGCAAATGAGTTTTAGCCTACACCAAAACTTTAATAAAAAAATCTCCTTTTAAAAGCTAGAGTTATTTTTTTAAAAACTTCCAATACATTAAACAAACTTTTGTTCTTAATTGGACTAACATGATTGTCTGGAGATAAATACAAAAAACATGTGATTTGGCAAATTTGGCACAAAATAAGCACGATTCGCAGGAACAAAAAAGTTCAAATTCAACAAGGCACTCTAGTTCTTCATTCTTCTGTCTGGGAGGATTCAAAGTGAAAACGTCAATTGAAATGGATACCAGATCAGTGACGTTGCACCATTAACAGTGACCTAGAAGAGAAAACTTTTAATGCAGATCAAATGGAGAAGGTAAAAAAATGATGTTTACCAGCTTTGCCTCTTTGGGTGCAGGTTTGCGTTGGCATTTCAAGTAGCCAACAACGATGGCAGCAGCAGCAAGCAGACCAGTGACCAAAAGACCCACAAACACAGAGGAACCTGAAGATGAGGGAACCTCTATCAATGTCACACCGAGCTGTAAGAAAGTTGCACAGAATGGAAAAAGTTATTTCATAAATTATAGCTGTGTCTCAGATCAAATTAAACTGACCTGCGAACTGCATCAAGGTTGCATTATGGGACTTCTGTTGTTCAATCTATGTACACATGCTGCCCAATTTGCTTTGAACAAGCTGCAGTAATGTGCCCAAGATACTCCAACTATACAGATGACGAGTGAGATGAAATTGTGGATTCACTTTTGTCAATGCATTCAACAGATTAATCCAGGGATGAGGAAGTATTTTTATGCAGTTAAATAGAGACTAACTGAAATTATCATCTTCAACCACAGAATGGTCAGTGATGACGTGAAGTCTATTTCACTAAAGCCACTAGGTCAGGTAAGATGTCTAGTGGTAAACATGACATGATGCCATGTGACATGTTGCTACACAGTGTTGTGTTTCTGACTTTAAAAAATTTACTAACTCAGGTATAAAACTGTAAAAGTAATTTGTTACAAATTAAAATAATTCATTTTAAAACCTCGAAGATATTTTACAGTTAAAATGTACATAAAAGGATTTAAAAATGAGGCATCTCTCAGGGTCTTGTTCGAAGGATGGAGCGGGAGATCGACAGGCGGATCGGTGCGGCATCAGCAATAACCAGGACGCTGCATCGGTCCGTCGTGGTAAACAGAGAGCTGAGCCGAAAAGCAAAGCTCTCTATTTACAAGTCGATCTACGTTCCAACCCTCACCTATGGTCACCAGCTGTGGGTGGTGACCGAGCGAATGAGATCGTGGATACAAGCGGCTGAAATGAGCTTCCTCTACAGGGTGGCTGGGCTCTCACTCAGAGATCAGGTGAGGATCTCTGCCATCCAGGAGGAGCTCGGTGTCGAGCCACTCCTTCTCCAGGTCGAGAGGAGCCAGATGAGGTGGTTCGGGCATCTGGTCAGGATGCCCCCGAGCGCCTCGCAAGCAGGGTGTTTTGGGCACGTTTCACCGGGAGGGGACCATGGGGCAGACCCCGGACCCGCTGGAGAGACTATGTCTCACAGTTGTCTGGGGCACGACTTGGGATCCTTTCGGGTGAGCTGGAGGATGCAGCCGGGGTGAGAGAGGCCTGGGCTGCCCGTTTGAGGCTGTTGCCCCCGCGACCCAACCCCAGAACAAGCGGAAGATGACCGAACGGAGCGGAAAAATGAGGCAAAGATGTAATAAAGTCAAGTTTTACAATGTACTGTGATACATCATAACGTCATACGTGATAACATAAAAACACTTTTATTTACATAAAATGTTACATAAAACATTGCTTTTCACAATTCGACTTCTGAAGGGAGACTTTTACATCACTTTTATATTAAAAATGGGGTAAAAACATTCTTTCAAATGCTAACATGCTCATTTCAGAGTAATATTTAACTCTTTTAGCTTCCGTATGTGTTTCACGTTAGAAAGTGATACACTTACCACTGGCAGCTCTACGCTTTCATAATTGATGAACGTTTAATAAGTACAATACAAAAATTTCAGTACTAAAAACTCTGCTCTTTGGTCTTGCATGTGATCATTAAAAGTATTTGATCTGCACTCTTGCCTGGCATTGTATCTATCAGAACAAACTCCCTGAGATGACTTTGGACTTGAATAAAAATTTAAGTTTAGTTTAACTAAACCAGACGTGATTGACCTACCTTGTCTTTGAGATGTTCACTCTGAAGTACATCAGCCAGAGTACCCAGCTTAGCTGCAAAAATCAGAAAAAAATGAGACATATGTCATTTAGAATTCCAATCATTGTCAAATGAGAACAATTACATCTGTTTTTATTATCGTCTGTCATCATACACACCATCATTGCTCGCCACGAGCATTGTGTCACCTTCCTGGAAGATCTCTAGACTGCAGTTTTCCAACTCGCACCATGCTGCAGGATTTTCCTTTAAGATGCGCTTTGTTCCTTCCTGAAATAAAAAACTTCATGTAACAATATTCTTTCTCTTTCAAATAAATTCTTAACAGAAGTTTAAAGTAAAAAGCAAACATTGCTGAATGGAAAGTTTATTGACAACACCCCTTTTTTCTCAATTCATGCACATACTGAGTTACTAACTCAGGTCAAAACTGTAAAAGTAATTGGTCGAGCCCTTCCTTACTATTTTTTTACCTTTTACTCAAGTTAGTATAAATTAGATCCAGTTTTCAGTCCATTTCTATCAGATTGAAAATAATTTCTGGATGGAAGTCGTAACGTCTCGATCAAGAATTTAACTGTCCAGAAGACTTTTTTGAAACTTTTTCTACAATGGATCACTCCTGGATGACTGAGGGACTACACGGACTAATTGGTTACAAATTAAAATAATTCATTTTAAAACCTCAAAGATATTTTACAGTTAAAATGTACATAAAATTATTTAAAAATTAGGCATCTCTCGGGGTCTTGTTCACGAGTGGGGGAAGGATGGAGCAGGAAATCGAGGGAAACGACTTGGGATCCTTCCGGGTGAGTTGGAGGATGCAGCCGGCCCCGGAACAAGTGGAAGATGACGGAACGGAACGGAAAAATGAGGCAAATATGTGATAACATAACGTCATACGTCATACGTGATAACATAAAAACACTTTTAGTTACATAAAATGTTACATAAAACATTGCTTTTTACAATTTGACTTTTGAAGGGAGACTTTTACATTGCTTTTATATTAAAAATAGGGTGAAAACACACCCCTTGTTTCCCAATTCAGCCACCATATTCAGTATTTCTGGAATTTGATCCAGATGATCAGTGTGAGAAAAACTATGATTGGACTTTATTTTTTATAGGTTTTATAGGTTTTTTTTTGGTGGTGCGCCACCCCTGTGGTGCCCCGACCTAAACTGAGTCTGACATCCTTTATTTACTGGCTGTAGCAAACAGTACCCTGATCTTCACCATATGTGAAAACATCATTAAAGTATTTTGTGTGTGTTTGTTTTATTTTGTGTCATATGAGATTAACTGGAATTGTTTGAATAAATTCAGTCTTTGTGGACCAGAAATTGTTTTAGGGTTGTGCCATCATTCAGAAAAAAGGACAGGATTGGTATTAAATGTTCTGGGAAAATGACACTTGTTTAAGCAGAGCAAAAACAATGAATGTATTTGGGTTGTTAACAGAAAACAAAAATTAGCATTAGTGGAAAGATTTTGAGGACTTTATTTTTTTCAGATAATAAATTGATTTTTAAACATTGAGCTCCACATCACCCGTCAAATAGAAGTAATTTTCTGGACATGTACTAGATGTTCAAAGGAGGAACATATGTGAAAGAAACTAAAACTAGTTTCTTCTATTGTTGGAAATATGTCTTAAACAGCTCGTGGAAGATTTATAGAAGTGTGTAAGAACAGTTCGGCCATGTTAGGGACTGTGGATTTTTACAACATGTTCGTTTTACTTCTTTAACTGGTGTAAGCTACATCCTTTGGGTGCAAGGTGCAGGGTCAGATAAAGTTCTCAGTAAGCAGAACATGCCACAAGAGAGGAAACTGGAATCAGTTCTGTCTGCGTGTGAAAGTGAACACTAAGTGCATCTGGCGCTACCCTCATGTCAGGAAGTAAAGAATGAAGCCGGAGTTACACTTACACAGTCATCTGTGCTCACTACAGCTTTCACAGCACTGCTTTCAGGGATGATTTCTTTTCCAACGCATTTCACATCAGGCTGTGGGGAAGAAAGAAGAGGAAATCATGTTAACATCTATGGTGACAAATCCGTGTAGTCCCTCATTCATCCAGGAGTGATCCATAGTAGAAAAAGTTATAAAAAAGTCTTCTGGACAGTTTAATTCTTGAACGAGACGTTTCGACTTCCAACCGGAAATCATTTTCAATCTGAATGAAATGGACAGAAAACTGGATCTATTTATACTGACCTGAGTAAAAGGTAAAAAAAAGGTAGGGATGGGCTCGACCAATGAGCCTGTGTTACCTAAGATGGCCGTGAATGGCTCCTATTGTAGCCACAGACCAGTAAACGAACCCTATTATAAAAATGCTAAAAGCCTAGTGAATAGAGAATACCTGCTAACGAGAGGCGTGAAACTGGGTCACGAGGTATCATCTTTAGTCCATGGCTTCAAAAGGCTGCTGTAAATACCGGGCAGAATGTATCTAACACCTCCACTCCGATTCAGTGAGGGATTTTCTTTCTTCACAAAGATGGCTTCCTTCATCCCTCTTTCAAACCAACCTTTCTCTCTACTTAGAATCTTCACCTCACTGTCCTCAAAAGTGTGTTTGGTGGATTTAAGATGCAGGTATACACAGTCTGCTGTACGCCAGTTTCACGCCTCTCGTTAGCAGGTATTCTCTATTCACTGGGCTTTTAGCATTTTTATAATAGGTTCGATTACTGGTCTGTGGCTACAATAGGAGCCATTCACGGCCATCATAGGTAACACAGGCTCATTGGTCGAGCCCATCCCTACCTTTTTTTACCTTTTACTCAGGTTAGTATAAATAGATCCAGTTTTTTGTCCATTTCATTCAGATTGAAAATGATTTCCGGATGGAAGTCGAAACGTCTCGATCAAGAATTAAACTGTCCAGAAGACTTTTTTGAAACTTTTTCTACTAAACATCTATGGTGACCTAAATGTCGTCTATATGTCTGTACGTTAACACAAGACTACGTTAACAGACTTTAAACCTCTGCACAATCAGGTCTCGTCGCAAAATCATATTTGTGGACACACAGGGAAAAGGGACGGATTTTTTTATCTGTTGGTTGACATCTGTAATTGGCGAAAATGTTTGTCATATAAGGATTTCTGTTTGAAAGTGTGTCCACAAAGCACTCTGTCATAATTCCGCTCTCATTTGGAACACTTCCTGCCATTAGCCCTAATTTGGCACACCTGTTGCCAATCACCAGGAGTGTCATCTGGTGTGTCGCCTGCAGGAGATTGATAAAGTTTTTATCTATCTATGTTTCCCTCAGGACCATTTAAACCCTGGTGTCCCTCACTTCTTTGTTGGATCATTCTCTGCTGCTTCCCCTGCTGCACACTGCTCCACTGTCCTGCAGTGCTGCCTTCTTGCAGCCATGATGGTGCACCCTGTTATCCTGGTCAATCACCCTGCAATCCTGGTTCCTCGCCCTGGCTTCTGGTGCACTCTGCCTTCCTGCTGAGTTGATGCCTATTGTCCTCGTCTTGCTGAGCTCATACCCCTGGGTAATGGTGCATCCTGCCTTCTTGCCGAGCTTCTTCCTTCTAGTCCCTCATTGCCCCGCTGAGCTTCTCTCTTCTGGTCCCTTATCGCCCTACCAAGTTTTTTCTTCTGGTGCCCCATCATCCTGCCAAGCTCCTAAGTCTGGTCTCCCATCATCCTGCCGAGCTCATATATCTGGTCGGTCACCCTGCCGAGTTCCAACCTTCTGGTCAGTTGCCCTGTCAAGCTTCAACCTTCTGGTCACTCATCGTCCAGTCAAGCTCCATGCCTCTGGTCCCCTCGACATTCAGCCACGGTCTCCTTCTGGTAATTCATCTTGCTGAATTCTGTCTGGCAATGCATCTGGATCCTTCTTCACCATCCTCACAACCATCATGACACACTCAGTTTCAGAGTTTCCATGTTTCCATTACCATGTTCTTCTTCTTCTTCTTCTTTCGGCATTTCCCTTCAGGGGGCGCCACAGCAAGTCAGTTTCTTCCATCTAACCCTATCTGCTGCATCCTCTTCAGTCACGCCAACTATCTTCATGTCTTCCTTCACTGTATCCATGAACCTCCTCTTTGGTCTTCCTCTAGTCCTCTTTCCTGGTGGTTCCAAACCCAGCATCCTTCTGCCAATGTACTCGGTCTCTCTTCTCTGTACATGTCCAAACCATCTCAGTCTGGCCTCTCGGACTTTATCCCCAAAACTCTAACATGTGCTGTTCCTCTGATATACTCATTTCTGATCCAGTCCATCCTGGTCACTCCCAGAGAGATCCTCAGCATCTTCATTTCTGCTACCTCCATCTCTGCTTCCTGTCTTTTCTTCAGTGCTACTGTCTCTATACCAATCAGCATGCCCGGTCTCACCATTGTTTTGTACACTTTTCCTTTCATTTTAGCTGAAACTCTTCTGTCACACATCACACCTGATACTTTTCTCCACCCGTTCCAGCCTGCTTGAACACGCTTCTTCACCTCTTTTCCACTCTCTCCATTGCTCTGGACTGTTGATCTTAGATACTTAAAATCTTCCACCTTCTTTATCTCTTCTCCCTGTAACCTCACTTTTCCATTTGGATCCCTCTCATTCACACACATGTTTCCATTACCATGTTACATCATGCAAACAATGCAGGGTGTGGCACTTGATTGATTGTTCTATGCACTATATATCAACAAGTGTTTTATCGATTATATCTTTATTGTTTTTATATAAAATTTATTGTTGTGTTTTCAAACTCCTCTTGACTCCAGCAGGAATAAGTGATATGATTCAGTAACATTCAAATGAATGATTTGAACGTTAGAATACCTGAGTTTAGATTTTTAAAATCTGTTAGAGAATACTGTGCCTGGTTAACTTTTTACCTACCCTGATTTGGGCGATCATGCTTTTTGCCTGTACGACATTCTCAATGTATTAAATACTTTGCTACCGATTATCCTAATCATCCCAAAAGTTAGATGTGCAACTTGATGTATGTAAAAAAATGCATTTGCCTTCACTAAATAACTCCATATTATTTTGTTTTCATGATTTAAGTAAATAAAAATGCAATGTGCAAAATGGAATCAATAGCCAATAGTACAGGCCAAAAATACCTTTAAACATACTTTTTTATTCATTTTTTTGTTTGTATGATTTTTGTGGTTGTATTTAATTGACCATTTTTCTCTAATTTTTTTTTTTCCATTGTATTTACGCGTATAACAATTCAAGATTCTTTAGTACAAATAGATAAATCGCGACAGATTTTCACTGCTGAGTTATCGAATTAAATATTTTTTCTTGTATGAACAACATTGACAGAACTCATAATCAATAAAGTATTTTCTTAAATTATTCATAGACATTAAATGTTATTTAATTATTTAAGAATATTCCAGATATTAAAGTAACATTTTCTGAAAATGAAATTGTAAAGTTTGTTTAAACGTAAATACCACGACTGCGTTTATCCTCGTTTGGAACCTTGCAACAAACATTGATGATGAAAAAATTTACAATTCAATGTGAAAACCCTATAAAATATTAAAAAATGTTTTAATACTTAAGTTTACATTTTGTAAAAATGAGTCATCTCAAGCTCGCAGCAGTAACTGATCTTATCGACATCATCATTTTTGTCGATTTTATTCATTTGAATTAGAGGGAGGGAAATAGTTCTATGATTCATAATAATTTTTAATTCTTGTGTAAAAGAAAAGAAACAACTTTTTATTAAAAAGATATACATAAACAAATAAAATGGCAGACACCGTGCAATACACTCTCTGACTACTTGGGATTCACAGCGTTGGAAACACTGATTTGCGTGACAAGTTCAAAGGCTAATTACAGATATGACTCAAGAAAACTTACAATGACAGGTTTGATTTCAGGAATGTTCTGGATCCCAGGGGTAGCAAGTTTGTCATCATTTGCAGGAACCACTGAGCTGTCTGGGCTGATGGCTATATGGACTATGGTGGGCTCTACAGAAGCGTTGTCATCAGGAGAGGCAGTGGATGCACCTGCTTGCCCCTCATCTGCAGAAGTGGAAGGAACATCACTTTGTCCAGCAGAAGGATCTGCTGCAAGAACACAAGGATGGCACTTTTAGCTTACCAATTGATCTTTGTATTAAATTATTTGTCTGATGGACCCTGAAACTAACCTGATGGTGCTGCTGCGTCTGTGACGTCTTGACACATCACCTTTCCTGTAACAGATAAAATCAATGAAAAAGTCAAAGAAAGAAATGTTAGTTTGAGTTTGGGAATGCTTCAGTTCTCTGTAATGCTCCTAGCAAAAGCTTATCCTCCTTCTCCAAGAGGCTCAGACAGCTCCGCTCGAGAACATCTCGTTACCGGAGGTCTTTCTTTCCGTACGTGATCGGGCTCTACAACGACTCACTTAGCAGATAGGAAGTTGTTGCTGTGACACACAAATATCCTATGTGTGGGATCATTAAAATATATTCTGATTCTGATTTTGATTATCCTGAAACATCCAACTGTTTTTGTGGTTTTGAGTAAAAAACAAAACAGTATATTCTTTAAACCTATGCTTCCCATAATAAAAACTAAACTTGTACCTTCTTTCAAATGAGATTTTTGTTTTCTATTTAAAAAAAAAAATCTTTTTTTGAAATATTACAAATGCTTTATACGTGATAGTAACAAAAACTCTAATTGATTTCTTTCAATAGGTTCTGTGACACTTTTAGTTAATTAGACAACTGTTTGATGGGGCTGTGTGTGGTCCTTTGGCTGTATGAGAACATATGTTAGAAAGATAGTTTAAGAAGTTTGAAGTTCTTCAAAAAGAAGTCACGATATTCTTTTCTTAGTTTAAGTAAGGAAGTGTGGCCTGCAGGATGATGAGGTGGTTAACTGTGCAGCCTCACATTAAGAAGGTCACAAGTTCAAGCTGTGGGGAGTCTGGGGTTTCTGAAGATAGAAAAGTTAACATGTTCTCTTTGTGTGTGTGGAATCACTCCAGGTTCTGTTACTCTCTAAAAAACATGCAAGTTAGACTAATTAGTGCCTTTAAATCAATGGTGTCTGAAGTCTACTCTTCTTCTTCAAATCGTTTCCGGCAGGCTATACGCTCGAGTGCGCAATGCTGCCCTCCACAGGTAGACCAATCTACAATTAGATTTTAGAAAATCCACAGTTAGATTTTCAAGAATCTAACTGTATTAGATTCTTGAAAAAAGGCCAGTGCGGCGCAGATAAAAAAGCACGGCTTCTCCAACTTGCCCTTCCACCGAAAACAACATTGACTTGAGCGAAAAAACGGCTAACCCTGTGTCTGCCAACTGAACAAAAAGATGTCTTCTTTCTCGATTGTATTTGCTGCATGACAACATTACATGAGCAACCGATTCAGCGTTTCCACACTCACACAGCCCACTAGGATGTTTGCCGACTAATTTCAAACTCTCCGCCAGGGCGCAGTGCCCAAGTCTAAGTCTAGTTAGAACAACTTCAGCTCTACGACAATAGGTTTCAGGGCACCTGGTGCCAGTAACTGAAGGCTGACTTGCAAAATAGTGTCTGCCCCGCCGCTCATTCTCCCATCTTGTTTGCCACTCCTGAAGTCTACCCGATGTCGACTGGCCTGCAAGTTTGCAACAAATGTATGCATTGAGATAAATAACTAAATTCTATCCTAAAATATCAGAATTATATGTTTTACACAACTTGACAACAACAATTTTTTATCTTCTTATTTTGATACGTTTACATAAAAATTACACTTTCTATTAAGGGATAGGAAGCAGGAGCAGGGCACGTGCATCCAAAACAATCCTGCTTAGGTTAGAATGTGGGCGTGGCAGCAAACAAAACCTAGCAACTTAAATAGAATCCAAACATTGGATGGTACGATCTCGAAAACCTAATTAGTTTAATCTATAGTTGGTACCAAAGCCCTGCTCACAGAAAAACGCATCGAATCAGTGATGTGTTGGGGAAATTGGCAAATCCGAGCGCAGCTTGGGTGTGCGTCTCACTCATCGAGCGTTGTTTGCCTTAATTTTTGGCCTTTTGTGACGGATTGCATCATTATCGCTCTGACTTAAAATTTTGTGACCGTCATCCAAAATTCGGGAAATGTACTCCGAGTCGGAAAGGTCGTGCAATTGTTGACTGATTACCTACAGATAAGCGCTTGACAAACGTTCGACCAATCGATGTAATTACAGGTAAGTGGTAAAATTGATCAAATGAATGTCGTGCAAATTTCATAAGATGTTCGGTTGAAAATGTGCTGTTAATTGACTGATTCTGAGTGATCGCAGATACGTTATCGTCTAGTTGGTGACACGTCTCGGATCACCTAGCTATAAATTAGAAATGATTATGATAGGCGCAAGATTGTCTCCTGAAAATCAACTTCCTTTCAAGTACCTATAAAAAGTATCTGCATGCATGAAGATCCGAATTCTTCTGTGTGTAGATCTGCCATGCTGTGCTGTGAAGTTCAGGATCCCATCAAGAAGTGGTGCCAGCAAGAATGTGTCTGCATTATGTTTGTGATGCATTGCCTAACAGTCTGCAAGAGCCTTTCATTGAACACTTTATGGTCGATTGTCGCTATAAAGGCAAGACAGTATCTTTTAATGTACTCCCGACATGCAGCCAATTTAGATCACTTCATCTCCCAATTCAAGTGCAGACATGATGCCAACAAGTCATTTTAATGTGAACAACGACCATTGCAATGCTTTCATCTCACACGATTCACACAGAAAAAATTACAGTGATTTTCCTATAAGAAGATGCATCTCATTTTAAGTGAGCAGGTCTTAATTTTGGGCAGTTTCATCTGTAGAGTTTCCATATACTCATATTCTGTGGAGAGACGCATAGAAATCGGTACTTTTTTGTGACATGCAAACAGTTTTATTAAAAATTTTTGGAGAACAGAATACATTTTTTTAATTATTGCGTTCAATTTGAAATTCCGAGTTGGTTCTTTAGATTCTAGAAAATGTGATGAAGAGTCACATGAAAAGCTGAAGGTATTTGTGTTGCTAGTTAGTTAATAGTGTAAATGGATGCAAAGACAATCTTTAAAATGAGTTTGCTGTGTATTGTAGACACTTTACATTATTTAAAGTCAAGTAACCACAAACAAAACGTAACATTTCATCCATTTTTTTCTAACCGTTGCCAAGCATTTGTCCCCTCATTAAACTAGGTTTTACATTAAAGTTCCAGGCAACTTTGAGAGTAAACTTTATCAAAAATGTTTTATATTGTGAAATTGGGCATTAATGATCAAGTAAAATGTCCTGGTTTGATAAATAAAATATCACATACTGTATATAAAAATATATATGTATGAACATATTTTAGTGGGTGGATTTATCTCTAAGATAAAAGCTGTTCTTGATGCGTGTTTATGGCTTTAAAGCATTTAAAAATCCTCATAAAAACAGGTTTAGTGTTAAGTTTGAACTCCTGTTCAGATATTTACCCACAGCAACCACTCTTCAGACAGCTGTGTGAAAAACCCCACTGGTTTCCATCCAGAACCTTCTTCCTCTTTCCATATTTCCTCTCAAGAATCAACATGAACCTTTAGAACCGGCAGTCTCAACACAAACTCAGGAAAACATACACAAGCATCTCCACCATAAACACAAGCCTGGTTTCCCTCCGGGAGGTCAAGGAATCCAAAACCAAGTCTGCACATTACATAACTTCTGTGTTTGGCTTAAATCTTGTATTTGGGCCTCATCGAACTCCGGCTGTTCCCCCTATTCACGTCTTGCCTGGATGTTTCAACGAGAAGTGTGCCAATGACCAGTGGTGGAACGTAACGAAGTAAATGTACTTCGTTACTGTACTTAAGTAAAAGAATTGTGTATCTGAACTTTACTTAAGTAAAATTTAAGACCCGAACTTTTACTTTTACTTCACTACAGTTTTAGAGCAAATATTTGTACTTTTACTTCGCTACTTTTTAAAAAGTGTGTTTTACATTTTTCGTTACATTTTTGTTCAGGAATTTGAAAAATACACAGGTTTTTTAGCAAATCTTAAAGCCGCATCGCCAAAATCAAAAGAAGCAGTCGATCGGGAGAAGAAGTAATGAATCGAGAAACATTTTCCATTCATTCAGCGCCAAAAACCTAACATCAAATCTAGTACAAATTAAAAAGAGTCAGAAGATCGTTGTTCGTTGTGTTTACTTCTAAATAAAAAGTTGAGCCATCATTACACAGAGCAGGGGCGGATCGAGAATTTTCCAAAGGGGGTGGGGCCTTGACAAAGCCAATATATAGTGACTGGGGGGCCTCCCCCCCAAAACATTTAAAAAAATAAGTGTCACTTTCCTTCATTTTGGCGGCCCATTCACTGGCCCTTCTAGAGGATAGCTCGACTTGTCCCCTTTCCTTTTATTTTGTTTTACTTTTTTTTTTGTGGACCAAAATAAGCGGGAGAGGGGGGTCACACCCCTGCAGAGTATTTATCCTGGTTACCATGGTGACACTCTATAGCACAAAAAATAACATTTGAATTATGATCGAATACTTTTACTTTTTATTTAAAAAGTAAAATTTACACCAACTACTTTTGTACTTTTACTTAAGTAGATTTTTTTTATTGGTACTTTTACTTAAGTAAATTTTTTGCCTAATTATCTGTACTTTTACTTAAGTACAAAAAGTGAGTACTTCATCCACCACTGCCAATAACGGATGTAAAAAGCTACTCACATGTTGGAGATGAAAAAATATTGTTTTAGTGGTTGTGTGGTTTTTTTTAAGAATGACTAAAAATGTAATGTTTAGATGTTGATAGAAACTCTTCAGAAACAAATTCTTCATACAACTAAAGGATTTAAAATGCTGTCGAACCATTACTGGAGTCAGCGTTGCTTAAAGTGGGGATATCATGCTTTTGTGGGGTAGTAAACAATACCTAATGACATAAATTGTTAAACATGGTAACTTTTGTTACTTTCATTTTTGCTGAAAAAATCTTGCAAATATATTTATTCAGTTTCATTTTGGTTTTTGGCACTCAATTCCTCCACCCCTTCACTTCTTTAGTCTTGCATTTTTGCCGCGTGCGCGACAAACTAGAAAGCTCTCTTGAGGCCGCAAATACACTATAAAGCACATCATGTTGTAGAACTCTCTATTTTTAATATTCAAATGTTGGTCCATTAACATAAAAATGATCATGGGCACTGAAAAACTTCCTGTGTACTTTAGAATAGGGGCTTAGTAGAAAACAAAATCCTTGGTCAAGAACAACCAGGCGTTTGAATGGTATCTGTATAATGGATGGGTGAAATTGCAAATTGCAAAGAGAAAACAACTCACATAAAAATGACACTTCCCACAGATGGGGAGGGACCAATCAGGAGCAGAGCGCATGCACAAAAAAACCTTCCTGAATACAATAAAAAACCAAAATCTGGGGCCAAGAAACACCTTGGCACTATTTCTCAAGGCTGCAAATACAGAGATAATTGTATCAAGTTAGCAAAGGTAGCACTTGTTCTTTTCAATTGTTATTTTGGGGCATTTGCATAAGAATGCAACTCCCTGTTTGCATAAGTGGAGCACGAGCGCCAAAAAAATCTTACTACAGAATGAGAGTGTGACTTCAAACAAACCTGGTGTTAAAATGGACTTAGAATACAGGACAGGAGAGCTCTTAAGGTGCTCAAAAATGTATGATCGAAATAGAAAACCCCTCCAGGTATGACTGCGTTGTGCTGGTTCTCTACACAAAGGGTTGACTCACGGGCAAACCCTCGACCTGGTGGAAGGACGTCTTCCTTTTCTTTTTCTTTCAGCATTTCCCTTCAGGGGTCGCCACAGCAAGTCAGTTTCTTCCATCTAATTCTGTTTCCCGCATCCTTTTTGGTCACGTCAACTATCTTCATGTCTTCCTTCACTGTATCCATGAACCTCCTCTTTGGTCTTCCTCTAGCCCTCTTTCCCAGTGGTTCCAAACCCGGCATCTTTCTTCTGATGTACTCTCTCTCTCTCTCTCCTCTGCACATGTCCAAACCATCTCAGTCTGGCCTCTCTGACTTTAAAACCTCTAACATGTGCTGTTCCTCTGGTATACTCATTTCTAATCCTGTTCATCCTGGTCACTCCCATCATAGACCTGGTGGAAGGACTATGTATTGCAAATGGCCCATGAACACCTAGGGATCCTCCAGCATCAGTTGGTTTATCACACATGGTAAACCTCTTTTTAATATGTTAAAGTTAAAGTCTAAAATAAAAACTCTTACAAGTAAATAAATGGATAAACTGATAATAGTAGGAATGGTCATCCCTGTACTACATGATCTTTGCGATGGCTGAAAGAGCCAGAAGGTGAATTTCTAACCTTCTTCAGACTGCTGAGGAGGTGGAAGGGGAGCTTGTCTTATCGTTGCTCACATTTTTCTAAAAACTAGGTGTGTTAAGAGCCCCACCCCCATCAACCCCCTCCTCTGGTAGGAAAGACATTCAACTCCGTCAAACAAACACGGCTCCCCAACTGAAGCTGAAGAACAAAGGAATAGTCTAAATCACTGATTTACATAACTATGACTTTCTCTTGTAATCAATAAATATATTAAATGAATGAGTGAACCTACATGTAACCAAAACAAAAAGTGATGCAAGATGATTTATTTGCCTCCTCTGGGACGGGCGTATCAATACTTTAACATCTGCAAGTCTAAACGCCATAAACACCAAGATAGCGCAAAGCTGATGGAAAACATGTGACTCTTACACTTATCTGTGGATGTGGAAAGAGGAAAAAGGGTGGAATGACCTCTACAGGGCAGGGATGGGGATAGGATGAGTTTAAAGAGAAGTTTCACACAAAATCATCTGAGTAATTTGCAAGCTTTCGTTTCTAATATTTTGAGACAATCCTAGAGTTGTTCTGAGCAATTCATTTTGTCCTCCACCACACCTACATTCTCACAAAGGGCTTTTTGGATGAATAGATAGAAAGATCTTTTATTAATCCCAGAGAGAAAATTTAATCATCCAGTAGAGTTCTTTACTATAAAGAGTAGAAGATGTGAACAGCCGGAGGGACGAATGAGTTCTTTGATCTGTTTTTGCAACAAGCAGCTCTAACTGGTGTTAAATTGTAATTTGTAATTATTTTTATTATTTCCAAATAGTCTTGTAGTTTTGTTTCTTGGTTTATTTGATATCTGAATTGCTTTTAATTGTGATTTTTTTTTTTTGTAAAGCATTTGACCAATCACTTCTTAAGCCAGCAATTGTTGCCAGGTAGATTAAAATCAGAAGAGCTTCCTTAAAGCCTACAGAGTCCATTCTGCTTGTTCTCTCTACACAAAGGGTATACTCATGGGCAGACCCACGACCTGGAGAAATGACTATGTATTGCAAATGGCCCAGGATCACCCAGGGATCCTCCAGCATCAGATGGAAGATGCGACTGGGTGAGGGAAGTCTGGGCTTCCCTGCTCAGGCAGTTCCTACAACAACAACAGTACAGTACAGTACACACATATGCATGTATGAAAAGGACTAGATGGGCCTGTGTCTCCAGAGATTTGTCAGTTGACGGAACTGAAGGGACATAAACAGTTAAAAATATTTATAATCGTTAGGAATCCCATGAGGATCAACCCATATGCTTGTTTTTTTAAAAAAATGTTTTTAGAGTAACTGCTTTAACTGAAATTCAAATTATTCAGTTGTCCCTTTAGGACCAATGACAAGGATTTACATGTAGTCTAAAACTTGTTGTTTTAGGACTGAACACTGAAAATTTCACTCTGCATTGGTCACATTAACTGAATAAATGAGAAAATGCTTGGTAAAAATGGGTTTTCAAAGCACAGAAAAGACTGCAAGGCATAGAGGCAGGTCTCAAACAGGATGGAAGAGGTGTGCCAGAGAATTGGTGTCACGTTTGCAATAATTAGAATGCTGTGTTGGTTTATCATTATGAGCTCACACCTACAAGCTGTGGGTGGTGACCCAAAGAACCAGATCATGAATCCAAATATCCCAAATGAGTTTCCTCTGGAGATAGGTGGGGTACTTTTTCAGAAATCAGAGGATTAATGTCCAGAGGAGGTGGCTTAGGAATGTGGTTAGGGTGATAAAGTTTTTCAAAAGTGTTCTTGGACATGTTAAACGCACAATGTCTCTTGACTGGTTTTGGAAAATATTTTGATTCAATGAGACATCTGTCTTCTCCCTGACAAATCCCAGATAAAAAGAAACTAGATGGAAAACTAGCTGTTTTGTCCCCCAGAAAGTAGTGGAGAAACAAATTGGGGATAAATGCCACATAGCATCAATGGATCTCTCATCTTTCATCAGCTTCTCTATCCTCTCCTGTCGAGGTGTGAGCTTATTGTTCTGACACCAGCACTGCCGGGTGGGTTAGAAACAGGAAATTCCTCTAAAAACAAACACTGTCACACCTGATTAAATGGCTGCAATGGCAGTGAGCAAGCAGAAGACAGCGCCTCCTCACTCCACCCTGAGGTATTTGGAGATGAGGCCTGCTTCCTCCCTGGGGAAGCAAGGGAGGAGGCCTGAAGAAGGAAAGAGGAGAAGGAGGGTGGGGGTGTGAGTGGTGCAGCTGCAGTAAGTTTCCTTTGGGAGTTTTTCTGGACTCTACCATGAACTCATTTGAGAGGGGAAAAGCCGCAGCCCAACATCATGGGATTGGACCTCCACCCTGACTGCAGGGACAACACCTTGGATGTCATAGCGAGGCACACCTTCATTTCTTTGCTTCAATTTTCACAAAGGACACCAGAATTATCTTTCGCTTCCTGATCCAGTCACAGGACATGCATTTGTTTGGACAGAGAAGCTCCAGAAAGTTAAAAAATTTTATCCAAAACTTCAAATACTCTGGAGTTGGATCATGTTGGATAAATTAACCAACAAATCCTGTCACTTCATTGTATTAATAAACTTCTGCAGCAGATACAAAGGTCCCAAACATGAGAAGTATTTTTTGTTTCTGACTGATGGGGTGGCAAGAGTGGGCATGTTTTCATTCTGCTCGCACCCTTTGTGTTTTCAAACCAAACAAACAATCATTCAGAGCAGAAAAAAATGAAAAAAGAGGGAATGATTGGGATGGCTGAAATAGTATCTGTGCACATCCTATGACCGGATGTAACTGTCATGGCACGCGGCATGTGGTGACCTCTTGGACCTGCAGAGACAAACATGATGGGTGTTGGAGATAAGATGAGCTTCCAGGCAGACGCTCCAGAGCGGGGAAACAATCACACGGTCTGCAGCACACAAAGCAGCGACTGTCCTCTGATAAAAACTCAGCTTAACTTGATTATTCTGCATCTGTGTTTCACCCAGACTCACTTTCACTCTGGTTTACCTCCACGTTGAAGCAGAAATCATAATAACAAAACGTTCCTTTATGATTTGCCAGTTTTAATTTTACCATTAAAATACTTCAAGCTGGCAAGTGAAACTCTAAACCTTCCCTTGTTTTTGTGTTGTTTCTGTAGATTAGAAACTGAAAACAGCAGCTGCTGATTCCGGACCAGCAGATGTTCCACCAACCTATTCCAGCTGCCGAGGGGTGAAAAAGGTTGGACAAAGAGCCCAGAACTTTTGAAACTCAAACAACCCAAATTCTCTGTGTAATTAAACTATAAGAGAAAGATTAAAAATTGATGTGTGTAAAGTCCAGCAAGAGGTTTTCTTCATGCATCTGCACACATGTGGCTCCAATGACTGAACGAGTGAAGGGTACAATCTTGTGTTTTCAATTAGGATGTAAAGAGTTTGCCTTTAAAAACAGGCGAATTGCTGCGTGTTAATTACCAGGAGCCATTACATTGGCAGTCAAAAGGCCCTTGAGAGACATCATTAAGTGGTTTTACTTCCAAACAGAACAGAGTTCTGTTTGGAAACGAACCGATGGTGGTGTCCTCATGTGTCATGAGGACACCACCATTGGTGTCCTCATGATAAACCATTAAAAAACTTTTTTTAATGAACCTTGAAGCTGTTTTCTTATAAACTGGGGATTGTATAAAAGTGAAGATACCTGAAGTTTATTGTTTTGTGCATCTTGTTTTTCACTCTCAGGGAGCCTGGAAATGAAAAGGACGAGGGTTTGCCTTAACGCTGATGGAAGCCAACAGCTGTAAAACTGCAGCAGGGTGCCAGAAGAACGAGGAACAATAAGCTCAAACAGAACAGCAGTAATTGCTAAAAGGAAGACGTGAAAGCGAGCATGGCCTCTGGTTTCCATTAGGGTTTGTTTCACAAGGTAAATATTGTTGCTAGACGATCTGTTTCACCCAGCCGACTTCTTTTTTTCCTGGACGCTCATTAAGACTTGAGCGACGCTGCTTTTGTTTTCTTATCATTAATATGTTTTCTTTGACATCAAATGAAGAAAACTCCTTTTAAAAGCCACTTCCCAGGCCTGTTTGGGTTTTAACTGCACTCTGACCAGCCTGTCACATCTAGGAGAACTTCGGAATGAGCTGGTTTGACACATCACCAGGGTATTTTATTTGTTCACATTGCTTCATGTTGGTCAAGGCCCAAATGGACTCACACCCTTGCCTGACATCAGCCCACTATCTGCCAAGGATTATGTAAAAGACCAACGCCCTC
Source organism: Neostethus bicornis (assembly GCA_902685375.1). Classification (NCBI taxonomy): domain Eukaryota; kingdom Metazoa; phylum Chordata; class Actinopteri; order Atheriniformes; family Phallostethidae; genus Neostethus; species Neostethus bicornis. The sequence goes on from LR738550.1 coordinate 3,618,550, forward strand.
CAGCAGATGACTCGAGTCAAACTTCGACATCACATTCAAGGAATGAAAGAATGCAGTATGATGATGTTTAAAGCAACAAGATGGAGAATGAAGACAATTTACCCTTTTTATTCATCAGAAGACAGAAAAATATTCAACAACTGAACCTTTTTGTCACTCTTTACATCTGCCATTTCAAAGCACAAACTAATAAAGTGTGTTTAGGTGCCACAAAGGACTACTACTGAGCTTTAACCCTTCTCCATTTTAACTCAGAGTCTCCCAAACATGAGAAAAATCTTGGTCGACTGCTTCTTTTCAAACAGACGTCACAGTGGATTGGTTTTTGCCTGGGGCCACAGTTTAACAGGAGAAGTCATTTAAGGGGACAAGCTAAAATAAGCGAGACAAGATGTTTTTCTCTTTGCTTTTGGGTTTTCCCCCCAAATCTTAAGAGAGATGCTTTTAAACATACTGTACAAAGGCGTTGAATGACATCACCCGACTTTGGACGAACGTGCTCATATTTGCACGCCTGCATAACTATTGCATGATGGGAAGTGGAAATACAAACCCATCCTGTTTGTTGAAGAGCAGGATGATTAACCCCTTGAATCAATTTCAATTCAATTTTATTTGTATGGCCCAAAATCACAGAATTTCTTTCTCAATGGGTTTCATATTGAAGATTCAGAAAGACAAAAAACAAGAAAAAGAGCAATGTATAAACACAAATACACCGCAAGAGAACTAACTAATAAGTGCTTGTTGGACAATATTAGCACATTCCTGCCCTTAGACTCTCCTTCACGGTGAGGAAAAACTCCTAAAAACCCCTTACGCGTGGTCAAGACATTTCAACAAGACTTCATCCCTCATCTTTTCTTTATGTATTTTATTTCTCTCATCTTTTTAAAATGGTGCCACCCAAAACACCACCAACTTTTTACTGGTCTGCTATTGGTCCACCAGAATATAAACAACTCTAAGAGCTCTAGAAGCACTCTCAGGCATCTGGTCTTAAAAAGGTCAACCGCTGATCCTTTAAGTCCTGCAAAGTTGAGAGTTTCAGCCCCCGTAGATCAAGCATGTCGCCATACGTCCACCCTCTCCCATTGAGAGTTAATGGACCTCTGAACCTTCTTTTAGGGAGTAACTGCCCCAGCTGACCAGAAGCACCTCAAATAACTTCAACTGTTTTAATAAGAGAATCATTAAGTTGGAAGTCTTTAAATGAATAATTTAGAACTAAAATTGGTTTGCGTACATATTGATAATAACTAAGTGAGGTTTCATGTTAATGGAGAAGAATTTGCAATTTATCACTGATGAGACAAAGATTCTTTCTTCAAGTGAATCAAATCACCATAAAGTATGAAACATTCAATCTGTGTCTTTGACAGACAACAGACGTCATAAGGTCACTAAGTTGACCCCTACACGCCACCGCGGTGACCACAGAGGACCGCATTGTCAAGATCAGTCAATAAAACACCACATGGAGAGGAAGCCGTGCAAACTGTCCCTAAACTATAACCAAAATAGTAACGTACATATGTGCAAGGATGGTCAAAATAGAATTCTACAAATGACAACGCAATGATCCGTTGCACACATGAGCCCGTTTTAGAGAACTGAGTCAATTAATCTCACTTCTGGCAGAGGGTGGGAGGAGTTTATGTTTGTGCTAAACATAAAGTTCTGCACCAAAACCTTTAGCCATCACTCATTTCCTGAGCTTTTGAGTGCAAATTTACAAAAATACCTTTGGGATTGAATTAAATTCCCATGTTATACATGGTTCAGGCATGAGGTCACACCCACACCGCATCCTTTTAATTTGTTGGTGATCACCTTATAACTACCACACCTCCTCCATGCTGACCTGTTAATAAATCCTATTCTAAATCTTTTCAAATATTCATCTCTTTTCCCTTTCATCTCCCTTCTATTCTTTGTGCATTTGCAGTGAATTGTATTTCTTCTCTTTTCTTTTTTATTTTAGTTTTTTGCTCCTCTCCTCCTAATTTTCTCCGTTCATTTTTGGGTGGCTGTTTTACAAATTGGTTGTACAAGTTTGTCTTTGAAAAGTTGGAGATAGTGCTAAAGCTGCACGATATTGACAATATTGCAAATCATAATTGTTCTTTTTGATGCTGCAATACTGATTTGATATTTGTTGATGTTGTTGTTGTTTCACAAACGCAAAATTAATACCTTGGAAACTATTTTTAAAAAATTTCCTCATAGTCCTGCTACAATCAGACTGATTGGCTACTAAGACTGCAACGCAGAGACTCTTCGTGAAACAGAGAAAAGGGAAGAAAACTGAAAGCTCTTCGCGGTGAGTCAAATGGAGATGTCGATACAATAAACATATCGTGCAACCTACAAATGTTGCCGCAACTCTGATTCCTCCCACCCACTCATCACCCGGTACATCTCCTGGAAACTATAAATCCTTCTGAGCAGACGTGTTAAGGCGTGGTCCGTTCTCTGTCATAGTTTGGGAGACGTAAGTCAGCTGGTGGCTCTGGGAATAAAATCAGCCTGATTTAATGTTTAAGTTATGCCTAGAAAAATGCTAAACTAATTCATGAGTTTTGATCATTCAAGTGAAGAGAAACAGAAATTAGAACATGAAAAACAATGTTTTTTTAAGAATCTAAATCTCAGCATCATTGAGGGTGTGGCTGATAATCTAAAAAATGGAGCCAACACCCAAACATGTTGTCCTCCAAAATGCATGAAGAAAAATCACTGCAGAAACGATTAAATCACATCAAACCTGGCCTGCATCTCAGAGGCTTCAGAGAGCTTTATACATCATTTTTATATTTGACCTTTGAAAATCACACAATTTTTTTGTCTTTTTTGTCACATTTCTACTGCAGATTTTTTTTTTTTTTAGTAATTTCTAGAGAAATACTTTAAAAAAAATGTAATTTAGAAAATTTGACCATTAACTTTGTCTTTATCATTGATATTTTATTTTTGGTGTTGTTAAAGATAACGCTCCACAAACATGAAGGACATCTAAGGGTGAGTTTCTGATTAGCAGCGCTCCTAAAAAAGTGACTCAACTTAAATCAAAAGTAATTCAATTTTCATGTTAATCTAATAACCAGCTGCAATGCTGCAGCCATTCTTTTTTTATTGCACCAAACTATGAACATGCTCCGCCTTCTGTGGATATTTCCCATTTCAAACCAAAAATTTGCATCTTTCCAATGTTCTGGTATACTGATTCTTGTTTTTAGAAGCTCAGTCCTAGCTTTAATCACCCAAATACCGGCAGAAATGCATAATGCACCATTTACAACTTGTCCCATTTTACAACCGGCATGGCCGCTGTGCCATGCGAAACCATGCATCACCCTTCAATTAGGGTCAGACCTCAAAAAATTTGGATTAAACCACACACACAAACACACACACATGCAGTTATTAAGTGTAGATTGAAGATAAGAAGTTTTTTACGAGCAAACTCTATTTTCTCTTTGTGTTGAAATCCCATGTGCAATATGGTGTGTGAAACGTTGCACCGGATCAGCCCACCAACACACATGGCAAATGGAACGTTTTTTTTTTTTGGTAATTTGGTGGAATGGATGGTTAGCTCATTTACAAGGAAAAAAATCTCAAGGACACAAAGAAGTTCATTAATATGCAGACCTGATGTTATGTGTGCGGTGCAAGCTGTTTTACACATATTTAAATACATGTTTGCTCCACCCAGACAGAAGGATTCTCCACTACAGAACAGCTCCTTTGTGTCTGCAGTCAAACCCCCCACGCACACCCCTTTTCTTTCTGTCTGCACATCGTGCTTTCTAAAGAAAATACGCAAACGAAACTTTTTATACAGATGTCTGCATCATCACTGCACATTTTTAGGATGAAACAACAGAAAAAAAAAAAAAAAACAAGCCCACCCCATAAAAGAAGTAGACAGAATTGCTCTCACGCCCAGATGACACCCAGTTTTCATTCATGGTGCATACACTGATGAAAGAGCACTCACCGCTAAACAATAGAGCACATAGCAGCACAACTCCAGCTGTGCATTTGCAGAGCCCATTCATTCTCGTTGTGGATGCAGCCATCCTCTCAGCTCAGCCGGCGCGTGTGCCAAAGCAGGAATAAAAAAAAGTGTGGGAAATGAAGGCAAGCTTGAGGGTCAGAGAGAGTCGAGGGTTTTCAGCGAGGTCTGAGAGAGCAGGACAGACTTGAAAAATACAGCCAGGCTTGTGTTCTGTCTCTTTATAAGGCTTCTGTCCCTCAGCCTCGCTCTCTTTCCACACCCCCTTCCTAACCACCTCCTGTTAACCCGTTTCCCCCAAAGCAACCGTTTTCTGTTTCCTCCCTTTACACCCTCAGGGTGTGTTTGTGTGTGTAGAGCAGAAAAAAATTGCTTGTAGTAATAAATTCAACAACCAATGCAGCTTTTGAAGTTCTTCTTTTCTGGTAATAATTAAACTAATTGAAAAAGTTTAGCAAAACTAGTTTACTAGAACAATCAAAAGGCTCAATGTTAACATTTAATGTGATTTCTTATGTTAAAAATGTGAAATACAAACAGGAAGATTTCTTTGTTTGAACATGCTCTGTCTGCAAGCACACAGCTGAGAAACTAGTAAAAGCACATGGCATCACCCACAATGTTTGGCAGTGATTTTTGTGAATCCCTGGACAGAGCAACGGCATCCAACAATGAGTCATCCATTGCGTTGCACACAAGCTTCCAGTCTAACACATGTGCTGAGCTCATAGAGCAATCACACACACATTATCTGCAGAAGAGGACAAGCTGTGGCCCCTTTGGGATGTGGGGCGTTCACCAGCTATGTTCACACGGACACGTGTTGTTGCACATTTCCAGAAGGCCACATCTGGAAGCAGTGCATTCCCACTTCTGGCTTTCTGAGGTCTGCCTGGAGACTCGTCTATCAAACAATGCAAGAGAGTAAGAAAGCTTTGGCTGCGGAATTTTTTTACATTCTGTCTCAAACAGTTTCAGCAAAAACAGAACTTTTCATTAGTGATGAGATACCAAAACTTGATTATTCCAATCATCGTTTTTTCCCGCACAGATGGAACCGCACAGTTTCAACATTAATGGTATCTGCATCTGCAGTGCAAATACAGCACGAACTGCTTTGTTTCAATGTGGCTTAAAAACCCAAGCAAGCTCTTCTCTTTCCTCACATCATTCCTGCTCCTGTGCGAAGGGGAGGGGCTGCTCTTGAGGAAGCTACTCTGAGACTCGGTTATGGACAAGTTTTAGTCTGCTAATAAATGGCAACTTTTGCACAACGAAGGCAGAGTGACTGAAATCAAAAAAGTCCAAAGCAGATGAAATTTACTGTTTGTTGTTTTAAATCAGAGATGCCAAGTTTTTGGCTTCACAAAGCGGGAGATTCGAAGAAGCAGGGCCAAAAGGAGGAGGAGCTTGACATCACATCCGCCAATGGACAACACCCAACTGTTGAAAACATGAGAAAGCAGCTAAAAAATAATGTGTCTTACGTGTGTTACAACCTAGTGTTATGTATAAGTACGAAGAGGTATTACCACCAGGAATACACCCTGTACTGCTTGTTCACGCTTTGTTTTGCGGCTCACGCACATAAGCTGTCACATGACCAAAGTTCCCGGATGTCCGACTTTTTCCATACGTTCATCAAAACCAATGCTGGCAATAGACCATGCAGATCGCTACTAGCGGCTTTCAGATGCACAGCTGCAGCAGCAGGACATGCCATGTGCTTAGCCTCATTATACCGACAGTATAATGTTTCTGTGACAGTTTCTGTGTCTTCTGTGACCTCACTGTCGCTCCCAGGCCACTGCCTGGACCGACAGTTATTCACAGCAGACACATAAATGACAACACACGTTTACAGTTCATGGAAATGGTTCATTTTGAAGATTTCTCGAGTTTTGATGTTAACGATTTGGTTACCTCTGTTCAGTCTTGTGTTATGAATGTTCTGGATGCCATTGCCCCAATGAAGGTGAAAACAGTTAAAGATAAGCAGAAAGCACCTTGGAGAAACGATGAGTCAGTCAAAGCACAAAAACGGGAGTGCAGGAAAGCTGAGCGTAAATGGCGCAAACTTAAGCTCCAGATTCACTACGAGATTTATAGAGAAAACTTACATGTCTTCAATCAAATCTTACTTAAAACTCGAGAGATGTATTTCTCTAAAATAATTGGGAACTGTAATAATAACTCACGTGTACTTTTTGCAACAATAAATAGATTAACAAATCCCCCAACTCAAATCGTCGCTGAATTGGTTTCGATTTCAAAATGTAATGAGTTCGCTGTATTTTTTAATGATAAGGTTCAGAACATCAAAAATTCCATCAAAGCCACGGTTCAAATGACAATCTTACCACCATCCAGATTGTTAAAGCTAAATGACTTCACCTCAGTAACAGAAACAACTGTTGAAGAAATTATCACTAGTCTGAGTTCATCTACTTGCTCTCTTGATATATTACCCACCAGATTTCTAAAATCTGTGTTAACCAGCATGTTGGCACCAATCACTCAAATAGTCAATGTGTCACTTCAAACCGGAACCTTCCCAAGTGCCTTTAAAACTGCGGTCATCAAGCCACTCTTAAAGAAGAGTAGTCTTGATGCTACAGTACTTAAAAACTATCGGCCTATTTCAAACTTACCGTTTACAGGAAAAATTCTTGAGAAAGTTGTTTACCAACAACTGACAAAATTTATTTTAGTGAACAACTCATTTGATGTCTTCCAGTCAGGTTTTAGACCTCATCACAGTACAGAGACAGCTCTGATCAAGGTAACAAATGACATTCGTATGAACACTGACGCTGGCAAAGTCTCTGTTTTAATCCTGTTGGACCTGAGTGCTGCGTTTGACACTGTGGATCATGGGATCCTTCTACAGAGGCTAGAGAACTGGGTTGGTGTTTCTGGTACTGCGCTTAGTTGGTTTAAATCTTATTTAGAAGGACGCAAGTATTTTGTAGAAATTGGAAATTGTGTGTCAGATCACATGCCTTTGACCTGTGGGGTTCCCCAGGAGTCAACTCTTGGACCCCTGCTGTTTAACCTCTACATGCTGCCGTTAGGGCAATTGATAGCCAGTAATAACGTGTCCTATCACAATTACGCAGATGATACTCAGATTTATGTGTCACTGACAGCAGGTGAACATAGACCTGTGGATTCACTCTGTCGCTGTGTTCAGCAAATCAGAGTCTGGATGCAAAACAACTTTCTCCAGCTAAACTCAGACAAAACTGAAATCATTGTCTTTGGCCCACAGAAACAAAGAGAAAGTGTCATCAGTTACCTTCAATCTCTCTCTCTGGAACCGACAAATCAAGTTAGAAATCTGGGAGTAATAATGGACTCAGATTTTAACTTCAACAGTCACATCAAATCAATTACATCAGCAGCCTTTTACCACCTGAAAAACATCGCCAAAATCAGAGGTTTGGTTTCTAAAACAGACTTAGAGGTTCTTATCCATGCATTTGTTTCCAGCAGGTTAGATTATTGCAACGGTCTACTCACTGGTCTGAACAAAAAGGCTTTAAAACAGGTGCAGTTTATTCAAAATGCTGCGGCTCGAGTCCTAACAAGAACTAGAAAATACGATCACATTAGTCCTGTGCTCAAGTCTCTGCACTGGCTTCCTGTGGCTCAGAGAATAGTCTTTAAAGCTGCTCTGCTTGTGTTTAAGTCTCTCCATGGTCTAGCACCAAAGTACATCTGTGATATGTTAGTACCTTATGAACCATCTAGAACTCTGAGGACCTCCGGGACTGGCCTCCTGCTTGTGCCTAGAGTCAGGACTAAACATGGAGAAGCTGCATTTCGATTTTATGCTGCAAAAGTCAGGAACAAACTTCCTGAGGCCGTGAGACAGGCCTCTACTGTGACAATGTTTAAATCTAGGCTGAAAACAGTTCTGTTTAACTGTGCTTTTTATTAATTGCTCAATTTTTAATCTGTTTTAATGATTTTATTTATTTAATTTTTTAAACTTTTTGATTCTATGTTTTGTGATTTTAATGCATTCTTTTTCTTTTCTTTCTTGTGAAGCACTTTGAATTACATTTTGTATGAATTGTGCTATACAAATAAACTTGCCTTGCCTTGCCTTGCCTTGCCCTATGTAAATGACTTAACATAACTTGTAAAATTGCTTAAAATACCAATCTTTACAAGAAAAAAATCAAGTTTCTTTTCAAGTTGGTCTTGTCCTTCCTTGTTAATGAAAAGCAGTATCAACAAAAGTAGGTTTACTAGGACTATGTCTACACCTGACATGGACATTTTGTTACTTTGTTACATTTTCTTGACCTTGGCTTTTGGTCGCAAGACCCAAATGTCCTGTTTTAGGGTACATACCCATGTATGTGTGGGTTTTCTCTGGTTTCCTCCCACTCCCTAAAAACATGCTGCTTTCAAATTGTGTCTCGGAATGAATAAGTATGTGTGTGGCCCCACAACAGACTGGTGACTGTTCAGGATGTATTCTTTTTCTCACATTAAATCAGCCGGGATAGGCTCTAGCACCCTCATCACCCCATTAAGGATAAGCAGTTCAGAGGATGAAATGAAAAAGCGCCTTCTACATTTGTATTTTTTAATTATTTGCTTATTTATTTGTACTACAATTATAGTTGAAATTAATTAGCTGCAACACGGATGGCTGCAACAGATTTAAGATACGTAAGAAACGTAAACATTAATATATGCATAAATTACTGGTAATATTTATTTTATTTTTTTGTTTATTTTGAATTACTCTATTCATCCCTCACCGGGGAAATTTGTTTTGCTGCACTCCTTACACCACAGCAGGCTGCCCTTCAACGGCGCCAATGGTGGGAGAAGTGGGGGTTAGGTGTCTTCTCCAAGGACCCTAGACGTGCTCTCCGTGGGACGCGAACCCGCGACCTTCCGTTCCGCGGGCGAACGCGCTAACCACGCGGCCACCGTCTCCACCAATAATACTTCATGTAAGTACTTTAATTCAAGGATAACTAAAAAAAATAAATATGCATTAACACACATCTTCATACTGTAGGATTAATGATAGCCTTATCATTTAATTGCAAAAGAAAAACAATGTAAATGATGTTATAACTGTCATGATGGTGGTGAGGGTCAGGAAGTGGGACCCAGATGCATTGCCAGTTTGAACCAGTTTTTTTAAACTAGACAGAACTTGGCAAGATGAGATACCAGAGGGATTGAGCTAGACTGCATGTAATGAGTTCAGTTATGAGCTCAGGAGGAAGGTAGGGTGCACCAGGAGTCAGGGGTATGAGCTCAGCAGGACAAGGACCAGAGACATGAGCTCAGCAGGAAGGCAGGGTGCATTAGAAGCCAGAGCGAGGAACCTGAACAGCAGGGTGATTGACCAGGATAATAGGGCGCACCATTAAGACTGCAAGAAGGCAGCACTGCTGGCCATTGGAGCAGTGTGCAGCATGGGAAGCATCAGAGGAGTGATCCAGCAAGGAAGTGAGTAAAACCAGGTCTTAAATAGTCCAAAGGGAAACAAGACACATCTGGTGATTGGGACCAGGTGCCAAATTTGGGCTAAGGGCATGATAGGAGGGAAGGAGTGTTCCAGATGAGAGGGGCATCATGACAACAACTCAGTGGTGGCCATGGAAGTTTATTGATTTAAACTTTAATCAAAATGTATTGGTTTTTGTATAAACTAATCCTAGAAACGTTTCATCAAAACCAAAATTTTTTAACTGCATGTATTACATCAGCCTCTCAGTTAACCTGTTAGCATCACAAGTGCGTTTCAGCATCGACATGCAGTCCACACATAAAAAAAGCTGTAATACAATTATGCGGCTGACTCATTTCACACTGTTTCTCAACATTACAATTCAGGGTCCTGTTACAATCAAATCCCCCATCATGCCGAACATCAACCACAGAAAATCTACCTAAACAATGTGGTTGTGCAATTAAGGTTAACAAAAACTAACCAAACTAAAAAAAATCAACTGTTGAAAAGAAGTAAAAGTAATAAAACAATAAGTTAAACTGCAAATACATCGTATCGTGGGTTGACAATTCAATGAGGAAGAAGTATGCAAGGTCAAATGATGTCAAATGGAAATGATTCATTCTTTTCATTAATGACTGTTAATCTTTATAAATTGCAGTGAATAAAAGTTTTTATCTTTGTTCTAGGCTCTTAAAATCTCTGATAAATTCTAGTGTTGTGGTTGTGTCTGATAATCTTGGGTTGCATACTAAACATCTGGCAAATCTTTTTTGTTGACACAGTTCAGTTCTAAATTATTTGTAGTTTTTAAATTCAAACAACACAGTTTCTGCAATTTCACTGCTGGTTTGATTGGTGCAGAATTTGATAAACAGACACTAATTACAGATTTGGCGACACATTTTTAAATTGATATTATTGTTGTTTTGTTCAAGGTTAAGTCGAGTCTCAGTTTTTACTTCTATAAAGCAAGTTGCAAATCCTGACATTTTTTTTAATCAACTATGACTCGAATCCCCAATTTCTGATCTAAATCCTGAACAAAGTGAGTAATAGTCCGAAAAAAGTCAGAAGATTCCAGAAAAAAGTGAAAAGAATTTTAAAAGAAAGAGCAAGCAAAATTCAGTATAAAGGTGATTCAATCCAAATAGTATAAGCTTATCATTTTTACCATTATAAGCTATCTGAAGTGATTTATCTAATTTTTATTTTATTTATTTATTTATTTCGGTCACAGTGTAATTTTTCATTAAAGAAAGAAAAAAATAATTATATTTTAGCAAAGGACCGAAAAGGTATCGGCTAAAGCAAACGCTTATTTTGCCGACCCTTTTTTTTAAATCATCATAAAAGCAAAAAAAACCCCATATAAGTAAATACTTAGAAATCCATCATAAAACATAAATCAATCTTAATATATAAAATGAAAATTAGAACATCAAATGAAAAAGTAATACAAGTACAAAAGTAATACAATTGTTACTACAATTGTTTACATTATATATATGCTTGAATTTAACCATAAAGACTTGCATATTTTTTAAGTAATAATAACTTAAATTTCTTCAAATTCAATTTCAATTTCTTCAATTCAAATTTTTTAAATTTAATAATAACTTAAATTTTCTGAAAGCTTTGATAGTTTTTTCCACTGAGGATTATGAATTATTAAAAGATCTTGCACACAGATGTTATGAACAATAATTCTAAAACTTCTGCATGTTTTGCAGGAATGTTATATATCTAGTTGATTTAGTTGAACTCATCTTAATTTCTGAAAGGGTTGAATGGCTTTATGTTTGGAGGAATGTTCAGAGCCAGAATTTTGGCTGCTCAAAATGATGTGAATAAATGTTCGAAGTTTGTCTTTTTTAGAAAAAAGGCCAATTTATTTTCCATTTGTTTGAAATATATACACTATTTGGCAGGCTGCGGGATGACAGAATTCATTCCAGTGGTTCTTGTGGCTTTAAGATTTGGTTTACTTCCTCCAACTCAAGCAAAAAATGATTATTCTTTCCTTCATAACCTATACTAATACATGGCAGTTCCCGCTTTACGCATTCTATCTTATGAATATAATTTTTTATTTCCCCTCTTTGGGGCATGGAGGCAAATTTGTTACCACCTCCTAACCTCGTGTCCTGCATCATCTTCTCACCACATAACTACTTTTATCTCTTTTCCTCTGTGGCTTTGGTGCTCAGTTATGACATATCTGAATACGCATGTATTTGTTCTTTTCAGGCATATACCGTTTGCATAGCAGGATCTTAAAATCATAATTAAAATACCTTTTTATAGTGTTTTCAGATATATAATTTATATGTCATCATTATTCCTCTACTTATTTGATTTTGGGGTATATTCACTGGAACTGGGTAAAAAATTTTATTGACTGAATAATCACAAATCTAAAACAAAAAGAGTGATTAATTGCAAATTTAAAAAGAATTAATTGCCATAACAACTACTGGTGATTAAATGTAATTAATCATGTATATTCAACAACAAAATTGAAAATCAACCTTTCAGGGTGTGGAATGCAGATGGAAAGAGGAGGACCCAATTGCAGACAAGAAACATGATTTATTGAATAAAAGAGTCCAGTATTGCTGTAAAGAAAAACACATGGATCAGTGGAAATGTCATTAAATTATTGTTCAAAATGTATTTTATGGTCAGGCAGCCAGGAAGATCGTGCTGGGATGGAAGGTATGACCCGACACCTGAAGGGAAGACAGGCTGCCTACTTAAAGGCAGCAGCACAAAGTCCTTCGGGTGTCTAAAATCAGGCAAATGAGGGAAGGAAGGCCCCTAGGTTCCCTCTGGTGGTGGGTGAGAGAACATGACACAACCAAATTAAAAAAAAAGTCTTCACATAAAACAAACAGACTTTTGTTTCGTCTTCGGAACCCCTCATTTTTAATGAGATTGCTGAAGTCTATCCCGGCTGTTTTCAGGCGAGATGCAGGATACACCCCAAACACGTCACCAGTCTGTTGCAAGTCCACACACACAGTCATTCATTCCTAGGGGCAGTTATGTAGCAGCCAATCAACCTTGCATGTTTTTGGAGGGTGGAAGTAAACTGATGCATCTGGAGAAAACCCAGGGTGATTGGAATATTCAACGCTGTAGGACTAAATTCAGTGGTGTCTATTAGTGGTGTAAAATCACAGAATGCACTTCCAGCTGATGTCAGAAACTGCAATAATTATACAACATTTAAGAAAACATTGGTTAAAAAAAAAGACGCCGTACTGACCACCGTACAGTCTACAAACAAAATATGCAAAGAAAATTGACAAAATTTACCTAAACAAATTTTTCATTTGGGATACCAAGTCATAACTTGTATTAATTTATTTTTGTGAGATGGGTTTTTAAAGATAAAGGAGGCACTGATTGATGTAGATTGAGCACTACTGAAGACTGTAGTGTGAAATGCAAAGCCAGTCACTGGTTTGTGTGTATATAGTCCATATATCTTTCCATGTGTGGGATTTATATACCAGTATTTATTTTTTGTGACTGGGCTGTTTTATAGGATATTAGAAAGTGAGAAGATAACTGATTCAATTCAATTCAATTTTATTTGTTTAGCCCAAAATCACAGAATGTCCGTCTCAATGGGCTTCACAAGAAAAAGAGGAATGTATTAACACAAATACACAACAAGTGAAAATAACTAACAAATGCTAACTAAACAAGACTAGCACATTAATGCACTTAGACTCTCCTTCTCGGTGAGGAAAAACTCCTAAAAAACCCATCAGTGGTGAAAAAATAAGAAACCTCATGGGGATCCACGTGAAAGAGAGATTCCCTCCCCCGGGACGAGCAAACAATGTGTCAAAGATTATTGTTTAAATATCAGCTTATTCTAATCTACAGCTAAATATCTAAAGAAGTCAATAAATGTTCTTCCACCTGATGGAAACACGGGGACTCCTCAGCCCGGAGATGTCAAGTACGGGGATGAGTAGATGTTCTTCATCCTGATGGAAACACGGGGGACTCCTCAGCCCGGAGATGTCCAGAACGGGGATGAGTAGATGTTTTTCATCCTGATGGAGACACGGGAGACTCCTCAGCCCGGAGATGTCCAGTACGGGGATGAGTAGATGTTTTTCATCCTGATGGAAACACTGGGGGACTCCTCAGCCCGGAGATGTCCAGAACGGGGATGAGTAGATGTTTTTCATGCTGATGGAAACACGGGAGACTCCTCAGCCCGGAGATGTCCAGTACGGGGATGAGTAGATGTTTTTCATCCTGATGGAGACATGGGAGACTCCTCAGCCCAGCGATGCCCACGGCGGGGATGAGTAGATGGATTTCATCCTGATGGAGCGGGGATGAAGAAGCGCGGAGGTCTCCTCGGTGTGGCCATGCCCAGGACAGGAACGCAGAGTCCTGGATGGGGCTCTCTCCCGGAGTGGAGGGAGAGAGGTGGACAACATGTGAATTGTATTGTACCAACTAGCAGTGTAATTCTAAATAAACAGACAATAGAGAACAATGAATGAGATAGAAAGCCAGGGGTTTAGGGTAGAGGGTTAGAGTAGGGGGTACGGGGAAAGAGCCAAGGCAGTCTGGCAGAGAATAGTAGATAGAATTAGAGGACAGAACCCCAATGTACCATACTTTCCCCAGCTTTTACTATCTAGCAGCCAACTAGTAATTATATCAGCTAAATGAATCTGTTTCTATCTGGCCTGTTGATAAGCTTGTTCAAACAGGAATGCTTTAAGCCTCCCTTTAAATGTAGGAACACTGTCTGCCTCTCTCACTTGAGCTGGGAGCTTATTCCATAAAACTGGAGCTTGGTAGCTAAAGGCTCTACCTCCAACTGTACTTTTTGAAATCCTAGGAACCACCAACAGCCCTGCATTTTGTGAGCGGAGTGTTCTGCTTGGTTGGTAAGGTACTATAAGTTCACTAATGTAAGATGGAGCCATGCCGTTTAGGGCCTTGTAGGTTAGTAAGATGATTTTAAATTTGATCCTAAACTCAATAGGAAGCCAATGGAGAGACGCTAGCACAGGGAGTAATATGATCTCTTCTATGAGTTCCTGCTAATAGTCTTGCTGCTGCATTTTGAACCAGCTGAAGACTTTTTAGGGAAGACTTAGGGCATGCTACAAGCAAAGCGTTACACTAATCCAATCTCGATGTAACAAATGCATGGATGAGTTTTTCAGCATCACTTTTACATAAGATATTTCGGATTCTAGAAATGTTGCGAAGGTGAAAGAATGCAGTTTTACAAGTCTGAGCTATGTGAGCTTTAAATGATAAATCTGGATCAAATAAAACTCCTAGGTTTCTAACGGTGAGGTCAGAGGCCACAGTTACTTCGTCGAAGAAGACTGCTTGGTCAGTAAAAACATCTCTCAGATTTTTAGGACCTACTACAATAACTTCAGTCTTATCTGAGTTTAAAAGGAGATAATTGATTGTCATCCAAGTCTTTATGTCCCTGATACAGGTATTAAGTTTTTCTATATGGTCACTCTGGTCAGGTTTGACTGATAAGTACAATTGTGTATCATCTGCGTAACAGTGAAAATTAATACTGTGTTTTCTGATTATGTTTCCCAGAGGCAGCATGTAGAGCATGAACAGAATAGGTCCAAGAACTGAGCCCTGAGGCACACCAAAACTAACTTTGGTAGAAGTAGAGGACTGATCATTTACATGAACAAACTGGTATCTATCAGATAAATAAGATTTAAACCATTGAAGAGCTGCTCCTCTGATCCCTAAGTCATATTCTAATCTTTGAAGTAAAATGCTGTGGTCAATTGTGTCAAAGGCTGCACTAAGGTCCAAGAGAACTACGATTGAAACCAGTCACTTTTCTTTGGCTAATAAAAGGTCATTTGTCACTCTAACTAGCGCAGTTTCTGTGCTGTGGTGTGATCTAAACCCTGATTGAAATTCTTCAAAAAGACTATTTTCCTGCAGGTGACGATTCAGCTGCTTAACTACAACTCTTTCTAGAATTTTAAATTTGATATTGGTCTATAGTTGGCCAGAATGCTGGGTTCTAAATTGGTCTTTTTTAGAAGCGGTTTAATAACTGCATGCTTAAATAACTGTGGAACATATCCTGTTTCTAGGGAGGAATTTATTATAGTTAAAATAGGTTTGTTAATTACAGGTAGCGTTTCTTTGAAAAGCTTGGTTGGAATTGGATCTAAAAGACAGGTTGATGTTTTGGAGCATGTAATAACATCTGTTAGCTCAGTTTGGTCTACAGCAGTGAAACAATCTAATGTTACAGAAGTTTTTAGAGAAGCTTTCATTTCTGCAGCTTCAGCCTGCTCTGGACTAATTGTAGGAATAAGTTCATTCAGTATATGCCTTATATTTGAGATTTTATCATTAAAAAATGTAAGAAAATCCTCACAGCTTAGAGTAACTGGGATAGAAGGCTCTACTGTGCTGTGATTGCTAGTCAGCCTAGCTATAGTGCTAAAAAGAAATCTAGGATTATTTTCATTCTCCGCTATTAAAGTTGAATAGTACTGGTTTCTAGCTTTACGCAAAGATTTTTTATAATCTAGGAGGCTACGTTTCCAGGCATTCCGAGATTGCTCTGATCCAGAACGCCGCCATTCTTTTTCTAGCTTACGGGTTTCTTGTTTAAGAGAGCGTGTATCAGAGTTAAACCAAGGTGGCACTCGGTCCCGTCTAATAACTTTGGAATTGAAAGGCGCGACAGAATCTAGTGAGTCCCTAAGACTTTGGAAAGCACTATCGACATACTGGTCATGAATACTGCGATTAGAGCTGCAAGAGGTATTGTCAGTAAATTCATTTAATATGGTACTAAGTATTGGCTGAATTTGACATTTAAACTCAGACACAGATCGCTCAGATAACGTTCTTCTAAGTTGTGTTTTTTTCATTGGGGCAGACACATTTTTTAATAAAAACTGAAACGTAATTAGAAAATGGTCTGAAAGTACAGGGTTATGAGGAAAGACGCTGAGCTGACTAATCTCTACACCATAGGTTAGAACTAGGTCCAAGGTGTGTTTGTGACAGTGAGTAGGTTCATTTACATTTTGTGTGAAACCAACATGATCTAGTAAAGCAGTGAAAGCATTTCCTAAGCAATTGCTAGAGTCATCAACGTGAATATTAAAATCTCCTACTATCACTATTTTATCAGAATCTAAAACTACACTGGACAGAAAATCAGGGAACTCGGTTAAAAATTCTGAATAAGGTCCTGGCGGACGGTAGACAATTATAAATAAAATTGCTTTTTGTTTTTTCCGGTTTTGCTGGTTAATAGATAGTACGATACTTTCAAAGGAATTATATGTGTATTTTATTTTAGGGGTAAGAAGTAAGCTAGACTGTGATATTACTGCTAAACCACCACCTTTCCCAGAGCTTCTGGATTTTAGGTAGTTATTGTGACTTGGAGGCGTTGCTTCATTTAGCCTTACATAGTCATCTTGTCGTATCCAGGCTTCAGTTAGCGCTAGTAGACTAAGTTTGTTATCACTAACTAGTTCATTGACTAGAAGAGACTTTGAAGAAATTGATCTGATGTTCAATAGGCCACATTTAACTATATCATAATTCTGCTCATTGTTACTGAGACTGTTGGTGGTTATCACTTTTAAGTTTCTGGTTCTCACTCCTTTCACTTGTCTTTCTGTGTATAAGCTAAAACTAGGTCCTGCTGAGCTAAGCCTGTGTTGGGTTTGCACCAGCGCAGAAGGAAGCTCAGAGGAGAGTTTTAAACTACAGCTCTGTGCCTGGGTCTCGTCTCTGGATTGTCAGGTTGAACGACTAAGGCTGTCACGAATGTTCCTAGAAAGAAGAGCGGCACCTTCCAAAGTGGGATGGATACCATCTCTCTGCATGAGACCAGGCTTCCCCCAGAACGTACTCCAGTTATCTATAAAACCAATGCCGTTCTCTGGGCACCATCTAGCTAACCAGCGGTTGAATGATGAAAAGCGACTATACATTTCATCATTGACTAAGTTCGGCAAGGGACCAGAGAAAATTACAGAGTGTGACATCGACTTAGCTAACGTACACACCGACTCTACGTTTGATTTGAGAACCTCTGACTGTCTCAGTCTGGCGTCGTTACCACCCGCGTGGATCACTGATGAATGGAGAAGTGTGGTGGTTCCTATTTTTAAGAACAAGGGAGATGTGCAGAGTTGTGGTAACTACAGAGGAATAAGACTGATCAGTCAAACGATGAAATTATGGGAAAAAGTTGTTGAAGGTAGGCTAAGGTCTGAAGTACGAATTTGTGAGCAGCAGTATGGTTTTATGCCTAAAAAGAGCACTACAGATGCAGTATTTGCCTTGAGGATGCTGATAGAGAAGTACAGAGAAGGCCAGAGGGAGCTGCACTGTGTCTTCGCAGATCTAGAGAAAGCGTATGACAGGGTACCTAGAGAAGAACTATGGTATTGTATGAGGAAGTCTGGTGTGACAGAGAAGTATGTTAGAGTGGTTCAGGACATGTATGAGGGCTGTAAGACAGTGGTGAGGTGTACTTTAGGTGAGACAGAGGAGTTTAGTGTGGGGGTGGGACTGCACCAAGAATCTGCTCTGAGCCCTTTGCTGTTTGCTATGGTGATGGACAGGCTGACAGACGAGGTCAGACAGGAATCCCCATGGACAATGATGTTTGCAGATGACATTGTGATCTGTAGTGAGAGGAGGGAAGAGGTGGATGAAAAGCTGGAGAGGTGGAGGTTTTCACTAGAAAGAAGATGAATGAAGATTAGTCAGAGTAAAACAGAGTACATGTGTGTGAATGAGAGGGATCCAAAAGGAAAAGTGAGGTTACAGGGAGAAGAGATAAAGAAGGTGGAAGATTTTAAGTATCTAAGATCAACAGTCCAGAGTAATGGAGAGTGTGGAAAAGAGGTGAAGAAGCGTGTGCAGGCAGGCTGGTACGGGTGGAGGAAAGTATCAGGTGTGATGTGCGACAGAAGAGTTTCAGCTAGAATGAAAGGGAAAGTGTACATAACCGTGGTGAGACCGGCCATGCTGATTGGTCTAGAAACAGTGTCACTGAGGAAAAGACAGGAAACAGAGATGGAGGTAGCAGAGATGAAGATGCTGAGGATCTCTCTGGGAGTGACCAGGATGGACAGGATCAGAGGTCAGCACATGTTAGAGGTTTTGGAGATAAAGTCAGAGAGGTCAGACTGAGATGGTTTGGACATGTGCATAGGAGAGAGAGAGAGAGTACATGGGAAGAAGGATGCTGGGTTTGGAACCACCAGGAAAGAGGATAGGGGAAGACCAAAGAGGAGGTTCATGGATACAGTGAAGGAAGACATGAAGATAGTTGGTGTGACCAAAGAGGATACAGCAGATAGGGTTAGATGGAAGAAACTGACTTGCTGTGGCGCCCCCTGAAGGGAAATGCCGAAAGAAGAAGATTTATTTTTTGTGTCTTTTTGAGCATAAAATATTTTCTACTGAAGGTTTCTAGACAGCATCAACACCCATCATGAATCCACCACACTACTGTCATTGTTAATAACTTGTTCTTAGTCAGCAGATCAACTCTCTTCACCTCTTTGATCTCTTTGCTTCCTCAGAATTGTATGTTCCATAACCCCGCGACCCGACCCCAGAACAAGCGGAAGATGACGGAACGGAACATTTGTCGGGCACTTTGTGAAGTGTGCTTTAGAAATAAAGTGGATTTTGATTTTAAAGATGGTTTATATTAAATAGCCTATTCACACTACATTTTTTCATGTTGCAGAGTCAGAGTGTGGGACTGGAAGAGTCACAGGTTGTTGAACCATGTGCTTTCTTGTTACTTTAAGCATTGTATCCACAGGTACTTAGTCTTCTATTCAATTCAATTTTATTCGTATTGCCCAAAATCACAAAAATTTTGCCTCAACAGGCTTGAGGCAAAAGCCTGTTAATTTCTTTTTAAATTGCAGATTTAAAAAGAACAAAAACAAGAAAATAAAGAAGAATTTATAAACACAGTCAACTCATAAAGAGGAAAAACTCCTAGAAACCCATCAGTGATGAAAATAAGAAACCTCATGGGGATATACACAAAAGAGAGATCCCTCCCCCAGAACGAGCATCCCATGTGTCTAAGACCATTGTTTAACTATGATCTCATTCTACTCTTGTTTTATTATTCTACTCAGTATGATATCTGAAGAAGTCAGTGGATGTTCTTCATCCTGATGGAAACGGGAGAGTCGTCCTCCCTGCCCTGCTTCAAGACAAGCTCTCTCAGCTCAACCTGCCAGACTCCACCTGCAGGTGGATTACTGACTTCCTGACAGACCGGAGGCAGTGCGTGCGGCTTGGGAAGAATGTCTCCACCTCTCGGACTATCAGCACAGGATCTCCACAGGGCTGTGTCCTCTCTCCCCTGCTCTTCTCCCTGTACACCAACTGCTGCACCTGTCAAACTGATAAAGTTTGCAGATGACACCACACTCATTGGGCTCATCTCTGATGGTGATGAGTCGGCCTACAGGATGGAGGTAGACCGGCTGGTGTCCTGGTGCAACAACAACAACCTGGAACTCAACGCTCAGAAGACAGTGGAGATGATCGTGGACTTTAGGAAAGTTACCCCCATAACTATCACCCCCCTTGCACTGACAGACTCCCCCATCACCACTGTAGACTCTTTCCGCTTCCTCGGCACTACCATCACACAGAACCTAAAGTGGGAGCCGTCCATCAGCTCCCTGATCAAAAAGGCCCAGCAGAGGATGTACTTTCTGCGGCAGTTGAAGAAAGCCAAGCTGCCCGCCCAGATGTTGGTGCAGTTTTACACAGCCATCATCGAGTCGATCCTCACCTCCTCCATCACCGTGTGGTACGCTGGAGCCACAGCCAGGGACAAACATAGACTGCAGCGCATTGTGCGCTCTGCAGAGAAGGTGATCGGCTGCAGCCTTCCATCTCTCGAAGACCTGTACGTCTCGAGGACTCGGGGGCGTGCAGGTCGGATTGCAGCTGACCCTTTCCACCCTGGACATGGACTTTTTGAACAACTCCCCTCGGGCAGGAGGCGTCCTGCCACAAAAACAGCTTCTTCCCTTCTGCCGTTGGACTTATGAACTCTTTATAACCTGGATCCCCACATCCCTTCGTCACTCCCCTCTTGTCACTTTACTATCTTTATTATTTTCTATTATTTTCTATGACATTGCACTACTTTTCTTTTTCTTTCTGAGCACTCTTAGTTTTGTTGAAATTATTTTTATTTATTTTTACTATTTTTATTTTATATGTTTGCACACCTGTATCAAAGCAAGTTCCTAGTTTTTGATATTCTTCATTGACATGGCAATAAAAGCATTCTTATTCTCAGTCTGGTGACGCTCAGGACGGAGATGAGTAGATTGGCTAATCGTGATGGAGACAGGAGGATAGATCAAGCACGGGGGCATCCTCTGTCTGGCAATGCCCCCTACACTCTTGTGACGCATTTTGCTTGCTGGAAGTTGCTCCCTCCGTTAGTGTTGATTTAATATTTTTATATTAATTCTTCTCCCCTTTTGACATTACCCTTCGGGGGTCGCCACAGCAAATGAGTTTCATCCATCAAAACCTGTCTCCTACATCTGCTACAGTTCATGTCTTCCTTCACTCCATCCATAAATTTTACCAGCTCTAATATATACACAACCTCTCAATGCAGCGATTTATTTGCAACATATGGTTTCCTCATTTGGGTCATTCCGAATGAGCGCATGCTTTTGGTCGTACACCAATTATACATTGAGATTTATCTACTTTGATAAATGAGAGCCCTGTTGAGATCCCTGATGCAGTCCCATCTCCATTCCAAACTCCTCCATCACACGCAAAGCACACCTCAGTATTGTTTTATAATTCTCCTTCATTTCTTTGTGGGTGTCGACAGACACAAATACCAGTTTGTTGTTCACATTAACAACAAACTGGACTGGTCAGAAAACATTAGTGTCTGATAAAAACAGGCTCAAAGTGATCTCAACAACAAAACAAGATGAATTCACCTTCACATTTTGTTTTCCTTATATTTCAAGCAGTATTTTTTTCTTTTGCTTTTGATTTATTGCACGCTGTGGGCGTTGCTGCAGCTGTGGAAAGAGCTTTAACAACAAATCAAGATAATTCTCTTTCTGTTGATTTTTTTTTCTGCTCTCAACTAAGTTTTAGAAATTTAAGTTTAAATTATTCCAGATTTTGTAAACTTCGTTGTCGTTTCTTGCAGTGAAAAAAAAAGATCTCCCTTTTGGCTTATTGTTGAGGTCAACATACTCGACCTTCCTGTTTTTATTGGCTAAAGTCGGCTTAGCTGCCCTTTTCCAAAACAAAGTTTTCAGACTAACGCCAAACTTCTCCCTTTCTGCCCCTCCCTTTTTCTTACTCTGTTGCTATGATCCCATACAGATGTTCTTTTTTAGCACTCCCTGCTGAGGAAAGCCTCCTCCTATTGTTCATAAAATCAGTCGTAAGGCCTTTTTGGATCCAACTTAATGTTGAAAACGTAAGGCTGTTACACTCATAATCTGGAAAGTTTTCAATGTCACATGAATTTTTCATTCTGTCAGAATACGAGCGTTAAAAACACCTCTCAGTCTCCTTCTTGTTCGCCAGGTTTTTTTTTTTTTTAAACGTTCTTTCTCTTTCTGTGAAGGGCAAACTCCACAGACATGTAACTAGTTCTAATTGGCTCTGATTAGAAGACATCTTGAAGTAATTCATGCCGACGGACGAGAGGCTTGGAAGAGTGGAGAGAGTGCTGGGTCTCAGAGATTTTAAATCATGACCTCGGGAGCTTTAAATCCCAAATCCATTTTTTCTTTTATCATATTTATGCATATTGATGCAGAAGCCGGTTCTTACAGGGAGGAAGGCCAAACTGTGTAAAACTTCAAAAGACAGATCCCATCTTGTATATTAATCACACATCTTTTCTCAATTTAAATTCAAACAGACGCAGTTAAATCGATCATTTATTGATGAGCTGTGGCTATTCTTGAAACAAACGTCTCAAAATTTGAAACAACGATACGCATTTTATTGTTTTCAGCAGGACTGATAAATATGGCACAGGTTTTTTATTATTATTACTAATAGTAATTTATTACAGCAGGCTTGGTTTTATTTATTGAAAACAAATTGTAGCCAGCTGCATGAGACCCAGAACCACCCACTCTTTAGGCATCTTCTGAGCTGATAATAAACCTTGTCTTATTGTCTCTTATTGTCTCAAAAACTTGTGGAAAATATGATCCACTATCTGGGGTAGTTTTTGGGAGGGATGGACAGCAGCAGGCAACAATAAAGCATGGAAGGAGAGCAGGTTGCTATGGTTACAGGACAACCCTGCCTTCCTCTCTTACCGGCACAGAGGTTCTGATGCATGCTTTTATTTCTAGTAGAATACAGTTTATTTTGATGCCCTGCTCTCTGGTCTCCCTAAAAAAAGAGTATTTATAGTTTACAGCTACTCCAGAACTCGGCGGCACAAGTTCTAACAAGGACCAGGGGCCGAGAACACATTATACCAGTTTTAAAATGGCTGGATTGGCTCCCTGTGCATTTCAGGATCGATTTTAAGGTTCTTTTAATGTAAATCCCAGGCAGAATGAACAGCAGCATTCTGAAGCCACGGACTAAAGATGACACCTCGTGACCCAGATTCACACCTCTCGTTAGCAGGAATTTCTATTCACTAGGCTTTAGCATTTTTATAATAGGGTCGTTTACTGGTCTGTGGCTACAATAGGAGCCATTCCCGGCCATCATAGGTACTATTTTTTTACCTTTTACGTAGGTTAGTATAAATACATCCAGTTTTTAGTCCATTTCTATCAGATTGAAAATGATTTCCGGATGGAAGTCGAAACGTCGCGATCAAAAATTAAACTGTCCAAAAGACTTTTTTGAAACTTTTTCTACTATGGATCACTCCTGGATGAATGAGGGACTACACGGATTATTGTTACACGGTTTTATTTATTTTAGTTTTCTGATTAATTTCTTAATCAGTTTTAACTTGTTTTACTGGTTTTAGTTATAATTCTTTTTTTTTACTCTTTGTCTTATTCCAGTGTTTCCTCATGAGGATCCACCATCCCACGAGCTCTGCCTGCTCAGTCTGTGGGGTCCTCTCTGTGGGGTCTGACTGGCCTGGGTGGTGCAGGTCCCTCACTTCAGCCAGGTGGCTTCTGTGGGTGCCCGTGTCTTTTGGAGGTAGGTGGATCCCTGTCATTTCTGCCTCTGGAGTCATGCCAGGTTGACTCCTGGTGTGGATCGATCCACAGTTATTATTTCCTCATAGCATCAGGCCAGATGTTTGTTTTCTTTTACCATGCAGTTAAAGGAATAGTCGTTACTTATTCAGGGGAGATGTTGGGGCTGAGAAGGGTGGAGGGCACTGGGAGAAGAGAAGGGTTTGGGGAGAACGTTGGGAGAAGTGTGGGGCTGTATGAATGTCGATGGATGTGTGCAGTGTTTTGTGTAAGTGGGTAATATTTCATGTACGCTTATTTTTGACTCACTATTTTTTACTGGTCTGGATTTTAATGTTGTTTACATTTTTATTTGTTCTTTTCAGCGTTTCGTGTAACTTTATGTTGGAAAAGTCAGTCATCTTCTTATCCGTCTGTCCCTTTCGGGGTTGCGGTGGGTGCCCTTTGCCATCCCGGCTAATTTAAGGTGAAGGGCAGGGTACACCCCAAACAGGTCGCCAGTCTGTCGCGGGGCTACACACATGCAACCATCCACACATTCATTCCTAGGGGCAATTTGGCACCGGTCAATCAACCCAGCATGCATGTCTTTGGAGGGTGGGAGGAAACCGGAGTACCCAGAGGAAACCCACGCAAACACGGGGAGAACATGCAAACTCCACACAGAAAGGACAGTGTTCCAAGCCTCGTTCCCACCCGGGACTCGAACCCACGACCTTCTTGCTGTGAGGCCACTGTGCTACCCACTGCGCCACCGCGCTGCCATGTTGGAAAAGTGCTTTACAAATAAAATTTGATTTGAAAATGACAAGATTTCATACTGATAAACATAAAAATATGCTTTAATTCATTTTTTTAACACATACACCATGAGATAACCCAAAACAATATTTGGAAGCTACCGGTAGATCACGATGACTGTATGAGGTGAAATAGGATCATTTCAGAGACCTTTGTGACCTCGGAGATTACGGAACACCTGACGATCTCTCACGTTATCGAAAAACACTGTGTTAAAGCCTGAAGGAAGAAGGCCAGAGAGGTTAGTGAGTGAAGTTAGGCGCCTTAGCTGGTTTCTAATTACATTTATCTGTTTGATTAATGGGCGGCAGGGTGGCGCAGTGGGTAGCACAGTGGCCTATCTGCAAGAAGGTCGTGGGTTCGAGTCCCGGGTGGCGACGAGACTTGGAACACTGTCCTTGCGTGGGTTTCCTCCGGGTACTCCGGAGGAGGGAGACATGCATGCTAGGTTGATTGGCCGGTGCCAAATTGCCCCTAGGAATAAGTGTGGATGGTTGTTTATGTGTAGCCCCGCGACAGACTGGCAACCTGTTCAGGGTGTACTCTGCCCTTCGCCTTAAATTGGCCGGGATGGGCTCCTGCACCCCCTGCAACTCCAATAGGGATAGACGGATAAGAAGATGACTGTTTGATTAATCTCTAAGGGACGTTCACATGCATCAGAAATGTCTGCAAGGAAGTTGATCATTCTTGTAAACAACTTCACAAAGCCGTTAAAACAGCTTTTAAAAGTCAAATAGCTTCAAAACTATACAATTTAGTAAAAAAAAAAAAATTTTGTACAAAGATAATGAAATTATTTGTTAGACTTCTGCTTCTGACAACTCATTTCCCACAGAAAACCACTAGATGGCGCTGAAAGACCAGGCATCTCAGCTTGCTTCACGGGATTCACGAAAGACTCATGTCTGACACCCAGTGGCAAAAAGTGAAATAACAACTCCACATCTTCATTTTTATACAAAACTTAAAGTATTTCCTTTATCCATCCAAATAATCTCAGCATTGTTAAAATTAAAGTTAAAACTTCAATATTGGATGAAAACAAAAAAAATTCTGCCCTTGATGAACTTGACCTTGAAGAAAACTGATCTAAGTCACGATGGGATGTGAAAGTCTACATAAGTCTGAGCCATGCAGCAAAGATATGGATAGAAAGCCTTTTCATTCAATAAGGACTCGGTGGTGTGTGTACATGGAGTGTTTTCTTGCATACGTGAGTTTCCAAGCAGGGAGCTGCACACCTCTTCCCAGTCGTTCTCTGAAGTGTTGCTTTGGGCTCGTTGAGAGACGCTCAGGTCCTCCACATCAAATATTTATTTCACAGAAACTCCTAAGCTTTAAATAATTCTCAAAGAAGTTTGCCGAAAGCAAGGCCTTGCTATCCAAGGCACGTTTCTCTCCGGACAATGGATTCAAGGGAGTGTGAGGAGGCAGACAGAAAGAGGAGGGAGCAGACAGTGAAGAAGGAATTCTATCTATTCACAACAAATGACTGGCCTGATGTACAACAGGCTAGATTAGCTGGACTTGGACATTTTAATCAAGGGCGAAGCAGCAACTTTCAAATTTGAGACAATAACCCTTGACCATTAAAGGTTAGCTTGCCCTCTAAGGTTAAGTAAAAACAGTTTTGTCTACAACTGAGGGAAGGATGGATTGGGACATATGGATCGGTGCGGCAGTGCAATAATAAAGATGCCCCATCTGTCTGAGCGAGAGCTGAGACGAAGAGCAAAGCTCTTGATTTTCCAGTAACTCCCCTGTGGATGTCCACTGTGGGGTTGCTGCAAAAGTGAAAAAGTAGTCATTCTATTATTAAATAAACTTATGGATCTAAAATCATAGCGAAGCGTAACATTAAAGTTGTGTAAAGTAGCAGGTACAACTTCTTCTTTCAAGCATTGCACTGTTTGTGACACACTACTGATCAAAGTAGGTTTACCGCACACAGGAAATTCCAAACAGGAAACAATGGTCTCACAGTCTGTGTTCTGACAGGATTCTGGATGATTCTGGACTTGAATATGTGGCCAGGATGAGGGAAGTCTGAGCTTTCTAGATTGGCTGTTTCTTTTGCTACTCAACGCCGAACAAGCAGAAGGCGACTACAACAATAAAGACTAACCACCAATGAGTTGGCCATCTCTGATTGATAATATCTGATGAAAAAAAAGATAAAAGAAGAAGAAATAGATTGAATCCTTGAAAGTTTAGGTTCAATCTGCCGTTTGGAACCATCACATCTGATCCGAACTCCTCTCTGATACTAGATTTGATTCAAACCCCAATTGTACCCTACTGAATGGATGGTTTGGCTCTCATTACCCTGAGTGAATGAACCTGGCCCCTCTGCTGAGTGTGTGTCAGGTGGTTTATCGGCTTGGCCCCTCCACCCAGTCCTGCTGATAAGGGCTCAGTGTGGGAATCAGACAGCGGCACTGCAGCCTTTCAGAAGCAACTGGGAGAAAATGAGCCATGAAGGAAAACGGAGGCGATTATCTTTATTATCAGCTAAGGGAGTAACCGGGGAAACGGTGACCCGTGTGCGCAAGGAGTAAGGTCTGGGCAAAAAGGAGGAAGGCAAGGCGGGTGGATGGATGGCAGGGTGAGGGACACAAGCTGTTCCAGCAGCCTGCTGATTGGCCCTTACAAACACCAGTGGTAATTAACATCTGCATATGCAAACGACTTCTCCGGCTGGGAAAATTTGGCAAGCGCCTCTCACCTCCACCATATGGTCACAGCCAGCAGAGAAGCTGAGTGGGAGTGGGTGGACAGGATGCACACACTCACAACCAAAAATCAAATTATGAATGTTCATGACTTTACATTCAGAACACAACCCGTTCCTGGATGGAGTTGTGTTTCATGATGCCACCAGTTATTTGCTTTGCTGGTAAAGTACAGACGCTTGCTTTTTTTTAAAGGGCTGAGGGTCGAATGGATGTCAGACCTATAGATGTGTGATACTAAAAGATGAGGCACCACAACAGGAGGCTGTCAGAATTCCAGCTAGGGGAGTCCTATTAGCATTTAAGGGAGCGGAAACAATCCACTCAATTCACACTGTGGAAGGACACGTCAGGAAATTATGTGAATAATTCACAAGTGTGAGTAAAATGATAAAAATTGGAGCTTTTTTTCTTTTTTTTTTTGCATTCTTGACTCCAACACATGTTTGTGTTTTTGTCACGGTACGTGAAATCTACAAAATAATTTTTTTTTCCATTCGGAAAAGAGGTGAAGAAGCGTGTGCAGGCAGGCTGGAACAGGTGGAGGAAAGTATCAGGTGGGATGTGCGACAGAAGAGTTTCAGCTAAAATGAAAGGGAAAGTGTACAAAACCGTGGTGAGACCGGCCATGCTGATTGGTCTAGAAACAGAGGCACTGAAGAAAAGACAGGAAGCAGAGATGTTTGTAGCAGAGATGAAGATGCTGATGATCTCTCTGGGAGTGACCAGGATGGACAGGATCAGAAGAACAGCACATGTTAGAGGTTTTGGGGATAAAGTTCGAGAGGCAAGACTGAGATGGTTTGGACATGTACAGAGAAGAGAGAGAGAGTACATCAGAAGAAGGATGCTGGATTTGGAACCACCAGGAAAGAGGACTAGAGGAAGACCAAAGAGGAGGTTCATGGATACAGTGAAGGAACACATGAAGATAGTTGGTGTGACCAAAGAGGATACAGCAGATAGGGTTAGATGGTAGAAACTGACTTGCTGTGGCGACCCCTGAAGGGAAATGATGAAAGAAGAAGAGATGAAAAGAAAAAGAGGTAAAAAAACATAATCAACTGGATAAAGTTTCTGGTTCAAAGAGGTTTGGTCTCTTATCAGAGAGTCTCCTTCAGTTCTATCTGACTGGTACTGAGCTGGTAGAATATATCCTTCCAATGGAGTTTCACGTCTTTATGGCCCTGACGACTGTGTCGTCTCCTCGTGTCGTTCAGTTTTGTCATGTGTGGTGGGATTCTCTTTAGCATAACAAGGTCTATTGTCATTCTGTGTGTGTTTAGATTTTCGAAACAGGATTGTAGCTGGATGAAGGATTTTATCTGAGTCCACCAGCTCTGTAAAGTAAAGGATTTTCTAAGGAGTTAGGATTTCCTTAATGGGGAGAATCGGGACCTCACAGTTCTCACAAAAATGGCCCTTTTTTTTAAGATACAGGTAGACATATGACTCTGGTCCACTGGACTTGGACATTTTGTGTACAGACTGCTTAATTTCATCAATGTACAAGTCATTACACTCCTGGGTACACCTAAACATATTCAACACATTTGGGTTTTGTTTGTGTCTACGTGTTTTGTCCTTAGGCCTCGCCAGGCTTTGCCTCAAGGTGTTCCCTGGCTTGCTTGGACAAGTTTCTATGTGTGTGAATGACAAAAAGAAAATAACGAAACCAATTCTCACAAAGAAATGTTAGCAAAGTATAGATTGCGACATACATTTGTGATTTGTTCCAGATTATGTTGCATAAGAAAAGTTACGATGGTTAGATAGAGGTCACGTTTGCGTGGCTTTAAGCCCTGCATTCCCCTTTATCTGAGGTTCATTTTGTTTTGATTTTAATAAGCATCTGCGTTCTCGTTAAACAAGAAAAACAAATTCTTACCATTAAAGACCTTTCAAAAATACCCGCTGTCCTTTCTGAAGGTTGCATTATTATTCTTTTTTGAACAGATCTGAAGAAGCAAACGGAAGAAAAGATGTTTAAAATGGATGTTGTTACCCATCCATTCTTTGAAAAAGGCCTCTTACTAACTCATATAATTATTTTAGAATATGCCTTGTAATCCAGGCAGGGAATCCCACCCGGAACGAATGGGATGTCAGCTTTTTGCAACTTCTTATAAAGGCATTACAGGGTGGTAAGCCCCGCATGGATTTGAGTTGGTCTCAGCAGTACAGGATTAGAAACAGCAGGGATGAGATCTTATTCTGTGAAATTCAAAAGGAAAGATGGTCAAATAACCTCAAGTTATTGACATTCCCACATTACTCGACAAACTCGGCTCATGTGGAAGTTAAGCAGGTAAGGTAACGCCTCAAATCCCTGTTAGACACTTTTTATTACTACCACTTTAAAATGAAAATTCCACTGAGACAAAATCTGTGGAAGTAAAACCCACACATCCATTAGCACCCTGCAGGGACGACACACCTTGTTGTAGAAATAACGTTTAATCTCAGAAAAAAGACAAAATTATGGATGCTGCACTTTAATGTATGGCAAAATAAAAAGCTAGAAAAAAGTAAATGGGCAAACTTTCGAACAAGGACTAATTTAATATCAATGCCCTGGATGCCCTGTAACATAACAAATCAACAAACCGAGCGTGTGTGCTGAGCACGCTACTGTATGGCAGTGAAGCTTGGACACTGTATACTTACCAAGAGCGGAGACGAAATGCTTTCCACCTGCGTAACCATAGGCATCATCATAGGCAAATCAGAGACGTCTCCTAGGCATCATCTGGCAGGATTGTGTGAGCAACGCGGATGCCCTGACCCAGACGAGCACGTCCGGTATGTTCGACATCCTCTCACAGGGTTGCCTGTGCTGGCTCGGACATGTATGTAGGATGAACGATGGCCACATTCCAACAGACATCCTCTATGGGGAGGTCGCCACAGGAACACAGCCAACTGGACAACCTGCCCTGCAGAACAAAGATGGCTGCAAGAGGGATCTGAAGTCGTGCAACATCAACGCACCAGATCTCGAGGCAGTGACTTCTGACCGTTATGGATGGCGTGCAACGGTCAAGATCTGTATCAAGCAGGTCAAGGAGAACAGAGAGATCCAGCTCGAGGCCAAAAAGACCCGTAAACAGCCAAAGAGCCAGACTACCACTGCTCCCTCCATGAGTCATACAACCTATCACATTTGCAGCAAGTGTGATAGGAGCTGCAGCTCCCACATTAGCTTATTCAGCCACAGTCGATGCAGCACAAACAGGTAAGTATCTAGGTGCAGACTCTATTGTCTTTAGAGATTGAAGGATAACAACATAACAAATTAGTTTAGGTGTAAATAAATCAATTTATAGAAAAAAAGAGTTTTAAATCATTATTTTAACCCAAGTAAGGATTAATTAAAAAAGATTTTATACACACTGTGAAAGCCCACACATGAAGAACATTGTTTTTAAAATGAGAATCATTTCTGTAACGTTATGTGTAGCAGAAGCTACTGTAATGATGCTAGCAATAATCGAATTTATAGAAGGGAAAATGGAGCCTTGTGAGACCTCGACACTTTTGAAGCAAAATCGTGTTAAACAGTTGAAGTCTATGAAGATTCGGAAAAACATTGACATCTAGTGGACAAATTAAATCACTGCAAATCAGGCTCACACTTTGGGAACCAAAACTATTTTCTAGTTAGAGATGGTATATTTCCTACTTTGAGTAGATAGAATAATTATACTGAATAATTGCGTTTTATTGTTCAGAAATAGAAGTTCTTGTTTAGCTCATTGATTAACCAGCTTAAAAAAAATCTTTCACATGAACAGAGGATGATGGCACACAAAGATACATTTCTGAGGCAGTTTCTACAGATTACCAAACTGGTTCTCAACATTTTATGGGATCCTCACATCTGGCAATATGTTGTTTCTTCAAGTATTTAAAAAAAAACATGCCAAACAATAAAAACCGGTTGGCCAACGGGCTCATCCAGCATCTTCTGTTTGGACTTTGTAACAGAAGTGTGTTCATATTCAAAGGCTGAACTGAATTGAATATATAGTCTTCATATTAACAAACAGTTCCATATATTATGGTAATCTGATTTGAAGCCTCAGATGGAAAACTTGTGCTTCGCCACCCAGGCTGCATCCTCCAGCTCACCTAGGAGGATGAGTCTCACAGCTGGATCCCCAGGCATTCCCCGGCCAGCTGTGAGACATAATCTCTCTAGTGGGTCCAGAATCTGCCTCTGGGTCTCCTCCCGATGGGATGTGCCTGAAACACCTCACTAGCAAGGCGTTTGGGAGGTGACCTAACCATATGCCTGAAACACCCCATCTGGCTGTTCTCCACGCGGATGAGCAACAGCTCTACTCGGAGCTCTTCCCGGATGGCAGAACTCCTTGCTCTACCTCTGAATGAGTCCAGCCACCCTGCAGGGAAAAAGAACACAAGAGTAATGTCCCAGAGCACCCCCTACAGAATACTCCGGGAAATGACACAAAATGCACATGAAATCTCACTTATCAAAAAGATAACGTTTAACGATTCATTTGGTGCCTTTTAGTCACTTTACCTATGTCTACTTTTTGGGTTTCATCAGGGTTTAAGAGTCCAAAATTTTTCTTTTATTTGTTAGTGAGCATTTTCATGTGAATGTGTTGATGGCAATAGAATAAAAAAACTGAGGAAGTTGAAAATCCTTTCAGATGCGGCCACTCACAAAATGATCTACTGACTGGTTGTTGGTTTGTGGGCCAGGGGTTGAGAAACATTGAAGTAAAGAACAAAACTTTACAGAAATATAAAAAGTTTGAAAAGTTTTTTAGAAGAAAAGAAAAAAGTTCCAACATTAGAAAAACGGCTATCCTGTGTACGATGATTTATGCTGGGGTGTAAGTCCCGCTTGAGAAGTGTGGATGTTATTTTTGTCAAAGCAATTTTACAGTTTTTAAGTTTTTACAATTTTAAGTTATTATTACTTAAAAAATATGCAAGTCTTGATGGTTAAATTCAAGCTTATATATAATGTAAACAATTATAGTAACAATTGTATTACTTTTTGTACTTGTATTACTTTTTCATTTGATGTACTAATTTTCATTTTATGTTTTATGATGGATTTCTAGGTATTTACTCATATGTTTTTTTGCTTTTATGATGACTTAGAAAAAAGGGTCGGCGAAATAAGCGTTTGCTTCAGCCGATACCTTTTCGGTGCTTTGCTAAAATATAATTATTTTTCTTTCTTTCATTAATGTGAAATTACAAAATGACCGAAATAAATAAATAAATAAGAAAATAGTTGAAAAGTAAAAAAAAATCAAATGAGAAAAATCCACAAGTTTCTAGGTTAAGGCCAACATTGCAACATCCTTTGATGCCTCATTTGAGCTGAAGGAGCCTGACATAGTAACACCAGCTGCAGGGATCTGTGTGATATTGAAACACGCATCAATAAAAAACAAAATCTTCTTCTTATTACTTACCGGACATGCTTAAACTACTACTCATTTTTATATGAATGTTTTCATCAAAGTTATTAAAAAGTAAAAAATGTACACAAAAACTAATTGAAGTTTTTGCAATTTTTAACCAGCAAAGTTTATTTATATATAACAACAGTACAAAGTGAATCCTTGGCTTGCAAAATAGGTGTGCTTCATATTTACAATAAGTACACAATTATATATTATAATAACAAAGCAAAAAATAATAAAAAAACCCAAGAGAACAACCTTTTTAAATACTTTAAGTTTCTTACAATTTTCACAACACTTTATAAAACAAAAACAGACAGCCATTATTATTTTCATCGTCATCTTCATATCATTGCCAGTAATTACTATTTTACAGTACTCCAGTGTCTACACAGGGTTTCTTTACAATGCGTTTAAAATGGAAGAATACTCGTTTTATATTGAGTGTGATACATCGAGTGTGATTTCTGTTTCTCTGTTTGATGCTATAATGCAGGACAAACAAAGAGAAAAGGTGGAGAAATGCTGTTTTTTGGCTGAAAAACGGCGAGTCGATTCACACCAAAGTGACTCTTTTGCAACAAGTTTAATCGGAACTTAGTTATGTTTTCTGAAATAAATCAAAGTTCATGAGAATCGTTCTAAATATCACAGAAATGGCAGTAAAAAGGGATTCTGCACTGCAGAAAAACATCCCTCTCTGATTAACTACAAAAAAGTTTGGAGAAATAGCATGGAAACACATGCAGGAGAACATTTAGAATCAAAACAATCTCTTTCACAAGGTGCACTTTGACGTACTAAAAGACATTTTACAAATGGAGGAATCACCAAGACTACATTATGGTGCATATTGATATGGAATACCTAAAGCAGGAATCAGAGAATGCATGCAAAGACTCCTGTCTAGACAAAGTAAAAAAAAAAAAAAAACCTGATTTAGGTGATTGAACCTGGGAAAAGAAAAAAAAAAAAACAGAGCGATTCTTTACCAATCTGTGTGCCTGATTTTGTTCATCACACCCCTGCATGCAGAGGAGCTCATCAAACAGTCTGAAGGACACGTAGTTCTTTCCTCGGAAGAGAAAAAAGGCGTTGAGGTCCCGGTAAAATGGCACAAAAAACCAAGAAAATTGTTACTGAGGTAAGTTGATAATACAATTCTATTCGTTAACTCTGGGAAGACACCAAAATCCAAAGGAAGATGTTTTTAGTTGTCCGCATGCTTTGGTGTATACCTATAAATCAGGGGTGGGCAAACCGTGGCCTGAAGCTTCTCTACGTTCCTCATGGGTTGTAACCTGAACCCCCAAACTTTACGTTATTTTTTTAATGCATAATCTGTATCAACCTTTTTTTTCTCCAACTCTGACTAAGCGTTTACCAAAAGATGTTGCCGTGAGGATTTGTTGGCTATCGTTGAGGAACAGTCCATTAATGCGGCACTAGGATATTCGACTTGCCAAGTTTTGTAACCAACACGAGGGGCGATCATGAAATGTTTCACAGTCCGGAGTCATTTTTCTCCGTCGTTGGCTGCCACAAATCGCCTCCTTCCCTTGTAAAGCTCTCTTTACAAGTCGATCTACGTTCCTACCCTTACCTATGGTCACCAGCTGTGGGTGGTGACCGAAAGAATGAGATCGCGGATACAAATGGCTGAAATGAGCTTCCTCCACAGGGTGGCTGGGCTCTCACTCAGAGATCAGGTGAGGAGTTCTGCCATTGTGGAGGAGCTCCTCCAAGTCTAGAGGGGGTGGTTTGGGCATCTGGTCAGGATGCCTCCCGATCGCCTTGATGGTGAGGTGTTTCGGGCACGTCCCACTGGAAGGAGACCAAGAGGCAGACCCCAGACCCACTAAAGAGACTATGTCTCTACGGATCCTCCAGGGTGAGCTGGAAGATGCAGTTGGTTCGAAAGAAGCCTGGGCTTCCCGTCTGAGGCTGTTGCCCTGCCGCCTGGCCCCGGATAAGCAGAAGACGGAATGGAACAGAGTCATTTTTCAAATTATTCTGACAGCATTTAAAAAACCAAAATCTTACATTTACTCTTGATTAAATTGTATTTTATTAATGTAACCCAGTATCATAAAAAGTCAATTTGATAGGCGTGATGGGCTTGATCAAGATAAAAAAAAATAAAATGGGCGGAGCTAAGAAACAAAAGTGGACTAAAAAAAAAAGAAATTTTAGGTAAAAATTTGAACCTAATCTCATGCCTTTTCTTTTTTTGTACGTATCAAGCCTCGGGCACAATATCTTCCCAACCACTAAAGGGATTTCAATGAAACTGCCCACAATTACTCAGTATCAACTAAAGATTAACTGATTAGTATTTTCATGGTCATGCGACCAAAGCTCAGCGCATAAATTCTTTCAACGTAGTATACCCCAAAACACAAAAGGAAGGTATTTAAAGGAAACGGCCCACATGTTTGTCACCTCTTTGGTGTTGACTTTTTTTTCCGTCGACACGGTGGTTCACCAAATCTCACAGAGCCGTCTCTTTGGTGGCAATTTATAACCCCTATATGTCCCGAATGTAGAAGTTTGCCCACCTCTGTTATAGGTTGTTGGTAAATGATGCAGAATCACACATCAAATAAACTACTCATCACAATCTGATGCTTTGTTCTGAAGAAAAACTGGATTTATTATCTCGTAAAGTTTTAGGGTAATAAGTTAGAAAGTGAGATTTTTCTTTCGGTAATTGGGAAGGTTGTTCTTCGTCTCCACCCACTAAAGGTCAGCGGTGCTGAGACACAAATACCACATTAAATTAAGCTGCAAAGTAGTTTAGTTGTTCAAAAAACAATTACAAGTTACTTTTAAGGTCAGATTTCAACAAAAAGGTTTGATGTTTGTGTTTTAACCTTTCGGGAGAAACGATTACCTTGTATTTAAGATGGAAAACATTCATAAACCCAGCAATACAAGGGCAGAATTATGAGATGAGTTTGTGTGGGTGAGGTCACACGAGGTGC
Organism: Neostethus bicornis; assembly: GCA_902685375.1. Classification (NCBI taxonomy): domain Eukaryota; kingdom Metazoa; phylum Chordata; class Actinopteri; order Atheriniformes; family Phallostethidae; genus Neostethus; species Neostethus bicornis. The sequence goes on from LR738550.1 coordinate 3,654,272, forward strand.
TTTTTCTGACTTTTTAAGACAATAAAACAAATTCTAGGTTTTTCATAACACACTTCTGCCCCCTTTGGCCAGAGTTAGTAACTACAGGTTAACCTTCACCTCAGTCGCCGTCTCTCATCTGTTGGTTTGATGTCTTCTCCTGATCACACTGTGCACACAACTAACTCAGATCAAAGAGCAGCTTCAAAGCCAGAGCAGGAAACCAGAGCTAAAGGGGTTCTCTCTCCCTTTCTACCCCTCCATCGCTCCTCATTTCTTGACACTTCTCTTCAAACAACCGAGTGCTGTGTGAGGCAATGTCTGCCTCAGCCAGGGCGTACCCTTTCTCCCTTTTTCCCTTTGCTTTATCCCTCACTATTCTAGCTGAGTGTCAGTTCCATTCAAGAGGAGAACCCACCAGACTGTGAGGTCCTCATTGGTCAGGTTTCTAAGGCAACAGAGAAACGAAGCACCGACACAAACAACAGTAATGCTCTGTACAAACCTTTCAAATACCGGGTGTAAACGATAAGTGAATATCAGCCTTGGAAGAAAATGTAATCACCAACCCACAAGATGGACTCTGCGGCAACTGGCTAATTTGGAAGTTCTGATACAGTACGGCATCAGCCTTTTAGTTATGGTGCTTGGTTGAAGTCGGGTGATGCAGAATAAAGCAGCTGTAGATCCCGTAATCTCACATAGGTTTTGTACCTTTAAAAACTTCTCATTCAAACATGTTATGCATCAAATTTAAAATACACGTCATCCATAAAGCATAAACCGAATATGACACGACAATAAAACAAAACAATCTTTTGGCACTTAGAGCCCAGAGAGTCATCAAGAATCTGGACTAAAAATCCATAAATAATCCTTGGAAATGAAATCTCTTGTAAAACAGGAACATCTCAACCAGCCCAATGTTGGGGAAAACTCAATGAACACTTAATCAAACCAAAAATGGACCCTTAGATGTTTTTTAAGTGCATGCAGTACAAATCAACTTTCCTATAAGATGCACATTGAGGATTAAATATGATGGGTTTAAGTCAATGGAAACCAGTTTAATCAACTGGAATTGACTAGTTTCTACTGATAGGTTATAAACAGGCAGATGCTTTCCTTCTTTTTTTTTTTTTAAGTTTAAGTTGAGCTCACCAGGTTTCTTCTGGAAATAGCTAAGCTCAGTTTAACTGAACTGATATTATGCTTTCACCATTAAAAAAGGGACATTCGTGTACATTAATCTGCAATTAACAGTTGGTATGTATACAGATGACCGGAGGGTAGAATGCCTGAAATACCAGCTGGATGTCCGCCCACTATCAAAAGCATGGTGAATGTATTTTTCATGATTCCAAGTTTAGCATGCTGACTCAGTCGTAGCCATCACAAGAAGGGTTGCACCGATACCACTTTATCAAAACCGATACAAGTCCTTTTATTTGAGCAATCTCGATACAATTACAAGAATGTAAATAGTAACACGCAAACTGTTTCAAATAAAAAACGTTTGATGACATTACTTTTAAATTCCTTTTTGGCTTAGTGTATTTGCAAAGCCCGATGTCGCACACGGACATGCTTTGTTTCATTACGTTACTTTTGAATTGATATTTTATCTGCAAAATACATTCATCTCACCTCATTTATCCGCTTACATCACGGTTCTTAAATAAATAAATAAATATTACAACATTAAAAGCACTCTTTCATTCATTTAGGTTTTTTTTATTTTGCATAAGAAGTGATTGCAGACTATTTGTTGGCCTTTGCCGCTTTTAAGAATCGCCACCTTGATAGTACATGAGTGAATTAAAGTCAAATTTTAAAGGGAAAGGACGCCTCTCACTGCCTGTTTTTTTGTCCAGAAAATTATTAGTCCGTGTAGTCCCTCATTCATCCAGCAGTGATCCATAGTAGAGAAGTTTCAAAAAAGTCTTCTGGACAGTTTAATTGTGATCGAGACGTTCCGACGTCTATCCGGAAATCATTTTCAATCTGATAGAAATGGATTGAAAACTGGATCTATTTATACTAACCTAAGTAAAAGGTAAAAAATAGTAAGGACGGGCTCGACTAATGAGCCTGAGTTACCTATGATGGCCGTGAATGGCGAAATGACGATCCCTATTGTAATAATGCTAAAAGCCTAGTGAAAAGAAATTCCTGCTGACGAGGGGCGTAAATCTGGGTCACGAGGTGTCATCTTTGTTCCAGGGCTTTAGAATACTGCTGTAAATCCTGGATCATGGATCACTCCTGGATGAATGAGGGACTACACGGACTTACGCGTAGGTTATTTAACGGAAACATCTTTCAGAGGTGTATCTGATTATTATAATTACATTGAGAAGTCAACTCTCATGGAATTGAGGCATCCTAAAGAAATGACTTTCTGGACTTTTAACATATGTTGGGACTGAGAATAGCCTGTGTGTACATCTCCACTGCTGTGGAATACCGTAAATATCTGCCATAAAACGATCGCAAGCGGTACATGGTTAAATGCACAGACATTGATAACGATCAATAATAATGAGTAATAAATGAATAAATTGTTGTAGAGTTGGCCCCTCAATGGCGAGTATGAATACCGGTGCAGCGCCTTTGTATTGTCTCGATACTGGTATCGGTGCATCCCTAATTACAAGCATTGTTCCCCCCGTGTCTAGGTGATTTTCTGTACACTTTAGGTTAAAGGTAAAGCAAGATTTTGGATTTTTTTTGGGAAGGGTTAGTCCAGAAAGGTAAGGAGTGAGAGAAGACGTGGACCATTGTCTGCTTCCCACCGACTTGTGACATCTTTATACATAAAAAAAAAAAAAAAAAAAAACACCATTTGGGGCTGTTGGCGGACATTTTCATCTGCAAATGTGAGTTTTTAAATGTACAAAGTAGAAAAATAAAACTCTCAGCCATCCGAGGTGAGATCTGCCTTTCACTATTTTTTTTTTTTTAATTCTTCCTCTCACACTTTTATGCGAGTTGTGACTTAGTTGAGACTAAATCTGTTTCTCCATTTGCTCTCACAGTCCTCAATATGACACACTGGTGTACTCCCCCACGCGTGTGAACACCCACGCTACGTACAGTTTCCTGCCAAACTGAGAAAAACAAACCAACAAACAAAGTACAATAACAAACCAAAGCCGTGTCGTTGCTTCCTTTGCAAAGGTCTCTCACACGGATCCTTGTTATTTCCAGCAGCAGAGCCTCTGTTTCAGTCTGGGGGAGGTGATTTGGGAGGTGACAGAGCTTTGCTGGCACCATGATGAAAAGAAGACCAGTCACAGACTAAAGTCGTTTTCTGTCCATCCGGCTGTGGACACAGAGGTCTCCGTGTCTTGTTTGAGAAAGGTAAGAAACTGTATTTTTTAGAGGTCCTGTAGAGATTGTGGTCCCATTTTTATGTTCGCTGTCTATTTGAAGGAAGGTCACCCTCAGCTCTCCAGAGACATTGCAGAGATCAGCTGCTCCACCTTGTAGGACAACCGCTGTTTCCTGGCCTGCTCGTCCTGCTCCAACGCTGCTGTGATCTGTGCAAAGAAAAAACAAATCACAGTCAAAACCATCCAACACAATCTGGTTTTTAAAGAGGGAGTGTCGTGCTCTACAGAGGGAATGGGGGCTTCACACTTTCTTTGTTTCTCTTTCTGACCTCCTTTTGCCCCAAGAATATCCTTTTTGAATCTTCAGTTTTTGTCGAGGACTTCTTATTTTGCTATTTCCCTACCAGTGCTTTAGTGCAGTGGCGGCTGATGACGTGTGGCGCAGGGGCGCCGCCCCCCCGACCTGATCACCAAAAAATATATAAGCATATATATACATATATAAACATGTATGTGTTTATAAGTATGCAAAACTGTCGAGTGTGAAGATTACATGCATTTTAATAATGTTTTACACCGTTTTATTTTATTTTATTTTCTTACTTCCTGTGCAAACCGGAACGAGGGCCGTAGGTAGGTACGCCCTCCCAAGAAAACGTATGAGTGTGTATGTGGCTTCCGGTTTTTATGGAAAAAACGTGACGTCAGCTCTAAATTTTTTTCCATTCATGTGTATTGCAAACCATAACCACGCCCGCGGGGCGCAGAGATTTTCCGCCCATCGGGTGTGTAATAGGTTATCCTCTCTGTCAGTCTGTTACATGAACCAATCAATTAGCTATAAGCTGACCTATAAATCCCACCCACGCCACGCCCTTTCTTTTCACTGCGGAATTCTGGGAGTCTTCATCATGGCGGCTGAAGTTCAGTCGCTAACAATGCTACTGGCTTTTTTAAAGAGAATTCAGTGTCCTCCCTTCTACAGAATCCGTTTTCTAAGCGTTCTAAAGAAGAAAAAAGAAGAGTGAAGGAGCTTGGACCGGACACCCCAGATTTGACTGTGCAACAAAACAGTAGAGATCGCGGCCGCTTTTTATGTGAGAGGATTTTCGCCTGCTGTCTATCAAAAGTGGCTAACTGGATGCAACATGAGAAACACTTTTTTTTTGTTTCCCCTGCTTATTGTTTAGTTCAGCAGCATCTGAAAAGGTGTGGATATCAACAGGGGTGAGTGACTTCAAGCATTTGTCTGAAAAGTGCAAACGTCATGAAACTTGCTGCACCCATCTTGATAGTAGCTATAAGCTAGGTGTTTTTGGCAGTAGTAACATCCTGGCACAATTAAATGAAGGCTATCGAACTGGCATAAGGAAACATAATGAAGAAGTCACCAAAAACAGACACATATTGTCACGAATAATTTTATATTTATTTTATATTTATATATACTTTTATATAATATATCTAAAAAAAATTTGTGTGTTTGAAAAATGTGCGCCCCACCAGTTTTTTTTACCACCAGCCGCCACTGCTTTAGTGACAATTTTTTGTAATTAAATCCTACATTGAGTCCTACAATCGGATGCTCCTCCTTCTCTGGCTTCACATCACGTAATACTTTGATTTTTGACACTGACTTCCCCTCTCCTCCTGCTCCTAACTAAGTGCTTTTCAAATGTTTGAGTAATTTGAGAGTTCTCGCATCCGGATACCATTCAAACACTTGGTTTTTCTTGGCAAAGAATTTTGCTCTCCATCACGCCCACATTTTAATGTATGCAGGAAGTGTTTTAATCCACATACTTGGTCCCAAAAGGAGCTGTAATTTTATGGAAATGCACCAAAATAAGAATATGCACTAGTTTCGCAAACAGAGTGCACTTTACACTGTACTTGGAGACTCAAAAAAGATTTTGGCTATGTCCTGCCAGGGGGTGGGACAACTGAGAGAAGGAAGGGAAAAACTTGCAGCATCAAAAACAGAAAAATGGTAAAAGTGTATTTTAAAGCAGTTTTCTGCAAATAATCAAAGATATGTTAAGATGCTTTGAAGTTTTGGATACAATGAAAGAAGACATGAAGATAGTTGGCGTGACCAAAGAAGATGCAGCAGATAGGGTTAGATGGAAGAAACTGACTTGCTTTGGCGATCCTTGAAGGGAAATGCCGAAAGAATAGAAGTCTGTAATAAAAATGGTTGATGATGTAATTGGTATCATTCTTCTATTTTCAAAGAACTTTTTTATCCAAAATAAACTCATTCATTCATTTTAATGTGAAAACATGAAAAAAAAAACTCTTCAGGATTATTTAGGCATTTTTTTAAATTTGTCATTTGTCAAGGTAGGTTGAAAAGGCATTCAGACACCCCCTCCTCTTCGATCTCTTATCTTGTGTCTCCCTTGTCAGGGTGCATGTATGTCAGCCATGACACCAGCCAACATGGAGCAGGCTCTTCACGCTAATGCAAACCGAAACACTAATGCCATCATTTCCTTTGATATGGATGGTAGAGTGGAAAAGCTCCAGAGCATCTGTTTACTCTTGCAGACAACAGCAAAATCCTCTGCTTTCCTAAATAATTCACATTTCAGACAAAATTATTTATCATGGACTCTTATGCAATACAGTGGTATGCAAAAGTTTGGGCACCCCTGTAAATTTTTATGATTTTCCTTGATAAATCATCGGTTGTCTGGATAAGAAATTTCAACTAAATATATCATATAGGAGACAAACACAGTGATATTTGAGAAGTGAAATAAAGTTTATATGATTCATGGAAAGTGTACAAGAATTATTTAAACAAAAATTAGCCAAAATTAACCTGTGTAAGGTCACTGAGGTTACCAAACCAATTTTGAGTTCTAATAATTAGCGCTAAAGGTATTGAAAACAATAAAATTACCTTCAGCTTTTCAGGTTGCCTAAATTTATGCACATGGCTAATTTTGTTTAAATAATCTAAGAGAGAGCTGAGCCGAAAAGCAAAGCTCTCGATTTACAAGTCGATCTACGTTCCTACCCTCACCATGGTAACCAGCTGTGGGTGGTGACCGAAAGAATGAGATCGCGGGTACAAGCGGCCGAAATGAACTTCCTCCGCAGGGTGGCTGGGCTCTCACTCAGAGATCGGGTGAGGAGCTCTGTGTCGAGCCGCTCCTCCTCCAGGTCGAGAGGAGCCAGATGGGGTGGTTCAGGCATCTGGTCAGGATGCCCCCCGAGCGCCTCGCGGGCGAGGTGTTTTGGGCACGTCCCACCGAGAGGAGACCAAGGGGCAGACCCCGGACCCGCTGGAGAGACTATGTCTCACAGCTGGCCAGGGAACGACTTGGGATCCTTCCAGGTGAGCTAGAGGATGCAGCCGGGGAGAGAGAGGCCTGAGCTGCCCGTTTGAGGCTGTTGCCCCGCGACCCGACTCCAGAACAAGCAGAAGATGACGGAATGGAACGGTACACTGGTGTGCCGTCGAACACTGGTTTGAAAAATGCTGATTATTGCACTAACTTTATAAAAGTCAATAAAACTGACTTTCTTGATTATCCAAAGATTTGTAAAAGTGAAACAACTTCATTTGAATTTTAATCTAATTTTTTTGGTGGGATGTTTGAACTTGTATGAATCATGTTTGGACATTATTTGCACATCAAAAACTTACCGTGCGTGATGCAATTTTTTTATCTTGAGTCTCATCCAGAATTTAAATACAACCCTAATGTTTCATGGGGAAGGATTTTGTTTATTGCCATACCGACATTCTAAAATAAGCAGGAGGTGTTCCTCCCCTCAACATGAATTGCCTTTTTTATGTAAATGAACATCAAAATATTTTAAAAAATGGTCTAGATTTACTAATATGAAACAGTTCACACTGTATTTGTGGCCAACAAGATTTACGTTGTGTTGTGCATGCACCGGGCGGGTGGGACCAAGCATGGAGCAAAATGAGGGGGGAATTTAAAGTGTTACAAACAAAAGTAAAGCAGAGGAAATGTCTTCACACATTTTTTTTAGGATATTATGCTTATTTACATGGGATCTACGATAAAATAAAAGTCCCCAGAAACACAACACCTCATCTTTAAAATCTAAAATAATTGAGCTCTACAGGAGCATTTTAAAGAGTTAAAATGATCACTTAAAGCTTTTTCTTTATGGGACATCGCCTCAGCAGAACACATATTGCTTATGTACAATTCATTCCAAAAAAGTCTTGTAAGTAGTTTCTAAGAGCGTAAACGCCCCTTGTGAGATGATCCATTCAGTGTGCCACATCAGACTTTTTTCTCAGCCTAACAAGACCAGACTGCTTCTCGTAAATGCTTCACCAACATGTACTTCATGAAAAAAATCTATTAGAAATGGTCTTTTAATTGCTGCTTGATCTGATGCAGAACAAAGTATGTGTCTACCCGCAGACCATCTTCTACTCGTCTGCTTAAGTGCTCTTAAAGACTGACAGTTCTAGCCGAGACGTTTCGTCCTTCTCATCGGGTCTGATTGTGATCCATTATTAATCTGCAGGTGCAGCTCGCACAGCCTGGCAGCTCTTTGTGAGGAGGAGTAACCATTAATGTGCTAGAGGATGTTTTTTTTTTTTTTTTTGCGCATGGTGGGACAGATGGTGGACGCACGTTTTGCAAACGTCTGCGTCGGACAATCACGTCTGCAGAGGCAGCAGAAGAGCAGTGTAAGGGAAAGCTGACTGGATAATGAGTAAAAAAAAAAAGATGGAATGAACGAGTAAGAGGCAGAGAGACAATAGGAGATGGATAGAGAAAAAAGAAGGGATACTGTTGTAAAAGGTCAAGCTGATGCTTCCCACAGGAAAAGCTGATATCAGAACTACAAAGTATTCATAAAGGCCTTTTTTTTCTTTTTCTACAATCCCTGTGATCTGAAAATGTATGCGTAATGAAACCACAGGCCACCCACGTGACCAACCCAAAGTAGAGCCAGACATTCACCTTACAGAAGATACACTGCCCCGTTCTCCAACTCTGCTGCTGACTGTTTACTTAATTAATGCTTTTATTTTTCTAAAGGTCTAGTACATTTAGATCAAGCACAAAAATATTTAACTTGTATCTAAGTTGACGTTTAATTTTCTCATTTTAGTGCGATATTGAATCACCTCTGAGATTTAAAGGATGCTTCTGTCGTGGTTCCCTCGAGCCACCACCAGAGGGAGCCAGGGACCATCTCACCTTTCCCCCAATTCTGGCTAATTAGACAACCAGCACCTGTGGGCTCACCTGGATCCAATCTTCTGGCTGCCTATTTAAAGGCAGCCTCACCAGCCTTCTTGGTCAGGTCTTACAATCACCTTTCCCAGCCAGGTCACCCTGGTTGCCTGACTATGTTTATTATTTTGGATTTACTTGGACTTTTGAAAACCTTAAGTTAATTGTTTTTCTTTACAGATTTCCTGATTTAAGAAATAAACCATGTTCCAAGTCCTGCATTTTGGTCCTCCTCTTTCCACCATCCCTTCCCCTACCACAACAGCTTCAGTATTGTGGAATACTTTTGCCCTTGTTACAGGCTGTCCAGTCTCTGTGTGACCAGTGCCAGAGCTTGGTCTGCATTGCCCATAGTAAGTCGGATCTCTTTCCGGTCAGTCAGACTTCACCAAGATCACTGTTTGTCATTGATTCTGATCATTACTTTTATGAACAAAATTTCTTCTTCGGCGAGTCAATTTTTCTGTATTTTTTAACAGACTCTCCATCTGCTTTTGAACTTTTTCTAGGATTCAGACCAGACTTTGGTAATATAGCACACAAGGGCATGACATACGGTTATTAAAGTGTCAGACATTTTGAACAAATGGTATCCGCAGTCTCTCTGTAATTAGTGGCTGATTTATGGCTGTAGCTGATTGGGCAATCAGCGTTCAGGACTGCCCTCCAGCTAGATTCAATCATCCTCCAAAACACTCAGAGACACGGAGATCCTTCACACTAAAACAAGCTCTTCCCAACCAGTAAAAGTGAGAGGCGGGGTGCAACCTGCAGGAGGCGACTGGTATTGAAAGACAGCACAGAGACAATCACTGGTGTATCTTGTTAATCTGACATGTAAGTCTGAGTGAGCTGGAGAGAAAACGGTCGGGATGTGGAATAAGGGGGACCATTGGTTTGTCCTTATAATTGTTGGTCATTATAATTTACGAGGATGTTGTTTTTTGTGAACGTGTTAAAGTAAGAACAGGCTAACGACGCACATGTGATTAGCATCACGCCAATGACCATGGGTGTTTGGGATCAGGTTGAAATCCAGGAGAGGGAGGAAGGTCCAGGGCTCCATCTGGTGGTAGGTGAGGGGATTTGATGTCTATCTAATCATGATAGACACATCCCCAAGATTTAGACCGTTAGACAGCTGATCTAATGACATGTTTAAATTACAAGAAAAATACACACTTCATTTTAGGAAAACACAAGTTTTTTCCAGATTTTGTTTGAAGCAAATAGAAACACATTCCGTTCCGTTCCGTCATCTTCCGCTTGTTCCGGGGTCGGGTCGCGGGGGCAACAGCCTCAAGCGGGCAGCCCAGGCCTCTCTCTCCCCGGCTGCATCTTCTAGCTCACCTGGAAGGATCCCAAGTTGTTCCCCGGCCAGCTGTGAGACATAGTCTCTCCAGTGGGTCCGGGGTCTTCCCCTTGGTCTCCTCCTGGTGGGACGTGCCCGAAACACCTCGCCCGCGAGGCGCTCGGGGAACATCCTGACCAGATGCCCGAACCACCCCATCTGGCTCCTCTCGACCTGGAGGAGGAGCGGCTCGACACCGAGCTCCTCCCGGATGGCAGAGCTCGGTGCCACTCAGAGATCGGGTGGCTGGGCTCTCACCCGATCTCTGAGTGAGAGCCCAGCCACCCTGCGGAGGAAGCTCATTTCGGCCGCTTGTACCCGCGATCTCATTCTTTCGGTCACCGCCCACAGCTGGTGACCATAGGCGAGGGTAGGAACGTAGATCCTGGTTACCATGGTGAGGGTAGGAACGTAGATCCTGGTTACCATGGTGAGGGTAGGAACGTAGATCGACTTGTAAATCGAGAGCTTTGATTTTCGGCTCAGCTCTTTCTTTACCACGACGGACCGATGCAGCATCCTAGTTATTGCTGATGCCGCACCGATCCGCCTGTTGATCTCCCGCTCCATCTTTCCCCCACTTGTGACCAAGACCCCGAGATACTTAAACTCCTCCACTTGGGGCAGGACCCTGTCCTTGACCCGCAGGGGGCATTCCACCCTTTTCCGGGCGAGGACCATGGTCTCGGATTTGAAGGCGCTAATTCCCATCCCGGCCGTTTCACACTCGGCAGCAAATCGATCCAGCGAGAGCTGGAGATCACACATTTTTTTGCTTAAAAAAACAAAAACAACGATGGATTCTTTTAAGAAGTAGAAAAACCCCCAAGATGAACTAGGATAACTCTTCTTTGGCTAGGTTTCTGCAAATGAAATCTAAAAACTTTCCTCTTACCTCCTCACTGTACTTGTTAACATAAGAGTAGATCTCATTAAGAGCACTGAGCATGTTGAACTCTGTGTAGTGGAGTCGAGCCTGTTCTGCCAAATAGGCGTTCATGTCCTGGTCACTAATGGCTGGAAGCCGGTTAATGTCGGCGTAGTACCTGTAAGAGCAGAAAAAAAGGAAACTCTTCACATCAGCTGATCCAAATCATTTTAGTCATGGTACCACTTAAAATGAAAATAAAAGACCACTAAAATTTTTTGTGTAAGATTATAATGCAAGCAGGAATCCATTAGAATGGGTTTTTATCCTAAAGACCAGTCCAAGTTGTACAATGTGTTTCTGTCAGTTCTATATCACAAATTGCATGATTTATATATATATATTTATTTTAAATTGTATTTTACCAACGGACCAAAAAGGTATCGGCTGAAGCAAAGACTTATTACACCGACCCTTTTTTCAAATCACCATGAAAGCTAAAACATCTTCTTCTCCTTTCGGCATTTCCCTTCAGGGGTCACCACAGCAAGTCAGTTTCTTTCATCTAACCCTATCTTCTGCATCCTCTTTGGTCACACCAACTATCTTCATGTCTTCCTTCACTGTATCCATGAACCTCCTCTTTGGTCTTCCTCTAGCCCTCTTTCCTGGTGGTTCCAAAGCCAGCATCCTTCTGCTGATGTACTCGGTCTCTCTCCTCTGCACATGTCCAAACCATCTCAGTCTGGCCTCTCGAACTTTATCTACAAAACCTCTAACACGTGCTGTTCCTCTGATATACTCATTTCTGATCCTGTCCATCCTGGTCACTCCCAGAGAGATCCTCAGCATCTTCATCTCTGCTACCTCCATCTCTGTTTCCTGTCTTTTCCTCAGTGGCACTGTCTCTAGACCAATCAGCATGCCCGGTCTCACCACGGTTTTCTACACTTTTCCTTTCATTTTAGCTGAAACTCTTCTGTCACACATCACACCTGATACTTTTCTCCACCCGTTCCAGCCTGCTTGAACACACTTCTTCACCTCTTTTCCACACTCTCCATTGCTCTGGACTGTTGATCCTAGATACTTAAAATCTTCCACCTTCTTTATCTCTTCTCCCTGTAACATCACTTTTCCATTTGGATCCCTCTCATTCACACACGTACTCTGTTTTACTCTGACTAATCTTCATTCCTCTTCTTTCTAGCTAAAAGCTAAAACATAGAAGTAAATATTCAGAGATCAGGTGAATATTTGGTTTAAACAGCCACATGTGTAAGACTTGTAAATGTTTAGCTAGTGTAAATTTTACGCCGGTGTTCAAAAGGCTTGCTACTGATGGTAAAATTACATGACGACTTGAAAGCGATCCGTTAAGTTCACCTATGGTTAGGACTGAATAACTGTGGGCAGTTTTATTAAAAACGCTTCACTGGTTTGAGAGATATTGCATACACAAGAATTTGTGACCATGACTAACTTGCCATGTGAAATTAGGACCTCAAGCTGTGGGTGGATGACCCTGATAAAACAATCAGTTAATTTATAATTAGTACTGAGTGACCTTTTCCATATTCTGTAGACGGAGGTGTTAAAGAATGTTAGTGGGGATTAGAGCAGTAATTCTTAGTCAGATACCTAACGGGTATTTGATGGGTCGGGCTCAATTTCAGACAGGCGCGGGTCCTTTTGGCTCGAAATTTTCAGGCCCGATTACAGCTCTAGTAGGGATTAAAAAGATGAATGAAGTGAGGTTCTTACCTCTCCACCCAGCTTTTATAATGAGGGATATCTTTAGCGTAGAGCAGCTTATTTGATGGTGAATCTTTGCCCAGTCGGTGTTCTGACGTGGAACAGGAATCCATAAAAGTTTGAGCCACCACAGATAAACAAGCATCCGTGATGCTGCTCTTATGAATGTCGAACACAAACTGTGGGTTTTTGATGACGTTCACCCAGAAACGCAAAGGAAGGCTGAAAGATGGAGACAAAAGGGAGGGATTAGAATGATCCAAGAAATTATTGCTGTATTTCTTACCTTAAAGATTCCATCGTTTTGTAAAATCAGCTCTTAAGCTGGAGTTGTTTTTGTAGGTTACAGAGACAAAACAAATTCAGAGGTATAGCGTGTGTTTTCTCAGGATGGATAGCAATAATAAGTGTTTGTACTTGTGATAAAACTCTAAAAATAATTAAGATTTCACAATAATTGAAAAATAGATGTAGCAAAACCAAAAGTGTAGATGTTTAAGGACATTAGATACAACAAGAAATAAGTTATTTTTCATGAGAAAAGAGCTTTAATGACCATTAAAAATGAGATCTAAACCTTATCGTTTCTCATTTTTAGTATAAAATAGGAGATCTTACCAGTTGCTTTTCCATGTGTGACGAACATCTGTATCATAAATTCCATGTCTATCCGCCTGCTCGTCCAGAAAGTCAAACATGTACTTGATGGCCAGAGGCAAAGTGCTTCCTCGATGAACCGTACTGAACAACGTCTCAAAAAGATCATCTACAAACTTTTGTAGAGTGCCCTGATGAGAGAAACAACCATTGTAATAATGACTAAAGATCGTATAAACCATCCCGTTCCACGTTTAAAGGACGGATATGTACCTTAGTAGCTAGCAAGCGGGTCAGATAAATCTCAGACACCATCTTGCTGCCCCGATCGCCTTCCTTTTGGTCTCCATGTTCATGGTTTTTCACCAGATGCCACATTTTCACACCGCTTTCTAGATCTGGGGTTATCATGGGAGCACGTGAGCGGAGGCTGTCAGGGCTGCCTGTGTAGCGAAACGAAGAATCTGCTCAAGAGAAAGAAAAAAGAGGACAGAGAAAAAGTTAAAACTGGATAGAGGAGGAGGAGCGGAGAGGGCGAGCAGGTGTGGCAACATGGAGAAGGTCAGAAAGTTGGATTAACGTCTATAAAGTATAAATAAAAACAATATGCTGCATGGTGGATCAGTGGGGAGCACAGTGGCCTCTCAGCAAGAGGGTCGTGGGTTCAAGTCCCGGGTGAGGACGAGGCTTGGAACACTGTCCTTTCTGTGTGGAGTTTGCATGTTCTCCCTGTGTATGCGTGGGTTTTCTCCAAGAACTCCGGTTTTATTCCAGCCTCCAAAAACATGCATGTTAGGTGGATTGGCCACTACATATTTACTCCTTGGAGAGAGTGTGTGTGTATGGTTGTAGGCGTCTGGCCCTGTGACAGACTGGCGACCTGTTTGGGTGTACCCTGCCCCTTGCCTCAAATTAGCTGGGATGGGCTTCTGCACCCCCCGCAACCCCAAAAGGGATATACGGTTAAGAAGATAACTGATAGTTTATTCAAACAATAGGAGTATTAGTTCATTAAAATAATAATAAAAAACATCTTTAAGAGTGTTTTTTTGCAAATAAAAGAACAAAATTTTTGTGCCAACAGGATGTCTAAATAGTCCAAAGAGGGATTTTTAAATTCTGTTCAAATCAAAGGCTTTGTCCTTCAAAAAGTACAGAAAAACACCACTGGGACAAAGTTTACAACAGTTTGTCACCACTGATGAGGAGAGGGAATGTCAGCTGAGATCCAGGTTGCATCACTCCACATCCACACACACCATGTGAAAACAGCTTTTTGACACATTTTCATCATCTGACATCAAAGTCACACTCGTCTCTGCAGGAAACAAAGAATGCTGCATGTTAATCTGTTTATTCCCTCGTTAATCCCTATTTCTCTTTTATGAATCGAATCAATCATTAGACTGTTATCTCCAAGCTGCAACAGACTGGTGAATACGAGCCAGCGGAACGGAACACACACAAATCCAGACATGGATTATTTTATATCACAATGATCTTTCACAACACACAATTTAAGCATGCGTAACAGTTAAAAATGACAGAAGAAATGTGTAAGAAATTATTTGAAAGTACTTTCTATGCACGTTAGCATGTTTTTGTAACCACAAGGCCTTGATAGTAGAGTTTAAAGTTTAAAAAAAGTCTTCTGGACAGTTTAATTGTTGAACGAGACGTTTCGACTTCCATCCGGAAATCATTTTCAATCAGAATGAAATGGACTGAAACCTGGATTCATTTATACTAACCTGAGTAAAAGGTAAAAAAAATAGTAAGAAGGGCTGGACCAATGAGCCTGTGTTACCTATGATGGCCGTGAATGGCTCCTATTGTAGCCACAGACCAGTAAACGACCCTATTATAAAAATGCTAAAAGCCTAGTGAATAGAAATTCCTGCTAACAAGAGGTGCGCTCACGAGGTGTCATCTTTAGTCCATGGCTTCAAAAGGCTGCTGTAAAGACCGGGCAAAATGTATCTAACGCCTCCACTCCGATTCAGTGAGGGATTTTCTTTCATCACAAAGATGGCTTCCTTCACCCCTCTTTCAAACCATCCTTTCTCTCTACTTAGAATCTTCACCTCACTGTCCTCAAAAGTGTGTTTGGTGGATTTAAGATGCAGATGTACAGCAGACTGTGGACCACTTGAGGCTTCTCTTCTGTGTTGGTAAAGTCTTTTGTGGAGTGGCTGCTTAGTTTCCCCAATGTAGTGTTCTTTGCAGCTCCCTTCACTGCACCGGATCGAATAAACTACATTGCTCTGTTTTTCTGTAGGCATCTTGTCTTTAGGATGTACTAGTTTCTGACGTAATGTGTTGACTGGTTTAAAGAAAACCGGGATGTCATGTTGTCTGAAGATTCTCCGTACCTTCTCGGACAGTCCTGACACGTAGGGAATAGAGACTCCATTGAGTTTTTTCTGTAACGTAGCCGTGAGGGCAGCACGGCAGTCGTCACATTTTTTCCTCAAAATTTACAGTTAAATTAAAACGGAATAGTTTAAACTTTCCCCATTTTTTATGTTTTTTTTTTTCCTTTATTAAAGTGTTTCTTTCTGCTTTGCCTGCGTCGGTATCTCCGTGCAGTTAAATGATGTAACGCATGTTGCATGTGGGAATCAAAGAACTTATAAGAAGGGTAACGGCCTAAAACTACCAAGTTTGGCTCTTTATTTGAACTTATGTGTGTAAATTAAAGAATGCACGATTACAAGGCAGCACTAACGCAATTGTAGCTGGCAATTTACGGAAATAACTGCTGTTATAATGGAAAAAAAATGAAAATAAGTCAACAGTGTATATTACAGATTTTTTAGTTCATCTATAGTTGTTACCGAGTAACTGTAGGCGGTTCTAATCAAATTGGTTCACGGGTTTGCGAGGTTATGACGTTCACAAGATTTTCAACCTTAACCTTTGTGAGTTTGACGTTTGGACACTTGACCCTGGAAACCCAAATAAGTTCACCCACATATGGTATTGAGTGAACTTAAGACCAAGTTAAGTTCACTCAACTTAACTTGAGTTTTAGTAGCATGGAGGGATGGCCTGACCTTGGACTAGTTTAACTACGTAATGCCTCCTTCAGATTCTGTGGCCGGAGGAATAAAAATGAGCACAGACGATGACAAGGCAACACGAATACGATTCTTGCTCTTAACGATGTATTTGCTGTATTAATTAATAAAAATAGAAAGGATTAAAAAGACAATAGACACATTTCTATCATCCAGATGATGTGTACTATTACATCAGCCAGCACAAGGTGGAATACTTTGCAGAGTGTACCCTGCCTCCGCCTCGCCCGTTGAACTGGGTTTTGACACGTTCTTTTGTTTCCCTCTCATTTCTATAGGAAACACAGAATGCTGCATGCTAATCTGTTTATTCCCTTGTTAATCTTCCGTTCTGTCATCTTCCGCTTGTTCCAGGGTCGGGTCGAGGGGGCAACAGCCTCAAGCGGGCAGCCCAGGCCTCTCTCTCCCCGGCTGCATCCTCTAGCTCACCCGGAAGGATCCCAAGTCGTTCCCCGGCCAGCCGTGAGACATAGTCTCTCCAGCGGGTCCGGGGTCTGCCCCTTGGTCTCCTCCCAGTGGGATGTGCCCGAAACACCTCGCCTGCAAGGCGCTCGGGGGGCATCCTGAGCAGATGCCCGAACCACCGCATCTGGCTCCTCTCGACCTGGAGGAGGAGCGGCTCGACACCGAGCTCCTCCCGGATGGCAGAGGTCCTCACCCGATCTCTGAGTGAGAGCCCAGCCACCCTGCGGAGGAAGGTCATTTCGGCCGCCTGTACCCGCGATCTCATTCTTTAAAGAGATCATGGGTTAATGAGATCCCTTGTTAATCTCTTTTATTAATTATGTCATAATTATTAGCTTTTAATCTCATTCATCATTCGTTCTTTGGCTTACATAATCCCTGCGTGGCCACGCTTAAAAGAACTCCTTATTGACTCTTCCACGCGACACGAACACTGTTGTCACGGACTAATCAATGCTTCAGAAGACTCCCAATTTGAAAGTCATTGTTGCCATCGTCTTTCATCCGCACAATCCCACCCCCCTCCTCAATGCCTGCTTTTGTCTCCCTGCTCCTCACTCGCCTGCAATGACGCTGCCTTCAGTTTCTCTAATTACTCGCCTTTTACTCAAGGCAGACATCTCTCTAGAGATTCAGGATCTGAGGATCCCAGTGGGGATCTCTCTCACCTGTCTTCAAAGGCCAAGCTGCACAACAAAGCATTCTGCCATTTAGACCCTTGTGGCTTTCAAAGAAGGCCAAACTGCACCTCTAGAGAGACCACGGGGGACGTAAAGAGGGGAGAAATCCAAAATCTTATCTTAATCCAGTCACTGGGTTTTTACTGCTCAAATATCTCTCTGCAACTTTTTTCTATCTCCTGAGGCACTCAGTAGTGTCTTATAGTCCTCTCTTCTGCTGCAGTTCAGTCTATTCAGGCTGATTTTAGAGCCACAGACGGGGTGCCGGCGCTGTAAATTGAGTCAAGATGCTAAGTGCTAAAAGTGGAATTGGTATGAGTCCATCAGCAGGCGTCGAGGTGCAGCTGTGCCTGCTGAGCCAAGTCATGATTGATGAGGGCCAGTCTCATGCCAGCGTAGCGTCCACTCTCCATGCATGCACCAAAATAAAAAGTAAAGAATTACAACTTTTAAATAGGTTACACTCTCATTTTTTAATCCAATACAGCCTCATAACACAATAATGTAAAAATAACTGTATTAAGAGAGATTTCACACCAGTGGCGGCTGGTGACGTGTGGCGCAGGAGCGCCACCCTCCCGACCTGATCACCAAAAAATATATATGCATATATATCTATATATACATATATAAACATGTATGTGTTTATAAGTATGCAAAACTGTCGAGTGTGAAGATTACATGCATTTTAATAATGTTTTACACCGTTTTATTTTATTTTCTTACTTCCTGTGCAAATCGGAACGAGGGCGCAAGGTAGGTACGCCCTCCCAGGTAAACGTATTGGTGTGTATGTGGCTTCCAGTTTTTATGGAAAAAAACGTGACGTCAGCTCTAAATTTTTTCCCATTCATGTGTATTGCAAACCATAACCACGCCCGCGGGGCGCAGAGATTTTCCGCCCATCGGGTGTGTGATAGGTTATCCTCTCTGTCAGTCTGTTACATGAACCAATCAATTAGCTATAAGCTGACCTATAAATCCCACGCCACGCCCTTTCGTTTCACTGCGGAATTCTGGGAGTCTTCATCATGGCGTCGGAAGCTAGTTTAGTTGCTAACAACACTAGTGGCATTTTTAAAGAGAATTCAGTGTCGTCCCTTCTACAGAATCCGTTTTCTAAGCGTTCTGAAGAAGAAAAAAGAAGAGTGAAGGAGCTTGTACCGGACACCCCAGATTTGACTGTGCAACAAAACAGTGGAGATCGCAGCCGCTTTTATGTGAGAGGATTTTCGCCTGCTGTCTATCAAAAGTGGCGGTGGCTAACTGGATGCAACATGAGAAACACTTTTTTTTTGTTTCCCCTGCTTATTGTTTAGTTCAGCAGCAACTGAAAAGGTGTGGATATCAACAGGGGTGAGTGACTTGAAGCATTTGTCTGAAAAGTGCAAACGTCATGAAACTTGCTGCACCCATCTTGATAGTAGCTATAAGCTAGGTGTTTTTGGCAGTAGTAACATCCTGGCACAATTAAATGAAGGCTACCGAACTGGCATAAGGAAACATAATGAAGAAGTCACCAAAAAGAGACACATATTGTCACGAATAATTTTATATTTATTTTATATATATATATTTATATATACTTTTTTATAATATATCTAAAAAAAAATTTTTGTGTGTGTTTGAAAAATGAGCGCCCCCCCAGTTTTTTTACCACACTAATTACCAGCAACTTTCTATCTTCTAAAGCTGTTTTGTTTTCAATGCTATGGAACTATATTAAGATCATCTCAGATCGTCTTAATAAGTTCAGGTAGAAATATCACTTTTCTTTTATTGTGCAGAGAATAGAAGGATTGTTTCCCACCGTTATGACAGCTATCTGGTCTTTTCAATATTTGTAAATAAGTTTAATTGCTCAGGGGGGAAGCGGATTCTCTCTCAGTTTGTTTTCTGTGTGCCGCAGTTTAAAAGCAGCGCTCACCTCGTATTCCCATTCCTGATAATTGGCCACGCTCACTTATCTTTTTCTGTTTGTGTGAAGTATCATTCACACAGAATAATTAGCAATCACGGGTTGGTGCTGCCGCTGCTGACTGGCAGGCTGGTGGAGGACGAGGATTGGCAGAAAAAATACAGGCACATCTGAAGTTTGTCTGGTCGTTACGACCAGATGTACGTTACGACCCAGCTTTATGTAAAGAGAGAGCTGAGCCGAAAAGCAAAGCTCTCGATTTACAAGTCGATCTATGTTCTAACCTTCACCTATGGTCACCAGCTGTGGGTGGTGACCGAAAGAATGAGATCGCGGGTACAAGCGGCCGAAATGAGCTTCCTCCGCAGGGTGGCTGGGCTCTCACTCAGAGATCGGGTGAGGAGCTCTGCCATCTGGGAGGAGCTCGGTGTCGAGCCGCTCCTCCTCCAGGTCGAGAGGAGCCAGATGGGGTTGGTTCGGGCATCTGCTCAGGACGCCCCCCGAGCGCCTCGCAGGCGAGGTGTTTCGGACACGTCCCACCGGGAGGAGACCAAGGGGCAGACCCCGACCCGCTGGAGAGACTATGTCTCACAGCTGGCCAGGGAACGACTTGGGATCCTTCCGGGTGAGCTGGAGGATGCAGCCGGGTAGAGAGAGGGGACCATGGGGCAGACCCCGGACCCGCTGGAGAGACTATGTCTCACGGCTGGCCAGGGAACGACTTGGGATCCTTCTGGGTGAGCTGGAGGATGCAGCCGGGTAGAGAGAGGCCCGGGCTGCCCGTTTGAGGCTGTTGCTCCCGCAACCCGACCCCGGAACAAGCGGAAGATGACGGAACGGAATGGAACGGAACGGCTAGTGGTTTTATTCCTGTATTCTTGGTGTTTCCCAGTAGATGACGCTTATTGTAGACATTGACTATAGTTGATGTGCTGCATTCATGCATTACAAAAAAAAAGTTGTTAAAACTCAAATGCAGGCAGCTAATGCTGCCATAAAACACATTGAAATACAGCCCAAAATAGTCTCTATCTTTCCAGTAAAATACTGTCATCTCTTGTTGCCACGCAACCATAAAAATACACTCTGAAAGAGAGTTTTCTTTAGTGCAAAAAAAATATGTAGAATTTAAGGCATTTTTATTTTTACATAGTATATTCATCCCCCCACTGGGAAATTACTTTGCTCCATTGCACCGCAGCGGGCAGCCAAAATGACGCAAATGGTGGGAGAAACGGGGGTTTAGGTGTCTTCCCCAAGGATATCTATTCACGAGCTCAGTGGGATTTGAACCGGCTTCTCTCCACCCAAGAACAGACACTTTTTTTTTTGTTTTTGGTCACGTCTGAGCTGGCACAAAAAACTTTTTATTTTTCGTGAACTGAAGTAGACCATAGCTCGAAGGGTCCACTGTGCAGGAACAAGTCTGGGTTTCCAACTTGCAAGTCTAGAGACTTATCAACAGAATTTTCCAGTCTCATGCTTTTTTTTTAAATATAGATAATTCATCCTTCACCAGAAAACTTGTGTGCTGCATCACATGGAGGCAGGCTGCCACGATGGCGCTAATAGTAGGAGAAACAGGGGTTGGGTGTTTTCTCCAAGGACCAAGACGTGAACTCATTAGGATGCAAACTTCCGGTTAGCTTCAAGTCCATGGGCGACCGCTCTAACCACTGAGCCACCATCTTCCCCTTCAAGTACTTCAAGTTTCCATTTATGTGCACGCCTCCAAAAATTCGTTCACTTTCAAATGTGCAAATTTCAAGTGTGTTTTTTGAACAGCAAAAATTCAGCAAAGAACCTTGATTTATGTCTATAAATCTTTAAGATGTGTGTCCTTCCTCTTCAACACGCTGCCTGTGCATTGGATTGTGCAGGCAGAGTCCAGAGTGCACACTCTGCAGTAAGTTCAAGCATTTTACCACGCTTTGCAGAGACTAAACATGATTGAACAACAAACTGGAGCATGCATTGCAGAACCCTGGTCAGACGTTGAAGGGAAAAGAGAGGAGAGTCCGCCCAGGATGAGATGGCAAAGTCATCACCATGAACGACGCTGTTGACACTTATAAGGAAATGTTTATTTTGTCTGCTAATGTCTTGTCTTCTGATTGGCTAGTTTGTTTAGTTCCATGCCAAAAGTGGCATTGAAGAACTTTAGGAATGTATTTTTTGTATTGATTAAATCTGCCTTCACTAATTGGACTTTTGTTTATAAATAAATGTACTGTATCACAGCCTATCAATTACTAATTTTGTGGTTTTGTCAATAAAAAGTATTCTGCAAACCTCGAAAAAGCCTGAAAAGACTAAAGTGGGTTTTAATGCTTGCCCAGGTTTTACAAATAGCTGCTGCACTATCAGCATTAAAAATCTTCCGTTCAAGATTTAATAATCAATTTTAAACTGAATTTGCAAATTATTGTCTTGAGGCCTCAATTGGTTCACGAAACATGAGATTGAAACCCCTGATGTAGAGCATCTCCGTCATGTGAACTCACCATATCTGCTGATGGAGGTTCGTGATATGCTGGCTGAAGAGGGGATGTTGTAGGACGAAGTCTGTTTGGGTACCAAAGCCACAACGGAACGATCTGACACCTGTGAGAAAAAACAAAAACATAAACTTTTTATATATAAATATAAAAAAAACGTATTACAAAATACAACCTGAAACGTTTTGTTTAGTGAGAAACTTTTTAAAGGTTTTTAATTTGTTTGAATTTTTTTCTCTCCTCAAAAACATAATTGAAAAGGTTTTCTTCTCACTTTTGATTTATTTCATTAGGAGGAATCGTCCCTTGATCTGAGAAATCTCGTTTTCCAGGGGTCCTCAACCTAATATGCATGTTTTTGGAGGAAACCGGAGTATCCGGAGGAAACCCATGCATACACAGGGAGAACATGCAAACTCCACACAGAAAAGCTAGTGTTTCAAATCTCACCCCCACGCCAGGAATTGAACCCCAGACCTTTTTTCATTTGTGCATGTTTGAGTAATTTGCGAGTTCTCATTCCCAGTATTCACACACTACACAAATGGCCTGTTTGCTTTTGGTTATGCCTTTTGTTCTCTGTCACGCCCACATTTTAACATAAGCAGGAAGCGTTTAAGTGCACACGCTCTGCTCGTTCTCAGTTCAAACAGGGAGTTCCGCTTATATGTGAACGCACCAAAATAAATAACAATATAAATATGCGTTAGTTTTACGCCGTGTTGTGCATGTACCTAACGTGTGGGAGTAAAAGGAGAGTGAGAAGAGGGGAATTCACAAAGTCAAAAATGTAAAAGAAACTAGGGAAGGATGGCCTCAGTGAGTAAGACCACTGCCCTGTAATAAGAGGGTTGCTGGTTCGAAACTCCAACCGGAAACCAGCAAACATTGCTGAAAAAGAACATGATTATCTAAATATGCTTTAAAGTAAGAATTATTATCGAACAAAAGCACAATCCACCCTCCGTGATGTATTTACCACCAATATTTCACATCATGGGGAAAACAAGATGAAGGGATGAAAGACCTTGAATGAACCTTCTCCTAAGCCCAAAGATATCTTAAAAGCCTTCATCCCTTTATGTCACATCTGTGCTCCCTGTTGTTCGCTAGCACAGCCCCTGTGGCTTGCTCTTTTCATTTTTCTCTGCACAGCAAAGTGCTGTGACTGCAGGATGGCTGTCCCCGACATGACTGTCGTTGTCACCCTCAATCCCTTCACAAACCTTTACGAACATGATGGGAGCTTCTACAAGTAGCAACAAGAGGGAGAGGAAATGGAATGAGAGACAACGAAATGACCATGTTAAATGTCTCATCTTGTTTGAGATAGACAGGTGTATGTAAAGAAGAGTGAGGTGGAACATTAAAATAAGTTGTAGGCCTTGAAAGCTGTTGTTTTTGAAAAGATGCAAAAACTGACCGACATTCATTAGGAAGGGTGTGAAATTCCATCTAGTTTTGCTCTTTTGTCTGAAACTGCAATCTAATTAGTGAGCACAAGCACAGTCAGCGCGCCGAAGAAAAATCTCCGTTCAGAAAATACAAAAGACAGCAAACAACTTTCAGTTCTTCTCTGTAAACAACAAAGAGCTAGTTGGCTGGCATTTACAGCTCACCCAGAGGAAGGGTTTCTGCTTCAGACCCGGCAAAGAAAAACTGACGAGCTTCCAGTGGAGAAATAAACAAAAGGAGAATGGCAGGCTCCAAAAGAAATACCTCAAAGAATCTACAGAAAGAAAGAGAAGAGACATTCTTAACATTTCCTCCAATAACAACTGGCTGGTTTCCATCTGTTAGAAAAGGATGAGGCTGGATTTTTTTGGGGGGAGAGATTTTGTCCTTGCTTTAAAGAGCGAACCTGCTTCTCATCCTCACTAACTTCTTGCCCTCTCTTTCTCTCTTTGAAAAACCCATCTTGGCTGTGATATCATTTGGAGTTTCCATCCAGCCAACTCTGCAGAGACTCTTCAGCCGAGGAATGAAAACTGGAATCCTCTTAAAGATGAAGCTCAGGTGACCGGGCCTTTTGGAATGTAGATGAATAAATGCACCAGGTCAGTCCACTCCATCCACACTAGACATATCTGATTTTCAACTGTCTGCTTTTTCAAAATATCTCAGGATATCCTACCCTTCGTGGCAACTTGTCCACATGACCTTCCAAAATGGATAAAACTGCTTTTTGGTGCCCAGAGTTCATAAAACTACTCTTTCCATAGGCCTGATAAATGTTAAAGTCAAGTTAGCTTGTAGGCCTAGAATAAACAAATCTATTTTATGATTTTGGACTTGAAAATGTAAAATAGCAACATTTTATGAAGCTGCTTAAAGTCAATTGATTGTTTGAAGTTTTGATTGTTTGAATTTTTTCCCATTACCTAAAAAACATGGATGACATTCTTTTTGATTTTTGGGAAAAATGGTATAAATAAGCCATCGTGGAGTGCCACAAGGGTCTGTCCTTGGTCCAACCCTGTTCACTATTTACATGCTTCCCCTTGGACAAATAATCCATAAACATAATCTTTCATTCCACTCGTATGCAGACGACACACAACCGTATATAAAAATGAACACTGCTCTACCTTCAGCTCTGCCATCTGTGCTTTCGGTCTGCCTGGAGGAGATTAAGACATGGATGTCTGAAAACTTTCTCCAACTCAATAGGAGCAAAACAGAAGCCATTCTCATTGGCACGCCTCACCAAACCCAGTCACTTTCCCTCGGTAGTATCCCCATTTTTGGACACAGCATCCCTCTGTCATCCTCTGTAAAAAACCTTGGGTGTCAAAATGGATTCTAACCTCACCTTTAACTCCCACATTCACCATTTCTGCAAGGTTTCCTTCCTCCATCTTAAAAATATAGCCAAGCTACATCCATGTCTTTCCAAACCTGACGCTGAGAGGTTGATTCACGCTTTCATCTCCTCCAGGCTGGATTACTGCAATGCCCTCCTTGTAGGGATCCCATGCAGGGGTTTACAAAAGCTCCAGCACATCCAGAACTGCGCTGCCCGGATCCTGATAAGGAGGCGCAAACATGACCATATCACTCCCATCCTCAAATCCCTCCACTGGCTTCCCGTTAAATACAGAATTCAGTACAAGGTCTGCCTCCTCACCCATCAGTGCATACACGGCACTGCACCTGTTTATCTCCAAGAACTCCTAACCCTCCACACCACTGTCCGAGACCTGCGCTCCTCCTCCTCCTCCTACTGCCTGCACCAACCACGGACCAAACTCTCCACTATGGGGGACAGGGCCTTCCAGGCAACTGCTCCACGGCTCTGGAACGATCTTCCCGAGAGCTTGAGGGCTCCACAGAGCGTTGAGGTTTTTAAGAAAAGACTGAAGACATTTTTATTTCTAAAGGCTTTTCAGCAAAGTTTTTAGTGTTGTTTTTTTGTGTTGTGGTTTTATTTAATTTTGCTGTTTGTTGTTCCTTTTGGTCATTGTAGCACTTTGAGATCTCCACTGGAGATAGAAAGTGCGTTACAAATAAGATTTTTATTATTATTATATTGTAGCTGGATTCTTGGTTTGAACCATTCCAGTAAAAAATTGACGTTACATTTCAGACGAGGGCAAATTATGGCCCGCATCGCAACTATAGGGGATTTTCCCAATAAAACCGCCACATAGATTAAAAGTCTAAAAATAATTTATTAAAATGATAAAAACAAAGTTTACAAAAACCAAACTTTGATTAGCAGAAGCTCAAAAATAACCCGCTTTTTAAGGATCTCTGTTACCGAGTTTGACATTTTTTGTTGATACGCTGGACATTTTCTGCTGAGCTGAACAAACCTAATTCATGCATGCATGTGTCGTTAGACTGTTTGCACGTGGTGTAACAAAATGCATCTTATGTATCTTTCAGCCTGTTTGTGAACAAGTTGAGGTGATGAGGACATTTGAGGACACACATTCTTTCTCAGGTCAAGGTGAATATTAATTTTTTTACCATACCACAATGGCCAGGATGGAGTGCCTGCCCAGGCTGGCTAACAGGCTACATCCTCCTGCCTCTCTTCGTTCCCCCAATAAATATGTAGTTTCTTAATTTTAGCCGTCACGTGATCGTAAGGAGGTTCATAAAAACGGAGCAATAAAATGTTACTGTTTTATATCTTTAAGCTTGAAAAATAAAATATTCATGAGAATAGTGGACAAAACTAGGTATTTGACTCTTTTTTTTTGGCGATGTTTGCAGTTTTCGCCACATGCATTATTTATTTCATATGACTTTCAGGTAAATCTCGGTGAGTTGGTTTGTAAGATGTCTGAATGTCTTGTAGAAAAAAAAACTACAGACCTGGCTAGCAGGTAGCTGAAAGACCGAGTTTCCATCCGTGTTTCTACCCCATTGCCTCGTCATGGCTGATGGTGCATAGATGCCTCTAATACACCATCAGTGTGGAATTCCATGAAATTTCCACTGCTTTTCCTCTGATACATTTTCTCCCAGGAGCATGAAATAGCTTTTGCCCCCCATCTCCTCTTTTTCCTTCACGTCTTCTTCCGTCTCTCCTTCTTGCTTTTGCTCACAAACGTGAGCAGTAGATGGTTTCTTGTGATAGCAGCGAATGATTGAAGGCGTGCAGATTCGCCCTTCAGGGATAATCCAGTGTGTGGCTGATAGTGGGCAGGTGTGATAAGAGCCTTGGGCCTCGCCTGTGATAAGACCTTCCATTAGACAGCCGTGTGGTCATCTTCTATCTTTCGTCTTTCAGCTAAACCCCCTCCCAAAACCTCTTTCCTCCTTTTGGTATTCTATCATGATGTCTATCACACATTTTGTCTGCATCCGGCAGTTCGAAAACAATCTGTGCAGATGGCTAGTTTTTGTCAGAAGTGAGTGGATTTTATTTTCACAGCCTGGTTGATGGCATTTTGGCATATTGAAAGAAACATTTTCTGGTTGAAGAAAAGATGTTAATCTGTCTCTAGTCAATTCATTCGAAGGGATTTGGGTTTAAATGATCTTCTGAACAGAATCGGAGTGGAGGCGTTAGATACATTCCGCCCGGGATTTACAGCAGCCTTTTGAAGCCATGGACTAAAGATGACACCTCGTGACCCAGTTTCATGCCTCTAGTTAGCAGGAATTTCTATTCACTAGGCTTTTAGCATTTTTATAATAGGGTTCGTTTACTGGTCTGTGGGTACAATAGGAGCCATTCACGGCCATCTTAGGTAACACAGGCTCATTGGTTGAGCCCTTCTTACTATTTTTTTACCTTTTACTCAGGTTAGTATAAATAGATCCAGTTTTCTGTCCATTTCATTCAGATTGAAAATGATTTCCGGATGGAAGTTGAAACATCTCGATCAAGAATTAAAGTGTCCAGAAGACTTTTTTGAAACTTTTTCTACTATGGATCACTCCTGGACGAATGAGGGACTACACGGACTTCTGAACAGAAATGTTGAAAAGAGTGTTCAATAGTCATTTTCTGTCATCATTCAAACACTTGATGACAAAACTCATCATTCATATATAAAGACTCGAACCTGGAAGAATTGGATATTTCAGCAGGGGTTTGAACAAAGAAAGATGAAGAGACACTGTCCTTCTTTATTAACACGCATGTCAAGAATTACAACATCAGTACAAATCTAAAGTCAGAAAAAGTATGAAGTCATTAAATCTTCTGAATGTCACTCTATGTCGATGACACAATCATTTTCTGAGAAAACCTCATCAGAATCTATGGACATCAAATGATGAAACATTGGTTCAGAAAGCAGAAGAACCACAATGAGACTTTAAAAATAAACTTAATGAGGCTGTAAGTAGAAATTTGAGTTTCCAATCACGTGAAGAGAATCTCAGGGGAAAAACTACAACTGAATGTCGCAACAGTGAACCCCAACGGCCGCGCACATACAGTACATGGGTAAATGCACTAATTATACAAATACCGTAATTTCACGGCTATAAGGCGCATATAAAAGTCTTAGATTTTCTTCAAAATGAGCGGCGCGTCTTGTGTGTGAGAAAAGGCGGACCTAAAAGAAAACGCGATGCCCGCGAGGCGGACCTGAAAGAAAAGGCACGAGAACGTTAAAGAGTGAAGTGTGAGCGGTGTGGGAGCGATGGATGACCGAAGGAGACCACAGTTTCATGAAGGGTGGAAGGCAGCGCCGGGCGAGTTACGCTACAGTTTGCCAATGGATTGTAGATGCTTGGACTAACGTGTCTGCTGGTACTGTTATCCCAGCTTTGGCTAAAGCTGGTATCCTTTCTGAGGAGCCGCACAGTACAGACAGTGACTTTGACAGCAAGGAGCGAAGTGGACCTGCTCTGTTGGATTTTGCGCAGCTGTTCGATTCCAAAACAGAGGATGACGGATTTCAATAAAGACTATTACCGGTAATGTGCTTGTTTATACTATTTAAATAAAGCACAACCAAACTCAGTTTTGCTCCCGATCTATGCACATTTGCATGCTTGTGTGTGTGTTGTCATAAGGCGGTGTGTGACTGAGACTGCGCCTTTTCGTACGGTGCGCCTAATGGCCGTGAAATTACGGTAGTTAAAGATGAGCGATGTGTCAGTGTTTGCAAAGCACCATTTAAAACATTTCTTGCAATAAGATTTTGTCATTGTACAATAAAAACAATAAAAATAAATCTGCTTATTATCTATTTAAGTGCGCGGCACATTCCCGTCAAATTTTTATAACATGTTGATAAAGCATGCTCACATGCGCACCAGCTATGTGCACCTCTGTATTTAAACTATCTTTATACATAAAAAAACAGAAAAAATCAAATAGAAATGGAAAGAAATCAGCCGCCTGAACAGAGTTTAATGAATGAAGATTCCTAGCTCTTTTTCAGAGGGTATGTGTGTGTTTATGTTTTTAATTTCAGCGTAGAGGAAAGGGGTTCATTTCCATATCCAGGTTGTGTGAACCGTTATTTCCCAAGGGGCATGATAAACAGTCATTGGCAGCTCTCCGTTAGGCCTATGAATTTTAATGCCTCATCTCGTCCCCGAGTTCCAGCGAGTGGAGAGTTAATAAATACACAAAGTGATCTACAAAGTAAGTCACTGTTTCCTAACCAGGGATCCACACACTCCTAGTGCTCCACCCAAATATTTTATGGGGTCTTCAATGGTTGTTTTGTTCTTCTTCAAGAGTAAAATAAAATAAAACATAACTATTTATATTCTGGTGGCTAAACTTAATAAAATGGAAAAATATTACCCAGTGATGTCATTTGACTGCTGCTGTCTAAAAAAATATTCACAG
Source organism: Neostethus bicornis (assembly GCA_902685375.1). Taxonomy (NCBI): domain Eukaryota; kingdom Metazoa; phylum Chordata; class Actinopteri; order Atheriniformes; family Phallostethidae; genus Neostethus; species Neostethus bicornis. Next base: position 3,683,311 of record LR738550.1, read on the forward strand.
AAAATGCAAATTTTAACTGACAACATTTTAAAATATTTTATTGTCCTAGCCGAGGCGGCCGCCTACCCACCCGCCCAGCCAGGAGCGGAAAAGACCCCCCTGGAGAAGTCCTCCCAGTAACAAGGGACACGGGCGTCCCCGATGCCAGGACCTCAAGGCTATGATGCAGATGTGCCAACCGTACACCGCAGCGGCAGGCGAGCCCAGGAGGTGTCGGAAGCCAAGGCTCAGACCGAGAGGGGAGACACCCTCTGCTCGGCCTCAGGGTCCCGGTGGTGACAGTTTTATAAGGTTTTAGCTAAAATGTGGTAATTTCCAGCTAATGAGTAGCTTCGTATGCATTAAAGCAAATGAACACACATCTAGCTTATGATGGAACGGCGACTGATTCTGTGTGAACCCTCTAAAAATCGTTCCGTTCCGTCATCTTCCGCTTGTTCCGGGGTCGGGTCGCGGGGGCAACAGCTTTAAGCGGGCAGCCCAGGCCTCTCTCTCCCCGGCTGCATCCTCCAGCTCACCTGGAAGGATCCCAAGTCGTTCCCCGGCCAGCTGTGAGATATAGTCTCTCCAGCGGGTCCGGGGTCTGCCCCTTGGTCTCCTCCTGGTGAGACGTGCCCAAAACACCTCGCCCGCGAGGCGCTCGGGGGGCATCCTGACCAGATGCCCGAACCACCCCATCTGGCTCCTCTCGACCTGGAGGAGGAGCGGATCGACACCAAGCTCCTCCCGGATGGCAGAGCTCCTCACCCAATCTCTGAGTGAGAGCGCAGCCACCCTGCGGAGGAAGCTCATTTCGGCCGCTTGTACCCGCGATCTCATTCTTTCGGTCACCACCCACAGCTGGTTACCATGGTGAGGGTAGGAACGTAGATCGACTTGTAAAACGAGAGCTTTGCTTTTCGGCTCAGCTCTCTCTTTATCACGACGGACCGATGCAGCGTCCTAGTTATTGCTGATGCCGCACCAATCCGCCTGTCGATCTCCCGCTCCATCCTTCCCCCACTCGTGAACAAGACCCCGAGATACTTAAACTCCTCCACTTGGGGCAGGACCCTGTCCCTGACCCACAGGGGGCATTCCACCCTTTTCCGGGCGAGGACCATGGTCTCGGATTTGGAGGCGCTAATTCCCATCCCGGTCGCTTCTCACTCGGCAGCAAATCGATCCAGCGAGAGCTGGAGATCACGGTCCGATGAAGCCAACAGAACCACATCATCCGCAAAAAGCAGAGATCCGATCCTGAGGTCACCAAACTGGATCCCTCCAATGCCTCGGCTGCACCTAGATATTCTGTCCATAAAAGTGATGAACAGAATCGGTGGCAGCCTTTAAAAATCATTCTTTTAAATACAATCATTGGTAAAATGACAAATTTTTTTGAACATACAATTTTCTGAATTTGATCATGACCAGCAAAGCTGCATGAAACGTTGACGAAAATAATAATACTAATAATATTATAATGATACAATACTCCTGCAAAACACTCAGAGTCCATTTGAGCCCTGGTTAGGAAACACATTTCTAACTCACTTCCCAATATTCCATCTTTCTGTTTTTCCTGAGTTGCATTGTGTCGTCACGGCTGCCAGTTCCGAGCTGTGGGGTGTGATGCAAACCCACAACCTCACACATGGAGGGTACCACCGGCTCATCAAAACACTAATGATGCAAGACGTGTGAGACCGCTGCATTTCTTCCCACTTTCCCTCTCTTCTCAGGACGATACTCACTGCTGTGAACTCTGACATGACACAGGCTTGGACATTACAGCATGGCCCACTCAGGCACATGCATGATCAATATCATCTCTTCTGCCAGTGAAGAAAAGAATAAATGGAGCAGCCACATGCATGCTTTACTCACAGCTTCAAAGTAGAAGCAGAGAGGAATACAGCTATCCCATTTATCACAGCAGTTATGTTCCAAAAATAACCCACAACAGGCCAGATTTGTGAAGTAGTCAATTTTTTTTTCATTTGGTGTATGACATATGCAGACATTGGTGCAGTCTACGTTTGAATGGTAATCACATTGTCAACCAGGAGTGAGCTTTTTGAAGATACACACCACTGTTATCAAAAACCGTGAATGCAGCCAAATCTGACTGTTGTTACTGACAATTACTACGGTAACAGAGCCCGTATGAGCCGTGAGTAACAGTTGTTGAAGTCTATTGTCACTAAGATCTTTTGGAGATAGAAGGTTCTTCCTACTTGACACAAAGGTGGAAGCGACTTGCCATGTCCAGTTTCTATATACACCCGCTGTTTTATCCTAGGTCAACAAGCGAAACAAGCATTAGAAAAAGTTGCAGGCCAAAATGGGGTTAAGTTTTGTGAAAAATTAGCTCCTAATAACAGTTTCATGACCTGCGCGCAGTCGGGCGGGTTAAATATTTGCAAAAATTGCAATGAATAAAGTGGTCATTGTTAAGAAAATCTACAAAAACTAACCCGTGCTGTAGTAAGAGACCCCTGAAAATGAAAGGGGAGGTTAGATGGTAACGTGGGTAAATAAAAACGGAAGGAATGCATAATGAAGAAGGGATAAAGTTGTGAGCAGGAAGGAAAGATGAAGGAGAAAGAATCTGCATGGTGCCAAGTCTTGTGTGAAGGACACTGTGATGCATCCCTTCTTCTAATGACTCCTGCATCTGGTAATTTTACTCCCTTAAGATCCAACGGGGCAGGAGTTAAAAGGTTCTCTCCATGAGGGCTCAAGTTCTAATACTACAGTTTCACTTTGTTCATGTGGGAGGAGACGTACCTCTCCACCTCATTCCTAATTCTACTTCTGCTTCTGTAGATTACCAGGTTATCCAGACTGCCATCCCATGCAGTCAGGAGGCAGATGGCACCTCTTGGCTGACTGAAGAAAATTGGTCAAAAACACCCGATGACCTGTAGAGATGTTCGCTTTGTTTCTTCTTGATTATTTCTTTTAATCTGCCAACAACACTGCTTGATTTCTTTAACAATTCCATTAAAGATATTGTACATATTAGCTCAAATGAGGGATCAAACAGGAAGGCATAGAGAAGCAAGAAAGTGAAGACTGTCCTCCTGAAGATTTATCTTTTCAAGGAAGGAGGGTTTAGAGTTCATCTCTCCTGCCACCTGTGCTCTAATCGTCCTCTGTGAGACATGACTATGCAAACGAGGTGCTGGAAATTGGCTGCTGTGAGGCCAAAAGCAGGAAATCAACACATAGCACCATATCTATCAGAAAAAAGCTCCAATGGGAATGAAACCTCACTGATTTTATACATGAAGGCAATGAAGGTGGATTCTGAGAGATAATTAAAAAATAAAATTACTGCCTGCCTCAGAAATAGGGAAACTACAGAACAGGGATTACATGCAGCCTTTAAGGCTTTTAGTCAGCCCCACCAGTCTTAACGAAATGATAGAAACTGTTTTTTTCCCCTTTCATTCTGGTGAATCTTGCTAGATGGCGCTTCATACTTGTTAGTCATATAAAACACTCCACGATCAGATTGAAAAGTTCTCTTTTGCAAACACCATATTCATAACTAGCAACGTAATAACTTTGCTTCTCTGGAAAATCCCAGACAAGTTGGGATGCAATGGAATGTCAACATGTCAGAAAACAAAAGCCATGGCGACAAACAGCCTAGGGTTTGAGTAGAATGCGGAAACTGGATGGGAGAGCTTACAAATAACTCATAAGTGCATAAAATTGAACGCTACTTCAGGTATAGGAGAAAAAGTTTCAAAAAAGTCTTCTGGACAGTTTAATTCTTGAACGAGACGTTTCGACTTCCATCTGGAAATCATTTTCAATCTGAATGAAATGGACTGGAAACTGGATCTAATTTATACTAACCTGAGTAAAAGGTAAAACAATAGTAAGGACCGGTCAACACATTACGGCAGAAACTACTACATCCTAAAGACAAGATGCCTACAGAAAAACAGAGCAATGTAGTTTATTAGATCCGGTGCAGTGAAGGGAGCTGCAAAGAACACTACATTGGGGAAACGAAGCAGCCACTCCACAAAATGACTTTACCAACAGAGAAGAGAAGCCTCAAGTGGTCCACAGTCTGATGTACATCTGCATCTTAAATCCACCAAACACACTTTTGAGGACAGTGAGGTGAAGATTCTAAGTAGAGAGAAAGGTTGGTTTGAAAGAGGGATGAAGGAAGCCATCTTTGTGATGAAAGAAAATCCCTCACTGAATCGGAGTGGAGGCGTTAGATACATTCTGCCCAGGATTTACAGCAGCCTTTTGAAGCTATGGACTAAAGATGACACCTCGTGACTCAGATTCACGCCTCTCGTTAGCAGGAATTTCTATTCACTAGGTTTTTAGCATTATTATAATAGGGATCGTTTACTGGTCTGTGGCTACAATAGGAGCCATTCACGGCCATCTTAGGTAACACAGACTCACTGGTCGAGCCCTTCTTACTACTTTTTTACCTTTTACCCAGGTTAGTATCAATTAGATCCAGTTTCCAGTCCATTTCATTCAGATTGAAAATGATTTCCGGATGGAAGTCGAAACGTCTCGTTCAAGAACTGAATTGTCCAGAAGACTTTTTTGAAACTTTTTCTACTATGGATCACTCCTGGATGAATGAGGGACTACACGGACTACTTCAGGTAGATTAAGCAACCACATCAGGGTTGAGACATCAAATAAATACTTTGCAAAGATGAATGGAGCTCAGAAAGAAACAGGAGATGATGGAATAAAGACCATATGTTCTACCTCTTTATCTCCTACTGAAACCCATCATGCAGTCAATTCCAGTCTGGCTTTACGGTCAGGTTTTAGAACCCTTGTGGCCCACCCGTGTCATACCTGGTAGTGAAGGAGAGCGTTGAGTCTTTTCCAGTCATTCTCTATCTTTGTTGTGATGTCTTCATCTTGAAGAACGACGCGAGCCATCCGTCCCTGGCGCCACTCTGAGGACAAACAAACAAGTGCTTGTTTCAAAGTAGTGATCTAACTCTGACACATTCATTCACATGACAAAGATTCATTTTAAAGAAACCATTTTTTGATAGTGAGGCTTCCAGGGAGACTGTTTCTGATGAAACTTCGGCCAACAGCAGATGAATAACCTGAAAGTCTCTCTCAGGTCTTGTTCCAGATTTGGGATTGATTTACACTCCTTTAGTTCTTCTGACCTGTTTCCTTAAACTCTGACAACTTCTGGGCAATGACCTTGTTGGTGCAAAACTTCTATTTGAACTTAATTTTTTCCCCTTAGGATCAACAATGGAAATAAACTTAATTTTTTTTACATTAACTATAGAAGTGCACTTCTTAAATGACGAAGTTGTCATCTTTAAAGAGGGGCGTCATACAAAAACAACTTCCTAGGGTTTTCTGCCATGTTTGAGGATTATTTCCACATTAAAAACAAACCTGAAGCATCAGCAGAGCACGTGTACTGAAACACTTCCTGCTTTTATTAGAATGTGTGTGTGTAGGAGAACAAAAGGGTTCTAGGATATTTCAGCCACGGACATTTGAGCCAAAAAACTGCAACCTAGGATATTTGAGCCATGTGCACCCCCGAATTTAGGACATTTAAGCCTCAGACATTTGGGCCAAAAACCTATTTTTTGTAGAAAATTGTGATATTTTATGTAAAAATTTTATCGTAAATAAACAGATGCACTACAGAAAATAATTGGTTGTAGTCATTTTTATCCCATGGCTCAAATAAAAAATTCTGATATTTTTAAAAGTTTTTGATATTTTATGTAAAAATTCTGATATTTTATGTAAAAATTTTATCGTAAAAAAACACTAAAAATTTCATTGTAAATAAACAGTTGCACTACAGAAAATAATTGCTTTTAGTCTTAAAAATTTTTATCGTGCAAAAATTTTATTGTGCTTTTAGTCATTTAAATTTTTTTTATCGTAAATAAACAGTTGCGCCCAGGTTGCAGTTCTTCAAATGTCCGTGGCTGAAATCTCCGAGTCACCGTGGCTCAAATATCCTAAATATCCTAGGTTGCAGTTTTTTGGCTCAAATGTCCGTGGCTGAAATATCCGTGGCTTAAAAGACCGTTCACCGAACAAAAGATATGGCCAAGAACAGCCTGGCGTTTAAATAGTATCTGAATGCTGAACGAAAAAACTCAATAATTTCTCAGCGCATTCTTTTCTTATTCTTACTTTGGTGCATTTATGGCATTTAAAAACGTGTGGCAAGGGAAAGCAGTACCTGAGAGGAGAGACAAAGCATGAGCAGAGAACGTGCTCTAAAAAAACTCCCTTAGGTTAGAATGTAGGCGTGGTCGAGGACGACATCCATAGCAAACTGAGCTTGTGAATAGCCCAAAACATGCATCCAAGAAAGGGATAGAAAACCACTTCAGGTATGTTTATGTGGGAGTGTGGGAATGTGGGCGTGGCAGCAAACAACATCTTAGGATGGCAGCGCTTGCAAATGACTCAAACATACATGAATTAAGTAGAAAACAACTCCATGTTGAAACACGGTAGAAAGGGCTTCATAGTGGTGTTCTGAACAGTGAATTTGATGATCGAAACGTTTCAACTTCCATCCAGAAATCATTTTCAATCTGAAGCCTTTCCTACGATGGATTGCTCCTGGACGGATGAAGGATTACAATGACTTGTTGAAACATGGTCGAAACGTCCAAAAAGTTGATTTTGCATGAAACATCCACATGCAGTTTCTAAGAGGACGTGACTGTAACAACACACATCGCTTCCATTTGCTAAATGTTTGTATCAAGAAAAAAAAACTGCTAAGGCAAGCGGGACAAGAAGTTGGACAGCTCCAAGGTTTACTGTGACCCTGAATAAAAGCCCTCCAAAAAAAAATTAACTGATTAAACCATCCACTTCTTTTCTGTGTGTACATGCAGACAGGGATTGATACACATATCCATTTAGGCTTCCACATGAGCTTTTGTGAGATGTAGCTACAGATGAGCCACTTTTTTAATTGGTACATGTGTCACCAATGCAGCCGTGTGGCATCATGAAGAAAACAGACGAGACAGGATGAGAAAGTGACATCCTTTCAGAGGGATGCAGGTAGAAGCAGAGATGGTTGAGAGAATCAGGGTGATTGGTTCATAAAGAAATAATAATAATGATCCGAACAGAGAAGCAGATAACCTCACACTGGGAGTTGTCATTGATTTTCTCCTTGTTGACTTGGTTCTATTACTTTGTGTCTCTACCAGATGGCCACATGACACATCTGCCTGGTACAAAATCTTCTTTTCAAATCCTCTCACCTACACTCAAATCTAAAAAGAGAAACCCCGAGTGGTCGCACACTGCGTGCACACACACAAACAGCACGGATGCAATTATTTTCAAGAGAAGGGAAGGTTGTGGAGAGACGGTCGGGCGCTAATTTGCAGCAAGCAGAGGAGAGCTTTTGTTCTCTTCGTCCATGTGAAGTGAGAGAAAATGAGAGGGACAGAGCGAGGATGGAGGTGGCAGACTGCGTGGGAGTGGAGCTTGCTAGCATGGAGGAGGGGGCCTGCAGAGTTACCTGGTTCAGCCACGTCACATGCACACAGAGAAATATCTGTCTGATTCTACCAGTGGAGGAAACAGTGATCCCTCGCTATCACCTGCTTCATCTTTCGCAAGCTTGCAGATTTTTTTTTAACCCTCCAATTTTGCATCTTTGTTTTCTAACGCATATTTTTACTGCATCCTTATTTGTTAATTGCGTCCCGTGTGCTGATTGGCTGTACGAACAGTACACTGAGGATATTTAGCCAATGCAATTGCAGGCATTAGCTAACAATTTCAGCAATCAGAAAAAATATCCTTCCCAGTGAGTGATCAGAGATAATGTAGTGACATGAACGCAAGCGTCCGACCGACATGTTTGAAGGTCAACCATGTCCCTCACTTTACCTTCAAATGTGCGCAGAGGAATTTTACATCCTTAGATTTCTATTAAACATGACCCTGACAATTAGTCATGTGATTTTGAAAACTTAATTAGTTACTTTTTATTTAATGCCTCCTTCACATTCTCTGGGCAGAAACATAAAACATTGTGATTTGACATTTCCTGACTGTCCACCAGTGGTGGATGAAGTACTCACTTTTTGTACTTAAGTAAAAGTACAGATAATTAGGCAAAAAAAATACTTAAGTAAAAGTAAAAGTACCAATAAAAAAAAATCTACTTAAGTAAAAGTACAAAAGTAGTTGGTGTAAATTGTACTTTTTAAGTAAAAAGTAAAAGTATTCGATCATAATTCAAATGTTATTTTTTGTGCTATAGGGTGTCACCATGGTAACCAGGATAAATACTCTGCAGGGGTGTGACCCCCCCTCTCCCGCCTCTTTTGGTCCACAAAATAAATAAATAAATAAATAAAATCAAAGGAAAGGGGACAAGTCAAGCTATCCCCTAGAAGGGCCAGTGAATGGGCCGCCAAAATGGAAGAAAATGACACTTATTTTTTAAAATGTTTTGGGGGGAGGCCCCCAGTCACTATATATTGGCTTTGTCAAAGCCCCACCCCCCTTTGGAAAATTCTAGATCCGCCCCTGCTCTGTGTAATGATGGCTCAACTTTTTATTTAGAAGTAAACACAACGAACAACGATCTTCTGACTCTTTTTAATTTGTACTAGATTTGATGTTAGGTTTTTGGCGCTGAATGAATGGAAAATGTTTCTCGATTCATTACTTCTTCTCCCGATCAACTGCTTCTTTTGATTTTAGCGATGCGGCTTTAAGATGCGCCAAAAAAACCTGTGTATTTTTCAAATTCCTGAACGAAAATGTATCGAAAAATGTAAAACACACTTTTAAAAAGTAGCGAAGTAAAAGTACAGATATTTGCTCTAAAAATGTAGTGAAGTAAAAGTAAAAGTACCGGTCTTAAATTTTACTTAAATAAAGTACAGATACACAATTTTTTTACTTAAGTACAGTAACGAAGTACATTTACTTCGTTACGTTCCACCACTGCTGTCCACATGCCCATGGATCGTGTGTTAGTTTTGTGCATACCGAGGTCCATGTCGACGGCACGTGGCCTCTGAGAATACGGCATGTTCTTGTAGACAGCGTCTAAAATCTTCTCCTTGACTTGCGTGATTGTGTCGCAGTTCAGCACCTTGACTGGAATCTCCGGACTGTTTTCATTATCGGGGTTCACACAATTAAGGATCTGGAATACAAGAAGAGACGCACATGAGAAAGAGAAAAACTTGGAATAAAGGAAAGGATTTTCTCTCATTAGAATCTCCTAGCAGGAGATTTGGGAGAAAAAAAAAGCATCTCTGCTTTTTCTGGCAAACCAAAATCTAATTTCACACCTTCGGTGGGACACCAATTTCCAGCTCTGCCAGGGTATTAGCACATAATGAGCCAAATTCCCAGTCAGAGCAGTCGGGATGTTGTAAAGTCGCATGCTGTTTGTGCGATAGAATGAGAAGTCTGTGCTTTTAATCTCACTCCCTGATGTTTAACCAAGATGGAATCTTCTGGGATTGAATTCCCTGGTATAAAATTTAGTTAGATTGTTTTTTTGTTTTTACTGCTAAGTAAAAGGGTTTGGATTTGTGTGTGTATGTGTGTTTGTGTGTGTGTGTGTGTTTTACCAGGGTTTTGTACTCTATCTGTTGGCGGATGAGCTTGTCTTCACTCAGAGAGTAACGGGCCTCTCCGGTGATGGCGTCGATGGGACCTTTTTCCATCTGCTGCTTGATGGCGCAGTACAGCATGAAGAGAGGCTCACCTGCACACTCCTACACACACACCAACACAAATACAAAACCGCAGATTCACAAATGAGAAAATCCAACGACATGAAAACAAATCAACTGAAAAACCACATTTTTTAATCAAAAACTTTCCTGACGAGAAGCAGTTGTTCGGTTCTCTTACCTTCAGAAATTTGTGAAGTAGAAAAGCAAACCAGTTGGTCAGCATCTTCTCTGCAACAGACTCCGTTCTGCAAAAACACACACAAACACAAAACTTGAGTTTCCTTTTTCAATCAAACAAAGAGGAACATAAAACACAGCAAATAAAGAACAGTCTATTCCAAGATGGAGATTATCTTATTGTTGGTTTTTGGTTGTGATGAATGAACAGATCCATGTCTGTGGGTGTGAGTGATTTAATTATTCTTGTGTGCTTGTGCACAGCGGTACATCAGCAGCTGTGACAATCCTCAGAGTAAGAAAAACTATCCCACAGATGGAGGGGAAACTCAAACCAATAAAAACAACCCCGAAACCACCCAAAACAACAAAAATGTATTTATGCAGTGACTGTTTGGTACATTCCTTACACTTTTTTTTATTTTTTGTCATGGTTGTTAATCTAAAGTGACCTGACCAACCAGTTGGCAGCTGAAAGTGCGCACGAACACATTTTCTGGAAGATGTGAAAAACAAAAAGAAATTTGGAGCTTGTGACAATTAGCTAATTGCATTTGTTAATATTGTAATATAAATCCAGTAATCAAATATGGTGATTCCTCAAAAATTGCGGAAATAATATTCTAAAAAAAAACCCACGATTGGTAAAACCTGCTGAGGAGAAGTTTTTATTTTCTAAGACATGCATTTACAATTTCACCTTTTTTCTCTCGCTTAAACACTTCTAAAAAGTTCAAACCTTTTCAGTACAAGCTGATAAAACGTGTGACTATGGAAACCTTATTTCATCTATGGTTGGTACTGAGTCACTTTGGAGGGTTTCATTCAGTGGTTTGGAGATATTTTGTGCACCAAAGTGTTGTAGAAGCACGGATGCCTCCTTCACATTCATAATAAAATGTCAAGATGAGGGATCACTTTGTTCTTTTCTTTTTGTTCCCTTCGTCTTCTTCCATTTCCTTCTGTCTTAATTGAGTTTCATTAATGAACATCAGAATTTCATTATCCTGCATGGTGTTTAAGAGAGAGCTCTATTAGGTAGCTGCAGCAGAGGGATGGGGGCTATATTAGCAGCTACTGAAATGTCATTGAATGAAACCAATGCCAACCACAATACTGGCACTCCTAATAACGCTGTACTCCATCGCTCTGCATGGGCGAAAACCTCATTATAAAAACGCTGAGAAGAAAAATAATAGAAGATTGAAGAGTCCCGAGGTGATGGAGGCAATGTTCTGTGATTCCATTAAAAGAGCATTATGGAGAGCAGAAAGATGTTGGTTAAATATGTGGAAAAAGTTAAAAAGAACAAAAACAACAGAAAAAGTTGCATTTATTTTGACACCTCTAAAATCTGAGAAACGACTCAAGATGATAAATTAAGATTACTGACTCCATTCATTTGGAGAGAGGAAGGATTTCTCAAGCAAGTAAAACCTTTTACAAAACACAATTGAATAAAAAAAAAAAAAAATACAAGACTTTCATCAGTTCCAGTAAGCGCCTTCGATTTTGAAGAAAAACTAAAGTAAAACCTCACGTATCAATTTCAGAAAGCTTTTAGAACAAAGTAGCCACAATTTTAAGACATTTTCTAGTCATAAAAAACATCTAAAAGCACTTTTCCCCAAAAAATTCAAACTAAACAAATTAAAAAGATCTCAGAAGAGCAAAATTGCTGGAAAGTTTAGCATCGTATTTGACTCTCAGGGAATTTTTTTGCCGCATAAAAGTGAGATTTCCCATTTATTTTTTCCTGTTACATTTTGCAGAGAATAATAGGAAAAGACTGTAGAGTGCTTGGCATATTATGTATCCCCATGAGCATTCACATGCAAACCACTAAGAGAGAAACAGAAGCCGTGCAAGGTTTTCCGTGGCTATTATAAAACTACTCCTTCTCATAAACGGCAGTGATTTGTTTTGTCGAGCTCACTTCGCCAAAAGGCCTGTCATACGTGCTTTTTAAACCTGTGATCTACAACCTCAGATTATTACGGCTTTTCAAGAAAAACAACATAGAAATCTCTCAATTTTTTGTTAGATGCACTGGAATAAAAAATACAGACTTTTTTTATACTTAACTGCAAACCATTAATTAAATGAACATAAGTGTCACATAATAAATTATATGCACACACAAAAACAGAATTTTAGTAGCTACAAGTATAATATAAGCATGGTACTATATGCTAACGACACATTACATTGTATATATATATATATAAATCTAATGTATTTCTTTATTGATAGTGAATGTCGCTGTTGTCTACATCATTGAAGTCATTTTAGTAGATAATTCATTTTTTAATTGAAATTACTTTTCATTGTGCGAAAAGGAACTTTTACTTTAAATTAATCTTAGTTTACAATCATTCTGCATCTTTGATTTGACACACTTTTAATTCAGATCAATTCCACAAAGACACATGCACACACTATCATACTGTTTCCTGTCTGCTATGTCCCTGCTTCAGATCCACACTGTATCCTGCATATGAGTTACGCCACAGTTTGCCTGTGGATCGTAGATGCTTGGGCTAACGTGTCTGCTGGCACTGTTGTCCAAGCTTTTGCAAAAGCCGGCATTATTTCCGAGGAGCCACACGGTACAGAAAGTGACTCTGACAGTGAGGAAAGTGAACCTGCTATGTTGGATTTAGCCCAGCTGTTAAATTCTGAAACAGAGGATGAGGACTTGGATGGCAACAGCCTCAAACGGGCAGCCCAGGCCTCTCTCACCCCGGCTGCATCCTCCAGCTCACCCGGAAGGATCCCAAGTCGTTCCCCGGCCAGCCGTGAGACATAGTCTCTCCAGTGGGTCAGGGATCTGCTCCTTGGTCTCCTCTTGGTGGGACGTGCCCGAAACACCTCGCCTGCGAGGCGCTCGGGGAGCATCCTGACCAGATGCCCGAACCATTCCATCTGGCTCCTCTCCACCTGGAGGAAGAGCGGCTCAACACCGAGCTCCTCCCGGATGGCAGAGCTCCTAACCCAATCTCTGAGTGAGACCCCAGCCACCCTGCGGAGGAAGGTCATTTTGGCCGCTTGTACCCGTGATCTCATTCTTTCGGTCACCACCCACAGCTGGTGACCATAGGTGAGGGTAGGAACGTAGATTGACTTGTAAATCGAGAGCTTTGCTTTTCGGCTCAGCTCTCTCTTTACCACGACGGTAAATTCAATAGTTTCATTTGCCAGATTTAGCACATGGTGTCACCCTTGGCAGAGAAAATCTGTTCTGCAGACTTTACACACAGATTACCTAAAAAAGAAATAAAAAAAATAAAAAATGTTTTTGAAATCTCTTTTTTCCACTCAATTTATTTGTTAATTCACTGTAATTTTATCCTTGATTCTTCCTCATTTTAAACCTGCAGTTAACCTGTCATAGCTTTACTCTTCTGTGCTGTGGCTACTGATAGAATAGCTCGCCATCATCCTGCTGAACCTCGCCACAGGGGACTGGGCTCAATAATTAAGGATGCTTTACTTCGCTGAAGAGGCAACATTACACCACTTTACAGATGGGTCAAACTAAACACACTAGAGCTGGATTTATTTAACGACTCACACACATTACCACAAACTAAATGTCTTATAAAGCTGATTTCCTCTCTTTGTATTCGATAAAACTTCATTTAGTTTTAGTCTTTAAATATCTACCAGGCAGCAGCAGAGTCTAAAACTATCTAATATGTTCTCTATCATCAGATAAGTAGAGTAAGTTCATCCACTGTTTTTCTACTCTTAATTCATCCTAAAATATTTAAACAAGTCAATTCACATTGGTCTACCAAACCATGTGTTTACATTAGTTAATAGTTTTTTTAGACCCTCATCTAGGGGTGGGCAAACTTTTTGGTTCGCGGGCCACATTGGGTTCTAACATTTGACCAGGGAGCCGGAACAGTAGCAGATGGATGGCATGCTTTGGTAACTGCTAGATTAGACCAATAGAATGGCGCGATAGGTCTGAGTTCTAGTGCGATAGCACTGAATAAGGTGCATTTAGTGCCACTTGGTTTAAAATGTAAGCGCTTGATGTAACATTTTGCATGTTTTTACATCTAACACGCTTGTTTACGTGCCAATATTGGGCCCGATGGCATCCCATATCTGTTCACACTGTTTATTTTGACAGCATGTGCATCACGAACACACACACATTAATAGGAGCAGTGTTGTTGTATGTTTGGTGCCATCTAGTGACGAAATATCAGAATTACGGGAAAATAAAACATTAACAAAGTTTATTTATATAATTTTTTCAAGTTCGACAGGCCGGATTAAAATGTTTGACAGGTCACATGTGGCCCGTGGGCCGTAGTTTGCCCATGCCTGCCCTAATTTCAAGTAAAAATAGTAATGAAAGAAGCAGTTGCAGATTTGTTAATGCTGTCCGTTTAAACACAGTTGGCTGAAACAGTGTCGACAGCATATTATTGATATTTGTCTATGTCAATATATCGATATAAAAAAATATGTGTATGTCTTCATTAGGATGAGGGAAGAAAAAGAACAATGACATGAGAAAATGCCAACAGATTAGAGCCCTGCAGTCTATTTCTCTACCCTGCAGTAGTAACATAAACACTGCTTGAAGACATGGTTCTTTTGTGTGAATGTGTATGTTTGAGACCTGGCATGACTGTCGGTTTCCCTCTAAGCAAGCAAAGAAGACATCCACCAACGAGAGCAAACCGTATCAAATCTGTAATCCTTTCAATTCCTCACAAAAGTAGAGAAAAATGTAAAAAGCGGTGGGACATTTATCCCTGCGGGCTGCGATGGCGTGGACCTGAGGATTACATGCCACTGTGTTCCTAATGAAATGGGATAATGAAAACTTAAAGGTGACGCGCGGCCTGCTGTCGTGTGAAATAACAACTTAATCCAGGTCAATTTGATACTCTGTTGCTTCGGTCTATCCAACTGTACGTGTGTTATTTTTGAAAATCTGGCAGCTCCCCCAAATTTGGCAAACATAAACAGTGTGAGCAAATAAACCAAAATGAATGTGTCTGAGGCAGCACGGTGGCACAGTGGGTAGCACAGTGGTCTCACAGGACACCCCGTGTATACGTGGGTTTTGTCCGGTTACTCCTTCCACCCTCCCACCCTTCAAAAACATGCATGTTAGGTTGATTGGCCACTACATGATTGCCTCTAGGAATATGTGTCTATGGTTGTATGTGTGTGGTTCTGCGACAGACTGGCGCCCTGTTTGGGATATACCCTGCCCCTCGCCTCAAATTAGCCGAGGCGAGGGGCAGGGTACTGTCCATCGACCCCATACGGGATAGACGGTTAAGAAGGTGACTGACTGACTGAATGTGTCTGTTCCACTCACTACTGATTCTTAAACTCAACAAAAAGAGGGCATTGTGCTTTTTTGGGGAAATAATTTCTTATCTCATGTCACAGATAAACATGGAACCTAACGTGATCCTAAACCACTGAAGGGATTTGATTGAATTTAGGGATTTTAAAGAAACTGCCCACACTTAGCCATTACCAACTATAGATGAACTGACCGGTTATTATTAATTAAATTTGATCGTATAGGGGAAGTGGAACCGCTTTGTTTTGATTTATTAATGTGAGCTCATAAATGTAATTTTCTCAGAAAAAAGTTTTTAGAAAGAAAGAAATATACAGAACTTTATTAATGCCTTAATGGAGAAATTTATGTGCTGCATTCCACCGCAGCAGGCTGCCATGACGGTGCCAATGGTGGGAGAAACAGGAGGTTAGGTGTCTTCTCTAAGAACCCTTGACATGGGCTCAGGGGGATTCGATCCCGTAAAATTCCAGAGAACTTCCGGTTGAAGGGCAAACATTCTACCACTGAGCTATTGCCTCAAATTTGAAATACACTCGGGAAAGCAGTACCTGAGATGGGACCAAGCATGAGCAGACCACGTGTAAGAAAACACCTCTTGCTTCCGTTATAATGTGGATGGGAAAAGAATTTGTGGCCACGGATTGTCTGGTGCTTGAATAGTATCCACTGCAGAGGACTAAGCCTGCACAATATGGCCTAAAAATAAAATCTCTGATGTTTTTACAGAAAACTGAATTTTCAATTGCAATCATTCTCTCTGCCACTCTATTCATAAACAAATAGAAGATGACCAAAAAAAAAAAGAAGAAGAAAACTGCACAGTTTTAAAGTTTGATACATTATTATTTTTTTTTTGCTTTAGATTTAACATGCAATTTGAACATAAAAAAAAAAAAACGTGAAAATGAAGCAAAACCTGTTACACGACTTTCCACCTGGAGATGACACGATAAATCTACGTTTTAATAAATAACAATAAAAAATACTGGAACGATTCCAACCTGGTGTTCAAATAGAATCTGAATACTGAATGAGAGAGCTTGCAAGAGTTTTTGATGTGGGAATAACGTACAGACATGGTACAAACTTCCAAAATCTGAAAAAAAAATTTAATCAGAACTGAGTGATGCAAGTTTTGTTTTTGAGCACTTTTTTTTCTAACAAAGCTAACAAAAGCAGCCGAGGGCATTTAGGTAGAAACCTGGAAGGTGTCTAAACTTTTAATGCATCCCAACTCTCCTGGAAAACAACTTATGCAGGACACATAAAAAGAAACAAAGTTAAGCTGAACCATCTCTGAATGTTTGATGAGGAGCCTGAGCCTGGAGCATAAGTTAGACTGACATCGGCTTTAAGAGGGAGCAAAACTCACTCGCTTCTTCTCCACTGAACAGCTCATGCCACTTATATCAGTAAATTGTATTGGCTCCACTGAACTTGAAACATGTCTTTGTCAAGATAAAAATCTCTAAAGCAAATCTAAAATGCATTGAGTTGTAATAAAAATGACGAGGAACATAAATGGATGAATTCCCAATCCATCTGCTCACAGAGACCGTCGACCTCGTGCAGCATTGCAACGTGATTCTAAATGAGAATCATGTTTTTAGTTTCTGACCTCAGGAGAGGTGGGATTACAAACAAACAGACACCGAGAAGGAATGTAAGTTCATGTTGACAACATTTACTTTCAAATGTGGTTATATAAAGCATGCAGTGATGAAAATGATGCTGAATAATGCAGGTTAGTCTTTGTTTAGCTCGGGTAATTACTTTGTATGTAGTTATTATTTAACTCGTTTTTATGCTTTGTGCTTTTGTCAGCTTCTGTAATGCATTGAAAAAAAAAAACTCTTTGATTAACTCTGAAAATTCAATTAGTAACAAGTGACTGAGTTTGGAACACAGTTTCTAGACCGGCCATGCTGTTTGGTCTAGAGACAGTGGCACTGAGGAAAAGACAGGAAACAGAGATGGAGGTAGCAGAGATGAAGATGCTGAGGATTTATCAGGGAGTGACCAGGATAGACAGGATCAGAGGAACAGCAAGTCAGAGTTTCATTTGAATTTATCACTATGGCTCCTGGAACAAAAATATCAATCCAAATTTCACTGTGACATCAAACCAGTAAGAAATGCCTTTTTATATAGTAAAAAATAACAGAGGGATGTTGATAGGGATCCAAATGGAAAAGTGAGGTTACAGGGAGAAAAGATAAAGAAGATTTTAATTACTTAGGATCAACAGGGCAATGGAGAGTGTGGAAAAGAGGTGAAGAAGCATGTGCAGGCAGGCTTAGGATCAACAGGGCAATGGAGAGTGTGGAAAAGAGGTGAAGAAGCATGTGCAGGCAGGCTGGAATGGGTGCAGAAAAGTATCAGGTGTGATGTGTGATAGAAGAGTTTCAGTTAAAAAGAAAGGGAACGTTTACAAAACCGTGGTGAGACCGGCCATGCTGTTTGGTCTAGAGACAGTGCCACTGAGGAAAAGACAGGAAGCAGAGATGTTTGTAGCAGAGATGAAGATGCTGAGGATCTCTCTGAGAGTTACCAGGATGGACAGGATCAGAGGAACAGCACATGTTAGAGGTTTTAAAGTCAGAGAGGACAGACTGAGATGGTTTGGACACGTACAGAGGAGAGAGAGAGAGAGAGAGTACATCAGAAGAAGGATGCTGGATTTGGAACCACCAGGAAAAAGGGCTAGAGGAAGACCAAAGAGGAGGTTCATGGATACAGTGAAGGAAGACATGAAGATAGTTGGTGTGACTGAGGAAGATGCAGCAGATAGGGTTAGATGGCAGAAACTGACTAGCTGTGGCAAACCCTGAAGGGAAATGCCAAAAGAAGAAGAGTTTGGAACACAGTTATTTGAAGTAAAACACTCTTTCATAGTCACGTTTTTATTCAAACAAAAGACTTGAATTTGTGATTTGTGTTAGAAAAAGTAAACATTTTAATTTGTAACAAAGAATATGAACAAATGTGTTAAATATCCATAAAGTAAAAACAACCGATGTAAACTATGCAAAAGATGAAAATAAATAATTTATTTCTCAACTACTATCACTTTTTTATGAGTTTTCTAGTTACTTAATTACCTGAGTGTGTCTTACGGTCAAACAGAAGGAACTTGTAATTTATAATTTAATGAGTAAAAACTGTGCTGTTTGCAGATGATGTGGTGCTATTGCTGACCAAAAAAAAGAGGGATATTTTGGGTTTACTTGTGAATCTACAACAACGCCCTGTCTTATTTTAAATAAGATTTGTCGCAGGTGTTAACTATAAAGCTCAGAAGTCACAAATAATCTTGAATCTTGAATATCTGAATGCAATTCTGTCCGGTTCTGGTGGAGGAGCATCCTGGGAGAGATCAGATTAAAGCTCCAGAGGATTTAATTCTCACCATCAGGCTGCCGTTTCGGTTTGTCACTCATGTCTTCCCAGTTTCTGCTTTGTTGACTTTAAACAACTTGATTTATTGTCCGTTCCGTTCTATTCCGTCATCTTCCGCTTGTTCCGGGGTCGGGTCGCCGGGGCAACAGCCTCAAACGGGCAGTCCAGGCCTCTCTCACCCCGGCTGCATCCTCCAGCTCACCTGGAAGGATCCCAAGTCGTTCCCCTGCCAGCTGTGAGACATAGTCTCTCCAGCGGGTCCGGGGTCTGCCCCTTGGTCTCCTCCCGGTGGGACGTGCCCGAAACAGCTCGCCTGCGAGGTGCTCGGGGGGCATCCTGACCAGATGCCCGAACCACCCCATCTGGCTCCTCTCGACCTGGAGGAGGAGCGACTCGACACCGAGCTCCTCCCGGATGGCAGAGCTCCTCACCTGATCTCTGAGTGAGAGCCCAGCCACCCTGCGGAGGAAGCTCATTTCGGCCGCTTGTACCCGCAATCTCATTCTTTCGGTCATCACCCACAGCTGGTGACCATAGGTGTTTATTTCCACTTTGTTTATTTCTTACGTTAATAAAATGCATTTGGTTTTCTGCCTTCTTTTATTAGTCAAAAATTATTCCAAAAACTTGTTGGAAATTAAACATTTAAAAAGACGTATTTGTTTGTGTGAAACCTAAAAGGTAAATCTGAAAAAAAATCAGGATGTGACAGAAACTGCTTGCAGGTGTTGATGAATGTTGTACTACCTGCGCAGCAGCAGTTTGGGATGGTTCTTGCTCTCCAGGTTGCGGTCGATCAAATCTGACAGCAGATGTTTGAGAACATCGGTAGCGTACTCCAGCCGTCCCTGCAGGGCGGTCATGATGAGTGAAGCCACGTTGCCGCGGTCCCTCATGGAGAATGATCGCTGCATTTCTAACGTCCGTATGAAGGTGAGCAGGAACACTTTGTTGTTGATGAGCTGACCAAATAACTTCAAGGCTTTTTCCACATTCTGCTGGCCGTGACCTGGAACCTGAAAATGAGACGGAGGGAGAAATATTCATGCCAAGGAAAATTTAGAACTTATTTACTTTAAACTGTAACAACCCTCTTCATATGTCTCCTATACATGCCTCCTGTATCACAAACCTTTTCAGTTCATCTACACTTCAGTGCTTTTACTGGTCGACATTCTGTAGGCAGAACCATAAAAACAAAAGGCTGGACAGTTTTCTTCTTCTTCTTTTGGCATTTCCCTTTAGGGGTCGCCAAAGCAAGTCAGTTTCTTCCGTCTAACCCTATCTGCTGCATCCTCTTTGGTCACACCAACTATCTTCATGTCTTCCTTCACTGTATCCATGAACCTCCTCTTTGGTCTTCCTCTAGTCCTCTTTCCTGGTGGTTCCAAATCCTTCTTCATAGGAAGAAGGATGCTAGAGAGAGAGTACATAGGTACTCTCTCTCTCCTCTGTACGTGCCCAAACAATCTCGGTCTTGCCTCTCTAACTTTATCCCCAAAACCTCTAACATGAGCTGTTCCCCTGATGTACTCATTTCTAATCCTGTCCATTCTGGTCACTCCCAGAGAGATCCTCAGCATCTTCATCTCTGCTACAAACATCTCTGTTTTCTGTCTTTTCTTCAGTGCTACTGTTTCTAGACCAATCAGCATGGCCGTTCTCACCACACTGTCTCTAGACCAATCAGCATGGCTGCTCTCACCATTGTTTTGTACACTTTTCCTTTCATTTTAGCTGAAACTCTTCTGTAA
Organism: Neostethus bicornis; assembly: GCA_902685375.1. Lineage (NCBI taxonomy): Eukaryota > Metazoa > Chordata > Actinopteri > Atheriniformes > Phallostethidae > Neostethus > Neostethus bicornis. Next base: position 3,703,704 of record LR738550.1, read on the forward strand.
CACATCACACCTGATACTTTCCTCCACCCGTTCCAGCCTCCCTGAACACGCTTCTTCACCTCTTTTCCACACTCTCCATTGCTCTGGACTGTTGATCCTAGATACTTCAAATCTTCCACCTTCTTTATCTCTTCTCCCTGTAACCTCACTTTTCCATTTGGATCCCTCTCATTCACACACATGTACTCTGTCTTACTCTGACTAATCTTCATTCCTCTTCTTTCTAGTGCAAACCTCCACCTCTCCAGCTTTTCCTCCACCTCTTCCCTCCTCTCACTACAGATCACAATACAGTTTTCAAAAAGCTGATTTTTAAAAGGTGCAAAATCAACTTTTTGAAAGTTTATGCTGTGTTTGAATGTTACATTATCTCCCCAAATCAAAAACATACCTGCATACATGCGTTTTTGAGTGATTTGCACTTTTTAGATAAAACTCGAACGCCATGTTGTTCTTGACAAAGTTTTTTATTTTCCAAAATCCGCGACAAACTGGCGATCGGTTCGGGGTATACCCTGCCCTTCGCCTTAAATCAGCCGGGATGGGCTCCGGCACCCCCCGCAACCACGACAGGGACAGACGGATAAGAAGATGATTTTTCTCTTCCACGGGAGAAGCACCGCTCCTTTTTGAGGAGTGAGAATGACTCACTTCATTACCGCTCATACCACAACTACTGGTGGATGAAATAACAATGTGCTGGACCATGGTTTTCTATAAGGGAGCATGCTTGGAAGTCAGATACAGCATGTAATATGTACATATACACAAGTATGTACTGTATTTATGTCAGCAAGACAAATTAGAGAGAAAAAAGTGATATTGAAACGACACATTGCAATGAATTTGTTCTGTTTTTTTTTGTAGCAGTAATAATCCTGATGATCATGTGGGAACCTAATTCTGGGATTTTACTCATCCAACATTTCAGAGACAGGGTCCTGCCCCAAGTGGAGGAGTTTAAGTATCTCGGGGTCTTGTTCCAGGTGGGGGAAAGATGGAGCGGGAGATCGACAGGCGGATCGGTGCGGCATCAGCAATAACTAGGACGCTGCATCGGTCCGTCGTGGTTAAGAGAGAGCTTAGCCGAAAAGCAAAGCTCTCGATTTACAAGTCAATCTACGTTCCAACCCTCACCATGGTAACCAGCTGTGGGTGGTGACCGAAAGAATGAGATAGCGGGCACAAGCGGCCGAAATGAGCTTCCTCCGCAGGGTGGCTGGGCTCTCACTCAGAGATCGGGTGAGGAGCTCTGCCATCCGAGAGGACCTCGGTGTCGAGCCGCTCCTCCTCCAGGTCGAGAGGAGCCAGATGGGGTGGTTCGGGTATATGGTCAGGATGCCCCCCGAGTGCCTCGCGGGCGAGGTGTTTTGGGCACGTCCCACCGGGAGGAGACCAAGGGGCAGACTCCGGACCCGCTGGAGAGACTATGTCTCACAGCTAGCCGGGGAACGATTTGGGATCCTTCCAGGTGAGCTAGAGGATGCAGCCGGGGAGAGAGAGAGGCCTGGGCTGCCCGCTTAAGGCTGTTGCCCCCGCAACCCGACTCCGGAACAAGCGGAAGATGACGGAACGAACAGAACATTTTGCTTGAACAGAACATTGTTGTGTGTTGGAGCATTCAAACTGTTTTTATTTACCTCCAGTTCTCTGAGGACGGGGTGATCCTCTATGCCAGGGAAGAGGACTCTCATGGCATATGTTCTGTAGTCCAGGTAGGGGATTCCAGCTCTGTCCAGGTCACTTGTAAGCTCGTTTATGTCGGTCTGCAGCTCTGCAAAGGCTGGATAAGAGAGAAACAGGAATCATTGGGAGAAAACTTGTAGAGAAGCATCCTACCAAATAAAACTGCTGTTTAATCCCTGAGGAGCAAACAGGTGAATCCTCTTATCAGTGTGGTGTTTACTCACTGCCGGCATGATGAAGAAGACAGGAAGCTCAGAACCATCCATGTGTCAGTTTTCCACAGCTCAGTCTTAAAAAAATATACCAGTGGACTCTCTATTTCCAACATACACCTTCTTTTTTTTGGACATTTTTATCTAGCAGCCGGTAAATTGGCTGTAGCAAAGACCTGGAAGAGTGTGTCATCTCTATGTGAGGCTGCGGGTGAGCACTAGTTAATTGGCTCCAACCCGGTTGACTCCCGTTCAGGCCTACTCCTCCGAGGCCTGGGGGGGCTTCCCGCCTGCAGCCTATCAAAGAAACAGCAGCTGTCTTCTAACACCCTCCTCAGCCAGTCTCAGCTCCTGGCCTGCGACTCATGGGAACACCTATCTAAATCCACCCTGCCAGGCAGGACTCTACTCTCCACTACTAATGGTTAAAACATTAATCTCTTTTTTTTTCCCCCAGGGGTGCTGGTGTGATTCCCTCTGTTTGCCCACACTGTCGGTCTGTGTCCTGTTTGACAATTCTTTACTCCTAGTGAGTGTTTTCTTATTCTCTCACATTGAGGGCTGATCTGTGATGGCTGGAGGAGATACAGTAATATTGTCCTCTCTGGTTGGTGAATAGTGTCAAACACGTAAGGCTGCATGAAATCGACAAAATACTAAATCACAATTCAGATATTTGTAGAAAATATTAAAAATTTTGTCCTACAAGTATTTACTTAGGATGCCTCCTGGATGCCACACCGGTGAGGTGTTCAATTGGCATCCCGCTGAGAGGAGACCTAGAGGAAACTAAGAACTTGCTGCAGGGACTGTGTTTCAAAGCTGGCCAGGGAACACCTCGGGATGAACTGGATCTTGCCTGGGTGAGGAAGGTTAAGGTTTTCCTGCTGAGCCCTGTGACTTGACTCCAGATAATTGGCAAGCAGACGGTACATTGTAACGCCACATTATTTGGTGCTAACTTGAAATTCCATGAATGTAGCTTTTCGTGACATTCAGGTCCATTCTGTAGTAAAACCAAGACAATATGCCGAAAACAATCTGTACCGCTGAACGCTGCTTTGTATGCAGTCAGTGCTGCAGTGATGCTAACCTTCTTTGCACTCCAGGGCGACTCGTGACTCCAGGTTGTCCATTTGCATCTGCAAGCGCTTCAGGGTGAGATCGTTTTCACGCGACTTCCTCTTGTAGGCGATGAGGACGAGGATGACGATGATGAGGAGTAGACCCCCACCTGCTGCGATGCTAACAATGGCTGGAAGGGTCAGCAGGCTGTCAGACAGGATGTGCACCGCTCCTGGAGACACGTGCAGGCCACCAACTTGAACCTGCCATGAGACGAAAACATACATAGTAGAAGTGACTTCTTGGAAAAGAAACACACGGATAACATATGGTTGAGATAAACGGAGACGAGTGGATTTTATTTTTACTCTGTGCTTTAAACTAAAACAGGAATGAGCAAGCTGTCAAACTCGAGGACCAGAAAAGCTCCTAAACTGGGACTGAAGAATCCAACCATTAGCAGATAAATAAAGCTTTTTGATAAAATAAAACATTAAAATGCTGAAAATGCAAACTTCAAGCTAAAGAAGAGGTTTAAGATCTTCGAACGCTAGAATGTTACTTTTTGTGGAACTTCCCGCAATACCCACACTGCCACACTGGTGGTACTTAGACCAGTGGTGGATGAAGTACTCACTTTTTGTACTTAAGTAAAAGTACAGATAATTAGGCAAAAAATTTACTTAAGTAAAAGTACCATTTAAAAAATCTACTTAAGTAAAAGTACAAAAGTAGTTGGTGTAAATTATACTTTTTAAGTAAAAAGTAAAAGTATTCGATCATAATTCAAGTGTTATTTTTTGTGCTATAGGGTGTCACCATGGTAACCAGGATAAATACTCTGCAGGGGTGTGACCCCCCCTCTCTCCTGCCTCTTTTGGTCCACAAAATAAATAAATAAATAAAATAAAAGGGGACAAGTCAAGCTATCCCCTAGAAGGGCCAGTGAATGGGCCGCCAAAATGGAGAAAAATGACACTTATCTTTTAAAATGTTTTGGGGGGGAGGCCCCCAGTCACTATATATTGGCTTTGTCTAAGCCCCGCTCCCCTTTGGAAAATTCTAGATCCGCCCCTGCTCCGTGTAATGATGACTCAACTTTTTATTTAGAAGTAAACACAACGAACAACGATCTTCTGACTCTTTTTAATTTGTACTAGATTTGATGTTAGGTTTCTGAATGAATGCAGAAAATGTTTCTCGATTCATTACTTCTTCTCCTGATCAACTGCTTCTTTTGATTTTGGCGATGCGGCTTCAAGATGCGCTAAAAAAACCCTGTGTATTTTACAAATTCCTGAACGAAAATATAACGAAAAATGTAAAACAAACTTTTAAAAAGTAGCGAAGTAAAAGTACAGATATTTGCTCTAAAATTGTAGTGAAGTAAAAGTAAAAGTACCGGTCTTAAATTTTACTTACAGTACAGATACACAATTTTTCTACTTAAGTACACCACTGACTTAGACCATATTGCCTGTTGGACGCCATGCCAGGCTTGCCATTGGTAATTAACATCCTAAATTTGTTACTATAAATTAGGAATGCACCAATATCAGGATTGGCTATCAGACCATTTTGAATGTGCCGTATCTCTTCTCGTATTCCCAAGTACGAGTAAGGGGCCAATATCATGATAAATCGGTCTCACCCGTGTAGAAGCTGCCATGCTGGGTGATAAACTCTACCCATCATGAGCAACTACTGTCTCTACAAAGCCCTTGTATCGGGGAAACTGTTCATTTATAATTAATTCACAATTGATTTGAGTTTGATTAAATTAAAAGCATTAACTGTGTGTAAGTGGTCCTCAGGTTGTCGTTTACCCACCTTTAAACTTGAATTAACTGGTCTTTTTCAGCTTTAATAAAATGTAAACACATTCTCCTGTCTTGGTCACCTGTATGCTGAAGATGAAAAGGAAACAGTGTGCGGCTGGAACTCAATAAATAAAGAGAAACTAAAAATAATTGCCACGAATTCTGCAGGAACCTTTGAAGGCTGAAGCACAATCAGACTGCTCCGTCTTTGACCTCTTATTCTCACCAGGAAGAACACAAGTAATTCAGTTTGATGCCGAAAAAAACCCACCAACCAAATCAAATGAGAAAGTGAGATACAAAAATAATGCAGAAAGGTACTGACCAGGACTTTGTACTGGCCGGTGAGGTTTGGCGGCTCACACAGCAGTTGGCTCTCAGACACAGTGACCGAGCAGGGCGTCTCTCCTAACAGAACGGTGTAGTTCAGCTTCACCCCTCCTGATGCCGGGGGAACCAGGTTTCTGCCCTGTGGGCGTATAGTGATGGATGAAGAGGTGTGAAATTAAAGGATAAACTCAGACACAAAAACACACAGCTCAGTGAAAATCGGGCAGTTTCGCAAATGCACAATGTGTCAGCTAAATTAGATTCACTGGTTTGGGCACAGCTGCCTTGAAATATGACTCCATACGGAGATCAGACACTGTTAAGACGTTTCACTGAGCAGCTAAAGATCAAGAGAAAGAAGTAAAAGATATTCTTTGTGTTTCCACTGAAACACATCTTGTCCTCTTCAGACCAAAATACAAGGACAGAATGATACTGACGATTTATCTAACTGCAGTTTTTCTGTTTGACATTGTGATATCGATTCAATACTCGATGTGAAACGTTTTGAACTGAGATCTTTTCAACTATTTTAAAATGCAAATGATAAAAACAATTAAAAAATACCGTAATTTCACGGCTATAAGACGCATGTAAAAGTCTTAGATTTTCTTCAAAATGAGCGGTGCGCCTTTTTGTGCGGTGCGCCTTGTGTGTGAAAAAAGGCAGATCTAAAAGAAAACGCGGTGCCCGCGAGGCGGACCTGAAAGAAAAGGCACGAGAACGTTAAAGAGTGAAGTGTGAGCGGTGTGGGAGCGATGGATGACCGAAGGAGACCACAGTTTCACGAAGGGTGAAAGGCAGCGCCGGGCGAGTTACGCTACAGTTTGCCAATGGATTGTAGATGCTTGGACTAACGTGTCTGCTGGTACTGTTATCCGAGCTTTCACAAAAGCTGGTATCTTTTCTGAGGAGCCGCACAGTACAGACAGTGACTTTGACAGTGAGGAGCGAAGTGGACCTGCTCTGTTGGATTTTGTGCAGCTGTTGGATTCCGAAGCAGAGGATGAGGACTTTGACGGATTTGAATAAAGACTATTACCGGTAATGTGCTTGTTTATACTACTTAAATAAAGTACAACCAAACTCAGTTTTGCTCCCAATCTATTTTTTAATACGCACATTTGCATGCTTGCGTGTGTGTTGTTGTAAGGCGGCGTGTGACTGAGGCTGCGCCTTTTCGTACGGTGCGCTTTATGTGTGTGTTAAATACAGCAATGGTGCACATAACTGAGGCTGCGCCTTTTCGTACGGTGCGCCTAATGGTTGTGAAATTACGGTAATCACTTTTAAGTTACTTTATTAAATTAATAGTCATTAATCAGTTCCTATTCAAAATAATCATCTTTATATTTAAAAATAAAATGTTTTTTTTAGGACTCTAGATTGTGCCTCCGGGTCCTTCCAGGTGAGTTGGAGGATGCAGGCGTGTTGAGAGAAGCCTGTGCTTCCCGTCTGAGGCTGTTGCCCCCGCGACCCTGCCCCGGATAAGCGGAAGACGACGGAACGGAACGGAGCTTGTGCCCCTTTGTGAATTTTTAAAAGATACTTTAACACAAGTTATCCTATTGGTTCACACCCTGACATCGACTTATTTTTGATTCATCATAAATAATACCTTAAGAATGATTGGAGAGCCTGGTTTTTGCTCCAAGATGCCGGTGTTGCTGAGAGGTTCAAAGTACGGGTTAGGGTAGTAGAGGAGGTTTGTGTTGTTGTAGACCAGCAAGGCTTGGACGTTGTTGAAGATGAAACCAAACTCATCAGCATGCTTCACTGTGTCCAAACCAGGAAGGTATTCAGCCATCAGAGAGGGAGCGAAACAGCTCATGCTGGTGGTGTTCAACACTTTACACACCTGAAAAAAATACAAACAGAAGGAAAATGTTGGAGAAAATGTTTCTGCGTTGCAGAAAAAACAAAACTTTAATCATAGTAGAAAAAGTTATAAAAAAGTCTTCTGGACAGTTTAATTCTTGAACGAGACGTTTCGACTTCCATCCGGAAATCATTTTCAATCTGAATGAAATGGACTGAAAACTGGACCTGAGTAAAAGGTAAAAACAAATAGTAAGGCAGGGCTCGACCAATGAGCCTGTGTTACCTATGATGGCCGTGAATGGCTCCTATTGTAGCCACAGACCAGTAAACGACCCTATTATAAAAATGCTAAAAGCCTAGTGAATAGAAATTCCTGCTAACGGGAGGCGTGAAACTGGGTCGTTAGCAGGAATTTCTTTTCTATTCACTAGGCTTTTAGCATTTTTATAAGAGGGTCGTTTACTGGTCTGTGGCTACAATAGGAGCCATTCACGGCCATCATAGGTAACACAGGCTCATTGGTCGAGCCCTGCCTTACTATTTTTTTACCTTTTACTCAGGTTAGTATAAATAGATCCAGTTTTCTGTCCATTTCTATCAGATTGAAAATGATTTCCGGATGGAAGTCGAAACGTCTCATTCAAGAATTAAACTGTCCAGAAGACTTTTTTATAACTTTTTCTACTATGGATCATTCCTGGATGAATGAGGGACTACACGGACCTAAAACTTTAATCATCAAAATAAAACATTTCTCTTTCTTTTCGCTGGTTTACAGTTGAAATCAGTGACTGTGACATATTCTTGCAGGTAAAAATCTAAACTGTGATCTTTAATGAAGTTCTTTGATTTTTTATACGAGCAAACTGCCAGTCAGATAATTGACAAATAAAACCCCCTTTCTTTTCAGACAAGTGGATTTATTCGCTCTCATTAAATCCGTCTTTACTGTTTAAGTTGCTTCTGTAAAACTGGAAATAAATCACGACCATCGACTCGCTATAAAACAAGAAGAAAGAACAGAGGCGGTGCTCCTCTGTTTCCTCAGGTAAAAGTTGAGCTATGGCTCTTTTATTACTTCTTTCCAGTTTTCTGGGATGAGAGACCCATCTTCCATCCATCCATCCTCCCAGCTCTGCTCTGCTCTGCAGGGAACAGATTGATCGCTGCACAGCTTTCTGAGGTTTTTATCTCCTTTCATTCCCTCCAGCTCTCACCCTCTAGGGGAGAAACTTAATTAGAGGTAAAGATCATCAAAGGTGCTGAATGCTGGCAACTACCTGTTGTGGAGAAAAACCAAGAAGATCGATGCAAACTCATCCGTGTAGCGCACACCCATTAGATTTAGCCAGTGTGATGTACGATGAGTCGCAGGCAGGGAGGCCATGTTTATCCACACTTTAATGAGCGTAAACATTACTTTTTAATGTTTCTTTATGTGATAAACATTGATTAAAGAAGGCATAATATTCTAAATCAATGTTTTGAAGGTTTTACTATGCTAAATGTTATTACATCAAAACATCATTCATGCATGTTTGAATCATTTGCGACTTCAGCCATCGAGTATTCAGGTATTATTCTAATTTGTTTTTGGCCAAGAATTTTGTTTTCTACCACACCCAACATTTTAATGTAAGCAGGAAGTGTTGTAGTGCACACACTCATCTCACACTTAATCCTAACAGAGAATTTTACACACATATACATATATATATATATATATATATACAGTACAGACCAAAAGTTTGGACACACCTTCTCATTCAAAGAGTTTTCTTTGTTTTCATGACTATGAACATTGTAGATTCACACTGAAGGCATCCAAACTATGAATTAACACGTGTGGAAGTATAGTACATAACCAAAAAATGTGAAACAACTGAAAATATGTCATATTCTAGGTTCTTCAAAGTAGCCACCTTTTGCTTTGATTACTGCTTTGCACACTCTTGGCATTCTCTTGATGAGCTTCAAGAGGTAGTCACCTGAAATGCTCTACCAACAGTCTTGAAGGAGTTCCCAGAGGTGCTTAGCACTTGTTGGCCCTTTTGCCTTCACTCTGCGGTCCAGCTCACCCCAAACCATCTCGATTGGGTTCAGGTCTGGTGACTGTGGAGGCCAGGTCACCTGGCGCAGCACCCCATCACTCTCCTTCCTGGTCAAATAGCCCTTACAAAGCCTGGAGGTGTGTTTGGGGTCATTGTCCTGTTGAAAAATAAATGATGGTCCAACTAAATGCAAACCGGATGGAATAGCATGCCGCTGCAAGATGTTGTGGTAGCCATGCTGGTTCAGTATGCCTTCAATTTTGAATAAATCCCCAACAGTGTCACCAGCAAAGCACCCCCACACCATCACACCTCCTCCTCCATGCTTCACGGTGGGAACCAGGCATGTAGAGACCATCCGTTCACCTTTTCTACGTCGCACAAAGACACGGTGGTTGGTACCAAAAATCTCAACTTTGGACTCATCAGACCAAAGCACAGATTTCCACTGGTCTAATGTCCATTCCTTGTGTTCTTTAGCCCAAACAAGTCTCTTCTGCTTGTTGCCTGTCCTTAGCAGTGGTTTCCTAGCAGATATTCTACCATGAAGGCCTGATTCACACAGTCTCCTCTTAACTGTTGTTCGAGAGATGTGTCTGCTGCTAGAACTCTGTGTGGCATTGACCTGGTCTCTAATCTGAGCTGCTGTTAACCTGCGATTTCTGAGGCTGGTGACTCGGATGAACTTATCCTCCGCAGCAGAGGTGACTCTTGGTCTTCCTTTCCTGGGGCGGTCCGCATGTGAGCCAGTTTCTTTGTAGCGTTTGATGGTTTTTGAGACTGCACTTGGGGACACTTTCAAAGTTTTCCATAATTGTTCGGACTGACTGACCTTCATTTCTTAAAATAATGATGGCCACTCGTTTTTCTTTACTTAGCTGCTTCTTTCTTGCCATAAAACAAATTCTAATAGTCTATTCAGTAGGACTATCAGCTGTGTATCCACCTGACTTCTCCACAATGCAACTGATGGTCCCAACCCCATTTATAAGGCAAGAAATCCCACTTTTTAAACCTGACAGGGCACACCTGTGAAGTGAAAACCATTTCAGGTGACTACCTCTTGAAGCTCATCAAGAGAATGCCAAGAGTGTGCAAAGCAGTAATCAAAGCAAAAGGTTGTTACTTTGAAGAACCTAGAATATGACATATTTTCAGTTGTTTCACACTTTTTGGTTATGTACTATACTTCCACATGTGTTAATTCATAGTTTGGATGCCTTCAGTGTGAATCTACAATGTTCATAGTCATAAAAATAAAGAAAACTCTTTGAATGAGAAGGTGTGTCCAAACTTTTGGTCTGTACTGTATATATATATACAACGTACAGTTTGTGCAACATCAGCACAGCAGATCTCAAATCAGTGACTTCTGACCTCTGTAGGTGGCATGCAACTATCGAAACCGGTATGAAGCAGGACGAGGATAACAGAGAGATCCAGCACGAGGCCACAAAAACCCAGAAACAGCAAAAGAGTCAGTCTGCCACTGCTCCCCCCATAACTCATACAGCCTATCACATTTGCAGTAAGTGTGATAAGAGCTGCAGCTCCCGCATTGGCTTACTCATCCACAGTCGAAGCTGCAAAAACAGATAAGTATCCAAGTGCAGACTCCATTGTGTCTGGAGACAATAGGACGCCAACGATACATTTATATATATAAAGTATACATATGAGCACCACAATAAGAAAAAAAAAAGTGCAAAGGCGAAAGAAGAGTTTTTTGCAGAAAAATTGCACATGCTCTGCTCATGCTCAGTCCTTCCCCACACATTTTTTGTAATTAGACCGAAACGAGATTATTAAAAAAAAAAAAATAAAAAAAAAATAGGACCAGTAACTGATTGGGAAAACCACAGACTGTATTTAGGAAGCGTTAATGGAAAAAAATATATCAGTTCCAGGGTTCTTCTTCACACGAAGCAGTTCAACTTGCTAGAAGACATCTGATGCGTTGCTGTCGTTTCTACACCAATCTTTTTGGTTTTTTTCATAACTTTAATAATCTTCCCAGCCTTAAAAAAAGAAAGCGTTAGTTTAGCTAAATTGATGTGCTTTATAATGTTTTACTCTGTGTTGTGCATATGCTGAGGGGCATGGCTGGAAGGAGTGAGAGAAGAGGGGACTCATAGAGCCCACAAGATGCCCATCCCGAGATTGATAAATAGCTGCCAGGGAGACTTTTAGACTCTTAAAAATGTTATTTATTGGAACCCATCTTACTTATGCCTACCCTAAAAAAAAGTTGAATTTCAATGGGCGTTACTCCAGCCTTCAGACCGTTTATACTTCTGTAACCCTTTTGGGAGTTCTATATCTTTAAAACCACTGGAGGGATTTTAATGAAACAGTTCCGTTCCGTCATCTTCCGCTTGTTCCGGGGTCGGGTCGCGGGGGAAACAGCCTTAAACGGGCAGCCCAGGCCTCTCTCTCCCCGGCTGCATCCTCTAGCTCACCCGGAAGGATCCCAAGTCGTTCCCCGGCCAGCTCTGAGACATAGTCTCTCCAGCGGGTCCGGGGTCTGCCCCTTGGTCTCCTCCCGGTGGGACGTGCCCAAAACAGCTCGCCCGCGAGGCGCTCGGGGGGGCATCCTGACCAAATGCCCGAACCACCCCATCTGGCTCCTCTCGACCTGGAGGAGTAGCGGCTCGGCACCGAGCTCCTCCTAATAATGAAACAGTAACTCAAAAAAAAAAAAAAAACAATAGCTGAAGAGGTTTTCAGGGTCAGGCAACCAAAGGTCACTATTGGAGAAGTTGAGGTCACAAATTTCTTCTTCTTCTTTCGGCATTTCCCTTCAGGGGTCGCAACAGCAAGTCAGTTTCTTCCATCTAATCCGAGGCCCTGGTGGGGATCTGGCTCCGGCCTCGTTTTTTTTTATCATGGACCCTGGATCATGGCCGGTGATTGCAGGTGTGCCTCGGCTCCTGGTGTGGAGGATCCTCAGACACCGTTTCCTCAGGTGTTTCATCACAAAGTTTGATAACCTTAAACATATGACTGCTTCGGCCTCAAACATTCATTTTTAATAAAGTTTGTGATGATGTGAAAGCGGAGGCCTATTGTTGAAAATCCTCAGCATCACCCTTTCATCGGTCGTGTTTTTACATAAGTTTCAGTGTCTCTTTTAGCCACGTAATCACTTTTAGTAGTGGGAATCTTTCTGGCACAACACTGGTCTACTCACTCTGGCTGTTTGCAAAGAAACTTTTTTTGTGTGTGTATGACATCCCGTTTCTGCAAGCAGCAGCGGCGGCGCATGACGAGAGCAAAAAAGATAAGCCGCTTGTTAAAAATAGATAGCTCAGCCAGATAGCACTCCTGACAGGCTTTCACCAACTTTTTGGTTCTGTGAAATCACATTAACCAGTGATAAGTTATAAGAAGAGATGAGCGTTAATGAAAATTTTACACGAGCCTCGCTGTGCTGGACCAGAAGTAATGATCGCTATCTGCGTTCAGCCACAAATAAAAGCTTTTTGTTCATTATATGGACCATGTGTGATGTTCAACACACAACACCGCTTTCTTTTTCATGGGGAAATCGTCATAAAATCATCTCATTTAAACTTTTATCCATCCAACTTTTAGATAAAAGCAACTGCACATCTACTGGATGCAGGCTGTTAGGCAAACAGCACAGGGTTAAAACTCTGGATCAAAAAGTTCAAATAATATAACAGAGTTCAAAGATGTCCTGGCTGGAAGGGATGTCGACAGTGGTGGATGAAGTACTCACTTTTTGTACTTAAGTAAAAGTACAGATAATTAGGCAAAAAATTTACTTAAGTAAAAGTACCAATAAAAAAATCTACTTAAGTAAAAGTACAAAAGTAGTTGGTGTAAATTGTACTTTTTAAGTAAAAAGTAAAAGTGTTCGATCATAATTCAAGTGATATTTTTTTGTGCTATAGGGTGTCACCATGGTAACCAGGATAAATACTCTGCAGGGGTGTGATCCCCCCTCTTTCCTGCCTCTTTTGGTCCACAAAATAAATAAATAAATAAAAATAAAATAAAAGGGGACAAGTGAAGCTATCCCCTAGAAGGGCCAGTGAATGGGCCGCCAAAATGGAGGAAAATGACACTTATTTTTTAAAATGTTTTGGGGGCGAGGCCCCCAGTCACTATATATTGGCTTTGTCAAACCCCGCCCCCCTTTGGAAAATCCTAGAACCGCGCCTGCTCCGTGTAATGATGGCTCAACTTTTTATTTAGAAGTAAACACAACGATCTTCTGACTCTTTTTAATTTGTACTATATTTGATGTTAGGTTTTTGGCGCTGAATGAATGTGGAAAATGTTTCTCGATTCATGACTTCTTCTCCCGATCAACTGCTTCTTTTGATTTTGACGATGCGGCTTCAAGATGCGCTAAAAAACCTGTGTATTTTACAAATTCCTGAACGAAAGTGTAACGAAAAATGTAAAACACACTTTTAAAAAATAGCAAAGTAAAAGTACAGATATTTACTCTAAAAATGTAGTGAAGTAAAAGTAAAAGTACCGGTCTTAAATTTTACTTAAGTAAAGTACAGATACACAATTTTTTTACTTAAGTACAGTAACGACGTACATTTACTTCGTTATGTTCCACCACTGGATGTCGATGATAGTGACTACGATGACCCAACAAAGACGCCTTTAAATAGGCACCAGGATCCATAGGTGTATGTGATCAGACTAATCACCTTCTGGTGTCCCTTATCAGGGTGATGAGGGAAGAAGGACGCTTTTCTTCAGGGTAAGTGATCAAGACACTCTCTAGACGGGTATAAAGATGTTGAAGGTTTGATACTAAATAAAAATGAACTTAGTGTGGGTTTGGCAAGAAGACATGTTTCGTAGACCAACCCAGATGCTCCTGCATTGGAACAGCAGGACATTTGCAAGTCAACTAAAACTCTGAATTCCATCTGGTTACTGAGCCGTTTTTTTTCACCCACTGTCATCACATTCTGTCTCTTTTATTCTCAAATTGTCTTCCTCAGTGAACCCTGTTAAAAACTGCACCTGTCATCCTGTGGAGTGCTATAAAGGGAGTACTATCTGAAACCAGATTTTCAGATGTTTCAACATTATTCCCATCAAAAACGCACCTGAAGTGCTTTTCTATTTCATTCAGGTTTATTTGAGTACTTTGCAAGCTTTCTCATCCAGTCTTTGGATAGTATTTAAATGCAAGGTTTTTCTTGGCTGTGTCTTTTGTTCTCTGCCACAAGTCCCGCCATTTCTGAGCAGACAAAATGACCATATTTATAAAGTATTTAGAACAATACACTCTTTTTTAAAGCAAATGACTGAGACAACAGTTATAAAAATAAAAATAAACTGGCGTTCTTGCATGAAAACAAAGATTTTCTTTTTATTTCTATACTCTTAACTCTTATACTTTTATTTGATCCTGTTTTGTTTCAGTGCACGCAGACGTATTTGATGTAAAAAGGTAATATATCGTCTTAAACTTTAAAATTCTCAACTTTCAAATGCTTTTTTGACCACTTTTCTCCTAAAAGCAGTGACCATAAAACAAGAAAAAATAAGCTTTCCAAAAAAGAGTTTACAAAAGCCCATCTATCCCTTTGGATGTGAGAAGCAACGCATCAGAGCGTGTTATAAAGTGAATTGAGGTCAACAGAACAAGAAAATAATTGGAATCGTGGCCTCATCTGTCTTATTTATCCAGTTTTGGATGGAGCAGAGTTGCTTTAAGGCAGCGCTACTCCAACCCTGTGGCTGAATACATTACAGTGATCTACTGTGTGGTTCCAACCCACTCAATCCTTCAAAGGTCTCTGGCCGGGGAAGTGGAGAGAAAGAGAGACGGAGCTGGCTGTAGAGAAGTACTTCAGAAAAATGAGAAGGGTTCAAAGAGCCAGAGGTCATGCGAAGGCCAACCTTTTACTTCTAGCCACTATGTCTGATGTTTGGATTGCTTCTTTTTCAGCTTGTCGACTATTTGAGAAACTTCAGCTACCATCCGTCTTTCCAGGAACTTTAATGACCAGATAGCCTGCCTGTTTCTTGTTTACTCCAAACGACAAGTCGTTAGAATCTTCTTTAGTTTCTATATCTCTCTGGATATCTATCTGCACAGCCCGGTCTGAGCTATAAACTCACATTACATTCATATGGCATTTTTATCTGGACTTCAAAATACAATATTTATCAAGAGATTGTGATGAGGACCATATTAAAACAAAATACCTCACATTTACAAACTGTATGTATGTTCATAAAAACATAATTGACAATGGATTTGTCATAATCCCCTCCCCTGCCACCAGAGGGAGCCCTGGACCTTCTCTCACCACCCTGATTAGGGACACCCGAGGGTGATTGGTCTGATAACACACACCTGCGCATCCTGCTGCCTATTTGTAGGCAATCCCTTCCAGCCAGGGCTTCCTGGCTGCCTGACCAGAAGTTTAATCTTTGTATAACTTTCAAACCTTTTGATCCTGAGTTAGTCCTGTACGCTTTGTCTTACAGCTTTATTGGACTTTTGGTTAATAAATTCTGTTTTGTTGTCTTGCATTTGGGTCCTCCTTCCTTCCACATTCCCACACCCTGACAGGACCACTTAGCACAAAAAACTAAATGACGTGAAAGCAAAACTAATAAGACAGTGCTAAGGTATGTGAGGAAGAATATAGATTATTTTATATCACAAGAAAAATATATACCATAATATGCCATCATTTAAGGCAGTTATAGTTATTCTCAGAATGGTTTTGACACAATTTTTTGCTTGGTTTTGAATAACTTGAAGTGATATTTATGAACTCTCACAAATGAGAAACATGCATTTTCTTTTAAATAAAGATTTTTTTCCCTTCAAAGTGGGTGCTCTTTTCCACAGAATCAGTCTTTGATGTATTTTCGGTTGGTAAAGAAGCAGCTAAATGTGTTCAAAAATAAGTCTGTGTAGTCCCTCATTCATCCAGGAGTGATCCATAGTAGAAAAAGTTTCAAAAAAGTCTTCTGGACAGTTTGATTCTTGATTGAGACGTTTCGACTTCCATCTGGAAATCATTTTCAATCTGAATGAAATGGACAGAAAACTGGATCTATTTATACTAACCTGAGTAAAAGGTAAAAAAAATAGTAAGGAGGGCTCGACCAATGAGCCTGTGTTATCTATGATAGCCGAGAATGGCTCCTATTGTAAAAGCTTAGTGAATAGAAATTCCTGCTAACGAGAGGCGTGATGACCCCTCGTTACCCAGTTTCACGCCTCTAGTTAGCAGGAATTTCTATTCACTAGGCTTTTAGCATTTTTATAATAGGGTCGTTTACTGGTCTGTGGCCACAATAGGAGCCATTCACGGCCATCATAGGTAACACAGGCTCATTGGTCGAGCCCTCCTTACTATTTTTTTTTTACCTTTTACTCAGGTTAGTATGAATAGATCCAGTTTTTTGTCCATTTCATTCAGATTGAAAATGATTTCCGGATGGAAGTCGTAACGTCTCATTCAAGAATTAAACTGTCCAGAAGACTTTTTTGAAACTTTTACTACTGTGTTCAAAAATACTTGAATTTAAGAAAACAATTGTTGTAATTGTCTATAGATATTGGTTAAATTTGTGTCAGCCTAGTTTTTTTTTTTTTTTTTAATTTAGTCAGCTTTTTTAATTACTTATGGCGTACCCTTCAGATCAACATCTGATCACCCTTTAGCCACAAAGATTGCATTTCTGTTTTAGGCAGTTGTTACCCATCCTGTTTCCATTCCTTCAGTCTACTCCACCCTTTTCAGTTTATTTCACCCGAGGAAAAAATACCCTCAGCGGTCTTTAATTATTTTGGCAATTGATTGCAATTTTTCAACAGGTTTTAATCGCTAAAAGTTTTGGTCTTTGTCTCTTGTGACTCCGTACATAAAACTTCAATCAGTGACATCGAACATGTTACCAGTCAGGAGGAGAATCAAAGATCGTACAGCTTTCTAAAAACTATAAAACCACCTCTTTTCAATAATGTTTATTTTGCAAAAACGATTTCTTTATTTTCACTTACGTAAAAATGACAGTTTCATTGGTGACAACTGTAATGCAACTGTCGTTGGTATTTTAAATGTATATTTTCTGTAACAAATGATTAAATTAAGATACAAACAATAGAGGTGACACTTTTCTTTCATCCATATTTTTTTATTTCAACTGACAAAATAATAAAATGAATCAAACTGTTGCTTGAAGAGCCATTGAATTGAACTGAAATTCTTTTGCCATCCCTGAAAGAAATTTTGAGTAAACAGTTGCCATGGTTGCCTAGAGTTTTTTTTTGGAAATCTCTCAGAGGTTGAACATGGCTAAAAACTCCTCTGATCAAAACATCTGGTTGTTAAAACTACCATCATGGTATAAAGTAAGGGCTGAAACAACTAATCGAATTAATCGATTATACTCGATTATTGAAATAGTTGTCGACTAATTTAGTCATCGATTAATCGTTTGGAAGTTTTTGCTGTCAACTGCACTTAATATTACACAACTTGATTGTTTTTTGTGTATTTTTACTCATGTTAACCTAGGCCATTTTTGTTTGGTACTATACCTTTGAACAAGGTTAAAATTGCAAATCTAAAACTGTTAACGATTTCTTGTTTTTAAATGTGATCCTGGATGGTCAACAGTTTACAATTTGTCTTTTTTAGCCAGTACTATAAAACACATTTTATGGGTGCTCGTGATTTATCTTTATTGTACACAGTAAGCCAATTTATTATTTTATATTTGCTGTAGAAATGGTAATATACTCCATTATATACATACACATATATATTACATTTCATAGAAAGATTAACATTTTTACTTATTAGAATGAGCCCACCGTGTTGTTTAAGTGGTTATGAGTTGTGTTTTGCATAACTAAATTCAATAAAATGCCAAAAACTATTATTTATTAAGTTGCCAATTTTATCCGATTAATCGATTAATCGAGCCAATAATCGCCAGATTAATCGATCATCGAAATAATCGTTAGTTGCAGTCCTAGTATAAAGGTCCTATCATGCGAGTTTTAACTGTAACAAATGTAATAAATGAAATCCTTCTGGGATAAAAAATGGTGCAGGGTTGGAAAAAAAACCCTTTAAGCTTTAATCACGATTACGATGAATGTTTCAATTGTGAATCTGCTGACAGATTCGAAGCGTTTTACAAAGAAAATTGCCTTTTTTTTCCTCTCCTTGTGAATCTGTATAGGTGCCACGAGGGAGAGGGAAAAACAGAAGCAATCTAGAATGAGACAGGTGATTATTTGAAGGCCGTTTGAGAGACAGCAGCTCTTATTACTAGAGGCTGCTCTGGTGTTTGCCTTCCTCTCGTGACATAAACTGAAGAGGGTGGAGTAGACTGGGGGAAGCGACACAAGATGGGTAAAAATTCACGTTTTGTGACTTAAGGGTGATCAGATGTTCATGCAAGTGTCTTTTAGAAGGTTGGAACGGTTTGATAAAACAAAAGAATGTCTTGATCTTTCTCCCTTCTGGTTATTTCTGACCCCGCGCTGCCTAACCTGAACCGAAGCCTGCCCAGGTTAGCAACCAGCTACACCTACCCACACCCTTATTACCTCAATAAACTGGTTAAACTTGGCTGTGCGTCGGGTTCCTACATCTCCACCACATGACAAGGAGGTTGGAACCATCATTTTTTAAGCTTTAGAAACAGCCGACATTACAGAACCCTTCAGTTCAAATTGTTTCTATTCTTCGAAGCAGATCTGAGAACTTGTAGATGATGTTTAGTGTTTGAATATCTACAGAGGATTTTAGGAAATTACTGAAAGCACCGGGATGAGGAAACAACAGCCTTGACTTGTACGTAGTTCCAGCATAAAGAAGATTTTGGAAGTTTAGGAGATCATTTTGCTTGGTAGGGTTCACAACATATTAGTTTGAAACTTGTTCCTTTGCACTGTTCACTCTGGTTTCTGGCACTTAGTTAATTAATGTGCTTTATATCCTTCTTGTCATGGTTCCCTTGTTCACCACCAGAGGGAGCCTGGGACCTTCCCTCAACTGCCTGATTTGAGACACCTGATGGTGTTTAAGCAGCTGCCTTTGAAAAGGCAGTCTGCTTTCTAGGTCTTCCTGGGTGCCTGACCAAGACATGCCTGTGTAACTTCTACCATGAGACATTCTGTTGATCCATGTGTTTTTCTATTACAGTATTATTGGGCTGGTTCATTAAATAAATCATGTTTCTTGTCCTGCACTTGGGTCCTCCTCCTTCCCTCTGCACCCACGACGATGACAGGACAGTTCTGTTGAATGGCCACCAATACAAGTGCACATGCTTTTTAATAGGCTGGTTTTTATGTATTAATAACTCTCGGCTGAGTTCCTTCATGTTTTTTTCTATGAATATGTGAAGAAAACAGACTTTTTCTAGGCTTTGAATTTGCTCTACGGATGATAGTCTCTGGAATGTGAACAGATCTTGGGGCGATGAAAAACTTTTCCAATAAACTGGTTATTTTACTTGTAACAGAATAAGCTGAAATAAAATGAACAAAAACTGGTCTCCTATGGGGGAGTTTTGGCAGATGTTTTTTTTTTTAACTGGATATAAAAACTTTAGTAAATGTGACGAGTTTTAAACTTTCTTTGCAATCTTTAACTTTTGCTGTTATCTTTATTCTTTTACTGATGACTTATTTGTTCCGTTCCGTCATCTTCCGCTTGTTCCGGGGTCGGGTCGTGGGGGCAACAGCCTCAAGCGGGCAGCCCAGGCCTCTCTCCTCTAGCTCACCTGGAAGGATCCCAAGTCGTTCCCCGGCCAGCTGTGAGACATAGTCTCTCCAGCGGGTCCGGGGTCTGCCCCTTGGTCTCCTCCCGGTGGGACGTGCCCGAAACACCTCGCCCGCGAGGCGCTCGGGCGGCATCCTGACCAGATGCCCGAACCACCCCATCTGGCTCCTCTCGACCTGGAGGAGGAGCGGCTCGACACCGAGCTCCTCCCGGATGGCAGAGCTCCTCACCCGATCTCTGAGTGAGAGCCCAGCCACCCTGCGGAGGAAGCTCATTTCGACCGCTTGTACCCGCGAGCTCCTCCTTGAGCCGCCACCTTAACGTGGTGGAGGGGTTTGCATGCCCCAATGATCCTAGGAGCTATGTTGTCCGGGGCTTAATGCCCCTGGTAGGGTCACCCAAGGCAAACAGGTCCTAGGTGAGGGGCCTGACAAAGCGTGGCTCAAAAATACCCCTATGAAGAAATCAAACATGGCCAAGTTGCCCTTGCCCGGAAGCAGGTCACCGGGGGCTCCCCTTGGAGCCAGGCCAGGGTGGGGCACGCGTGCGAGCGCCTGGTGGCCGGGCTTTTACCCATTGGGCCCGGCCGGACTCAGCCCGAACAGGGGACATGGGCCACCCTTCCAGCGGACTCACCACCTGCAGGAGGGGCCATACGGGTCGGGTGAAGGAGGAGATGACTTATTTGCTTTTTTAAAAAGGGTTCATGAATGAAAAAGGATATTTTAACCTACAAATTAGGCAATTAGTTATTAAATAAAGATTAAATCCAGTTCAAAATTAATGAAGTATACAACTGCGTAACGGATAAAGGAGATTAGTTAGACTAAGAGTCAGTATCTCCAGTCCCTGCTTGCACAGGTCTTACCATTCACTGCTGGTAAAGATTAGCCCCCCCCCCCATTGAGAATACAAACACATCAGCAGTGTAAATATACCAGTACCCAAACGCTCACGTTCATACAATGTCACACTGTTTCCTGTCTGCTACGTCCGCTGCTCCCTAACCACAGTATCACCACAGGAAAATTTAATTATCTCCTGTTTACATCATGGTCTGGTGGAATAGCCAGTTTATATTGTCTATAACATGTACATGTTGTTGTGCCTGCCTAAATTTCAGCTGGTAAACGTAACAACAGAAGCTCAAAACAAACATTACAACAAGTTCTGTTCCATTATTTTTCGGTTTGTCAGGGACCAAGGGACGAGGGCTATGGCCTCTGCTGGGAAGCTCAGGCTTCCCTCATCCTAGCAACATCCTCTGAGAGAACCGGGAGGATCTAAGGTGTTCCCTTGTGGGACGTGCTCAGAATATCTCTTTAATGAGGCGTCCGGGAGGCATCCTAACTATTTACCCGAACCACCCCATCCTGTATCTCCTGACCTGGAGGAGCAACGCCTCTACTCTGAACTCTTAATGGAAGGCAGGACCTCCTCACTCTGTTTCTGAGCGAGAGCCCAGCCACTCTACAGAGGAAGGCAATTCACTCTGGTCTCTCGTCATTTCGCACAAGTCTTTCGTCTTTAAAGACTTCCGTGGAGAGCGGCGTGGAAGAGTCCTGGCTATTTTTGACGTTAGCTCAGTGGTTAGAGCGTTCATGCTCGGACTGGAAGTCCGCGGGTTCGCTTCCCACAGAGAGCACATCCAGGGTCCTTGGAAAAGACACCTAACCCCCACTTCTCCCACCATTGGCGCCGTCGAAGGGCAGCCTGCTGCGGTGTAAGGAGTGCAGCACACAAATTTCCCCGGTGAGGGATGAATAGAGTAATCCTTTATTCTTTTAGCCTTTAACTTTGGCTGCTTGTATCTGGGATCTGGGTTTGTATCCGGACCCAAGACTATTTAAACAAGATAGAAAAATGTGAAATCATCAATGCCTTTCTTAGAAAATTGCATACAGTGTGTTTACGATGTTTTACAGCCTTTAAAGATCAACTTTAATTGAAAAAATATATAGTTGACTAATTTACAGATTGTATTTATTGCAGGGTTTGTTTTAGAAAATAATTCCTGTGATTAACAAGGGACTATTAGTTACAACTACATGCTGGATGATAACCGTTAACAACTCTAAATGCTTTAGAGGACAGATCAGCATTCACATCACCCATTCACCCCACGCTCCTTTGCTCCATTTTCCCACCGACCCACTTTACCCTAAACCGTAGAGAGAAAAATCTCATATTCTTAATTAAACAAGGACCTCCAGGACAGCGGCTCCAATGTAATTTGTAACGATTTCTTGCAGGCAGGACCTTGATTATGCTGACCAAAGACTTCTGACTGCAGTTAATCTTCCGTTGAAAGCCATTTAGAGTCTCTTTGACCCGATCGCCCAATCCTCCAAGACCGTCTAAAGCTCCAACTGCTTGTTGTCTGCTTTTATTCATTTGCATGCACTTTGGAAACGGTTAGCTGGCACCACTTAGAAATAAGCCAAGAGCTTTTTGTCTTTTCTTTTTTTTTTTTTTACATCGGTGTCATAAAAAGAAAGAATCTGCATGAGTGAGAATGGGCAGCCCAAGTGAGAACAACAAGAACTGTTTTTTTTAATCGTCTACCTTAACCAGGTCAGTAAACAACTTATTAATGTAACTTTACCAACGCCTTTAAGCTTTGGTATGTTTTTTTTTTAAACAGCAACACATTTGAGACAGGAGTGTTAAATTATTAATGAGGATAAAAATGTGGGATTAGTAAACATGAACTTCTATTAAGAGTTCATGAGATAAAAGGGTTTTCAGACTTAAAAATAAAATACACTCCAATAGGGCTGCAACTAACGATTATTTTGATGATCGATTAATCTGGCGATTATTGGCTCGATTAATCGATTAATCGGGTAGAATTGACAACTTAATAAATAATAGTTTTTTGGCATTTTATTGAATGTAGTTATGCAAAACACGACTCATAATCACTTAAACAACACGTTGGGCTCATTCTAATAAGTAAAAATGTTAATCTTTCTGTGAAATAAAGAGGGAGAATATTACCATTTCTACAGCAAATATAAAATAATAATTCTACTTACTGTATACAGTAAAGGTAAATCACGAGCACCCATAAAATGTGTTTTATAGTACTGGCTAAAAAAACATAAAATGTATACTGTTGACCATCCAGGATCACATTTAAAAACAAGAAATCGTTAACAGTTTTAGATTTGCAAATTTAACCTTGTTCAGAGGTATAGTACCAAACAAAATGGCCTAGGTTAACATGAGTAAAAATACACAAAAAAAAAACAATCAAGTTGTGTAATATTAGGTGCAGTTGACAGCAAAAACTTTCTACACGATTAATCGATGACTAAATTAGTCGACAACTATTTCAATTATCGATTGTAATCGATTAATTCGATTAGTTGTTTTGGCCCTACACTCCAAACAGGAAGAAAGAGGCATCCATAATACGGAACGAGACAAACTGCTGAATCACAACCATGGAAGCCGTCAAAACAACTTACAAAATTACAGAGAAGTAAATCAGTAAACCCATACCAGATCTGAACGATCAAAGGTTTGTTTGGGTCTTTTTAGATTCTAAATAACAATTTTCTTTAAATTAGAAATGTTCTGATGTTCTCCTGTGATAGGGGCGTATACCTTCAAAAAGCTCACTCCTGGTTGGGAATATGGGTTCCATGCAAACTTAAACTGAACCAATGACTGCATGTTTCTGATTCTGAAAAGTCAATGTAGAGCTGATCATAAGGCAAAAAAAAGGAAACTAAATTGGCTTCATTTTAATGAAGCTAAACGTTCTGGGAGACCTTACACTCAGAAGGCTCATGCTATCTATAATCAATGTCTCTGGACAACACAGTGAAGAGCTGGAAAATTTTAATAGAAATTTAGAAAAAACATAACATGCTGGACTCAGATTGCTGCAGAAATGTCCTCAGACTAACTGTTTTGTTAAGTTTAAACCAGTAATTTTATTGATTTTCAGCCCAATCTCATATGGCTATCTGACAGGTAGACAGAAAAAGTTTTTTGAGTTGCTGGTGTATTGTAGAGCAAAGCCAAGCCCTGAACTCGGGTCAGAAGTTGTAAATAAACAATATTTCACACATAAAGACAGTTCAGGTTATCACACAAAGACACAGAAACCGGGTAAATGCCTCCCGGGCCTGAGAGAAGAATTTCTGCTTCAACACAGCATAGTTAAGATGCTTCGTGCTTCTGGCTTGGATGCCCACTGGACACCTTCCAGGTGACGGTTAGGACACATGCCACCGCCAGGATGCCTCGGGGCACACACACAACATACCGAACATTATGTCTCTCCACTGACACAGAAACATCAACAAGAGCTGGAAGAAGTGATGAAATTTGAAGATGTTCAACTCTGTCCACAACCCTGACCTGGATACGTAGAGGAAAATGGATGGATGGCTTAAGAGTTTTCAATAAATACTGCATGCTGATTACACTCACTGCCAGCAGTATCCGACAAAACTGTAAAAAGCAAAAGGGAGCGGAGGGGTTTTAGAAGATGGCACTAATTTCCAAAGCTAAACATAGATTGACTTGCCTTCATCGCATCGTATGATGAGTCAACTTTGACTCATTTCCTGTGTATTTATCCACAACAGAACAACATCAAACACTGCAGCACATACAGGAACATGGAGTTGTTCTTACATTGACGGACTCACGGCCAGCGTACTTCACACGGATCCTGGGCTCTTGGACCACATCCAGATTAGTCCCGGTCACCATCAGAGGGGTGTGGCCGCTGAAGACAGGAAAAAAACGACAAAATACCAATTCAGTCATAAATATTCATACACAAACATGGATGCCTATATCTTTTTGAAGATATATATTCAGGTATATATACTGTATCTATACTTATACATAGAGATCTATCTATCTCTCTCTCTATATATATATATATATGTTTATATACTGTATATATCTATATATATATATATATATATAGATATATATATCTCTGTTTATATCTATGTATGAAATCCCTTTTTATACATAGGGATTTAAATGTGTGTTTTAAAAAATCCCTTTTTAAAAACAAACATTGATCTTCCTGCATTTTCTTCATTTATTTTAGCAATTTTTCTGTTCATTATTTTGATGATGTGTGAATTTTTATTTTATCAGAATCAGAATGCTTTTATTGCCATGTCAGTGAAAAATATCAGAGACTAGGAACTTGTTTTGGTACTGGTGTGCAAAAATATAAAATTTATTTATTTGTTTATATTGTTTATATTTGTTTATTATTTATAATTTAATTTATTTGTGCATTTTATTGTTTCATTCATTTGACCATTAAATACTATAAACAAAATCAAACAGGTCAAAATGTTAAAACAATTTTCCTGTTTTAGTCACAGGCTCTGTTTGTTTGCTGACGACATGATTGTATTTCTGCCTAAAATTTGAAAAAAAAAAAAAAAAGCTAAAAACATTCAAACTTTTCCCCCTTTTTTAATTCATACTTTCTTCCATTTGATTTTTGGTCATTTTTTGCTTTATAGTCACTGTTTTTTTTAATCAATTATTACTTTTTTCATTTCATTCCCAGACCGATCCACATGGTGTTGTAGTGAATGCTGTTTGCTGCTGAGACGTTGAAAAGACGAAGCTCATTCAGCTGATTCAAACGAACACGCCACAATGCCCCACTCATTCAGATCTAACAAAACATGACTCACTGTACAACATAATAAGTGGTTGAGAATTTGTGCAGCCTTACAGCTGTAAATATGAGACAAATTAACTCGCCATGATGTTTATGCACAACTTCATGAACAGCTGGAAAAACTAAATTACTTTTGTGTTAAACAGCTTTCTGGTTCTCAAACAAGTCATTTTACTATTTTTTCTCTGTTAGGGTACATTTGAGTCACTAAGCTTTTGAATGACTATTATGATAACCTACAGTCATTTGAAGTCTCCTGCTTTCGGAGAGGCGATAGCTCAGTAGTAGAACGTTCGTCCTTGGACCGGAAGTTCTCCAGATTAAAAAAAAAAAAAGCTCCACTGAGCTCATGTCTAGGTGTCCTTGGGAAGACACCTAAGACCCCATCGTGGAAGCCTGCTGCGGTGTGATGCAGCACACTAATTTTGTCGCTGACGGATGAATAAAGTATCATTCTTTTCTTCTTAGAAGACTTCAGGCTTTTTTTTTTTTTTACTCCAATGAGCCTCTAAATGACTTAGTCTTTAAAAAATTCAGCCAAAACACCTCAGTTTTGATCTAGCGTCCACTACTGTTCAGGATATCGCAAAAAATATCTAATCACAATTTTTCTGTCTAATATTACAATATTACATCGATATCGAGGAATCATCCCGCCTTGCTTTCCATCTTTTGCAAGCTAACACTGAATGGCACTCAGTCTCACAGGTACCTTAATTTTAAGCATGATTATCCACCTCAGCCCATTAGAAGGATTATCTACAAGTATTTGTTTAAGCAAGTCTTCTGATATCAAAAGTGCCTCAAACTTGCCACTCGACACTCCTCCAGGCGATAATTCCATTGCTTTGCAACCCGGAGGATGAAACTGTGATTCAGTTTTGCCAACAAATTTGTCACTTTTTAGATTAAATCGATCAAACATTTAAATTTGTCCTTTGGTGCCAGATTAAATCCAAGAAGAGTAATCAAAGGTATTTATTTTCTTGGAAGGAGCTGATTAGAAATAATTACGCTGCTCTTTATTAAATGATATTATTGGTGTTTTTACGATGTTTAAAGGTCAGATAAGCAGGCTTCAGTTTAACAAGCAGACCCGCCGAGCATTGAGACTTTTAGAAATGTTTGGATATTAATTCTCTTTGCTAACTGGTGATTTATGTTTTCCATAATGAATGAAAAAAATCAAAGTGTCCTTGTAATCTAAAAAGAAATAAATACAAATCTAGCTTCCTGAATGTTGCTAAGAATTTTGACTTTACAGGCTTTTTGCAAAGACTACCATTGTTACATTTTTTTAACTTTCACAAAGACTTGCATTCTTAATCCAATTTTCTTACTTTTTTATAATCAGTTGTAGGATTTTAGGAATAAATAATGATAATAATAAAGAAACAGATTATACAAAAAGAGACAAACAGGAGAAAAAAAAGGGGTCGAGGGAAACAGATCTGCGATGTGATGAAGTTTTATTGCAGGACATCAATCGCAGGGGTTAAACAGGGACAGTTTGAATCAGTAAAATCATTTCCAAGCAGATGCGTTTTCCTCCAAGTCATTAGCACTAAAGCCGCTGGGACCAGCTCTCCTCCATAAAGCTCATTTTTCATCTGATTGTGAGTCGAGGGAGCGGCAGGATTGAATGCCGTGTTGCCCCGGTTCAGTCCAGGTGTTAGGACAGATAGTAGGAATTAGTCCATCTGTACTTAGCTGAGAGATGTGCAGACTAAGGTGGAATGATGGAGGCAGACTGGAGACGGTTTGGTCCACAGGAGCAATCCCTTTTTATAAAAATACAAATACTTATTAAAAACTTTCTCAAATGAAAACAAGTGATGCTCCAACCAGCGTGTAGAAGCGTTTCTTTGTTTTAATGTAGTTGATGAAAATCATATTGAGAAAATATGATCTAAATTAAAAAATTTAAAGACGGGGTACTCTGAAGCTTATCGTTTTGATATTGTGTACCCCCTCCCTCTACCCGTTTATTCGCTTCTCATCGGTGTGTACGTAAATCTTATTTGCTGCAAACAAAGTGTAGAATGAATCAAGAAGGTAAAAGCTAGTGTATCTTCTTATATACACTATTTATGATGAATAAGTTGAGAGGAAAGAGAGCAGCACCCGAGGGAAGAGACTGAGTGAGTGGACATCTGCTGCAAAAACACTTTCTGCTTATGTTAGAATGTAAACAAAATGATCAAGAACAACTTAGCATCCAAAAACTGGATGGAAGAGTTCTCTAATTGTGCAAAC
Source organism: Neostethus bicornis (assembly GCA_902685375.1). Taxonomy (NCBI): domain Eukaryota; kingdom Metazoa; phylum Chordata; class Actinopteri; order Atheriniformes; family Phallostethidae; genus Neostethus; species Neostethus bicornis. The sequence continues at coordinate 3,731,388 of LR738550.1, forward strand.
ATACATGTAAGAAATTGAAAACACATGTTTCAGATACGGCATGTGTGCATGGCAGTGAACAAAATCCGTGGCCGAGTCCAATTCGGTGCTGGAATGCTATCAAAATTCTGGATGTAAGAGCTTGCAAATTGTCCAAACATGCAGAATTAAAAAAAACCACATCAGGCATGTTTTTTTATGTAACAAAAATGCTCAAACTCCACAAAGTTTCTTTGGCACATAGCCCCCTCTTGGAAAATAATCGCAGTGTAATCTGGGGGTTGAGAGGGATCCAAATGGAAAAGTGAGGTTACAGGGAGAAGAGATAAACAAGGTGGAAGATTTTAAGTATCTAGGATCAACAGTCCAGAGCAATGGAGAGTGTGGAAAAGAGGTGAAGAAGTGTGTTCAAGCAGGCTGGAACGGGTGGAGAAAAGTATCAGGTGTGATGTGTGATAGAAGAGTTTCAGCTAAAATGAAAGGAAAGTGTACAAAACCGTGGTGAGAGCGGCCATGCTGATTGGTATAGAGACAGTGCATACTGAGGAAAAGACAGGAAACAGAGATGGAGGTAGCAGAGATGAAGATGCTGAGGAGCTCTCTGGGAGTGACCAGGATGGACAGGATCAGAAATAAGTATATCAGAGGAACAGCACATGTTAGAGGTTTTGGAGATAAAGTCCGAGAGGCTGGACTGAGATGGTTTGGACATGTACAGAGGAGAGAGAGAGAGTACATCAGAAGAAGGATGCTGGGTTTGGAACCACCAGGAAAGAGGACTAGAGGAAGACCAAAGAGGAGGTTCATGGATAAAGTGAAGGAAGACATGAAGATAGTTGGTGTGACCGAAGAGGATGCAGCAGATAGGGTTAGATGGAAGAAACTGACTTGCTGTGGCGCCCCCTGAAGGGAAAAGCCGAAAGGAGAAGAAGAAGAATCTGGGGGTTGACATTCATTTAAATCATCTCAGGAATTGCACTGCAGACAATTTTTTATTGAACCATTAGTTACTAAAATAACAAAGACTTCTCTTTGTTGGAAGAAGGAGTCAATAAAATGTGGGATTCGACTCTGTACTCAAAGGTGAGGTTGCTTTGGTGGAGTGTATGTGTGTGACTGCGTTGACACGATGACACTCATACACAACGTTCTCCAAAAATCAAGTTGCTTTATGACTTTAAAACAGAAACCTTTTTGCATATTTGGAAGGTTCAAAATGTGAATAAAAAGTGCCAAAAGGCGGGGATGTGTTTGGTATTACCTTGCGATGCTCCAGTCTGGCTCGATCCTTTGGACAGTCGGGTCGTCTATGTACTCGAATGTGAGGCTGTCCTTTATTTGGGCGTGGTCGACGCTCACGCTGATCTGAACCGGACCAATCCCGGACGGGGAAGGAGCAGAGTAACAGACTATCTCTGTCATTGTTCGCCTATGGGGAAAGGATAAAATCCTCATTACAACAAACATCAGAGAGGGATTGTACTTTGTGAGGTGTCCTACTATTTAATCTATTTGTTTTCTTGTCTCTGTCTTCTTGTTTTACCCTTTAACCCCAAGAACACCATGCCTACCATCAAGCACGGTGGTGGTAGTATTATGCTGTGGGCCTGTTTTGCTGCCAATGGAACTGGTGCTTTACAGAGAGTCAATGGGACAATGAAGAAGGAGGATTACCTTCAAATTCTTCAAGAAAACCTGAAGTCATCAGCCCGAAGGTTGGGTCTTGGGCGCAGTTGGGTGTTCCAACAGGACAATGACCCCAAACACACATCAAAAGTGGTAATGGAATGGCTAAATCAGGCTAGAATTAAGGTTTTAGAATGGCCTTCCCAAAGTCCTGACTTAAATCCCATTGAGAACATGTGGATAATGCTGAAGAAACAAGTCCATGTCAGAAAGCCAACAAATTTAACTGAACTGCACCAATTCTGTCAAGAGGAGTGGTCAAAGATTCAACCAGAAACTTGCCAGAAGCTTGTGGATGGCTACCAAAAGCACCTAATTGAAGTAAAAATGGCCAAAGGACATGTAACCAAATATTAGCATTGCTGTATGTATATTTTTGACCCAGCTGATTTCGTCACATTTTCAGTTTACCCATAATAAAGTCGTAAAAGAATCAAACTTCATGAATGTTTTTTGTGACAAAGAAGGATCTGTTCCAATCACTATATCAGAGAAAAATCAGAGTTGTTGAAATAACTGGAAACTCAAGACAGCCATGACATTATGTTCTTTACAAGTGTATGTAAACTTTTGACCACCACTGTAGGTTTTTATGTTTGCACCACACCAATAAAATTTTCCTTCAAAAAGTATTATTGTACTTTTAATTGAATTCAATTCAATAAATCCCTAATTGAGAATAACATAATAAATGTGCACAAGATGGTGCATGGATAAAGAAAGTAGGAATCAGAAAAATACCGCATAACGCCCTCTTAAAGAGAGCATTACCTCTGATATTACTCAGTTTATACACATGAGCAAAGACACCACCTACAGCAACAAATTACATTTTGCAATTTGTTCTACCAGCCTTGTTGAGTAATTATCTGGCTTAGAACACAGCATGAGCACAGGTGCACCCCTGTGCTCCCCACACAATACCCCATCGTACTGCTGCTGCATGCCTCTCTACATAGCTTTATTATCTCTGCACACACTGTGAATTTATCCCGACTCATTAAGAGAGAAGAGCTTAAAAAAGAACCTGCTCCCCCCCCTCCTCGTGCCCCCTCCCCCCGATCCTACAGAAACAATACAAGCACATTTAACTACATATTTCATTTAACACTTAAGATCTGAACACTAAACTGATCATTTTCTCATTGTTACTGTTTCACACTGTGTAGCTGAGAAGCAGAGTCTGTTTGTTTGTTCGAAAAATTGAATCGAACAATTACAAACTCCAATGAGACGTTGGAAAGAGTAAAAAAGAAAAATGTGGCCAATGGCCTGAAAACCTCCACGAAACGCTCAGGACTTTCGTGGAGTCCTGAGCGTTTCGTGAATGATAGAAAACTTGGGGTTCAATAATGTGAGGTACGGCTACTAACACCTTGCACATTTACTAAGGCTAATAGATTATTGTCACAAGATTTTTTAAGCTGAGTATGAAATGCAGTGTGCAAAAATAAAATAAATAGATAACTCTTCCTCTCCTTTCAGCATTTCCCTTCAGGGGTCGCCACAGCAAGTCAGTTTCTTCCATCTAACCCTATCTGCTGCATCCTCTTCGGTTACACCAACTATCTTCATGTCTTCCTTCACTGTTTCCATGAACCTCCTCTTTGGTCTTCCTCTAGTCCTCTTTCCTGGTGGTCTCAAACCACCAGGAAAGAGAGCTTATTCAACAGCTCTATACTGTTGACTAAAATGAATACAAAGAAAAAAATCTTTCCGTTCCGTTCCGTCATCTTCCGCTTGTTCCGGGGTCGGGTCGCGGGGGCAACAGCCTCAAACGGGTAGCCCAGGCCTCTCTCTCCCTGGCTGCATCCTCTAGCTCACCCGGAAGGATCCCAAGTCGTTCCCCAGCCAGCTGTGAGACATAGTCTCTCCAGCAGGTCCGGGGTCTGCCCCTTGGTCTCCTCCCGGTGGGACGTGCCCAAAACACCTCGCCTGCGAGGCGCTCGGAGGGCATCCTGACCAGATGCCCAAACCACCCCATCTAGCTCCTCTCGACCTGGAGGAGGAGCGGCTCGACACCGAGCTCCTTCCGGATGGCAGAGCTCCTCACCCGATCTCTGAGTGAGAGCACAGCCACCCTGCGGAGGAAGCTCATTTCTGCCGCTTGTACCCGCGATCTCATTCTTTCAGTCACCACCCACAGCTGGTGACCATAGGTAAGGGTAGGAACGTAGATCGACTTGTAAATCGAGAGCTTTGCTTTTCGGCTCAGCTCTCTCTTTACCACGACGGACCGATGCAGTGTCCTAGTTATCGCTGATGCCGCACCAATCCGCCTGTCGATCTCCCGCTCCATCTTTCCCCCACTCATGAACAAGACCCCGAGATACTTAAACTCCTCCACTTGGGGCAGGACCCCGTCCCTGACCCGCAGGGGGCACACCACCCTTTTCCGGGCGAGGACCATGGTCTCGGATTTGGAGGCGCTAATTCCCATCCCGGCCGCTTCACACTCGGCAGCAAATCGATCCAGTGAAAAAAAATCTAAAAATATTTAATAATAATACTAACCAGAATTAGCAAACCATTCTGTCTATACATGCAAAAAAAGTCATTCGTTTCGTTTAAAATGTCATTTGTATCCCCTAATTATTCTTCTTGCATCCATCTTCTGATTTATCCAGCGATCCATTTTTTGCTACCTCTGCAGGTTTATTGGTCCACTTTTTCCCTCAAACTATTTCTGTAATTCAGGCTTCTCTTTACACCATGTTTGTCCTCTTTTCGGTCCCCCTACCGATTCCTCCCTGCATCTTTATTTTTCCTGGCCTATTTACGGTGCCGTATACATCTGTGCTTCTCTATTTATACAAGGGGGTTGTCTCAGGATGCTTTGGAGTTTGTTCCGTGGTGATGAAGAGCGTCCTTCTTCTTCATGCACATACACGGTACAATAAATAATTTATTCACTTCAGTAGAAAATCACAGAAAACCAAATGAAAGAAAAAGTAAGTTATCATGATTAAATAGATTAAAGATGAAGACAAAAAGTGGAATAAACATCCATAAACTGCAACTGTCTAAAAAAAACAGAATACATGGTGTATTTACAACATGTACAGTAGAATCAAAAGTTTGGGCACCTTAGATGAACCAGGAATAAGCCGATCCCAAACTTGATTAAGATGTTAGCGCTCTGTGCCAACTTATGTTCATTTTAGTCAACGCATTGATCGATTCTAGCACAAGAAAAAGCAAATGTAGAAGAGGCAGAAATGCACTGCATGACTTTCAGCAAGCAGAACATTCACTGGTGAAATCAGACTCAGAATGACATAATAAAATCCATCCATTATGAAAGGGCAAGAATCACTGCACGCTGGTCTCACAGCAAGTTTGTCAGGGATTCGAGTCCCAAAACGGGGTGAGGCTTGAATCACTGGCTTTTCTGTGTGGAGTTTGCATGTTCTCCCCGTTCTCCACGTGTGTTTTTTTTTCCCCAGGTACTTTGATTTCCTCCCACCCTCCAAAAACATGCATGTTAGGTGAATTGGCTGCTACGAAATTACACCGAGGACTGAATGTGTGTATGGTTGTGTGTGTGGCCCCGCAACAGACGGGCGACCTCTTCTGGGTGTACCCCGCTACTCTCCTGTAATCAGCTGCCATAAGGTTTCGGACCTTCTTGTAAATTATTAGGTTTAAGCGTTTCAGAAGTTGAATGACTGAATAAAAAGAGCAACAATTTGAAAATAATTACTAGTTGGTAATTTGTTTTACTAAAAAAATAGTTTATTCTTCATGCATTGATTTTTATTTTTTAAAAATTTGGTTAAAGAGCCTTTAGCGGTGGTACAAAAATCCATAAATAGGAGCACCTGTGTATGAGCATCATGGTTAAATCTAGGGAAAAAGTAGCTGCTTATAGTCCAGAAAATACGGTAATCTCCAAAGTTAAATTACTTTTACAAGTGATGATAGTGCACGTGGGGTTTTTTACCTGAAGAACTCGCATGTCTGGTTTCCAAACTGAACGTTGACGCTGCTTCCAGCACCGAGATTTTCTCCCATTATGGTTACTTTGGTTCCTCCAGACTCTGGCCCTCTACTTGGAGACAAGCCTGTGACGGTGGGAGTCTGCAAATGGACAGATAGAGAGATCCAGGGAAGATAAAGAGACCGGTGAGTTTAAAAGAAACTGTAAGCTGAATTATGTCAAGAGTAAACATGGATGCATCTGTGTGTGGTTACACATGACATCTCTATGTGTTACGACACATCTCAAGCCAATGGTTAAAATAATTCATAATGCCAGGTTTATGACACAGCGCTGGAGCTAGCAGTTCCACCGATTCCAGACACGTCCCTATGTGCTGCATTGTGTTAAGAGGAAAATATTTAAAGAGGTGTAATTGTACATTGATGTTACAAATGGGACCCTGTTGAGAAGGACAGAAGTAATATTTAGTATATTTATTATTCTGGTATTCTGGTATCCTTACATCAGAACGGACCTGAAGCTCATTAAACAATCAAATTCCCTTTAAAATGTTTTTTCTATACATTATGTGCAAATAAAATTTAAGTATCATCAAGATCACTGCTTGGCTTTATCCGGATTGTTTTGTATCTCAGGGTTTTTAGATTCCTGAATCAGATTTTTTGTTAGAATTAGTTCGTCAGTTCAGCCCAATTAAAAAGAAACACTTTTATTGGAAGTTCACATTATTAAACAGACCGATACCTCCCGCAATCTGGGAAAGAAAAAATGACGATCACAGATGAAGACATGATGGGGAAGGATTCTACTAGACACACAGCTGCTAAAACAAGGCATCAAACAGGAAGGGTGGAGGATCCTCCAAAGGCTTACAGTTCTACAGAAACCTCATCAACAGAGTAATAAGAACATAGTGTATGAGTACCAGTGGTGGAACGTAATGAAGTAAATGTACTTCGTTACTGTACTTAAGTAAAAAAATTGTGTATCTGTACTTTACTTAAGTAAAATTTAATACCGGTACTTTTACTTTTACTTCACTACATTTTTAGAGCAAATATCTGTACTTTTACTTCGCTACTTTTTAAAAGTGTGTTTTACATTTTTTGTTACATTTTCGTTGAGGAATTTGAAAAATACACAGGTTTTTTTAGCGCATCCTGAAGCCGCATCGCCAAAATCAAAAGAAGCAGTTGATCGGGAGAAGAAGTAATGAATCGAGAAACATTTTCCGCATTCATTCAGCGCCAAAAACCTAACATCAAATCTAGTACAAATTAAAAAGAGTCAGAAGATCGTTGTTCGTTGTGTTTACTTCTAAATAAAAAGCTGAGCCATCATTACACAGAGCAGGGGCAGATCTAGAATTTTCCAAAGGGGGGTGGGGCTTTGACAAAGCCAATATATAGTGACTGGGGGCCTCCCTTAATCCCCAAAACATTTTAAAAAATAAGTGTCATTTTTCTCCATTTTGGCGGTCCATTCACTGGCCCTTCTAGGGGATAGCTTGACTTGTCCCCTTTTCTTTTCTTTTATTTATTTATTTATTTTGTGGACCAAAAGAGGCGGGAGAGTGGGGTCACACCCCTGCAGAGTATTTATCCTGGTTACCATGGTAACAACAAACAAAGCGCAACACATAACATTTGAATTATGATTGAATACTTTTACTTTTTACTTAAAAAGTACAATTTACACCAATTACTTTTGTACTTTTATTTAAGTAGATTTTTTTATTGGTACTTTTACTTAAGTAAATTTTTTGCCTAATTATCTGTACTTTTACTTAAGTACAAAAAGTGAATACTTCATCCACCACTGATGAGTACTCACAGTATATACTGTGCATTAGATACTTTAAGTTTTTGAACGGACCAATTTTACCCAATTTAGTTATTTTTAAAAGAAAACAAACATATTTCCTGCCATCATACCACAAATGAGTAAAGGTGTGAAGAACGAGTCTTTAGTTCAGGCTTGCATTCACCAACGCAGAGCTGGACCGGTCCAGGTCTGCTGTCTGTGGGAGCTGCGTCCATTTCACAAACAATCCTGTAAAAAGAAAAAAGGAAGAGTTTAATTCGATTTTCGATTAAATTTTATTTGTAGAGCTCAATATCAACACAGTCATTTCAATGGGTTTAAAAAAAGTGAACTAAATACAGAAAAAAAGCAAAATATTCTTAGCACAGATAAATAAATAAGCCAGGATCCTGTTTGTGGACTTCAGCTCTGCATTCAACACCATCCTCCCTACCCTGCTTCAGGACAAGCTCTCTCAGCTCAACGTGCCTGACTCCACTTGCAGGTGGATTACTGACTTCCTAACAGACCGGAGGCAGTGCGTGCGGCTGGGGAAGAATGTCTCCACCTCTCGGACTATCAACACAGGATCTCCACAGGGCTGTGTCCTCTCTCCCCTGCTCTTCTCCCTGTACACCAACTCCTGCACTTCCAGCCATGACTCTGTCAAACTGATCAAGTTTGCAGATGACACCACACTCATTGGGCTCATCTCTGATGGTGATGAGTCGGCCTACAGGATGGAGGTAGACCGGCTGGTGTCCTGGTGCAGCAACAACAGCCTGGAGCTCAACGCTCAGAAGACAGTGGAGATGATCGTGGACTTTAGGAAAGTCACAGCTCCCATTACCCCCCTTGCACTGACAGACTTCTCCATCACCACTGTAGACTCTTTCCGCTTCCTCGGCACTACCATCACACAGGACCTAAAGTGGGAGCCGTCCATCAGCTCCCTGATCAAAAAGGCCCAGCAAAGGATGTACTTTCTGCGGCAGTTGAAGAAAGCCAAGCTGCCCGCCCAGATGTTGGTGCAGTTTTACACAGCCATCATCGAGTCTGTCCTCACCTCCTCCATCACCGTGTGGTACGCTGGAGCCACAGCCAGGGACAAACATAGACTGCAGCGCATTGTGCGCTCCTCAGAGAAGGTGATCGGCTGCAGCCTTCCATCTCTCGAAGACCTGTACGTCTCCAGGACTCGGGGGCGTGCAGGTCAGATAGTAGCTGACCCTTCCCACCCTGGACATGGACTTTTTGAGCGACTCCCCTCGGGCAGGAGGCTCCGGTCCATTCGGACCAGAACGTCCCGCCACAAAAACAGCTTCTTCCCTTCTGCCGTTGGACTTATGAACTCTTTATAACCTGGATCCCCACATCTCTTAGTCACCTCCCTCTTGTCACTTCACTATCTTTATTATTTTCTATTATTTTCTATGACATTGCACTACTTTTCTTTTTCTTCTGAGCACTCTTAGTTTTGTAAAAATTATTATTATTTTTATTTATTTTATTTTTATTATTTTTATTTTATATGTTTGCACACCAGTACCAGAACAAGTTCCTAGTCTCTGATGTTTTTCACTGACATGGCAATAAAAGCATTCTGATTCTGATTCTGATATCAAATTGTTAGCAGTAGATACGAGAAAAAATCTGCTTAAAACCGACAAAGTCAAAAAGATTTCAGGTTGTGTTTTTTCGATAGCTAAAAATAAAAGCAAAAAAAGGTCATTAAACCACTTCTCTACTTCAAATTTATTATCTCCCACTTCGATAATTGCAATCCACTTCTGTTGTTTCGTTCATTTCATTACCAGATCCATCTACGTATCGACCGCATGGAACGCCTCCATGACGGCTTTTAAATGAGAACAATGTTCTTCTGGTGCCTCTCCAGCACACACAAACTCTACTGTAGTAAATTTACCACCAACAAGTGCCCCCCATCCATCCACGGAACTACATTCAGTCTAATGTAAATCTAACAGGGCGATCGATTCAGTCGGCCGCACCACGCAATCAGGTGTCACCCAACACAGCAGGTGACTGGATCAGAAGACATAATAAAGCCAGAATGTCTATTGATCTGCAGTGCTGGGAGGTAATAAAGAAGAAGAAGAAGCAATCAGAGTGTAGAAAAGGAGACAGACTGTGTGGAGAGGCAGATGGCAGGCCAGGTAGGGTTGGAGCTGATGAAGCGGAGCAGGTGTATTGTTTCTGCAGAGTTGATCATCTGGATTAAAACAAATGATTCTTTACATCCTGTAGCTCAGCGTAAAGAAGCAACAGAGGAAAGAAAAGACCATAGAAGCTAAAAAAAAAAAAAAAAAAACTTCTCCATTTAACTTTGTTAGATACTCTCTCAGATATACATGTTTTTAAAGTGTTCATCAATATGTTGGGGTGTAATGGCACATGTAGAAATTTGTTCAGGTTGTGCGTTGTAACCCAGGTGGAAAAAACTAGGTCCTCCTGTCATTTTTTTCCCTGCCTTGTAACTTCTACCGAGTGATTTGTGGACTTGTTACTGTTAGCCAATCAGAGCTTACGCTGCGTGCAATCACGTGACTCATTCTTCCCTGCCGCGTCTCTTTAATAAGACAGCGCTAGTTAGTCTGAGAGAGAGCAGGTGTGCGGGGGAAGCAAAACTGAAAAGCTGGGTCACAGGAGCCGTCGGCTATCGGTCCTTTTAGTGGGGAAAATCACGCTGAATTTGAGTCTTGTACGTGCGGAAATTGGCCAGGTTTTCCGCATGTTTTGTGATGGCGAGCCAAGGAGCAGGTTAAGCCTGAAAACTTCTGATCCTGAATACTCAAAGTGGTTCCAATCCACCTTGCCGGACCGGTGGGGGGCTCAGTGAGCCGAGGATCTCTCACCCTCCACATCCACACTTAGATGGTCGGACTCTTTTGGTCCCAGTTTCTTTTGTTGAACATTACACTGTAAACCTTTATATTGTGTGAACTTTATTATTGAATTTCTTGTCTACTGAATATATCTTGACAAAGGATTTTGTTTGTGTAAATATTATGAATGGCCATTCTCTTGTACATATTTAAGGGTATTTGTTGCACAAAGTATTACAACTTGTAATTATCGGTTGTCTATTCAATACACGGTGAAAATACCAAAGACATTACTTGTTTCAATCTACTCTCTCCTTGAGCGACACCTAATCTTCTGATACTAGCCCATTACAATCCTATGCATATGCTACAGCGTGTTTTCAGTGAAGCAGCAGTAAATTGTGAACCAAACTAAGAAGGAAGCAAATCATGACATAAAAGCAGTTTGAAACACACGAAACTTCTCAAGCACCAAGCAGCAAATAAAGTAAATAGTTTTTGGGAGTAACAATTTACAAATGGAAGAAATGACCGTATTACTATATTTTTCAGAGTATGAGATAGAGGTTTTTTTTTTTTTTTTATGGTTTGGCCGTGGGCGCGACTTATACTCCGGATAGACTTATACTCTGAAACTATGGTATATTTCTGTGTTTTGGTAACAGAATAACCAAAAATCTCACATTATTGGAAAAAAAAAAGTTGACATTATTTCACTTCTTTAAATCTCAGTAAAGCAAGTTACACACATATTTAAATTAGGTTCGTTGCTGTTGCGATAAAAGAGAGCTCAAAAAGGTTTTACGCTAAAATGCGGCGTAGAAAAAGAACTATGGCGGTGATTTCCTGATTGTTAAGTGGCAGACTGCTAACGTGCTAAATGAACATTTTGTTTTGTCAATGTGATATTTATTAACATTGGTTTTCTCAGGTGTTTTTTAATATGTTATGAAAAGATTTTTCAGTGTAACGTAGACGTGTAAATGATCATCAGTCTGTATTATGGTATGTGTGTGTGTGTGTGTGTGTGTGTGTGTGTGACAGTCACTATTCGTTATTTTTCTTTCATATTGCTTTCCAGATTATTAAATACTAACTGGTTAAACAGCAAATTATAGTGAACCAAAGGAATCCCAGCTGACGATTTAATGTTCCCAGAACGTTCTGGGAAGGGTTTTTAAAGGTTAGCAGAACGTTCCTTGAAGGTTATTTTTGGTTCCCTAAAGGTAAATTGGAAATTTTTACGTGACGTGGCGGTAGGGTATTTTTTTTTTGTTGTTTTTTCTGAATGGTTCCCTTAAGGTTTTCAAAACGTTCCTCTAACCTTAATTTTAACCATAACCTTCAGGGAACCATGTTCTTAGAAAGTTCTCTGAATGTTCATGGAACCTAGAAAACTAACCTTCAGGCAACCCTCACAAAACTTTCAGAGAACCTTCTCACAATCTCCACAGAACCTTCAGCTAACCTCAGACAAAACTAACCTTCCCAAAAACCTTTACAGAACCATCAGACAACCTTCCCAGAAAGTTCTCCTAACTTAACATCTGTAACCTTCAGGTAACCTTTACAGAACCCTCAGACAACCTTCCCAGAACGTTCTTCCAACTTAACATCTGTAACCTTCATGTAACCCTTACCTAACCTTTACAGAACCCTCAGGTAACCTTCCCAGAAAGTTCTCCTAACTTAACATCTGTAACCTTCAGGTAACCTTTACAGAACCCTCAGACAACCTTCCCAGAACGTTCTTCCAACTTAACATCTGTAACCTTCAGGTAACCTTTATAGAACCCTCAGACAACCTTCCCAGAACGTTCTTCCAACTTAACATCTGTAACCTTCAGGTAACCTTTATAGAACCCTCAGACAACCTTCCCAGAACGTTCTTCTAACTTAACATCTGTAACCTTCAGGTAACCTTTATAGAACCCTCAGACAACCTTCCCAGAACGTTCTTCTAACTCAACATCTGTAACCTTCATGTAACCCTTACCTAACCTTTACAGAACCCTCAGACAACCTTCCCAGAACGTTCTTCTAACTCAACATCTGTAACCTTCATGTAACCCTTACCTAACCTTTACAGAACCCTCAGATAACCGTCCCAGAACGTTCTTCTAACTTAACATCTGTAACCTTCAGGTAACCTTTACAGAACCCTCAGACAACCTTCCCAGAACGTTCTTCCAACTTAACATCTGTAACCTTCAGGTAACCTTTATAGAACCCTCAGACAACCTTCCCAGAACGTTCTTCCAACTTAACATCTGTAACCTTCAGGTAACCTTTATAGAACCCTCAGACAACCTTCCCAGAACGTTCTTCTAACTCAACATCTGTAACCTTCATGTAACCCTTACCTAACCTTTACAGAACCCTCAGATAACCGTCCCAGAACGTTCTTCCAACTTAACATCTGTAACCTTCAGGTAACCTTTACAGAACCCTCAGACAACCTTCCCAGAACGTTCTTCTAACTTAACATCTGTAACCTTCAGGTAACCTTTATAGAACCCTCAGACAACCTTCCCAGAATGTTCTTCCAACTTAACATCTGTAACCTTCAGGTAACCTTTATAGAACCCTCAGACAACCTTCCCAGAACGTTCTTCTAACTCAACATCTGTAACCTTCATGTAACCTTTATAGAACCCTCAGACAACCTTCCCAGAAAGTTCTCCTAACTTAAAATCTGTAACCTTCAGGTAACCTTTACCTAACCTTTACAGAACCCTCAGACAACCTTCCCAGAAAGTTCTCCTAACTTAACATCTGTAACCTTCAGGTAACCTTTACAGAACCTTCAGACAACCTTATGCTCTGTATTTAGAAGCATGGATATCCATGCTCCCCTATAATTTAAACGGGGTAAGGCATAGTTAGGGGCAAATGAAAGCAGTAAAGTGTTTTATCCCATGCGATGGCTGGTTGTTTACCATACCTGAGGATGGTAAACAACCATAAGGCTCCGGCTTACTAACTCAACACACATCTGCATGTCTAGCCGAGGGGGAGATGGGTTAGCTGTGAAGCGTGGACCACATTTCATTAGTTCAGGGTGAATGGGACAGACTTCAACGTGATGTAGACACAGCGCAGGACAATTAAGGAGGTAAACAGAAGTAAACACACACAGATGTTGAGGCGTTGTTGCTGACTAGATCAGCGACAGAGAGAGAAATGGGCTGCTGTGCTTCAGGGAAGAACAAAAATGTCAGGACCAGACTGTTTGGATCGACTCCAGTCTTCATTAAAGAAAGATATTGGTGAGAAAAACAGCTTTCTGCACTAACACGTATTTTTGAAGAGGAGTTTGAATAAAATTACAGATTTAAACAGCAATTAGACTTCATAAAAAAAAAAAAAAAAAAAACTTTTTTTTTACTATGTAACTGTATAACAAATGCACACTGAGGTAGTTATGCTCTTATTTATGTCTTTAAAATTCTTCGGTAGTGAAACTAATGACCACTGACTGTAATAAAAAGATTTGAGACCTGCGTTTATATCAGAGCAGCTGCCCACAGATGGAGACCACAGCTGCTGTTAGCATCTGGCTTTCACAGTCTTGGTCTCTGGCCTTTTACTGTATGTCTTTACTTTTCCTGTCAACGTACTGAACAATAAAGGATACGGTTTATAGAACAACTCTCCTTTTGGGGACAGATCCAACAAATTCTTAAATTATGTTTTATCCCAAAACACACATAAAGAGCCGTCTGGGAGACGGTTGCTCAGTGGTAGAGCGTTTGCCCACGGACCGGAAGTTACCCAGAAGTTCGCGTGTTTGCACACCACTGAGTTCACGTCTAGGGTCCTTGGAGAAGACACCTAACCCCTCGTTTCTTCCACCATTGGCTCAGACGGGAAACCATGGCTGTTACCTTCAGCACACCCGGAAGGATCCTGAGGTGTTCCCCAACCAGCTGTGGGACATACTCTCTGCAGCCAATCGGGGGTTTACAGGGTCTCCTCCTGGTGGGACGTGCCTAGAACAAGAGCCATCCTAACCAGATCCCCGAATAACCTCATCTGGCTTCTCTCAACCCGGAGGAGTAAAGGCTCTACTCCGAGCTCCTTGCGGATGGCAGAACTCCTTCCTCTATCTCTGAGTGAGAGCCCAGCCACCCTGCGGAGTAAGCTCATTTCAGCCACTTGTATCCGTGACCTTGTTTTTTTTTTTTTGGCCACCACTCACACCTGGGGACCACAGGTGAGGGTGAAACCATGCTTTTTTCATTTTTTAATATGACATTATAATTTTTTTATGGCATTAATATGTAAATATGATTAGATACAATAAGTACATTTTATTTCAACCTGAACCGTTTTAGTCATTATGCCTCCAACTCTTTTTATTAATAAAGTGTTAATGAGATAATACTTCTCTTGTTTAATTTTCTGTTTTCATTTTTTAATTAGGATTCTGAAAGTAAAATACAGATTTATAGTGTACAGGAGCCAAATTTGTGTGACTTACTGTTCAGCGATTATGTAGCCATCCTCTACCGGGGTACACCTCACACCTGCCACCTGGACATTATCTACCATGTCGGAGAAAGCTAGACCAAGATTTGTACCGTAGATGGTCACCCGCGTGCCCCCTTCCGGTGGACCAGCCACTGGAGTCACCTAAAAGATATAAACAGATTAGTGTAAATTTTTATTCTTACTTTGGAGTAACATCAATTTTACTCTCATGTCTTTTGGTACAGATGTCTAAAACTGTGTTCAATTAAAGTTTTTCTTTCTTGAAACTCTGAAAACGTAAATAATATAAAAACAGTTGTACAATAAATAAAAAGGATTAACATCAATAACATTTTAGATAACTCCCTGCACAGAATTTACTGCAGGTTGCCATGGAAGATAAATCTAACAAGAGGCCATATTATTGCTTAGTGCAAACCACGTTCTCATAAAATGCAATATGGCTGCCCAGCAT
The DNA here is from genome assembly GCA_902685375.1 of Neostethus bicornis. Classification (NCBI taxonomy): domain Eukaryota; kingdom Metazoa; phylum Chordata; class Actinopteri; order Atheriniformes; family Phallostethidae; genus Neostethus; species Neostethus bicornis. Next base: position 3,746,593 of record LR738550.1, read on the forward strand.
GACCTTGGCACAGTGTGGCACGGTGCCTTCTGCAGAGGCTCCAACCTGGCCTCCCTCCAGAAAGAGGAGATGAGGAAACAGGAGGAGAAGCCAAGAGGCTGAATGAAAAGACATGTGAAAAGAATGATAAAAAAAAGGCAACTAAGATTAACAGAGGGGCTATGCGGCAGGGGGATGATTGTCCCCTCATCGTGTGTAGCTGCTTGCGCTATATAAACAATCAATATGCCTTTTCTGGCTGGGCCATCGGGAGGGAAACCCAACAGACTGTTTTATTTGCTCAATGAGCTGCAAAGCGCTGCATGATGGCAACCTTTTAAGAGGTGCCGTGTACCCCTCCGCCCCCCTTTCTCCACTTTCAACACCCATGAGGATGCTGCAGCATCCCAGTGGTACGATGGCATTGTAATCTAGATTCAGTGGACATTAATTGCTCTGGATGTAAAATAAGTGTGTCACTGCACCGCCGGAGGGGTCTGAATACATGAATCTTTTAGCACTGCTTGGGTATTCAGGGTATATAAGGGGTGGAGGGGGGTGCGGTGTACATAATGGCTAAATATATCCTTGTCAGGGGATGGCAGCATCAATTCGAGTAGACTTAACGATGGTTACGTAATCTAACGGTCTGTGGAAGAACAGGGGAGATAAAAGCGAAGAAGAAAAGTTTAAGTTTTTTTTTACTTTAAGCAAGCGCAAGGAGGTGGGAGAGGTGGGGTTGTGGGGAACGTGGATACCACTTTGTTAAATCCCATAAGCTTAGGCAGGTGACAGGTGAGGTGGACGTGGTGACTCGATTACAGATGCTAAAAACTTGGGAGACCTCGCTGCACCCGTGAGGCTGAAACTCAGCTCTTCCCATGATGGACTAAGCACAGGAAGACAGGCTAATCCATGCATGAAACCTATTTGACTGAGCTCCCCATTGGCAGACGGGGTCTTGATTCATCAGGATCACAAGAAATCAACCACTTCAAAGCAGCTTGCTACAATGTCTTGAGGCGGGGAGGCGTGTGAGAAACGCTGCTTTTTTCTTCCTGATTTTTCTACACACAAGGTCTCTAATGCCATAAAAGATCCTTTTGTACGTTAAAGGGAAGTATGGAAAATATTTTAGTGCTGACAGCCTTGAGGGTCTTTCAATACAGGGCTAGAGTTAAAAACTGCCACCGACTTTTCTGTCTTTATCTTAGTTTGCGTATGTAAACTAAGAGAAAGCATAGGATTTCTGTAGCTATGCAGTTGCATATTGCAATTTCTCCATTGTGGGACTAATAAGGTTTTCTTGATTGATAACCAAAGGGGGGGCGGGGGACGGTGGCTCAGTAGTTAGAGTTTTAACCCGCGAACCGGAAGTCAACCGGAAGTTCGCAGGCTCACATTCCACTGAATTCAAGTCTAGGGTCCTTGAAGAAGACACCTAACCCTTTGTTTCTCCTAGTAGTGTGCCATCGTGGCAGCCTGCAATGCCCTCCTTGTAGGGATCCCATGCAGGGGTTTACAAAAGCGCCAGCACATTCAGAACTGCGCTGCCCGGATCCTGATAAGGAGGCGCAAACATGACCATATCACTCCCATCCTCAAATCCCTCCACTGGCTTCCCGTTAAATACAGAATTCAGTACAAGGTCTGCCTCCTCATCCATCAGTGCATACACGGCACTGCACCTGTTTATCTCCAAGAACTCCTAACCCTCCACACCACTGTCCAAGAACTCCTAACCCTCCACACCACTGTCCAAGTACTCCTAACCCTCCACACCACTGTCCGAGACCTGCGCTCCCCCTCCTACTGCCTGCATCAACCAAGGACCAAACTCTCCACTATGGGGGGGGACAGGGCCTTCCAGGCAACTGCTCCACGGCTCTAGAACAATCTTCCCGAGAGCTTGAGGGCTCCACAGAGTGTTGAGGTTTTTAAGAAAAGACTGAAGACATTTTTATTTCTAAAGGCTTTTCAGCAAAGTTTTTAGTGTTGTTTTTTTTTTGTGTTGTGGTTTTATTTAATTTAGCTGTTTGTTGTTTCTTTTGGTCATTGTAACACTTTGAGATCTCCACTGGAGATAGAAAGTGCGTTACAAATAAGATTTATTATTGTTATTATTATTAGGAGTGCAGCACACAAAATTCCCCGGTAATGGATGAATAGAAAGAGCAAAAAATAAATAAATAAATAATTGTCACTGTAACTAGTAAGTTGGACTGATTGAGAAGGTGTGGTCAAATTGTTTTTGTTCACTATACCATAAATAAGTCATAGACTGGTTCTTGGGTTGCAGCCAAACCACGGTTTGTTGCAAAGAAACTTTTCTAAAGTGCTGTTGGTAAATCTGAAGCATGGGAGAGGAATGTGGCTGGAGCACGCTCCGACTCATCCCCTGAGCCAATCAGTATCTCCCTTTCACGACCATCTCGCCTCCTCCATAGCTCCTGTAGCACCAAGCAACTGCCTCATTTTTAAGATGAAAGAAATTGCTTCATGGTGCTTTATAGTACCGCGCCACTTTATATTTGTTAGTAACGTAATGATGTTGTAACAATAACTGATTAAACTACCCCGTTACTCAAAAAGTGACACAACTAGTAATTCTTCTTCTTTCGGCTTTTCCCCTCAGGGGTCGCCACAGCAAGTCAGTTTCTTCCATCTAACCCTATCTGCTGCATCCTCTTTGGTCACACCAACTATCTTCATGTCTTCCTTCACTGTATCCATGAACCCCCTCTTTGGTCTTCCTCTAGTCCTCTTTCCTGGTGGTTCCAAATCCAGCATCCTTCTTCTGATGTATTCTCTCGCTCTCCTCTGTACATGCCCAAACCATCTCAGTCTTGCCTCTCGAACTTTATCCCCAAAACCTCTAACATGAGCTGTTCCCCTGATGTACTCATTTCTAATCCTGTCCATCCTGGTCACTCCCAGAGAAATCCTCAGCATCTTCATCTCTGTTACCTCCATCTTTGCTTCCTGTCTTTTCTTCAGTGCTACTGTTTCTGGGCCAAACAGCATGGCCGGTCTCACCACGGTTTTGTACACTTTTCCTTTCATTCTAGCTGAAACTCTTCTGTCACACATCACACCTGATACTTTCCTCCACACGTTCCAGCCTGCCTGAACACGCTTCTTCACCTCTTTTCCACACTCTCCATTGCTCTGGACTGAGCACATACTAGTAATTCTGTTATACTTAAAAGCAAAAGGAAATATTCTCAACACTGTTCCTAATAGATCTGGATGTGTTTGGCCCAGATCTATTAGGGCCAAACAAAACAGAGAATGGAGGATCATATTTTGATATCACTGAAGCATTCTTTTGTTGTTATTTGATTATTTTCTCATCTCTCCACCTTTCATCGGTTCATCCACTGCAGGCTCAGTGACACATCTTCAAGGTCCAAGCACCTGTGTGCTCCTTTCTTGTTTTTTGCACCACACAGACTTTATGAAGGAACAGAAAACCTCATTTAACATGCATGCACAACTCACTGCCCAAACACCCCTCCCTGCTGCCTACCCAAAGCTGCCATCCCGTGCTCCTTGTGTAATCCCATTGTCGCTCTGTAAATAGAGGGTGATTCCCAGCAAAAAGTCAGCCAGCTAGCACGCTGCTGCGTCATTTATCTCTTTCTAACTCGGCATCATATATTTTCTTAGAGTTTTATTGGCTAAACACGTCCAGTAGAAATACTTAGTGTATGTGACAGTGTGACAACTAAAAGCTAAACAGATTTGACTCGTCCACTGTTTCCACAGCTTCTCGTCTTTCAGGAATAGAAATACAGAAATATCTCGTCCTGGCACATCGGAGCAGTCTGCCACCACACATTTGGTAGCGGGCATTTTTGTAAAATTACATCTGAATCCAACGTGTCAGTCCTGGAAACAAATATCCAAAGTTCCTGTTGCTTTGCCTACTGTACGTCCAGACGTATGACAATTTTTACATCCTGTCTGATAATTGTGTCAAGGGGTAAATTTTGCAGCGGGAATTATGAATGTGCCTGAGAGAGGTGGGCATCTTATGGGCACATAATGACGATGCTTAATATGATGTTCTAAATATCTCCATCTGGTTTACGTACAGTTATCACACTGTTTTAAAGAGGGTTGATTGTAAAAGTTCTTATTTCATAGCGTATATGCAGAAGTGCAGAAAAGCATTCATATAAAAACGTTACCGCTCCCTAGATGCATGCATGACACAGTGTAAATCTTGTTGAGGCTACAGATTCAGTATGAAGCTCATCAAGCTAGCAAAGCTAGCACATGTCTTTTTAGATATCTTTATTGGTGCAGTGGTTTACATAAAAATGGCACTTTTTGTAGGAACCGTACACTGAGACACTTCCTGTTTACGTTGGAATGCGGGTGTGGCAAAGAACAAAATCCATGGTCAAGAGCAAACTGGCGTTTGAATAATGTCTAAATAATTATGCGGGAAAGTGCGCAAATTACTGAAACATTCATGAATAAATTAGAAAACGACTTCAGGCACGGGTGGCACGGTGGCGCAGTGGATAGCACAGTGGCCTCACAGCAAGAAGGTCGTGGGTTCAAGTCCCGGGTGGGGACGAGGCTTGGAACACTGTCCTTTCTGTGTGGAGTTTGCATGTTCTCCCGTGTTTGCGTGGGTTTCCTCCGGGTACTCCGGTTTCCTCCCACCCTCCAAAGACATGCATGCTAGGTTGATTGGCTGGTTCCAAATTGCCCCTAGGAATGAATGAGTGTGTGTGTGTGGTTGTATGTATGTGGCTTTGCGACAGACTGGCAACCTGTTCGGGGTGTACCCTGCCCTTTGCCTTAAATTAGCTGGGATGGGCTCTGGCACCCACTGCAACCCCGAAAGGGATAGACGGATAAGAAGATGACCGACTGACTTCAGGCATGTCTTTGATGCTAAAAAAAAGTTGTTTTTTTTGTATTTTTCCACTTTGTTAAAAGAGATGTATCTGTGTTTAATTGAAAAAGGAGATTTTCCAATCAGTGTAGAAGTGCTTCCAGGAAGAGAAAGGCTGTTTTTGGAAAGCAGTGAATGGCCCTCCAGTCTGTCAGTCTATCAGTGTGGTCTTGACAGCCTCAGCTGAAGTAATTGTGGGGAAAGATGTGCTGAGGCAGCTGTGGCTTAACTCACATTTATATATACTGTATATATAGAGAGAGTGAAGAGTAATACCCAGGCAACCCGGTTACCTTCAGGCGATGCAAGCCTGACATGTCATTGCAGCCAAATCGAATTCCCCAAGACAATTCAGCAATAATAATGTTTAATCATCACATCTATCATTAAACGTGCAAAATCAGCCTTTTTAGAGTATTTTAAACATAGCCTGGTCATATTTAATAACCTCCTGGAAGTTTGCACAACTCGTGTATTTCCACACAATATCTAGCTCATGGGAGAGAAAGTGATTGGAGAGGACCGTGCAAGGGGGACTGCTGTGGCTGCAAAAGCTGTCAAAGAAAATGGACGACTTCACATTTCCGAGCTTTTCTGGAACGAGGATCGAGATGTAGATGGTTGGAATTGCAGAGGACGTTTTTTATTTATTTTTTTTTAAAGTGGGCAACTTTACTTTGGAAGTCACTGCATTTCTTATAGCTTACTGCATAAAAACCTCGGGTGGAACGGTTGGATGCACTATGTGTAGAACAGAAAAGTAAAACAGTCTGGTTGCATTCTGTTCAATGACCTGAATGACCTGAATGAAAAAAAAAGATATAAAAAAATCAAATGGATTATTATTTTTACTATTTTTTCAAGTGTATTTCTTATTTTTATGCATTCTGCCCTATTAAATGTGGAGCAGATAATAAACACTTCTTAATTGGTTGTCAAGATTTCGCTAAAATCACTGAAGGGATTTCAATTAAACTGCTCAGAGCTACTCAGTACCAATTATAGATTAACAGATCAGGATTGCAGGATGATTCGAACCAAGATCAAAGTCCCAAAGGTTGAGTCATAAAGGTGGGAGGCATATTGTTAGGTATCATTATTAACCCAGATTAAAAAAAAAAAAAAACACTATTCTCCCTTTCTGTTTGATAAAAAAAACAAATCACCAACCAGATATGCAGAAAATTTAATATCACCAAAAAAACAAAAAAAAGAACCAACCCACAATCCTCCTAAGTTGACATTTGCTGTTAAAGCTGGTGGAAAATAGAATGAAATGAAACCTGATTTATTTAGAGTTCTTTCTGTCTAAGGTGAGTGTTTTTAGAGGAGATCATCTGCTGATCTGGAGAGCAGAGCAGCTCTATTTTAGGACAAATCATTCCTGTCTAAAACCACCAAACACCAGGATGCTTTTAGATGCTTTACACACAAACGTCTGACTCTCATACACACATTTAGATTCAAACTGGGAGTATTTTACAGGAAAATGAACGTTTTAGGTTTGTAATGGACTTGATTTTAATTGAAAGGTTTAAAGTAAGGCAATAAAATATTTCAAATTAAATGAACAAATACAAAATAAATTTGTATTTTCATATTTTGGTCATCACCTGCCTCAGAAAGGAAACCAGGGCTTCTCTCACCCCAGCTGCATCCTCCAGCTCATATGGAAGGATTCTGATTGTTCCCCGGCCAGCTGTGAGACATAGTCTCTCCAGTAAGTCCAGGGTATTCCTCTTGGTCTCCTCCCGGTGGGACGTGCTAGAAACACCTCACCAACGAGGTGCTCAAGAGGCATCCTCAGCTGATGCCCAAACCACTCCATCTGGCTTCTCTCGACCTGGAGGAGGAGCGGCTCGACACCAAGCCGCTCCCAGAGAATCTTCATCTCTGCTACCTCCATCTCTGTTTCCTGTCTTTTTCTCAGTGACACTGTCTCTAGACCAATCAGCATGGCCGCTCTCACCACACTGTCTCTAGACCAATCAGCATGGCCGCTCTCACCACACTGTCTCTAGACCAATCAGCATGGCCGCTCTCACCACACTGTCTCTAGACCAATCAGCATGATCGCTCTCACCACACTGTCTCTAGACCAATCAGCATGGCCGCTCTCACCACGCTGTCTCTAGACCAATCAGCATGGCCGCTCTCACCACGCTGTCTCTAGACAAATCAGCATGGACGCTCTCACCACACTGTCTCTAGACCAATCAGCATGGCCGCTCTCACCACACTATCTCTAGACCAATCAGCATGGCCGCTCTCACCACACTGTCTCTAGACCAATCAGCATGGCCGCTCTCACCACACTATTTCTAGACCAATCAGCATGGCCGCTCTCACCACGCTGTCTCTAGACCAATCAGCATGGCCGCTCTCACCACGCTGTCTCTTGACCAATCAGCATGGCCGCTCTCACCACACTGTCTCTAGACCAATCAGCATGGCCGCTCTCACCACACTATCTCTAGACCAATCAGCATGGCCGCTCTCACCACACTGTCTCTAGACCAATCAGCATGGCCGCTCTCACCACACTGTCTCTAGACCAATCAGCATGGCCGCTCTCACCACACTATTTCTAGACCAATCAGCATGGCCGCTCTCACCACGCTGTCTCTAGACCAAACAGCATGGCCGCTCTCACCACACTGTCTCTAGACCAATCAGCATGGCCGCTCTCACCACGCTGTCTCTAGACCAATCAGCATGGCCGCTCTCACCACGCTGTCTCTAGACCAATCAGCATGGCCGCTCTCACCACGCTGTCTCTAGACCAATCAGCATGACCGCTCTCACCACACTGTCTCTAGACCAATCAGCATGGCTGCTCTCACCACACTGTCTCTAGACCAATCAGCATGGCCGCTCTCACCACACTGTCTCTAGACCAATCAGCATGGCCGCTCTCACCACACTGTCTCTAGACCAATCAGCATGATCGCTCTCACCACGCTGTCTCTAGACCAATCAGCATGGCCGCTCTCACCACGCTGTCTCTAGACCAATCAGCATGGCCGCTCTCACCACGCTGTCTCTAGACCAATCAGCATGGCCGCTCTCACCACACTGTCTCTAGACCAATCAGCATGGCCGCTCTCACCACACTATCTCTAGACCAATCAGCATGGCCGCTCTCACCACACTGTCTCTAGACCAATCAGCATGGCCGCTCTCACCACACTGTCTCTAGACCAATCAGCATGGCCGCTCTCACCACACTGTCTCTAGACCAAACAGCATGGCCGCTCTCACCACACTGTCTCTAGACCAATCAGCATGGCCGCTCTCACCACACTATCTCTAGACCAATCAGCATGGCCGCTCTCACCACACTGTCTCTAGACCAATCAGCATGGCCGCTCTCACCACACTGTCTCTAGACCAATCAGCATGGCCGCTCTCACCACACTGTCTCTAGACCAATCAGCATGATCGCTCTCACCACACTGTCTCTAGACCAATCAGCATGGCCGCTCTCACCACGCTGTCTCTAGACCAATCAGCATGGCCGCTCTCACCACGCTGTCTCTAGACAAATCAGCATGGACGCTCTCACCACACTGTCTCTAGACCAATCAGCATGGGCGCTCTCACCACACTGTCTCTAGACCAATCAGCATGGCCACTCTCACCACACTGTCTCTAGACCAATCAGCATGGCCGCTCTCACCACGCTGTCTCTAGACCAATCAGCATGGCCGCTCTCACCACACTGTCTCTAGACCAATCAGCATGGCCGCTCTCACCACACTATCTCTAGACCAATCAGCATGGCCGCTCTCACCACACTGTCTCTAGACCAATCAGCATGGCCGCTCTCACCACACTGTCTCTAGACCAATCAGCATGGCCGCTCTCACCACACTGTCTCTAGACCAAACAGCATGGCCGCTCTCACCACACTGTCTCTAGACCAATCAGCATGGCCGCTCTCACCACACTGTCTCTAGACCAATCAGCATGGCCGCTCTCACCACACTGTCTCTAGACCAATCAGCATGGCCGCTCTCACCACACTGTCTCTAGACCAATCAGCATGGCCGCTCTCACCACACTGTCTCTAGACCAATCAGCATGGCCGCTCTCACCACGCTGTCTCTAGACCAATCAGCATGGCCGCTCTCACCACACTGTCTCTAGACCAATCAGCTTGGGCGCTCTCACCACACTGTCTCTAGACCAATCAGCATGGCCGCTCTCACCACACTGTCTCTAGACCAATCAGCTTGGGCGCTCTCACCACACTGTCTCTAGACCAATCAGCATGGCCGCCCTCACCACACTGTCTCTAGACCAATCAGCATGGCCGCTCTCACCACACTGTCTCTGGACCAATCAGCATGGCCGCTCTCACCACACTGTCTCTAGACCAATCAGCATGGCCGCTCTCACCACACTGTCTCTAGACCAATCAGCATGGCCGCCCTCACCACACTGTCTCTGGACCAATCAGCATGGCCGCTCTCACCACACTGTCTCTGGACCAATCAGCATGGCTGCTCTCACCACACTGTCTCTAGACCAATCAGCATGGGCGCTCTCACCACACTGTCTCTAGACCAATCAGCATGGCCACTCTCACCACACTGTCTCTAGACCAATCAGCATGGCCGCTCTCACCACACTGTCTCTAGACCAATCAGCATGATCGCTCTCACCACACTGTCTCTAGACCAATCAGCATGGCCGCTCTCACCACGCTGTCTCTAGACCAATCAGCATGGCCGCTTTCACCATGGCGGCCAGCACACTAGAGATAGTGTGCTGTCACACTGTCTCTAGACCAATCAGATGGTTTAAAATGAAGGAAAAATACATCTAAGAATAAGACAAAGCCTTTAGAATGAAAACAAATGTTTAAATAAGCAGGATCTGCAGAACACGTCCCTCAATGGAGGATATATTTGATATAAACGAGCATGTATAGAAATGAGATGCACTCTTGGTGCTGCAGACGTCGCTTCTACGCCAATATAAACCGACATCAGCACCTACGTTTTGTGGAAATACCAACAATGAGCGTGCACACATATGTACGATGGGGGGTGGGAGAAAAGCAGAATGTGATGTTTTTTTTCTGTCCTCGGGCTACAGACAGATGTTTATGTTATCTGTCACTGGGAGGTTGGCCAGCCTCTTTGCTTTACTTTAAGCTCATATGGAAGCCACAGCCACGGCTTGTGGAGGAGACGCCTTTCAACTCCCAGCTTCATTTGATGTTGTTCCCTCTGCTGTTAGCAGGGGCTTACATCTCTTCAATATTAATGGCCCGTGGTGGGAGGCCCCATGGCACTTAATAGAAACATTAATGATTCAGGAGGCCTATCTTGTGGTAGGCACATCTACTAATGTGCTCGTATGTATACAAATCAGCTCATGATGGGGGCTTTGGTGCATACAATCAAAACCAAATTTATTAATAAATTCAGCCCACCAAAGGGAAAATCTGCTCCTTAAAGAAATTGTAATCAATGGGAGTGAGCGAGGGGGGAGTCAGGGTGGAGACGACTTCACTGCCAATCAGGAGAAGAAATGAGGCACGTCTGTGTTTGCTGGTCCAGGTTGCTGGTCCAGGCTGCTGCTGGTTTGGATTTCCATCCACAAACAAAGATGCACACCATCTTCTCTCCAATGTTTTCATGGCGTTGTCTGTTTACTTTCAGGTTTGAATCAATTTGTAACCTTGAATCTCTACAAATACTCATCAGACTTAAAAGGAAAGACAGACCCAAATATTAAAATATCCTGTTTTGGAAAACAAGGAGGAAAAATATGTTTTGTTTCTTCTTTGGCAAACCGTTTTCTTGCAGTTTCATTCAGGTTCATGGTTGCATTCTTAACAGAGAAGCCCAGACTTTTTTTACCGTGTCTTTCAACAACATTAAGTTCCAAATTATAATGCAAATGAGATTTTTCTGTAAACGAGAGCATGAGAAGGACACTCATTTCTGCTCCTAAGAATCGGGCCATTATTCTTTCAGTCACCACACACGGCTGTTGACCATAGGTAAGGGTGGAAAATGTAATTCACTTAAATCAAGAGCCTTGTTTGTTAAGTAAAGCACTGGTCTAATCGTCCACCGTGCCAATTTGTCTTGTGATCTCTCACATCACCCAAGATGTGAGAAGATTATTATTTATGTATATAGATAAACACGACACCATTAATTTGCTAAAAAATATACTATTTGTCAAAACAGCTAATACATACATTTATTCAGATTCACTTGCAGTTTTAACACTGAATTTCTTCTTTCTTTTCTTCCTCAGTTCCGCCCCCAAGGTGCATACACGAGACTGTGTAAGTTTCGTTATGAGGCTGCAAACACAGGGTGAAGCACATCAAACCAGCGAAGGTGGAACGTTTTATTAAAATTCTTATTTTGGTGCATTTACATTAAAATGACGCTATCTGTTGGAGACAAGTGGGAGCAGGATTAAGTCCTGCCTACATGAGATTATAGGCATGGCGGGGAACAAAATCCATGGCTAAGACAACTTGGCATTTGAATATCCATGTACTGGATGGGAGAGTCTAAATAGAAAAAGACTTCATATATATCAAGACTTCTCTTTCTGGAGATTTCATTTTGAGCGCACTTTGAACGTCATTTTGAACTTTGTTGTTTTGTGTCGGGCAGCTGATTTTTTTTAGAAATTGTCCGACTAACTCTCAACGGCTAGCAGGGTATGGAGTCATTCCGCTGTTGACATGCATGTTGACATCCGCGACTAGCTGTTGGCTCTCGGAACCTCGGATCCACGTGTGGTTGGAGGAGTTGGTTCGGTCCCGGTAGAGCCCGGGAGAGGAAAACGATCTGGAGAAGGTGCAGAGAAGGGGACTGTCTGGAGGAGGAGCTTTGGGCCCTGTGCTCTTGCAGTTTCCATGGAAACGGCCTGTTGCTGACTTGAGGAACTAGAGGCGCATACTCGGACCCAGTGAAATACAGAGAGGCCAGTTTGGTGTTCTTTATTGCGGCCAGGCTTTGTGACCCATTCCAGACTCCAGCTTTTGGATTGCCAGGTAGGACACAGTGCGACCGGACTGGGACGCCGGTGGATGGGGCGAAGGGCACCGAGGTGTTAAAAATCTGGCGTTTGCACTGCAGCTCTCAAATTTTTCTTCAGGAATCAATAAAGTATATTCAATTCAATCCAGTATATGTTTTTAATGTGGGATTAATGAAAACCAATGAAAATCAATTTCCTTCCAGAGATATATAAAGTAAATCTTATCTTAAAAAACGTATGCAATTTTCCGTGATAACCCCTCTTTAAACTGCTCCACAAACCTGACTAATAAAGGACACTTTACACTTTTAAATCCTTCTTACAAATAAATTTGTTTTGCATTTTCATTCTAAATTTGGCAGCCACGTTCTATCAAGTTCATTTACACGTAAAGCATTTTCTTTCACTTCAACATGTACCTGATTTCTGAAGGATTAAAACCACTTTGAATAGGTGACGTGTATTTGCTTTCTTCAAGCTGCGCTCTGTCAGCTCCAATAAACTAAAACTTGCAATCAATACACCAGTTAACAACAAATGGATCCCATTCATTTAGCTTTTCTTTTTTCTGCTCCGTTTTATGAGATTAAACCTGCAGCAGTTTTATCAGAAAATGCTGATTGGCTTAACAAATCCCACTTTTATGTGTTTGTTTTTTTATCATTAACTCCTCCAATAGAGCAGCAAACGACTGAGGTACATGAAGATGTGAGGAAGCATTGTTTTCTACATTGACTGGGGCTGTCAGTATGTGCAAAAAACACACCAGAATGATCATGCATGACGGTCTGTTCTGGACTGGGCAGATTTCTAGTGTCTTCCTCCACTGAACAACACACCATGCCTGACTGGCACTGACTTCTGAAAGCATAATGAGCTTAATATGACAGGTTGGGCGAGGAGGGGGAGATACCCAGGTATAATAAGTAAGACGGCAGCAAGAGGAATGAACAGAAAGGATGAACTCGTCAACACGCAGATATTACTTTACAAATCAATTAACCGAGTTGTTAAGTTGAGTTTTTAATTGGCTGGAGTTGGATGTGAGCGTGTGCAAAGGGAATGAGAAGCCAAATGAATCAATGTGGAAGCAGCAAGGTCTGCTGGGTTAACCACAAAGCACTGGTGTGTTACCAGGGATAATTACATAGTAGGCACCAACCCCCCACCACACGCCCCACAGCCCGGTTCGACTCCTCTGTGACAGCGAACGCACCGGGGCGAACAAGAACGCGGCTAGTGCAAGCAAAGGCTCAATTATGGGAAACAGTTAAGCGCTTCCAGGTCGTGACCCTGGTGTTGCAGAGAGTAGAATATGCAGAGACAGGACAGGATTATGGAGGGGGGGTTTGCAGTGGTGGGTGGTGATCACCTTCAAAACTGTCTGTGCTGTCTTAAAGATCTCTGCGTTAGTTAGATTTCGTCAATTAATGTTTATGAAAAATTTGGGGGTTTTTTTATGCGCTGCTTCCGAAAGTAGGTTTTTGCTTTAACGTATTTGACATTGCAGCCAGCATATGTTGCCAGGCCGACTAAAATCAGAAAGGTTTCCACAGAGGCTTTTAAAATTTGTCCTGCTCAGTTTTTCTACATGAACAGAATGCATTTGAAAAGTTTTGTTCAACCAATCAGACGTTGAACTGGTTCCCTGCATCACCACTCTTTCAGACTTACTGATTGGACGATCCCAATAAACAAGCAAGCAGCGTTTGTGATGTTCCACGTCAAAGAAAATATCATTTTCTTGCTGTAAAAAGCTTTTCAACCATCAAACAATGACGAAAAGAGAACAAGTAGATTTGGAGAATGATTTACATTCCAGACGATTTTAAGACAAATTTTTCAAAAGATATTGAACAAAGTATAGAAGTCCAAGCTGATCTGAAGAAAACGTATGCAGCGTATGTCAAGACAGACTGGACTTAGAGCACTGGTGAGAGGAGAGAAAAATGGATTTTTAAACAGATAATCTTGTTTTTTTATGAGTAAAATATTATTATTTTCTTATATATTGTGTAAAATTTACAAGGTCTTAATTGCTGGTTTGTGGTGGCAGCTGTTTAGACTTTATCCCACTGGATTGTTCACTAAGTATTGTGGAGTTTATTTGTCTGCATTAATTCAGTATACCAAGATGGTTTCATAAACCTAACATAGCTATTGGGGGCTGATGGAGCACTGCTGAAGGTCCGTGTGTGAAATGCATGGTCCACCGCTGGGTTTAGATCTTCCTAAACGACCCCCTAAGCGTGCCTATTTGTCTTTCGGTTGACTAGCTTTACTATAAAAATGTAGTTCCAAGTTTCTTTATTTGTGAAATTTCATACTCGGTTGTATTTTGTTTGTTTTGTTTTTCTAATTGATGCAAAACTTCATCTCAAGAGTGTTTGAGTAACCTTGTGTGAAGACAGGAGAAAAAAAAATCTGAGCAGACTAAAAAAAGAAGGGAAATGTCAAAAAGACAGATTTTCAAAATAACTCCTATTTGAAAGCATGTGTGTGTGCGCGTCATTGTGCACGCACACACACACATAACACCCTTTTAAATCATTCTGAAGGTGAAGAAAACTGCAAAATCAGCTTGAACCACGTTAGCAATAAGACACACTTTTCTATTAATTAGAAAAGTAGAAAAAGACAGTGTGTATTAACTATTTAAATATTTCAGGGCAGTACGACTGAAAATCACCTTGAAAAACTTTGTTCAATTCAGACTGGGGACAAACAAAACAATACAGACACTAGGTCGAATTTTGCAAACGACGTAAATGAAAGAAAATGGTGTGTATTTGTGAGACATTGAACCATTTTCATGTGTTGAGAAAACTGCTCTTAAACAATATTCAATCAGTTTAAAACAAAACATTTTTTGCGCAACGCCTGAGTTTTATTTAAATCATTTTTTAAAAATTGAGTGTTAACCGGGATTCAAACACTCAATTTTTTGGTGCACACTAGTGGTAAATTGAACACTACAGATGAAATGATTCCCCAAAAGACAAGATTTTGTCACCATGAGCATGAGAAAATACAAAGAGAGTTTGTAATAATGACCGGGCTCTGCTATGGTCTCACTAAACCTCTCTAGAACTGTCACAAGCTGCTGGAAACAGCTCACAGTAGAAGACAGTAGAAGCTGATTAGCACACACTGACTGAGGCAGCAGGGAAAAAAAGAACAATTGGTCAGTACTAGGGCTGCAACTAACGATTATTTTGATGATCGATGAATCTGGCGATTATTGGCTTGATTAATCGATTAATCGGGTAGCATTGACAACTTAATAAATAATAGTTTTTTGGCATTTTATTGAATGTAGTTATGCAAAACACAACTCATAACCACTTAAACAACACGTTGGGCTCATTCTAATAAGTAAAAATGTTAATCTTTCTGTGAAATAAAGAGGGAGAATATTACCATTTCTACAGCAAATATAAAATAATAAATCTAATAAATCAGTTTTAGATTTGCAAATTTAACCTTGTTCAGAGGTATAGTACCAAACAAAAATGGCCTAGGTTAATATGAGTAAAAATACACAAAAAACAATCAAGTTGTGTAATATTAGGTGCAGTTGACAGTAAAAACTTTCTAAACGATTAATCGATGACTAAATCAGTCGACAACTATTTCAATAATCGATTATAATCGATTAATTCGATTAGTTGTTTCAGCCCTACTCAGTACACACCTCGGTGATGCGTGGGTTGGTACATTTCACGTTCTTGGTTGACAGGTTTAACCAGCGTGTAGCATAAGGGCTGATAGGAGGGCAGTGATGCCGTAGGGTACACCGTCCTTCCCCACTGCACCATCCACACTGGAACTTCCTGTCTGCCTTCAGACACATGCCACAGCTATCCCGCTGGGCCGCACACTTATAAAGATGCACTAAAAAAAAAAAAAAAAACATGCAACTGGGTTAGTTTTGACAGAGCATAAAAATGTTTTTCTACAGGATGAAAAAATGGAGGAGGATTCAGGAACAAAATGTTGTTGGAATAGCGTACAAATACTGGATGGGAGATTGTGCCGATTATTGGCATGCATGAGTGAATCAAACAGTGGCGGCTGGTGACGTGTGGCGCAGGGGCGCTGCCCCCCCGACCTGATCAGCAAAAAATATATATGCATATATATCTATATATACATATATAAACATGTATGTGTTTATAAGTATGCAAAACTGTCGAGTGTGAAGATTACATGCATTTTAATAATGTTTTACACCGTTTTATTTTATTTTCTTACTTCCTGTGCAAACTGGAACGAGGGCGCAGGGTACGCACGCCCCGCCAGGAAAACGTATTAGTGTGTATGTGGCTTCCGGTTTTTATGGAAAAAACGTGACGTCAGCTCTAAATTTTTTCCCATTCATGTGTTTTAGTTAGCATTTGTTAGTTATTTTTCTTGTTGTGTATTTGTGTTAATACTTTCCTCTTTTTCTTGTGAAGCCCATTGAGACGGACATTCTGTGATTTTGGGCTATACAAATAAAATTGAATTGAATTGAATTATTGCAAACCATAACCACGCCAACGGGGCGCAGATATTTTCCGCCCATCGGGTGTGTAATAGGTTATCCTCTCTGTCAGTCTGTTACATGAACCAATCAATTAGCTATAAGCTGACCTATTAATCCCACCCACGCCACGCCCTTTCTTTTCACTGCGGAATTCTGGGAGACTTCATCATGGCGTCAGAAGCTAGTCCAGTTGCTAACAAAGCTAGCGGCTCTTTTAAAGAGAATTCAGTGTCGTCCCTTCTACAGAATTCGTTTTGTAAGCGTTGTAAAGAAGAAAAAAGAAGAGAGAAGGAGCTTGGACCAGACACCCCAGATTTGACTGTGCAACAAAACAGTGGAGATCGCGGCCGCTTTTATGTGAGAGGATAATGAAGGTCTATGAAAAGTGGCTGTGGCTAACTGGATGAGAAACACTTTTTTTGTTTCCCCTGCTTATTGTTTAGTTCAGCAGCAACTGAAAAGGTGTGGATATCAACAGGGGTGAGTGACTTGAAGCATTTGTCTGAAAAGTGCAAACGTCATGAAACTTGCCGCACCCATCTTGATAGTAGCTATAAGCTAGGTGTTTTTGGCAGTAGTAACATCCTGGCACAATTAAATGAAGGCTACCGAACTGGCATAAGGAAACATAATGAAGAAGTCACCAAAAACAGACACATATTGTCACAAATAATTTTATATTTATTTTATATATATATTGATATATACTTTTATATAATATATCTAAAAAAAAATTTTGTGTGAGTTTGAAAAATGTGCACCCCCCCAGTTTTTTTTTACCACCAGCCACCACTGGAATCAAAAAAAGTTAGTTTTGTACAATAAACCACTTTAATATGAAGTTTTACAAAAAAAAATAGAATTTTGTGTTCAATTTTTTTCCAAAAAACCCCAACATTTAATTGATTTTTAAAAATAAATATCTGAACAGAGAAAATGTTCAGGGCTTTATTTTTATTCTGTTCATCACAAAAGCAACACCTCACCTTTAATATTTTCTGGGTTATCAATAATAAAGTTGCCGTTCCACACCACTGAGAAGTCCACAGGCAGCTCGCTGATCCTCATCCCCTCATATAGATACTGGAAGCCATCGAAGGTAAGAGAGAGACAGGGAGAAAGATCAGAGGAGAGAAAAGTCAAATACTTCGGATCATTTCCGTGGGAACTTTGGGAATTTGAATGCGACCAGGTTTTTGTGTAGAAGATGTGGTCATATGTATGTCCTTCCTGGGTTACTCTCAGCTTACATCATCTGAAAAAATGCAAGAACTGGGACAGCTTGGTCAAGGTTTGAACTTCTCTTCTGGCCTTTAAACTGCCTTGTGTGCCCTTCATTTCAGGCTGACTTTCAGTGAGTTAGTTTGAGGTTCCAGTGGGAGTAGTTTAGAGGAGTCAGAATGTGTGTAACTGGGGGGCAAAGCCACGTCGCACTCTTCAGAGGGGTAATTACTTAGGCTGACACACACAGTAAAGTCATCACACACAGCGTGTGTGTTGCAGGAGATGCTTTAGCCTCCCATTGCTCACATTAATAGAGTTGAAGGACACTATAGAGAGGAGGCTATACATTGGTAATTCAGTAAAAGTTGATTGTTAGCAAACCTACCGAGCTGTTCTGGCACTGCACGCTGGAGCTGTTGAACCGGAGGGCTGTAACTCGATGGCTGACCCCCTGGATGTGAAGGACACATTCGTAGCCTCGCTGGCCAGACTGCGGCTGTGGCAGGTTCTTGGCTTTTAAGGTGATGGGCTTCACCTCTCCAGCTGGGATCAGAATCTCCTCAGAGAGGACCAGCTGGGGGCAGAACTGCATGGAGCAAACAGAGGGCGAGGAGAGTCGACAAAGAGGGAAAGTGAAGAATGAGCTTGAGGAGATGACCCACATCACCAGAAGAAACTGGAAAATAACAATGTTTACATTCAAGTTTGGACCAAGTTCATAAATGATTCCCACAGAACATGGTTTGGTAACCAGTGGCTTGAGAACCGTATGTGGCTCGGGAAAATGAATTGTGATTAGGTTATTTAATTGAATTTTTTTTCAAAATCCAAATCAACTTTATTTCTAAAGCACATTTCACAAGCTGAACTTTTTTAAAAAATGCTGTAAAAACCACAAATTCAATAAATATTCTTTTAAAAAATGGTGGAAATGTTTGAGTTTATCAGAGTTCAAGTTGTCCTTGAATGCATGTAAAGTGGAGTGTAGCATTCAAAGCATATTTTACAAACTGAGCCTTTTAAAAAGTGTTGGATGTATATTATCAAGATAAAATCATGACGCAAAAAAAAAAAAAATAGAAAAAAACGTTGAAACGCTTGGGTTTCAAATAGTCCGAGCTGTCCTCGAATGTTTCATAGCTCAGTGTAAAGCCACACATCTTGATAAAAACACAGTTCAAAAACTTTTTTTTCAGAAAGAACTGAGCAAACATAAAAATAAAGCTAAAAAATGATCATATTATTAAAATAGGGTTGTAATGTTTGAGTTGGTTCAACAGTTCCAGATGTCCTTGAACAAATCACAGTAGTGTATCAAGTCTTGGATCTTGCTGAAATCACATTTAAAAAAAAATAACCTTAAAAAAAAAAAAACACAGGTCAATATTATCAAGATAAAATTCCAAAATACCAACATAATTTAAAAAAAAAAATAGAGTTGGAATGCTTGGTTCTGAGTTGTCCTTAAAAGCATCACAGCTACACTTTTTTCGTATCAGCAATGAATCAAGCTAAATTATTTGGTAATCATAGGTGATCACCTTGGCCAGAAAAAAACTTAAGATTTAAACTTCCAAAAATGTGTTTTACTGAAGGGTGGAGGCGATAGCGCTGTCGTAAAACGTTTGCCCTTGGACCGGAAGTTTTCTGGAAGTTCGGAGGATCGAATCCCTCTGAGCTCATGTCTAGGTGTGCGTGGGGAAGACACCTAACCCCCTGTTTCTCCCACTATTGTCCCCGTCCTGGCAGCCTACTGTGGTGTAATGCAGCACACAAATTTCCCCGTTGAGGAATGAATAAAGTAGAAGTCTTCTTCGGGTTATTTAGAGGGTATGAACATTAAGTTTTATTTAGGATGCAGGCAAGAATAAAAACAACAACAGTTTTGTGTGTTTAAGTTCCACCGACCTCCGAGGTGTTGACTCGACCCTCCTGGAAGGAACAGCTGGAGGGGTCGTGGGTACACAGGTTACGGTATTTGCACCAATGGCAGCGGAAGGCGCTGTTCACACATGACAGGCACCTGCACGAACACACAAACACACATAGTTTCACACAATGTGCAGAGCACTCATGGAGAGGTGGTGACTTTGCCAAACCGAGAAGAAGGAAATGAGTTTAAACTCCCAGTGGGAACCTGCTGTTGTGCCCTTGTGCCTGGCAAAGTACCCGCCTACTGCAGCAAAAAGGCCTCCCTGCATGTTTTCTGTACAACACACTTACCCTGATGCTCAGGGTATTTATTTAGTCGCTTTACAAAAAAGGGAATAAATAGGCCCGAAACGGCAAACATATGGACCTTTTTTTTTTAATAACTAATATTTTGAATTATTTTTAGTGCTCATTGATAGCAAGTTTACAACTATTTGTGGTACCATTTAAACATTTCTTTACCATTCATAAACCGGTGCACGCAATTTTCTCATTGCTACAGTGAATGTGCATCATAATCAAAGCAAACCATGCTCTGCAAGACATTAGGAGGGAATTCTCTTTGAGTTCTTACAAAAGACAGCCTACCATGTCAGATACGGATAAAATGCATGTAAAGGTTCAATGCTTTAAGTTGTGAAGCTGAACGATGTAGATGGAAACAGTCGTGTCAGCGTTAAAAACAAACAGAAAGCTTTAAGGTAACATGGCGATGCACCAAATCTAATCTGTTGGAAGTATCAGTCCCTACTTACAACCTAAAAGACGTGCACAGTGATACGTCTTTTAGGTATCACAGTGTAGGAATAGGTTCCCTACACATCTATGCAGGGAAAAAAATAATAATAATGCAGATCTTTTTTTGTTCTTTATTTTTCTGTTTTAAGACATGAAAAGCAAACAAGCTTCGGGATGAGTTTTTTTTTTGCCACTGAAATAGTAATTAGATGCATTTCAACTCAAAGATAAGCAATCAAATGTTAACCGTGTATAAGGATTAAACTCACAATCTGTTACCGAAAATACAAGCTAATCAAATCAAGCAGGGCGACGTGATCATTTGTTAAGGTAAAAAAAAAAGTAATAATAAGACCTCCTGCTTGTTTATCATTAAGGTTCATGCATTAGTTATTTGAGCTGCATCGACTGGAAGTTGATTGTTTACTTTTAAATAAACTGAAGATGTGCAGCATTGAGTTTTTTTCAAGAAGCTCATACATGAACATTTACCACAGCACAATTTTGGCAGTGGTAAACCAAATAGGCCAGGTGGCACAAGGCATTTATGAAGATATCTGTCCATTTTTGGGTTTGCACAATGTGGGGAACTTGCAATGATTGCAGATGGCATTGTAATCTGTAGTGAGAGGAGGGAAGAGGTGGAGGAAAAGCTGGAGAGGTGGAGGTTTGCACTAGAAAGAAGAGGAATGTAGATTAGTCAGAGTAAAACAGAGTACATGTGTGTGAATGAGAGGGATCCAAATGGAAAAGTGAGGTTACAGGGAGAAGAGATAAAGAAGGTAGAAGATTTGAAGTACTTAAGATCAACAGTCCAGAGCAATGGAGAGTGTGGAAAAGAAGTGAAGAAGCGTGTGCAGGCAGGCTGGAACGGGTGGAGGAAAGTATCCGGTGTGATGTGTGATAGAAGAGTTTCAGCTAAACTGAAAGGAAAAGTGTACAAAACCGTGGTGAGACCGGCCATGCTGATTGGTCTAGAGACAGTGTCACTGAGAAAAAGACAGGAAGCAGAGATGGAGGTAGCAGAGATGAAGATGTTGAGGATCTCTCTGGGAGTGACCAGGATGGACAGGATCAGAGGAACAGCACATGTTAGAGGTTTTGGAGATAAAGTCAGAGAGGCCAGACTGAGATGGTTTGGACATGTGCATAGGAGAGAGAGAGAGTACATCAGAAGAAGGATGCTGGTTTTGGAACCATCAGGAAAGAGGACTAGAGGAAGACCAAAGAGGAGGTTCATGGGTACAGTGAATGAAGACATGAAGATAGTTGGTGTGACCGAAGAGGATGCAGCAGATAGGGGTAGATGGAAGAAACTGACTTGCTGTGTCATCCAACTAAGATATATAAGAGAATTATGAGACCTCATCAGTGAGTCTTAATTGCTTTTCCAATCTGCCATCTTCGCTTATGGAAAAATATTTATATATGGTGCAAAAGCTTAAGCAAGTGAATGCATTTATAAAAATAAGTTCAGTGTACCTTGGGGCAATAAAATGTGCAGTGTTTGTCTAAAAGAAGGAATAAAAGAGCCGGGGTTGGCGTCTCAGAGTGTGTGTTCCTTTCATATGTGTGCATGCATGTTTGTCATCCCTGTTTAACCGAGCTGATGTGAGAGCTTGTAATTCCATTGAGTGCCACCCAGACGAGGCTCTAAAGCAACACAAGAAGATGTGGTATAAAAAAGAAGGATGGAGGGATAGAGGGAGAGCAGAATTGCCCGGTGGCTAGAACATTTTGTTTTAACTTCATGTGGGAAGTTAAAAAAAAAAAAAAACGTGACATGCCATCATGCTGGCACCCTACTCGTGTCAAACCGCCGACTGTGCGGGTTCTTCTCTCCTTTCAGGCATATTCCCGAGTCAGCGAAGCCTTTTGGATCTCACACAAACAGAATCTGCCACCGCGGAATAAAGCAAATGATTGGAAAGGCATCGCAGACATGGACATCCCCAATCCTGGGGATTCAATTCAACATCACTCAATCAAGGCCAGACGGGGCATGAAAAAGAGTGTGAAATCTCTCATGAGGACCTGTTAGGCCGAGCACATCGGGTTTTGTAAAACAGCATGTTTCAGATGAAGGATTCATTAGCACAACAAAGCAGAAGCTTCCCATCATGGGGCACAGGCGGAGATCAGATGGAGACGAGACAGAAAACTATAATTAACCCCCCCAAAGCATTGATTTAGCAGTTTAAGGCAGCATGTTTAGGAGGTTTGAAATAAAAATATATGGGCTTAGAGAGCGAGACTCACAGCTGATGGACGCTGCAGTTGTAAAACTTGATCTCCGTGCTGATTAGCATCTGACCCGTCTCTTTAGAGTTCAGCCTCAGCTCCACGCCGGACCAATCTGGAAAAAACAAGATCAACACTTGTTGGGGGCTTTAAATCATGCAGCCAATGAGAACAGCAGAACATAAAGAGTCACATCACTTGGTGGAAGAAAAAGAGTTTGAGAAAAATGTGGTCATGAGCTAGATTCACAAAAACATTAACAAAACAGATTAGTAAAAAAAAATCTGATGCGTTTGTGTTTAAAATGAATTCCAACATTTGTACCCGTTTCAAACGCTAGCACAGAATAAAGAAAGAGAAAAGTCATTATTGTCTTGCTTTTGCATCTTTTTTTAGTATTAATTTAAGAGTCGCATTACAGAAACAAATGGAAAAGTGAGGTTACAGGGAGAAGAGATAAAGAAGGTGGAAGATTTTAAGTACTTGGGATCAACAGTCCAGAGCAAAGGAGAGTGTGGAAAAGAGGTGAAGAAACGTGTTCAAGCAGGCTGGAACGGGTGGAGAAAAGTATCAGGTGTGATGTGTGACAGAAGAGTTTCAGCTAAAATGAAAAGAAAAGTGTACAAAACCGTGGTGAGACCCGCCATGCTGTTTGGTCTAGAGACAGTAGCACTGAGAAAAAGACAGGAAACAGAGATGGAGGTAGCAGAGATGAAGATGCTGAGGATCTCTCTGGGAGTGACCAGGATGGACAGGATCAGAAATGAGTACATCAGGGGAACAGCACATGTTAGAGGTTTTAAAGTCCGAGAGGCCAGACTGAGATGGTTTGGACATGTGCAGAGGAGAGAGAGAGAGTACATCAGAAGAAGGATGCTGGATTTGGAACCACCAGGAAAGAGGGCTAGAGGAAGACCAAAGAGGAGGTTCATGGATACAGTGAAGGAAGACATGAAGATAGTTGGTGTGACCAAAGAGGATTCAGCAGATAGGGTTAGATGGAAGAAACTGACTTGCTCTGGCGACCCCTGAAAGGTAATGCCGAAAGAAGAAGAAGATTAGAGAAACAAATTTCTAATAATAGTTAAAATGTGAAGGAGACGGGATGAAGTAAAAACAAGACTGATTCTTACGTTCCGTTTGTCAGTCTTGCTTTGACTAAAAGTCCAATTTGGAAAATTCAGAGTTTTATTCATTGATTAAAATGAGACTAAATAAGAAGAAATAATAACGGTTAAAATAGACTTGATTTGATAACTTTAAAACAAAAATTGACTGGTGGACGGATCAGACACACCAATATGCTCCGTACGCTGCCAGAGCTAGGATGCATATGTTGCTTGAACTATGTCACATTGTCTTTCTGTTGAGCGACAAAAAATCTGAATTCAGCTTTTCTCAGATGTGTTTGTAGCATGGGTAATTCCGATTGGTTGAAGGATTTGTCATTTAGAAAATGTTGAGCTTCATTTATCTCGTTCATTAACTAAATCAAAGCAAGACAGACACAACAAACCTGCAGTTGTGTCAAAACACGACAAACCCATTGCATGTGTTTGACGTAGATCCTGTAGAGTGAGTCAAATCTTGACAAAAGTTGGTTTTGTAAGAAAATCTTTTCAAGAGAGACACTTTGTACTTCTCTTATTCTCACCTGCTTAAAATAATGTTTTCTCATGTTTCAAATGTTTGTTTTTTTTTCATTCTAGGGACCTCTCACACAACGCACCAACAGCATCTGCTTTCTCCAGCGATCAGATGGATTTCTATTGGAAATCTTAAGTAACGCTTCAGTAACACCAAACACTCATGACGTTCATGGTAATCGATATACTTGTACATACAAACACTGTTTACCTGCATTCATCTGTTATTCATGAATCTGTGTGTGTTTAGAAGGCTAGTCTGACCCTTGCAGCTCTGCTGTGTTAGCTGAATTACCGTAATTTCACGACCATTAGGCGCACCGTACGAAAAGGCGCAGTCTCAGTCACACACCGCCTTACAACAACTCACACGCACGCATGCAAATGTGCGTATTAAAAAATAGATCGGGAGCAAAACTGAGTTTGGTTGTGCTTTATTTAAGTAGTAACGATACTAAACAAGCACATTACTGGTAATACGTTGTCCTTATTCAAATCCGTCAAAGTCCTCATCCTCTGTTTCAGAATCGAACAGCTGCGCAAAATCCAACAGATCAGGTCCACTTCGCTCCTCGCTGTCAAAGTCACTGTCTGTACTGTGCGGCTCCTCAGAAAGGATACCAGCTTTTGCGAAAGCTCGGATAACAGTACCAGCAGACACGTTAGTCCAAGCATCTACAATCCATTGGCAAACTGTAGCGTAACTCGCCCGGCGCTGCCTTCCACCCTTCATGAAACTGTGGTCTCCTTCGGTCATCCATCGCTCTCACGCCGCTCACACTTCACTCTTTAACGTTCTCATGTGTTTTCTTTCAGGTCCGCCTCGCGGGCACCGCATTTTCTTTTAGGTCCGCTTTTTCTCACACACAAGGCGCACCGCACAAAAAGGCGCACCGCTCATTTTGATGAAAATTTGAGAGTTTTAAGTGCGCCTTATGGCCGTGAAATTA
Source organism: Neostethus bicornis (assembly GCA_902685375.1). Classification (NCBI taxonomy): domain Eukaryota; kingdom Metazoa; phylum Chordata; class Actinopteri; order Atheriniformes; family Phallostethidae; genus Neostethus; species Neostethus bicornis. The sequence continues at coordinate 3,771,763 of LR738550.1, forward strand.
CGGTAGTTTTATTCACACACACCCCTGTAGCAGAACCACAGAAGATCTCTAATACTCTAGATTGGTCTCACAGGAACTGAGAAAGGACCGCAGAAACTGTCTCTAGAAGCTTTTCCTCAGAGGAAAAGCACAAAAGCTATTTTCTGAAATCATCCCAGTCACAATCTTCTCCTGACCCGTCCTTATGTGGCTCAGTTTTTCAGTCATTTCTGCTCCATTTCAGGCTTTTCTTTCCATTTCCTGCTTTTTCACGTTCTTGTCACCTTCTAATTTCTCTCCAGGTCATCGGAACTGTTCGATCAGTGGCCTTTAACCTCAGGCAGAAGAGAAAAATGAAGGTGTGACCAGCTGGTTGGATAGCCAGCAGGAAGATAGAGAGGTTTAATGGGAAGATTGGTTGACATTTACCTGAGAGAGAACATCTATATTAGCGACAACCCGCTGGGAGCTCTGAGCAAACATGGCTGTCATTTACTCACAACAGGGAGGATTACCAAAGCTGCTAAAACACACACAGTCTTCCACACATCATCTATAATTCATTCAGCATGGCCCCAGGCAGCCATCTTGGCTAGCAAAGGAAACAAATGTTAATATTCATGGTGAAATAAAGCAAATAATGGACGAGCTGCGAGTTTCCCCTAAAGGTTGCTCATTTCTCATTTATTTTTGTAATATTTTTTGGTAAATCTTTATTCATGAAAATGAAACCTAGTCTTGTCTTTGAATCGAGTTGAGATAAAAACTTGCGTTTAGATTTTTTAAACTACTTTAAAAATTTTGTTTTTGAAGAAAGATAACATAAAAATGCCCTAATCTACTAAAAAAATCCTTTTTTATTCTTTAAGAAAATGAAAAATAAAATGATTAAACTGGGATGCAATTTCCAGATTAAAGTTTTATTCAATAAAAAATGCTGTAAAAACCCCCCCAAAATTTAAGTCTATTTTCAAATTAACTTTTTTCTAATTTTATTAATTTATAAATTAAAAAAACAATATTTTTTTCTACATAAAAACATCTTAAACTTAATCCCTGTTAATTTATCTTTTGTTTGAAATTTTTTACTGTTTTACTCTATTTTTATTTAATTTTTTTCTCAAACCTTTTTATGCAAAAAAAAAAGAAAGAAAATAAATACATTTGGATTAATTCATGGTTTTTTTTTATTGCTTTTTAAAACCCTACAATTTTTTTTTTTAAATATAATCCAAATATTTATATATTTTTTTATACAAATACACATTTCTTTTAATAATTTTTTTTATCTTATGATGTTATATATTAAACCACCTGCTGGGATTTTTTTATTTACCATTTAAAATACTTCTTATCTCTTTTTAATTAAATTTGATCTGTCGACTCCTTGTGTCATTTTCATTGAGTCACTTTTTTTTTTTAAATTGTCCCCGGACTGAACTTTCCTCTTAAAGTGTCTTCTCTTAGTCTAGTCTGACGCTGGTAATTTGGAGCCCTGCAGCGAGAAAGCAGGTCAGAAAACTTCAGCCTGTTTCTCCATCAGATCTGATGTGGCTCGGGCTTATTTGCAGCACACTTCACAACAAGTCAACCAAACTTAAATCCACAGGCGCCGGTTAGACAAACACCCTTTGGTTAAATCAGAGTTTTGGACTAAAGATGGGTTTCAATGTGCAGATAAACATTTAACTCCCAATGTTTGAAATGAAAGAGATGGGAATTAGAATTATGGTCCAACTGATGATAGTATTTTTAGTATTACGTTATTATTTTTTAACTTAGCGAAGCATTTACTAAATCTAAAATGCTACGTGGGCTAAAATAACAAGCAACCTACTCTGAAAACATGCTTCTTTTAGACAGTTATCCAAAACAATCATTTTGACCGATATCTTGTATCAAAATTGGTTGAGTCCGACTGGCAATCCAGTCGTTCAAGAAGAAAAGTTTGGGTTATAATAAGACTGTGTGAATATTGTAACTACCTTGGTCAGTTGGGATGAGGGGTACATCCTTAGCAGCAGGAGACACACAGCGGATCTGGTGACCTTTTACCAGTCCATCTACTTCGGTTAAGTTACCAAACGAGCAGGTTATTCCAGCGAAAAGGTCCGGAACGTTGCTCACCGTCACCAACAGCTACAAAGTAGGAAAAAGGAAAGTAATTTTATTAGTTGGAACTTGTTTTCATTACAAAAAAGGGTATGCAGTACAAAGGTGGTGTTTGCTTTGAGGTAATTTAAGACAGAAATACAGACAGGTACAAAAGTAGTATACAGTAGTTGGATTTGAATTGTGTCTTTGTAGATCTGAAGAACGTTTATGACTTAGTACTTAAGATCAACAGTCCAGAGCAATGGAGAGTGTGGAAAAGGGGTGAAGAAGCGTGTGCAGGGAGGCTAGAACGGGTGAAGAAAAGTATCAGGTGTGATGTGTGATAGAAGAGTTTCAGCTACAATGAAAGGAAATGTGTACAAAACCCTGGTGAAACCGGCCATGCTGATTGGTCTAGAGACAGTGGCACTGAGGAAAAGACAGGAAACAGAGATGGAGGTAGCAGAGATGAAGATGCTGAGGATCTCTCTGGGAGTGACCAGGATGGACAGGATCAGAGGAACAGCACATGTTAGAGGTTTTGGAGATAAAGTCAGAGAGGCAAGACTGAGATGGTTTGGACATGTACAGAGGAGAGAGAGAGTACATAGGAAGAAGGATGCGGGATTTGGAACCACCAGGAAAGAGGACTAGAGGAAGACCAAAGAGGAGGTTCATGGATACAGTGAAGGAAGACATGAAGATAGTTGGTGTGACCAAAGAGGATGCAGCAGATAGGGTTAGATGGAAGGAACTGACTTGCTGTGGTGACCTTGAAGGGAAATGCCGAAAGAAGAAGAACCCTTAAGAATGATTACTTTTAAGTTTTTCTTTGTTGGTGACAACAGGCAAAGGGTCGGTCTGCTACGAGAAGCCGTCTAGTTTCAGATATATCTTCTCTTTTAACTCAGAGATGATTCCTTCTTTTTCTTTTTGGGACCTCTCCCGTTTTACCTCGGCTGTGTTTGTGTAACTCCACCCGGAGGTATCAGAAAGATGCTTGATTACAGCAATCACAGCAATCAGTGGCTTTTGTTCCATTCTGAATTCCCCGTGTGAACTCTTCCATTAATTAGCTCTCATCATTGTCTGCGGCGCAGATAAACACTCAGAATTTATTGGCGTGCATAAAAACAGAAACTAAGCATCTCTGGTGTTAAGCTGTTGCTCTTTTTGTTCTCCTGTCATCACGGTAGTGGGTGTTTTTTTTTTTTTTTTTGTGCTTTTTACAGCTTGACAACAAGCAGCCTATCAGTAGCATATTTTTATTCAGTGTAATTTCATTTTTTTTCCTCATTGCATTTCTATCTGTCCCGGTACACTAATGTCGAGGCTGTGTTGTCATGGCGATGGCAGTCTGCCCCTGTGGAATTTGTGCTGAACCCTTTTGGTGAAATGACCCTGTCGCAGAAATGGCTGACAGGAAAGACAACAATAATTGCTGGAACGTAATTACCTGCTGTTTGCATAAAGACAACGAAGTGTAGACAACCGCGCTGCTGTTGAAGCGGACATGCAAATGCTGGTCTTTAAATTGCTGTTTTTATTATCAAACCATATGCGTTTTTATTTCCTTTGACTTCACAGACAGTTTGGTCTTTAGTGATGGAGAAGAATGTTAGAGTGTGTGAAGTGTGTGCAGGAAGCTGGATGAAAATGTCTGTTGTAGGGCTGCAACTAACGATTATTTTGGCAATCGATTAATCCGCCGATTATTGGATCGATTATTCGATTAATCGGATAAAAATGTTTCAGATGTTCGTGCAGTGTCATTATGCTTCTATGCCAAAATGTGTCCGTTTCACAAACTTTGCATATTAACGCGAGTCTTTTTCAAATTTAGCGGAAAATGATCCAAACTTTGGATGATTTTGTTTGTGTTTTTCTTTCCGCCATCTTGTCGAATCTGCCTGATCACTTGAGGCGGGGTGAAATGAAGGCCAATGATTGGCTGCTATCTTCTTCTCCTCTTATTTATGTAGCTTGCATTGTCAATTTGCTCTCTACTGTCCCACTTGGAGACCAATTTAAGTGCAGCTGACAGCAAAAACTTTTTTGGACGATTAATCGATGACCAAATTAGTTGACAACTATTTCAATAATCGATTATAATCGATTAAATTGATTAACTGTTTCAGCCCTAGTCTGTTGTAATGTGAGATTGAAGAGTTTCAGGTGGAATAAAATAAAACGTGTGATTGGTTTATCAATTAAAATATTGGTTTGTGAGGCGTATTGTGAAATACTGGTAATGATTTTGCCGACTTTTGGCAATTGTTCAATTTTTGTTTGCGTCTATAAGTGAGAAAAATAATCTGTGGTCTGGGATCATATTGATTTAATTCTACTTAAAAAGGTAAACTGTTATTTGCATAATAATTATTATTGTTGTATCTGTTCCCGTTCCATCGTCTTCCGCTTGTCAGGGGCAACAGTCTCAGACCTGGGTTCCCTCCAGGTGGGGCATACGTGAAACGTCACCAGATACCCAAACCAACCCCTTTGGCTTCTCTCGACCTGGTGGATTACCAGCTCCTCCCACATGGCAGAGCTCCTCCCTCTATCTCTGAGTGAGAGCCCAACCACCCTGCAGAGGAAGATAATTTTGGCCGCTTGTATCTGTGATCTTGTTTTTCCGGTCTCCACCCACAGCTGGTGACCATAGGTGAGGGAAGGAACGTAGATCGACTTGTAAATCCGGAGCTTTGCTTTTGGCTCAGCTCTTTCTTTACCACGACAATTGTTGCTAGCTGTGGCCAACTAGTGACCCAAAGATTTAGTTGACCAGCGCTAAAATTACAAATTCAAAGTAAAATGTATATTTCATAATATCTAACATTTCATGAAAAAGAAAATACAGTTTTAGGCTCCAAACTGAGTTGCGCGCTGGTTTGCAATGTTTAAGTTTTTCCACTAGAGATCACTGTTTTTCCCAGGGCTCAGACACTTTGAAACATTTCAGACAATGTTGCAATTTAGGTGTCGATACGGTCTGTGTGTCTATGTTTGTTAACGCTTTCGTAAACACAATATCTCCAAAACCACTGATGGGAATTTTAGTAAACAGTTACTCACTACCAGCTATAAATGAATTGACTAAGTTTCCAGGGTCATGCAACCAAACGTCAAGGACACAGGTTGAGGTTTGGTTGCATTACCCTTCAAGATAGTCATCCAGCACACCTCAACTATTCATTATTAATACAGTGTGTGATATGGAGCAGGCAGCGGTAAATTGTTTGATGGTTTGGTGTAGACCTAACCTTGTTTGGGCGAGCTCTATTTAAAATAAAAATTAAGATCCCTGGAACTCCATTCCTACAAGGTTTACGGAGAAATCCCACAAACCTTTGCTCCATGTGATTGTATATTTTGTTGATTTTACGTGTCATATTTCCACCATACTGAAAGTAAATCAATTCAAATGTAATAAAGATGGATCAGATGACGCAGCGTGAGTGTGTGTGTAATAGATGATGTAGATTAATCCCAACAGTGCGGGACCTCTTTAAAATAATCCATGAATATTTTCTGTATTCCCACGTGGAAATGTTGTACGTTTACTGTGCTGCACCCTAACAACTCTCACACCTCCACACACCCACACAAACACATCTTGGCACACATTTGGCTGGCTCTGTGAGCATATGTATGCCTGAACACCCACACGCAGCACTTTCAAAAATCTCCCTGACGAATGTTTATGCATCAGTCAGATTTTAGACTCGCTGAACTTTTCCTCTAGTTCATTTGAAGCTTCGTTGTGTAGAAAGAAAATTTATATTCATATATTTGCAGCTCAAACAATGCCATAACATCCACAAATTTAACTTATTGTACAAAAACCCGGTCAAAAGCATCATTAAATCACTTTTTAATGTTATAATGTGATACGTAACATCTCAGCACCTCCAAATCTGAGACCAAGGTCCTCGCCCGGAAAAAGGGTGGAATGCCCCCCAGAATGTCCTCTGCATGTCAGGGACATAGTCCTGCCCGAAGGGGAGGAGTTTAAGTATCTCGGGATCTTGTTCACTAGTGGGGGAAGGATGGAGCGAGAGATCGACAGATGGATCGGTGTAGCGTCAGCAATAACTAGGACGCTGCACCATGCCATGGTAAAGAAAGAGCTGAGCCAAAAAGAAAAGCTCTCAATTTACAAATCGATCTACGTTCTTACCCTCACTTATCGTCACCAGGTGTGGGTGGTGACCGAAAGAATGAGATCGCAGATACAAGCGGACAAAATGAGCTTCCTCTGCAGGGTGGCTGGGCTCTCATTAAGAGATTGGGTGAGGAGCTCTGCCATCTTGGAAATACTATTTATTTTTATTTAAAATGTACTTTTTTATGATTTTAAAAAGTTAAACCTTCTAAAATCTAATGTGTACATTTCTAGTCAAATATTTTGAGTTTTTAGAATTACTGTTACTTTAGTTTGTAACTAATTACTTTAAACAATGTTGTAAACGAGTTACCAACTCAGTTTGTTTGTGTGTGTATTGAATTGATTTGAGAATACTTTATTGATCCCCAAAGGAAAATTTGAGTATACTTTACCAGAGAATTTACTCGTCTAGGTGTGTGTGTGTACATATGTGTTTGTGTGTGCTTATGCATGCCGTCATACGCTCTGTGTATATTACTACGTGTGTATGTGTGTTTGTTTAAACTTACAGACACACTAGGTTCGGATACAGCGATGCTGTCTGGATACACACTGACTTTTACACACTGGTTCAGTGAAGCAGCGAAGCGAAACGGTTCGTCTGCATTCTCACAACGATTCTTCTGTGAACATCTGCAAAAAAAAAGAAGACACTTATCAGATCTCACGCCTCTATCAGCCAATCACATGAGAGCATCAGAAACACACCAGTTTTTAAGGCAAAAAAAAGGAAGAAGCAAAACTCCACCAGAAAATGTCTGACTGCAACAGTAATGATTTAAACAATAATAATAAAAAAAATCATAGATATTCTTTGCATCAAACAGGAGAAAATATGGAGGCTTTTTGAAAGTACCCTTGAGAGAGAGAGAGAGAGAGACAGTGAGCAATACAGAGGGAGTGTGTGTAAGTACAAAAATAGAGTTAGTGAGTAAGGAAATAAGAAAGAGAGACACACTGAGAAGTGGGGAAGTCAGTGTCTGTGTGAGAGAAACAAAGAGAGAGTGATTGTTAGAATGACTGTGTGTGTGTGTGAGAGGTTGAGGTTTTTAATGTGAAATCCAGAAAAAAAAGGACATTCAAATTTGGCTAAAATTCTGACATAAGTTCATAAAACAGACTTGTTTCTATCAAATAACTCATAAAAAAGACTTCTGTTTGCTGATCGAGATGATTCGACTTCCATCCACATAACATTTTCAATGAGACCAGAGAACAGTCAGGCACCTTCTTAACCGGCTATCCCTTACGATATTTCGGAGGGTGCCAGAGCCCATCCTGGCTCATTCAAGGCAAGGGGCAGGGTACACCCCAAACAGGTCGCCAGTCTGTCGCGGGTCCAGACACATACAACCATACGCTCACACACAGACACACTCATTTCTAGGGGCAATCATGTAGTGACCAATCAACCTAAGATGCATGTTTTTAGAGGGTGGGAGGAAACCCAAGTGGAGAAAAGGCAAACTCCACACAGAAAAGCCAGTGTTCCAAGCCTTGTCCCCTCGGCCACTGTCCTACCCATTGCACCACCGTGCCCCTCGACCTGAGAACTGGTTCCATATATAGTAAGTTGAGTTTGTCCAACCCTCAAAGAGGAGCTAACCCCAATTTGCAAATACACCGTCCAGAAAACAAAGCCTTTGGATCACTCCAGGACGAATGAGGGATGACATGAACATCTATCAAAAAAAAAACTAAATTTAAAAAAATAGACGGCAGGACGGACGGAGTAAAATATAAAACTAATTTTGATGTTGAAGCGCACCAAACAAGACATCCCACATCATGAATCTGCCCCCTTTGTGCCAGTGAGTGTTTCCTGCTTCATTCCTCCTCCAACCAGCCGTCACTACAGCATCTCTATTTAAACTCTGATTGGTCGGCTGGTGTCCATGGTGCTAACGTGCCACTGCATGTGTGTGTGTGTGTTTGTAGAGGTGTTTGCTAGGAGCCTATCATGTTTTTTAACCATACACTGCCACAGCTGCCTGTAATTAGGTTGTCAGAGTTTCAAATTGAAGACAGCAGGTATGCCATGTCAAAGAAGAGCGCACATGTGAAGCCAGGAAGGTGTTTTTATGTCTCCAACTACAGAATGTGTACAAGACGGTAAGCACTAAAGCTGTACACGCATTTGTTCGTGTGCCCGCCGGCCAGCAGTGGTGGAACGTAACTTACGTACTTAAGTAAAAAAATTGTACTTTTACTTTTACTTCACTACATTTTTAGAGCAAATATCTGTACTTTTACTCCGCTATTTTTTAAAAGTATGTTTTACATTTTTCGTTACATTTTAGTTCAAAAATCTGAAAAATACACAGGTTTTTTTAGCGCATCTTGAAGCTGCATTGCCAAAATCAAAAAAAGAAGCAGTTGATCAGGAGAAGAAGTCATGAATCGAGGAACATTTTCCGCATTCATTCAAAAACCTAACATCAAATCTAGTACAAATTAAAAAGAGTCAGAAGATCGTTGTTCGTTGTGTTTACTTCTAAATAAAAAGTTGAGCCATCATTACACAGAGCAGGGGCGGATCTAGAATTTTCCAAAGGGGGGTGGGGCTTTGACAAAGCCAATATATAGTGACTGGGGGCCTCCCCCCCAAAACATTTTAAAAAATAAGTGTCATTTTCCTCCATTTTGGAGCCCATTCACTGGCCCTTCTAGGGGATAGCTTGACTTGTCCCCTTTCCTTTTATTTTATCTATTTATTTATTTTTTGTGGACCAAAAGAGACGGGAGAGAGGGGGGTCACACCCCTGCAGAGTATTTATCCTGGTTACCATGGTGACACCCTATAGCACAAACAATAACATTTGAATTATGATAGAATACTTCTACTTTTTACTTAAAAAGTACAATTTACACCAATTACTTTTGTACTTTTACTTAAGTAGATTTTTTTATTGATACTTTTACTTAAGTAAATTTTTTGCTTGATTATCTGTACTTTTACTTAAGTACAAAAAGTGAGTACTTCATCCACCACTGCCGACCAGTGAAGAAAGTTTAACGAACTGTCCAGTTACTCGATACCAACTACAGATGAACTGATAAAGTTTGTCATTTAGGACAGATGGAGACATTTTTTTTATCTTCTTTTGTAGACACATTTCTGTTATTAATGAATTCATCTTTTAAACTATTTCTTTTCTTGCATGAAACTTTTCATTTTAATGACTGCGTCACCTTCAAGTCTGCCTCATTTTTATTCCTCTTTTCATCGCTCCCTCCGTCCCTCCCTCCTCTCTGACAAGTTAAAATTACTGCACCTTTTTTAGGCTCCGGTCTATAATTTACTGCTCCTTTTACAGAAAATGATGCGTAACGTGTCACACGTTTTACATCATTTGGGTACTAAATCTGGGCGACCAAAAAGCTCTGTTAGGGAAGGTGGGGTGTGTGTGAAGGCAGCAGAGGTGGGAAGGTATGCAGGATGACTGCTGTTGCCATGGTTACCGGAGACGGTCATTATCTCGGTGTAGTTAGAAGCTGACCCCTTGCCTCTCTCATTAGCTGAAGAGCATACCGCTGAGTGTTGACTACAGTCCTGTCTTCCTCCATTCCTCCACCCCTGCTGACCCTCACACACACACCCCCGGTACACTCGATTATCTCCCCAGTCTGGACATAGACTGTCACTCTTCTGCTTAGTGTTTCATTGCTATATTTCACACACACAAAGAAGAGAAAACTTCTCCCAGTTCCATCCCCGGTAATAAGCTGCTGGGGTGTGTTTCCCCTGCAGCACAAGCCGCGGGCAGGAGACCCTTGGAGTGGGCTTTTAAAGGCACTGTCTGTGGTGCTGAAGTTTCTGTTTGTCAACAGCACTGAAAATGAAACCCCAAATTGACTCATACTCTGATTAGGATTACGCATACGTTGAGTCACAAATTATTATGCAGATGAGATTCTTTTGTAGATTTTTTGCACAACTGGAAACCTCTGGAGAAGGATCCTACATTTTTGCGTGGCACTTCCTATTAGCTGCTTTGTAGTATCATTTTAGCAGCTGCTTCGTTTTCATTCGTTCATCTTCTGAAACACTTATCCCTGTTCAATTCGAGGGGCTTTCCCAGTTGATAACAGATGAGAGGCGGGGTCAGCAAATTTGTCTTGCTTGCTTTCAGCCTCTCATTTCCGGCTGTCCAACAGCAGAGATCATTTTTCTTTTCCAAACTGTGGGAAATATTGATCTGCTTAATAACGTCTAACAACCTTCAGGGGTTTTTCTTTTAGTTGGGCTAAACTGAAACCGATTACCCCAAAAAATTTGATTTCAGGAATCTAAAAACCTTGACATACGAAACAATCCGGATAAACCAAAGCAAAGCAAGCAAAAAATAAAATGGGTTTGTTTGTTGCTGTTTTGTTCTTATTTAAAACCATCCTGAATTTTAAAATCATTGATGCAAAACAGTTCTGATCTTCATTTTTACTTTTGATAATAATGATACAATTTGTGTCGTTAAACTGTTCTCGTCGCTTGTTTTTGTTGATATGACTAATCTTTTGCAGCAGGTTTACAACACTTATTTATCTAGGTCCAAAGTTCCGGTCTTTCTTGTAGCTCTGAGTTTGAACTGCCCTCTCAAATAGATTTTAGTTTGAATTTGTATTGTAAGATATTTTAAAAAGTTGTTTACAAAACACCCCATTCAAACCAGCCAAAAAAACTGTGGGAATCCCCCCACCTCCCTCTGTCGCCACATTTACTTGCATAAAAACAGAGCACTGGAGTTCTGAAACAATGTGTTACAGACAAACATCATTCAACACAGTTTATTTATATTCCACATTTTGTGCAGCGTTAAATTGTTTTAGAGTTGCTGGTGAAGATGTTTGGTCAGGATTCACCGCAGTGTGTTTATATGAAACCTAAAAACAGCCTGTAAGTACAAACAGCTCTCAGCACGGTGGTGGAGTACTCATGATGTGTGTTACAGAGCCACAGACTTAGAAAAAGAGAAACAAAAGAGCTGAAGCAGTTAGATCAGGTTCTCTTAAAAACAACATTTAGAACGGGGAAAATGGGTGGTCGTATCATTTTGATAATTTTTAATTGATAACTCTATTAAAAGTGGAGATATTATGGCAAATCATTTTTTTCAATACCATGACTAAACATTATTCCCTCATCTAAAACATACACCTGGAGGGATGTTCTATTTATTTCACGCGTTTTTGAGTAATTTGCAATATGTAGCAAGTGGATACTATTCCAAATCTAGATTGGCCTTGGCCACAGATTTTGTTCACCACCATCCTTCACTTCAATGCAAAACAAGCGGTTGATAAAATTGGCGGAGTGCTTAAACTATTCCGTTACTTCAAGGTAACTCAGAAGCTGTTGTACGCAAATCCCAAAACTTGGGGAAAAAAAACACTATACTTGTGAATGAAACTTGAAGTGAGCTGAGTACAGTGTTAGTTTAGAAAATATTCTCTACCTTTCTCGAGACAGAGGATACACAGTTTGTAGAGGTACTGTATGTAGTGGGTGGTGTGCAGCAATGCAATTGGATTCACAGTTTTTGTAGAGGAGGATATTCAACATGATGATTGTCCAGATGAGAAGATTGGAAAGAAGTGGGGTGTTGGTGGGAGGAGTGCACTGTTCAGTAGTCATACAGCCTGTGGATAAAAGCTCTGATTTAGCCTGTTTGTTCTGGCCTGAACGAACCTGTACCTCCTCCCTGAGGTAACAGGTGGAAGAGATGGTGTGCAGGATGGTGCTGGTTTTATAAATCTTAAGTTTACATGGCGTAAACAATGAGGTAGTACTGAGGAAAAATTCTTGTTTAGTATAAGATCTACACAATTCTTGGACCATCTGCGTACGTGTCTCTTAAAAGAATGTTAAAAAAAAAATCACTCAGTTTTCTCATTGGCACTTGTGTTTAATAGAAACACAAATGCGTGAAATGATGCTTAAGATAAACCAGAAAACCCTGCGTTTAGGACATGGTTTTGCTGGAATGGAAACAGATGGAGGATAAGATGATACATACGTCATATTGGATGTGCTTGCTCATGTTTGAAGTGTAGGTGGTAAAGAATGACTAACATGATGCAGTTTGGTGAAACAATCCCTGCATTCCTGCAGAAAACAACCTAACAGATGCTTGCAGGAGGTAAAACCCTTCCACATGCACATACTTACAAAAGTGGTTTCTAAGATCTGCACTTCCTATAAATGAGAAGGACCAAAAATGATCTGATCATGCACATGCTGCAAAATTAATTTAGCATTGCAACGCTTTTTTAGACCAAGTTTAGTAAAAAATGGTCAATTTCATTGTAAAAAAATGTTACAAACTCCTTATTTTGTCAGTAAAACCTGCACACAGCCAGACTGCTTTTCTCCTTCAGCATCTTCATTTCCTCCTCAGTGATCCGAGCGTGGTGTTCCTTTCTTATATCTCTATCCCCAAAGCGTGAATATATCCATTTAAATTCAGAGCGCAACAGGAAGGAGCAGACTTTGTAAACCCCTCAAAAGGCCATTTGGTGTAGTCTGGAAAAGCTGAGCTCATGTTGGGGATCAAACCAACTCCTTCAACATTGTTGTCCTGTGATTCCTGTTTGCCATGACAGGTTAGTACCATCTTTTTTATGTAAATCATGAGACAATAATTACCACTCTCACAAAGACGACACCCCTTCTTTAAATAGTTTAGTGGAAAATAAGGGTGAAAATCTTGTTATTTGAGGTTCTGAAATGAGTTTCAGCAACATTAGCGTACATACAGTACATCCTGCTTTCATAATCTGTACACAACTCACTTTGTATACAATCTGTATGTGCAAACGATCGATGGGAATATTGATGAAACTCCATGTTTCTGGTCAATACCTCATTAGACCTGATTGGCTGGATGGATGCGGCCTGCCTGTGACTGCTCGCTGAGTCGGCCATTAGACCCAAGGCGTCATTTACAAGAGACCCCAGCAGTCATTTTCACCGCTGCACTAATTGTTGTTGCCATTGGTAAATTAGGGGGATTTTTTATGTCCATTGGTTGAGGTCAGTAGAGCAGTCCTTAACATGCTTCTTGGATGGACCAGTATGGAAGTCTGTCTTTACTAACTTAATAAATTTAAATTGAAGCCTGTATTTTCTATATTTATGATTTAAAAACTTTTTTTTTATGGTCTATCCTTACCATGTATCTGCTTTGGGTTTGACCCAAGATCAAAACTTGCCCCACCCCTGCTTTAAAGACTTTTCTCCAACAGGCTTTTTTATAATCATCACACATTGAATTCTGGTTTGAGAACTCTCAAAGTTCAAACCTTCATAAAAAATAGATATGAAGTTAAAACCATGCTTCAAATTATGCAAACCTCGGTGTGTGTATGATAATAGTTTTTTTTGTCACACACGCGCAACGATCGCCATTTTTCTAGGAGTATCACTCAGACAAATTCAATAACTTGGTATTTTAGTCATCTCGGACACAAGTCCAACTAACCCTGACAAATGTGAACATAAGCGCTCATCCTCTCAGGCTGTGAAGGGATGAGCTGGATGGAATGGGATGGTGGAGTGATGTGGGACATTGTGAGATGGAAAAGCTTCTTCTGGGTGTGATTATACAGCGAATCCAACGAGCAGGGAAGCAGGAAGAGAGAGCAGGAAGGTCTGTCTCTTTGGATTGTGGTCAAAGACTAGCTTTATACATCAGACTGTTTCGTTGCCTCTATGGAAACAGTCTGATCTCGCAGTATTCCAGTTCATTTGCTCATCGGAGTGGGGGGACTTTCTTTGCTTTGACCGATCACTGTTTTCTGGTTGGAACCAAACCTAAACTTTACCCATATCCCACCGGGATCAGAGCAATCATGTCGTTTCCTTTTATTCTCAATGTTAGGCTTTAATTCTCAATTTTCGGGATAGATGATAACAAAGACTGTATTGTTTGGTCGACCTTTTTTTTTGGAAACTACAAAGACTACAAAGACTTTTGGTTCCAAAACACCTCAATAGCCTTGGACTTCAGTCGAAAATTTGTCAAAAACTGACGACCAAGCTTTTACTTCGTCGTCAGTTTTTCACAATAACCGTTACGGGTCTGTTACTTTTGTTTTATTTTCTAAGAGTATGATTTTTGTTGTTTATCCTGAAGCACAAGCTTATAAGTTAGTAACTGGCCAATCAGACAGCAGGAAGCCACACCATGAATCAGACAGATTGGTTTTTGTCAGGTTCAAATAACCACTATGAAGACACGACATCAGAGAAAAAAAAATCTCTGTTTTCAGAGTGGAGAGAGCTTTCCGAGTGTGACCAGGTTACGTTGCCTACATCTGCACTATTCTCTGAAACTTCTCTCTTCAGAAGAAACAGTAGAACACGTACAGTAAAGCAGAGCAATACTACATAAATACTTCTCTGTTTTCCCATCAGGGAGGAGTTAGGATCACCCGTTTAGATTAAATCAAGCTCACTCATGGTTGGCAATGTGGCTGGTATGCAAACGCAAACCGGACCAGTGACTGCATGTTTTCAAGTGTGAACATTTAACATGATGCAAACCGTAATGCGGAAAATGGTCCTCCGCTCTACAGTCTATGATTGTGGTCAGGCGGACACTGGGTGGCAGTTTTAGCGAATGAGTACTTGAGATGATGAGCTCACCGATGTGCATCACACTCACTCTTATTCTCGATCTCATTCTTCGTCCATTCAGAGGGTGCCCAGCAGCTGCTGGACTTTGGAGCCTCAAAACAGACGGAATTAAAGAAGAAGAAAAGAGAGAGGCCCCATCCTCGGCCTTTCTCTCCACCTCATCGTCTCATCAGAAGCTTTTCCATGTTACTAATTAGGAAACACACAACGCTGCACTTACACACAAATACATGCATAGTTACATGCACAAACTCACTTGCAAACACAAACACACACTCTTACACAAAATTACAAACACACACACTTGGTATTCTATACACACAAACACAGAATGTGAGTTGAAATAAAAAAAGAAAAGAGAAAAATAAAATGAAGAGGAGTGTTAATGTGACGAGACGTCTATGCCTGCAAGTTTGGAAGATTTCAGGAAATCCAAACTGGGAACAGATTCCAGCTGGTGAAGGTCGATGTGTGTGTGTGTGAAGAGGTGGAATAGGAGGGGGATCAGTTTATAAAATCTACAGCAGGTCTAGATGGTGGGAAGAAAGGAGGAAAGAATTATAGCTGAGATGGTCAGCAGAAAGACGGAGTTGCTTTTTTTTTTACTTTTTTTTTGTTCATATTTGTTTTTTACAGTTTCTTATTATTATTTCACATCATCGTTCAAGATGTACCTCTTAATGCAGAGCGTAGCTTCAGAAAAATAAGCTGATCATGTTAGTGAGCAGATGGATAGTAAATATTCTTGCTAGAAGACAGTAGGAGGTCCCTTGCTACAACACACTTCACCTTTTGTTTTTTGCTGATTTGCAAAGTTTTTTTGCTGATTTGCAAAGTTTTTTAGTGTAATTTTGCAGCTTTGTTTGATGCATTGACCTCTGCATGCTGATTGGTTGTACAAACAGCAGACCAAGAGGTGAGTGGGAAACTTCCACCCACAGTGGATAAAACTGCAAACTGCCACTAACTGTTCACAAAACCATCCTCATGGCTGGTCTGTCATTTTTTCTAAAGACAAATTTGCTTGTTGGCTAACACAATCATCTCAGTCTGGACAGAAAATATGGCGGATATTGTGTATTTTTCTCTTTTGGGGAGACAATGCTATAAAACAGAACAAATTGTAGCTCATTTTTTGTTTCTGGTAAGAAACATACATTAATAAAAAATATACTTGTATACTCCTATAAGAGATCCACCCAGAGAAGGAAAGGTGGGGTGGGTGGGCCAAGTTTTTATGCACTGATTTTATCTTTCTTAACATCGCAGGTTGTAACATTTGTTGACATTTTATTGAATCCTGATAGTCTTTATAGACCAGAAACATGTAAGTCATCCGTGTCTGAGCAAACAAAACCTGATCCCACCAGTGATTTTTCTCCAGCTGTTCCAAGGTCAAACAAGCATCATCAAAAGAGGCCAATCCCATCAAACAGTCACGCTTAGAACCCGGTTGAATTCTCACCAAGTAAGTTTTTAAATGCTTTTTCAGATGTGTAGAGTGAGAATGCTTTATCAGAGTATTGAACCATCATGGTGTCACCAGAGCTCTTATTTCTCCTGAAACTTTCTGGGTTCATCTGTTGGAGATGACAAGGATCCCACCCTGCGTGGTGAAGGGTTAGGCTTAAGGAGAAGAAAGGTTGTGGAGATTTTGAAGGATACGAAGCAGGTGGTATGAAGGTTTCCTGGCCTCAGCCTAACAGATGGCCAATCTGGGGGCTACCCTTTTCTCCCTTTTCTAGAATCTACACAAGTGTTTGTGAATGTCCATAAACTCTACCATTTGAGCCCCTTCGACGGCATTTTCACACAATAAAGATAATTCACTGTCACGAACTTTTAACTAAACCTCAAATAGACAAACAGCTTTTATCATGAATATCTTTAAAAGACGGATTTTAACATTTCACCATCTTTTTCAAAAATAATTATGGTAGTATTGTTATTTGTAGAGATTTGAAGAGAGACCTCACACTTGGGGCTCGGTTGTTAGGGTAACAGGAGTCGTGGTCACTTCATGGTTATTTCAAGTATCCCTGAGAAATACTACATTTTTTTTTCTCTACGATACCAGATACTTTAGTGACGAGCATTTTAATTAATACCAAAATTTATATGGACACCGAAAATAGTTCTCCAATACTGCGTGACAATAGTTTACGGATCAATATTTTTACCTGGATACTCACATGATTTGTTTTAAACTGTTCCCTCCAAGAAGCTTAAACTCCAAAATGCAGGATTGAATTATAAAAACACTTTAAAATAAGGTTAAAACCTCTAAAATTTGAAATGGAGTCTTTAAAATATTGCCTGCTTAAACTCCAAACCAGCTGAATTATTCTTGTCCCCAGCTCACCTGCACAAAAGCATGTGATTAACAGCCGTGCACGGAGATCCGTTGTGTTGTAAATGATCCTATGAAGACACGTACACTGCATGGGGGGGGCACAGCTTTAGTCTGCTCTCCTGTTCCTCACATTCTGAATTACCTCGTCACCAGGCAATTATTAGCCCCGTCCCAGCTTTGGAGTGATGTAAATTACTTTAAGTGCACTTTGCCGGCTTCGCCATCAGCAACGCTCCGACACAGAAATATTCAGTTAAACCTTCAAGGAGAATGTTTGCGGTTAAGAAGGGGGGTCAGAGGAGAAGAATCCATGACTTTTGAGAAAACTACAAACTGAGGACACATTGTGCTTATTTTTGGGAACTGTTCCAGTTTTCTTTGTATTGTCTCAGGCTGTATGGTGATGCATTGGTCAGCATAGTGACCTCGCAGCAAGCAGGTCAGGGGTTTGAGTCCCGGGTGGGATGTGGCTTGAATCTCTGGCCTTTCTATGTAGAGTTTGCATGTTCTCCCTACGAACATGAGGGTTTTCTCCAGGTACCCCAATTTCCCTCATGACATCAACCAAACATGCATATTAATTTGATTGGCCATTCGAACATCGCCTCTAGGAATAAGTGTGTGTGTGAATAGTTGTCTGTGTGTGACCCTCGCAACAGGCAGGTGAACTGTTCCGGGTGTACCCTGCCTTCTCATGTAATCAGCCAGGATAGGCTCCAGTAACCCCCATATCCCTTTACACTAACGCTGCACGGTGGCCTCATACCATGTAGATCAGGGGTTTGTTTCCCGGGGGCAAGGTTTGAATCACTTTCTGTGTGGAGTTTGCATGTTCTCCCCGTGTATGTGTGGGTTTTCTCCAAAAACTCCGGTTTTATCACATCCTCCAAAAACATACATCTTAAGTTAATTGGCCGCAATGGAATGAGTGTGTGTGGATGGCCCCGCAACAGACTGGCAACCTGTTTGAGGTGTATCCTGTCTCTTGCCTGAAATCAAACGGGATACCCTCCACTATCCCAGCGACAGTTTTTAGGATAGGTGGGTCAGAAGATGAAACAAAACTGTTTTAACTGGACTAAAGTTTGTCGGAAAATATTAATGAAAATATTAATGACTATCTGAGAAAAACCATTAAAGTCTGTTATGATGCGTTTTAAATCTTTACATCTAAAATAACAAAAAAAGGTTAAGCTGACTATTCCGCAGGTTTTTTTTTTTTTTTTTAGAACATATCTCCTTGATCAATAAGGCGCCCAGTAAAACCCATGATTAGTTTTTAGGGGGACTTGCAGTAACTAATCCACACCAGTGAGTGTCACTAATAGCTTCTCAAGCTACTCTGAAGGAAGGAGGTTCAAACACCCCCAAACTTCATCAATTCAAACACAGGAACTATGACTGGAAACCACAGACTAGTCACAAATCTACTGTCAGAAAACTTGACCAAACTTATAAAACAGGTTTCAGATTACTGTTGGAGAAATCAGACAGTCACTGTGAATGTTAAACGGCTTAGACTTACAGTAGAACAGATTTCAAAAGAATGAGGAATATCAAACTGTCATCACATAGTATGTCTTTTAATTTTGAAACCGTCTTTAAATTTAAAAATTAATCTCAATTGCAAATTTTTCTCTGACACAAGATATTTGTTAAGAAGTGTGAAGATAAATAATAGAGATCAAATGATGCTTACACATTGTGGAGGACACACCAACCACAGTGAGGATCTCCTGAGCTCAGACACTCTGCACAGGTTCCGTACTGCTCACAGGACTCGATGGGAACCTGAGTGACCTGTAAGAAAATGTGAATTTCAATCAGTAACAAGAATAAATTGACGCCAATGTTTGCCACATATCACGACCTATACAAATAAGGAATTGTTTGTGTCTTTGATCTTTGATTGCATGACCCTGAAAATTTAATCAGCTCATCTATGATTTGTACTGAGGAACAGTGGGCAGTTTCATTAAAACCTGTTGAAACCGCATTATTTTCTAACTAGGATTAAAACTGCTAATATTTTCATTTTGTTTGATTTATTATCTCAAACTGTTTCAAAGCTTGACATCACGATGCTCTAAAGCATAGAAAAGGACATTAGTTTGAGTACCAGAAGGCTTTACGATGTTCTCCTGTTTGTTTTTGTATCATCTGCTCAGACAAGCGTCGTCTTTGTTTCAGGACATGAGAACAGCTGTGAGCAGCTGCCATCATTTGGCCGGACAAGTTTGTTTCTGTGCCATCAATGAGCTTCTGTCTGCCCTGCGGCATCTGTCCATCTCAGCAGAGCAAACACACCTCCGCCCGCCCGAGCGAGTCGCAACACATGCGCAAACGTGTCAAGTTCAAGTCCGACCGAGTCGTGGAACAAATGCTGTTTGAAGTGATTTCTAATGAATTTACACAAACTTTTACGGCTGTGCGGCAGGTGAAGAAGTAATAAAACCCAAAGTGAAAAAGAATAACAAACTAAACAGATCCGTCTCCATTTGTGTTAAAAACAACAAGGTTTTAAAAACTTATTTAGGTGACTAAAAGACGTCGAAAGTTTTCTTTATTTTATTTTTTTGGTTGTTCCAAAATTGGACCAGAAATTTTTTAAAAAACCATTTACACAATTATTTTTTTGGTTTTGAAAGACTAAAAGAAAAATCCACCTCAAAACAACGTATGAGAAAAACATCCACATCAGATAAACTTCTAAATTCTCAGAATGAGTCAGTGAGTCATCTTCTGAACCGCTTATCAGAGTCAGGGTCACAGGCAGAACAAGTACGTTGGGGGATTTCCAGGGTTTATTTAAAATTCCACTGTTCATAGTGTATATGTGAAGGGTCACCTTTACATGTATGTAAAGGTGTGTATGTTCAAGTGTATATATGAGTGTGTGAATGTGTATATGACTGCATGCATGTGTGTGTGCATAAGTGTGAGTACGTATATGTATATGAGTGTGTGTGTATTTGTGATTGCGAGTAAATGCCTTAAATTAACAAGGTCATCTAAGGTTAAAGACCCTATTAACTGTTTGCATGAAAATGTTACCAAAAAATGACATAATACACGCAAAAAGACCTGTCCCTCAATATGATGTCCACTCTGTTACTTTCACTCTGTTACCATATTGTACATCATAATGTTCATCAAGTTCCAACAACTGCCACCAGGATTCACTGCTGCAGACAGGAAGTAACTTTTGGAGAAGAATCCATGTGGCTAAAGTATTTTGGCTAAAGTTTATGAAGGTTTCAAATCTTAAAAAGGTAAGGTTCATTTTGAAATGTCTTCTCTGTTACCAGCATAATATATAGATTATCTAGAATATAAGAGAAATGCCATTTACTGTAGTTTTAAATGATGTAATGTGAGTAATAATACATCAACTTTCCTAGCTGTAGTGAACAGAAGAAACAAAATTTGTCTACTCTGTTACTGAAACAGTTATTATACTGTTATTGTAAATGACTCCAATCAGGTATGTAACACAGTGGAAACAAAGAGGTGAATGGCCAAACTTAAATTTAATTGTAATTAAAAGTACATCTGTAAAAAAAGGGGCCATCGGTAGATTTGGGTCTCTAAATCAATCCTTTATCAAAAACAAAAGAGAGTAGGAACCTATGGATATACTTATATTTTATTTTTTCACTAGCTAAAATGGAAAGAAATTTGAAAATGACCCGTATATGTATATGTGTGTATACATGTGTGCTTCCTCTTGTGTCTATTAGTTGGCTTTTTCAATGCCGTCAGACCTCAAAGTGTGTGTATCTGTGTGTGTCTCCCTGTGAGTCTTTCAACACACACATATGCAGCAAAAAAATAAAAAATAAAACCTCCATGAGTGTTTGGACATGTGTGTCTTTTAATTTTCCACCAGCTGCTTAGTGTGGATGATGACAGCAGATAAACACCTACTAGGAGTGTAAAAACACCCTCCAAGTGTTATCGTGACCCTCTGATGTGCTGTTAGCACCGAAGGCCATCACAGACACGACGCCTTCTTTACTGGACTAAAAAATATCTGATTTGAGAACTGTTGATTATTATATTTCAGCCATTAAAATTTTCAAAATATTTCCAAATTGTCTGTTCATTTCTTTAGTGACTTTCCGATAGCTACGTTGCTTACAAATATGTGCTTTAACTAAACACATTTCAGACAGCATTTGTTGCCAGGTGGATTAAAATTAGCAGAGTTTCGTTCCGTCATCTTCCGCTTGTTCCGGGATCGGGTTGCGGGGGCAAGAGCCTCAAACGGGTAGCACAGGCCTCTCTCTCCCCGGCTGCATCCTCTAGCTCACCTGGAAGGATCCCAAGTCGTTCCCCGGCCAGCTGTGAGACATAGTCTCTCCAGCGGGTCCGGGGTCTGCCCCTTGGTCTCCTCCTGGTGGGACGTGCCCGAAACACCTCGCCCGCGAGGCGCTCGGGGGCCATCCTGACCAGATGCCCGAACCACCCCATCTGGCTCCTCTCGACCTGGAGGAGGAGCGGTTCGACACCGAGCTCCTCCCGGATGGCAGAGCTCCTCACCCAAACTCTGAGTGAGAGCCCAGCCACCCTGCGGAGGAAGCTCATTTCGGCCGCTTGTACCCGCGATCTCATTCTTTCGGTCATCACCCACAGCTGGTTACCATGGTGAGGATTGGAACGTAGATCGACTTGTAAATCGAGAGCTTTGCTTTTCGGCTCAGCTCTCTCTTTACCACGACGGACCGAAGCAGCATCCTAGTTATTGCTGATGCTGCACCATCGATCTCCCGCTCCATCCTTCCCCCACTCGTGAACAAGACCCCGAGATACTTAAACTCCTCCACTTGGGGCAGGACCCTGTCCTTGACCTGCAGGGGGCATTCTACCCTTTTCCGGGCGAGGACTATGGTCTCGGATTTGGAGGCGCTAATTCCCATCCCGGCCGCTTCACACTCGGCGGCAAATCTATCCAGTGAGAGCTGGAGATCACGGTCCGATGAAGCCAACAGAACCACATCATCCACAAAAAGCAGAGTTTCCAAAAAAAAAAAAAAAAGCCTTTAACGACTGTTCTGTTTACTCTGGTTACACAAAATGAACAGCACAACATCTTTTCCTTCAATCGATCAGATTTTAAAATGATCTCTCTAAGCCTTTTCACACACTTCCTGCGTCACCTACTTAATAGTTTGTCGCTGCACATGACCACGAATAGCATCTCTGACAGGCTACATGAAAGGAAATATCTTTTCATTGCTGTAAAACCTTTTTTATCTGCAAACAACAACTTATGTGATGAACTTGTGTTCATCACCTTTATGGACAGAATATCTAGGCTCAGCCGAGGCGTTGGAGGGATCCAGTTTGGTGATCTCAGGATCGGATCTCTGCTTTTTGTGGATGATGTGGTCCTGCTGGCTTCATCGGACCGTGATCTCCAGCTCTCGCTGGATCGATTTTCTGCCGATTGTGAAGCGGCCGGGATGGGAATTAGCGCCTCCAAATCCGAGACCATGATCCTCGCCCGGAAAAGGGTGGAATGCCCCTTGCGGGTCAGGAACAGGGTCCTGCCACAAGTGGAGGAGGTTAAGTATCTCGGGGTCTTGTTCACGAGTGGGGGAAGGATGGAGCGGGAGATCGACAGGCGGATCGGTGCGGCATCAGCAATAACTAGGACGCTGCATCGGTCTGTCGTGGTAAAGAGAGAGCTGAGCCGAAAAGCAAAGCTCTCGATTTACAAGTCGATCTACGTTCCTACCCTCACCATGGTAACCAGCTGCGGGTGGTGACCGAAAGAATGAGATCACGGGTACAAGCGGCCGAAATGAGCTTCCTCCGCAGGGTGGCTGGGCTCTCACTCAGAGATCGGGTGAGGAGCTCTGCCATCCGGGAGGAGCTCGGTGTCGCGCCGCTCCTCCTCCAGGTCGAGAGGAGCCAGATGGTGTGGTTTGGGCATCTGGTCAGGATGCCCCCCGAGCGCCTCACGGGCTAATGTTTCGGGCACGTCCCACCGGGAGGAGACCAAGGGGCAGACCCCAGACCCGCTGGAGAGACTATGTCTCACAGCTGGCCGGTGAACGACTTGGGATCCTTCCAGGTGAGCTGGAGGATGCAGCCGGGGTGAGAGAGGCCTGGGCTGCCCGCTTGAGGCTGTTGCCCCCACGACCTGACCCCGAACAAGCGGAAGATGACGGAACGGAACAACAACTTAAAGAGGAGATCAACCAGTTTTAAAGTTATTTTCGAGACACTTGTTTTTTGTTTTAAGTTGAACAAAGTAAAGAACTCGGAGCAGCATGAAGTGTCCAAATTTGTAGAATATTTTTAGCGTTTGTGAGGAGAGAAAAGCAAACTGTTTTCCTGAATAAACTTTCTACACACTATCTTTAAAATCTCAATCCTTGCCAACACGGACTGTATAGCGAGGATGACGTCCATGTTTAGCTATAGAAGCACAAACACAAGCACAGGACGCTTGTGTACACGTCACAGCGTCTTCTCTGTTCACTGATTGGGCGGATATTTTTAAAAGAACATGTAAAAACATCCAATGAATTGCAATTGGTTTTTTTTTGTTTTAAAGCTAATAATACCTGCAACCTTGAACTATTTGCTGGAGTAAAATTAAATTGAGTAAAGGCATTAGGGGGTGGCAACCTGGCTAATACGTTTTTGAAGTTCATGACATCTTCATGGACTGTTTTGTGTCCCAGCTATGTGCACAATAAATTTTTTTTTTCACCATTAGATGTTTATTGTGGAGTTTCCATTTGTGATGTTAATTCAGTATAATTTATAGTAGGGCTGCAACTAACAATTATTTTGATGATCGATTAATCTGGCGATTATTTGCGCGATTAATCGATTAATCGGGTAAAATTGACAACTTAATAAATAATAGATTTTTGGCATTTTATTGAATGTAGTTATGCAAAACACAACTCATAACCACTTAAACAACACGTTGGGCTCATTCTAATAAGTAAAAATGTTAATCTTTCTGTGAAATAAAGAGGGAGAATATTACCATTTCTACAGCAAATATAAAATAATAAATCTACTTACTGTATACAGTAAAGGTAAATCACGAGCACCCATAAAATGTGTTTTATAGTACTGGCTAAAAAAACATAAAATGTAAACTGTTGACCATCCAGGATCACATTTAAAAACAAGAAATCGTTAACAGTTTTAGATTTGCAAATTTAACCTTGTCCAGAGGTATAGTACCAAACAAAAATGGCCGAGGTTAACATGAGTAAAAATACACAAAAAACAATCAAGTTGTGTAATATTAGGTGCAGTTGACAGCAAAAACTAAACGATTAATCGATGACTAAATTAGTTGACAACTATTTCAATAATCGAGTATAATCGATTAATTTGATTACTTGTTTCAGCCCTAATTTATAGCCATATAACAGTTATTGATGGAATGATTGGTGCAGATGGAGCATTACTGAAGGCTTGCACAGTCCACTAGTGCCATATGTAATGGATCAGATTTAAACCTGCAGCATGTGTCCTGCAACCCTGTCAGCTGCCAGCCTTACATGTTCCGGCCGGCAGAGTTTCCTCTTTGTTTTGTCTCCCGCTTTGAAGCAAAAAAAAAACGCAATAAGCATCCACCTGTCTGGTTGGTCCCGAAGCGAGGTCCCAGAGGACAAAAGAGTCGGTGGGGAGCTGACAGTGTGTGTGGCAGCTTCACCGTGGACACTCCTGTTAGATTAACCCCCTGTCACTTCAACACAGTCCGTTTGTGTGCGTGCTCTGCCTCGCTTCAGGACAAACAGGTGGCAGGCAGTAATGAGCCGCAGACGGGGTCACATCAGCAGCACAAGCACGAGCTGCTGACAAACAAGACGGAGATCTGACTGAGGGAATGAATTATTAACCCAAAGCAAGTTTTTAAGTTTTTTTTTTTTCTAAACTTTATAGAAAAACTCTGAGAAGAGCCCGGAGCCATGAAGGGTCACAGTGTAGAGACAGCTGTCATGGTGGGGGGCCGTATGGGTGTCTCTGTGGGGGTTTGGGGCCAAAGACAGGCAGCTGGTACAGTAATGTTTGAACACACACTTCTCTTACACACACAAAAGTTACACTGATAGAAAAAAAACCCTGATTACAATCAAAAGTTTGTGTGTGTATACAGGCATGTGTGTGTACTACTATACAGACATATTTACTGTATTTGCTGTGTTTGTGTCTGTGTGTGACTGTAAGTGTGTATTTGCATTTGTGTCAGTTGCAGTTGTAGAGATGAAGAGTGGTGCAGGCCAGTGTGTGTGTGTGTGTGTGTGTGTGAGTGTGAGTATGGTTCACAGCAGCTGTTGTGCAGCACACGCTACAGTCCCTCAGCCCAGCAGGGCTGCACAATGAAGAGCGTTCTCCCACTGAGTGTGTGTGTGTGTGTGTGTGTGTGTGTGTGTGTGTGTGTGTGAGTGTGTTTCCATCGATGTGCAGATTTTGTTGGTGCGTTTGTCCATTAGGCTGGCAAACTCATGTGACCCAACGGGGTCTCTAACGTTCTGGAAGGGACTTAAACTGACTCGTTGACCAACTCTGTCCCACCGTGCGATTAATTTCGGCCCACTTATATGTGAGTGTGTGTCAGTCCATGCCTGTATGTCTCACTATATTTTCATGTGTGTGTACAGTGGTGCGCGTTCCTGTTGGTGAATGTTACAGTATTTGTGTGTCAGTGTGTGTGTGTGTGTGTCACAGTATGATTGTGTGCACTGATGTGTGTTGTATGTGTTTTTAATGTGTGTGAGAGTATATTGGTTGGTGTGTCAGTGTATCTTTTACTGTGTGTGTGTGCAATGAATTGTTGCCCTTTGACCCTCTGTGCTCACTAATGGGCGGAGTGGAACTAGTTGGGCGGAGTCAAAAAAAAAGAAGCGAAAACAGAAAGACAGGCGCTAACAGCTGATGTCATAGAGAGAGAAAAAAAGGAATCTCAGTTATTGCTAATGTAGAGGAAGCTTGTTTTGCACGTTGTTGTCACGGCAACAGTGTGTGGGCTCTGACCCCAGGAGCAACCCCTCCTCACAGCACCATCTCAGCCTTCAAAACCATGAGCGGTGCATGGTAAACAGCTGGCACCTCTGGGATGTCTTCACACACACACACACACACGCACACTGGTGGCTCCCATAGACCCTATCCATTTTTAATGAGAGTAAGCCAGGCTACCACGTCACTGGAATGAGAGACATCGATCATGAACACAATACCCATTCCAGCAGAAAGCCTGTGTGTGTTTCTGCAGGACTAATCACAAAGGCACAAAAGCAGAGCAAATACTTTCTACTGAATGAAATGTAGAGACCCCCTGAATCTCTCGCTCCCACAGCGACCCTGCAGACACAAGGACGTCTGAGTCTCCTGATTTTTAATCTGTTCTGCTAATCCAGATGCTTCACCGTTCAGAGAACCCTTCTCTCTTGTCTTTTCCACATTTTCTTTTTTTTTTTCTTTGCTCAGAATTCTATCCGCTTTTCCTGGTAAGACCCAACAAATCCGCTCTGTGGGGTTCAGGCGGGGTCTTCTCCAGCATGCATTCAACAGGAATGCCACAACACCATCCAAATGCAGTGCATCCAAACCCTCTGACTTTCTGGTGCTCTGGAAGGTGAGATAAATATACCCATAATGCAACATTACTTCATACAGTTTTCACTAGTTGGACTCTTGCTGAATAATAAACGTCCTGAAAACTAAACATACAGAAATATATAAACATACAAAATGTGTGTGTGTGGGAATTAGACCATGGTCCTCGCCCAAAAAAGGGTGGAATGCCCCCTGCAGGTTGGGGACTGGGCCCTGCCCCAAGTGGAGGAGTGCGGATCGGTGCAGCATCAGCAATAACTAGGACACTGCATCGGTCCTTCGTGGTAAAGAGAGAGCTGAGCCGAAAAGAAAAGCTCTCAATTTACAAGTCGATCCACGTTCCAACCCTCACCTATGGTCACCAGCTGTGAGGCGGGGGGTAACCGAAAGAATAAGATCGCGGATACAAGCGGCCGAAATGAACTTCCTCCGCAGGATGGCTGTGCTCTCGCTTAGAGATCGGATGAGGAGCTCTGCCATCCGGGAGGAGCTCGGTGTCAAGCCGCTCCTAATCCAGGTTGAGAGGAGCCAGATGGGGTGGTTCGGGCATCTGGTCAGGACGCCCCCCGAGCGCCTCGCGAATGTGGCATTTCGGGCACATCCCACCGGGAGGAGACCGAGAGGCAGACCCCGGACCTGCTGGAGAGACTATGTCTTACAGCTGGCCTGGGAGTGACTCGGGATCCTTCTGGGTGAGCTGGAGGATGTAGCTGGGGTGAGAGAAGCCTGGGCTTCCTGTCTGAGGCTGTTACCCCTGCGACCCTGCCCTGGATGAGCGGAGGACGACGGAACGGAATGGAACGTTATCGGACATCAAAAAAGCTCAGCCAATCACAGTTGAGTAGAATTTAAAAATCATTTGGAGCCTGTCAATCCCTTCCACTTCCTGGTTTTGGTGATAAGTAAGTATTTTTTTTTGTTTGAAGACATCGACACAGAAAAAGCCAGAAAAGATTAAATCCCGGTACAACCAAGTATTCATAAAAATTTGCTGGGCTGTCGGCACGTGAAGATCTTTCACACTGCTTTTAAGTGCACTCAGAATACAGGAGCTTTTGTTTTGACTGTAAATGAGAATAAATGAGTTTGTGAGGGTCGTTCTGCAGACTGAGATCAGTCAATGTTCTGGTTGCTCCTGCAGAGAGGTGAGAGGTTGTGTTCAAGTGTTGCAGCTAGCTCAGGGACAATTATGCCTAAGAACTCGCACCAATTACTAGTCCTTTGATTAAAAAGAGAACTGGGACACGATGGTGATTGCTGTGGTGTGTGTGTGTGTGTGTGTGTGTTGGATGGTTTGGACTTCTTATGTTGATTGTGCAAAGATAACACAACAGCTGGTGTGTCTGAGAGGAAAACACATTCCAGGAATAAATGTGCACAGTAATTATTATGGTATGCAACATGTGCATGGGATGCAGTGCACAGTCCAATCCTCGTCCTGCAGGAACCACTTTTTGTTCCCTGTTCTGCATGTTTCCTTCTTTACAGACGTAAGAGGATTCCCCAACAAACCATCAGAGAGAACAAAGTTTTTGAAGACCAATAAAAGAAATAGATTTTTTTGTCTAGTGCATTAAAGTAGGAAAGGCCAGTTTCCAATTAATCGTTGATTTTTTTTTTTCCATATTTTTGTGCAAAAAAATGCTAAAATGTAATTTTAGCATTTAGTCATGCTAAAATCGTTAGCATGGCTGAATATCCCAAATTCCCTTGATCAAGAGCATATGAGAATGAACTGAAATGGAAAACGGTTTATCTCTTATACAAATGATTAACTGCCCCAAGTGGAGGAGTTTAAGTATCTCGGGGTCTTGTTCACGAGTGGGGGAAAGATGGAGCGGGAGATCGACAGGCGGATCGGTGCGGCATCAGCAATAACTAGGATGCTGCATCGGTCCATCCTGGTGAAGAGAGAGCTGAGCCGAAAAGCAAAGCTCTCAATTTACAAGTCGATCTACGTTCCTACCCTCACCTATGGTCACCAGCTGTGGGTGGTGACCGAAAGAATGAGATCGCGGGTACAAGCGGACGAAATGAGCTTCCTCCGCAGGGTGGTCGGGCTCTCACTCAGAGATCGGGTGAGGAGCTCTGCCATCCGGGAGGAGCTCTAAGTCGAGCCGCTCCTCCAGGTCGAGATGAGCCAGATGGGGTGGTTCGGGCATCTGGTCAGGATGCCCCCCGAGCGCCTCGCGGGCGAGGTATTTCGGACACATCCCACCGGGAGGAGACCAAGGGGCAGACCCCGAACCCGCTGGGAGAGACTATGTCTCACAGCTGGCCGGGGAACAACTTGGGATCCTTCTGCGTGAGCTGGAGGATGCAGCCGGGGAGAGAGAGGCCTGGGCTGCCCGCTTGAG
Source organism: Neostethus bicornis (assembly GCA_902685375.1). Classification (NCBI taxonomy): domain Eukaryota; kingdom Metazoa; phylum Chordata; class Actinopteri; order Atheriniformes; family Phallostethidae; genus Neostethus; species Neostethus bicornis. Next base: position 3,800,946 of record LR738550.1, read on the forward strand.
GCTGTTGCCCCCACGACCCGATCCCAGAACAAGCGAAAGATGACGGAACGGAACGGAACAAATGATTGAATTAGATACTCACCATCAAACTAACTAAAATGTTAAGCAAAATACAGAGCATAGCATGCAGAGCTAGCTGCTGAAATCTGATCTCCCCTTACTGTGCATTGAGAAGCTAAAACAGTCACAGCTCATCTTGGTATAAAAAAATTCCTTTGGTGTAAATCAGCAACATTTTTGGCGATTACTGGTGTCTCATGAGAGTGCAATATTGTCCGATTTACTCTACCAACCAATACATCGGTCCAACCAATTTATCACACAACTGACTAAATAATAATAATGCTAATGTGTTCAGAATACAAAGATTTTAGTAGAGCTTCGTTAGAGGTGGAACCCATGGTGAAAATAACATGCATGCTAGTTACTTGCTGATTTCTTGAGGCTAAACATGGAAAATTTGATGTAAACTGAAACGATGGAGCCTCTCTGACGGAATCTTTTTTTTCAGACAGCTGAAATGATGAGTTGTGAAAAGAGGGGCTTTAAAATGTTCTTGTCACAGCCAGGTCCTTCACTGCTTCCAGCGTTGTATTTCTTTTTGTCTATTAACCCACTCACAGAAAAAAAACAACACATAAACACACCTAAGCCTTTCACACATTTTCTTCTGTATGGAGGATTTAGCCTGAGCTCCCAGATTTGGGTCAATTGAAAACGTCAAGATACTGTAGACTGGATTTAAAGACAGAATAAAGACATGAAAGGGCATTCCAACCACAAACTACACAACAGAGATGTGCTAACTCATTCAAGACTAATGTGAATATTACGCAAAGGCTAATTCACATCCATTCCCATAACTGGAGGAAAAAAACCTCCAACTCCACCCAGTCCAGGACAGCTCCCTGGCAGCTCATCAGGACTAACAGACTGGTAGAAGACAAACTGCCAGGCAGGAGAAAAAAGAGAGAGGGGAGCAGGTCAAGCATGCACCGTCTGACCGAAGTTTGAACTCCAACACTCGCTGGCTCCTAAGTCTTCAAGCTTAACCTGATATAATATTTTTTATCTAAAGTAAGTGATAAAAAATAAATGTGAGGCATTTTTTAAGGAATTAAATTGTTCTAAAGTGGAATTTCTGGAAGATAAAAACACCCCAAGAACGTCTGCCAATATATCTTTCTCTAGGCAAAGCAAACTTGTAAAAAGTTTTTAATTTCTAGGGCTGAAACAACTAATCGAATTAATCGATTATTGAAATAGTTGTCAACTAATTTAGTCATCGATTAATCGTTTAGGAAGTTTTTGCTGTCAACTCCACTTAATATTACACAACTTGATTGTTTTTTGTGTATTTTTACTCATGTTAACCTAGGTCATTTTTGTTTGGTACTATACCTCTGAACAAGGTTAAATTTTCAAATCTAAAACTGTTAATGATGTCTTGTTTTTAAATGTGATCCTGGATGGTCAACAGTTTACAATTTATGTTTTTTTAGTCAGTACTATAAAACACATTTTATGGGTGCTTGTGATTTACCTTTACTGTATACAGTAAGTAGATTTATTATTTTTATTTGCTGTAGAAACGGTAATATTCTCCCTCTTTATTTCACAGAAAGATTAACATTTTTACTTGTTAGAATGAGCCCAACGTGTTGATTAATTGGTAATGAGTTGTTTTGCATAACTACATTCAATAAAATGCCAAAAAACTATTATTTATTAAGTTGCCAATTTTACCCGATTAATCGATTAATCGAACCAGTAATCGTCAGATTAATCGATTGCCAAAATAATCGTTAGTTGCAGCCCTAGTAATTTCTATTCTTTTTCGAGCCTAGAGAGAAATCTGTAAGGTTATCTATAAAGTGTGGCATGCACAGAACGTCTGCAAGAAAACTTTAGTGTTTTAGTGAAAGATTGTTTCCAGATGATTCTGGGAAACAAAGATTTTTTTTAAGTGATCTTCACGGTGTCTCAAGGTACCTCACATTCACCCATTCTTTCACATTCATACCTGAATGTGCCATGCACGGCAGTAACCAATTAGGGGTTAGGTGTCTTGCTCAAAGACATGTCTGCATGAGCTCCTGGGCCAGGGAACAAATCTGCAACTCTCTGATTACAAGATGCCCGCTCTAGAGCCGTGCCCCCCTGAATTGCCCTAACATAGCATCCACAACCCTAACAAAGCAACTGCAACCTCAATATAACAACTATAAACCTGATATCATGAAAAAAAAAATCCTCCTTCAAACTAGTCATCATTTTCTTTTAAAATAGATTTTTTTTAAGAACCCTTTACAAGAAAAAACCAACTATTTCTCATTTTATTTGACTCTTTTCATCAAGAAATAAGCAGAAATATTTCTAAAGACTTTAAAAGATAAAAGATCTTAAGAGGTTTCAGATAGTGCTTCAAGAAACAGCTGCTCATTTTAAGTTTTGGTTATCAAGCTCATTAAGTCTACAAACTCAGAGGAAACATCAATGGTTTTAATTCATTTCTTGTTGCTGTTTTTGGTAAATGAACAGTCAAGTAACACTTGTTCATTTCAAGTCCTGAAAAAGAACTAAAATACATTTTCTCATTGACGTGCAGCCTAACTAAACAGCATGCACATGCAACACTTGTGCAAACATTGAATTTCAATCTGCGTCCTCAAGACAGACGACCAGCTGCGAGGATTAGAGACAAATTGGGGCAGCCAGCAATAAGGAGAAGATGGAACTGTCTCCTAATCTCCATTTATGTGTGTTTGCGAGTGTGTTTGGACATGGCAGGCTTAAGGACGAGGGGAGGAGCCACAGATGGAGCAAAGAGAATGGGAGTATGGAGGTAATGGAGTGAGTGAATCGACCAGCGAGGAGGATGAAAATTCCAAGCAGTCAATACAGCGAGGGGTGTATCAATTATGTATGGCTTCAGTAGACTTTTGGTCAAGGAGACGAATGGAATTGGATAACCTGAGACGGAATCTGTGTGTGTTTTGTTTTTCCTAGGCTCTCAATGTGCTTTTGTTTATGCACCATAGATGACGGAGTCCTTTGGAGCCAGTCTGAGTTAGTGCTGGGCAGTCAGACCAAATTTATACATTACAATATCTTTCAAAATAAAAACGGTTTCACTATATTTTACTTTCATAATTCATTATTTACCTCCGCGATCTACTTTTCTACCCTCACCTATGGTCACCAGCTGTGGGTGGTGACCGAAAGAATGAGATCGCGGGTACAAGCGGCCGAAATGAGCTTCCTCTGCAGGGTGGCTGGGCTCTCACTCAGAGATCGGGTGAGGAGCTCTGCCATCCGGGAGGAGCTCGGTGTCGAGTCGCTCCTCCTCCAGGTCGAGAGGAGTCAGATGGGGTGGTTCGGGCATCTGGTCAGGATGCCCCCCGAGCGCCTCGCGGGCGAGGTGTTTTGGGCACATCCCACCGGCAACAGAATGTTCCAAGGAATTTACCAACGGGCAAAGTTTCGGCCACTTAAAACAGAACTGCTGATATCATCATATACTTAGATATTGAACGTGCAAAATATTAGGCTGGAGCAAATCTGAGCTCTAGCATGTCCTCTTTATTTATAACGTAACAAATCCAAATTTGGATTCTTACAAAAATAAAAACATGCATAGTTTATTTACACGTTCACAGCCTTTGGTTTCTTACAATCTTCTTTTTCTACCAGCTGAAAGATCTAGAGATTAAAAGCAATGTCTGAAAGTCCCCGTCTCTTTTCCCAACACTTTTCTCTTCTTTACTTATCCGTCCATCTCTGTCCCGAGCCCCTCCCCAAGCCCTGAACCTCCCAAACCTCCATCCCCATGCTGTTGTGTTCGCTCTCCTTTAAGCTAACCGGTGAAGGTGGCCTCTTTGCTCTGTAATTCAGTCAGGAGGCTAAAAGGAGGAAATTACATCCAAGCCGCCTGACCACTTTGAACTCCATCCACCCGCAAACCCTCAAATGCTTGCTCACTTGCAACTGGTTTAAAGGCCCGCTCTGACATTTAAGAAATGGACACGGAGAGTTGTGAAAGTGCTGGAAACAGCTTGTGAATGCACTCTGGGAGAAAAAAAACCCCTCCACAATAACACAGAATGTCACACTGACACACAATCCCATAGTTGTACTGCCTGGTTTAGTTTGCTTTAACTGGATTTAACTGTATTTTTGTGGCTCAAAGCTATTCTCTTTCTTTTATTTGATTTTATTTGTGCAGAGCGCGAAAAACATCACACAAAGTGTGTACTCTTGAGGGTTGAGCGGTATTAAAATCTCAATAGAGCCAAACTTCCAACATGTTTTGCAGAGATTTACAATACTAACATTATCTAAATAATCTGAAATAATGGAACACTGATGCTATTTAACCGAAACATCTTTCGGAGTGGAAACTCTGCAGCTATTAAAAAGATCAAATATTGACCTAGACCCATAGTATTGATTAAAATACTCAATGCTATTATCCACTTGAAGTAATGAAATATATTTACATAATATTGTTACCACCAGGTTTTGTTTCATTGAAATACTTTCATTTATAGTCAGTGGTGGATGAAGTACTCACTTTTTGTACTTATGTAAAAGTACAGATAATTAGGCAAAAAATTTACTTATGTAAAAGTAAAAGTACCAATAAAAAAATCTACTTAAGTAAAAGTACAAAAGTAGTTGGTGTAAACTGTACTTTTTAAGTAAAAAGTAAAAGTATTCGATCATAATTCAAATGTTATTTTTTGTGCTATAGGGTGTCGCCATGGTAACCAAGATAAATACTCTGCAGGGGTGTGACCCCCCCTCTCTCCCGCCTCTTTTGGTCCACAAAAAAAAAAAAAATAAATAAAAGGAAAGGGGACAAGTCAAGCTATCCCCTAGAAGGGCCAGTGAATGGGCCGCCAAAATGGAGGAAAATGACACTTATTTTTTAAAATGTTTTGGGGGGGGAGGCCCCCAGTCACTATATATTGGCTTTGTCAAAGCCCCGCCCCCCTTTGGAAAATTCTAGATCCGCCCCTGCTTTGTGTAATGATGGCTCAACTTTTTATTTAGAAGTAAACACAACAAACAACGATCTTCTGACTCTTTTTAATTTGTACTATTTTTGATGTTAGGTTTTTGAATGAATGCGAAAATGTTTCTCGATTCATGACTTCTTCTCCTGATCAACTGCTTCTTTTGATTTTGGCGATGCGGCTTCAAGATGCGCTAAAAAAAACCTGTGTATTTTTTGAATTCCTGAATGAAAATGTAACGAAAAATGTAAAACACACTTTTAAAAAATAGCGAAGTAAAAGTACAGATATTTGCTCTAAAAATGTAGTGAAGTAAAAGTAAAAGTACCGATCTTAAATTTTACTTAAGTAAAGTACAGATACACAATTTTTTTACTTAAGTACAGTAACGAAGTACATTTACTTCGTTACATTCCACCACTGTTTATAGTTATGAGTTAATGGACATCTTCTTCATTTCTTTTTCAACAGATTTGTTTGTCCTTGAATCCAAACTATTCCCAATTCCTGACTTATTTTCAACGCACCTGTCTGAATTACTCGTCACTATGACGACCTTTAACAATTGTCGCTTCACCTCATCTCTTTGTCTCTCCATCCATCTTCTCTCCATCTCTGTCCAACTTGTCTGAGAGTCTCTCAGCAGGGTCCCAGACTGTCAATGCGCCCGGTAATGAGGTGTGTGCTTCAGTCAGCATGTGAGGAGTTAATAAGGAAGCAGCAGAGGCCATCACACACCAACAGACATCAACGTGTGTGTGTGTGTGGTGGAGATGTGAAAGCGAGGGAGCCTCCCTGGCACACTTAGGCCTGTCTGTCCACCGACCAGGGTATTGATTTGCAGGGGGAAAGCAGACAGAAATGAATTCTGATCCAGTGTGTGTGTGTGTGTTAGGTTTGTTTGTGAACGCTTACGTAGCGTGTGTGTGCACGTGTGAGCATGTTTGTTCTCTTTGTTTCTGCATCTCTGTGTGCGTACATGACGTCCATACAAATGAAGGGTTTGGATACACCCTACTGCTTTTGAACAGTTTGTGTGTGTGTGTGTGTGTGTGTGTGTGTGTGTGTGTGTGTGTGTGTGTGTGTGTGTGTGTGTGTGTGTGTGTGTGTGATGAATGTTAGAGTGAGAAGATAAAGAGACAGAAAGATGGAGGTATTGATGAGCAGGATCAGGTGGTGAAGAAAACTTCATCTGATCCAAATCCCTGTCCGTGTGTGTAAGTGTGTGTCTACGTGTGTGTACCTCTATGTCTTTGTGATTATAAATTTATGGGTGTTTATCCTTCTATGTGAACAAACCCACATTCTGCTAGTTTTATAGCTATGTGCTGTGTTGTTTTTTTTTGTGAATGTTAAGCTAGAGCACTAAGGCTACATGTAAGCATGTTGCTAAGCTTGAAGATTTTATTTTAAGATTTTACATTAACTATGAAGTTAAAAGAAAAAGAATAAATTTAAAATTTGTTTGGAGCCCTTTATTTGTCACCTGCTTTTTTTTTTTTTTTTATTTTAGTAAAGTGGAGCAAAAAATGATCAAAATAAAAAATTGGCTTTTTTGTTTAAAAATTAAAAAAATAAAAATCCGTGATAGTATTTCAAAGTCACATCCCAGCCCAGTCACATATTAATATACAATAATATATGTGAATGGGTGTCTGACTGTGTGTCTATAAATCTATAATGTGTACCAGTTGTACCAAGCTGGACTTCAGCCGCTAGGTTAATAAAATCTGGAGAAAAAACTTTATTAAATGCCTTTGAGGTATTCCAATTTGACTTGGTAAAAACGAGGTAGAAACTTTCACATTGAAGATATTTTCTTGTGTGTGTGTGTTAATAATTGTACTATACAGTATGTGTGTATGTGTGTGTGTGGCGAGCAAGGAAGGAAGCGCTGAGTGATCCTCAGCCGTTTGTCTGAAAGTGTCTGGGTGTCTTTGTTTGGCAGAAGAGGGGAGAAAAAAAAATCAACATAATGAGCCCAAACTGCCTTTGTGTGTGTCTGTCGCTCTTTTTCTCCTCCCTCCTCAGACAGCTGCCTCTGTGCCTTCATATTAACGCTCCACCATCGCTTTGCAAAGTGGGAATTAAATATTTTTATTTCTGAGGTGTGCCTTTTTTTTTTTTTTTCTTTACAAAGTGAACTTTTCCACGGTTTTGAGAAGGATTTAGCTTCAGTCCACTACTTTTCTCTCATTCCTCACTATCTTTTCATCTTTTACGATCCCCTTGGCTCCTAATTTTAGATTTAAAAGCTGGAATGGGAGGAATGTAATACTTCAGAAAACAGACACACTCTGAATCACTCCTATTATCTAGTCTAATATTTTCCCCTCAAATATTGTCCTATAGATATGCTGCAGTATGCATACATTGTCATACACTTTCTCTTTCTTCCTTTCTCACACACGCACATGCACACAAAATAGATATGTGCACGGGTGTTCTCAGGATCTCTGTCACACTGAGAATTTTAGGTAGATGGTGATGATGAATAAACATATAAAATCCAGCCTTTCTGGTTAATTAAGTGGCCACGTAAGGTTATCTAACACATAATATGTTCCAACATTAGAAGGATGGATGGATGGATGCAGATGTGCAGGTAATAAATTCTCGCATCTGGAGGTGGTTTCTGCTGTGATTTATGATGCATGCAGTGGTGTATAAACATGATCAAACCCATCCGCTGACGTAATTTCACACCAACTGTATGATGCTAAATCCATCACTGTGGCTCAGCCTGACAGTTTTTGTCAAACGTGAGCCGCAGGGGAGAGCCGCTCGGCATTGTGGAATCGAGTCCTCCCATCGGACGCTTCTCTGACAGCAGAGAAGAAAGGGGAAGAAGAGAAAGAGGAGGGGTGGGGAAAGTGTTGCACAACCCTGGCAAATAGGGAGAAGAAAGGGTCGAGCTGCCATCAGAACCAGAAGCTTTCCTGATGGAGCCTGTTTATTGAGACTGGTCTGGTGAAGGACAGACAAAGAGCATATTGCAGCGCTGCCAACGAGGCCACATCACTCACTAAAACACACAGAAGTACAAAAGACCACCTGAGGTTTTGAAAAAAAAAAACAGCTCATGAAGGTTTACCTACACCAAAAAAAAAAAATGCATCACAAACTAGGGCCCTGCCATATTTTGGATTGTCAAATTAAATTGGCTGATGTTGCACTCTTGGGAGACAAAACTGTTGCAGATGGAAATCTGTCTGAAAGCATATTTATAAACGCTCATATTTACAGATTTTCATAAACAAAAAGATTTAAATACATTTTACTATCCTCAGGTAGTCTGTGGTTTTTTTTAATGTAGAAAAAAAACTTTCTTACAAACAAAATGGGTCAGGGACAGAGTCATGCCCCAAGTGGAGGAGTTTATGTATCTCGGGGTCTTGTTCACGAGTGGGGGAAAGATGGAGCGGGAGATCGACAGGCGGATCGGTGCGGCATCTGCAATAACTAGGACGCTGCATCGGTCCATCGTGGTAAAGAGAGAGCTGAGCCGAAAAGCAAAGCTCTCGATTTACAAGTCGATCTACGTTCCTACCCTCACCATGGTAACCAGCTGTGGGTGGTGACCGAAAGAATGAGATCGCGGGTACAAGCGGCCGAAATGAGCTTCCTCCGCAGGGTGGCTTGGCTCTCACTCAGAGATCGGGTGAGGAGCTCTGCCATCCGGGAGGAGCTCGGTGCCTCCTCCAGGTCGAGAGGAGCCAGATGGAGTGGTTTGGGCACCTGGTCAGGATGCCCCCCGAGCGCCTCGCGGGCGGGGTGTTTCGGGCACGTTCCACCGGGAGGAGACCAAGGGGCAGACCCCGGACCTGCTGAATAGACTATGTCTCACAGCTGGCCGGGGAACGACTTGGAATCCTTCCAGGTGAGCTGGAGGATGCAGCAGGGAAGAGAGAGACCTGGGCTGCCCGTTTGAGGCTGTTGCCCCTGCGACCCGACCCCAGAACAAGCGGAAGATGACAGAATGGAACAAACAAAATGATTCTTAGTAAATGTTGTCATAACCTCTCGGCCGCACAACAACAAATGTGATGTAACCTGTTCATCTTGTCAACAAACTTTTTTCTAAAGCCAAAATACAAGATCCAAAATCTTCTCTTCATTAAGCTGCACAGCTGACTACCTTGTGCTTTTATTTAGCATTTTAGAGTTTTAAAAGCACATGGCGATGTTTACAAAAGGAATTCGCAAGTTAAGTCGCTTGGTCCAGGCACCTGACGTCACGACAACAAAACTGATTAGCCAATCAGAACTCAGAGCGCACACAAAAACATTGCAAACTGAAAAAAATTGAGCCAAAAAATTCAATTGTAGCTTTTTGTGTAATTAAAGATGTTAACATTGTGATATTGATTCAGTATCGATATATCGTGCAGGTATAGTCCCGACTAAGGAGCAGCTCTACCACAGTAGTGATGCCGCCCAATGCAGGCAGAAAAAGTAGAAGTGTGTAAGACATAAAGACCTGCAGACAGACAGAAGCTGCCAATTACTTAGCAAAACTCCATCGCCTCTTTCACGTTACTCTCTGCCCAGCTCCTGACAAACACCGTCTTAGATCTTTCCACCGGCACTCACATTTCTTCCTGACACTCTTCAGGCTTTCATTAGGCTTGTAAATAATTATTGCAATTAAAGCCTACAATTAGGAAGACTGAAGCACTGCCATTAGCTTCACAGTAAATGTAAGGAGCGTTCAGCACAGGCACTGGGAGGAAACAGACAAATGCTGGGCCATTATGAAGACAGACAGACAGTAAGAGTGAAAAGAGACGGAATGGGGTAAAGGGTGGAGGGACTGCCGGGGTGGGGCGGGTGTATGATGGCGGTTGACGGACTCGCGGCTCTTAATTATAGAGCTGATTATTCTGGCTGGATGGCTGTTAGACTGTCTGCTTTTGGCTCACAAACACAAAGCAACAAAGCGTGTGCGCATACAATGCCACACGGAAATTTCAACTCACACACAAACCAGGCTCTCACCGAGCACAAACTGTACAAAAACCAACAAGGTATTCTGAAATCAAAACACAAGTGAACAAGGAGTCTACGTTTTCCACTCTGAGAATTTTTATTGATAAATTACTCCCTTTCAGTGAGGATTTTTTTAAAACCGTAGTACGATGTTGATCTTCTTCTTCTTCTTTCGGCCCTTTAGGGGGCGCCACAGCAAGTCAGTTTCTTCCATCTAATCCTATCTGCTGTATCCTCTTTGGTCACACCAACTATCTTCATGTCTTCCTTCACTGTATCCATGAACCTCCTCTTTGGTCTTCCTCTAGTCCTCTTTCCTGGTGGTTCCAAATCCAGCATCCTTCTTCTGATGTACTCTCTCTCTTCTCTGTACGTGCCCAAATCATCTCAGTCTTGCCTCTCGAACTTTATCCCCAAAACCTCTAACATGTGCTGTTCCTCTAATCCCGTCCATCCTGGTCACTCCCAGAGAGATCCTCAGCATCTTCATCTCTGCTACCTCCATCTCTGCTTCCTGTCTTTTCTTCAGTGCTACTGTTTCTAGACGAAACAACATGGCCGCTCTCACCACGGTTTTGTACACTTTTCCTTTAATTTTATCTGAAACTCTTCTGTCACACATCACACCTGATACTTTCCTCCACCCGTTCCAGCCTGCTTGAACACGCTTCTTCACCTCTTTTCCACACTCTCCATTGCTCTGGACTGTTGATCCTAGATACTTAAAATCTTCCACCTTCTTTATCTCTTCTCCCTGTACCCTCACTTTTCCATTTGGATCCCTCTCATTCACACACATGTACTCTGTTTTACTCACATGTACTCCACTGAGTATTTGCCTCAGTGGAGGTCTAAAGTTTGCACATCTTGTTTTGTCTATAATCATGTCAATAGCAACATCTCCAGATGGTCTTATATGTACAACCATTGGCTTCAGGTGATGATGGGACATTACTTCACTCCTAGCTGCTCATATGTAGACGGTTAAAGAAGAAAATAAGAAACTGATATCTCAACAGATCAAATTATCTCGATGCTTTAAATTCAGAACATTTGGGCAGTAAGAACCCCACTTATGAAAAAAAAAAAGGTAGTGAAACAAAGAACGTCCACCTGCATTATTTCATTAACTTTATTATTAATGACTGGTTGAGTTTGAAAACTAGTTTGAAGCAGTCACACATGTAAGGGTCAATATCAAGTCATAAAAGGAACCCCCTGAAAACCTAATCAGTTCATACATTGTTGGTACTGAGTAATTCTGTACAGTTTTATTAAAAACCGTGCTGTTGTTTGAAAGAAGTCGCGTCTGCAAAAAAATTATGATTTTGATCTTTGTGATCTTGACTTTGCATGCTCATAGAAACCTAATCAGGTTATCTATAAGTGGTACTGAGCAATTGTAGGTAGTTTTATTTAAAAAGATTTGGACTTAGATACATAATCTAAATATTTAAATATGTTTTAGACTCAGCCCAAGGTCAAAAGAACTGATTGTAACGATAATGTCCAATAATAATTGGCGTCACTTAGGGCGCGGGGTCTGGATGGGTGGGGCACGCTGACGAGGCTTGGGGAGGGTGATCCCCCTTCTGAGTCCCCGTCTGCACCCATCCTCCACTCCACTTTTAACTGCATCTTAGTCATTTATATTCATATAGGGTCTTGAGGGGTATTTCGGAGAGGGAGTGCCAAGTGGGGACACCTGCACTCCCCCCCATGCCGTTCCCCCTCAATTTTAAATCCCACCTTAGACACTGAACATGGCACAATGGCACCACACACATTCCAAACTAAACTACACACAGAGAGGTCCTCGGGTTGGGGGGCAATGCCGCTTGGCAGCGACAGGGCCCGCCGCCTGCAAGCGCTCTCTCGCCCACTTCAATTGCAGCACATACATACACAGGTGGGACCGGGGGAGGGCGGCCGGTCTTCACCCGTCTGTGTCCCTTCGAGTCGGCCGGGATCTCGGGGCTCTGCTGCCTGGAGGGGGGCTGGGTTTGCGGGACTTGGAGGCCAGTCACTTCTGTGTTGCCCGCCTCCGGGGGGCGGGAGACACCCAGAGATACGGTTGTGTGGTTTTTGTATGGGGGAAACGGGCCCGGCGGCGGTCTCGCCTGGCCCTGCCGGGGCCTTTCGTCACCAGTTGGGGTTAAGAGGTGCACTGGGGTGAGCATCACTAGAGAGTTGGCAGGACTACAGTTGAGGGACTAGGGTAGTGAAGAGGGACATTAGGTGTGCAGAGGTGGTCTTTGGGCTGCCTGGGTCGGGCACCTGGCTGTGTGTTGGGCTGTGGCGGCTGCATGTGGGGTAGCCTGGCCCTGCTGGGCCCCCGGTTGAGCCCCGGCTCGGGGATTGTCGGGTCCCTGGGCCCTTGGGGTGAGTGCTCCCCTCTCGGTCCGGGCCTTGACTTCTGTCACCCCTGGGCTCGCCTAGGGCCGTGGGGTACGGTTGCCGCATCTGCCCCGAGGCCTGTGGGTCCTGGCATCGGGGAGGCCCGTGCTCCTTGGTGCTGGAGTGGCCCTGGCAGGGGTTTCTCTATGCGCCTTGCTGGGTGGGTGGGCGGCTCCTCGGCCCGGCCCGGCCCGGCTTCGGGGTCCCGGGATCTGGATGGTCGTGGGCCCGGGTAGCGTGTGTCTCTGCCTCCCTCGTTCCAATCCTTTGGGGCTGGGGACAATCCGTTGGTCCTAATAAGCACATGGTTCACATCGGCAGCATGCATGTACTTTCACTCACACTCGCACACTATATCACTCTGTTTACTGTCCGCTATGTTCCTTGCTTTCAACCAATATTATTATAGCTCTAGTAACATGTGTTTGTGTTGTACATCATTTGCTATAGAAGGTTTTGTTGTATGTGTCAGTTTTATCACTGGTTTAAACTCTTGTTTGTACTTTTTTTTTTTTTTTTCCCCTCAGATAATCCAGCAGGTTGGTTGTGATGCAGAATACTACAATTTCAGATTTTCTTTTTACTTTCTCCCCTCTCTTCTTCTTCTTCTGTACCCTATCCCTCCTCTTTTTCACCCCACCTACCCACGCCCCTCTCCTTAGTAATTTCTGTCAGGTCCAGCGCAGAAAGCATATATATTTTGATTATAAAGCATTTAAAATAAACAAATAAAGCTTGTCAGAGTCGGCACATTGTGCTGACCCTGGTAGAACAAAACTGTCCAGCAATACTTGACATACAGATCATTATTCTGCTTGTCACAACGCCGGACAGGACAGGTATAAAAAAAAAAAAAAAAAAAAAAAAAAAAAAAAATTGGCTCTTTTTTATATTTAAAGGTAGGAAGAACAATTTTTCAAAATTCTTTTGTGCGATAGTAATTGATTCTGACTTCCCTGGTTTGACTCATTGGTTTTTAAATGTACTATATTTTGTATCTTCTTCTCCTATAAGCATTTCCCTTCGGGGGTCTCCATAGCACATCATCTTCTTCCAAGTAGTCCTGTCTTCTGCATCCTCTTCAGTTCATGTCCTCCTTCACTGCATCCATGAACCTCCTCTTTGGTCTTCCTCTTGACCTCCTGCCTGGCAGTTCCATGCACTATATTTGCCTATCAACCCTTAAATGACGGGAAAGCTCGTACACAACCCACACACCCACATACCAATACCACCCCAAAAAATCAGCATTTCATGACTTAATAAGCTGTGATCTCGATAGGATTTTGAAAACTCCAGCCAATCATTTGTGTAGGAACCATTGTTTTAAATCCTTTCATCCACTTTGATTTCTTGGTTTTAGAGACAGGTAAGACTTTCTATGAGTTTGAAACAGAGATCCAGATAAGACTAAGGCAGTTCTTAAAGCTTGCCTGGTATTCATAGAGTTGCTTGGCTGTCAGCGGAATAAAATCTTCCGTACCGCCTTTAACTTTAATCACAGAAACACAGAATAAAAGTACATAATTCACCTTCTTAAGCAAACATTTTTTTCCTCCTGTCTAACGAGTTTTACCGTAATTTCACGACCATTAGGCGCACCGTACGAAAAGGCGCAGCCTCAGTCACACACCGCCATACAACAACACATGCGCAAACATGCAAATGTGCCCATTAAAAAATAAATCGGGAGCAAAACTGAGTTTGGTTGTGCTTTATTTAAGTAGTATAAACAAGCACATTACCGGTAATAGTCTTTATTCAAAGTCCTCATCCTCTGTTTCGGAATCGAGCAGCTGCGCAAAATCCAACAGAGCAGGTCCACTTCGCTCCTCGCTGTCAAAGTCACTGTCTGTACTGTGCGGCTCCTCAGAAAGGATACCAGCTTTTGCGAAAGCTCGGATAACAGTACCAGCAGACACGTTAGTCCAAGCATCTACAATCCATTGGCAAACTGTAGCGTAACTCGCCCGGCGCTACCTTCCACCCTTCGTGAAACTGTGGTCTCCTTCGGTCATCCATCGCTCCCACGTCGCTCACAGTTCACTCTTTAACGCTCTCATGCCTTTTCTTTCAGGTCCGCCTCGCGGGCACCGCGTTTTCTTTTAAGTCCGCCTTTTCTCACCACACAAGGCGCACCGCTCATTTTGAAGAAAATCTAAGACTTTTATATGCGCCTTATGGCCGTGAAATTTCGGTATTTCCACATCAAAGTTAAACTGATGATAGAGGAGAACTAGTGATATATGTAAAGGCAAGCAAAGGCCACCATGACAACCCCCCTGTGTGTGAACTATTGGGGAAAAAGAACTTTTAGAAATCACAACATCAAGCATAAACCTTTCACACAAGTCTTGGTATTCACCTGGAAAATGACAACCTTTTAATGACAACTCTGGGGTCTACTATCACGCCTCTAAAATCTCAGTGTGAACCTCGACCTTAAAAACGGACCCGTGCTAATTTAACAAGGATCCAGGGTGTAAGGATAAATTGGGATATGAGGGTGTAAAAAGGGAAACTAGTGGGCACAGGCTGATATTAATTAACAGCTTGATGGACGCCGAGAGGACGTGTGTTACTATCAAATAATGAGGTTAGGATTGGTCGATGGTTCCAGGCTCAAAACCTGATTAACACTAATCCTGGCTTAAGTCAATTAACAATGCCTGTTCAGGGGTTCATGCAAATGAGGTGTTTCAGTTAGGTGGGCTAGCACACAGAGGACAAACAGAGCTTCACATTGAAACATGTAAAACATTACTCGAGCATGGCTAAAAGGTGAATGAACACATTCTGTCATCTAACAGCTAAACGAAACCGTCCAGCACAGTCATCGACATCCTCAGTTAGATGAAGTCAATCCTTGAACTTTACTCCACCTTTGACCCCCAAGGAAAAAAAAAATGGCATACTATTAAAAAACCAATGGAGCATGTGTGTCAACATGCCCGCATGTAAATCCTGTAATAGGCTCGTTTCAGGCAGGAAACAGGGAACATGTGGGACTTGTGAATTTCGAAAGAGCTGTTTAAAACAAACAAGTGTTCCCTTAACTGCCGTAATGTTTGATGACACATCATAAGAATATAAAAATAAGCTGTTACTAGACAGATTCAGCTAGCTGTTGGCCACAGGGATCTTTTTTCATTTATTCTGAACCTAAATAACCAAACTATAGATTCTATCTTTGTGGAGCTGCTGAAATTGCCCATTGAAAGCCAGAAATGAACTGACAAATCAATCTATATTTGATCTATGCTTAATATTGATTTGCTGTCAGCTGAGGACCTCCAAGCATCAGCATGTTTGTGAGGAATTTTCCCTGTTTTCCAACCTTATTTGACCAAAGCACCCCTCAGGGTGGAGACGTGAAATGTTTGATGATCGGTCATGAAAAGAAAATTCAATGTTTTTTCAACAAGAGCTTAAAAAACAAGAAAAATTTCTTGTTCAAAAGTACAATAAGTTTAAATCATCAGTGTTATTTTTCTTTAATAACATAATGCACCAAACCTCAGAAGAAGAAGATCGAATAACCAATAGTTTCTTTCTAATGAAAAGTCTAAATAGCATCATCAATTTTATTGGATGTGCATATCGATGGTGAATTTATCCTAATTTGTCTGAATGTCAATAGCAATGGAAGCTAGATGTTCCTAAGCGCTCATGGCTTTTCTCTGGTTTCTCTTGTTTGTGCTTCCAGCTACCATCAGTGGCATGAGCTCACACAATGCCAAAACTAGGCTTTCAGAAGATTTGAAAGCAAGTTAATGTGAAAATGTACTGCTGGACTGACATTAGGTACAGAGAGCAGGTGTCCGATGTGGATCCATGTACAGTAAAAAATCCTTCTGTACATGGAGTAAATATCATTTTTATCTAGGACTTTTGGCAGTTGAAGCTTGTATACTTTTTAAAAAAAATCAAATTTCTTGATGGCGAAACAACAAACTCTGAGGCTCCATTAGAATGAACAACATCTCCTTTTAGTTTAGAATAATTTCACATCACGCATGCTTTTTCAATGCCTATTAAGTGTCTTTATAATCAAATCGTAATGATTTATTTTCTAAAAAGAAGGGGACTCAAAATGACCAAATTTGTGTCGGGTTTTGAATATGGCTTCAAAGATTTTTTTTTTCCCATTTGCCCCAATGTCTAAGACACACAGATCAAATCTTGTAAATATCTATGAGATGCACGTGAATATAGGCGATGCTCTTGCTCTCTAATGCCTAAACAGTATCGCTCAAAGGCCTTGGGACAACATAGGAAGGTCTAATTAGGCATATTGTTGAGTGTAGAGGCTAAAATCAAACCAATCTAGTTTAAGAAAACAAAGAAGAAGCAGTTACACAGACACAATTTGCATTTGTAGCACCCAATACATTTTGGCCGATGACTGTATTTGGCCTACTTGCTATATGGAAAGTGGTTTTTGGCTCCAAATAACTTTGGCGACCATTTATTTCGATTGAAAAATTGACAGGTTTTCCTCAGTTACTACTGTCACTGAAACCATTCTTGTTCTTTTACCTCAGCGATAATGAACTCTCTGTAGTTTTGAATTTTTGGTCGTTATTCAAGTTAATAAGCATTCATTTTGATACATCAATTTTTTTTAAAGAATGTATCCGTCGTTCACCTGACGTGCGTAGACCTGACGTGCGTACATTTGACACAAATAACTGACTGATTTGACTTTGCCAATGACAAGCAGGAAGCCAAAAAGCTCACTCCTTGTTGATGAGGTGACTGTAATTGTGTCATGATTCCCTCTCCTGCAGCCCGAGGGAGCCCTGGATGTTCCTCTTCACCCTGATTAGGGATACCTGAGATTGATTCCTGATGCCACACATCTGTGGACCCTTCCATCTACTTAAAGCCAATCACCCCAGACTTCCCTGTCGGGTCATACCATTCCTTCCTGCCAGGTCTTCTGGTTGCCTGACCAAGAACACATTCTGAACAATAACCTTTTGCCATGCCACTAAAACTTTGTTTTTCTCTTCTCAGTATTAATAGACTGCCAAATTCAAATAAACCATGTTTTCTGTCTGCAATCGGGTCCTCCTCTTTCCACCTGCACATCGCTTCATGACAAGTTGCCATGTGAACACAGACTGGACCAGTGACTGCATATTTCTATATGTGACATCACATTCACTAAGTCCATCAATTATACAGTCAGTTTTTTGGGTTTGCAGCTGATAAAAGACTTGGCAAATAAACTGAGTGGCAGAAGGCTGTCCTGAACATGCTTGTCTGTTATTCGGATTCTGTCACCGTACAAGCCCCGAGTGAGAGAGAAATCGAACACAGATGTGCTGGCACATGGAGGGGACGTTTCTCTGTGTGAGACGGTAAACATTTACTTTGACTATTCTGTTCAAATAAACAGTGTTTATTGGCAGACACTTTACGTGTGTCACACTTTTTAAAATATAAACCTAACATGACCTCAGCTCAAAGATCAAGCTAAGAAGGTTAGGGGTTTTTTTTGTAATAAAAATATAACCCAAATTTCTTCTATAACTTGCCAACCAGAGGAGTGGTTACACAACGCCAAAGATGGTGAAATATGGTCATGAGGACAGACCACAACGGTTCTAGGACATTTCAGCCACGGATATTTCAGCCACGGACATTTGAGCCAAAAAACTGCAACCTAGGGTATTTGAGCCATGTGCGCCCCCAAATTTCGGACATTTCAGCCACGGACATTTGGGCCAAAAACCTATTTTATGTAGAAAATTGTGATATTCTGATATTTTATGTAAAAATTTTATCGTAAATAAACAGTTGCACTACAGAAAATTTGCTTTTAGTCTTAAAAATTTTTATTGTGCAAAAATTTTTATCGTGCTTTTAGTCATTTAAATTTTTTTTATCGTAAATAAACAGTTGCGCCCAGGTTGCAGTTCTTCAAATGTCCGTGGCTGAAATGTCCGAGTCACCGTGGCGCAAATATCCTAGGTTGCAGTTTTTTGGCTCAAATGTCCGTGGCTGAAATATCCGTTCACTGACCACAACATGACCAGTGTCATGTCCCTGAAAAGGGATAAAATGTCTCTTTAAAGAAAATAAATCACGGTTTTCAAGTGAAATAGCATCAAAATAGTTCAAACTATCGACCATTTATCCTCTCAACTACACCTAAGTACTTTCAATTAGGTATATAAATGGAAATGGATGGACTATTTAAAGCTTTGATGATTTTAATGATGTTTTTATAAAGATAAAAATGAGTTTCTTTGTCTTTTGGACGATGGTGAATCGGAGCAGAAAAAACCCAAATTGGCATAAATCATTCCAGACAGTTGTCTTCAAAAAAAAAAAATAGAAAGAAAGGCGGATGAACACTCTGTCTTTCAGTTTGCACAAGCTCTGGTGCGTGTAAAATGCATGATGGAAAAGCTGGCGATAAGCCATCAAGTCTTCTGTGGCCATTAGTGCATGAAAATCAGAGTGTAACACACCAAAGTCCTCCATAATAATGATCTGGTAGCATGTCAGCTAATCTATGGCTGGGCAAAGTGGGAATGAATCCCATTTCCTCCACACCTGATAACCGCTGAACCCACTTCCTCCCAATCTAAGCACACCTGCCAGACAAAGCTTCTCCTGGATGAGGTGATGGGGGAAGAAAAAGCAGAACATTGAGGGAAGAGACTTTGTTCAAAGAGAGAAGGCTTTGAAAAAAGAATTCATGCATAGATTTTAAATTTCACAGCTGAGCTCCTGGAAGAAATTGTCTGACCTAAAAAAGAGAAAAAAAACGCAAGTTATTTCTTTTTTCTTGCAAACCGAGCTGTTATACCGCCAGCTAAAGGAGGAAGGACAGCGTACAAGGGTTTAATGTTTGTTAAAGAGTCTAGTGGAGAGTGACGGCAGCACATGGTCCAACAACTCAAAGCGGGCCTGTTCGTGAAAGACGAGCCAGCTCGGTATCCTTCAGCAGGAATTTCACACTTATCCTCGAAAAAAGCTGGCAATTAGCGGGCCACTGGGAACTCTATTAAATCTGGTGAACGGACATTTCAGCCACGGATATTTGAGCCAAAAAACTGCAACCTAGGATATTTGAGCCACGGTGACTCGGACATTTCAGCCATGTACATTTGAAGAACTGCAACCTGGGCGCAACTGTTTATTTACGATAAAAAAAAATTAAATGACTAAAAGCACGATAAAAATTTTTGCACGATAAAAAATTTTTAAGACTAAAAGCAATTTTTCTGTAGTGCAACTGTTTATTTACGATAAATTTTTTACATAAAATATCAGAATTTTTACATAAAATATCAAAATTTTTTTAAAATATCAGAATTTTTTATTTGAGCCATGGGATAAAAATGACTAAAACCAATTATTTTCTGTAGTGCAACTGTTTATTTACGATAAAATTTTTACATAAAATATCAGAATATCACAATTTTCTACATAAAATAGGTTTTTGGCCCAAATGTCCGTGGCTGAAATGTCCTAAATTCGGGGGCGCACATGGCTCAAATATCCTAGGTTGCAGTTTTTTGGCTCAAATATCCGTGGCTGAAATGTCCTAGAACCATTAAATCTGCACTGGTCTATTATCTATTGTGTGACATCGCAAAATGATTGAGCTCTGCCACAAAGTCAACACCCGCTTCTTTCCTTTAGGTTGAAGAAATGTGAAATCTTGTTTTTATTCTTTCTCTTTGTGTCTAATAGCTGTTTTTTTTTTTCTTTGTAAAGGTGTTTTTAAACAGTGTTTGAGGCAGAACTAACACCCCACCACAGGTATCACTTCAAAGCCCTTTTGGATGTTAAGTCTTGATTGTTCCACCCATGAATAATACATTACAGCCTACTCTCCGTGAACTGGCGGCTGACCAAAGAAACTGAAAAAATACAGTTTCTGATTCTCAGCTGCGTTCTGATGAGTTCACCCTCCACTCTCCGCTCCAAGCCCATGGCCATAACGGCACAAAGGAAATGAAAAGCCGTTAAAACGGTGATAATCTGTGCTCCACAAGACTCCATTCGATACACGAGTAGTTTCCCCCACTTAATACGGAAAAGCTGCATTAACAAAAACCGATGCTGGTTTTAAAGCCTTTGTTGGTTCCATGTCTGAGCATCTTTCATGTTGCACTGTTGCTGCACATCAGTCAGACCTAAACAAATATGCATCGGCTAGTTAGCATGTCCAAGCACACACATGCTGTGATCAAAGAAATGTGCTGGATAGTTCAAATGTAAAGGAGAGGTGGCTAATCAATGAGGCCAATCCAAACACTCATGCAGATGGAGGAACATTTGCATGAGTTTGAAACAAGTTTTGCTGCTTCCGTCACCCTGTTGCTCCGTGAGATGAACGGTCTTTTCAGCCACGGACATTTGAGCCAAAAAACTGCAACCTAGGATATTTGAGCCACGGTGACAAGGCTATTTGAGCCATGGGATAAAAATGACTAAAAGCAATTATTTTCTGTAGTGCAACTGTTTATTTACAATAAAATTTTTACATAAAATATCACAATTTTCTACATAAACATAATGTCAAATGTCCGTGGCTGAAATCTCAGAGGCTGAAATGTCCTAGATTCGCACCGTGTACAATACTATTGTGTTTGTTACTTTGCCTTCATTTTAATGTGCAATCAATAATCCTCATTAAAAAGCCAAATATACGATCAGTTCAGCACTCTGTGAATGTGCAATCAGGTGGTTGAGTTTTATTTGTCACACTGTATATGTCTGTTTTCATGTGAAAATTTTCCCATTTGGCCGGAACTTTAGTCAATTATCAAACTGACACTTTGAGCATTCAAAAGGTTTTGTAAATTCTAAACTTTACTGTCGGGAGCATTGAAGTTTCAAAGTCGAGAGCGAAAGGCTCGTTGAGACTAGTTCCACTCCATTTCCAGAACTAGATTTTCCATCTCTCCAGACCTAAAAACTCCAACACTCTTATCATTTATCTCTCTTTACTGAACAACGCAAAGTTGAGATTGATCAAAATCACTGTTAGTTTTCTTACGTAATGTAAGTTTCATAAATAACATCTGCAACAAATCTCAGGTGTAAGCAAACTTACTTTGTAAATTTGATCTGTGAGGGCTGTGTCCTCTCTCCCCTGCTCTTCTCCCTGTACACCAACTGCTGCACCTCCAGCCATGACTCTGTCAAACTGATCAAGTTTGCGGACGACACCACTCTCATCGGGCTCATCTCTGATGGTGATGAGTCGGTCTACAGGATGGAGGTAGACCGGCTGGTGTCCTGGTGCAGCAACAACAGCCTGGAGCTCAACGCTCAGAAGACAGTGGAGATGATCGTGGACTTTAGGAAAGCTATAGCACCCATTACCCCCCTTGCACTGGCAGACTCCCCCATCACCACTGTAGACTCTTTCCGCTTCCTCGGCACTACCATCACACAGGACCTAAAGTGGGAGCCATCCATCAGCTCCCTGATCAAAAAGGCCCAGCAGAGGATGTACTTTCTGCGGCAGTTGAAGAAAGCCAAGCTGCCTGCCCAGATGTTGGTGCAGTTTTACACAGCCATTATCGAGTCCATCCTCACCTCCTCCATCACCGTGTGGTACGCTGGAGCCACAGCCAGGGACAAACACAGACTGCAGCGCATTGTGCGCTCCGCAGAGAAGGTGATCGGCTGCAGCCTTCCATCTCTCGAAGACCTGTACGTCTCCAGGACTCGGGGGCGTGCAGGTCGGATAGCAGCTGACCCTTCCCACCCTGGACATGGACTTTTTGAGCGACTCCCCTCGGGCAGGAGGCTCCGGTTCATTCGGACCAGAACGTCCCGCCACAAAAACAGCTTCTTCCCTTTTGCCGTTAGTCTAATTAATACTTTATAACCTGAACCCCACATCTCTTAGTCACCTCCCTCTTGTCACTTTACTATCTTTATTATTTTTTATTATTTTCTATGACATTGCACTACTTTTCTTTTTCTTTCTGAGCACTCTTTGTTTTGTTAAAATTATTTTTATTTTTTGTTGTTTTTGTCTTATATTATTGCACACCTCTATCAAAGCAAGTTCCTAGTCTCTGATATTCTTCATTGACATGGCAATAAAAGCATTCTGATTCTGATTCCGATTCTGATCTCACTACAATCTATTTTCTGAAACTGGAGGAAGCACTTTTGGTGTTATTTAATTATAATATTGAACTAGAAATGATTGGGTTAGTACATTCAGTCGGCATCACCCATCCCTACTTTGGATTCATCCATGATGATAAAGCAGAGCTAAAAAGATGAAGTTCTGGATTCATCACTGGATCTACATTCCTATCCTCACCTATGTTCACCTTCCACCGTGCAAAGCAAGCACACGCACACTTGCTTTGCTTCTGCAACAAAAGATCTGCTATTCAGTTTGAAATCCAGGGCTTTTGATGTAATATTAAATTCACCGGCGTGTCTGAGGGATGTAAGATATGTCAGGGAGCATTTCATATGACGTAGACAGAGAAGACGTGGTGGGGGAGGGTAAGGGAAAAGTCCAGAAGGCACCTCACATAGAACAGCTCTGACCTTTTTACTTCATCTGTGGGTTTGCCGGTCGTTCAGCTACCAAGAAGACAAAATTATTGGTGTAAATGTAGAAGCAGAGGCGTGCATATTCACAGCGTGACTCATGCATGAACTGGCAGAAGTCCATGCAAGGTACGAGCACAAAAAGACGAGTAAAAAACACAAATATTTTCAGTCTGAAACATGATTTTTTTTATGCATTTCAGAAGCGTCAGTACAGATTGAGCACAAAAACTCAGAGCTCAACAGAAATTCCATTTTTTACCATCAGTTCTACTACGCTGCCTCACATTGAGCCACTCTCACTCTCATTTTATCATTAATATTTCCAATGCTTTTGTGACAATATCTGCAAAACAAAAGCACAGTTTAACATCATCCATGGAGGTTCATAAATATGTTTGAAGAGAGTGTGGGAAAGGAAGTAATGAGAGGAAGCGAAAATCTCGCTGAAATGTGACTCCAATAGGGTTGTGACACCTTTACATATGGAGGAGGTGTAATTTGTATGCTGTGTATTTGCAAATGAGGCAAAAATGCTGGATGAAAGGTGCAGGAAAGACTTCTGGACGTAGGCTGAAAATAGTGGATGAGATGCTGGGGATTGCTTTCTAGTTTTGCACGATGACTGAAGAAGTTGATGCTTATGATGCTCAGTTTAAGCTAAAGGCAATCAGCTACGCGGAGGAACATGGGAATTGAGCCGCCGCGAGAAATTTCAGCATTAACGAGTCAATGGATTGTAGATGCTTGGACTAACGTGTCTGCTGGTACTGTTATCCGAGCTGTCGCAAAAGCTGGTATCCTTTCTGAGGAGCCGCGCAGTACAGACAGGGACTTTGACAGCGAGGAGTGAAGTGAACCTGCTCTGTTGGATTTTGCGCAGCTGTTCGATTCCGAAACAGAGGATGAGGACTTTTACGAATTTGAATAAAGACTATTACCGGTAATGTGCTTGTTTAGTATCGTTACTATTTAAATAAAGCACAACCAAACTCAGTTTTGCTCCCGATCTATTTTTTAATACGCACATTTGCATGCTTGCGTGTGTGTTGTTGTAAGGCGGTGTGTGACTGAGACTGCGCCTTTTCCTACGGTGCGCCTAATGGACGTGAAATTACGGTGGTTATCTTGACATAGTAACATTTAAGTTTTGGAGTATAAATTACTGGATTCCAGACTCTGGAATCATCTCTTTTCTTTTTTTTTTTTAAGCACATGGTAATGTGCAGCAGAAACTACTCCTAGTGGGGTCACCTATTCAGGGTCCCGACCTTGCTACAAGTAAGCAGATTGTCCAGCTGCAAAGTTGGAAGATCTGAGAGAAAGTAAAACTAAAATTGTGGCTTCTTGCGATTGGTCAGTCGTAGGTGTTGATATTTTGATAACTACATTGTATGCAGCACACAAACACACATACATGCTGCCAGGTGTGAGGGCAGAGGAGAACATGAATCTAGCTGGAACTCAGCCTTGTTCAGTAAATATCCCTCTCCTCTCCCAATTTCTGTTTGTCTGCTTGCTCTGTTCCCAGCCTTTCCCACCATGCCCAGCACACAGGACTTCTTTGTTATTCAGAATAGGAAATGCAACTGGAGCCAAATCTGCTTCGGTTCCTGTTTGATATCATCCCTCCTTTGTTCTCGCCGTCTCCCATCACCATGAGCCCGGCCTCAGACGGCATCAGTCAGACTCCTGGGAACAAGCAAAGCTTATACTGAATCTATCTGCCCTGGATGTGTGACTACGTGTGTAGCTCGCGGTGACATTCACGCTCAGGATGAGATAAAGGTCAGAAAGATGTCTTCAGCGGTGTAAAGGTGGCTGCTGCTTATTGTAGAAACCAGATTCAATTAAGTGCTTTTCATAAAGAAGGAAGGAAAATCAGAAACTGCTGAATTTATCGGGGAGATAAAAAAGCTACACTGAATTCTTATCTGGTCAATCAACTGCAAACATTCAGGAAAACATTTACAGAGGAGCTGATCATGTTTCTGCATCTATATTTACACCCATATGTGTGTCTTTATGTGTGTGTGTATGTACGTGAATATATGTATACATTTACAGTATGTACAGTATGTTACAGTATGCATTTGTGTGTGTGTGTGTGTGTGTGTGTTGTCTATCACCCGTAGAGAGAGAGACAGAAGTGTGTACCAGCTGACTACTGATAACATTCCCCCAAACATGACTTCTCATTCAGCTGACGAGCGTTCATGAGCTGAACATCAAAAGAATTTTTCATCTTTGGAATCAATGGGAATAAAGAGTTTAGTAAATCTGGAAACCATGTTCACACTCACAAGAGCGTCTTTACTTATAGAATCAGCGAGATGTCATATTCTGGTGTTTATTCTATGACCTTAAAAAAGGTCAAAAGTTCCCACAGGGTGGTGAACGGTCTTTTCAGCCACGGAGATTTGAGCCAAAAAACTGCAACCTAGGATATTTGAGCCACGGTGACTCGGACATTTGAAGAACTGCAACCTAGGTTAGGCTATTTGAGCCATGAGATAAAAATGACTAAAAGCAATTCTTTTCTGTAGTGCAACTGTTTATTTACAATAAACATCATAAATATCACAATTTTCTACATAAAATAGGTTTTTGGCCCAAATGTCCGTGGCTGAAATGTCCTAGAACCCCACAGGGTCCCAGTGAGGTGAGGGAAAGATGAAGGAAGAGATTTAAATGTGGCTGGATGGAGGTATGTGAAAGTATGGAGCGGTGATGAACCAGATTGGGGGAGTTGTATATGTATACAGGTGGATCATCTGCAAAGAGGATGACTGTGCTTTTATCTACGCTGAGCTAAACTGCGTCATAGTTTTTAAATCCCACGTTCTATTGGATTATGGAAAACAATGAATGAATGGATCTAATCATAACATCTTCAAAGTCCAACCAGGAACTATCTGTTTATTAAAGGTATTTTTTATTTATTTATTTATTTATTTCGGTCACAGTGCAACCTCATATCAATGAAATAAAGAAAACAACCATATTCCAGCAAAGGACCGAAAAGGTAACGGCTGAAGCAAACGCTTATTACGCCGACCCTTTTTTTTTTTTTTTTTTTTTTTATGTCATAATAAAAGCAAAAAGACATAAGTAAATACTAAGTCATCATAATTGTTATAACACATAACATAATAATATCATAATACATCATAACATAATCATAATACATCATAACATATAACATAATCATAACACATATTCGTAACACATAATCATAATCATAACACATCATAATTGTTTACTTTTTATAGAAGCTTGAATTTAACCATCAAGACTTGCATATTTTTTAAGTATTTATAACTTAAATTTCTTTTTTAAACATAAAAGATTTATACATAATTTAAGTTCATCATTACAATTATTCCAAAGATCCACACCTTTATTAGAAATACAGAATTTTTTAACATTTGTTCTAAATTTATTTTTAATGAACACATCATTTCCTCTTAGTTCGTATGGACTTTTCCTAATAATAAACATATTTTGTAGAGAGTTTGACATCATGTTTTTTTTTATCTTAAACATAAATTTTAAAGTGTGTAATTCCACTAAATCATAGAACTTTAATGTTTTTAAATTTATAAATAGATTATTGGTAGGTTGATTATAAGATGAGAATGTTATTGCTCGTATTGCTTTTTTTTGTAAAATATAAATTGGTTTTGTGTTAGTTTTGTACGTATTTCCCCAAATCTCGATACAATAAGTTATATATGGAAGTACTAATGTATTATATAACATAAACAAACTTTTTTTATTTAGGACAAATCTGAATTTATAAATGATTGCTATTACTTTAGACAGTTTATTTTTTGTATAATTTATGTGTGATTTCCAGCTTAATTTGTGATCTATAATCATTCCAAGGAACTTACTGTCGTAAGCTCGTTCCAATGGGGTGTTATTAAGCATAATTTGAATTTGTTTAGGTACTTTTAATTTTGTAAATACTATAAATTTCGTTTTTTCAATATTTAATGATAATTTATTTATGTCAAACCATATTTTTATTTTACTCAATTCTCTTTCAACTGATTGTATCATTTGGTTCAGGTCTTTTCCTGAAAAGTAAAGAGTAGTGTCGTCTGCAAACAGTACATAATTTATTAGTTTGGATGTGTAACACAAATCATTGATGTACAGGATAAAGAGTTTAGGCCCCAGCGTTGAGCCTTGTGGAATTCCACATATGACTTTTAATAAATCAGATTTTTCCTCCTTTATTTGTACATATTGATATCTATTTTCTAAGTAGCTCTGAAGCCATGTATATGCAGCTCCTCGAAAACCAAATCTGTCTAGTTTGCTCAGTAATATATTATGATCTATGGTGTCGAAAGTTTTCTTAAGGTCTATGAAAATACCGATGCCATAATTATTTGAGTCTATTGATGTAGTAATATTTTCTATTAGTTCTGTAACAGCCATATTAGTGGATCGGTTTTGTCTAAACCCATATTGTTTGTCACTAAGGAGCTGGTGTTTCTCTATAAATTTATCTAATCTTATTACAAATACTTTTTCTATTATTTTTGAAAACTGTGGAAGTATGGATATAGGCCGATAATTTGAAAATAATTGTTTATTGCCATTTTTATAGACTGGAATAACTCTAGTTATTTTCATTTTTTCAGGAAATTTACCGATTTGAAAAGACTTATTGCAAATATATGTTAGAGGCTGTGCAATATGTTCTATTGTATTCTTTATTAAATTCATATCAATGTTAAGTGTATCTTTAGATGTTTTTGATTTAAATTGCTTTACTATTTTAATTATTTCATTTTCATTTGTTGGGTTTAAATAAAATGTGAAAGGATTTCTGTTTACAGCATCACTTGGACTTATGTTATGCTTCTCAATACTTTCAGCCAAGGTATTTCCTACATTAACAAAATAATGATTAAATCCTTCTATAATTTCTTTTATATTTTCCAGCTTTGAGCTTTTGTTCATGAATTGTTTTGGTATTTTATATTTTTTATCTTTTATTTTAATTATTTTATTAATGACATTCCATGTTCCCTTAATATTTTCTTTTTGTTCTTCAAATAATTTATGAAAGTATTCTTTTTTGGTTTTCCGCAAAATACTAGTCAATTTGTTTTTATAATTTTTATATTTTATTTCAGATTCCTTGGTTTTGTGTTGAATAAACTTTTTATATAACATATTTTTCTTCTTACATGCATTTTGTAATCCACTTGTTATCCATGGCTTTATTTTAGAATTTTCTTTAAGTCTTACCTTTTTTAATGGGCAGTTTTTATTGTAGATTTCTAAAAACATGGATATAAAAATTTCATACGCTTCACTTGGGTCAGTTTGGTTGTAGACCTCGTCCCATTTCTGTTTTAATAAGTCTTCTTTAAGTTTATTTAGAGTTTGGTCTGTCACTCGCCTAATATATCTGAATGTTTCAGAGTTTTCTTTGTCATCAGTTATAATTTTATTTTGAAATATAGCAAAAACTGGTAGGTGGTCACTTATATCACTGACAAGAAGGCCACCAACAATTTTAGCTTCAATATTGTTTATAAAAATATTATCTATTAGAGTGGAGGAATCAATCGTTATCCTGCTGGGTTTATCAATAATTGGTAATAACATATTTGAATGCATCATATTTATGAAATCAGTTGTTTTCCCATGGGTAGTTGCTTTAAGCAAATTTATATTTAAATCTCCACATATTATTAATTCCTTTGTGGAATATCCATTTATATTTATAATTTCATTCATTTTTTCATTAAATGTATCAATCGGTGAACCAGGTGTTCGGTATACACAAGTAACATGTACATTTTTTGTTTTTTTAAATTCAATTTCGACAGTGATTAATTCCATTATATTGTGAACAGATACTGATTTATCTTCAATGATTTTACAGTTAAAGTTTGAGTCCACATAGAGGGCAACTCCACCTCCTTTTTTGTTGTTTCTGGTGACTGTAAATAGTTCGTATCCCTCTATCTTTACTAGTGTTAGAGGGTGCTTTAGCTCGTCCAGCCACGTTTCAGATACGGCTATAACATTAAATTTACCGTACATATGCAGTAGGTCTTTGATTTTTGATATGTTCTTCCAGAGACTCCTAATGTTAATATGTAGCACTGAAAAGTTTTTCTCCAGTTTAACGTTCTCTTTAAATTGTTCGCTTGTGTAATAGTCACAGCTTAAGTCCAAGTTATTGTAGAAATATAATTCTGGATCAAGTTGTTGATCAATACAAGTCATAGTTTGTCTTGTGTTCAGTGCACATATGTTCACCTGTCTCCTTTTCCGCGATGCGTAATCCGTGCATCATCAAGCGCTCTTTACAATCTTCCGAGAAATCATAATCCTTTTTTAAAGTAACATAATCCAAATAATTATTCATACGGATTCAGGTCTTTCAGCTCTCTTATCGTGATCACTTTCGCTTCTTCTGGCGTACCATTGAGTTTAATCATCACTTGCCCGTTCCGAGTCCACGTAGCTTGTATTTTTTTCTGTTTTCGCAAGTTTCTTGCATGTCTTGCGATGTCTGCACGTCTTTTTGTTAAGTGTATATTTTCTCACATAAAATCCTGAGATGTGAACTTTATTCTAATTGAATTTTTAAGTCGGACCAATCTCACCTGTAATTAAAACTAAAGTTCCGAGCTGTCACCAAAATATTCTGTTTATGCCACACTTTGTTTTCTGCTTTCACTGCTAGTGTGTGTTAGACTTTAACGGAGACATACAGTGTTAGATTAGCTTTTAAATTAAACATTTAAAACAGCATTCCACCCTTTTCCGGGCGAGAACCATGGTCTCGGATTTGGAGCTCTCAATTTACAAGTCGATCTACGTTCCAACCCTCACCTATGCTCACCAGCTGTGGGTGGTGACCAAAAGAATGAGAGCGTGGGTACAAGCGGCCGAAATTAGCTTCCTCCGCAGGGTGGCTGGGCTCTCACTCAGAGATCGGGTGAGGAGCTCTGCCATCCGGGAGGAGCTCGTTGTTGAGCCGCTCCTCCTCCAGGTCAAGAGGAGCCAGAGCGCCTCGCGGGCGAGGTGTTTCGGGCACGTCCCACAGGGAGGAGACCAAGGGGCAGACCCCGGATCCGCTGGAGAGACTATATCTCACAGCTGGCCGGGGAACGACTTGGGATCCTTCCAGGTGAGCTGGAGGATGCAGCCGGGGAGAGAGAGGCCTGGGCTGCCCGCTTGAGGCTTTTACCCCCGCGACCCGACCCTGGAACAAGCGGAAGATGACGGAACGGATTTAAAACAGCGAGAAAACAACTGTCGTAAAAAAATGGACCACAGACAATTAATTAAGATAAATACCCATCACATATGAACTCCTATCACAATATTTGCACTGACGTCCAAACTAGGCACAATTTGCAAGAAGTTTCATGCATAACACTTGAAGAAAAAAAAAAGACAAATTTTTCAATACATTCCAAATATTTACAGAAATATTCCGCTTGCGTGCACTGAACAAATGAAACGACTCTCTATATGTTTCTTCTCTAAAGAAGCTTTATTCCCACAGACCCCTGAACTGAAAATCTAACCTGAGTTCTACTTTTATGTCTAGGAAATCAAACAACTGCAAACTGAAATGCAAAGTTTGAGGTGATTCTTCAAATAGAAGTAATAAACAACCCAGAAGAACAAACCCTCCAGAAGAATCTCTCTTCGGCTTTTACACGTGGGAGAAATGTTATTTTCGATGGAATATTTTCCCCGTCTGGCAATACTTCCGAGGAAATTGAATTTTAAAAATGTTTTTGTAGGATATTACGGATTGAATTGAGTGCTGGTTTGGAGAAATCGATTTTGTAATCAGCGTTACTCGACTCCTTCAGGTTAGGAGTAACTCACTATGCGTTCTTCTACAGATTATTGTTTGACGAAAAAGCCAGAAAATTAAAAAAATAGCTGCTATTACTCAGTCACAATCATTTTGGCTCTATGAGCTTTTTAAAAACACATTCTCCATAGTCTTGACTTTTTGTTGTTGTTTTTTGCTCTGTAACCAGATGCAGTGATTAAAAAAAAAATTCACTTTGATTTATAACCAGCATTCACTATGGGGAAGATCATTTCATATTGATGGTTATTGTTTTTATCTGTGTATCTCCTGCAGTGGTGGAACGTAACGAAGTAAAAGTACTTCGTTACTGTAAGTAAGTAAAAAAATTGTGTATCTGTACTTTACTTAAGTAAAATTTAAGACCTGTACTTTTACTTCACTACATTTTTAGAGCAAATATCTGTACTTTTACTTCGCTACTTTTTAAAAGTGTGTTTTACATTTTTTGTTTCATTTTCGTTCAGGAATTTGAAAAATACACAGGTTTTTTTAGCGCATTTTGAAGCCGCATCGCCAAAATCAAAAGAAGCAGTTGATCGGGAGAAGAAGTCATGAATCGAGAAAAATTTCCCGCATTCATTCAGCGCCAAAAACCCAACATCAAAAATAGTACAAATTAAAAAGAGTCAGAAGATCGTTGTACGTTGTGTTTACTTCTAAATAAAAAGTTGAGCCATCATTACACAGAGCAGGGGCGGATCTAGAATTTTCCAAAGGGGGGCGGGGTTTTGACAAAGCCAATATATAGTGACTGGGGGCCTCGCCCCCAAAACATCTTAAAAAATAAGTGTCGTTTTCCTCCATTTTGGCGGCCCATTCACTGGCCCTTCTAGGGGATAGAAGGGCTTGACTTGTCCCCTTTCCTTTTATTTTATTTATTTATGTTTTTTTGTGGACCAAAAGAGGCAAAGAGGGGGGTCACACCCCTACAGAGTATTTATCCTGGTTACCATGGTGACACCCTATAGCGCAACAAATAACATTTGAATTATGGTCAAATACTTTTACTTTTTACTTTTGTACTTTTACTTAAGTAGATTTTTTTATTGGTACTTTTACTTTTACTTAAGTATTTTTTTTGCCTAATTATCTGTACTTTTACATAAGTACAAAAAGTGAGTACTTCATCCACCGCTGACCTCCCGTCTGTAGTTTCCTGACACTGGGAGCTCCAGTCACTGTGTTAAAAAAGCAGATAAGTACTGAAGACAGCCATCGATCACTCGCCAGAGACAGCCAAACACGCCGTCCGTCTTCAGGGCCGCCTCGCTCCCCCACCACCTTCTTTTTTTTGTCATCTCTTTTCTCTCTAACCATTTCTTCTCTCAATTTCATTGCCTGACCTCCACTCTGTCCTTGCGTCCTCGCCCACCCTTGTCTGGCCTCATCTCGGCTACCTGTAGAAGGGGTCGGGCACATCGATGGCTATCAGCTGCTCCCCCTCTGCACCGCCATCAGTCCCAGCCACGCTGTGTCACTTCATTAGGAGTGTGAAAGTATGACCTTGCACTCCATCTCTCTTTCAGATACTTCCTTCTTTTTCTAAGTCGTATTCTTTTCCCCAGCCGTTGGTTTTTCTCTCATTACTCTTCACTCCTCCAGCCAGGAGCTTTTCATCTTTCTCCGTTCTTCCACTTTATCCTTTACTTGTCTCTGTGCTTCTTTTCATCCCTGCCCTCATTGTTCTCCTTCATTATCAGACGCTGTCAGAACGTCCCCCACCCCGCTGTGCAACACAGGGTATTTTTAGCCACCGGTGCATGCTGGATCTGGAGATGTGAGGAGGTGAACCATCTCGTGCCCCTGTTGTCACACACACACTTTTGTCCACTTCTCTGTGACATTTAAGAGTCTGGATGTTTCCGATCTGTCGTGCACGTGTTTAATTGTCGTGACGCCAAACTCCATCCACAAGTCCCAAACCGTACCACACTTTAAAACATGGCTAACATTCTATCTTTATCACAGTTACAAAGTGACTTTAGGGAACATTTCTTAGCATTTACTTATTTTCTAAACTAAAGAATTGGAGTCTGAGCAATTTTAAAATAAGTCATACATTCAACAGGATAGATTATTTGTGGAAACAGCAACAAAATAACGTTTCGCAGCCAGAAGAAGACGGAAAAAAAACATTACATATCAGTTAGATAAAATTCATGGATCATGGATGTTTATCGTACGTATAAAATCTACACGTCCCGGCAAACAGAGAACCTCCAGGGAACGTTAGCCTGAAGTTTTTTAAAGGTTTGTTTTTACCAAAACCTAACGTTCCATAAACTTTAGTTTTTGGTTATGTTAGACCCTAACCTTCCCAGAACGTTGAGAGAACCAAATTCCAAATGTTACAGTTCAAATTAAGGTTAAAGGAACTGTCTCAAAACCAAAAAATATCGTTTTTGCAACCATCATAAAACTTTCTATTTAAACCATTAGAGAACCAAAAATAGCATTTTAAAAACGTTCTGCTAACCTTTGAAAAACCTTCCCAGAACGTTAAATTATTAGCTGCGATACCACTTAGCTGTAAATTTAGCTGCAAAATAGAAATACTGGAGATATTTGGTGCATACTCTTGAGAAATTTTCAACAGTCAGCAAACTGTGTTTACATTTAGTGTCAAATTGACAACACTGATGACGACAACTCATTGGTCATTGATGTGAAAAGTCAGAATAAACTGGATTTAAATTAATTAATGATCAGTAAATACAGTCAATCTAACATCGCGATGAAAACGTACTGTTGTCATTTTTACAAATGAGGTGAAACTGGCTTTTCCTTTCATTTTAGCTGAAACTCTTCTGTCACACATCACACCTGATACTTTTCTCCACCTCTTCCAGCCAGGAAAAGTGTACAAAACCGTGGTGAGACCTGCCATGCTGTTTGGTCTAAAGACAGTGCCACTGAGGAAAAGACAGGAAGCAGAGATGGAGGTAGCAGAGATGAAGATGCTGAGAATCTCTCTGGGAGTGACCAGGATGGACAGTATCAGAAGAACAGCACATGTTAGAGGTTTTAAAGTCAGAGAGGCCAGACTGAGATGGTTTGGACATGTACAGAGGAGAGAGACCGAGTACATCAGCAGAAGGATGCTGGATTTGGAACCACCAGGAAAGAGGACTAGAGGAAGACCAAAGAGGAGGTTCATGGATACAGTGAAGGAAGACAAGACGATAGTTGGTGTGACTGAAGAAGATGCAGGAGATAGGGTTAGATGGAAGAAACTGACTTGCTGTGGCGACCCCTGAAGGGAAATGCCAAAAGGAGAAGATGAGGAGGTGAAACTGGCTTTGATTTGGCATTGTGATGATTTGTCACTTACGTTAATGTTTATGTAAATGTTGATTTCAATAGTTTAGAGTGATTGGTTTCACATCACGTCAGCACCTCCTACCTGTCTCTCAGACATGACGTAGAGAAAGCCGCGGTCCAGAGAGAAGGCCATGTCTCTGAGGATGGGGCTCCCGTCTTTCATCACTGAAATGGTTTCGTATTGGACACCGTCATGAGGAGGACCATCAACACGTATCTGAGGAAACAGAGCAGACACGGGTCAAACAAAACTATTTATACCAACATCAAAGAAGGAATGGGAAGATTGAAGAAGAGTGATTGAAGGGAATGGCAGATGTGGGTCAAGAAAAATCATGTGATTATTGTTTGATTCAGAGAAAAAACTTTTTTACATTTTCTTTGGTGCATTTCTTCCAACATGGTTCATATTCATACAACAGTTAGGATATGAAACAATTAAACCTGCTCAGAACCTGAAAAACGAAGTGACTTGGTCAGTCCAAACGGATTGTTAAATAATGTATACTTTATTGATCCCTCACCAGGGAATTTGTGTGCTGCATAACACCGCAGCAGGCCGCCACGACAACACCAACAGTGGGAGAAACGGGGGGGTTTGGTACCTTCTCCAAGGACCCTAGACGTGAACTCAGCGGGAACCGAACCCGTGAACTTCCGGTTAACTTCCGGCATCCTTCTTCCGATGTACTAGCTCTCTCTCCTCTGCACATGTCCAAACCATCTTTGTCTGGTCTCTGACTTAAACTCCAAAACCTCCAAAATGTGCTGTTTCCCTGATATGTTCTCATTTCTGATCCTGTCCATCCTGGTCACTCCCAGAGAGATCCTCAGCATCTTCATCTCTGCTACCTCCATCTCTGTTTCCTGTCTTTTCCTCAGTGACACTGTCTCTAGACCAATCAGCATGGCCGGTCTCACCACGGTTTTGTACACTTTCTCTTTCATTTTATCTGAAACTCTTCTGTCACACATCACACCTGATACTATCCTCCACCCGTTCCAGCCTGCCTGCACATGCTTCTTCACCTCTTTTCCACACTCTCCATTGCTCTGGACTGTTGATCATAAGTACTTAAAATCTTCCACCTTCTTTCTCTCTTCTCTCTGTAACCTCACTTTTCCATTTGGATCCCTCTCATTCACACATGTACTCAGTTTTACATCCAAACCTCTCTAACTAGTTCCTTCAGTTCCAGACGTTCCTGTCGAAATCATTCCTGTGCATCCAGACGTTCCTCTCTGACCACATATGACTGATGTGAAAACACACCTTTTTTCCAAACAACCACATGCTCTCATTATCAGAGAATTTGCTCAGTTTGGGTGGTAATCTCGAGGAAAAAAAATAGCCACAGAACAATTTACTGTTTTCCATTTTTTGAGCTGCGGAGGTTGCTAGAATACCAAAAAAAAAAAAACTTTTTAAGCTCAGGCTCTCACTGTTCCCCCAGAGACTTTTAGGACATTGGTAGGACTGAAATGTAACATTATGAAACCCTGGTGAAACTAAATCTGTTTTCTTTTGGTGATTGATGCAGTCCTGCAACAAAGCATAAAACCAAAGACCACCAGCGTAAAAAAAAAAAAAAAAAAAACCCAGAGAAACAAACACTCTGATGACTCACAAGACCTCAAATGTTGGACAAATTTCTAAAACAACCACTGATCTTAAGGGACATAGGAGATGGTACAGGGTTTCCTGATGGGATGATGAAGGGGGGTGTTTCTATGTCAGATGTCACCGCCTCAACCATCATCTGATGGCTCTATCATCTGCCTGCTTTTTGTCTCTCTGTTCAGAAAGTGACAGCCTGTAGATGCTCAAAGAAATGAGTCAGAGGGGAAAA
The DNA here is from genome assembly GCA_902685375.1 of Neostethus bicornis. Lineage (NCBI taxonomy): Eukaryota > Metazoa > Chordata > Actinopteri > Atheriniformes > Phallostethidae > Neostethus > Neostethus bicornis. Next base: position 3,836,945 of record LR738550.1, read on the forward strand.
GCCAGGGTCACGTGTCAGAAGGTCTACCAGAAGAGGTTGGGGATGGGGGTGTATGTGAGCCAATGTGTATCCAAACCAGTGGTCAGGTTAGGAAAAAGTGATGCAAGTTCACCAAAAAAGCCCCTCTACATCTCCCCGTGGGATTAGTGGTGGAGCTAACCTGCAGCTGACCTGAGCAGGATGTGGAAATCATTTGTGGGAGAACATGAGGGAGAAAAGCGTGTTCATCTGGTTACCGAATCTGCAGAGTGGAGAGGGACTCCTCCTGCATGTCGGTATACCGCTGTGCATGAGAGCATTATGCTGTGTACACCCCAGGAACAGTCGCCTACTCCTCCTCGCTGCACAGCTCAATCAGATCACTATCACACACTGTTTCTCACTACGGTCCAAGAGATGATCACAACCTTTGTCTGCAGACACAACTACACAATGAGAACAGATTAGGACTTTTGGGGAGTATTATCTCTTCTTCTGTGTTTAAACACACTTGATGCCTCCTCAAAATACTGAAGTAGGAGGTATAAAAACAAAAAGTAAAAGAACGTGAGAAAAACTAGTAAAAAAAAAAAAAAGCAAACACCCCCAAAAAACTGTAAAAGCTTCTGAATGTGTGGAAAGAAATGGCAAAGACTCTCAAAGAACTGTAATTATCCAGGGATGCACCTCAGCAGTAAAGGCTAACACACACACACACACACACACACAAAAAAGGACCGTTTTACTTCCACCTGCTGTGAACACACAAAAACGCCAACTCTCAGCTGCCTTTCAGGTTAAATAAAAACCAGTTCTAGCAGCAAAAAGTCACACACACACAGAATGAGACAAAAAGAAGGAATAAAGGAAACCTGGGGTGAGTAAATGGCAAAGAAACTGCTTTTCAGAAACTAAAACAATAACAGCCTCACATTTTCAACTGGCCGTGTCTACCTTACTAAGCAGCTCTGAGACTAAACCTTCTGTTACTCTGCATTTAACCTGCTCTCTCAGGTACGAAAACCTGCCCTGTCTTCACTCCGTTTCAGCCTGTAATATTTATCAGAATGAGTAAGAAGCCTGCAAATGTGTCTGACTGAGTCCCTCAAGCAACTCTGATAAAATTGCTCTCCATCTGTTAAAAGTAAACCCATGCATTGGAACGACCCGTGGTGCCCCAGAGAAGTGTCCTCTGCCCCATTCAGGTTGAACATGGTAACCTATTTCATCATAGCAGCTATTAGCCAGGTTTTCTCTATCAGAAGAGAGTGAGAGAAGGAGGAGGGGAAAGGTGAAGATGGATGAAGGTGCAAGAAAAACTGTCTGTACGTACCCACGGGGTGTTGCTAACAGTATCAGAAACAGAGACAACGGTGTCATTTTGAATGATGAGAAGAAATACAGTCTACTGGTGTTTGGATTCACACGTCAGGAGGGATTTGCTTCTCCTCTGTGTGAAAACGTAAATTTAAACGTGTTTGGAGCAAGTGGAAGTCTAAGCAGAGTCTGCAGAGTGGGAGGTCTTCTAAGCAGAACCAAGAGATCACACAGTTTTTTAAATCCACATCACTTTTATCAGCTTTGAAATTTAGAAACCATTTCAGTGTGTCTGATTTGTTGTGGTAAAGAAAGAGCTGAGCCAAAATGCAAAGCTCTCGATTAGGGCTGAAACAACTAATCGAATTAATCGATTATAATCGATTATTGAAACGATTAATCGTTTGGAAAGTTTTTGCTGTCAACTGCACTTAATATTACACAACTTGATTGTTTTTTGTGTATTTTTACTCCTGTTAACCTAGGCCATTTTTGTTTGGTACTGTACCTCTGAACAAGGTTAAATTTGCAAATCTAAAACTGTTAATGATTTCTTGTTTTTAAATGTGATCCTGGATGGTCAACAGTTTCCATTTTATGTTTTTTTAGCCAGTACTATAAAACACATTTTATTGGTGCTCGTGATTTACCTTTACTGTATACAGTAAGTAGATTTATTATTTTATATTTGCTGTAGAAATGGTAATATTCTCCCTCTTTATTTCACAGAAAGATTAACATTTTTACTTATTAGAATGAGCCCAACGTGTTGTTTAAGTGGTTATGAGTCGTGTTTTGCATAACTACATTCAATAAAATGCCAAAAATCTATAATTTATTAAGTTGTCAATGCTACCCGATTAATCGATTAATCGAGCCAATAATCGCCAGATTAATCGATCATCAAAATAATCGTTAGTTGCAGCCCTGCTCTCGATTTACCAGTCGATCTAACTTCCCAGCCTCGCCTAAAAGCTCTCCAATCCATATTTCAAATACAATTTGAACGTAGTGCCATATAGATACAGACAATTAAAAACTTTTTATTGGGTCTGATATGATTGTAATGTTTGGATTTATTGTATCCAGTAACCTGCATTTATTTTAACAACTTATGCACAATTAAGCTGCATTTGAACTTGTGAAGAACTTTGTGACCCCTCTACATAAACCATGCTGTAAGAATCAAATTGACAAACTGCACTTCCTTCCTTCCTTTAAATTTAAGCTTTCTGTTAATGTGTGAGGTAGACTGGGACAGATTGGTCTGTCAAGTATCACAAATGTATCATCATACCACAAAACTGTTAAAACAAGCTGCTATTTTTTTTTTTCAAACAAAACATATTTCTATCTAATCAAATTCATGTTGGATCAAAGTGCCGTCCTACATGCGGCAGATTGCACATGCTCGCAAATTTCTCCTCCACAAATCTCACTCTCTCACCGTTTCTTCCTCCAGATTAATGAGACATCCTCTCAGATGCTTAGATGGGATTGATTTCCACCTCACAGCCAGGCAGGACAGAGCAAATACGACAGATGAGAAGAAGCTTGAAACTAGATGAAGTCCCTCTTTCTTAACGCTGCTGCTGATCGACATCACCGACATCATGAAGTTTGAAAGCGTTGTTCAGGATAACTAACCTGAAATATCTGCTTAGTTTGGCTTTTGAGCTGATTACGGATGATGAATTCAGGAGAATTGTTGTGTCTCTGCCCACAAAATTTAAGAAGACAAATGAAAAATCTTCATTCATCATGCATAACATGCATAAAAAAATGCTGCTTACAACCACATAAATCAGATTAGCAAGATGAATACAAATTTTCTGACCAAAAGCAGATGCCTTTAGCTGCAGACTGTTTGCATTTCTGTACTCACAATCACACGTGGAATAGTTTTGTAACAGACTTTCTGTTCAGAAAATGGGCGTAGGATCATTAGAAGACTAGATCAAAAGTGTGACACATCTTTCTCATTTTCATATTTTTAATGTGAACTTAAACTGACTTTTACTTCGTCAAATAGATGGATTTTTTTAAAAAAATTCTCCAAGCTATCATATTCTGAAATAAAAAGCTTTTTGTAGTGACAGCCTAAGTGAGCTGGAGCTTTGGGATGGGGGGCTCTGGCTATCAGTAAAGCTATGGCAGAAGCTTCTGAGGGCTTTTCCTTGTGGCTAAAAGGGCCAAAGCCAGTGGGGTGCTTTTGATCAGGCCATGTAAGCACCCTGGAAAACTGTTTGAAGATTGACCAAACTCCAACTCAAATTGCCCTTTTTCCTCGTCCGCGCTCTCCCGCTCTGGTTTTTGAACACTGTGCCAGCAACCGGGTCCCCGACTGGGAGAGTTTGTGAGAAGCAATTTGCTTGAGAAATAAAACTGCTGAATAAATCTTGTGGTTAAAGGATATAAAATCTGTGAGTAGTGCACGGTGGAGCTTCGCCAGCCAAAAACTAAGTGCCATCGCACAACATTTGAAAAGTTTGAGCAATTTCCTGTTGTGCCAATTACCAACCCAAACAGACGAATAAGAGGAAGGAAATAACAAGATGCCTCCTCAGATGAAAGTTGAGGGATTTCATCGTGATTAAAAAAAGAAGCTTATAATCAGTTGATTTACATTCAGACCTCACCTATGGTCACCAGCTGTAGATGAAGGATGTTGTAAATGGTAAATAGACTCTACTAATATAGCGCTGTTCCACCTGTGTCGGCACTCAAAGCACTTTACAGTGTAGCTCACATTCACTCATTCACACACACATTCATACCTGATGGGGATGCCTCCATGCAAGAAGCAAACCACCACCAGGAGCAATTGGGGGGTTGGTGTCTTACTCAAGGACACCTTGGCATGAACTCCTGGCGGGGGATCGAACCGGCAACCCTCCGGTTTCAGGGCGGTCACCCTACTCACTGAGCCACCCTTCCCCAAAATCCAGTCATAAGAGTTTTTGCATAATATTGACCCCGTTATCAAAATTGAATCACCTTTAAGTATGAATATCCAAAAACAGGTAAGTAGCTGGAGTTAGTGTAGATTTTTATATTCAGAATCAGAATCTACTTTATTGATCCCACACATGGGAAATTTGTGTGTCACAGCAACAACTTCCTATCTGCTAAGTGAGTCGTTGTAGAGCCCGATCACGTACCGAAAGAAAGACCTCCGGTAACGAGATGTTCTCGAGCGGAGCTGTCTGAGCCTCTTGGAGAAGGAGCTCCGTTGTTCGTCCAGGAGTGGGTAGGGAGGATGGTCATGGTTTTCCATGATGGATAAAAGTTTGTTCAGTGACCTCCTCTCTACCACTGCCTCAAGTGAGTCCTGTTTGCTGCCAATGACAGAGCCAGCCAGTCATTGAACAAGGTGCTGGCCACCACAGACTGATGGAAGGTCTCCAGGATCTTGCCGCACACATTGAAGGACCTCAGCTTCCTTAGGAAGTAAAGTCGGCTGCAGGTCTTCGTGTACACAGCAGTACTGTTGCTCCTCCAGCTCAGTCTACTGTCGATGGTCACTCCAAAGTATTTGTACTCCTCAACCACCTCCACATCTCTACCCAGAATGTAGAGGGGCTTCAAAGCAGTCCTCCTCTTCCGGAAGTCAATCACCATCTCTCTGGTCTTGTCTACATTGAGGAGCAGATGATTCTCTCCCGCCCACACCACAAATCCATCCACCACCCTCCTGTACTCCTCCTCCTGCCCACCACTTATACACCCTAAAACTGCTGAGTCATCAGAGAATTTCTGTAGGTGGCATGAATCGGAGTTGTGCTGGAAGTCTGAAGTGTACAATGTGAAGAGGAATGGAGAGAGCACCGTGCCCTGTGGGGCTCCCACACCACTTAGAACCACATCAGACCGGACTTTGCCCAGCCGGACGAACTGTGGCCTATTAGAGTTCAAACTTCATTTGGTTAAAACCTCAGCTGTTACTCTTTGCAACAATTCAGAGCTTAAACAACGTGTGAAGTCCAGCAAATGGGAATTTCTGTTTGTCAGTAAAACTAGGCTTTTTCTACTTTTTCTTTAAATCAAAGCTGAAATGGTAGAAAAACACCATGGAAGGTTAGAGAGCTGAGAGAGGAGAGCAGGCAGGTGTGCAAGTACAGCTGTAGGATGAAAAATATCTTATTCTATCTTTCTGGTCAATGTCTGCTGGGTCAGCTGGAATATGAGGCCAAGGTTAGGGAAGTCTGTGCTTCTCCTGCTCCCATGACCCCAGTAATAATAAAGAAAACGTTACAATACAAAAGCCCAATCCACTCTCTTACGGCAATCCCCTTTTAGTCTCTTTCTTGTTTTTGGAGATCAAGAACTCCAGTGATTATCTCCATCTAAACAGTTCAGAATCTCAGAATATTATTTAGACATCCTCCAATCCTTGATCTCCCAAAGAAAACTCCTGCAAAATGAAAGGATATGAATAGACGGGTGGGACCCGAGACTGGGTCAAAATATTTCTTTAACACCACAGACTCACATTTTAAATAATGTTCCTCTTTTATTAGCCCAGCTGCTAACTATTATCTCCAACCTAAATAGGAATCCTTTTTTTTAATCTCATGCCTTAAGGGACAGTAACAGGATATGCTTGTGTACAGGTACTTGCCAAGGTAAATACAGATCCGTGTGAGGGTATAGGTTACTTTTCACCATATCCCAGCTGGCAGAGGAATTACTGAGCCACCGCTTGAATGAAAAACTTTACCAGAAAACTGTACAGTCTGTACGGCACACTCCACCCACAACCTGCATTGGGGTAGCATAATGAGAGAAGACAATACGAAAGAAACTTTTCGAAAAAAAGCTGAAACTCAGCTGTGAGCGAAAAGTTGAAGATCTGAAAAAAACAATCTGACAGCTACTTTCTCCAACTACACTAATCCAGTTCGGCAGTGGAGAAGCGGAGTGACGGGTATCACCTTTATCTGCTTGATCCCACACTGGATTAGATCCTGCCATTGTACACCACACGCTCTGTCTCAAAGCGCTGACCTCTCTCAGAGGCACCACAAAGGAATCTGAGAAGAACTTTGTAGTTAAGTGGGGTTGTATCTGTTGAAATCTAACAATGACCATGATAAAACCTTATCCAATTGTATCCAATTCATCTATCTCGGCCTCCGCAAATGGCTTTGAATTTGATGTAGAGATTGCTCACCATCTTGTACCAAATAACAAATGACAGACTGACAGCATTTTGCGAGTCAGTGAAGCTTGACAAAAGGAGGGGGAATCTTTAGCTTCAAAGGTTTTTATGACAGCTAGGTGTGCTGGTTGCAAGAAGAAAGAGAAGAAGACATTTTCAGTGTACTTGTGATTTACTTTTAACCTTCTGAAAAAAGCCTGACTAAAAAGGTACGAGAAGGACCAACAAACCCTTTTGCACACCCAAAGGGGAAAGCCAGATAAAACCGAGCAATTCAACAACCAAAAAAAAATTCTTCGCAATGACATTCCTGCTCTTCAAAGCCAAGATTTTCTTGCTGTGAGGCCTGGTGCATGAATAAGAGGGTATGTTTATGTAACAGGCTTGTGAATGTCTGCCAGACCTACTACGTTATGTAGAGGTGTGAAGGAACGACAGCAGGATGGTGAGAGGTGTTTGGACAAACCTACTGTCCAACCCTCTGGACGAGGGACGGCTAATGGAAAAAGTCAACCCTGTTTACATCTGCGCCGACAGAATGTGGTGGAGACTTCAGGACATTCGTGTGTTCCATAACACTCTTGGGAACTTAAAATCTTATGTTGTTACAATGCAATGCAAGAAGGACGGCTCCTTTCTTATACCATGATTCTATGTAACAGAATTTTTTGTTCCGTTCCGTCATCTCCCGCTTGTTCCGGGGTCGGGTCGCGGGGGCAACAGCCTCAAGCGGGAAGCCCAGGCCTCTCTCTCCCCGGCTGCATCCTCTAGCTCACCTGGAAGGATCCCAAGTCATTCCCCGGCCAGCTGTGAGACATAGTCTCTCCAGCGGGTCCGGGGTCTGCCCCTTGGTCTCCTCTCGGTGTAAGGTGCCCGAAACACCTCGCCCGCGAGGCGCTCGGGGGGCATCCTGACCAGATGCCCGAACCACCCCATCTGGCTCCTCTTGACCTGGAGGAGGAGCGGCTCGACACCGAGCTCCTCCTGGATGGCAGAGCTCCTCACCCGATCTCTGAGTGAGAGCCCAGCCACCCTGTGGAGGAAGCTCATTTCGGCCGCTTGTACCCGCGATCTCATTCTTTCGGTCACCACCCACAGCTGGTGACCATAGGTGAGGGTTGGAATGTATATCGACTTGTAAATAACTTATGTAATAAGAGTTTAAAAAGTTTGTGATTTCAAGCAAGTGGAGGGATTTTGTTCGACGGCTTGGTGTCAAATTATTTGCATAGCGGGATTTTTTTGAGACACAAATAAAAAGGAAAGGAGGCAAACATCTCCAGCACACCAAAAGTCCAACACAAACTAGTTAATAAATGAGCACTAGTGCACTAAACTCAGTAGGTGTAATAAACTTGTAAAAGTGTCCATTTCCAAAGAGCTTGTCTCCACTTGATAGAAACGTAAACTGTATTTCCTAATTGAAAATGCAACGGTTCCGATTCATTCATCAGCCTGCATCTGTCTCTCATTCCGTTTCTTTCTGTTCACACTGAGAGGAAACATGGAGCCTCTCTCCACTTTGATAACACATCTAATCCATCACGGATGTCAGGCTGAAGAATTCTGGTGTCAGCGGCGAATGGCATGCAGAATTGTGCTGTGAGTGTCTACCGTGGCTCCCACAAACACTCCGTTTCTATTTCTAAGTACAAGATGTGCTCACACAATGCTTTCTATTCACTTCTCTGCAAATATGTCACTTCCTATTTAAAAGACTTCGGGCAAAAGAAATCCATATTCTGAGTGCTGGAAAATACATTTCTCATCTTAGATCAATCACTTCCTTCAACAAGATGTCTTTCAGAACAGACCCAGTTTTTGTATTTTTTCAACATACCGTTAATTTGAAAGACTTCAGAGTCAAAATGGCTACTTTTTGTTCTATTGGATTAAATGAAAAAGGGTTAGTTTGAGGTTAGTTTGCTCTTAATATCAAACCAAGTTCATAAACTTTTATAAACTTGCATAAAGTTTTATGAACTTTATTTTATGAAAGTCTCCATTTCATAAAATGGAGACGGTAGCTCAGCGCTAGAGTGCTCGCCCGCAGACCGGAAGGTCGCGGGTTCGATTCCCGCTGAGACCACCGTCTAGGGTCCTTGGAGAAGACACCTAATTGGTGCCGCCGTAGGCTGCCCTACGGCGGCGCCAATTTCTCCCACCATTGGCGCCGTCGTAGGGCAGCCTGCTGCGGTGTAAGGAATGCAGCACACAAATTTCCCAGGTGAGGGATGAATAGAGTAATTCATTTTTTTTTAAAAAAGTTTATGTTTATAGTCATCTGTGCACACGCCCATATGACCTCCTCGTTCTTCTGGGACGAGGAGGGGGATCTCAAAGTGACAAAAATGAAGTGAAACTGATTGACTACATTTTGAAGCTACTGTATTTTTTAGTGAATATTGCAGTTCTGAATAAACAAAATGTACCGTCTTTGTCCTGCATATTCAATGAGATCAAAGTCATTCCCTCGCAAAAGCCAAATATCCCGTTTTTAATCCCAAGTTTTTGTCCAATTTTGTCCAAGTTTGAGTCTATTTTTAGCAACAATTCAGGGTTTCAATTCCATGTAAAACTACAGCTAAAACAAACTTATAATCATCAAAAATTGTTCAATTTTTAGAAATTGACAAAAAGTGAAATGTGCATTGGAAGACAGATGAGAGAAAATAAAATATTGATCAGAACTTAAGAATCAGCAGGTCCACAGAAATCTGAAAGCTGAGCCCGCCAAGAGAATTGTGTTTAGTACAAGATATCGGGGCGGGAATGAGAGTGTACAGAGACACTATCTGATTAAAAAAAACAGTCATGTAATCAATGAGAAGGGTGAATGCATCATATTTTTGGGTGGACACAATCAAATTTATTGATTTGTCTCACTGTTGGTGGTTACATTATACTTTAATATTTTTTAAGCCTCCGACCAAAGAGTATGATGTAGGCTTTAAGCCAGGCGTGAGCCACATGCGGCCCATTAAATGTTTTAATCTCGCCCGCCAAACTTGAGAAAATTAAATAAATAAACCTTGTTAGTGTTTTATTTTTTCTGCAATTCAGATGTTTCCTCACTAGATGGGGCACGGAATGATATGGAAAGCCATCAGGGCCCAATACACGTACGTAAATAGGGCGTGTTAGATGTTAAAACAAGCAAAATGTTACATCAAGCAGTTAGATTTCAAACCTAGCGCCGCTAAATGCATGTTTTAAAAGCGCTAGCGCACTAGATTTCAGACCTAGCGGTGCTAGAGTTGAAATTTAACTCTCTTGATGTAACATTTGGCGCGCTTATTTAAAATCTAGCATGCCGTTCTATTGGTCTAATGTAGCGGTTACCAAAGCATGGCATCCATCTGCTCCTGTTCTGGCCTCCTTGTCCAATGTTAGAACTCAATATGGCTCGCGAGTTAAAAAGTTTGCCCACCCCTGCTTTAAGCACTCGGGCTCTTCATGCTTCCTTAACTCTTTTGTGAATGCAATACTTCCCAAATCACTGAAGGGATTTTAATCCAACCACATAGACCTCAGCTGATCATTATTAATACAGATTGTGACATAATTCAAGTGGAGTCATTTTGAACGACACTTTGGCATCGACTAATTCTTCCTGTTTTAACAGTAACACAAAACACTCCTCACACACAAGTCTCAATTAATATTTCAATATAATCAAATGTGCAAAAATGAGAAGCGAACATTATATAATGAGTCTTGTAAAAGCTGTAATGGTTCCATCCAACTTCCATTCAATCCCATTTTAGTGACGTTGTTATTGCGTCTCCGGGGGTTCACATAACTTACAACCTCACGCATTATTATTTCAGCACTTTCCTCCGTTTTGCCCCGCGTCCAAAAAGAAAGGAGAAAATGTGGCATGCATTAGGAGGTTGTGGTTAGATGAGATCAGACCCTAGTTCTAATCAGTCCAAAGACATATATTAAGCACAGCGGCACAATGTCAGCCCTATATTTAGCAATGCATTAAAACGTGAAACAGAGGCCAACGCGGTGTTGATGGACGCGGGCCAGAGACGCTCAGAGAGTGAAAACACAGCCGTGGAGGCATCGTTTTAAACTAACCACTAAAAAGTTCATGTCCTTGTAATAAAAAAAAAAAAAACTCAAATCCTTAGCGTGCCAAACTAAACAACTAACCCCATGGTGAGTTTTTCCTTATTATTTGGTTAAAATAACTTTTTCCCTCACTTTGGTGCATTTTTCCCAAAAGCTGTTTACTTTTGTACAACAATTAGTCAAACCTCAACAACATTTACTCATTCAATAAAAATATCTACAGCCTTTGTTTCATTGTTTGAGTCACTAAATGCAAAACATGTCAAACAAGTTCTCAAAATTGGTTCTTTTCAACATTAGAATCAGAATCTACTGTACTTTATTGATCCCACACATGGGAAATTTGTGTGTCACAGCAACAACTTCCTATCTGCTAAGTGAGTCGTTGTAGAGCCCGATCACGTACGGAAAGAAAGACCTCCGGTAACGAGATGTTCTCGAGCGGAGCTGTCTGAGCCTCTTGGAGAAGGAGCTCCGCTGTTCGTCCAGGAGTGGGTAGAGAGGATGGTCATGATTGTCCATGATGGATAAAAGTTTGTTCAGTGACCTCCTCTCTACCCCTGCCTCAAGTGAGTCCTGTTTGCTGCCAATGACAGAGCCAGCCAGTCTGATTAGTTTATTCAGTCTGTTGGCGTCACTGGCTGCGATGATGCTCCCCCAGCAGATGACGGAGAGGACAAGGAGCTGGCCACCACAGACTGGTAGAAGGTCTCCAGGATCTTGCTGCACACATTGAAGGACCTCAGCTTCCTTAGGAAGTAAAGTCGACTGCAAGTCTTCTTGTACACAGCAGTACTGTTGCTCCTCCAGCTCAGTCTACTGTCGATGGTCACTCCAAGGTATTTGTACTCCTCCACCACCTCCACATCTCTACCCAGAATGCAGAGCGGCTGCAAAGCAGTCCTCCTCCTCTTCCGGAAGTCAATCACCATCTCCCTGGTTTTATCTACATTGAGGAGCAGGTGATTCTCTCCTGCCCACACCACAAATCCATCCACCACCCTCCTGTACTCCTCCTCCTGCCCACCACTTATACACCCTACAACTGCTGAGTCATCAGAGAATTTCTGTAGGTGGCATGAATCGGAGTTGTGCTGGAAGTCTAAAGTGTACAATGTGAAGAGGAATGGAGAGAGCATTATTTGGTTCAGTTCTAAAGGCCCGTATGTTTGAGTCAGCATGTAACTGGTTGTCTGTCTTCAAGTGGTTCAGTGACAGACTGCTGACTTGCACAAGGTGTATAACTCCACTGGCCAACCAGCTAGCCGGGACAAACACTGGCACACACTGAGAGATGGGCAAGCAGTAGAGAAGATTCATTCGTTCATTCATTCATCTTCTGAACAGCTTATTCCCTGTTGTGGTCGCGGAGGGATGCCGGATCCTATCTCGGCTGATTCAAGGCGAGAGGCAGGATGCACCCCGAACAGAAAGTTGTGGATTCAGTTCCAACCACAGGCTGGGAGTAAATTCCAGAATGTCTGGATGTAAAAGAGCAATCCAGAGAGGAGCGTCCGGAGGTGCAGGGAATAATTTATAGTACCAAGTATGCTGTTTCCAGTCATCCACAGGGTCTCCTCAAGAAAGTTTGTTCACTGTAAATAAAGATGTTTATTCACAGAAAAACTGCAACAAATCCTTTACTAAGAGTCTTGTTCATAAACAGGATCTTTTCTTTTTGATGCCACTGACACTTTTATCAACATGAAGACTTGGGTTTGAAGAATAAACTATCAGTTATGAGCTCGATTTGTTCACCAGGATTTTGGTCGTGCAGGTGGATTGCTTTGAGAAATGATCTAGCTGTTGTGTGAGTATGAATTGCAACATTGACAATGGGTGGGCGGCATGTTGGGAGCACAGTGGTCTCACAGCAAGTAGGTCTGGAGTTTGAGTCCCAGGTGGGACAATGCATGAAACACTTGCCTTTCTGTGTGGAGTTTGCATGTTCTCCCTGTGTATGCGTGTGTTTTCTTTGGTTTCCTCCAACCCTCCAAAAACATGTAGGTTGATTGGCCCTGGGAATGAGCGTGTGAATGGTTATGTGTGTGGCCCTGCAACAGACTGGCGACCTTTTTGGGGTCTACCCTGCCTTTTGCCTTGAATCAGCCAGTATAGACTCCGGCACCCCCTGCAAGCCCGTTTGGGACGGATGTTTCGGAAGATGAATGAATGAACATTGGCAACGAGGCAAAACTGTAACAATGGAGCCAACAAAAGAAAAATAGAGTATTATCTTATGAACCTACTATAAAACATGATAAAGACTGTTCTTTTCTTATACACTCAACAAAAATATAAACGCAACACTTTTGTTTTTGCCCCCATTTTCTATGAGATGGACTTAAAGATCCAAAATTCCTTCCAGATACACAATATTACCATTTCTCTCAAACACTGTTCACAAATCTGTCTAAATGTGTGATAGTGAGCACTTCTGCTTTGCTGAGATAATCTATCCCACCTCACAAGTGTGCCACATCAAGATGCTGATCTGACATCATGATTAGTGCACAGATGCTCCTTATACTGCCCACAATAAAAGGCCACCCTGAAATGTGCATTTTGTTTTTGCTTTATTGGCGGTCTGGGGACTCAGAACCAATCAGTATCTGGTGTGACCTCCATTTGCCTCATGCAGTGCAACACATCTTCTTCGCATAGAGTTTATCAGATTGTCTATTGTGGCCTGTGGAATGTTGGTCCACTCCTCTTCAATGGCTGAGCGAAGTTGCTGGATATTAGTGGGAACTGCCGTATACGCCGGTCAAGCACATCCCAAACATGTTCAATGGGTGACATGTCCGGTGAGTCTGCTGGCCATGCAAGAACTGGGACATTTTCAGCTTCCAAGAATTGTGTACAGATCCTTGCAACATGGGGTCGTGCATTATCTTGCTGAAACATGAGGTGATGTTCATGGATGTATGGCACAACAATGGGCCTCAGGATCTCATCACGGTATCTTTGTGCATTCAAAATGCCATCAATAAAATGCACCTGTGTTCTTCGTCCATAACAGATGCCTGCCCATACGATAACCCCACCACCACCATCGATCCACAACATTGACATCAGCAAAGCGCTCACCTACACGACGCCACACACGCTGTCTGCCATCTGCCCTGAACAATGTAAACCGAGATTCATCCGTGAAGAGAACACCTCTCCAACGTGCTAGACGCCATCGAATGTGAGCATTTGCCCACTCAATTCTGTTACGGCGACGATCTGGAGTCAGGTTAAGACCCCGATGAGGACGACGAGCATGCAGTTGAGCTTTCCTGGGACGGTTTCTGACAGTTTGTGCAGAAATTGTTTGGTTGTGCAAACCAATTGTTTCAGCAGCTGTCTGAGTGGCTGGTCTCAGACGATCTCGGAGGTGAACCTGCTGGATGTGGAGGTCCTGGGCTGGTGTGGTTACTCGTGGTCTGCGGTTGTGAGGCCGGTTGGATGTACTGCCATATTCTCTGAAATGCCTTTGGAGACGGCTTATGGTGGAGAAATGAACATTCAATGCATGAGCAACAGATCTGGTTGACATTCCTGCTGTCAGCATGCCAATTGCACACTCCCTCAATGCTTGTGGCATCTGTGGCATTTTGCTGTGAGACAAAACTGCACATTTCAGGGTGGCCTTTTATTGTGGGCAGTATAAGGAACACTTGTGCACTAATCATGATGTCAGATCAGCATTTTGATGTGGCACACTTGTGAGGTGGGATGGATTATCTCAGCAAAGCAGAAGTGCTCACTATCACACATTTAGACAGATTTGTGAACAATGTTTGAGAGAAATGGTAATATTGTGTATCTGGAAGGAATTTTAGATCTTCAAGTCCATCTCATGAAAAATGGGAGCAAAAACAAAAGTGTTGCGTTTATATTTTTGTTGAGTGTAGTTACAATTTTATGTTTTAAGAGTGTATTAAAAGACACAAAACCTTGATTCCTGATAAGGAGACTTGTCTCTGGGGGAAATTATGTTTCAAAAGCAGCACTCCACTATCATGTACGCACCGGGAAAAGAAAGTCAAACTCCTCTCATTTTGTGTGAGTAAATAAGCCAGAACAAAGCAATCAGATTACAGAGAGAACAGACGGCACCACACGGTGAGACAAAACTTATTATAGTAAAGTCAAACAACCTGAGCCAGAAGAAGATATTACACCTCCTGTGTTCTCCTGCGGTTTACATCAAAGTAGATCACAAAGAGATGTGAATCAAAAAGAAGCTCCAAAAAAAAGGTTCAGGTGAGGGGCAAATTAGCTGAAATTATTTCAATTTCTCCCTCTGGATTTGTAAGATTTAAATGTGGGACAAGAGTGTCTGGGAGGGGCGAGATAGGTGGATGTGATCATAGCCGGCGGGATGCAGGCCTCAAATAGAAATCAAAAAGAAAAAACAGACACTGCAGGTGTGTGCATGTCCAATCTGAGTTAGTTACAATAATCTACTTAGGAATTTCATGCTGTGGTTAGTAATAGTTTTGTTTGTGTTTACATTTGCTGATGAAACAGATACAGTAGCTACTGTAAAATAATTAAACAGGTAAACGCTGGCAGCTTTGCTTACAAAAGAATTCTCGTTAAAAAAAAAAAAACAGTAGAAAAATTAGTGACACATTCTGTGTTTTAATTGGCAGTGAAAGAAATGACATTGAAAATCAAATTGAAAAAAAAATCTACATAAACCTAAATAAAAGTCTAAATAAACAGTTATGTAAAAATGACTTTTCTATTTTTTTTTGCATGTAGCCTTTAAAATAATAATAATAATGACATACTTTATTGAATTCTCATCTGGAAATTTCTGTGCTGCAAGCTACTGACAGTGCCGGGGTAGGAATAAATTGGGGTGAGGGGTGTCATTCAGGGACACTTCAGCATGTTATGAGCCTGTGATGAGAAGTGAATCCCCTACTCTCTGTTCCAAGGACGTTTACTACGCCAGTGTTTCAAAAACCTGTGCTGTCCATTCGTTTACTTAAGGGTGTCAATTTTTACAAGTATTTTTTTTACAATATTGGCTTGGATTGATGTCACATCGGTTGAACTAAGGCAAACGAATACGTGCACTGAAAATGTTAAAATATAGATTTATAAACCTGACTCTCCGATGGCTTCTCAAACACTCGTGCATGCTGAATTGAGTGATTGTAAACATTGAGTGATTGTAAACAGTGGTTTTTGTACTTAAGTAAAAAAAATTGTGTATCTGTACTTTACTTAAGTAAAATTTAAGATCGGTACTTTTACTTTTACTTCACTACAATTTTAGAGTAAATATCTGTACTTTTACTTCGCTACTTTTTAAAAGTGTGTTTTACATTTTTCGTTACATTTTTGTTCAGGAATTTGAAAAATACACAGGTTTTTTAGCGCATTTTGAAACTGCATCGCCAAAATCAAAAGAAGCAGTTGATCGGGAGAAGAAGTAATGAATCGAGAAACATTTTCCGCATTCATTCAAAAACCTAACATCAAATCTAGTACAAATTAAAAAGAGTCAGAAGATCGTTGTTCGTTGTGTTTACTTCTAAATAAAAAGTTGAGACATCATTACACAGAGCAGGGGCGGATCTAGAATTTTCCAAAGGGGGGTGGGGCTTTGACAAAGCCAATATATTGTGACTGTGGGGCCTCCACCCCAAAACATTTTAAAAAAACAAGTGTCATTTTTCTCCATTTTGGCAGCCCATTCACTGGCCCTTCTAGGGGATAGCTTGACTTGTCCCCTCTCCTTTTAATTTATTTTTTTTTTTTTTTTGTGGACCAAAGGAGGCGGGAGAGGGGGGGTGACACCCCTGCAAAGTATTTATCCTGGTTACCATGGTGACACCCTATAGCACAAAAAATAACATTTGAATTATGGTCGAATACTTTTACTTTTTACTTAGAAAGTACAATTTACATCAATTACTTTTGTACTTTTATTTAAGTAGATTTCTTTATTGGTACTTTTACTTTAGTAAATTTTTTGCCTAATTATCTATACTTTTACTTAAGTACAAAAAGTGAGTACTTCATCCAACACTGGCACTCACTCAGAACCGGACACTGAAGGACCAGCTAGCGGAGCTTCAGAACGATTTTGTCAAACTGACCAATAACATTTCAGCGTTCTTAAACTTTGTGTTGGTCGCCTCTAGTTCTTGAACTTGACTGATGTTTAGATCTCTCTCCTCAGCCACAACTGTTCAAGTATCCTGTACAAAAGTCTAAGTTAACCGTAAAGTGAACTACTATACATTTACTTTACCCACAGGAAGATAGTTTTTCGTTCTCAGGGAAAATTGTCATAAAATCAAATGCATGAATTGATGAAATGCAAATGAATTTTTGTTTTGATGATATTTCTAGTTACCTTCATAATATCCATTTGGTTTTGTCATACACACACTAAGGCATGCACAGCATTTTAATGCAACTGAAACTGTCACTGTTTTAACTTCTGTTCCGTTCCGTCATCTTCCGCTTGTTCCGGGGCCGGGTCACGGGGGCAAGAGCCTCAGACGGGCAGCCCAGGCCTCTCTGTCCCCGGCTGCATCCTCCAGCTCACCTGGAAGGATCCCAAGTCGTTCGCCGGCCAGCCGTGAGACATAGTCTCTCCAGCGGGTCCGGGGTCTGCCCCTTGGTCTCCTCCCGGTGGGACGTGTCCAAAACACCTTGCCTGTGAGGCGCTCGGGGGGGCATCCTGACCAGATGCCTGAACCACCCCATCTGGCTCCTCTCGACCTGGAGGAGGAGCGGCTCGACACCGAGCTCCTCCCGGATGGCAGAGCTCCTCACCCGATCTCTGAGTGAGAGCCCAGCCACCCTGCGGAGGAAGCTCATTTCGGCCGCTTGTACCCGCGATCTCATTCCTTCAGTTACCACCCACAGCTGGTAACCATAGGTGAGGGTTGGAACGTAGATCAACTTGTAAATCGAGAGCTTTGCTTTTCGGCTCAGCTTTCTTTTTACCACGACGGACCGATGCAGCGTTTTAACTTCATATAATTTTATATGTGAAATTTTGAAATTTTGAAATTCTTTAAACAATAAAATAAATGTGATTTCTGTTTCGGAAAACTCTATAGAGTGTGCAAAGAGGGGGTAAAAAAAAAAAGCTTTATTTATAATATATGTATTTTCAAATCGACTGCTTTGTTCGTTCCGTCGTCTTCCGCTTATCTGGGGCCGGGTCGCTGGGGTAACAGCCTCAGACTGGAAGCCCAGGCTTCTCTCACTCCGGCTGCATCCTCCAGCTCACCCAGAAGGATCCCGATTCGTTCCCCGGCCAGTGACTTTCTCAAATTTTTAGAATATGATTCCAGTTTACTCAATATCAACTACATCACTGCCATGCAATCACAACTAGAGGTAGATGATGTAAGAGAGTTCAAAAATAAATCTTTTAGGAAAAAAAAAAACCTCAATAGTTTGTTTACAAAGTATCAAAATACCACCGCAGTGACTCATTGACTGGTGCCAAAAATAGATTATTGATCTCACAGATTTTCAAATTATCATTTTTCTTTGTTGTGTAGTCATTTGTTTGTGTTTTTTTCTTTTGTCTTGTTTTGTTCTTTTACATTCATATTTCATTTTAAGTCAATGGTTTGTGTAACACATGTTTTCAATAAAAGAAGGTTTGCCAACTTTGCAGGACCTTCGCAGGGGTATTTTTTTTATGGTGGAAATAAATACTTTTGTAGCCTCGAAAAACTTACTGAGCACACAAGACTTTACCTGGAAGCAAGTCGCATGTTTGGAAGATCAAAATCTTTTTATGAAACGTTACAGGAAGCCAGGTCAAGAAAATGTTGTTAAAATGAAGATATGAAACTTTTATGCCATCCAAAGTTGCTGAAAGCTGGTTCTTTTGTTTTCTGTGGTAATAATTCTTATTGAATCCATGCAGGGGAGACAATAACTCAATGGTAGAATGTTTGCCTTTATACCAAAGTTCCAAGGTGATCATGTCTAGGTGTCCTTGGGGAATTCAATTGAATTCAATTTTATTCGTTTAGCCCAAAATCACAGAATTTCCGTCTCAATGTGCTTCACAACAAAAAGAGTAATGTATTAACACAAATACACAGCAAGAAAAATAACTAACAAATGCTAACTAAACAAGATTAGCACATTAATGCACTTAGACTCTCCTTCACGGTGAGGAAAAACTCCTAAAAAACCCATCAATGGGGAAAAAATAAGAAACCTCGTGGGGATCCACGTGAAAGAGAGATCCCTCCCCCGGGACGAGCAAACAATGTGTCAAAAATTATTGTTTAAATATTAGCTTATTCTAATCTACAGCTAAATATCTAAAGAAGTCAATAGATGTTCTTCATCCTGATGGAAAACAGGATTCCATCAGGATGATCACATTTCTGACAAAACAAAAGATAGCATGTTTATATATATATATACAGTGGTGGTCAAAAGTTTACATACACTTGTAAAGAACATAATGTCATGGCTGTCTTGAGTTTCCAGTTATTTCAACAACTCTGATTTTTCTCTGATATAGTGATTGGAACAGATCCTTCTTTGTCACAAAAAACATTCATGAAGTTTGATTCTTTTATGACTTTATTATGGGTAAACTGAAAATGTGACGAAATCAGCTGGGTCAAAACTATACATACAGCAATGCTAATATTTGGTTACATGTCCTTTGGCCATTTTTACTTCAATTAGGCGGTTTTGGTAGCCATCCACAAGCTTCTGGCAAGTTTCTGGTTGAATCTTTGACCACTCCTCTTGACAGAATTGGTGCAGTTCAGTTAAATTTGTTGGCTTTCTGACATGAACTTGTTTCTTCAGCATTATTCACATGTTCTCAATGGGATTTAAGTCAGGACTTTGGGAAGGCCATTCTAAAACCTTAATTCTAGCCTGATTTAGCCATTCCATTACCACTTTTGATGTGTGTTTGGGGTCATTGTCCTGTTGGAACACCCAACTGCGCCCAAGACCCAACCTTCGGGCTGATGACTTCAGGTTTTCTTGAAGAATTTGAAGGTAATCCTCCTTCTTCATTGTCCCATTGACTCTCTGTAAAGCACCAGTTCCATTGGCAGCAAAACAGGCCCACAGCATAATACTACCACCACAGTGCTTGATGGTAGGCATGGTGTTCTTGGGGTTAAAGGCCTCACCTTTTCTCCTCCAAACATGTTGCTGGGCATTGTGGCCAAATAGCTCAATTTTTGTTTCATCTGACCACAGAACTTTGTCCATGTGATCAGCAGCAAACTTTAGTTGAGCCTTAAGGTGCCGCTTTTGGAGCAAGGGCTTCCTTCTTGCACAGCAACCTCTCAGTCCATGGCGATGCAAAACACGCTTGACTGTGGACACTGACACCTGTGTTCCAGCAGCTTCTAATTCTTGGCAGATCTGCTTTTTGGTGCTCCTGGGTTGACTCTTCACCCTCCTGACCAGTTTTCTCTCAGCAGCAGGTGACAGCTTGCGTTTTCTTCCTGATCGTGGCAGTGACAAAACAGTGCCATGCACTTTATACTTACAAACAATTGTTTGCACTGTTGCTCTTGGAACCTGCAGCTGCTTTGAAATGGCTCCAAGTGACTTTCCTGACTTGTTCAAGTCAATGATTCTCTTTTTCAAATCTGTGCTGAGCTCCTTTGACTTTCCCATTGTAGCGTTTGTGGGTGTTTTTATCCAATGAGCCCTTTTTAAAGGGCCTCAGAGAAGTCACCAGCTGTAGTCACTCATAATCACTC
The DNA here is from genome assembly GCA_902685375.1 of Neostethus bicornis. Classification (NCBI taxonomy): domain Eukaryota; kingdom Metazoa; phylum Chordata; class Actinopteri; order Atheriniformes; family Phallostethidae; genus Neostethus; species Neostethus bicornis. The sequence goes on from LR738550.1 coordinate 3,857,213, forward strand.
ACAAGAAGTTAAGAGGTCATGCTATGAAGCTCATGTCATTGACACAACTTTCTAAGTCTCCAAAATTGCTCATTCATGTTGCTGTATGTATATTTTTGACCCAGCTGATTTCGTCACATTTTCAGTTTACCCATAATAAAGTCATAAAAGAATCAAACTTCATGAATGTTTTTTGTGACAAAGAAGGATCTGTTCCAATCACTATATCAGAGAAAAATCAGAGTTGTTGAAATAACTGGAAACTCAAGACAGCCATGACATTATGTTCTTTAGAATCAGAATCAGAATCAGAATGCTTTTATTGCCATGTCAGTGAAAAACATCAGAGACTAGGAACTTGTTCTGGTACTGGTGTGCAAACATATAAAATAAAAATAATAAAAATAAAATAAATAAAAATAATAATAATTTTTACAAAACTAAGAGTGCTCAGAAGAAAAAGAAAAGTAGTGCAATGTCATAGAAAATAATAGAATTACAAGTGTATGTAAACTTTTGACCACCACTGTATATATATATATATATATATATATATATCCGGGGGTTAGGGAAGAAGCCTAACCCCCAATTTCTCCCATCATCGGCGCCGTCCTGGCAGCCTGCTGCAGTGTAATGCAGCACACAAATTTCCCTTTTGAAAGATGAATAAAGTACGTAAAAAAATGTTAAAACGTTTTATATATATATATAAACATGCAATCTTTTGTTTTGTCAGAAATGTGATACTTTTTGAGTAAAGCTCATTGTGGAGGTCAGGGACGCCACAGGATCAGTTGATAAGAAATTTTTTGATTACGTACATTTATTCAGTTTTACTTTTTTAAACTGAAAACCTCCCTCCTCTCACTGTCCTTCTACGTAGGCATGTGCACAGCGTAAATACAATGTAAAGTGCATCAAGTCAGCAAAGCTAGCACATATTCTTTTAAATTCTTACTTTCGTGCATTTATAAAACTGCTTGTTGAAGTGAGGGACTGAGCATGAGCAGATCACCTGGACTAAAACACTTAACGTTACTGTTTATGTTAGATTGCAGGCGTGGTGGTCAAAAAAACTTGGCATTGGAATAATATCTTAGCGGCAATCAAAACATTATCAAAGAAAGTATTCAAATATGTTTTAAAAATGTTCAACAAAAATGATGACTTCTCCATATTTTTCCATATTTATCTCTTAATCCTATGACATCATTCCAAATATTCTAACCCTGTCACTCCAGCGACGGATCGTTCCGTTCTCATATACATACACACATATAAACACACCCACAGCCCAGGTTCTTATGCAGTGGTCGACTACACCACCCAACAATATTATATGTTACTTTTGGCTGCTAGAGTAACCAAATACCAGACCAGGGGTGGGCAATTAATTTTTATCAGGGGCCGCATAAGAAGCCTGAATTGTGTCAGAGGGCCACCAACTTTCTTTCATGGTAAAATGCATAGCTGGTACTGATAATCAGAAGAATAAAGCACTCTGTAAATATGTATATTAGGTTATGTGAAACTGGTTAAATAAGAAAAACAATTATACCAGTGCAATTTATTTTTTAACTTGTTAATCTCCACAAACAATAACTTTTAATGCTTTCCACCTCATGTTACCTCTTCAGTGAGAATAAACCAGTCTGTTCTGGGCTTGAACATTGAAATCTGGCGGAATGTCTGAAGTGGCTTTGCAAAGGACAGCTGAGAGGTGATCATCAGTCATAGAGGATCTGTGTTTGGATTTGTTGAACTTCATAACTGAGAATGTCTGTTCACATTGATAGGTAGATCCAAAGAGGACTAGGATCCTCTGAGCATGCCTCCTCAGGTGTGGAAAGTTCTCCTCTTTGAGGGCGGAGTAAAAGACTGACTTGAAGTGATCTGCCAGATGTGTGTCAGACTGCAGATCACTTCACTTGGTGCATCATCCACACTGCAGTTGAAGGGAGAACAAACCATGTGCATTTCACTCTCAAGAGTTTTGAAATCGCCTTGAAAACTCTGCATGCGTGCATACGAAGCGACGTAACGCTTTTCAAAATAAAATAAAATTTCAAAATAAAAGTTAAAAAAAAGTTTAATTTTTGGTGTTTATGATTGGCCTCACGCAGGCCGGACAGGGACATACAAAGGGCCGGATGTGGTCCGCGGGCATTAATTTGCCCAGGTTTGTACCAGACGGCAGAGGTTGTAAAATTACTCAAACATGCTTGAATTAAAAAGAAAACCAACTCAGCAGTCTTTAATGTGGGAAACATATTAGAAACCTCAAAAAAGTTGATTTTGCATTAAAACATTTTATTAAGAATTAGGAAACTGTTGCTAGAGAACATCTCCGTAGCAACCTAACCCACCACCATACCTCATTGAACTCCATGGAAACAAACATCACAGCCTTTGACCTTTTTTCTAGCAAAAGCCCTGTCGCTAGGAGTCCTCCAGCTAGCGTGCACAGGGGGGGGAGGGAAGTAAGAGGGACACCACGCTGTGGATGTTCGACCCTTTAGGCAAACAGAAAGAAAGCGAGGAGGGGGTGGAAGATGAAAAGGGGCTGTCCAAGCAGTCATTTTGCAGGAACACAGGGATCACAGTGATGCCACCAGGGAACAGGGGTGGGAAATAGGGGGATTTGGAATGTATGATCTTTTTCTAAATGCCCCCCCTCAAAAAAAAAAAAAAAAAGCAGGCCAAAACCCCATTTTGCTATGGCAACCTGCCTCCCCTCCAGCACAAGAGCAGCAGGGAACCAACTGAAAGTGTGGAGCTCCACTAAGGAAGCGTGTTTGTAGCATTGCTAAAGTCTGTTATGTCACCGCCATTGTTGATCCATCAGGCTGAACTGGTATAAGATCTCATACTGGTATTTTTTAAGGGATTGTTTGAGGGCAGCTTTTCAGTGAGAACACAAAGCAATCCAGGAAACAGCAGCATTCCAGAACGAAACTGAAAACAGGATACGTCGGGTCATGACTCACCTTAAACTTTTCTCTGCACATTACTGTAAAAGTCTTTAACTGTTTTACAATAACGTCCATTAAAGTACTTGAGCATCCCTGAGGACAATATGTCTGTGCCCATTAAGGTAATAAAAATACTCTTTTAAATAATGCAAAGTGTGTAAAACAATATTAATGCCATTAATATATTATCTTATGAACCAGCCAAAATAAAACCCAGCATTATGATTCTCTATAAATCACATTAAGAGATAAAATGTTGTAAAATATGCATTAGAATCAATCATTTAACTTGCTTTTAAACATTTACCTTGGAGAAAAAGAAAGTTATTTCTCTTTTGATGATTCCTGACTGAGTTTTATGATTGTTTGAAACAGTGAGGCCATGCGTGTAGACGTTTAAAAATGAAAACTTTTGATTTCTTTGTTTGTGAGTCGCATTGCTTTACTTTTCAGTGTGAAAAAGTGTTTTTTTTTTTTTTTTGTGAATACCACCCATAATGAGTAGATCTAGTTGTATGATGGTGTAAAAGTAATTCAATAAGAAACACATCCACGCTTATGGGAAGGTGTTTCCCAATGTGCACATGAAGACCAGCATGTGCACATTGTGTCACACGGTTTCCTATCTGCTATGTCCCTTGCTCTTGATCCACAGTGTTGCTATAAATATCACTATAGTTCGATTTATAATCCTCCAAAGTCTGTTTAATCATGAACGCCACAAACGGGTACACAGCCAGTCTCCCTCATTGGGATTTCTTGGTTTTCTTCTTATCTTTCGGGATGACTTTCTGCTTTCTTTAGCCTCTAAGATCTGTCTCTGGTGCAGTAAGTTATCTGCGAGCTGCTCTATTTCCATACATTTTAGCATAACGAACGACTTTGAACTTGACTAAAGGCTCTTATGTAGAATGTGGTTTCTTACTACTCCGATTTGCCAGATCTACGATGTCCAGATGAGACTGGATTAAATCATTATTACTTTGGATAGTAGAAAAAGTTTCAAAAAAGTCTTCTGGACAGTTTAATTCTTGAACGAGACGTTTCGACTTCCATCCGGAAATCATTTTCAATCTGAATGAAATGGACTGAAACCTGGATCTATTTATACTAACCTGAGTAAAAGGTAAAAAATTAGTAAGGCAGGGCTCGACTAATGAGCTTGTGTTACCTAAAATGGCCGTGAATGGCTCCTATTGTAGCCACAGACCAGTAAACGACCCTATTATAAAAATGCTAAAAGCCTAGTGAATATAAATACCTGCTAACGAGAGGCGTGAAACTGGGTCACGAGGTGTCATCTTTAGTCCAAGGCTTCAAAAGGCTGCTGTAAATACCAGGCAGAATATATCTAATGCCTCCACTCCGATTCAGTGAGGGATTTTCTTTCATCACAAAGATGACTTCCTTCACCCCTCTCTCAAACCATCTTTTCTTTTTTTTCCCAGATGGATGAAAACATTGATCTTTTTTAAAACTTTTTCTACTATGGATCACTCCTGGATGAATGAGGGACTACACGGACTAATTACTTTGGATACTAGTAACAGTGCAAAACAGGTGATGCTCTGCTTTGGAAATGGGTTAACATACGTAGACGTTGTGTATTTTCTTTACAGTCTTCCCTGGTGTATACACTGTAAATACTGTACTTGTGAACCCTCTGGCAAAAAGACATCTAAGCGTGTCCCCCTTCGATCTGAGATTTATGACCCACACTCAAATTTTGAGTATGTTTTTAGATAGAAAACTTTTCGAGCAACACTCAAATAAATACAAGAATTGATTGTTAGATATAGAAGGCTGCATTAGTATGCCTCCATTTTCTTTCTTATTCAAATACTTTGCAATATTTTAATATTTTGCACCCATGACGCTGGCACTGTGGATTATTCAGCCAATCACTGCCATTGTTTTTAGACAAACGCATGTCACTGATCACTTGCATTTAGAAAAACAGTTTTGGCAGCATTCTCAGTTAATCGTAGTCACATCCTTCTCACATAAAAAAAATAGGCTAAAGGGTTCACAAAAACTCCAAGGTAAAGCTGAGATAAGTGGATTATAAACGCACATTGACAGAGAGGTCAAATTACTGTGTATTTGGTCATTTTTGGAATTATTGATCATACATCGAGGAGGGCCAAATTAACATACACACGGACAGTGTGGGCTTTGAATCTGACAAAAATCTCCTTAAATGTTTCGATGAAATATGAAAAGTTTTCATCCAGCAGCAAAGATCTTTTCTTTTTTTTTTTCCAGATGGATGAAAATATTGATCTGCTTAATAATGTCAAACAGTCTTTAGGTGTTTCTTGGTTTTTTTTTTAACTGGCCAAACAATTGGTACAAAAACATCTGATTTCAGAATCTAACATTCTGAAACCCGTTCCGTCATCTTCCGCTTGTTCCGGGGTCGGGTCACAGAGGCAACAGTTTCAAGCGGGCAGCCCAGGCCTTTCTCTCCCCGGCTGCATCCTCCAGCTCACCTGGACGGATCCCAAGTCGTTCCCCGGCCAGCTGTGAGACATAGTCTCTCCAGCAGGTCCGGGGTCTGCCCCTTGGTCTCCTCCCGGTGGGACGTGCCCGAAACACCTCGCCCGCGAGGCGCTCGGGAGGCATCCTGACCAGATGCCCGAACCACCCCATCTGGCTCCTCTCGACCTGAAGGAGGAACGGCTCGACACCGAGCTCCTCCCAGATGGCAGAGCTCCTCACCCGATCTCCGAGTGAGAGCCCAGCCACCCTGCAGAGGAAGCTCATTTCGGCCGCTTGTACCTGCGATATCATTCTTTCGGTCACCACCCACAGCTGGTGACCATAGGTGAGGGTTGGAACGTAGATGTCTGAAACCCTGAAATACAAAATATCTAGCATGTTTTTTTAATCATTGTTCACTGACACGTCCCCACTTAGCTTTCTTTTACTTTTACTGACATCATAAAGAACTTTATGTTTAGTGTAAGTTCGTTAGCTTAATGATCCAGTCAATGAGCTCCGTGTACTAAGAAATGAATGTCTTTAAAGCAATGGATGTTACTAATTGATTTAAAAAGTAGTTTTTTCATTCATAAATAACACAACCAAGCTTTTGGAGAAGATGACATTTATACTTCTGTAAAGAAGCATCTTTAATACCGTCTGCACATAAAACAAACTAATGACTTTTGGGCGTATTTGTTCTACTCGATGTGAAAGCAGTGGATAAGGGGTGTGGATGTGTGAGTGTGTGTGAGGGGTGATTTTATTCATTACTCTGCTAATTAGAAAAGCCTGTGAAGAGTGACTTATGGTTTCCGTTCTCCATATTTGTAGCATTTAATATGAACAATGAAAACTCAGATGCAGATGTGTTTAAACATGCAAACAGCAGCAGGGCTGTGTTTGCGCGCGTGTGTTCGTGTACGCCACAGGGATCAGACACACACATCAGATGAGACATGTGTTGTTGACAAAGTATCCGCCTTTATTCCCCCAACGCAACACCCCGGCCCCCTACACTCCTTCCTTCTATCCCGCAACACACACATTCCTCCATCCGCTCTCATCCCCTCATAACTCAGAGGGTGCACACGCTGGCGAGAGAGGCTATTCTGCTGAGTCTGCAGAACACAGCAGCAGGTCAGAGGAAGCTGGAAAAAAAGACGAAGACTGAAGAGCAGAGAAGAGAAGAGTGTTTGTGTGTGTATGTGTGTGTGTGTGTGTGTGTATGTGTGCATGTGTGTCTATGTTTGTGTGTGTATGTGTTCAAACACAAATATGTTGGAGCATATTTGTGTGTATAACTACACGTGTTTGCCTGCCTCCTTATGTGCATTTGAGTGTGTTTTTGTATGTGTGCGTTCACAAGTGTTTGTGCAAATTTGTGTGTAAATGCATGTGTGTTGGGCTGCACGGTGGCGCAGTGGCTAGCACTGTGGCCTCAAAGCAAGAAGGTCGGTGATTCAAGACCCAGAAGGGGAATGAGGCTTGAAACACTAGTATTGCTGTGTGGAGTTTGCATGTTCTCCCCATGTAATTGTGGGTTTTCTACGTTTTTCTCAACCTCATAGGTTGATTGGCCTGTAAGGCTGCATTGCTTCTAGGAATGTGTGTTTCTGTGTAAGCATGGCTGTTTGTGGCCCTGCAACAAACAGGCCACCTGTTTAGGTGTACCCTGCCTCTTACCTATAAATCAGTCAGGATAGGCTCCAACACCCGCTGCGTCCCCAACTGGGATAAGCGGTTCAGAAAGTGAGTGAATGCATGTGTGTGCATATGAGTGTTTGTGTCTATGTGTGTTTATGTGTGTGTGTGTGTGTTCATCTTTGCATGCCCATTTATGTGTGTTCATATGTGTGGATATCTGCGTGTGTGTTCATGTCAATGTGTGGGCATGTGTACGAGTGTCTGTATACATAAATGTTCATGTGTACGTGTCTATGTGTGCATGTGCGTGCAGGTGCGTCTGCGTGTCCTTTTTGTGTGTCTGTATGTGTGTTCTTGTATGTGCATACTGTATTTGTGTGTTCCTAGTTCTATGTTTTTGCATGTGTGTGTTTTTGTGGTCATACTTTGTATATGAATATTTGTGTGTTTGCAGTTGTGTGCTTGCAAGTGTATGCGTGCATCTGTAAAGGCATGTGTGTGTGCATGTGTGCAGCAGGTTATGTGTTTCAGTGTCAATATGCATGTGAATGTGTGTCCACGTAGATGTGTGTCTAGGTGTCCGTATGTGTGTGTGTTTTATTAATCTTCACAAAATTCTTTCAAAATTCTCACCGATCACAGGTTGTGATTTGAAGCGACATTTCTGCAGAAAAGATGGAAAAGCCAGAATGCTAATTTACTGCTACTAAACACATTGCTTTAAATGTCAAGCTTTCATTACCACACACACACACACACACACACACACACACATAATCATAAACTCACACAGCCACACACAGGAACACACACACGCACAAATCAGACTGCTGCAAGGACAGGAGAAATATAAAGACTTATAGATCACAACCACTTTATTTAATCAATACCTGAATGGACAAAGGGCACTTAGAAGCATTATTAAAGAACCTTTTAACCATTTAGAGGAAAAGGCGGATGACAAAAGACAAACATTTTTAAATAAGAATTGAAATGTTGGATTTGAGTCAGCGTATTCCCAAAAACAAAACAGCCAAAAAGAAGCCAGACTGCTCTGTACATGCAAGGGTGACAGCACCATTAATTCTATTAACCCCATTAGTATTCCATCCTCATCCCCTCGCTGGGTCAATACACACCTCCATCACTCTGCAAAGCTTCTGCATCTCTTAAACATGCAAAAACAGACCGACGATGGATGATGGAGGGTTCAGGCTGGATGGATAAATTAGCACCTGAAACAACCGTACGGTATGCTGCAGAGTGGCAATGGATTAAAAAACTCCTCCTAAATGTCTCTAGGTCACACCTGGACAAGGTGTAGCTGATAAAATGTTTGGAAGAGATGGACAAAACTAATGTTACGTCACTGTGATTGGTGATCTGTCGTGTTGAAGCGACAAGGAGAGCATTCACAATCACCGCTTTGATTTAAGTGTTATTTTCTAGATCAGAATGCCCAAGAGGAATGTCGGGCAAGTTTTTCTAATACTGTGATACATTATTATTACATGTTACCACTTAACATGAGTGGTTTCACAAAAGTGTTACAGAATGCCTCCATTATTTTTTCTGCATTACAATGGTACTGTTTCGAACTTGCAACCGAATTTCGTAGCTTTAAGTAGCTCCTAGCCAATGAAAATGACATCATTTCAAGATATTTTACAATACTAATACTGTTTACATTTTTGATTCACGCCAATTTGACACCACAATCAGATTGCGGTAATTGCCAGTTTCCTTTGTGTTTTTGACACTGAATTCCCCCTTCCTCTTGCTGAGCTTTGTTTATCTTGTCCAGCTGTGGAATCAATGTAGGCGGGTTCAACCTGTCAAAATCAATGTGTTCAACGTACGCACATCAAAATGTGAGGTTGCATTTTATTTACAGCCAGTAGGTAAGGCTGCTGTGTTCTTCCAGATGGAGACAAAACTTTTCCGTTCCGTTCCGTCATCTTTCGCTTGTTCCGGGGTCGGGTCGCGGGGGCAACAGCCTCAAACGGGTAGCCCAGGCCTCTCTCTCCCTGGCTGCATCCTCCAGCTCACCCGGAAGGATCCCAAGTCGTTCCCCGGCCAGCCGTGAGACATAGTCTCTCCAGCAGGTCCGGGGTCTGCCCCTTGGTCTCCTCCCGGTGGGAAGTGTCCAAAACACCTCGCCTGCGAGGCGCTCGGGAACCACCCCATCTGGCTCCTCTTGACCTGGAGGAGGAGCGGCTCAACACCGAGCTCCTCCCGGATGGCAGAGCTCCTCACCTGATATCTGAGTGAGAGCCCAGCCACCCTGTGGAGGAAGCTCATTTCGGCCACTTGTACCCACGATCTCATTCTTTCGGTCACCACCCACAGCTGGTGACCATAGGGGAGGGTGGGAACATAGATTGACTTGTAAATCGAGAGCTTTGCTTTTCGCCTCAGCTCTCTCTTTACCGCTCTAACATACTTCTCTGTCACACCATCCTTCCTCATAGAATACAGTAGTTCACCTCTAGGCATTCTCCCAGAAGCTTTCTAGATCTACAAACACCCTTAAAATACAAAATACCGTTATTTATGCTATTTTAAAAAAATAAAAAACTGAACAAGCTTGAACAATGAGCTTTGACTTAGATCATTTTTACTTAATGCATCTAAATTATCACTTAGAACAACTTACGTTGAGCATTTCTGGCAATAACTGTAATTATTGAGATGTAATATATCATGTCCTGACCAAAACTCAAATAAAGCTAAAACTAAACCATCCTTTAGTTTCATATTTACATAAAATCTTGCTGTTTTAATCTCGAGGTTCAGTCTGAGAAGATGGTACGGCAGCATCTTTATCGCTGGACGTGACAGACATAAACATGGCCAATCTCACTCAGCAAAACTGACACTTTCGTAATCATCGGAGATGCACTAGTGAATCTAATACGGGCTAATGTAATAATTGCAGGGCTAGTGCCTCTAATGAGTGGAATAAATAACTATCTCAGAAGGAAAACAGTTGATTAAATCAAGTATCATTGTATTGGATAGTTTTCAATTTGTGTCAATGGATATGCAAAATGGAAAAAAAAAAAAAAAAAAGATACCACATCCTTCTCTTTTAATTAGATAATTACGATAGAAGTTTAATCCTGTCACCGGTAGTAATGCCTGTATGGATACATAGTGTATATACCAGGCATTTAGGTCTAAATGCTGGTAAAAAAGATCAATAAACCAACTTTGGGAAATGATAAGAATATTCAAGAGTTTGTGGTTTTGAATAAAAATGAGAGAGATGCAATTAGTTTGCGGGATGTGAAACAGTGAGGAATCAGTGGGGGTGAATCTGAGAGCCCACAGACAGACTTCTTCCATCTCCAGTCAGCCAACATACCGAGTATGTAGGACAGCACCATTAGAACATTAGTGCCGGTCAGCAGCCAGCCAGGGTGTGCATGTGTGTGTGTGTGTGTTGGAAAGAAGTGTTGCAGACACAATCTGATGTTTTATTTGATTGGTGCAAATTCTAAGTAGTTGGAGACATGGATGCATGCTGCCATCAACACATGTGGGTTGGCCTGAATAACTTTCCAAATCCAGTAGGGAACCTAACTGAGACCACACACACACACGATCCGTCATGTGCTGGATCCCAGACTTTTCATTCTTAGGATTTGGTTCCCATAGCAACCTTATTGATACACCAGGGAATCAGGCATGTAGTTTGACCATGTGCGTTGATAATTACATGCACAAAGTTTCATACGGTTTTTTGTCTGCTATGCCCCCTTCAATTCATTCAACTTTTCAGGGCTTTATACCAAATAATAGTGGTTGGGGGAAGAGGGAGGCTTGTATTTGTCACCAAAGAGTTTTTTAGAATGTTTCAGTCTTCTTCTTCTTTCGGCATTTCCCTTTAGGGGTCACCACAGCAAGTCAGTTTCTTCCATCTAATCCTATCTGCTGTATCCTCTTTGGTCACACCAACAATCTTCATGTCTTCCTTCACTGCGTCCATGAACCTCCTCTTTGGTCGTCCTCTAGTCCTCTTTCCTGGTGGTTCCAAATCCAGCATCCTTCTTCCTATGTACTCTCTCTCCTCTGTACGTGCCCAAACCATCTCAGTTTGGCCTCTCGAACTTGATCCCCAAAACCTCTAACATGTGCTGTTCCCCTGATGTACTCATTTCTAATCCTGTCCATCCTGGTCACTCCCAGAGAGATCCTCAGCATCTTCATCTCTGCTACCTCCATCTCTGCTTCCTGTCTTTTCTTCAGTGCTACTGTTTCTAGACTAAACAGCATGGCCGGTCTCACCACGGTTTTGTACACTTTTCCTTTCATTTTATCTGAAACTCTTCTGTCGCACATCCCACCTGATACTTTTCTCCACCCGTTCCAGTCTGCCTGAACACGCTTCTTCACCTCTTTTCCACACTCTGCATTGGTCTGGACTGTTGATCCTAGATACTTAAAATCTTTTTATCTTTTTAGAATGTTTCAGTATTTTTACAATATTAATAGTAATTATTGTAATAATAGTAGTACAATCATTTCTATAAGTACTTCTGCCTCTATATGCAACCAACAAACAAGTGCTTGCTACATCGATGCCCTTTTTCGAAATTATTACACTGCTCCGCCCATGCTTCACCCCTTCAGCATCTCCACTGTCCAATGTCCGACTGTCCGATGCGAATGTTTAGGATTCACATTTATTCGAATGGAAAAAATTCATGTTAGTGAACATTTATGAAATGAATGTAAACATCCCAGATTATGGGCCAATTTCCATGCATTGTCCCATCAATACACATTAGTTAAAAAAATAAGACAAAACAAGACATGCAAATACAAATTCCTGACATAATGTACATATTAAACTATTCCACATTGAAACGTCCACAAGGCACCAGTCAGTGCACTTCCACACATGGTCTAATTAGGGAATTCAATGGTAATAAAATGATTACATCATGAGTGAGTGCAGTTTTGGTTTGTCCAAAGGCAAAGCAGTAGTTTTTACATTAAGAAAAATCCAACATTTTTCTAACCATATTGTCATGAAAAAAGTGTGAATTTAGTGACAGTTGTAAATCCAAATTATTTAGCATGCGGACAGAAGAAGCAGGACGTCCTGAGTCGAACTCGTGTCAAACTTCTGAGGCAGAGCCTGTTCTTTCTCAGACTGGGTTAGGGGGTGAGCAATAACCAGCCTTTCACATTTCCTTAGAGCCTTAGAGATCAGTGGGATTTGACAATGATTACGTAACGAACGTTCCAAAACCCAAACACAGACTGCAGCGCATTGTGCGCTCTGCATAGAAGGTGATCGGCTGCAGCCTTCCATCTCTCGAAGACCTGTACGTCTCCAGGACTCGGGGGTAGTAGCTGACCCTTCCCACCCTGGACATGGACTTTTTGAGCGACTCCCCTCGGGCAGGAGGCTCCGGTCCATTCGGACCAGAACGTCCCGCCACAAAAACAGCTTCTTCCCTTCTGCCGTTATAACCTGAACCCCACATCTCTTAGTCACCTCCCTCTTGTCACTTTACTATCTTTATTATTTTTTATTATTTTCTCTGACATTGCACTACTTTTCTTTTTCTTTCTGAGCACTCTGTTTTGTTAAAATTATTTTTATTTATTTTATTTTTTATTATTTTTATCTTATATTATTGCACACCTGTATCAAAGCAAGTTCCTAGTCTCTGATATTCTCATTGACATGGCAATAAAAGCATTCTGATTCTGATCAGCCACAATAAAAGTATTGATTTGCATTGGATGAGACCTTTAAATAAAGATTTTGGACATGCTTGATAAAAAAAAAAAAAAAAACAGAAAAGTTGTGGCATTTCTTCTTCACAACATGAAGGCTGGCTTGCTAGCTGGCTGTGCGCACAGGAACTTTCCTGCTGTTTTTTCTGCACCTATTACCTGAGGGATTAAGCTATTTCCTCCACATTAATCCTCTGTTGTGAGGTAATGTCTAGCAGCAACAGGGGCGTCCAGGTTTTTTTGTTCCACTCAAAATGATCTGCCCAAAAACATGCCAGATTGGCGTGAAATGCGGAAAGGAAGCGTACTTCACACTCTCATAGGTTTCAATGACTTTTGCTTATTCCAGACTGTGCACAGGGCTGGTAGAAGTTTGCATGTAAACCTGAGCTAAGCTGGTGTATCCGATATAATGGTCTCTCTTTCCGTTTAGCAGAAAAAAATATAAGCTGGACCATTCAAATACGCCATTATGCTGTATTGTTTTTTTTATATGAGCCGACCACAGACTCCGGCCAGACGGCTCCATATTTTGCTACCTCAGATCCAAATCCCCTCCCCACTCCACCATCACCATTACTCACTGGCTTCTTGTCCTCACACAACTGGCCTTACTGTCTCTTTAAGAAAAGAAACATATTTTTTTTCCTCTTTCTCTGGATGTCCAAGCTTTTCTTTTGGAAAACCACATCAGTGTTTGGCTCCAAACAAGCGGAGTCGCTTGTTTTCCAGTTTGGTAATAGGGTGGGGGTCAAAACTTTGAGGGAAGCACAACAGAATAATATAAAGCTTCTATATTTCTACCCCTGCCCACACACACACACACACACACACACACACACACACACAACCACTGCTTTGTTGGGCTAAAACAACAGGCTACATAATGATGTCCATATGAAGACAAAAAGTGGGGGGACCGAAGCAGAAAAAGAAGAGGGGAGGAGTGATGGGGACTAACGGTTTTTGGCATACCGAAGGTTGGGGTGAGATGGAGAGAGGGTCTGTCTTCTGTTTTAAAGAGGACAGAGGGGGAAATATACAACAGAATAGACGGAAAGAAAGACAGAAAGATCGCCACTACGTCTCAAAGAGCTAACATTGTTCATTTTTTTATTCACACTTCACAAGATTGGGGTTAATAACAATAAAAAATAGCAAATGTGTGATTAAAAACTTCAGGAAACTTTTAGATAACTGTTTTAAAAAAAATGTTTTAAACAGAAAAGTATCATAAAGCAAATTATCTTAATACAGCAGACAAACCAAAGAGATTAAGAGTTTATTTTCTGCACATTTTTTACAATAAAGCCCCAAAACCACTGTGTAAACAATACACGCCTTGAAATGAGTTTAGTTTTTGTGCATGCATACAACCGTCCACAGGGGTTTGAGTCCCTGGACGATTGTTTAGGAATCACCAAACATACAGAGTGCTAATCCAGAGCTGCAGATGTCATATGGGTTTTTCTGCAGGTGTAAATCTAGTAGGACTGGGGGGCTCAAAGGTCACCAAATCCCTTTATTAACTATTATATAGAAAACAGACATAGTGTTCGCCGCAAGGTCAGAGGCAAATAGAAATGGTGCATCCATGGTATCATAAAGTATTTCCTAGTGGATTCAAAGTTAATCCCTGAGATTTAGTCAACAGTGTGCCTTTAACCAGATTACCTCGCCTTAATCGCTTGAACATCACAGCACAGGATTCAATTTGGTGTCTAGCAATGATATCTTCAAGACGTCAACCAATCTCGTCTAAATTACAATGTCTAATCTACAGAGCCTCGGCAGGTCCCAGGCATCAGCAAAGCCAGGATCGCTTAGTGTAATCCGCTGTAGCACAATGAGGAATCATAATCTCAACTCCTTACAAAGGCATGAAGCCGGTGCTGAACAGATGACGCAAATATGTGTGCTAGCTCATGTGTGAGTGCGAGCATGTGTTAACCTTCATACATGCATAAGTGGCTTTCAGTCTCTCGGGGTCTGGTGGTTTATGCCCCTCCACAAAGCGCATGTGGAGGGGTGGAAGTTGAGACGATGGTGAAGGGATACATGGCTGGGTGTGAGGAATGCTCAATCCTGAAGGGAATAACAAGGATAAAGAAGGGGTGAATCCAACCCTGTCCCCACTGAAATATGGTCAGCCCTTTTGAGAAACCCAAACTCCCCCTTTGATTGACCCTAAAAGATCTGCATTATATAAAATCAACATTTCAGAGCTTTTAATTGTGTTATTTAAATATGTGTGCCTCATAATCAAGTACAAATTGTTTTCAGATTCCTGCAGTTTAAAGTCTAAAGTGGTGTGTATAAAACATAATGACATTTTTAGAGATGTCTATCGTGTTTGAAAGATAACGTACATGAAATAATTTATTGAATTATGTTTAATGTGTGAGAAATTTACGAGTTCTCCCGTCCAGTATTCAGATTCTACTCAAACCCCGGGTTGTTTTTGGCCCTGGATTTTGTTCTCCTGCATGCTCAAAATCATATCAAAGCAAAAGAAATTTTTGCAGCAGCGGTGCAAATGCTCTGTTCACGCTAACCAAGGGGATAGGGTTTAGTGGGTAGCAAGAGAAAGGAAGAATTAATAATGTCACAAAAACTGAGTAAATGAATTTATAAGCTTTTTCTTTATGGCGAATATTGCTTTTCTGAGAAAACAAAAAGTACCTTGTCATGATATAAGACTCATTCGCCCATTGAGACACAATACATCCTCTCTAAATCAACCTCTCTGAGCTTTTAAACCTCATATTGGAGCTATTTATGCCTCATAAAAGAGTCCAAAAACATTTTCTGATTGATTGAGTCCCTTTCCTGGATCGATATTTTTGCCTTTAACTTCATAGGGTCATCTCTATTCACTGATTGGGCGAGGCATAAATTTGTGCCCAAATACGAGTGATACCTGACCAAGTAGCTGGAGTGAAATTAAATTGAACAGAGACACAAGGTGGCACCAGTCTAGCTGGTGAGAAACATAATACTATCATTAATATGCTTAAAAAATGTAACGCACTCAAAAAATAGCCTTTACTATTCAGTCAAATGGGAAACACCTAGAAAAGTGAAAAGTATTCTGTGAGTCTGAAACTGTCAGTGGACGTGTGATAAAGCTGGTTTATACTAACAGATGAGGCGAATGAAAAAGGGCGGGGGTCATGGGGGCAGGAAGGAGGGTTCCAGATCAGCGGTTGTGTGAAGACCTGCTGTCCCTATTTCCTGCGAGAAGCTGCTCTGAAGGGAGCCTCCCCATAATTCAATAACAATAATCCCCAATAAAGAAGGCTGCTGTGGGGCGGAACTAACCGGCTCCACACCCCCTCTTTCTACAAACCATCCGGCCATCAGCGAGCGGGACTGGAAATGCAAAACGAGGTTTAAAAGGGTGGGGGTTAAGGTCTGGGGAAAGAGCCCAGCTGACATGCAGCCAGATCGTCCTTCCAATCCAATCTGCACCCATCTCTCCCGCTGATCCAAGGTTCACCCTTGTCTCCCTCCCCCTCTCCCTGCTGAGCAGGAGACAGTGCAGAGGCCTGCAGCTGACTCTCAGAATTCCCTGGATGAGTGAGCGGCCATGACCGCGAGCTCGGCCCGTCATCCACACACACCGAATAGAGAAACTTATCCCCAATCGATCACGTTTTAGTCGATCAATCACATATCTTATAATGTGGTGAGACAGCTGATTGACCTCAGGAATCCATAACATTGTCATACATAAGAGGCCTTTCCAAACATCCATGACCTCCCTGCTTTTTAGCCCTGATACGGTGAGCCGGGTGCACATTACCCTTCATTATAGATGAAAGATTACAGGTTGGAGCGGCTAATACCAATTACATTCCAAGGTCTTAAAGTAATAGTTAAACAGTGAAGTGTCCCAGTTTCTCGGTGTGTGAGTGAAACATGTCTGATAAGGATGATGACTTTTGACCACGGTGACCAAACTGTTCCGTTTCTGGACCATAATTGGTTCTAAATGGTGCATGGTATATTTTGGTGAACAATTCATAAGAAAGTAAAAATAATTCCACACCACGGCATTAAACAATATGTCTCAGGCTGCTCTAAATCACTAACTGCATCAGTTCATATAGGTAGTACTGAGTAACTATATGCCATTTTAGTAAAAGCCCTCACTAAAACCGTTTTGATCTTGGCCTTTGGTCTCATATACGTGAAAATTGAATCAGTTCATCTATCACTGATGCTGAGTAACTGTGGGCAGTTTCATAGAAATCCCTTCATTGGTTTGGAACAAAGATGTTAGGGACGTAGAAACAGCCTGTGTACTTCATGCCTCTTTCATTTAAAGGGAAAAGAAAAACAATGAATGTGTAGAAAATGTGTTTAAAAATAAACTGAAAATTAAAATCTTGATTTATTCCATTAACTTTTCTCAAAGTGTACCCACACTAGACATGGTTGCCGTGACTCGGCCAAAGTACCAGTGTCCCCAGTCCCCACTCTCTTTTTGGCCTGGACTCACATAGGGTTTCACTATCTGTGCCGAAGCACCTCTTACATTAGCATAGTTTGAACCTCACTGAACGCAATTTAGACCATTCCTCTGATTAATAGGTTCTAGATCTGATTATCGGTCTGACGGGTAATAATTTTAAGTCATTTGGTACACAATTGGCTATTATCCTCCTGTAGCCTGTTGCTTAAGAGGTCTATTGCTTTTATGGCAAGAAAAATGGCTTTTGATAGTTGCAAACATGTACCATCACACATCCTGTTCCGTGGTCTAGTACAGTCAGTGCTCACACTGTATACGAAACATGCCTGAGTCTAACTGAACTCAATAAATAAGTTCATTTTAGGATATTTGGATGGAGGTACCCACGAGCACAGAGGCTAAGAAGAAGGAGACACAGCATGTCCAAAAAGCCCTCTCGGTCTGTGGATACCCCAAATGGGCCCTGAATAGGGTGAGAGCGTCCAAGAAACGTGAGAAGAGGGAAAATGGAGTCTCTATTCCCTACGTGTCAGGACTGTCCGAGAAGGTACAGAGAATCTTCAGACTACATGACATCCCGGTTTTCTTTAAACCGGTCAACACATTACGGCAGAAACTAGTACATCCTAAAGACAAGATGCCTACAGAAAAACAGAGCAATGTAGTTTATTCGATCCGGTGCAGTGAAGGGAGCTGCAAAGAACACTACATTGGGGAAACAAAGCAGCCACTCCACAAAAGACTTAACCAACACAGAAGAGAAGCCTCAAGTGGTCCACAGTCTGCTGTACATCTGCATCTTAAATCCACCAAACACACTTTTGAGGACAGTGAGGTGAAGATTCTAAGTAGAGAGAAAGGATGGTTTGAAAGAGGGATGAAGCAAGCCATCTTTGTGATGAAAGAGAGTCCCTCACTGAATCGGAGTGGAGGCGTTAGATACATTTTGCCCGGTATTTACAGCAGCCTTTTGAAGCCATGGACTAAAGATGACACCTCGTGACCCAGTTTCACGCCTCTCGTTAGCAGGTATTTCTATTCACTAGGCTTTTAGCATTTTTATAATAAGGTTTGTTTACTGTTCTGTAGCTACAATAGGAGCCATTCACGGCCATCATAGGTAACACAGGCTCATTGGTCGAGCCCTTCTTACTATTTTTTTACCTTTTACTCAGGTAAGTATAAATAGACCCAGTTTTCTGTCCATTTCATTCAGATTGAAAATGATTTCCGGATGGAAGTCGAAACGTCTCGTTGAAGAATTAAACTGTCCAGAAGACTTTTTTGAAACTTTTTCTACTGTGGATCACTCCTGGATGAATGAGGGACTACACAGATTTATTTGGATGCCAATTAAATGTATATTAAATGTATAGCCTGATCTATGAATGGTTAAACAAACCTCTGGCACGGGTCAGACTACCTGGTTTGAGTATTTCCTGAAAGTATGTTCAACCTCAACGGCGGTCTGGATAAAGTCCATCCGCCAATGATTGGAGAAATTTATGTTAGCATTAATTCAAAAACGTAACACATTCAAAAAATAGCCTTTACTATACAATCTAATGGGAAACACTAGAAATCAGAACGGAACTTAAAGAGTTTACATATAAATTCAACTTTTTGGGGGTTCATGTCAAGTTTAAAAAGTATTCTCATAACAAAAACAAAGTGTTTTTCTATTTCCATCCATACATGCATGTTTGAGACATTTGTGAGCTCTTCCTGTCCAGTATTCAAATCCATGGACTTTTTTTGTCCACCATGTCCAGATTCTTACATTGGTAGCAAGTTATTTTGCAGCAGCATTGCAGACCATCTGCTCACGCCCAGTCCCTACAGGTCAGGAAAGTTGAATGTAAATGCACCAAAGTATATAAACAAATTAATATTTTTTTGCAAATATTACAATCCGGGCTAACGAATAGTGCCATGCTTATCTCTATATACTATGAGATAAGAACTTTTTTTAAGGCCCTTTTATTTTAGGAGGTCTCTTCCTAATCCAGTTCAGTCTCTATTGCGCACTTTTTTCCATCATGAGGTAACAGTTTATGTCGAACCCCTTCATTTTGAAACATAGGTGAGGTTTAACTGTCTCTAATGTTTTCATCACCTGAAGAGATGTAAAAGTCAACAAACAGGAAATATCACAGTTTAAAATGAGGAAAATGAGTTAAGAGGTTAAGGGTGATTAAAGTACCAGACTGTCTGATTTCTTTAATCTCTTAAGGAAATAAACGAGTTGTTCCCTGCCGACTTACTGCGGTTTATTTGAAACTCAGCAGTGGATCGAAATGTCAAATATTTATTGGAAATATAAACTGATTTCTGCTGAAGTTTTCCTTCATGTCCTCTAAAACAGTCATTACCTTCATTTTGTGTTCCAAGCTATAACGATAATACCTTTAAAACATTTTATCGGCTTACAAAGTAAATAAAATCAAGTATGTCAAGGAAAATGGTTTCCATGTGGATGAAGCTAATTTAGCTGCTTTTCCGTAAGCTAATAAAAAAACAACTAAATGCAGGCAAAGTGTTGTGGATTAAACAAAAAACAGGAACACGGAAACTTGAGATCGTTTTAGATTACATATATTTTTTTCCTGATGTTTTTTAGATGGTCATTTAAATTTATAACCAGAATAAGTCGTTACCAAGGCGATAAACAATACATCAAAACTTTATGGATAATGAATAGTTTGTTCCAACCTTTTTCAATCAAGGACCATGGTTTCAGATTTAGATTTGGTAATTTCTAATGTTACGAGACCAAAAGAATGAAAACAAAAGGAACACATTATGACGAGTCAGGAAGAGGTCTATTAAGGGAAACTATTTTTATTATTTTTTATAAGTAAGACTAATCCTTTTTTATTGATTTTACTATTGACTTCATCTGAACGGAACCAAAGAAAACACCCCAACATAATAACATTAGAAATGCGGTAGAACGGGTATTTAATCCACAACTCGAAACCTCATGTGTGATGGAAAATGTGACAGCGTTCGACTCAAATTTCAGACATATTTGGCAAAGAGAGACTTTAAACATGGCTGGAAGTTTTATCTCCAACTCAGTTTGTTCTCAGGCCATAAAAACCAAACCTCAAAACCATCTGTTATTCTCAAAAATCTCCCAAAACAATCCAAACAACAACATAGTTTCTGTTGTTTTTCAGAAACTGATGGCAATAAAAAGGATTTAACTGAAAGGAAATGTGTCTCCGTACCATCTGTTTTGTTTCTCGATGACAAAAGGATGAGACGGGTAGAAAAAAAAACTCCTAAAGCTATGCTACAGCTGCCTTTAATAAATTGAACAAGAGTTCATATTTCCCTTTGACAGGTTGTGATTTACTCTGAGCTGACCAACAGAGATGAAAGAAAGTTTTGCTTTGCATGTGCAATGGAAAGAAAAAACAACACACAGGGGAGAATTCCCTGCACATACTGTATGCAGATAATCATACACTCACACGTTGAGTGCAATACTAAAGGTTTTGGTATCAATCATATAGCAAAAAAAACCCCCAAAAAGTACAGATTATTATATCTAATATAGATCCTAACACCAATTTTGATACTGATATCAATATTGATACTGATGGTAGTATTTAATTTTTTAATATTTACTCACTCTAAACATCCCTCACTGGGGGAAATTTGTGTGCTGCACTCCTTACACCGCAGCAGGCTGCCACGAAGGCACCAGTGGTGGGAGAAACGGGGGGTTAGGTGTCTTCTCCAAGGATCCTAGACGTCCACTCAGTGGGATGCGAACCCGCGAACTATCGGTTTACTTCCAGTCCACGGGCGAATGCTCTAACCACTGAGCCACTGTCTCCAATGTCTCCAGTTATTCCTATTCCAATTTCAATACCGATATCAAATCCAATCTGAATTTTAATACCATTAATGATAATGATAAAAAGCAATTTGAAGTCACCGTTCAGTTTATTTTCTGTACTGTGTTGGAACAAAAAAAAAAAATTCTTTACCATTGGTTGTTTGTGTGTTTAATCTACCGACTATTTTGTTTGATTCTGTAAAACTAGGAAAATCAGATAAATGCAAAGTGCTTACTGTGACTTCTGTAGATATTTAGCTGTAGATTAGATTAAGCTAATATTTAAACAATAATCTTTGACACATTGTTTGCTCGTCCCGGGGGAGGGATCTCTCTTTCACGTGGATCCCCACGAGGTTTCTTATTTTTTCCCCATTGATGATTTTTTTAGGAGTTTTTCCTCACCAAGAAGGAGAGTCTAAGTGCATAAATGTGCTAGTCTTGTTTAATTAGCATTTGTTAGTTATTTTTCTTGCTGTGTATCTGTGTTAATTCATTCCTCTTTTTCTTGTGAAGCCCATTGAGACGGAAATTCTGTGATTTTGGGCTATAATAATAAAATTGAATTGAATTGAATTACTTGGTAAAAAGTTAAATAAAATATCCACATGTAAAAAAAACATGCTTCACACGTGTAACAGCTTCGTGTACGCAATGGTGGGTTGTAATCATTCACGCACAACCTTGTACAGATGCAAATGTCCTGTATCAAAAATTTTGGGCAGGAATTTATGTGACGTTAAACTCCCAATTCATTCCAATACAAATATTGAAACTGATATAGGGTTAATATTAATTGAAATACCAATAGTAATAGTAATACTAATAATAATAGTAGTGGTGGGAGACGGTCAAACAGCGGTAGAGCGGTAGAGCGCTAGCCCGCGGACCCGAAGGTCGCGGGTTGGATTCCCGCTGAGACCACCGTCTAGGGTCCTTGGAGAAGACACTTAACCCCCGCTTCGCCCACCATTGGCGCCGTCAAAGGGCAGCCTGCTGCGGTGTAAGGAGTGCAGCACACAAATTTCCCCGGTGAGGAATGAATAGAGTAATTCATTTATTTTTATTTATTTATTTAATACCAAATTAAATACTAATTTCTTTACCAGTTTTGAAAGCATAATCAATAAAGTGCACATGACACAAAAGTTAATACTAATATCATCAACAATGCCAACACCAACATTAATATCGATACCATTTAAAATAACGATATGAATACTAAACTTGATATCAAAACTAAAATCATTATTAATCAATATTAATATTAATTTTAATGTGTCAAACTTGCTTGATCATCTTGATAGCAGTATTGATACCCATACCGATACCAATTTTGACAAATACCAATGGTTATACCAACGTCAATATTTTGAAGAAAAAAAAATTGCATATCAATGGATCTTTTGGATCATTTTTCTATTTCACATTCATATAAATTGGTGTTACTTCCATTATCTATGATATTCACAAACAAGGGCTCAATTTAAATCCAAGACTAAATCTAATCAGTCACCAACACGTGTTAAATGAACATGTATTTCTCCTTCCACATGTGTAATTTACGTTCTGTCTGGGGACAAAATACGTTCATGTTTAAAGGGATGTAGTAGATTCACGTATCTGTGATTAAGTGTGTGTCAGGGGTTTAACCTGCACCCCTATATGCTAGCCACAAGGAATACCCGCATGCTGAAGAGCCCTAAAACATTCTGTTACGATCTGTCAGCCTCAAATTCCTCATGAGAACCCAAAATATTCTTGCAAGACCCATTACCACAGTTTTTATTGCATTATGCCACCAAAAATCTGCAAACGCAGACGAGCTAGCAAACACGCAATCACTTACTCAGGGAAGTCAGAGCAAAGCTGTTATTAAACCGGCTGGGAGGCTGAAATATGGGCAGGCACGGAGCTAACAAAGCATTTTGGGTTAAAAAAAAAGAGGAGACAGCTTCCTATAAAATTCTGAAATAAGCAGTTGTAATGATACAAACTCCATGAGCTGGGGTTACAGTATGTGAGTAAAAAAACCAAAGCACTTATTTTGTTTTTGTTTTGACTTGAAGAACCATAAAAAGGAGCTGAGCGGCACTGCTGTAAGGAGACAGAGAGCCTTGGGAGGTCTGGCGATTTGCTACAGCTGCGTATTTACTTACTGAGGACATTTCCCTTCAGTGAAAAGTAGCGTTTTAGATACGGGCCAAACGGGCAGCTCATTTGGCTCCAAAGGTAGTTTCATTCAAAAGAAAGGCAGACATTTTAAGCAAACCAAGACATCTTCTTTCCAGCAGACTTTTATTGTTGCGGTCCCCTTCTCTGATGTTAGCATGTTTACTTTGAAGATGTGAGCGTGCACTCAGTCATTTTCTCCTTGTGGGAACCTGTAATGCGGTCTGATCGCTGTTAGGAGTGCAGACACACAAAGAGACATCTGCGCTTTGCCCCCGGTCATACCTCTGAATGGCTTTGTCTTCCAATAACTCATTATGACTCACACACAGACTAATGTCTAACTCATAAGATTAATGTTCTAAACACAGGATGTGCTGGTGCTAGTGTAATATCAACACAAAATCACCAGAACATTTGCATTCAGTCAATTAGGGAAAGGAAGAGGACGGGCGTGCAGACAGAAGGAAAAGTCCTCAGGCTGTTTTTAGAGTCTTTAAAGTAACAAAAACTAAAATTAAAGCCATAAGGTAAATGATTAAATGAACGTAGGCAAGATAATACACCAGAGGGCAATGGGTTTTTGCACAATTACGCAATGTTTTTGTACAATTATTTTGTCATGTGGCTGACTGCTCCAGAGTGGTGCACGTTCTTAGGTCCCCTCTGTGTTTAGGCTTGGGGAATTTCACTGGTCTGACAAGAAACTCTGTGTTCTGCATGTTGGCTGTGTTTTTTTTAAAAATAGAATTTATAGTGAACCTATTATCTACGTATTATTGGGTAGGAGACTTTATGTTACAGAAACAGCATTTGACCTCGTATTCTACCACACCATATGATATTCTATTGCTCTGTGCTCTGTTTGTAGAGACTAAGAGTACAGTTGACTTATTGTGCCTCATCGTGCCGGATGTAGAAATATTACATGCTCCTATAGAAAGAAAAAAACTGGGCCACAATCCATAAGATTGTAGTCCAAAGTGAAGAGAAAATTTTTTTCAAACAAAGTTCTTCAAGTCCAGACTTCTTGGTCCCCAATGCACAGAAAGCTGATCTCCTGAATGCCTTGTTTGACAATCTACCATATCCTTAGTGAAAAGGCTGGATAGTAGCCCAGAAGGATCTACATTACAGAAACCCACACCTCATAAAACACTGATTCAGAACTGGATAAATCTTTGCTTTCAAGCTTTTTATGTCAAAGTCTGACTCGGCTGTCAAAATGTCACAGCTGAAATGGAGACTCATCAGAGTCTGTTGCCTCAGTTTCCTGCTCTCAGTTGGCTGTTGTGGCAAGATAATCCCAGTAAGTCAGCAGTTATTTTCTCCAAAATACTCAGACCAACTTGTCGGAGGAACAGTACATTCAAACTCACACAAACTCTGTTTTTCGTCAAACTCAAGAAAGGAATTCTAATTAGCAATAGATGCATAAATGTGAGCTATTGTGACGTTTATGTCTGATTTAAATTACAGTAGAATAAATATCTAATAAACCAATTGCCTGTTTTAAGATATATGTACAAGACCATTAATGTGTGCATGTTTTTTTAAAGAATTATTCTTCTGCGCTCTAAACAAGAAAAAGTCGACATTAAGGTACAGAATGAAATGCCTCCTCCTGGTTCATGTTGCAAACTCTACTAATAACGAATAATTTAGATCTATGGATTAACAACATTAAAATAGTCACACATATCGGGTTTTTAAATTTTGTCACCTCGACTTTTGTGACATCACTTTGAGAACCTCATCAGTTCACTTATACATGGCACTGAAAAACTAAGGGTAGCTTGATTCATAGTAGAAAAAAGTTACAAAAAAGTCTTCTGGACAGTTTAATTCTTAATCGAGACGTTTCGACTTCCATCTGGAAATCATTTTCAATCTGAATGAAATGGACTGAAACCTGGATCTATTTATACTAACCTGAGTAAAAGGTAAAAAAATAGTAAGAAGGGCTCGACCAATGAGCCTGTGTTACCTATGATGGCCGTGAATGGCTCCTATTGTAACCACAGAACAGTAAACGAACCTTATTATAAAAATGCTAAAAGCCTTCACTGCACCGGAAGGTAGCTGCAAAGAACACTACATTGGGGAAACTAAGCAGCCACTCCACAAAAGACTTTACCAACACAGAAAAGAAATCTCAAGTGGTCCACAGTCTGCCGTACATCTGCATCTTAAATCCACCAAACACACTTTTGAGGACAGTGAGGTGAAGATTTTAAGTAGAGAGAAAGGTTGGTTTGAAAGAGGGGTGAAGGAAGCCATCTTTGTGATGAAAGAGAGTCCCTCACTGAATCGGAGTGGAGGCGTTAAATACATTCTGCCCGGTATCTATAGCATCCTTTTGAAGCCATGGACTAAAGATGACACCTCGTGACCCAGTTTCACGCCTCTTGTTAGCAAGTAATTTCTATTCACTAGGCTTTTAGCATTTTTATAATAAGGTTCATTTACTGTTCTGTGGCTACAATAGGAGCCATTCACGGCTATCATAGGTAACACAGGCTCATTGGTCGAGCCCTTCTTACTATTTTTTTACCTTTTACTCAGGTTAGTATAAATAGATCCAGTTTTCTGTCCATTTCATTCAGATTGAAAATGATTTCCGGATGGAAGTTGAAACGTCTCGATCAAGAATTAAACTGTCCAGAAGACTTTTTTGTAACTTTTTCTACAATGGATCACTCGTGGATGAATGAGGGACTACACAGACTGGTAGCTTGATTCAAATTTTTTCAGTGGTTTGGGAGATTAAGTGATCACAAAAACCTGCAGAGGCACGAATACACGGACAGTGTGAGTGTTCAACGCCTCCCCCACATTTTGTGGGCATCGACATAAAAACCTGAGGATCCATCCTTTCAAAACGGTTTTTAATCATCACCATTTTATTGTTACTTTTGTACTATGGTTTTATTGGCTGGTTTTATTAACTAATTTGTATTCTGAGGAATTTTTATTATTATTATTATTTTCCCCTCATGTTTGCGGTGAGGTCGGTTGTAATGAGCCAGACACTGATTGTAGCCGTTAAAACAAGTCTGAATATTTCTAATTTATTTATATCTCTTCCATTTACATTCCAGTTTGTTCTCCTGATCACTTTATGCCTAATGAAAAACCACAAAGCCGGAGAGGAGGGACTTGCACTTAACAGCACACAAAAAAAAAACCTTCAATCAACCAAAGAAGCGGCATAATGAAGATGTGAATTTGCCGACAAGTGTGTCTACACGTGTGTGTGTGTGTATGTGTGTTTGAACACAAATGTCTGTCCATTTAGGAGCAGAAAAAAGCAGGTCTCTGTAGCATCACCATGAACAATGAGGCCAATCAGTCTCTGGGATCAAGGCTGATTAAACGATGAGCTCGCAGTAGGGGTGTGTGTGTGGTGATATCTCAGTGAGAGACAATGAAATGCAGTCGTAGACAGAAGCCATGAGTGTTTTTTCAAAGACAGGCTGAGTGAGCTCTTGTGCTAAAGCGGCATTCGAGGAGCAGGAGAACAAGAAGTCATTTCCCAAAACAATCGGACTTCTCTATCTTGATAGCCTTGAAAGGCATGAGCCCCACATCAACTGGAGGTTGTAAAATTGTGCTATCCTCATTACTCTCAGTGGAGTGAAGAGAGAAAGACTGTCAGGCAGGCTAATGAGCTAGTTAAGGTGGCAGTAAATGTCATTCCTCCTCTGGCAGGCCCCGGGCTGCAATACCGCTACAGGCCATTACCTGGGGAGGAACGCAGAAAGCTTGCATCAGCACTTACCCAACTGCCCAAAACTCTTCTCAAACACGCACACACACTAACACACACAGTAAAGGAAGAAGATAGTATGGACCGTGCTGTACGCTTGTAAAACTGCACCACAGCTCAGCGATGTAACAAGCATCTCGCTAAAAGCTTGAGTGGTCTATGTTGATGAAAAAGAGAACGAGACGTCGTCTTTAGTCGTTTTTAATCGTCTTTCCATCGACTGAAACTTTAATGAGCAAAAAGCTTTTCTGGCTGCTTTCCATTCACATGTTGCTGGCTGGTTAGCTGCCAGGCCAGCCAGCTTGACCTTTACTAATTTATTCTCAAGTCCATTCGGGAGGATTAGATTTCCAAAGTGGATCACTTTGAGTTTCCAGGAGAAAGAGTTTGAGGTTTGACATCAATGTAAAACCAAAAATGTTGTAATAATAATAAACTAACTGGAATTAAAATGTCAGAAATATTTTTATCTATCAGAATAAAACCGGCAAAAATATTAAATTGTCCTCATTCATCTAAGTTTTGCACAGAATTGTGTAAATTTTAGGTGCACCGGAGGGCATTTGGCATTTTTGGTCTAGAAAAGGTGGAATTTTGTTAAATGCAGCAGGAGAAAACAAACAAAGTTAATTCTAATGAATAACCCTACGTATATTCAGATCCATTCTCAGTCACACTCCTTTTTACAAGGCAAAGGCATAGAGGACGGCAAACATGAAAAATCTCACTGAACAGATGAAAGCGTTTACAGGTTAATCATTTTTCGGTATAAACACAGCAAAAAGTGATTTGCTGCCAAAAAGTGATTGTCTTGTATTGTCTGCACCGCCTCTACCTTAGAGCAATTATTTTGCAAGGATTTAATTTGGTCAAATGATCAACTATGATCAACTAAAAATGTTGCGGTTAGCGTTATTTACATTGCGGCAATGACAGTCCATATCACAACAAAAATTTTATTGGCATTTCAGTGCTTTTTTTTTATGTCTATTTCTATAATATTTGATATGTATGAGCAGACACATGAGCTCATATGAGGTCATTCGCAGGTCAAAGTAAAACTGACTCCACTTATTCAGCAGTGATCCAATCACATCAAAGGGCTCAAAGGTAAAAAAAAGACTTTAACTCATCTTTTTATTCCTCCAACACCTTAAATGGGGTGAACAGAAAGAGCCGGTATAAATGTAGAGACTTGGTGTGAAAGTGTCAGGTTTATTTTTCTCTGCTGATGTTTCAGATCAAGACAGTGGCTCACATGCATGAGAAAGCCTGACACTTTGGTGGTCTCCTGATAGTTATTTTTCTCCTGCTTGGCTTGGCTGGAACATTGAATCAGAGAAAAACCAGCATCGGAACAGATGCTGAAAATATACCGGCTTCCAGATGCACACTTTGACACACCTCACAGATAAGTGAGAAACAAATCCTTTTCTTTTTTAACAAATAAACTTTCTCTGGTTTTAAATAAATCCCTTGAGCTTTGTCATTTAAATACAGTTACACTCTGCCCCCTCTGTGAATCTAGTGATGCCCATATGGTCCACACTGGATTAGGCAAAGAGACTGGGAACAATGGGGAGGCCTCAGGAAACATTAAAAACCTATTAACAGCAAATCTGAAGCCCCTTACAACAACATTATGCTAATATTTTATTCCACTTGAGATGAACTAAATGAATAAAAAGCTGTAATAAAAAGAGAGCAAGGAAGGGTCAGCGGTCTGCTCCAGGTTTGTGGAGCTCCCTAACATCTACTTATCTATTACACAGACATAGATTCAGCTGAGACTGGACGAGAATGGAGAAAAGGCCAGAGAAACTGCAAACAACACAAGACAAAGGTCAGTGTTGTGGAAAACATGGAGTCTGCCATTAAAGCGATTCAGTTCAGCTTTCACACTCAACCAGCAGAAACGCACTGCCGAGGCGAGGGGAGCATACAAAAAGATCTGAGATGAGATAGAAAATGGAGGAAATAATAAGAAAGACAAGGAGAAAATGCAGGCTGAGATGCCAGTTGAAAATAATAATAATAAAAGAAATTTCTGCACTACATCCAATACAGCTGGTTAAGTTTCTCGTTTCTCTTTTTTTTTCTTTTCCTCGCTCATGGAATGGGCGTAGTGGGCTATCCTGCCAACAAAGGTCATTGTTTTAAGGCAAATGCACATACACTACATCACAAATCAGCTTTCTCTTCACCATAACGTACCAATGCAACATTCTAATTATCGCGGACACTCGACCAATCTGTCCATCCAACTTCCAGTTCATCCTTCCTTCAATTGTGAGCAAGACTCATCCACTTGAGACAAGACGCGATCCCACTCCCCTCACTTCTCATTAAAGCTGAAACAACTAATCGAATTAATCGATTATAATTGATTATTGAAATAGTTGTCGACTAATTTAGTCATCGATTAATCGTTTAGAAAGTTTTTGCTGTCAACTGCACCTAATATTACACAACTTGATTGTTTTTTGTGTATTTTTACTCATGTTAACCTAGGCCATTTTTGTTTGGTACTATACCTCTGAACAAGGTTAAATTTGCAAATCTAAAACTGTTAACGATTTCTTGTTTTTAAATGTGATCCTGGATGGTCAACAGTTTACATTTTATGTTTTTTTAGCCAGTACTATAAAACACATTTTATGGGCGCTTGTGATTTACCTTTACTGTATACAGTAAGTAGATTTATTATTTTATATTTGCTGTAGAAATGGTAATATTCTCCCTCTTTATTTCACAGAAAGATTAACATTTTTACTTATTAGAATGAGCCCAACGTGTTGTTTAAGTGGTTATGAGTTGTGTTTTGCATAACTACATTCAATAAAATGCCAAAAATCTATAATTTATTAAGTTGTCAATTTTACCCGATTAATCGATTAATCGAGCCAATAATCGCCAGATTAATCGATCATCAAAATAATCGTTAGTTGCAGCCCTACTTCTCATTGAGGACCACTAGTTTAGGATTTACAGCCAACCAACAATATCCCAGTTCTTTGCCATTATGCAGTTCGTGCAGTTGATTCTGCGCCACTCCGCCAGTGACTCGGGGCTAATCTGAGGAACGTCACCCCTCCGCCCCTTTGAAGTTGAACCTATAACAGCTTTTTTTTTTCTTGTTTATATTAAACACTCCACTGATTTCTTTAAGAAAGCGCCTGCTTGTTATTCACATGTAACAGAACCACTTGGACAATTATAGATGTCTTTATTTCAATGTGAAACATAGATGTCAGATTACAGGGCAGCAGGGATGACAGGCACATCAACATAGCATCAATAAACCGCTGCCGCCACAATAAAAGGCAAGAAGGAATCTCTTCCTGATGAAGGGGAAGGATACGGCCCTCAGGGAACCAGGTGTCTCTCTTTAATGGAGCCAAGCGGAGTCTAACGTAGGTTAATGAGCTCTACAGACCCCCAGAGGAGAGAAGCATTATAGGCTATATGAGATCCCTTCTCATCGCTATATTCCTTCATTTGTGTCAGACCCTGGGAGAGAACCGAGGAACAAAGGACATAACGGTGGAATGGAAGAAGAGGTGTAAAGGAGTCAGAGAGGGACAGACAGAACAGAGCTGGAGAAAAAGCAAGGTTTGCCAGCTTTTTCAATCAATTACCTGCATGTGAGTCCCTATAAGAGCTCTGATGCCAAAGGAAGGCCCGAGCATACCTTAAAGCTTAGCGAGAAGCAATCTAACCAGGAACAGACTCCATACGACAACAAACCAAACCACACGGACACACAGGAAAGTCGACACTTTACATATTAAAGCTCAGCAAGAAGGGGGAAAAAAAGCCCGTGGTAACATAAAATTGTAATGAAGAACAGGCTCAGAGAGAGTAAAGCATAAAAATAAAAAAAAAAAAACGGAGGGCTGGAGTTGTGGTGGAAGGAGGAGTAACTTTAATTACAAATTACATTTAAAAGCGGTATGGATCATCTTTCAATGCTGCTTAGAAACTCTCTGTGGACATGGGTTAGGACTTGCATGGGTTTTTTTTAGATTTCTTTGTCTCTAAATACTAGAAATACTTCATTGTCATTAAAACCAGGAAGTCAAAGTGACTGGCAGACTCTGGGCCAATTGTTTTAGTTCACCACACGAAAATGATTGGCTGAGATTTTCAATGTCTCACAGAGTTGGTAGTTAATTATAATGTATTTTTAATTTTCACCAGTGGTGGATGAAGTACTCACTTTTTGTACTTAAGTAAAAGTATAGATAATTAGGCAAAAAATTTACTTAAGTAAAAGTAAAAGTACCAATAAAAAAAATCTACTTAAGTAAAAGTACAAAAGTAGTTGGTGTAAATTGTACTTTTTAAGTAAAAAGTAAAAGTATTCGATCATAATTCAAACGTGCTATAGGGTGTCACCATGGTAACCAGGATGAATACCCTGCAGGGGTGTGACCCCCCTCTCCTGCCTCTTTTGGTCCACAAAAAAAATAAATAAATAAAATAAAAGGAAAGGGGACAAGTCAAGCTATCCCCTAGAAGGGCCAGTGAATGGGCACCAAAATGGAGGAAAATGACACTTATTTTTTAAAATGTTTTGGGGGCGAGGCCCCCAGTCACTATATATTGGCTTTGTCAAAGCCCCACCCCCTTTGGAAAATTCTAGATCCGCCCCTGCTCTGTGTAATGATGGCTCAACTTTTTATTTAGAAGTAAACACAACGAACAACGATCTTCTGACTCTTTTTAATTTGTAATATATTTGATGTTAGGTTTTTGGCGCTGAATGAATGCAGAAAATGTTTCTCGATTCATTACTTCTTTTCCCGATCAACTGCTTCTTTTGATTTTGGCGATGCGGCTTCAAGATGCGCTAAAAAACCTGTGTATTTTTCAAATTCCTGAACCAAAATGTAACAAAAAATGTAAAACCCCCTTTAAAAAGTAGTAAAGTAAAAGTACAGATATTTGCTCTAAAAATGTAGTGAAGTAAAAATAAAAGTACCGGTCTTAAATTTTACTTAAATAAAGTACAGATACACAATTTTTTTACTTAAGTACAGTAACGAAGTACATTTACTTCGTTACATTCCACCACTGAGTTTTACTATACCTATTTATGAAGCAGATTTAAGTGATTTTGCAACAAATGAATGTAAAAATATTTTCCACACTATTTTAAACCCAAATTTCACATCTCTGGTGAGTTTTTTAGATGCCTGTTGTGGTTTCACATATTTTTCTCTTCATCATCCTCTCAGATGTGACTTAATCTCTTTCTTAGCTGTCTGGCTCCCGTGCTCCCTGCTGTATGAACTTAGAGCACACAGCCATCTGAGCGTGCTGTCTTTCAGTACATCCAAGACACATGCACATTTTGATTTGAGCTTTTTGCCACTGAGGTGTGCCGAAAGCCAGTGAAAGGTTGGAGGAGAGCAGCAAAAAATAAGCAAAACAGTGAGGACTGAGGAGAAAGATTAGAAGGTGACTTGGGCAGAAACGTGAAAAGAAAAGGATACGTTTCAAGCAGGTTTGTATAAAGGAGCAGAGAGCAGAATGTGGTCTGAGACACAGTCCCACATTCCAGCCATGATCCTTTATAAACCCTGTCTGTTACTGCAAATCTGATATGGAAATAAGAGACCAGAAGGGGGCTTCTTGTGGCCTTAGAAGGGATTGTAGCCCGGCCTGGATGGATCCAACATGAAAAGCCACGGGAATGAAAAACATAGAGGGGGCAAAAAGAAGGATGAAATGAAAATTTTTTAAGAACACAGGGAATAAAAAGCATTGAAGACAATGGAAGTAGATTGAGTTATCAAAAAAACATGAACATGTTTATTTATATTCTGTTAAGTTCCAACTTTATGATATCAGAGGCGTTGTACTAAGATACATATCCAGTTACTCAGGAAAGTATTCAAATATGTAAGACATGCAGTTAAAATGTAATTTGTTAAAACACCAAAGAAAAATAACCAATGATGACCCACAGGGCTCTCTACTGGGACCTTCTTTTTTCTTCTATAAAGAAGGGATCTCTGTGAAATATTAAGAATTTTGTGTTTGTGAATAATCAGTGGTGGATGAAGTACTCACTTTTTGTACTTTGTACTTAAGTGAAAGTACAGATAATTAGGCAAAAAATTTACTTAAGTAAAAGTACCAATAAAAAAAATCTACTTATGTAAGTAAAAGTACAAAAGTAGTTGGTGTAAATTGTACTTTTTAAGTAAAAAGTAAAAGTATTCGATCATAATTCAAGTGTTATTTTTTGTGCTATAGGGTGTCACCATGGTAACCAGGATAAATACTCTGCAGGGGTGTGACCCCCTTCTCCCGCCTCTTTTGGTCCACAAAATAAATAAATAAATAAAAATAAAAGGAAAGGGGACAAATCAAGCTATCCCCTAGAAGGGCCAGTGAAAGGCCCGCCAAAATGGAGGAAAATGACACTTATCTTTTAAAATGTTTTGGGGGGGAGGCCCCCCCAGTCACTTTATATTGGCTTTGTCAAAACCCCGCCCCCCTTTGGAAAATTCTAGATCCGCCCCTGCTCTGTGTAACGATGGCTCAACTTTTTATTTAGAAGTAAACACAACAAACAATGATCTTCTGACTCTTTTTAATTTGTACTAGATTTGATGTTAGGTTTTTGGCGCTGAATGAATGGAAAATGTTTCTCGATTCATTACTTCTTCTCCCGATCAACTGCTTCTTTTGATTTTGGCGATGCGGCTTCAAGATGCACTAAAAAAAACCTGTGTATTTTTCAAATTCCTGAACGAAAATGTAACAAAAAATGTAAAACACACTTTTAAAAAATAGCGGAGTAAAAGTACAGATATTTGCTCTAAAAATGTAGTAAAGTAAAAGTAAAAGTACCGGTCTTAAATTTTACTTAAGTAAAGTACAGATACACAATTTTTTTACTTAAGTACAGTAACGAAGTACATTTACTTCGTTTCGTTCCACCACAGTGAATAATGGTTTCTCCCACCAATGGTGCCATCATGGCTGCCTGCTGCGGTGCAAGGCAACACATAAATTTCCCGGTTGAGAAATAATAAAGTACGTAAAAACCACATTTAAATGAAATATGCGCTAGCTTTGCTAACTTGAGGCTCTTTATGTTTGCAGCCTCAAACAAGATGAACTCTGCATTGAGAGCGAGAGAAGGGGGTTCACATCATTAAAAATAAAAATGTGTTACATATATTTATAATCTTTTTCAGTGAAGAACAAATAAGACTTGATCATCGTCCAACTTCTGTTCTTTGTCTACAAGGTGTGAACCTGAAAAAAACAATTAAAAAACTCTCACGTCTCCCTCGTAGCATTAGCCTCCACCATCAGAAAACACAACTTTGGTGAAGTTTACATTTCCAACCAAAGCTCAACAACTGCTGTTGCATTGTTTTATTTTCCTCCTTTTGTACTACAGTGTGTTTAGCTCCAACAGTCAAGATGTTCAGACAGTGTGAGCCAACAACCTGCTGAGAAACCCGATCAGCCACGCTAATCTGATCAGCCGCACTTTGTTCCAGTGTGTCTCATTTAAAGAGGACAGTGCTCCCAGCATGGTGTAACCCAAACACCATCCTATCCGCTTACAGCCGAGGACTCTCACAACCCAACCAACACCTCTAAACCAGCTAGCATAGCTGCACCCAAAGGCTCTTCCAGACACAGCAATCTGGACTCATTAGGGTGAAAACTCATGACACAAGTGTTTCTCATTTCCTAACCGGTTAGAAGGCAAACCCTCCACCAGCCCTGTAAATTTCTGCATGTACATGCTCATGTGTGATGAAACTCTCTTGAAATAGGGTGAAATGAAAACTGTCTTCTGAATGAATGATCAAGGGAGTTTTTAGACACATCCTACATACAAATAAGGGGGTAACGGTTTCATTTTACAGGCGTGAATTAAGGATGGGGTATTGTGCTTTGAGGGGTGTGGGCAGTGGTGGAACGTAACGAAGTATGTACTTCGTTACTGTACTTAAGTAAAAAAAATGTGTATCTGTACTTTACTTAAGTGAAATTTAAGACAGGTACTTTTACTTTTACTTCACTACTTTTTAAAAGTGTGTTTTACATTTTTTTGTTACATTTCCGTTCATGAATTGGAAAAATACACAGGTTTTTTAGCGCATCCTGAAACCGCATCGCCAAAATCAAAAGAAGCAGTTGATCGGGAGAAGAAGTCATGAATCGAGAAACATTTTAGTACAAATTAAAAAGAGTCAGAAGATCGTTGTTCGTTGTGTTTACTTCTAAATAAAAAGTTTAGCCATCATTACACAGAGCAGGGGCGGATCTAGAATTTTCCAAAGGGGGTGGGGCTTTGACAAAGCCAATATATAGTGACTGGGGGCCTCGCCCCCAAAACATTTTAAAAAATAAGTGTCATTTTCCTCCATTTTGGTGCCCATTTACTGGCCCTTCTAGAGGATAGCTTGACTTGTCCCCTTTCCTTTCCTTTTGTTTTATTTATTTATTTTTTTGTGGACCAAAAGAGGCAGGAGAGGGGGGTCACACCCCTGCAGAGTATTTATCCTGGTTACCATGGTGACACCCTATAGCACAAAAAATAACATTTGAATTATGATCGAATACTTTTACTTTTTACTTAAAAAGTACAATTTACAACAACTACTTTTGTACTTTTACTTAAGTAGATTTTTTTATTGGTACTTTTACTTTTACTTAAGTAAATTTTTTTGCCTAATTATCTGTACTTTTACTTAAGTACAAAAAGTGAGTACTTCATCCACCACTGGGTGTGGGGCAATACTTTTCTGTCTCACTGTCTCGCTTTAAACAGACGTAATACTTTTGTGTGAGCTCAGAAATGTGATCACTGTATAATTATATTTATTCAGTTTTATTTTATGTTTTGATTATAAATTTCCCTCCTCTTGCTCCTAGCCTAGTCCAACTCCCTGGCGGCGTGCACAACATAGCATAAATCTTGTTTTAAACTGCAAATAAAATATAAAGTGCATCAAGTTAGCAAAGCTAGCACAATTATATAATCTCTTATTTTGTTGCTTTTATATAAACATGTGAGAGGGAGGGACAGCAGTACCTGATGGGAGAGACTGAGCGTGATCAGAGCACGTGAGCTAAAGTACTCTCCTGTCTAGTGTTTGAATACCATTTGGAAAGTAGGTTGTTCTTTGTCACGGATCTTGTTCTCCGCCACGCCCACATCCTCACGCTTGGTTCCAACATAATAATATAATAAAGCATGTGCAATTTTTGCTAACTTGATGCACTTCAAACTCATTTTTCAAATGAGATTTTGGCTGTGCGCATGTATTTACCCGTGCACATGCATGTAATGTGAAACAAGAAAAAGGGGAAATTCACAGTCAAAAATCAAAATGAATGTACCAACGAGTGTTTGTTTCTGAGCTAAAATGAGCTGCAATGTTTATTTATATGCACTGTGAGATTAAAAAAAAATTACCCAACAAAAACACTAAACACCCTTTTTGAAAAAGATTTGCATAATTTGCTCAAAGGATAAATCCCAAACATGAAGATGATGCAGATGATGTCCACGCCCCTTGATCCAGACATCTAACACAAAGCGAACCTTAACACCACCTCGTTTTTCTGCCAACTACTGATCACAGTTAGCTAATTTAGGCCAAACATACACGCGCACACACACACACACACACCTCCTCCTCCACGCTTTCACCCCACTGAGTAAACAGCTGCTTCCGGCAGTGCCAAACTGTGGCTGCCAAATGCACCAAAACACTTAAGTGAGTGACAGTAACACGTTATTCCCCACAGAAATGGCCGGCTAAGAGGAATGTTGATGGTTTACTGCTGCGCTGTGATTTCATCAAATTATCACGTCTGTGCTTTGACTAAGAAAAGAAATCCAGCCTGACACTAACGGCTCATGGCGAAGTCTCACCTAGAGTCTGGCCCTGACCCTTGCGTTTATTCAAGTTACCAGAGGCCCCGATAATGTTTTTCCAACCGCTACTCATTACAGTTTAATGAATAACAGCAGTGCCTGAGTTGACCTGTGACTGAAGGAGGACTTCAGCTCCTGCTCCCTTCCTTTGATTTTTTGACCTTTTTGTGCTTTTTTTTTTTTTTTTAATCCACTTTTTAGTGATGCAGGTGCTTTGCGAAATCACATGAGACCTTTGGCTTTTCTTCCGACCTCAGGTGCTCCAAAGTGTCTCTGAACTTTGACTCTTATTTAAACTCAATGAGTACATCTGCTCTATCCCAACATTTCACACAGAGAACATAAATGCTTGGTGTTTCTGGGATCTCATACGCTACTATTTACAATCTATCATAACTTCAAAAAAGTCTGTGTTGAGCAAAATATATATATATATATATATATATATATAAAATGGGACAAAAAACTGTGTAAAACATTAGACTTTTGAAAAAAATACAATCACATTTCAAGAAAACCATTTGTTATAACCATACATAATTTCCAATCACAACAAAAAGTTTACATAGTGTTCTATAGTAGAAAGTTTCAAAAAAGGTTTCAAAAAAGTCTTCTGGACAGTTTAATTCTTCAACGAGACGTTTCGACTTCCATCCGGAAATCATTTTCAATCTGAATTAAATGGACTGGAAACTGGGTCTATTTATACTAACCTGAGTAAAAGGTAAAAAAATAGTAAGAAGGGCTCGACCAATGAGCCTGTGTTAATTTAAGATGGCCGTGAGTGGCCCCTATTGTAGCCACAGACCAGTAACCTATTATAAAAATGCTAAAAGGCTAGTGAATAGAGAATACCTGCAAACGAGAGGCGTGAAACTGAGTCACGAGGTGTCATCTTTAATCCATGGCTTCAAAACGCTGCTATAGATACCGGGCAAAATGTATCTAACGCCTCCACTCCGATTCAGTGAGGGATTTTCTTTCATCACAAAGATGGCTTCCTTCACCCCTCTTTCAAACCAACCTTTCTCTCTACTTAGAATCTTCACCTCGCTGTCCTCAAAAGTGTGTTTGGTGGATTTAAGATGCAGATGTACGGCAGACTGTGGACCACTAGAGGCTTCTCTTCTGTGTTGGTAAAGTCTTTTGTGGAGTGGTTGCTTTGTTTCCCCAATGTAGTGTTCTTTGCAGCTCCCTTCACTGCAAAGAAGGGAGCTGCCCCTACAAGAGGGGCCATTCACGGCCGTCTTAAATTAACACAGGCTCATTGGTCGAGCCCTTCTTACTATTTTTTTACCTTTTACTCAGATTAGTATAAATAGATCCAGGTTTCAGTCCATTTCATTCAGAT
Source organism: Neostethus bicornis (assembly GCA_902685375.1). Classification (NCBI taxonomy): domain Eukaryota; kingdom Metazoa; phylum Chordata; class Actinopteri; order Atheriniformes; family Phallostethidae; genus Neostethus; species Neostethus bicornis. Next base: position 3,895,590 of record LR738550.1, read on the forward strand.
TGAAAATGATTTCCGGATGGAAGTCGAAACGTCTCGTTGAAGAATTAAACTGTCCAGAAGACTTTTTTGAAACTTTTTCTACTATGGATCACTCCTTGATGAATGAGGGACTACACGGATACTGTTCTATATTTTTGTGATGAAGTGTGTTAACTGCATACAAATCTTGCAACGCAATCTAAGTGGAATCTATGATTCATTTTATTTTGTGTCAAAATGTGGACATTTTTCTCAGATATCCTTTTTTTTAATTTTGAAACATGATGCACGACACATCATGAATCATGTTTATGCCATAAATACAATGTAAAGTGTATCAAGTTCGTCAATACTAATTTCATACTACTAACGCTAATTTATACTAAAATATCAAAACAATGCCAAAAAAAATTCTCTTACCAGCTACACTTTTGCTTTTAGTGCTTAAAAACACGACAAGTTTCTCATATTTACATGCCTACTGTATTTGTTTATGGAAAGATTTATTAAGTACCGCTTGGTTCGGTCTGGTGATCATGTAATGTTTCCTCAAGAAACCTGAAACTAACTAACTAAGAAGATTACAGTCTGTACAATAAAATCAAATGGCTATTCCACACATATCAGTGTAGGATGTAGTGCGGTATCTGAATCTATTTACAGATTAGTTTCTTGATGCAGTAGATTCGTGGGTTCAAATGCTTTCATTAGTATTGATTTCTTACTCAGATGAAACTTTAAATACTTAAATTGTGGAATCTAATGAGTATAAATTTGTTAAAGTTGGCAAATGTGCAAAGTCTTAGTGACTGTTTATGTCCTGTAGACACATACCGTAATTTCACGGTCATAAGGCGCACCTAAAAGTCTAAAATTTTCTTCAAAATGAGCGGTGCGCCTTTTCGTGCGGTGCGCCTTGTGTGTGAGAAAAAGCGGACCTAAAGGAAAACGCGGTGCTCGTGAGGCGGACCTGAAAGAAAACACATGAGAACGTTAAAGAGTGAAGTGTGAGCGGTGTGGGAGCGATGGATGACCAAAGGGGACCACAGTTTCACGAAGGGTGGAAGGCAGCGCCGGGCGAGTTACGCTACAGTTTGCCAATGGATTGTAGATGCTTGGACTAACGTGTCTGCTGGTACTGTTATCCGAGCGTTCGCAAAAGCTGGTATCCTTTCTGAGGAGCCGCACAGGACAGACAGTGACTTTGACACCGAGGAGCGAAGTGGACCTGCTCTGTTGGATTTTGCGCAGCTGTTCGATTCCAAAACAGAGGATGAGGACTTTGACGGATTTGAATAAGGACAACGTATTACCGGTAATGTGCTTGTTTATACTACTTAAATAAAGCACAACCAAACTCAGTTTTGCTCCTGATCTATTTTTTAATACGCACATTTGCATGCGTACGTGTTGTTGTAAGGCGGTGTGTGACTGAGACTGCGCCTTTTCGTACGGTGCGCCCTATGTGTGTGTAAAATACAGCAACGGCGCACAAAACTGAGGCTGTGCCTTTTCGTACGGTGAGCCTAATGGCCGTGAAATTATGGTACATCTATACAAATCCAAAACTTTTTTGTACACATGACATACACAGAACAATTAACAAGATGAAAAAGTTCTATTTTGCTTTCTTCTTTCATGTTAGAAGAGTCAATATTTGGCAGATTTTTTTAAATAAAAATTTATTGGTGCCAATTGGCAAAAATTTTTGGAGATGTTTTGAAAGAGCGCAAAATTGTATGATTCAATTAGCCTACTGATAAATTGGTCAGGCCCTAAAAGAAATCTCTAAAAAATCCTCCTCTAAAAAGAAACGTAAAGGATAAAACTAAGCTTTTTTTGTATTTCTTAAAATTAAAATATTGATTCCTCCGCAGGGTGGCTGGGCTCTCACTTAGAGATCGGGTGACTAGCTCTGCCATCCAGGAGGAGCTCGGTGTCGAGCCGCTCCTCCTCCAGGTCGAGAGGAGCCAGATGGGGTGGTTCGGGCATCTGGTCAAGATGCCCCCCGAGCGCCTCGCAGGCGGGGTGTTTCGGGCTTGTCAACCGGGAGGAGACCAAGAGGCAGACCACCGACCCGCTGGAGAGACTAGGTCTCACGGCTGGCCGGGGAACGACTTGGGATCCTTCCAGGTGAGCTAGAGGATGCAGCCGGGGAGAGAGAGGCCTGGGCTGCCCGTTTGAGGCTGTTGCCCCCGCGACCCGACCCCGGAACAAGCGGAAGATGACGGAACAGAAATATTATTTGGCATATCAGTCACAATGAATGATATCCAAATGGTTGTGAGAAGACTGAACGAGTATATCATAGAAATACTTGCTGAAGGCTTCTTGTAAACACCATGATCACAGAAATACATTAAACAATGTTGTCACCAAAGCACGCTTAACTGTAAAGGAACTGATAGCTGCTGATGTGTTGTATGAAGAAAGAGAAAGAGGAGCAGTAAAACTGTCTCACTATCAGACAGAAACATTACCCGCTGTCACACTCACTTTGCCTCGGCATACACAACAGTTTAGTGTATCATCAAAGCCCAAACTGTTCTCATTTTGGAGATCTGGTTGTGCTGAGCAGCTTGAAAAGCTATTTCAAATAGAAGCAAACATTTGCAAAGTAGATGAGAGGTGCTTGTTTTGGTTGCTCGGCTAATCTAGAATCATTATGCATGCAATGGAAACACATAAACAATGCATAATTTTCTCTTTTTTGCCCATTTCGTAACAGCCTCTAATGAGCAGGATCATTACAATGCTTGTAAAATATGAAAAATTCAAGCACTTCAAAAAGATTTTCTCAATACTAGGCCACTCTGAGAGTTTCTACTCAAGTACAAAGTAATAGTTGGCTCTCATTTCCTCTCTGTCCTTTTTATCCACGGACTTTTTTATCTAATTTTGGACCACTCTAGCCAGAACTAATGAATTAGCTAATCACAGTTATCTGGCCCATTCAAATACTTTGTAAAGTAAATCAATAACTGCTGGCACAGAGCCAGGCATCCACTTTGACAGATGTTGTGCGCTCATTTCGTTCTGTTTTCCTCTTTTTTTTAATTGTTTCCTGAAGATGTTTACTTTCTCCTCCCTGTCCCCTTCCTGTCTCTGATGCTTTGGCAAGGTCAATGGAGTAGCTAAAGAAAAAAATAGAGGGGAATCATCTTTCATGCCAACTGGCAACTGGAGAGGACAAAAAGGCGAGCGTTTAGAGGCTGCAGTTCATTTGAAAGAGAGAAAAATTTTTTCTTTGATTGGTGGAACGGTTGAAAACCACCACAGTTCTACATTTTTTTTTCACCAGAGGCAATGAAAAATAACAAGTGCTGCATCCGTGTTACGCCGTTTCCACAGTAACTGATCAATACCAGCAATGCAACAACTGATAAGGATTTCTATGAATTTCAGATTTGCTCCCTGCGGTGCGTTCATTGGCTGCGGACAGAATAGGAATATTGATAAGATGAGAGGCCCCTTACTTGCATAATATTTGGTACTTTTTTGTGGTCCACACAAACATGCAACAGGAAGAAATAATTGGACGGTGGAAATATTTCACAAATCAGAATAGATTTTAGACAGAAAATGCTTAGCGTCATCAGCGTATTGAGTGATTCTGGACAAATTTTTACTTATCAGGGATCCCATGCAGGGGTTTACAAAAGCTCCAGCACATCCAGAACTGCGCTGCCCGGATCCTGATAAGGAGGCGCAAATATGACCATATCACTCCCATCCTCAAATCCCTCCACTGGCTACCCGTTAAATACAGAATTCAGTACAAGGTCTGCCTCCTCACCCATCAGTGCATACACGGCACTGCACCTGTTTATCTCCAAGAACTCCTAACCCTCCACACCACTGTCCGAGACCTGCACTCCTCCTCCTACTGCCTGCACCAACCAAGGACCAAACTCTCCACTATGGGGGACAGGGCCTTCCAGGCAGCTGTTCCACAGCTCTGGAACGATCTTCCCGAGAGCTTGAGGGCTCCACAGAGCGTTGAGGTTTTTAAAAAAAGACTGAAGACATTTTTATTTCTAAAGGTTTTTCAACAAAGTTTTTAGTGTTGTTTTTTGTGTTGTGGTTTTATTTAATGTTGCTGTTTGTTGTTGCTTTTGGTCATTGTAGCACTTTGAGATCTCCACTGGAGATAGAAAGTGCGTTACAAATAAGATTTTTATTATTATTATTATTAACTCTGACAAACACATACTGTAGCTGGATTCCAGCTTTCACTATTACAAATATAACCCATTAAATGCATCTTAATTTTTATTTGAAGATTTGTACTCAAATAAAAGTACAAATTAGGGGGGGAGGCGATTGCTCAGTGGTAGAACGTTCGCCTTCAAATCGGAAGTTCACCGGAAGTTTGTGGGATTGAATCTAACAGAGCTCACGTCTAGGTGTCCTTGGGGAAGACACCTGCTGTCTTCTGCGGTGTAATACAGCACACAAATTTTCCAGTTGAATGATGAATAAAGAGTTTCTTTTCTATTTCTTCTATTCTATTCAGTTTCAGAGATATTAACACCATTTTCTAAACTTTGCAGGTTTTTTTCTCATAGGTGCTATTTTGTCAGATTAATCACAAGTTGGTCTGCATTACAGAGTCAACATTAAAGAATGATCACAACTTGTTGATTTTATGATGCCATGCTAGCTAATTAGAAGCAGCAAAAAGCGACAAGATCTAATAATGATAGGGACGCTTTTGAAACCAAAACAAAAGTCCATAGGAAAATGCAGCTGAGTGGATGTGTGTGTAAAATACCATAAAAAAGGCCAAACAAAGAAAAATAGGTATCACATATACCGCATATGGGCCAAAAATGCTCTGTCGGACAGGAGGTTGGGAACAATGTTCACATTTACTTCTTTTGTTTTTACTTTGCAAAAAAAACCAAAACTAAGTTTGAACCAAATCTTTAACCGAAATGAGTTTGACACCCCTGAGTTAGAATATTACAAGATGAACATAGAACATTTTCAACATCTGTGGATTGTTTGTTTTTTTTACAGCATGAACTCACTGTGCTTAATATGCAAGCAGCCTTTAACAGAATTTAATTGCACAAATGTATTTTTTTAAGGTGTATTTACATAACACACAATTCTTATGAGGAGGTGACGTTTAACGTCTCTACCTTTTTCTTTGGTTTGTTATATGGATCTTCTATAAATAATAGTGAGGACCACTGCACTAGCATGTAAGGGCTTTGTTTTTTCCACTGAGCACCTGCATCCCAAAATGTCTTTGCACGCCACTGCTTCCAATGACTTCAGGTTTGACTTAAATTAAGCTTAGATGTATGTAAAAAAAAATGTATGCACAGTCTGAGCGTTTGTCTCTTGTTAGAATAATAAAAACGCTTCCATCGAAATGCTGGCGGAGAAAAGAGCGAGCAATTAGAGGAAGTGAGGACGAGAGAGACACATGGAAGGAGAGAGAGCGACAGAGATGTGGCTGAATGTGATTAATGAGATCACTGCGGGGTAGGCGGTGTCATTCTAATAGCCTGAGAAGCAGAAATAGACTGGCAGAAAGAGAAAGAGAGAGATGAACTGAAATGAGAAGGAGGAGAAGAAATAAGAGGACAGCTGGCTGACTAGTCAGGTTTCAGTTAACTTGCTGGAAATCGAGGGGGAATGTCGCTGGATAAGAGGAGGAAAAAGGGTGAATTGAGAAGCATAAGAGGGGGGAAAAAAAGCAGATATAATGCTGGGAAGAATAGAACAGCAGGGGTTCTCAGTCTTCCACTGGCCTTTTAACAGTGAAAGTGTTTTGGGGAGCCTGGACCAGGTCTGGCAGATAAAGAGGCTTTTGCGGTAAAAAGGCTTGAAAGGCACAAACTGCTCCTGCAGCGTGGAACTCTCGCTAGACACCGCTTCATCTAGACCAGGGTTACGATCTGAGCAGCAGGAGGTCAAGTGGAAACCAGGTTTTGAAAAGGTCACACAGGCGTCCTGCCAGTCCGACGCTTCATGTACAAAGTGTTGATTAGCTAGACTCAGTGGTTAGTTGCACATCTGCAATGATGAACCCCTAAAACTCAACAACCTCAGAGGGAAAACACTTATTCATGTAAATTATTATTAAGAAATAATGTTGAAGCCATGAGAAGCTATATTGCTTCTTATTGGTTAAGGAATAGTAATTTTAAAACTGGGATGTAAGACCACCAACCTATCTTTAATTTGGTTAAATGATTCTAATGTAAAATACCTGCTTTTACTTTTAGCATCTTTAATTTGTTGACTTTTGTTAGTTGTAATTTTGTTAGATACATGATAACATGAGTCTGTATCACATTGGCAGGTGTCCACAAGTCACAAGTGATGACCATAACCATAGTCCTAAACCAGTTTATGGAATATAAAAAATGTTTTGAGTTTTTTTGTCCAAATAACTGTCTGAAACCGTTGCAATAACTCATTTGGGATTTGGGGCTATATGAAAAAACTTTTAATTGAATTAAAGTGGTAAATAGTGGAATTGTCTGGGATCCAACAGAGCAGGTCCACTTCGCTCCTCGCTGTCAAAGTCACTGTCTGTACTGTGCGGCTCCTCAGAAAGATACCAGCTTTTGCGAAAGCTCGGATAACAGTACCAGCAGACACGTTAGTCCAAGCATCTACAATCCATTGGCAAACTGTAGCGTAACTCGCCCAGCGCTGCCTTCCACCCTTCGTGAAACTGTGGTCTCCTTTGGTCATCCATCGCTCCCACGCCGCTCACAGTTCACTCTTTAACGTTCTCGTGTTTTCTTTCAGGTCCGCCTCGCGGGCACCGCGTTTTCTTTTAGGTCCGCTTTTTCTCACACATAAGGCGCATCGCACGAAAAGGCGCACCGCTTCTTTTGAAGAAAATTTGAGACTTTTAGGTGCGCCTTATGGCCGTGAAATTACGGTATATCAAATCTCAAACAATCAGCTGATATGAGGAGGATGGCTTTTGCTAAATGTTGAAATTAAAACACATCGCAGTTGAACAGAGTAACCAAAAAAAGTGTGACAAAATTTTCAATATTATAATTTTATGTTTGTTGGTTTCAAAAACAATTAAAAACCTTTTGTCTAACAAAATGCACACCATATGTTGAGTTTCAGGTTATTTTAGTATAAAAGCAGTAGATGAATAGAAAGTGTCATTTCTTTATGAAACTGCATAAAGATGACCGCAGATCCATTGATGTCAGCTCAAATGAATGTTTATTCTTCTTCTAATCGTTTTATCCTCCTTTTGAGCTTTAACTGCTTCGCAAACATTCAAATCATTCAAATGTGTTTCAATTTACAGAAAGAAAAAAAAAAAAAAAAAACAAAGACGGTGCTTTAACAAAAGAATGCAGGTATTTGTTGTGCTGGGATTAATTAGAGCAAAGCATTGAGTCTGAAACAAACGATGCAGCAGCCATTACAGAAGGCATCCAGAGAGAAATACTGATTGGAAACTAATTTAACCTGCTGGCGATAGTGATGGTTCTTTTTTATTTTCTATTTGTTTTTCTTTTAATGGCACTTCAAGGTTAATAATACACGCCGAGCTGACACAATGGTGATGTATAACAAAGTAATTAAAATGATTTGTTCGCTGTAGCTTCAGGGGCTTTATAAGAACACTAACAACCAACAGTGAAGAAGTTTTAATCATAAAATAAATACAATTTAAAATCAAGGCCCCAGCAAAGCAGGTGAGCAGCCTCTGGGCTTACAGGCCAGACAGGCAGGCCTCTCAGATCACATTCCCTCCGAGGGCGACCAAATGAAGGACTTAATTCTTTGAAGCATGTTGTGGTGTAAACAGAGCATGGAGTAGGTTTGGAAGCGGGGGGTTTGACTGCTTGTCCACTGGGCTCTGTAGTAGCAGCTGCCTACTTTTACAACCCTTTCAAGTCCACAGTTTTTCCTGCAGTCTGATCAGCTGCTACCCTCGGTGATACCGTCTGCACACCACACACAACCCGGCTCAGCGTGGGAGCCATGTGACTAAGCCGTGCACCCTCTGCTATATTAACCAGTTCAACAGGACGTTTGTCCAGTTAAACACCTGAACCAGCCTTTTAACTTGCACCCCTCAGCTGGAAGCATATCATCCGAACCACTTCCTGATTTATCATTGATGCATGATGAAAAGTAGCACATGATGTTTTCCATCTGTGATTCATGTCTACAATAAGCAACTAAATGATGAACTGTAAGATGTTTAAAGAGGGGTAATAATTATTATCTTAACATAAACAACACCTTTTGTTTGCTTAGAAATGAATCATTTTCATTTCTGTTTTTGACCGTTTCTGACTGTAAAATTCTTCTCGCTCTTCACGTAGTGCTGCATCAGCCACGGCAATGGAGGGAGAGCAGTACCTGAGTGGAGGGAAAAAATTGTGATTGCAGCGCATGCACTGAAACTATTCCCCATTAACATTAGAAAGAGGACATGTTGGAGAACAAAATCCTTTGTAAAAAGCAACCTGGTGCACAAATAGTATGCAAATAACTGGTCAGGCTAATTTGTTAAAAAAAATTCAGACCATCATTCTGCGCTAACTTTGCCAGACAGCAAAGGTTATTTGAGGTTTTGATTCAGGAACAAGGTTTTAACATGGTTTTAGTGGTTTAAAATGAATAATTGTGTGTTTATTTTCTAATAAATGAACAACTTTTAATCTACAGTGTGTTACATAAAGTCTTATTACATCGGAAAAATAAAAAAGTTTCTTGACATAAACTGATTTTACTCACGTAATAGTCTCTATATGTCTGCCATCCTGAAGGGAATACTGTAATTTCACGGCCATAAGGCGCACCTAAAAGTCTCAAATTTTCTTCAAAATGAGCGGTGCGCCCTTTCGTGCGGTGCGCCTTGTGTGTGAGAAAAAGCGGACCTAAAAGAAAACGCGGTGCCCGCGAGGCGGACCTGAAAGAAAAGGCATGAGAACATTACTGTAAAGAGTGAAGTGTGAGCGGTGTGGGAGCGATGGATGACCAAAGGAGACCACAGTTTCACGAAGGGTGGAAGGCAGCGCCGGGTGAGTTACGCTACAGTTTGCCAATGGATTGTAGATGCTTGGACTAACGTGTCTGCTGGTACTGTTATCCGAGCTTTCACAAAAGCTGGTATCCTTTCTGAGGAGCCGCACAGTACAGACAGTGACTTTGACAGCGAGGAGCGAAGTGGACCTGCTCTGTTGGATTTTGCGCAGCTGTTCGATTCCGAAACAGAGGATGAGGACTTTGACGGATTTGAATAAAGACTATTACCGGTAATATGCTTGTTTATACTACTTAAATAAAGCACAACCAAACTCAGTTTTGCTCCCGATCTATTTTTTAATACCCACATTTGCTTGCGTGTGTGTTGTTGTAAGATGGTGAGTGACTGAGACTGCGCCTTTTCGTACGGGGCGCCTTTGTGTGTGTTAAATACAGCACAGAACTCCACGTTTTGTGCAGCAACGGCGCACAAAACTGAGGCTGCGCCTTTTCGTACGGTGCGCCTAATGGCCGTGAAATTACGGTACATTTTTATGCATGAGTTATGCTGAAGAGCACTTGTGAGAACATCTGGATTTATGTTCGTCTCTGTGTTCCTTGAGATGATGTTTCGCATGGTGACTTATTAAACACTTTGTAGTTACTTTCCCAGCCGTCAAAGACAACCTGTAGTTAGTTTGCAGATTTGAAATAGCATTTTTTTTTATTCAAAGTTGTTTGTAGAAGAAAATAACATGAAGTTGAAGCTAATCTTGTCGTTAAGTTCAGGCAATGTTCAATGCAAACTTGTTTTCCACAAAAGTTCAAATACAGATCCTTACAACCGTTGCAGCTTCAAGCTCGTTTATTTTTGTGGGTAATCTGGGATGAAAGATGATCAATCCCACTCAGATCAGAAAGGAAATCCTGATGTGTCTCAGCTGAGCTTGATTTAACTTCCTGGTTCATGAATTGCTTTGGTGTCTTTTAAAATCCAATTTAACATGTGTGGTCAAGCTCCCAGTCTCCATCTGTGCCCCCCACAGCTCCTCTCCTCCATTATGCTGTCGTTGATTCCAATCCCAGGCCCCATATGGGTTCTATCTGTGCTTAAGCATGTGATGCTAACTACGCTGACCTACTCCACTTTAGATTATGCAATTCTTGAGTAAGTGTATCCAGAACATACTTAACTCTATCATTTGGCCTGCAGAGCTCTTTAGTCTCTTGATAGAACACATACAGTAAACAGGGTTTTGTAGATTGCAAGGCTTGATCAGTAATTTGATGAATAGCGATGCACCTAAATGTAAAATTTAAAATTTGAAAAAGTAATGAGCACAGATAGATTATTTCTGGCATTTTATTAAAAAAAAAAAAAAAAACAAAACACTGATTGCATGTTGCTGGTTAGGACTATGTTTACAGTGCATTGTTTTCTTCATTACAAGGGACACATTGTGTTCAGCATGATGACTGATCGTACACACGGTGGTTAAAGACCTGTCAGAGGACTATCAATTCCCCCATCCTCTCGCTCACCACTTCATCTGGCTTGAACACATCCTGCTTATGTTAGAATCCAGGCGTGGTGGAAAACATAATCCATGGCCAAGACCAAACTGATGTTCAACTGATATCAAAATACTGAACAGAAGAACTCACAAATTTGTTCAAGGTAACATGAATGATACAAAAAATAAAAAGAAAATTATTAAAAAAAAAAAAAAAAAAAGAAAATTGCAAAGAGTATAAAAGACTATTTGAGAAAAGTTTATAAGATGTGTAGTGAGGGATTCGCAGACTTAAATAATCTAGAATAACTTAAATAAAGTTGACTACTTTGTGGATTTTGCCTCTCGGAGGTTATTTTTAGAAGTTAACTTTTAAGATTAACGAGGTAGCACTGTTTTAATCGAGTTTTCTGCTGATGTGCACATCTATTTGCTTCCATTATCAATCACTGCCTCTAAAACGGCAAACCAGAGCCTCGTGACCAGTTTTTTATTCTTATGCCATGCAAGCATGTACCACATCACGGAGCATAGCTGGATTCTAATTCCTTTAGCATGAGGATTGAAAATCAGAATCAGATTATACTTTATTGATCCCACACATGGGAAATTTGTGTGTCACAGCAACAACTTCCTATCTGCTAAGTGAGTCGTTGTAGAGCCCGATCACGTACGGAAAGAAAGACCTCCGGTAACGAGATGTTCCCTCGGCAGATAGTAAGGCCGAAGTCCAACCGCCAGTAACTCCACATGCGGTGTACAGAGACGCTCCTTGACGCAGACACGTCCGGGATTGCACCAGCGCTCATTCACATAGAGCACAATCCCACCTCCTCTCTTCTTACAGCTGCTGGTTGCATCTCTGTCCGCCCGCACAGTCTCAAAACCAGGAACCTCGACACTGTTGTCTGGGATGTGGGAATGCAGCCATGTCTCAGTGAAGCTCAGTAAACTGCATTCACGATATTCCGCTTGTGTGTTAATTAGCGTCGTTAGCTCATCGGTCTTATTAGCCAGTGAGCGTACATTTCCCATAATAACTGCAGGCACAGCAGGCTTGAATCTCCTCCTATTCATTTTAACGTGGGCCCCGGCTCTGCAACCGCGACGTCTTTTCCGGATCTCTCTTGGAATTACATGCCAGGCTCCATGAAGCAGGCTAGGTTTACTCAGAGCTAACAGTTGGTCGCGAGTGTAAACAATAGCCATACTTCTAGTACTTTGTATAAAAAAAAAAAAGACTTAGTTTTCAAAGAAAACATTCAAGAAAACATAAGTTTCCAAGTTGGAAAATAAGCTAACTAACACTAAAAATTTGGAAAAAGAACCCAATAACGACTGGATGACAGTTAGCAAAAGACGAGGAGCTGCTGTAACAGGCGTCCGTACACGGCGCCATCTTGGAAGTAATGTAAGAATAAAAAATTCCATCTTGGAATAATGTAAGAAACAGAATTATGCATTAAAAGGATTGTAATAAAGTCAAATAAAATCACTTCACTGCTGATGCACATCTCCATAGATTGTGTTGCTGCACTTATTGTTTCCTCCATACCTTTGCGTCTGCTTGCTTCCCCACCCTCTTAACCCCTCTTCCTCAATCAATCCCTTACAAAAGCCTGCCACAGGCAGCAATAACCTCCAACACCATCCCTCATGCTTTGCCATGCTCCAGCAAAGCCCAGTAAACAGCAGAATATATATATACAGGAGCTGGTCTGCAGGGAGAGCAGGAGGGGGGAGTTGGTAAATGGAAGGATGGTGAGGGGGGTAACTTCGGGATGGGAGCCAATCCAATTACGTACAAGCAGCGGTGCAGTCCTGGTTTCTTCGGCGGCACTAAATTTACATTTCAGCGTTACACCCCACCCCCGGTACCTTCTTCCATCCCCCTTTTATCTCTTCCTGTTCCTGCTACTCATTTTTATAATTTTCACTCATCATGGCTCCCGCTCACGCCCCCCCCCCACCATGTGCGTCCCCTCGTCCCTTCTCTTATCTGTCTGTCTCCCTTGGCTGCATGAAAGAGGCTCACGTACTGGAATGTGTCAAACAGAAGCGCCGCGCTCGCCACTTTGGCTGCGTCATGTTCAAAAGCCTAATATATTAAGCGTGTATACGCAGACTTCTACGGAATTTACTCTGTGGTAGAGTGACTGTCTTTAAACCAGAAAGACATCACTCGCAGGTTCGAGTTCTGCTACGAGCCTCTGTCGAAGTGTCCCTGGACAGGACGCCTAGCTCTCGGTTGCTCCAACCACTTGTGCTGTCGTTAGCCGCCTGCTGTGCTGAAGAAATTTTCTAACGATGGATCAATAAAGTATGTAACTATTAATATTATCAAATCAAACCATTTACGACAGGGGCGGAGAGCGTGTCATTGCGTAACATCAGAAGCTGCTGCACGCAAATTGTAAGACGTCGGTAGTAGACAATATTTGCGCATAACACTTTAGGTGAACTGAGGACAGTGAAATTAAGCTTTTGGAGCAGCGAGCAAACAATTAGAATCAGAAAAATGGACCACATCAAGGAACATAAGGTTTATAAAGGTATATGGATATGATTTTGAAACTGCGTGCTATTGAGCACATATTTCACATCCTGCTCATAAAGGTACCATATTTTCTGGACTATAGAGTACACCTGTGATTTAGCCACACATACAGTACATACTGTACGTATAACTCTGTATACAAGTCACACCGGGCTATGAGCCACAGATATCCATTGCACATGCATCAGATCATTAGAATGATCCATATTTGGAGTTGTAGAGGCATGATTGAAGTGGGATGGTTTTTGCCTGTGATTTGTAAGAAAGTTGGTAGTCAGATGAAACATGCACTGCATTTTATCTCACACTCCCCCCAGGAAAACTTATTTGATTATCCTACATAATGAACATACTGAATTGTAAAAGTAAAGAAGCAAAGAGTCAGTTTTGGCTAAGCCTGCTCAGCCAAAGATCTATACAATTCTTAGTAAACGACGCCCCAGATGTGCAAGAAGCCTTGAGGATCCCAGAGAAACTTGAGGGAGCAGATTGTCTGTCTTAAGACAGGAATCATTAGGACACACACATTCTCTATCCTAAGGGACCGATGATAACTCTGTGTAATCAAGATGAAGTAAAGAAACACACATCTTGATGACACAGTAACAGAGGGTCAATGTGAATCTGGTCTAAACACCACCGCCGTGTAGAATTATCAATCACTGAAGCATAAACCTGTGTTTAAAACCTAAAGCGTTCTTTGTCTCGCTGCCACGGTGGCTGGCCAAGTTGTGGTCACTCCTCCTTTCACACACAGACCTCCAACACTCAGATATCATTAAATCATTTGCTTCCATGCAAATCCTGGCTTCACCTTGTCCAAGAACATACCTTCATGCAAATTCCTGTGGAGTGGCTGCAATGCTTTTGCTAGTCAAATCTTCTCAGACAAACTTTTTAAAAAATACTTTGGATTCGAATTCACAAGAGGTTGTGATTACAGAAGTAGTGCAGTTCATGTGGAGGAGGACGATGACGTATTACTTTACTTCTAATTTGCTAGTTGAAATTTTAAGGGTTCTTTTTTTCTCTTTCTCTTCCTGTGGGTGACAAAAAATCTGTTTGTGATCTGACCACTGGTCCATGCTGCTTTTTGTCTAGGTGTTCTTCTCATATCCTGCTAATACTTCCTGTAGTTTAGCGTTACTGTGGTTACAGTGATGTGCCTCCGTACACACACAGCGACATGCCTGTTTAGCTTGCACGGACTCTTTGAGAGGCGGTGAAAGAAAGAAACAGACAGAATAGCCGATGGAAGCCGAGGGATAACATAGCATTCTTTTCTGTCTCCTCTGATTTACTCAGAGAAAAAAAAGAGAGGAATCTTCAAAACTCAAACATCTCAGGAATAAAAAAACTGACTCCAAAACAATTTTAACTAACTTTTAAAACTTGACCACAGTGTGTAGTTTAAAGATTGAACACTAATGGATTTTTTAATTAATAATATTACTGATCATTAATAGTTGGAGATGGCTTGTAACCAATATTTGAAGCTAAATTTAATTTGCATTAAAAACTGTCTAAAATTGTGGTCAAATTTAGCCTAAATTTGGTACAAAGTGGCTCCTGCACCCCTGTGACCAAAACTTAGATAAGCTTGGATGATGAATAAATTAATATGATAGTCGTTATGAGTGCAATTAGATATTATGTCAAAAAATTAACAGGTTTAAAATTATGATTTAAAATATTTCAGAGTTTACATAAATTATTTCTGAATTTTGGGCGGCACAGTGACCTCACCGCAAGAAGGTTGTGGGTTTGAGTCCCGGGTGGCACCGAGGCTTGGAACACTGGCCTTTCTATGAGGAGTTTGCATGTTCTCCGCGTGTACGTGGGTTTTCTCTGGGAACTCCGGAGAAAACCCACCCTCCAAAAACGAGCATGTTAGGTTCATTGGCGACTATAAGATTGCCCATAGGAATGAGTGTGTGTGTAGATAGTTGTATGTGTGTGGCCCCGCTACAGACTGGCGACCTGTTCGGGGTGTACCCCGCCCCTTGCCTTAAATCAGCCAGGGTGTGCTCTGGCACCCCCACAAACTCAAAAGGGATAGACAGTTAAGAAAGTGACTGATATTTGAATTTTACTGTCTCATCTTTAGTTTCTGGACCACTGCCCCAGAAAACACAGCAAAGCTAGTAGAGGTGAATATTGTGTTAAAGTTTTATGTGACTTTAAAACAAACATGTTAATAAACTCTAACACAAACCAAACCTGTCTTTAGTCAAGTAACACAAAACCTTTTGATTTTACTTCTAAAATATGCAACTGAGCATTGAAGTCCCCGAGGAGGACAATCGAGTCCCCGGGGGTACCCGCTCCAATACTCCCCCCAAAGACTCCAAAAAGGGTGGGTAGTCTACACTGCCGTTCGGTGTATAGCAACAAACGACAGTGAGGACCCGTCTCCCCACCCGAAGGCGGAGGGAGGCAACCCTTTCATCCACCGGGGAGAACTCCAAAACACAGGAGCCGAGCTGGGGGGCAACAAGTATGCCCACTCCAGCTCGGCACCTTTCACTAAGGGCAACTCCAGAATAGTAGAGGGTCCAGCCCCTGTCAAGAGGCCTGGTTCCAGAGCCCAAGCTGTGCGTCGAGGAGAGTCCAACTACAAAGTATATCTAGCCGGAACCGCTCAACCTCGCGCACCAGCTCGGGCTCCTTCCCCGCCAGAGAAGTGACATTCCACGTCCCTAGAGCTAGCCTATGCAGCCGATGATCTGACCGCCAGGGTCCCCGCCGTTGGCTGCCACCCATCTCCTCCTTCACCACCACCATCACCAGCTGTGGGTGGTGACCGAAGAATGAGATCGCGGGTACAAGCGGCCGAAATGAGCTTCCTCCGCAGGGTGGCTGGGCTCTCACTCAGAGATCGGGTGAGGAGCTCTGCCATCCGGGAGGAGCTCAGAGTCAAGCCGCTCCTCCTCCAGGTCGAGAAGAGCCAGATTGGGTGGTTCGGGCATCTGGTCAGGATGCCCCCCGGGCGCCTCGCAGGCGAGGTGTTTTGGGCACGTCCCACCGGGAGGAGACCAAGGGGCAGACCCCGGACCCGCTGGAGAGACTATGTCTCATGGCTGGCTGGGGAACGACTTGGGATCCTTCCGGGTGAGCTGGAGGATGCAGCCGGGGAGAGAGAGGCCTGGGCTGCCCGCTTGAGGCTGTTGTCCCTGCGACCCGACCCCGGAACAAGCGGAAGATGACGGAACGGAACAAATATGCAACTGTTCATAACTCTTTCTTTAGTCTAAAGTGTCAGAAAGTTTGATATAGTAGTGCAACAGGCTGCAACAATCTCAAAAGAGTTTCTCTCCAGAACTTCTATCCATCTTTACTGCTTAACCAATCAGAGCAAATAAAAGACAGTCGATTAAACTAAGAAAAACCAGACAACAGTCAAATTTTCAATTCTATTCCTGTAACTAGTCTGGCCGATTATCAGTTGATTGCTAGTGTAATTATGCAAAATATTGAGTTACAAACACTTAACTTTTTTATGATAAGCATCAGAACTTGCAAACGTGTCACATTTACAAACAAATCTGTTGGCTTCAGTCACGACATTTTAGACAACCAGACCTCTGATTCTCGAACCAGAACAAATCACTTGTTTCAGTGGTGTGTGAGCGTCTCTCGTCTTTTTTATCTACTCTCCTCTTTCTGTGGCTGATGTGTGAAATCTATCATTAGTAACTGGCCAGGAGTCCTTAGCCCTCTGTGACTTCTGTTCTCCCACTCACCAAGACTCTGTGCTTTAAAGCACGACTCCTCTCTGTTTCTGCTCCCAGTGGGCCACCAGTAGGAATAGTGCCCATTAAAATTAATAGGTCAGCTCAGGTTATTCAACATAGAAATGTTAAAGCCTGACAGAAGCAGTAATGACCATCACAGAGAGCTAGCTAATGCCACCACCCTTCTCTGAAAGGTTAGACACTGGATTTTGAACCTTCTGCTCCGAAATGAAAATTTTCAGACCTCAACAACCTCTTCCTGACCGCAGAATCAGAGCAGTCCTTCTAACCTGCTGGGAGGACATCAGCAAAAAATTTGCTTGTAAAAGAAAACAATCCTTACCTTTTTTAGACGTCCACTTTTTGTGCCCACAAAGGCGACGCAGTAGCCGTTGTAAACATAGGACGTCACAGAAGTCATGCGGTCTCGAGTCTCGGTATAAAGAGTGTGGCCAGTCACCAGCCGGGAGCCACCGAGAGGCTGGTTGATGTCCAGACCACAGAATGAGTCATCAATGGGCACCGGCTAAAAACAAAAAGAAAGTTTGGAAATTACACATACATTATAAGACATAAAAAACGATGATGCTTGTCATTTTAAACATGCAAATATAAAAAAAGGATCAGCAGAAATAGGTCAAAGATGCTCAGCATTATTGAATTATGAACCAGTAAAAATCCAAATGGAAAAGTGAGGTCACAGGGAGAAGAGATAAAGAAGGTGGAAGATTTTAAGTACTTGGGATCAACAATCCAGATGGACAATCCAATGGAGAGTGTGGAAAAAAGGTGAAGAAGCGTGTGCAGGCAGGCTGGAACGGGTGGAGGAAAGTATCAGGTGTGATGTGCAACAGAAGAGTTTCAGCTAAAATGAAAGGGAAAGTGTACAAAACCGTGGTGAGACCGGCCATGCTGTTTGGTGTAGAGACACTAGCACTGAAGAAAAGACAGGAAGCAGAGATGGAGGTAGCAGAGATGAAGATAATGAGGATCTCTCTGGGAGTGACCAGGATGGACAGGACTAGTAATGAGTACATCAGGGGAACAGCCCATGTCAGAGGTTTTAGGGATAAAGTTCGAGAGGCAAGACTGAGACGGTTCGGGCACGTACAGAGAAGAGAGAGAGAGTACATAGGAAGAAGGATGGTGGATTTGGAATCACCAGGACAGAGGACTAGAGGAAGACAAAAGAGGAGGTTCATTGATACAGTGAAAGAAGACATGAAGATAGTTGGTGTAACCAAAGAGGATACAGCAGATGGGGTTAGATGGAAGAAACTGACTTGCTGTGGCGACCCCTAAAGGGAAAAGCCGAAAGAAGAAGAAGAAAATGCAGAGTCAGATGGATGAGCTAAGATGATACTGTGGGAAGAAAAATGTGGGCAAAAGTGTCTAAATCGTGGTCCTAAATCTGAGCTGGAAACCAAATAAAAGGTTGGAATGAGTTGAGTTTGAGGAAGTTGTTTTGAAGCCATGTTTTGATGTCGGTTAGACTGAAGTTAACATCCAATCAGAACTACAGTTTCTTATTGCAACAAGCTTCTAAGTGTTAGATCTGTTCATGGTAGGGGCTTTGGAATCTGAAAAAGAACCACCATGCCCACAGCAGAAAAATACCAGTGAGTGTAACTCGATGTTGCTCATGTTTTATCAGCAATGCATTGACGGTTTATTGGACTCAGCTTTGGCTTGTACAATTCAAAATAAAAATATTTGATGTGGTCGAGTTTCTGAATTGAAAGCCGAAATATTCAATTAATTTCCCTTTTTTTTTTTTGAAGGTCAGTTTTGAGGAAAAGTGCTATCCTCTTCTCAATTATTAACAAACTTCTGCACACATTTTGCAATGATGACTCAACTTTTTGGTCATTTTTCTTTGTAGCAAATCATGGTCACTGCCAGCCCTTACTGACCCCCATTTAAGTGCTTTTTGGATGTTTTCAAAGCCAGTAAAATCACAAAAAGATAGCTTCAACACAGTCAGTTCAGAAGTTCCAAGTCAATTTTAACTAGGGCTGAAACAACTAACCGATTAAATCGATTAAAATCGATTATTGAAATAGTTGTCAACTAATTTGGTCATCGATTAATCGTCTAGAAAGTTTTCACTGTCAACTGCCCTTAAATTGGTCTCCAAGTGTGGCAGTAGAGAGCAAATTGACTATGTGAGCAACCAAAATACAAAGTAGAAGGAGAAATAGATAGCAGCCAATCATTGGTTTTCATTTCACCCGACCTCACGTGATCAGGCAGATTCAACAAGATGGCAGAAAGAAAAACAGGCATAATCATCCAATGTTTGGGATCATTTCCCGCTAAATGTGAAAAAGACTTGCCTTAATATTATTTTTTTATTTGTTCTAGAAATGATAACATTCTACTTCTTTATTTCACAGAAAGATTAACATTTGCACTTACTGGAATAAGTCCATTGTGTTGTTTATGTGACTATGAGTTGTGTTTTGCACAATTACATTCAATAGAATGCCAAAAAAAACCTAATATTCATTAAGTTGTATTTTATCCAATTAATCGATTAATCGTTTCACTAATCGGCAGATTAATCGATTACCAAAATAATCGTTAGCTGCAGCTCTAATTTTAACACAATGAATGAACTGTTGTCTTTAACTCATGTGGAGCGGTCCATTCAGCCGGACAGCCTTGAACCTCATGGAAAAAGCTCTGTAGGAAGCCATGTCCATCTTGTGACGATTTCCAAGATAATAAATAGAGATAGTTAAGGAGAGTCCAGACAGTGATGCTTCTACTGCTGAATCAGGTCAGCTGACATTGTCTGAGTGGCTGTGACCTCAATGTGCCATGTGGAGAAATGCAAGATGCACCAGTAAGTATATATTTCATAGTATTGCACACCATTACCAGAAGCTTTTAATATTCATCCCTATATCTTTCTCATTAGTTATTTTCCTGTCGCTACATGTGTTTTATCTGTGTCCTCTGAATGGCTCATCACACTTTGAGAGGTAAATCAGATTCCCACTACGCACAGAGCTAGTGAAAATAGAAAAATAGAATCAATCTTTTCTCACAGACTCTAAAGAGCAATAACGTTAATAGATGATAATCATGTCTACATTTATTTTCTAACCATTGACTGAAAAACGGGTGGTCCTAGTGAGTGTGACATCACCGATGGTATTGGGCTCCATTTAAATGAAGACAAATCATTTTCTTCTTTTTGGATGGCGCCATGTCACATTTTTTGGTACTAGGAATATCCAGTCATTGGTCCAGTTGATATTGCCAATCATCTTGCCAACCAGGAGTGTGCTTTTTGAAAGTACACACACCTTCCACTGGAGATCCTGCCCCCCTTAGCACAATGCCAAGGTTGTACCCTTTAGTTTGATGCCAAAAATTTTTTAAAACTATAGGGAATGCAGTATAATGGATAATATGGGTCCAAAACCTTTATTTTATAGCCTACTCTTTTATTTCCCATTTAAAGAAATGCTGCACCTTTAAACATGAGTACAAAGAGTTCGGCACCCTTTGGTGTGACACCAAATTCAGGTCAGCTTCGTGCTAGAGGAGAAATGGACTCTACTTGTGTTGCGCTTTTTCTACCTGTGTTGGCACCCAAAGTCCTTTAGCTCACATTCACACACACAATCATACCTGTTGGTAGGAGCTGCCATGCAAGGTGCTTACCACAATCAACAGGCAAAAATTTTACTTAAGCAAAAGTAAAAGTACCAATAAAAAAAAAATCTACTTAAGTAAAAGTACAAAAGTAGTTGGTGTAAATTGTACTTTTTAAGTAAAAAGTAAAAGTATTCGATCATAATTCAAGTGTTATTTTTTGTGCTATAGTGTGTCACCATGGTAACCAGGATAAATACTCTGCAGGGGTGTGACCCCCCCTCTCTCCCGCCTCTTTTGGTCCACAAAATAAATAAAAATAAAAATAAAATGAAAGGGGACAAGTCAAGCTATCCTCTAGAAGGGCCAGTGAATGGGCTCCAAAATGGAGAAAAATGACACTTATTTTTTAAAATGTTTTGGGGGCGAGGCCCCCAGTCATTGTATATTGGCTTTGTCAAAGCCCCGCCCCCTTTGGAAAATCCTAGAACCGCCCCTGCTCTGTGTAACGATGGCTCAACTTTTTATTTAGAAGTAAACACAACGAACAACGATCTTCTGACTTTTTTTAATTTGTACTAGATTTGATGTTAGGTTTTTGGTGCTGAATGAATGCGGAAAATGTTTCCGCATTTTCCGCATTCGGTTCTGACCATTCGGTTGAATGCAGTTGATTCTCCCGATCAACTGCTTCTTTTGATTTTGGCGATGCGGCTTCAAGATGCGCTAAAAAAAAACCTGTGTATTTTACAAATTCCTGAACGAAAATGTAACAAAAAATGTAAAACACACTTTTAAAAAATAGCGAAGTAAAAGTACAGATATTTGCTCTAAAAATGTAGTGAAGTAAAAGTAAAAGTACCGGTCTTAAATTTTACTTAAGTAAAGTACAGATACACAATTTTTTTACTTAAGTACAGTAACGAAGTACATTTACTTCGTTACGTTCCACCAGTGATTGTGAGGCTTGCTTTTTGGCACCCAAATGGTTTTAACATGATTCAGCATTTTATTTGAACAATTTGTGTTAGTATTTCTGCAGCCCTCACCAGGAACATTATACGATTGCCAACCATCACAATAATGCAACTAGCTACATTGATGACATCGTTTTACATAGAAGGAAACCTTTCATGCTCGCTTTGTTCCGCACTTCCCCACTGTTTTTCTCTACGAGTTGAGCGGAAGTAGATGAGTAGATGTGAAGAACATCTACTCATCCCCGGCCTGGACATCTCCGGGCTGAGGAGTCTCCCGTGTTTCCATGAGGATGAAGAACATCTATTGACTTCTTTAGATATTTAGCTGTAGATTAGAATAAGCTAATATTTAAACAATAATCTGTGACACATTGTTTGCTCGTCCCGGGGGAGGGATCTCTCTTTCACGTGGATCCCCATAAGGTTTCTTATTTTTTCCCCACTGATGGGTTTTTTAGGAGTTTTTTCTCACCGAGAAGGAGAGTCTAAGTGCATAAATGTGCTAGTCTTGTTTAGTTAGCATTTGTTAGTTATTTTTCTTGCTGTGTATTCGTATTAATACATTCCTCTTTTTCTTGTGAAGCCCATTGAGACGGAAATTCTGTGACGGAAATTTTATTCTGTCAAATAAAATTGAATTGAATTGAAAAAGTGTCCATTTTAACAGGTGGACTCTGTCCGAAGATTGATCAGCGGATGAGCCAATGTCATCCCACACACTTCCTGATCTGCATTATATCTTAATAAATCAGTAAGATTGTGATGGATGTTCCAAAACATGAAGTGCATAAAATACAACGAGAAAGTGTTTTTTGTATGAGTTGGGACTTTTAAGCAAAGAAAACAAATTGCAAGCCTTCATTTTGATTTGATTTTATGGTTAAATTGCAGATGAAGCGTTTAAAGTCCATTCACAACAAACGCTGATTAGAAGTGACCAGACGTAATCAATCATTTGGAAAAACTAGTGACTATCTTGAACAGCCGTCAGCTCCAGGCTTCGGCTTTGCAACAGCAGCTCTCTGAACATCACGCAGCTTCTCCACATATGGTCCATCAGGCTGTCATCCATTTGGTTCAGATTATATCTAGATTGTTCAGATGATGTTTGCTTTAAGAAATTTGGCAGACGTCCGAAATCCCTGTAGACTCCATGTGGTTAAGCTTACTTTTTGAAGATTTAATTTTTGTCTTCATTTTGATTTCCTTATCGGACAAAATGAGAAGCTGCTCTGCTGCCAGACAAAATATAAACGAACCAAGTCTAATTATTTTTTTATCAAAGAATTCAGAAAACACCGGGCTGTGAAAGGAAAAAAAACAGTTTGATCAGAACATGAGGATGTCGTTTCCACACGTTGTTCTGTTCTGAGTGGAAGTTCATTGAAAGACATAAAATATTGCAGAATATTTGGTTTCCGGGTAGATCAACGTTATCAATGCCCTTCCCTTGCCCTCATCTGTAATTAATTAGTTAGCGGAGCCAAAACGAAAAGGAAGATAGACCCACTCAGTTACAATAGAATCCCATCATGGCTCTCTTCCATGAGATCAGCAGTGGAGATGTTGTGGCTTTCCACATGGCAGTAGGCAGGACGGACGGGTGATAAATCTTTGATTGGATGCTGTGGCTAAATCCCCTGGCTCTTCTTCACTTACATTCCCAGATTAAGAGTTAGTCTGAATGTTCTTTCACCCACAGAGCGAGAGGATCTGAGCAAAAAAATTAAAAAGGGCGTTTTTGCAAAATCAACTATTTGGAGCTTTCTGTCATGTTTGAATATTATTCCCACATAAAATCATTTGCAAATTGGTGCTCTATTTGATTCATGTCTGTTTTAAGTAATTTGTGAGTTCTACTGTCTTCTTCTTCTTTTGGCATTTCCGTTCAGGGGTCACCACAGCAAGTCAGTTTCCTCCATCTAACCCTATCTGCTGCATCTTCTTCGGTCACACCAACCATCTTCATGTCTTCCTTCACTGTATCCATGAACCTCCTCTTTGGTCTTCCTCTAGTCCTCTTTCCTGGTGGTTCCAAACCCAGCATCCTTCTTCCGATCTACTGTCCGGTATGAAAATTCAGTTTGAACGACAGGTTGTTCTCAGCCATGGATTTTGTTCTTTCAGATGTAAGTGTTTTAATGCACCAGTTGTGCTCATGTTCAGTCTTTCCCCTCTAGCACCACTCTCTATCTCCTCTTAAAACTGCTGTGAGAGATTCAGCGGTTCATTGATGTATCACAGTATCATTTACGGGGCTTTTTTACGGGCCCCAAACGAGCAGCCCAGGCCCCTCTCTCTGTGGCTGCATCCTCCATCTCCCCTGGAAGGATCCCAAGTCGTTCCCCGGCCAGCTGTGAGACATAGTCTCTCCAGCGGGTCCGGGGTCTGCCCCTTGGTCTCCTCCTGGTGGGACGTGCCCGAAACACCTCGCCTGCGAGGCGCTCGGGGGCATCCTGATAGATGCCCGACCCACCCCATCTGGCTCCTCTCGACCTGGAGGAGGAGCAGCTCGACACCGAGCTCCTCCCTTATCAATTTTTTTTTCCCACCTCCTCCTCCTCCTTTATCAATATCCGCTTGTTCCGGGGTCGGGTCGCGGGCGCAACCGCCTCAAACGGGCAGCCCAGGCCTCTCTCACCCCGGCTGCATCCTCCAGCTCACCTGGAAGGATCCCAAGTCGTTCCCCGGCCAGCCGTGAGACATAGTCTCTCCAGCGGGTCCGGGGTCTGCCCCTTGGTCTCCTCCCGGTGGGACGTGCCCGAAACACCTCGCCTGCGAGGCGCTTGGGGGGCATCCTGACCAGATGCCCAAACCACCCCATCTGGCTCCTCTCGACCTGGAGGAGGAGCGGCTCGACACCGAGCTCCTCCCGGATGGCAGAGCTCCTCACCCAATCTCTGAGTGAGAGCCCAGCCACCCTGCGGAGGAAGCTCATTTCGGCCGCTTGTATCCGCAATCTCATTCTTCCAGTCACCACCCACAGCTGGTGACCATAGGTGAGGGCTGGAACGTAGATCGACTTGTAAATCGAGAGCTTTGCTTTTCGGCTCAGCTCTCTCTTTACCACGACGGACCGATGCAGCGTCCTAATTATTGCTGATGCATACTGTCACATGCATACTGTCCACGCAAAAATATGCCGCAAGAAACCCATTTTACAAACAAGATTTACGTTGTGTCATGCATGTGTCCAGGATTTGGGCAGTGAGAGGAGCCAGGAACTCACAGAGTCAAACAGAAGTGAAACTTAATTGTATTTACACCTTTTTTTTTGGCAAATATTGCATTTCTCAGCAAACAAAAGGTATAATGTTTATCTGTACATGCTGTGGGATAAGAATTATAACCCCATGAAACCACAAAAGCCCATCTTTAAAAATCTCCTTTTTGAGTTTCTCCGCTACTTGCTGCGATAAACTGTTTGTAAAATTCACTCAGACACACACGATCTCTGAGGTGGTTCTAACCCTGACTGACCTCGCATCGAGGGGATTTGATGAATTACAAACACTGGCACTCTGAAAAATATTCTACAAACGCAATCATTTTAATAAGACAAGATGTTAAACACGAGCACTTGAAAGCAGCCACGAGATTTAAGCCTCGGCTCTGTTGACATCAGAGTTCTAAATGTAATTTGTCTAGATTTAAGAGTTCCTCTTGCATTGACGTCTATCTGCATAATCTATATGATATTGTGGATTTATCGGCTGCGCATGGAGCGGGAGAGCAAAGCCTAATGGGAGCATTTGCTTCTTCTTGTCTCGTCGCTGAGTATAGAACATGAGAGGACGGTGCAACAACAGGATGGAGTGGGAGGTGCGGCGTCGCAGGTAACAGCTGGCAACCTTCAACGCACACTGAGATGATTGGGGCTTCTTCTGGGAAACTGGAAAAATGTTCTAATTTGAGCTCCGACATTTACCGAGCACTGTCATCAAACGATCTCCTTCTGACGCCCACTCTGCTTCCTTCAGTGTGTAACCCAGAGTGAAGCCCAACAAGCAGCTCCCGCTTCTCCTGACAATCACCTCTGACATCACGTTAATGGTGAACTCAATGTTTTAATAAATGCAATTCCCAGAGTTCCCTGGGGGGGATTAGATGCTAAAGAAGCTAATCTGTGCTTCTCATCACAGCGTGGGACAGTGATATCACTAGACTCCAGCGGCAGACCATGAATCTCTTAAAGCCTGGTTGAAAAAAACATCTGAATCACAAACTGATGTTGATTTTTTTTTCAATCATCCAAATTTATAAAACATTTCAAAACACTCATTTCATTTTCTTTTCAGATAACTATTTGCAAATGTGTATTTTCACAGTAAAGCGTTTGACCAATCACATTAGAGCCAGCATGTGTTGCCAGATAGTAAGTAAATGTACTTCGTTACTGTACTTAAGTAAAAAAATTGTGTATCTGTACTTTACTTAAGTAAAATTTAAGACCGGTACTTTTACTTTTATGTCACTACATTTTTAGAGCAAATACATTTACTTCGCTACTTTTTAAAAGTGTGTTTTACATTTTTTGTTACATTTTCGTTCAGGAATTTGAAAAATACACAGTTTTTTTTTAGCGCATCTTGAAGCCGCATCGCTAAAATCAAAAGAAGCAGTTGATCGGGAGAAGAAGTCATGAATCGAGAAACATTTTCCATTCATTCAGCGCCAAAAACCTAACATCAAATATATTACAAATTAAAAAGAGTCAGAAGATCGTTGTTCGTTGTGTTTACTTCTAAATAAAAAGTTGAGCCATCGTTACACAGAGCAGGGGCGGATCTAGAATTTCCAAAGGGGGGTGGGGCTTTGACAAAGCCAATATATAGTTACTATGGGCCTCGCCCCCAAAACATTTTAAAAAATAAGAGTCATTTTCCTCCATTTTGGCGGCCCATTCACTGGTCCTTCTGGGGGATAGAAGGGCTTGACTTGTCCCCTTTCCTTTTATTTTAAGTTTTTTTTTTTTTTTTTTTGTGGACCAAAAGAGGCGGGAGAGGGGGGTCACACCCCTGCAGAGTATTTATCCTGGTTACCATGGTGACACCCTATAGCACAAACAATAACATTTGAATTATGGTCGAATACTTTTACTTTTTACTTAAAAAGTAAAATTTACACCAATTACTTTTGTACTTTTACTTAAGTAGATTTTTTTATTGGTACTTTTACTTTTACTTAAGTAATTTTTTTGCCTAATTATCTGTACTTTTACTTAAGTACAAAAAGTGAATACTTCATCCACCACTGGAAATACATGTTTCACCACTGCTAAACTATCTCCGTTATGCTCATCTAAAAGAGGTACGATTGCTCATTAAAACAATTATAGCTCATTATTTATCACTAATAATCTCAAATATCCAAAACAAAAGCACCAAAGACTAAATTCTCCTGGAAATGAAGAAAAAAGTTTAAAAATTAGTTCAGCTTGACAACATGCAGCAGATTTATTTTTATTTTTTTGCTCTTTATTAAAGAATAATTGGGGATTTTGGAAGAATCTACTCTAAAGATCATAAGGAGAGAGAGATTAGACGCTCCCACCTCCAAAAGCTTCTCCTACTCAGATTCACTTTGTTACTCTGGAGAAGGAATGATGTTTTTATTACGTTGGGAGACAGTAATGTGTCTGTAATTTATCTCGCAAAATTACACTTGAAACTGGAACCTCTCTGATGTCTAGGCTACCAAATAATTTGCTATACTTTTATGCAGAGTTGTTAGATAGTGGAGTACATGCCAGGAGAGAAACGTTTGCTGGTGATTACCGGATTAATTTTCAATGCAGTGGAAGATTGTCGAGAAACTCACTGCACTCTTTTCTTGTGATAGACATTGAGAACCAGCAATAACAGCAGTGAATCACGAGGTGACATTCATTTCTTTATGTTACACGTAGAATTTAAGGGTCAATTTGAAATTTCTTTCCGTTTTGTGTCCTAGCCTGAAAGGGCAACGTTTCAGTTATCTAAATGATTGAAAAGTTGATTTCACTGTTAATTCTAAGTCTGCTACTATAATGTTGCATACACATTTATTTAAAACTGTCATAGGATAAATATTTTATTCACTTTGTGATGATCAAAAATCTCTACCCAGCCAAATTTCAATGTCCCCCAATAAAATGCTCATCTTTCAGTAGCATATCAAGAATCTTTTCTGTAATAAAAAATATTAATTTTTTGCCTTAAATAAACAAGGTCATCTAAGGTTATAGACCCTATTAACTCTTTGCATGAAAATGTTACCAAAAAAATGACATAATACACGCAAAAAGACCTGTCCCTCAATATGATGTCCACTCTGTTACTTTTACTCTGTTACCATATTGTACATCATAATGTTCATCAAGTTCCAACAACTGCTGCAGACAGGAAGTAACTTTTGGAGAACATTTCAGCAAGATAATGATCCCAAACACAAGATTCTGAAAACAATGAAGTGGTTTCAAAGAAAAATAATCAAGTTGTTTGAATGGTCAGGTCAATCACCTGAGCTTGATCCCATAGAAAATCTGAGGAGAATAGTAAATTAAAGCTCATAAAAGAAGCCGAAACAATCTGCAATAAATAAAATGCCATTTGTGTGGGAGCATATGCTTTCCATAATCTCTCTTGAGCAATGCAGATGGCTGGGATCTCCATAGAAGAGGCATTTAGAAACCGTAATCACCAAAAGGCTTTTTCTACAAAGTATTAAATAAAGAGGCTCCACTTGTTACTCATGTCATTCCAATTTCCTTATCATGAGGCAAATTGTTTACTTAAACGTTTCAATTTCTTTGTATGAATACAATATTGAACTTCACGGCTACATCTACTGAAAACTTTGTGTCAATAATCCACTTGGAAGTTCTCTTATTGGTAAAAAGTGAATATGTCTATTACATTTTTTCCCACTCTATTTGAATTTTCCATTTATTTATTTTTTCCAAACTGCTTTATTATTTAGAACTGGAATACAGAAGCCCTTTGATGCACTGGGGTATTAAAGGGAGAGGCGGGGTAAACAAGTACAGGTCACCAGTCTGTCAGAAGGTCATACAGAGTCATGACCTACATACAGAGTCAGGTCATACAGAGTCAGGATCCTGGTAAGGAGGCGCAAATATGACCATATCACTCCCATTCTCAAATCCCTCCACTGGCTTCCCGTTAAATACAGAATTCAGTACAAGGTCTGCCTCCTCATCCTTCAGTGCATACACGGCACTGCACCTGTTTATCTCCAAGAACTCCTAACCCTCCACACCACTGTCCGAGAACTCCTGACCCTCCACACCACTGTCCGAGAACTCCTACCCCTCCACACCACTGTCCGAGAACTCCTAACCCTCCACACCACTGTCCAAGAACTCCTAACCCTCCACACCACTGTCCGAGACCTGCGCTCCTCCTCCTCCTCCTACTGCCTGCATCAACCAAGGACCAAACTCTCCACTATGGGGGACAGGGCCTTCCAGGCAGCTGCTCCACGGCTCTGGAACGATCTTCCCGAGAGCTTGAGAAAAGACTTAAGACATTTTTATTTCTAAAGGCTTTTCAGCAAAGTTTTTAGTGTTGTTTTTTGTGCTGTGATTTTATTTAATTTAGCTGTTTGTTGTTTCTTTTGGTCATTGTAACACTTTTAGATCTCCACTGGAGATAGAAAGTGCGTTTACAAATAAAATTTTTATTATTTTTATTAACCAATCCCACGCAACTTCACACTCATGACAAATTTAAACCAACCAATCAACCTAATGTGCATGTTTTTAGTGGTGAAACTGGACTAATTATTAATACAGATTAATATAGAAATTTATTCCGAAAGAATAGTAAATAAATATATAAAAAGTGTGTTTATGAAGATTTATGTTATAATCAAAAATGAAGGTGGCACATATTCACATGCAAGAGTGGTAAAAACTAAAAATATCTTTTACGACTGCACGTGTTTCACTGCCAATATGTAAGAAAAGATGGTTGCCTCAAAAATGTATGAAGGCTTTAATAAAATGTGGATTTTTGTAAACATGAGTCACAATCATTTATATGCTTTTTGTATTTAGATTAACTCACCGCTTTAATACAAGGCACGTCTTTCCCAAGAAGCCAGTTGAGTTCCAGGTTTCCAAATCCCTGGTAGCAGGACTGCAGGCGCTCTTTAATTCGTGAATTGATGTCTTTGATGGTGAATACGCAAAGCGCCGAGTCATCTGGAGGCCGGTGGAACTGTTTCTGACCTTTGGAGAAGATGGTGAACAGCACATCATCCTGGGCGGAGATGTTAAGGGACGCAGCAAGGATGCGGCCAGGTTTGCCAAGATAAGCCGCCTGCAGCAGCCGGTACTCGATCCCGTTCTTCACGCAGCCAAAAGGCAGGGAGACGTAAGAGTGAAACTTGCGGTCATCTTTGCAGAGACGAACGATGCGAGACGTGTAGAAAAGATCGCTGCTGGAGCCGCTGGAGGACATGCTGTTTTCTGGCGTCTCTGGCTGAACAGTCAGGAAGTAGACGAAGCTGCCGCTGGTGAAGCCGTACACGTACAAGATGTCAAAGTGAGAAACCAGAGCTAGTGTATCCGAGGGGATCTTGATGAGAGAAGACACAAAATCAGTGTGCAGCTCATAGTCCAGCATGGCAGAAGATTCTGGATCGCGGGGTAATTTTCTACTAGAGATGGTCGGAAAGTAATCCTGCTTTCCATCCACCGCTGTGCCGATAAACAGAGTTCCATCCTGACCCTGGGAAGGGACAATCACGCCATACATAGTACCTGTTTGGTTGACACTGGAGAGGTAGTGCTCTTTTTTGTGGGAAGGCTCTGCTAAGATGAAGAGGTCATCCATTCTGAGAAGTTTGCAGACACCCTGGTAGAGGCTTCCACAGGCAAGCAACCGATTCTGGGAATAATCGATAAGAAGCAGCTTGTTGACATTATTGGTAGAGACCAGGGGTTCGGAGCAGGGCTGGACAATCAGAGGGGGGTAGCAGGCTTTGTTGTCATCCTCTGGACCGGTATCATGGGAAACCAGGAGGGTCAGATTGCCAGAGAGCTTGTACACACGGTTGACAGCCCCGATGTAGAGCGCACCCGTGGTTTGGTGAACAGTGAGATGATTTAACACCCAGTCCCTGCGTTCAGGGTGGAAAGTTGTGAACATCTGTCCACTTGTCACAGAAGAAATGACCAAAATCAAGAAGCTCAGAAGAGCTGCTAATGCTTCCATTTTGCGGGGAAGTGATAAAGTTCTGCGTGTGGCTTGTTGGGCTTCCATATTTAACAAGCAAACTGCTGGGCAAGTAGGAAAAACGAAGAGGAAGCGGACAGAAGATCCCGGCCTTTTTATTCCTAAAGGCTAACTCACAGGTCAAAGCTTCATGGAGGTTCTCACATGTTTCTGGAAGAAAAAACAAGAAATAAAGGGATTTAGAGAGCGTAGCATGAGTCACATTTCACACAAAGAAACCAAACAGAAAAGGAAGCAGAGACTAAACCAACGATCGGGGTTAGTTAGTAAGACCAGGAGTTTAAAAGGAGAGTAAAGATAATGGTGCGCATTCCTGACGAGTTAGTGGACTTAACAGAAAGAGAAGCAGGTTACAGCGACAGAAATCTGAGTCATGTTAACACTGCTGTCACACAAATGGTTTCCAAAAGCAGAAAAACCATCGCAGACCGAGTCCACCCACAGATGGTCATGGACACATGGCACTGAGTCACCCTACCTAAAGAATCTATCACACTTATCAGAATCAGAATGCTTTTATTGCCATGTCAATGAGAATATCAGAGACTAGGAATTTGCTTTGATACAGGTGTGCAATAATATAAGATAAAAATAATAAAAAATAAAATAAATAAAAATAATTTTAACAAAACAGAGTGCTCAGAAAGAAAAAGAAAAGTAGTGCCATGTCATAGAAAATAATAAAAAATAATAAAGATAGTAAAGTGACAAGAGGGAGGTGACTAAGAGATGTGGGGTTCAGGTTATAAAGTATTAATTAGACTAACGGCAGAAGGGAAGAAGCTGTTTTTGTGGCGGGACGTTCTGGTCCGAATGGACCGGAGCCTCCTGCCCGAGGGGAGTCGCTCAAAAAGTCCATGTCCAGGGTGGGAAGGGTCAGCTGCTATCCGACCTGCACGCCCCAGAGTCCTGGAGATGTACAGGTCTTCGAGAGATGGAAGGCTGCAGCCGATCACCTTCTCTGCAGAGCGCACAATGCGCTGCAGTCTGTGTTTGTCCCTGGCTGTGGCTCCAGCGTACCACACGGTGATGGAGGAGGTGAGGATGGGCTCGATGATGGCTGTGTAAAACTGCACCAACATCTGGGCGGGCAGCTTATGCAACTTTAAATCATTAATATTTCATTTAAAATATTTTGAATTAATTGTAATCTATTGGACAAATGTAAGAATCTAGCTCAGATTACGTTTGCTGATTAAATCAAAAGTTATGATTAGAGCTACGTGTCCTTTGACCCATTTATATCAATTACCCCCTCTCTGTGTTTATCAGTACAGACATGTAATAGAAAAAAAGCTGCAATCAAGCATTCAGCTTCAAAGCAGAGTTGCATAAATGTTGAGATCGCTCCCCATGTGTGCCATAAATCCAAAGATAGATCTCCATGCAGTCTGTCCCCAGGAGTTAATTATCTCATCCATTGGAAGAGAAGGCCTGGATCTTATTACTGGAACAAACTGAGAACAAATTGGAAGCTACTTCCACGCACCCCTCCCTACACTTTCTGCCCTTTAAGGGGGTCCAATTTACAGAATCTGAGTCTATTAATTTTTTTTTTCAGCTACAGCTCTACTCTTTTATGCCATTCATCTCCTGGCTCCATGATCAGATCACAGTGAAATTAATCACCAGAACAATAATTATCTTTAAATTAATCAACACCAGTGTTAGATTTCTACACAACAAAGCTGAGAGATTAGATTGTGTGCAGGTGTTTACGTGTGGCTCAAAGCGGGAGTGTTATTAGCCTACTCCATCAGAACCGAGCAATGTGTGAGGCTAACAAGTGGAGAGAATGGCAGAGCATCCCGAAATCAGGAATGATCAGGCGTAGCAATCCAACAAGGGTAATTACTGTGTAGCTGAAAGAGGTAAGCCGGGGAGCGACATGGTGATGCCAGGGGCATGGACGTGTCAGAGATGGCCTTACATCATTTGTCATGCTCCAGATTTGCATTTACTGCCAAGAAGGAACAGAGAAATGTGGCCTGAATAATCAGTGACTGCACCTTGAATTAACAAGTAAATGAGCAGCGAGAATTTCTGTTTCCAGAAACAGTCGAACTTTGCCAAGCCTGCCCTTTGTCACAAATTCTGTTACTTTAATGGACTTTAATCCTAGTGGTTCTACATTTCTATCCTCATCAATGGTCACCACCTGAATAAGGTGACAAAGAACAAGATTAAAAATACAAGCGACGGACATGACCTTCCTCCTTAATGTCGCAGGTTCTTGTTCTGTAATAGAGTGAAGACCACTGCTGGGAGGTTTTTAAACTAATCATTGATGAGGTATTTCAGTAACGTTCCATCCGAAAAAGACCCATCAGTAGACCCAAGACCACTGGAATGGCAATGACTCACAGCTTGCATAATATCCAAGTCCACCCACAGATGCCCATGGACACATGGCACCGAGTTGCCCTACATAAAGAATGGTTCTAGGACATTTCAGCCACGGATATTTGAGCCAAAAAACTGCAACCTAGGATATTTGAG
Source organism: Neostethus bicornis (assembly GCA_902685375.1). Lineage (NCBI taxonomy): Eukaryota > Metazoa > Chordata > Actinopteri > Atheriniformes > Phallostethidae > Neostethus > Neostethus bicornis. Next base: position 3,928,677 of record LR738550.1, read on the forward strand.
CCATGTGCGCCCCCGAATTTAGGACATTTCAGCCACGTACATTTAAGCCAAAAACCTATTTTATGTAGAAAATTGTGATATTCTGATACTTTATGTAAAAATTTTATCGTAAATAAACAGTTGCACTACAGAAAATAATTGGTTTTAGTCATTTTTATCCCATGGCTCAAATAAAAAATTCTGATATTTTTAAAAAATTTTGATATTTTATGTAAAAATTCTGATATTTTATGTAAAAAATTTTATCGTAAATAAACAGTTGCAAAACAGAAAAATTGCTTTTAGTCTTAAAAATTTTTATCATGCAAAAATTTTTATCGTGCTTTTAGTCATTAAAATTTTTTTTTATCGTAAATAAACAGTTGCGCCCAGGTTGCAGTTCTTCAAATGTCCAAATTTTTTATCGTAAATAAACAGTTGCGCCCAGGTTGCAGTTCTTCAAATGTCCGTGGCTGAAATGTCCGAGTCACCGTGGCTCAAATATCCTAGGTTGCAGTTTTTTGGCTCAAATGTCCGTTGCTGAAATGTCCGTTCACCATAATAAATCTATCACACTTATCCAACTTTAGATAATAAAACTAGATTTGTTTTGCACCACCATTCAGGATTCCCTGTTCAGGGGTTTTTTGTCCTTTCATGCATCTCCTGCTAACAGCCATCTTGGGGTTCCTTTCCTCTCCCTTATGCTACAAAGGTCTGTCTTAAATATAGACGCTTAGGAAGCGTATTGATCTATGTGTCCATAAACACAGGTCCTACAAACCAGTCAAGCTGTTGTTGACGTGTGTATAGGCGGAGGTGTGGGCGGTGCTCTGGCCCAAAGGCACTTTATTAGCATGGTCATAAAAGTGCCACAGCCCTGACATAAAAAGCAGCGAAGGCCAGACCTCGAGCTTCGCTTTCAGCTGCCTGCGCGGCGCTGCACTCCTTTGTTTGAGTTAGCGCAAGCTGGATGTGCAAAGTGGATCCCTTTGGTGGCATAATCAGTATCCTGCTGAGCAAGCTCTATACTAAAACTCCAGAGCCTTTTGGCCCTTAGGGCTTTTGCAACGCCCCACCCTTTAATCGTATATACAACTCATACTCCCTGCTATCTGTTCTCCCTCACTCTATTATGTCTCATATCCTCCCCGGTAGATGGAAGAAATATATCCATCACTCCTGCAAGTTGTGACAACAGCTGCAGAGTCAGAGGAAGCATTTGAATGGTGAAAATAAAAGGCTCCACCAAGGTTATCCATTCATATTGCTTTCAGCATCGCAGGGAAGAACGTCTTTGTTTGAGTTGATTGCACGACCACCTCTTTGTTGCACATGACACAGACTTCTCGGTGCAATGCAGCTGTGCAGGAGGACTTGAAAAGGATAGGAACAACATTGGATCGCCTTTTTGCTCTGTAGTTCAAAGCCAAGTCTCTTTTGTTTACCCTGAGTTAGTGTCAGAAAGAAAGAAATTAACATATAAATGCAGCCAAGAATGATTCACACTTAAACACAATTACCTACTGACCTAACAAAAGCAGAGGGCACAACTGTTGCAGCAATAAATAAAAGTGTGTGAATGAAGCATTCAAGTCAGAAAATTTGTTTCACCTTGTGGTTGCTGATGTAATTCTTAATGATCTTTTTTTCTTTAAATAATTTGCATTTCAGTGTATTTTAGATTCAATAATGAAGATTTTTTTTCTGGTTCTGATAAAAACAAAAATTACATATGGCAATTTAATTTGTGTCAGTGTTTCCTTACTGGTATAACATGCATGTAAAAGGGAGGTATTGTGCACTTTCATTTTTGCCCCCAACCCCTGACACTCCCTCTCAATTCTTGCTCAGACCCACGTTCTGAGTGTGTGCATGACACAGTGTAAATCTTGTTTGAGGTCACAAATAAGAGAAGCAGACAATTGATGCTTATGTGAATCAGCTATTCCTCCTGGCAGACTCTGTGATGAGCAGAACCAAGGGGAGGACCATGCATGAGCAGAGCGCGTGCTAGTGACTGCATATAAGAAACCAGACATAGCAAGTCTCTTCTGCCATACAGGTAATTGTTTCTGGATCTAATGGCAATGAACTTTTATTAAAAAATTGGCAACTTTTACGCAGTCATTGTTGTTGTCACAAAAACCATCCCACTTTCATGTTGATCTCCATGAGTGTGTTTTTTTTTTGGGGGGGTTTATGGGGGATCACATCCTCTACCTCCATCCCTTTTTCAGGTTTATTGGTCATACACTACTGATGAGAAAAGGGAGTGGTGGAGAACAAAATCCATGGCCAAGAACTTTCTGAAATAGTTTTCAAATTCTGAAAGGGGAAATTACTCAAACATTCCTGAATAAAAAAAAAACACTGGGTATGTTTTTGATTTGGGAATAGTATTCAAACATGGTAGAAACCCCCAGAAGGTTAATTTTGTACCCCCACCTCCTCTTTAACCATCAAAGTCCAAACAAGTTTTACAAAAGATCCCATTCCAGCTTAAGCTGTTGTCACAGCTTGGAGAAAAGACAGTTTTTGCTAAACTTCTTATTCATAATGATTAGTTAGAGACACAAAGCATTGTTGGCACACTTAGCCAGGCAGCTTCTGAGTGCTTGCTAAACAAACTGGTCCCTCTGGTTGCCTGTGCTCTGTCACTGTGTCTGATTGTGGGTCCACCGCTGAAAAGCCAGCTAATTTCCCCCGTCACTGGGCATGAGGCAACCACAATACTCGTCCTGGTTAAAGCAGCTGCATTGTGGTGGAAAGAAAAGATGCAAAGCGGCAGCGAGAGTCGCAAACAAGAAATGAAGAAATTAGAAAAATACAAAGTGATAAGCTCTGCAAAGCACTGCTGAGGGCTGTGGACACAACAGCCGCAGGGCAGCATGCAGTCAGACAGAGGAAAGAAAGCTTTAGGAAGCAGGGACGTGCAAAAAAAATGGCAGGTGTGCCGTTTTTTTCTTCTTCCTTTTTCTACCAACATGCTAAGCTCCTTAACAAAGCAGCCAAATTTGTTTGATCTCTTAAATTTGTATTTACAGCAATTGTGGGCAAAAGATAAAGAACATAAACTAAATCCGTTTATGGAGCTAAACCCATTGTTGGTAGATAAAAAAATGGAAAAAGGAGCTCAAAATTTCATGCCTGGGATTAATGTGTTATTCTCAGACTGATTAATGTAAGGCGTGAAATTTGGGTGCTTAAGCAAAAGTGATACGCAGCAAATCAAAGAGACGATCTAGAAGAAAGGAAACTAAACTAGCTGCTGAGGAAAAGTGAAAGGTTTGAAAGTGCCCAATATTTTGCCCGGTAAGCTTTTCTGCTGGCGTTGTAATTTGCATGGTAAAAATAGATGTGTTCAGCAGAGGGACGTCCTTTAGCTCTGCCCATTTGTCTTCTCTCTACACTTCTATCGGGAGAGGGAATAATAAGATGACTAGCTCAGATATGTGGTTGTAAAGCAGGAAATTTCCGTGGCTCAAAGGGATGCACATTTTTCTGCTTCAGTGTCTTTTAGGAAGGTGCTCTACTTTATCCATTCATTTATCCATCCTTCTATCCAACCAAAAAACCCATCTTCCCATTCATTCATTCTCTAATCCATCCCTTCGTCTGTCCATTCATCACCAAAGAAATACTCCACACACAAAAAAACATGATTATTCTCTGTAGAAATGGAGGCAGTTTGAGAGCAGTACGTTTAAAAATGCCTCTGAATAAATCACTCACTTTCAAACTTGACCTTTTCTAAACGATTTTGTTTAGCCGTTGACACAAGATGTGTGAGGCTCTGAGCTATGGCCAGAAGAATCGTGAATTAGTGATGCATCATATATTAATGCACGCTTATCCACAATTAAACATGTGCTCCGAGGCCACTCTTTGCATTCAGACTCTAACAGGACATATCAGCGGACTTGCTCATAAGCGTCTGAGTCTGTCGGCCTGCAGCGAGACCCTCCACTGAATTTCAGCCACTGGAAGCAGCTCAGTTCATCAGACTGCCTCAGTCTCTCTGTCTGGTTATTCAAATGAAATCTAACAGTGTATCATTATTAAGACATTAACTCTAAATGCCCCAGAAAATTATACAGTGACAAAATGAGCGGGCCGTATTGCAGTGAATGGGAAATAAGATCAGTAACTGTTTTAAACTGAATGCAAACAAAACATAGAAACCTAACCTTAAATTAAATATGTTATTTAATGCCCTGCAATCATGAATAGTTTTTATGAAGGATGCCTGTTTTTGGCTTTTTCTTCCATGATCCCCACTTCTTAATGGGTAATCCTCAAAACATTCACATTTTCGTTTTGGTTACATTTTTACATGCAAGTCCTATTTTGCATTTTTAGAGTAAAATAAGTTGTTGCCATCTTTGATGGATTGACTTCATATTTTTAAACATCTACTGTCACACATCTAGTGCTGCAACTAACAATTATTTCGATGATCGATTAATCTGGCGATTATTGGCTCGATTAATCGATTAATCGGGTAGAATTGACAACTTAATAAATAATAGTTTTTTGGCATTTTATTGAATGTAGTTATGCAAAACACAACTCATAACCACTTAAACAACACGTTGGGCTCATTCTAATAAGTAAAAATGTTCATCTTTCTGTGAAATAAAGAGGGAGAATATTACCATTTCTACAGCAAATATAAAATAATAAATCTACTTACTGTATACAGTAAAGGTAAATCACGAGCACCCATATAATGTGTTTTATAGTACTGGCTAAAAAAAACATAAAATGTAAACTATTGACCATCCAGGATCACATTTAAAAACAAGAAATCGTTAACAGTTTTAGATTTGAAAATTTAACCTTGTTCAGAGGTATAGTACCAAACAAAAATGGCCTAGGTTAACATGAGTAAAAATACACAAAAAAACAATCAAGTTGTGTAATATTAAGTGCAGTTGACAGCAAAAACTTTCTAAACGATTAATCGATGACTAAATTAGTCGACAACTATTTCAATAATCGATTATAATCGATTAATTCGATTAGTTGTTTCGGCCCTACACACATCCATTGATTTTTTTTTTTTTTTTACTGATTTAACAGTTATTCTGCTGACAAGATTAAATAAAATATGGTCATTGCAAAAACAAAAAAAAAAGCTCTATTGCTCAAGACCATCTTGAAAGATTCCAAAAGTGTTGAAAGGTAAATTGATAGAAAGCAGGAGTGGCTCCTGATGTTGTTTTTTGCAGCACATTGTAAAAACATGTCATCCTGACACAAAAAGAACCGGTTTGAGCTTAGCAGTTCATCTCTGAGTGCATGTATTTAATCTTTCCCTTTTAACCTTCTTTCTTTTGAGCCCCCACCTACTTTCTACACTTTAAACTCTGCTTGAGAAAACACATGCTGGTAAAACGCCTTAAACCTACAACATCTACTGAGAGAGATTACAGTGCCATTGTCATTCTAGTGAGTTCTAGTTATCCACCCACTGTTCAGACTTTCTTCAAACACACGTTCATGCTCATTTACACCATCATATTCTTGTACATTTGAACATGGATATGCCCATGCCTAGATTTAAAGCTCTTACACACACAGGCGGGAGTATGCAGACATACATAAATTACCCCGTCTTTCTTCGCCTCCACTAACAGCCCCTGTACACTTCTCCTATCTAATAGGAAGTCGGATCCTGAGATCTTCCAGTGGTATAGTGGGTTGTCATGTTCGCCTCATCATTGCTGTCTGTCATCCTGCGAGAGCAGATTTCTATTAGGATGCATTTCCATAAATCTAAATTGTAAAGGGCCCCGGTGAGGAGTGAGGGAATCCTCGGCGGGCGAAGAAAACAAACATCAGGAAGTCAGCGGAGACCACAGGATCAAACATCTCACCTCTGTTTCAACACTGAGAGAAAGTGAATCAGCTCTTTGGATTGACACCATACACTTATTATCAAACTATTCTTTATTAACTATTCTGGACACACGTTGACGATGAGGTGCTATCCTCTTACTTTGAAAGTCGATATGTTGGTTTAATTAAAAACACAGTGGAAAGGAGATTCTGTTACGGTGGAGAACTCAGGGGACATCACTATGTTTCCTTTTTTTCTTTGTTTAGTGAATAAGGTCTATATGAAATATTAAAGGCAGAACATGCAGGAGAATCCAATGCACATGAGGGATGTACTGAAGTCTGATCTAGATACAAAAATATACAAGTTTGATGTCACATATTCCACCTTAAAACAAATCTAAACCAGCATGTTCCTTCTCATAAAGTCTATTATCACATTTAATCAATATTCTCCATTGGTAGATCAATGTGTTTTTACATCTCTAGAGGTGCACAAAGAGCTGTGAACACAACGACTTCAGCTTTATTAAATATCACCAGCAGTTTAGGGAAGCTATTTATAACCATGCCCTTCAAAACTGCAACCTTGCATTTCCCCTTGGCTTAATTTCCTTCTTTAATGCTAAATCTTAGAGTTGCTGGAGCAGGCAGATGGACTTGTCCAAAAAAAGAAAGAATAAATTGGCTTCAGAAAAGGTGGCGGGTGCAGAGGGAGAGCCAAAGAAGCACTGGTCTGTTGGAAAGAGTATTTGGAATAAATGGAATTTTCTTTGTGATCAGATGACATGAACCTTAAAGTTCTCATTCCATGCAAAACAACACTTTTATAATTGTATGTTATGCACAGAAACAACCACAATTTGGGATTTGGAACATTCACTACACATTATTTATAAAATCTTACTGATTTAAGAAGTTTAATCACAGATAAGAAAAACTGGAAGCCTGATTATTGCTCATCTCCCATCCAAACATGGCAAAACAAAGGTTCTACTTCTGAAATTGAACACTGGTTCAAATTAAACAACTCATCCTCCGACCAGTTCATTCAGGAGAGAAGGGTGAGGGGGTGTGCGAAGTGCTTTGAGGGTAGGCGCTTGCTTCGTGGTAGAGCGTTCGCCCTCTGACCGGAAGTTAACCGGAAGTTTGCATGTTCGCATCCCATAAACAGTGTCAGATGTACGATAATTATCGTATTTGTACATTATTTTTGCCCTCTTTACGATGTACCATCAATAATTTTAAAAAACGCTCAAAATACGATCCTGCGAATGTTTCTTGCCTGTGTAACTGTGTTAGTTGTTTTTATATATATATACACAAGGTCGGATCCAGAATTTTTTTTAGGGGGCACCACCTATGGACCCCCTTGGATCCACCCCTGAAGACTTGACTGATGTTTTTCTGTGAAACAAAAAGATTGTGTCATTTGGCAACGTTATCGCGAGATTTTGCGAGAACAAACGAGTCAACGGCCCATAGCAGGAGCGGATTCAGGGCACCCCATGCCCGCCCTTCCTTTTAGAAAATTCTGGATCCGCCCCTGGTAGCATTTCCAACAAGTGAAATACAGAAAGATGGGAGGATGTCACCGCAGCAACTCTGAGTTTCAAACACTGATCTCTCAGTGAAATAAAAAGACACGAAAACAAAAAAACGACAGAAAATAAAAACCCTGAAAAGACAAAGTTGGCTCTGGGATGGCAAAATGTGGGTTAACGCAGCAACGACATTTAAAACTCCAATGAATCATAATAAGATCTTAATTGTCACTAAACTTTCATTGTGGCTGGAACACCTCTGGTCCACCTGCTCTAGTGCCTCACTTTTCTACGTCTCAGTCCACACACCCCATTGTGAAGCTGGGTATGTTCAGACAGAAATCACCTCTGATGTCACTAAGCCATGTTTGTAAAACAGACCGAGCTGCAGTCAGAAGATCTTGTCTTCATTCCTTTGCCTTTTGCTTCACCCCAGCACGGCACATCTCGACACGTCCACTCCGACTCGACATTCCTCGCAGCTGAAGTAGCTCATTTCTTGAAAGAAGAGATCTTCGATGCTGCCATTTTTAGCATTTAGTTAACGAAGGTAGTATTCACTGGTATTTGTAATTACTTTCTTTACATAGTAAAGAGGGAAACAGAAACTGAGAAGAGGAAAAATGGAGTCTCTATTCCCTACGTGTCAGGACTGTCCGAGAAGTTACAGAGAATCTTCAGACAACATGACATCCCGGTTTTCTTTAAACCGGTCAACACATTATGGCTGAAACTAGTACATCCTAAAGACAATATGCCCACAGAAAAACAGAACAATGTAGTTTATTCGATCCGGTGCAGTGAAGGGAGCTGCAAAGAACACTACATTGGGGAAACGAAGCAGCCACTCCACAAAAGACTTTACCAACACAGAACAGAAGCCTCAAGTGGTCCACAGTCTGCTGTACATCTGCATCTTAAATCCACCAAACACACTTTTGAGGACAGTGAGGTGAAGATTCTAAGTAGAGAGAAAGGATGGTTTGAAAGAGGGGTGAAGGAAGCCATCTTTGTGATGAAAGAAAATCCCTCACTGAATCGGAGTGGAGGCGTTAGATACGTTTTGCCCGGTATCTATAGCAGCATTTTGAAGCCATGGACTAAAGATGACACCTCGTGACTCAGTTTCACGCCTCTCGTTAGCAAGTAATTTCTTTTCACTAGGTTTTTAGCATTTTTATAATAGGGTTCGTTTACTGGTCTGTGGCTACAATAGGAGCCATTCACGACCATCTTAAGTAACACAGGCTCATTGGTCGAGCCCTTCTTACTATTTTTTTTTACCGGTTACTCAGGTTAGTATAAATAGATCCAGGTTTCAGTCCATTTCATTCAGATTGAAAATGATTTCCGGATGGAAGTCGAAACGTCTCATTGAAGAATTAAACTGTCCAGAAGACTTTTTTGAAACTTTTTCTACTGTGGATCACTCCTGGATGAATGAGGGACTACACGGACTTTCTTTACATTGTTACTTTATCTTTGCTTCTGTAAAGAATTACTTTTTGCGATACAAATAAACTTGCCTTGTCCGTTTGAAAATGGAAAAATAGTGGTGTGTTCCTTTAAGAATGTAGATGCTTGAAACCAAACAGAGCTTAGCACGACCCATGATGCCTTCTTGCCTCATGTCCATGCTCGCTAGCTGATGTTAACACTTTTTTTTTCTGAGCAGACTGTCCCTACAGAGGTGTTATCTGCCATGAGCTGGACTCTTGACCTTTACTTTTGCAGCTGTGCAACGAGTATGTGCCAACGGCCTTCTGTCAAACAACAGGGCCAAATCGATGGTCAAACCGCACTGCAAGTGAGCTGAAATGTGTGAGAGGAGTGTGTGAAAACACTACAAGCAGGCTAATGAAGATCACTGAATCAGTAGTCATGCATCACTAAGCATCTCCTTGCTCTTACAGAAACTCTCTGAATCATTTCTCTCATTGAGATCTTGGTGGTAAAGCACGGCCCACCAACCAGGACGACACGGTTGGGTGAGAAGCAAAGAAAGAATAAAAGCAATAAAATACAGCTGGACATAAAACAGATCAGAAAACACGGGTAGTGAAGACAAACTGAAAAAAAGCACAAGTCTGAGTGTTTGGAGAGGTGAAGAAATGAAGGAGAGACTGCATGGGGAGAAAGGAAGGAAGGAGTCACGCAGTCATTACTCCAGCTGGGTAACAAGCCGTTACAGTCATACAGGCAGCCACAACTCCAGAAGCTGGCATGCTGCTTCCTCTATTATCCGGAGCAAATGTTCACCGCCTGGCTCATACAGTCAGTCATCGAGTTGGAGGATGGCGGATGGCAGTGTGTCAATAAAAAGGGGATAAACAAAAAAAATCTTGATGAGACTCTCCTTTTATCCTTTTAGCCTAAATCTGCTCTGTATCCAGTCATCAGACAAGGAAGCTGGTTATTTCAGTCAGCTAAAAAACCAAAATGGTTATGTAACAGTTTGTGGGGAGAGAGAAAAATGCTGGGAATCCTGTCAGTCAGAGTAATCCCTTCCATTTTTTCTGTTTCATCTAAGGACTGTGTGATAGAGCCTGCAGCTCTGTAATCACATGCTGGCTGAAAGGATGAGGCTACTCTGGATTGGCCAGAAGCCAGGCACTGGAATCTCAGCAGGAGACACACTCTTCATCTGATCTCGTTCATCAAAAACCTGGTTTAAGATCTTCGTAACGACATGCCGTACAGGTTAGGATGTGTGTGGGTAACAGTATCCATGAACAAGGCTTGGGATCTATGTTGTAGAGATGACAATGGGCCTGTGATGTAACAGGATCAATTTCTCTGCCAGCTGCAGCTCTATCAATGCCAAAATCAATTATTCTCCAATGCAATTAACATGAAAGCAGAACGTGTGTAACCTTCTTTTCCCTCGCTGATCTAAATCTTCAAAACTGCTCCATACATCTTGCAAATGCAACACCCCCCCATCCAGAGTCCATCATTTTGTTAGTTTTTTATGTGTGACTTGTTTTCATGTGCCTCAACAACACCTGCTTTTTCTTCTTCTTTCGGCATTTCCCTTTAGGGGTCGCCACAGCAAGTCAGTTTCTTCCATCTAACCCTATCTTCTGCATCCTCTTTGGTCACACCAACTATCTACATGTCTTCCTTCACTGTATACATGAACCTCCTCTTTGGCCTTCCTCTAGTCCTCTTTCCTGGTGGTTCCAAATCCAGCATCCTTCTTCTGATGTACTCTCTCTCTCTCCTCTGTACATGTCCAAACCATCTCAGTCTTGCCTCCCCAAAACCTCTAACGTCTGCTGTTCCTCTGATCCTGTTCATCCTGGTCACTCCCAGAGAGATCCTCAGCATCTTCATCTCTGCTTCCGCACTGATAATAAGATATGTGTTACATAATGGGGTTATTTCTGAGTTTGTGTAGAGTAGTGTTGTTGTGAAATAACGTCATTTAAGTATAACTATGTTAATGACTACATTTCCTTTTTAGAAAGGAGTAATTTAATTAGCTGGTTCTCTTACAATCACAATGATGTTACGTTACTAAGGATATAAAGTGACATGTTGCAATGATTTGTTTTAATAAAGCAACATAAAGCTGCAGGAGCCCTGCAGCGGGTGGAGGAGAGAAGGTTGCAAAATTTTGATACTTGTTAGCTCTGAAGAAAAGCGGTAGGACGCTTTAACCACGCTGTTCTCCCATGCTGCAGATTTACTAACAGCAGTCTAGAAAAGCTTCATCCTTCCGTTCCGTCATTTTCCGCTCATCCGGGGTCGGGTCGCGGGGGCAACAGCCTCAAGCGGGCAGCCCAGGCCTCTCTCTCCCCGGCTGCATCCTCTAGCTCACCTGGAAGGATCCCAAGTCGTTCACCGGCCAGCCGTGAGACATAGTCTCTCCAGCGGGTCCGGGGTCTGCCCCTTGGTGTCCTCCCGGTGGGACGTGCCCAAAACACCTCGCCCGCGAGGCGCTCGGGGGGCATCCTTACCAGATGCCCGAACCACCCCATCTGGCTCCTCTCGACCTGGAGGAGGAGCGGCTCGACACCGAGCTCCTCCTGGATGGCAGAGCTCCTCACCCGATCTCTGAGTGAGAGCCCAGCCATCCTGTGGAGGAACCTCATTTCGGCCGCTTGTATCCACGATCTCATTCTTTCAGTAACCACCCACAGCTGGTGACCATAGGTGAGGGTTGGAACGTAGATTGACTTGTAAATCGAGAGCTTTGCTTTTCGGCTCAGCTCTCTCTTTACCACGACGGACCGATGCAGCGTCCTAGTTATTGCTGATGCCGCATCGATCAGTCTGTCGATCTCCCGCTCCATCCTTCTCCCACTCGTGAACAAGACCCCCGAGATACTTAAACTCCTCCACTTGAGGAAGGACCCTGTCCCTGACCCGCAGGGGGCATTCCACTCTTTTCCGGGCGAGGACCATGGTCTCGGATTTGGAGGCGCTAATTCCCATCCCGGCCGCTTCACACTCGGCAGCAAATCGATCCAGCGAGAGCTGGAGATCACGGTCCGATGAAGCCAACAGAACCACATCATCCGCAAAAAGCAGAGATCCGATCCTGAGATCACCAAACTGGATCCCTCCAACACCTCGGCTGTGCCTAGATATTCTGTCCATAAAGGTGATGAACAGAATATCTATCTAGCTTCATTCTCTAAGCTGCAATTAGAGGATTAAAAAATTTAAAAATGATTTTTTTTCCTTTTACCTTGTGTTGTTATTCTTAGTAATTTTTTAAAAGTTTATCAATCATGCAATAAAACATAAAAATGCAGAACTGCAATCTTTTGATTTTTTTAAGTTTAGCACTTTCTAATATAAAATATGTATGGAATGTCAAAATGCAGAAATATCACTCTAAAACAGGCACGCTGGTATTAAAAAGAGCGTTTTTGTGCCCACTTTTAATATTAAAACACTTTAAAAGGGACTCGTGGAAAGTTATGTTTTACATAATGTTGTAATGTACATAATTGTTTATACAATGTAAACAATTATAGTAACAATTGTATTACTTTTTGTACTTGTATTACTTTTTCATTTGATGTTCTAATTTTCATTTTATGTATTATGATTGATTTCTGTTTTATGATGGATTTCTAAGTATTTACTTATATGTTTTTTTTTGTTTTTATGATGACTTAAAAAAAAGGGTCGGCAAAATAAGCGTTGGCTTCAGCCGATACCTTTTTGGTCCTTTGCTAAAATATAATTATTTTTCTTTCTTTCATTAATGTGAAATTACACTGTGACCAAAATAAATAAATAAATAATAATAAATTAAAAAAAAACATGGCAGAAGGATGTTTTTTGTTTTAACCTGATAGTTTTAACGTTAAAACTGAACAAAAATATGTTTAATTTTCTAGACTTTTTGAGGTCATGCAAAAGTTGTTATAAACCAAAAAAAAAATCTTCAGATGTTTAAGTCGTTAATAGAATCTTAATATATGAAACATGTAAATTTTACGTGATCTAATTCGATCTGCTTGTCTTTAATCTAGAAGTGTGTTTGATGTTTAGTCTGTTTTATTGCTGCTAATTTTATTACCTCCCCTGAAAGCGACATGCTTCAGTCAGGTGTGGAAATTACATTTTGATATGGATCAGCTCATCACTATCTGAACGCAGATACGGATAATTCTAAGAACCTGACATGATAATTTAGTGTTAGCTGTATTTATTCACAAAGTCAGATTAACTCTGTTTAAATCCAAAATCATGACTTTAATTATTTAATTCAGCTTTGTTAATACATTAATGGAAACTGATTGTTCAGTCTTTTTAAGGCAAGGTTAAAAATCTAGTTTTAATTTAATATCATTCATAGTTTATTAATTGCTTTAATTAGTTATTCCATTTTTTTTAATTATTGACTCTTTTTTTTTCATAGTACTTAGTTTTTTTCTTTATTCAGACTTTGTTCACCTTAGTTTAGTTACAACTCAGAGATTTTCGATGTACTCCACATGAGAATCCTTCATGCTGGGGCTTTGTGGGTTCAGAGGTTACCCTTCCCTGCGTCCCGCCTGCTCAGGGTTGTGGTCAGAGTCTGACCAGTCTTGTTCTGTAATCCTGATGGCGGTGACCAGCAGGTTTAATCCAATATCGGTTGCTCAAAGCCATATAAAGCCTTTTATATCTGATCCAACTGTTCTTGTAAGGCCTTACTGGAGGAGGGCGGGGTTAAGTAAAGAAACACAGTTAAAAAACTTTTAACTGTTAATATTTGTAGGTTTTCCACTGCGCGACCTGAATGCATTAAGCATTCAGGTCGCGCTTTCGTAACACTTTTGTGAACGTGATTTATCCCAAACAACTGTTCCGTTCCATCATCTTCTGCTTATCCAGGCCAACTCGTGGGAAAAACAGCCTCAGATGGGAAACCCAGACTTCCCTCATCCTGTCTGCAGCCTCCAGTTTACCCGGGGGGATCCCAAGGTGTTTCCTGCCCAGCCGTAAGACATAGTCTCTGCCTCTGGGTCTCCTACTGGTGAGATGTGCCTGAAACACCTCACCAGCAAGGGGTTTGGGAGGCATCCTAACCAGATGCCCTAACCACCCCATCTGGCTTCTCTCGACCCGGAGGAGAAACAGCTCTACTCCGAGCTTCTCCCAGATGCCAGAGCTCCTCACTCTAACTGTGCGCGAGCCCACCCACCCTGCAGAGGAAGCTCATTTCGGCCGCTTGTATTCGCAATGTATTTCTTTCAGTAACCACCCAGAGCTGGAGACCATAAAATTTTAATAAAAGTGTTCACAGTCACTCTTAAACTTCTCCACAACCAACCCATTTTAATTAAAAAAAAATATATATCCCATTTTTTCTGTTTTGAAGATAACTGTTCCTCTCAACAAGGTAAACCCAAATAAGCCAGTTTATGACATCATAAACTTCTCTGGAAGTGATTCTTTGTCAAGTTTTTATCAAAAGTGGGCGACTATGACTTATTACAATGGAAGTATGTATGACCCTAGTGAACCTCAACAGCAGACCTTGTCCTCACACCACCCGTTGGTCTGTTTTCCCACCGAACACGATTAATGATCATAGAAACTAAACAGTGGAGTCAGCCCAAATGCAGACAGCCTCTTTGTGCATGGATACATTAGATAAGGCTTCAGGGAAAACAGAAAGAAAGAATTGGCTGCTTATGAAACCAACATCTGTTCATACAAGTTAAAACAAAAAAAACACTTGAAAACTGGAAACAGGACAATCTTCAACATCGAGGTGTCAAACTAAGTTTATTTCACAGAGCCAAAGAAAAGTCAGAGATGGCTTAACAAAGGAAAGAAAAACAAATAATTGAGATCAACTTTTTAAAAGATTGTCCTCTTTTAGAAAATAGTTGTAAAACAGTAAAAAAAGTTGCTTTTTTTTTTCTGATGTCGATTCTATTTATAATGTGTTTATTCTTGAATTACAGTTTCATAATCAGAATGCTTTTATTGCCATGTCAATGAAGAATATCAGAGACTAGGAACTTGCTTTGATACAGGTGTGCAATAATATAAGATAAAAATAATAAAAAATAAAATAAATAAAAATAATAATAATTTTAACAAAACAGAGTGCTCAGAAAGAAAAAAAAAAGTAGTGCAATGTCATAGAAAATAATAAAAAAATATTAAAGATAGTAAAGTGACAAGAGGGAGGTGACTAAGAGATGTGGGGTTCAGGTTATAAAGTATTAATTAGACTAACGGCAGAAGGGAAGAAGCTGTTTTTGTGGCGGGACTTTCTGGTCCGAATGGATCGGAGCCTCCTGCCCGAGGGGAGTCGCTCAAAAAGTCCATGTCCAGGGTGGGAAGGGTCAGCTGCTATCCGACCTGCACGCCCCCGAGTCCTGGAGACGTACAGGTCTTCGAGAGATGGAAGGCTACAGCCGATCACCTTCTCTGCAGAGCGCACAATGCGCTGCAGTCTGTGTTTGTCCCTGGCTGTGGCTCCGGCGTACCACACGGTGATGGAGGAGGTGAGGATGGACTCGATGATGGCTGTGTAAAACTGCACCAACATCTGGGCGGGCAGCTTGGCTTTCTTCAACTGCCGCAGAAAGTACATCCTCTGCTGGGCCTTTTTGAGTTACAATATTGATCAAATTTTCCATTTGAAAGAGGGCACATTGTGCCACCCTTTAGGAATAATTCTTATCCCATCTAATATTTAGATTGGAAACTAATGTGGACTAATTAGAAAATAATTTATTTAATTAATAATATTTCTTTTTTTTTAATAATATCTTTGTATCAGTTTCCTCCGTGAACCAGGGTGTACCTTTGTTGGACCTATTTTACGTCCTTATTTTTTTTTACTACGCACTTCAGCACATAGTTTGTTAAAATAATCTTGTCTTTTTCTGCATTTCAGTTAAAGTAATGCTTGTTTTATTGTGTCAACCTCTGCAGGAAATGAGAAAATCATTCCTGACTGTCCTGAAGACCTGCTGTGAACCCGCGCATAGGGCTGCAAAATCCACATTACAGTCAGAAGAGCACCATAAAAAAGAAGTATCATCACCCAGCACAAGCTCTCTCGGTTTGTTCCTCTCCACCTCAGCTTCTCTAATTTCATCAGATGTGATAAAGCAACACAAAATCAAGTCTGCAGCTAGTTACTTAGCTCAATCTCCCAATGGATGAGAGGCAATCACAGCACGCGGGGAGGAAATTGGGTGCTTACTCACATGGAAGGATACATGGCTGGCAAGCAGAATGCAGAGGCTCATACAAACACTCTGCACACCTGACCACAAAACAAAACAACGTGTGAGTAAAAGCAGAAGTGGATACTGTGATATCAAAGAGCTCTTTTGTTTTATCAAAAGTGAGAAAGCAACAGAAAATCAAGCCTGCACACTCGCTGATTCAGTCATGCCTTTTTGCCTGTTTCGTGTGAACCCCCGTACAGGATGCAGTATTGGACAGTACGCAGGGAAAAATCAGCCCTGGCGTGTTTCCTGTGAGACTGGAGAAGTCAAACCCGTTTCTCTACAGATCAACTAGAACAGCTCCATTTTATCTGGTACAACGATGCAGCACATTTACATCATAATGCAACCATAATGGATTAAACAAAGGATGCTTTCAATAACCTCCATTTAATCTTTATAACATGCAGACTCAGCAAACTGTTAGAAAAGCCTAATGCTCTTAGTGGTGAGGTATGGCATGTGTCCTTGAGTATCGAGGTGCATTTATAACACATATGGCACATTATTTTCCCTCTCCAGCTTATATTAAGACAGGTGAGCAGAGGAAGGTGGGAGGTGGAAGGAAGAAAAGTCACGGTGACTTGGAAGGTCAGTGATGAAGCAGAACAGATCTCATTTGCTCTTACGGCTGGGTATCGTGCTGTATTTCATACTGAAGAGTCAGCAGGAGGAAGAAGTAACACTTATTGTGATGAAAGCAGGAAGAGAAAATGGATTTTTTCAGCTCCTTTTTCTGTCTGTCATTGCATCTACGGAAACTTCAGGAGCCTCATTTTCAACGTAACCGATCAGTGGTAGAGTGTGTGGATTTAAACGTACTGTAACTCTACTAAAAGTTGGGAACGTTCCGTCCCGTTCCGTCATCTTCCGCTCATCCGGGGTCGGGTCGCGGGGGCAACAGCCTCAAGCGGGCAGCCCAGGCCTCTCTCTCCCCGGCTGCATCCTCTAGCTCACCTGGAAGGATCCCAAGTCGTTCACCGGCCAGCCGTGAGACATAGTCTCTCCAGCGGGTCCGGGGTCTGCCCCTTGGTGTCCTCCCGGTGGGACGTGCCCGAAACACCTCGCCCGCGAGGCGCTCGGGGGGCATCCTGACCAGATGCCCGAACCACCCCATCTGGCACCTCTCGACCTGAAGGAGGAGCGGCTCGACACCGAGCTCCTCCCGGATGGCAGAGCTCCTCACCCGATCTCTGAGTGAGAGCCCAGCCACCCTGCGGAGAAAGCTCATTTCGGCCGCTTGTATTTGAGATCTCATTCTTTCGGTCACCACCCACATCTGGTGACCATAGGTGAGGGTTGGAACGTAGATCGACTTGTAAATCGAGAGCTTTGCTTTTCGGCTCAGCTCTCTCTTTGGGAACGGTAGTTTTTAAATCATTAAACATGAAAAAAACAGACACTTGTGGATAGATTCTTGAGTGGGTTGAGGACAGTGACTCCTCCAGAGCCGCTACTCCTCCAGATCGAGAGAAGCCAGATGGGGTAGTTCGGGCATTTTTTTCAGGATGACTCCCAAGTGCCTCGCTGGTGAGGTGTTTTGGGCAAGTCCCACCAGGAGGAGACCAAGAGACAGACCCTGGAATCGCTGGAGAGACTATGTCTCACAGCTGGCCAGGGAATGACTCGGGATCCTTCTGGGGAAGCTGGAGTATGCAGCTCGGTTGGGAGAAGCCTGGGCGTCCCGTCTGAGGCTGTTGGTTCCTGCGACCCGGCCCCAGATAAGCGGTAGACGACGGAACGAACTAAAATATTAACGCTCCTTTAAGAGCGGACTATTTCACTTTTAAGTGACAAATCAGTGTTTGCCACTTGAAATTTGCAGGTCATGCTGTCTGCCTCCCACTCTGCTGTCTTTCACTTGTGGAGGATGCAACCAAAAAAAAAAAAGGGTTTCTCTGCGCTTGAGTGAGGACAGACGACGGCATTGGCTCATTTGAGGATCATTGCATTTGCATCACATCATTTGCATGATCCATGTTTGAAGGTCTAGAGGTGTGGTTAGGTCGTAATGGCAAGATTTGTCACAGGTGGGATCTATGAAACTTAAACTGCATAAAGGGACACCTGCAGAATTTTATGAATCTCAACATACGTAGCATAATCAATGTGCATAAATTGAGCGAAAATACGTAAGCTAGTCTTTGTAAGTGAGGCCCTTAATCTGTCACATTTCAGTGTCATGAAAAGTTAAGCAGCCTGAAATGAGCTCAACTTCATCCGAACACGTTGAAGTGAGAACATGGACAACCCTGCTTTAGCCAAATTTCAAAAAGTATCTTTAAAAAGTGTCTGAAAAGCCTTTCTTTATCCTACATCTCATCTCCCGGCCAAGAAGTTTGGAACTTCGAAAGCATCTAATTAATCTAATCACACATGTGCATAAGTAGGTTAAGAAAAAAAAAAGAGATTTTCGAAGCAGAAACGGCTCCAACATGAATTAGGTTGTAATACTTGGAGAGATGAGACTCCGTGCAAAGCGTCGGGCATGAAAATACTCGCAGGGCTTGAATGTAGCAACTCTTTACTAAAGTACGCTTCCTCTTGGTTTAGTCACTGAGTCACAGTCTCGTCTGCAGCTGAAAGCAGGACTCGCTTTCTGAGCATTAAGTTTGATCAAAGACTAATCTTTTGCTGGCGAGATGATTAAAATTAGCATCCATTTCTTTGTTAGGAAAGTGGAACCCGCTCCCACTGGGCGAAACAGAAAGACAGTTAAAAGACAGAAGGGAGGTCTTACAAGGAAAAGGCAAAGGGGGGAATAGTGGTAATGGATGGGAAAAGTAAGAGCAATAATTACTGAAAATAAATAAGAGAAAAAAGCATTCCTGTGCTTGGTTTGTATGACCAATGCCAAACCCGAGCAATCTGAACTCCTCTGTGGTGGCCTCCACTTCCTATTCATTTTTTCCGTGGACCGCACACATAGGCAGCGGATTGGACAGAAGAGCAAAGCAGCAGCCTTAAAAAGTGATCATACGGATCCACGCGCTCAGCGAAGCAGGAAAATGAGGTTTCGACAAGCAAGCCAGCCGCTTTTCATCCAATTACGAGCTGAAACTGAAACTTCGGCCGATTAGAATGCAAATGGCAGAAGTTCCGGTGATGACGTTTAAAGTCTGGATGAACTCAGCAGCGGCAGGACGTCTGCTTATTTCTATCATCAGCTTTTAGCATGTCTCAGTGAAGATTAGGAGAGGAGAAAAACTTGGAGTAGGGTATTTGGCTGGGACCATTTCAGCCAAACTAAACAGCCTTGCTGCTGCTGTTCCCCATAACTGCTTCAGATGCAGTGAAAACATATAATCATGCTTCAGCAAAAACAGAAAAGAGCAAGAAGATAAAATCGACTGGTTGTTACCCTTCAGAAAAAGTAAGCAAGGCCTGGGATTTTTACTTCATGGCCAGCATTTGGTACACCTATAGAGGACACGTTATACCCTTGGTAGCGTGAATGCGCTTAGACCCACAGGGACACATCTGTGCAGTGTCACACTGTTTCCCGCCTGCTACTTCCCCTGCTTACTATCCACAGTGTTCTATTGGATTCATCAGATTGTTTCCTTTAAATGTCTTTGAATAATGTCTTTGTTCAAGTTTTAAATACTCAATACCAGGTATCTTTGGCAAAACAAAGGGGTTTGGTCTAAGCTACAGACAATTGCATTCGACGTCATAGCATCGCTTCTATTCGCTGATTGGTTGGGCATTTGTCCAGCGTTTAATTAACAGTCGCTAATGGATCAATACCACGCTTAGTAGTAAATAAATGGAATAAAGGCACTAGGTGGCACTAGGCACCTAGGCACTAGATCAGCCTGGCTACAAGTGTGTGTTTCAATTGTAATTCTAGTTTAAACATTTTCTTTCCTTCAGAGTTCAGTAAGAATGTTGTGACGCTCAATGTTGTAACTACAAAAGCTCATTGACCCTTTCACTTCCTTCCCTTGTTCTCTTTTCTCTACCTTCCATTTCACTCTTCTCTTTTTTCACATTTCCAGTCAGATTGGAATGAATCGAGAGGAACTCTAAACCAGTTTTCAAGTGATTCCCGATCAGAACCCCCACACCTGCTGTATGTCCTATAAGATCGCTGAGGGAGGGCAGGGTTACCCAGACTCTCCTAATAGTCTGTCGCTTAGTTCTGAGCCCGTTTGCCACATGGCACCCTTCACTTCCACAAAAACAGTCCTAGCCTTCCTGTTCCGTCCCTCCCTTACAGTTTCCTCTCCTCTTCCTGTCTGACTCACTGTAACAAGTAAAAATCCCAGACCTCCTTGTTTCTTCCGCTGTTTTGTGCCAGAGGCTGGGAATACAATGCACCTCTGCAGGGACTTCAGTGAGAGCTGCTCAGAGGGACGCTGTTTAATCTCTGGTGGACCCGGTTGTGCCACGATTGCATGCCGGAAGGTCTATCACATTTTTTCACGTCCAGATTATGGGCACACCAGACTGGCAGAACCAGTCTCAAACACACATAGAGACTTTGGATGGCACGTCACTGTTTTGCAAAGTGTTTTAATTGTGTTAAATCATGCATCTGAGACATTAATTCATTCAGATGGTAAAGAAATCTTGACACTACAATTAACAAACATTTAGCAGTTCAGATATCCAAATAAAACGGATGTTTTTTTCTCGTAGGAGGCTAATGCTTTTGCTTGCTTTGTTTTCTCTGCTCGCCCTTTCTGATTGGTTGGGTCGGTGCATTCACAGACAGGTGGGGCTGTTTACCTTGACACGGAGCTGCTGCACATGTTCAGCGCCTCAGGGAGCAGATACACCGCATTTCAGCTCTGCAGGCCTTAAGCCACTGAAGCAACGAATGCTTTGTACGACACAGCCTACAAACACCGTAGCCTTGGCTGAATAAACAAAAAGAAGGCTTCTTTTATCAAGCACGTCAGAGTCTGCACACACAGAACCAACCGAAGATTTACATTGTGGGGAGAAATATGTGTTTGCGTAAGCTTACATGTACAAGGATGTTTTCTTATGTCCCCTCCCTCCTTATAATAGAATGTTCACCTCTCTTTTTGTTTCGCTCTTTGAGGATGCAAAGCAGAAATCAGCCTGTGGTGTAAAAAAGAAAAACAGGTGAAGGCGAGAATCTGTTGAAATTTCCCAGCATCCAAGTTGTCTGCCAGTCCCCTCTGGCATGCCTCGCTGTTTATCTGCCTTCCAAAAACAGGCTGAACAGAATGAGGAGGCAAAAAAAGGGGGAAACTGAAACAGATCGGATGAGACTGTATGCTAATTGCCAGCTTTGAAAAAAAAGAAACTAAAGAATAGTGCGTCTATTCCAAAGATCCACTACCTGGAATCAGCAGATTTTATGATGATTAAACCTTCCTTTTTGAGGTTTATAAAAAAATATAAGAAAAAAAATTCATTATGAGGCTTGAATTGACGCTAAAGCAAGCACGAATAATACCGAGAACATTAAGCATGCTCTGTAATAACATGTAAATTCCCCTCACCTATTCACCCCTGTCAGGTTGAACATGTTTTCTGAGAAACACAAGAGTGGGCGGGGGGACAAAGCCAATGAGCCTTGTGTAAAGTAGTCAATAGTAAAATATTGTACGTACAAGCTCAGCAAAAAACTCAAACATGTTTTATTTATATAAACTAATGGGAAAAGTGAAGGTGTGATGGATGAAATTAAACCTGCAGTGACGATGGCATGTCTAACATCTACCACATTTAGAAACTAACGAACAGCGTGGACGTAAATCCCTAACTTCTTCTTCTTCTTCTCCTTTTGGCATTTCCCTTCAGGGGTCGCCACAGCAAGTCAGTTTCTTCCATCTAACCCTATCTGCTGCATCCTCTTCGGTCACACCAACTATCTTCATGTCTTCCTTCACTGTATCCATGAACCTCCTCTTTGGTCTTCCTCTAGTCCTCTTTCCTGGTGGTTCCAAATCCAGCATCCTTCTTCTGATGTACTCTCTCTCTCTCCTCTGCACATGTCCAAACCATTTCAGTCTGGCCTCTCGGACTTTATCTCCAAAACCTCTAACATGTGCTGTTCCTCTGATCCTGTCCATCCTGGTCACTCCCAGAGAGATCCTCAGCATCTTCATCTCTGCTTCCTGTCTTTTCCTCAGTGGCACTGTCTCTAGACCAAACAGCATGGCGGGTCTCACCACGGTTTTGTACACTTTCCCTTTCATTTTAGCTGAAACTCTTTTGTCACACATCACACCTGATACTTTCCTCGACCCGTTCCAGCCTGCTTGAACACGCTTCTTCACCTCTTTTCCACACTCTCCATTGCTCTGGACTGTTGATCCTAAGTACTTAAAATCTTCCACCTTCTTTATCTCTTCTCCCTAACGTAAATCCCTAACTGTTGCAGATTAAAAGAAGAATAAAATGCTCATTTGTTGCTTTCATGTACAAACCTGCCTGTTTTCATGCTTTTCTCTCCCCCCCTGTTTTTCTTTACTTTGTGCCTCCCTACGGCGGCTAAACGCTTCACAGGAGTCATATTTAATCAGCATCATCACAGACAACACAGGAATCTCAAGTCTGCCGCGAACAGCTTAGCAGCCACACTCAGAAGATAATTGTCTTACACCATCCCTCCTTAAACAACCGCAGCAGAGCCTCAGACTGACGTCCCGGCTGATGTGTGAAAATGTGAATTCTGATTCCGTGTTTTAGAGCGTCGCATCGTTTACTCTGTTAATCATTTTATTTGCAGGCCGCTGTCATGTTTCACAATTCATTGATTGTGACACGAAGAAAAATAATGTGTCTTCCTGAAGCTCCTGCTGTTCCATGCTGTGTTTCCCTTTGATAGCAGAGGGCACCAGGAAGTTAGAGTGGTGAGAACAACATCAAACTTCCTCTTCTGATGATTCACATTGATATTATAAATACTTCCCTGACCTTGAT
Source organism: Neostethus bicornis (assembly GCA_902685375.1). NCBI lineage: Eukaryota > Metazoa > Chordata > Actinopteri > Atheriniformes > Phallostethidae > Neostethus > Neostethus bicornis. The sequence continues at coordinate 3,951,652 of LR738550.1, forward strand.
AAGAAAATCTCTAAGGTGAATGGAAGGTTAGTTCTTTCTTGAAAATTCATTTATTTATTTCAAGCTAGAAAATTCTTTCAACCTTTTTTAAGCCAACGTACATTTTTAACATGTAAAAATCTCGAGGTACACCACCAGCAAAGATGGTGAAATGGGTTGCTATGGTTACAGCAAACAACCTATCGCAGGACATCCCTGTCTGTAAATAAAAAGAGGGGATATCGTCCTGTGAAAGACAAAGAAATACCATGTATTCCATTTTTTGATTTTTTTTTTTTTTTTGATTTTGAATTACTCTATTCATCCCTCACCGGGGAAATTTGTTTGCTGCACTCCTTACACCGCAGCAGGCTGCCCTTCAACGGCGCCAATGGTGGGAGAAGTGGGGGCTAGGTGTCTTCTCCAAGGACCCTAGACGTGCAGTCAGTGTGATGCGAACCCGCGAACTTTCGGTTTATTTTTGGGCCGCGGACGAACGCTCTAACCACTGAGCCACCATCTCCCTTTCTATGGCACACCTGGCGATCTCTCAAGGCATTCTAGCATACCGCGGAACACTGGTAGAAAAACTCTCACTTATGGTCACCAGCTGTGGTTGGTGACCGAAAGAATGAGATTGCGGATACAAACGGCCGAAATAAGCTTCCTCTCACTCAGAGATCGGGTGAGAAGGTCTGCCATCCGGGAGGAGCCACTCCTCCTCCAGGACGAGAGGAGGCAGATGGGGTAGTTCAGGCATCTAGTCAAGATGCCTCCCGAGCGCCTTCCTGGTGAGGTGTTTCGGGTACGTCACCCCGGGGGTAGACCAAGAGGCAGAGACCGGACCCACTGGAGAGACAAGGTCTCACAGCTCGCCGAGGAACGACTCGGAATCTTTCTGGGTGAGATGGAGGATGCAGCTGCAGTGGGAAAAGCCTGGGGTTCCCGTCTGAGGCTGTTGCCCCGCGACCCGGCCCCAGATAAGCGGAAGATGACGGAACAAACGGAATGAACGAACCACAGTAATGGTGCTTCATTTAGCTGATTAAAATGCAGCATGTATATGACGAACATAATGCTTTAATTGCAATGTTTCCATTAGAAATTATCTAGATGCTAGCATAGAGAAAATACGAATGCATGGGGATGGAAGAGGTTTGCCTTTAAATTGAGGAAGCATATTCGAATATGAGAAAACAGTTCCTTTAATATCTATAACCTTAAAAGGTCCAGGTGGCTCAACTACCAACAAAGAAACGGTCTGTGTTCACAGTCGCCGCAGCCTTTCTGATGAGTCGGCTCCTTTTTATCTTTTCTCCTCCAGTCGGATCAGAGTCCTGTAATCATGTATAAACAATAATGTTTTCCCAGAGGAGAATAAATTTCCCCTGGTCTGAGTACAATAAATCACCCCTGGCCAAAGTAAAGAGTCTGGAGCAAGAAGGACAGACGGCAGTAGCTTTAAGCTCCATGCTTAGACTTTCAGCTCCGTGAAGTTGGCCCCCCTTAAAAAAAAAATTTAAACAAAAATTAACAAAAAATATGTCAATCGTTTGTGCTGTTTTGTGCTGTAAAAATTTTTGTTTGTGCTGTTCTACTTTTCTTTAATTTAAAGAAATAAAATTGGACGATGACGTCATAACCCTCCCCTTCTGCCTAAAAAAGCTAGAAAAATTATAAAAATGGTGGGAATCATTTGTGCTACGTTTGTGCTGTTATGTGCTGTAAAACTTTTCGTTTGTGCCATTTTAGTTACAATTTAGTTTATTTAAACTGTAGGAAAACGATTTGGACAATGACGTAATCAAAGATGGCGACGTCCGGAAGTAAATAAGGGTCTGGATGACGTCATTGTCCAAATTGTTTTTCTTAAAATTTAAATAAACTAAAATGGCACAAACAAAATTTTTTACAGCACAAACGTAGCACAAACGATTGACACCATTTTTAAGAGTTTTCTCACATTTTTAAGCATTTTTAAGCAATGTGAGGGGCTGGATGACCGCAGATTGACCTATAAAAGAATCTTAAATATCTACAAAAATAAAACAGCACAAACGAAAAATTTTACAGCACAAACGCAGCACAAACGATTGACATATTTTTTGTTAATTTTTGTTTAAATTTTTTTTTAAGGAGGGCCAACTTCACGGAGCTTAGACTTTCTCATACCTCCACCACCAAACTGCTCAGTTCAGCCAACAGAAACTGACTCGTTGTGTAGTGATTGTTTTCGGTTTGAAGCCGCTGTCAGCGTAACAGGGAAATAAAAGACGCTGCCGCGTTTTATGTTTTTGAAGTTGTGGGAGTTTCAAGGTCTTTCATCATCAATTTAGCAAGCTTTAATTTTGTCTACAACAGTGGAAAAAGTTCATCAGGAGAACGAGAGCACACGAGATGGAACAAGATACCAGAGCGGTGGAAGGGGGTCTTTTTTTTCCAGCCTGAGCTTTCTTTCTGATATCTGACAGAAGAATTAGTTTGGAAGGTCTTGTTTCCGTTGTGCTTTAGGCTGAGGATGAGTTAAGACACTTAACTCACACACACACACACACACACACAAGCTTCCCACTAAGATAAGTTCATGTCTAGCCAAAATAAAGGACAAAAGACGGAGCAGCAGTGCAGCTTTTTGGATGTCACACAGGGGGTTACTAAAAAGAGAAAAAATCTTGGTCATTTTTACCCAAAAAAAAAAAAAAAACAAGTAACAATTTATTCAATATTGAGGAAAAAAAGAATTAAATCAATCTTTATGCAAAGTTACAACTGAAAATTCCACAGGGAGGGATCTTTTTTTCCTCTTTTTTTAAAGAAAATGTCTAAATGGTTTGAAATAGCTGCGAGGTAATAGCTGTAATGGACGCCTTAGAGTTGAAAGTACTTCTGTTAATAATTGGGCTGCAAAAGAACAAAGCTGCCCGTTTGAACATGAGTCGACTAGACAAGTGATTTCTGCGCCTCTTTTCTTGCAGTAACCATAGTGACAGAGGGATACAGAGGGCATCTGAATGCCTACGGGGTAGTGTGGGCAAATTTACCCAGTGTTAGCTGCTATGCTAAACCTAACGTGTGTGAACGATCATACAAGCAGCTCATGTGCAAAACAATGCAAACGAAAATGTAAAATTTATGCAAATATCCAAACGCAAATTCATGATTCATGTCGTCTGTTGCAGACAGCGGTTAAAAGTTATTCCTACCCCTTCTATGAGTTGGCGTTGGGATAGGATGTTCACTCAGAATTTGTGTCATATTTCATAGGCGGGGCCTGTGCATTCTTAGGATGGGTGAGGGGATGAGCAAGAGTCAGCCTTTTACACTTCCTAGCCTGTGATAAAGCTTTAGAAATCAGTGAGGTTTCAAAACTTTTATGTAATGGATGTAACAAAACCCAAATTGTGGTTGTTAATGTTCCGTTCCGTCATCTTCCGCTTGTTCCGGGGTCGGGTCGCGAGGGCAACAGCCTCAAGCGGGCAGCCCAGGCCTCTCTCTCCCCGGCTGCATCCTTTAGCTCACCTGGAAGGATCCCAAGTTGTTCCCTGGCCAGCTGTGAGACATAGTCACTCCAGCGGATCCGGGGTCGTGCCCAAAACACCTCGCCTGCGAGGCGCTCGGGGGGCATCCTGACCAGATGCCCGAACCACCCCATCTGGCTTCTCTCGACCTGGAGGAGGAGCGGCTCGACACCAAGCTCCTCCCGGATGGCAGAGCTCTTCACCCGATCTCTGAGTGAGAGCCCAGCCACCCTGCGGAGGAAGCTCATTTCGGCCGCTTGTGCCCGCGATCTCATTCTTTCGGTCACCACCCACAGCTGGTGACCATAGGTGAGGGTTGGAACGTAGATCGACTTGTAAATCGAGAGCTTTGCTTTTGTTGTTAATGTGCAAAAGATAAAATGAGAAAATAATTAATTTTGTATGGGATGGGATCTTTACCACAAGTACCCTCCACCGCACTGACTACTCTTCCTCCCCCCTTTTGTTACTCGCTTTTTGTCAACTTCCCAGCAAACAAAAATGCACATCCTCCCATGACACCAGCTAATTGATTATTTATGCTGCCACACTAACTGGCTTTTTAGCTGCCTTATATTCAAATGAGTCGTGAAAAGAAAAGGAGACAAGGACAGGCAAGGTCTGGGGAGTTAAACTTTGGGTTTTGGTTGCTGCTTTTGTGTGATAAGCTGCTCAGACAGCAGATTGGAGACCGGGGTGACTGGGAGGAATCAGGAAGCCAGCTACAGGGGGAGAAAAATTCATGATCCCTCGTGGCATTTTGGCGTAAGAGTCTGACTTCCACCCCGGCGTGAAGATCAGTGACAAACAAACAGGCAGGCTTGTTATTCCGTGGGTTTATGTGCCAGGATTCCCGCTCTTATCGCTGGCATCCTCTCATTTTGTTACACATGGTAAACGTAGGACGGATGGTGACAGCGGAGATCAGATAGAGAGGGAAAGTGGCTGGGCAAGGAGAAGGGAGGAGGAGAGGGGGTTTTGGAAATGGTGTGGAATACCTAAACAGGCTGTTATATGAAGGAGAGAAACCGATGATTGTGGCGATGGGATCCCGTCCCACGGAAACGTGTCATGAAGGCACTTCGATTAACATCTTAATAAAAGCTTTACAGGCCCTGGATAGCCCTTGTGAGCAGACTGAGCTTCTGCACTCACAGAGGGGCCCAAAGCTGCTTTCTGTAGCCAATAAGTAAGAGAACATTTAGGTTCTGCCAGTCATGCATTGTGAGGGTGTTAGGCTTCCCAAAGGACCAGCCTATGCCCGTCCACAAACATGCTCTGCCAAATTCCTTTATTCACCCTTCCCTCTACTTTCATTTACTGTTCATTTCTCCATCTGTTGGATTTAGTAGCCCCACAAAAGGCTTTGTTTCACCAAGCTGGCAGCCTTGGGAAAGGCGGGGTGCACACAGGGGTTCAATGCTAACTGGCTGCCATGAACAGAGAGGGAAAGGTCTGGAGTGGACACGGTGGTGGCAGGCAGACCCTCCTCTGATCAGACTGGCCAAAACTCCTCTGAGAAGTGTTGACACACACTTCTTCACACAACAGCTACCAGTCTGACAAAGATGGGCAAACAAAGTGTCACAGCAGCACCGTGACAGGAATAAATCCCAAAACGGTTCCTTCTACAAAAGCAAAGATACGTCTGGCCTGTACCCATATTCGCACCAACATCCATGAGCTTAGAGTTTGTTTTTACCTTTTTCTATAAAAGAAAAGTGACGTGGAGTGGCATTCACGTGTCCCTCTTAGTGGGCGAGCTGCTACTTAACATGATACCAGTCTGTAGTCATCTATTTCAAATGGTTTCAATGAGTGAACAAGTCACTGAATGCTGTGCACACAACTACTTAAGATGATGAGGGTGCATGAGTGAACTGTTAAACGGAGCCCAGTTGTGATTACTGGCATTTGTTCTGGTGGAAATGATCAGAATCATACAGCAGCGTGGATCTAAGGAATCCTTGGAGAGATGTCTTAGTGAGGGCCGTAAATCTTCTTCTTCTTCTTCTCCTTTCAGCATTTCCCTTCAGGGGTCGCCACAGCAAGTCAGTTTCTTCCATCTAACCCTATCTGCTGCATCTTCTTCAGTCACACCAACTATCTTCATGTCTTCCTTCACTGTATCCATGAACCTCCTCTTTGGTCTTCCTCTAGGCCTCTTTCCTGGTGGTTCCAAACCCAGCATCCTTCTTCTGATGTACTCGGTCTCTCTTCTCTGTACATGTTCAAATCATCTCAGCCTGGCCTCTCGGACTTTATCTCCAAAACCTCTAACATGTGCTGTTCCTCTGATGTACTCATTTCTGATCCTGTCCATCCTGGTCACTCCCAGAGAGATCCTCAGCATCTTCATCTCTGCTACCTCCATCTCTGCTTCCTGTCTTTTCCTCAGTGGCACTGTCTCTAGACCAAACAGCATGGCCGCTCGCACCACAGTTTTGTACACTTTTCCTTTCATTTTATCTGAAACTCTTCTATCACACATCACACCGGATACTTTTCTCCACCCGTTCCAGCCTGCTTGAACACGCTTCTTCACCTCTTTTCCACACTCTCCATTGCTCTGGACTGTTGATCCTAGATACTTAAAATCTTCCACCTTCTTTATCTCTTCTCCTTGTAACCTCACTTTTCCATTTGGATCCCTCTCGTTCACACACAGTGAGGGCCGTAAATAATCCTTCATTTAATTAAAGATATAGACTAATGTGTACGGTATCTTTATCCAGTGGTGCACATAACTGCTGCACATCAAATGCATTGGTATACCGGCATCATTTACCGGCATCATGGTCCATATGAACGTTCTTTCAGATGCTCTGAAAAGCATCAACAATGCGGAGAAACGTTGGAAAACCCAGGTCCTCATCAGGCCCTGCTCCAAGGTTATATTGGTGAGTTTGAGATCATTGACGACCATAGAGCTGGAAAAATTGTCGTCAATCTCACCGGCAGACTGAACAAGTGTGTTGTGATCAGCCCACGTTTTGATCTCCGACTGAAGGATCTCGAGAAGTGGCAGAATAACCTGTTGCCGTCACGACAGTTTGGATTCATTGTACTGACCACCTCTGCTGGCATCATAGACCACGAAGAGGCCAGAAGGAAACACACAAGAGGCAAAATCCTTGGATTCTTTTTTTTAAATTTAAAGAACTGCAAATTTACTTTTGCACATTACCATGGAAACTCAAGGGAATAAAAACTCAAGCTTGAAACCAAGCATCAGCACAGCATAGGCAAGAACAATGTTGTTTTGTCGCTTTTTGTGACGTAAAATGCGATGTTCGTGACTGCACGTAAAAAGCAGCTGACGTTTCTATACAGATGTATATCAATGCATCAAAACATTGAAGAGAAACAACATAATGATAAAAACAATACGATATGACTATGCGATACAACAAACCCAAATGATGCAATATTACAACATCTTGATACATTGTTAAATCGATACCCTGATATATATATTTTTTTTATTTTAATATACTTTATTAATCCCTCCCCGGGAAATTTCTGTGCTGCATTTCACCGCAGCAGGCTGCCACCTATGACGGCACCAATGGTGGGAGAAATGAGGGGTTAGGAGTCTCCTCCAAAGACCCTAGACGTGCACCTCCTGCAAACTTCCGGTTGACTTCCAGTTCGCTAGCGAACGCTCTAACCACTGAGCCACCGTCTCCACCATATATTGATGGTTTTGGCCAAATCTTTTACACAAAACAATGGAAACCACCTCGAACTTATTACAAAAAAAAAAAATTTGAAAACAAATCTTAATGTTTCCTTGAAGTCCATTTGTTTCACAATCTAATCTAAAAAGTTCATCTTAAATTAAATCACCAAAATATAAATCACTAAAAATTTATTCCAATTTATTTCAAAAGAAAGCATCAAATTTGGGTTATTGGAGGTTAGAAACGACTGTTTTAATTTGTTAGAATAACAAGTAAATAAATCGAAGTGCTGAATCCGTGATTTTTTTTTTATTCCAGTCGTTTGTAATGAGCTGAAATTGCAGTGGGATGTTAATCTAGGTGCTTCTAAAACAAGCAGCAAACTTTTTATGTTAATTACAGAGAACAGCCACAGTTAGCACAGAGGAAAATAAAAAGTCTTCTCACCAAAGTCGACATCCTCACACACTTAAATATCCCCACTGGTTTCCCTCCTGATTTCACCAAATCAAGAAACAAATAACGTCTGCTTACAGTGAGCCGCACACACAAATAATGTGCAGAACAAGTCTGAGTGAGCCGAGCACCACTGTGAGTCAAGGAGATTGAGATTTCAGTTGTGACAGCTGGACAGTGGAAAGGTTCAGATAAACAGCCCGGAGAGGGGGCATTAAAACAAACACTGTGTATTTGTTCACTCCTGCAGGCAGAGACGAGACGACCCGTATCAGCGGGAGAGGGAGGCAGTGAACTCACAAAAAAATCACAATTATCTTTACGTGTTTGCATGTTGTGTGTGCAGGCTGCAGACAGTTGGGATGGTGGTGTGTGTGTTGGGGGTGAAAGAATACACAGCCGCTGAGCACGTTTGCTGCATTCTCTCATTAAGAAATAGGTCAAGGATCTCGGCTGCATGAGAGGCGACTTGTCAAAATCTCTCAAGCTAAAGTCTGGATGCCTCCGGGGGTCTGTGTGTGTGTGTGTGTGTTGAAGGGGTCCTACTGTGTGCACACTGGTGGCAGCCGCGCAGACTTAACACCTACTTGGAGGGAAAATGATCAAATCATTGATCAAATCTACAACTGAAAGGTCCAGACTGTAAAGACGCTGCCCCCTCACCATCAACCTTGTTGCCAGCTTATTGTCTAAGCCAGGGGTGTCCAAACCACACCTCAAGTGCCATATGCGGCCCATTAAGGCTTGTGAATCTGGTTGACCAAACTTACATAAATTTTGAAAAAAACGAACCTTCATGTTGTAGTTTTCCTGCTAAACAAGTATTTCCAAATAAACCGCATCGCATGGGCTAAAGGACTATCTTTACATGTGATAAACTAATATATCACAAGAAAGTTTCTTATAACAGCAGATGAGCTTCATCCGGAAAGAAAGTTTGGGGTGAACGTATTTAAGAAAAAAAGAAACTTTAAGTTTTAATCCCTTTTTATTCAGTTTCTCCCTCAAATCCAAGTTTTTATCATCAAAATAATAAAAAATACAGACTAGATGAGTCTACCCATGGTTTGGCCCGTATGCGAATTTTTAAAAACCCATTGTGGTTACACAGTGGGAAAAGTTTGGCCACCTAGAGTTATACTATTCAATAGATGGCGCTCTCGAGTCAGCCAAGATGCTTGCAGCAGTTGCTTTGGCAACAACCCAGCATGCCTTAGACCAGAGGTGTCGAACTTAGGATCTGTCCTAAACGTTTTCAACGTGTTCCTGGTTCGACTGATCCGACTAAAATAAAGTGAAACCAACAGCCAAAAGAATTTAGTGCAATGAGTCCAAAACTCGAATGAGGTGTTTAGATGCAGGTACACAAAGAAAACCGTCTGGATACTGGAGTTCAACACCCACCGTACATCCTACATGTGTCATACTGTCTGCACTTGGATGCCTATTTGAACAATTCTTAAACTTTCCACTGCACTCCACCGGCTTGATTTGCATCTTGTACTTTAAGAGTCAATTTTCAATTTCTTTTCTATGTTGTTTTTTGTCTAGAAAAGAAATTGACAGTAAAGTTTTAGAATCTGGACTTTCCTCACTTGACGTATAAAGAATCCTTGTAAAAATAAAACTCAGAGGATCCTTCATGGACCGCACGGCATCTTTGTAAATCCAATCAGCCCAGCGTGCTGCTCTTACACGGAGGTGAACTCAAGCAAAACCACGTATGGGTTTGTTCAGTCTGCACTCGTTCAGGTTAACCTATCGATTGGATGTGTGAGATGTTTCGCCTTCACAGACTTAAAGGTGACTATGAGAAGAAATCTCCCCACATCCTTATTTGCCCAGAAAACAAAACAGTCCTTCTACTTTGTTTGGTTCATCTGAAACTGGACCAACAAAATACAGCTGGAGAACTCTCAGAGAAGCAAGAGAAAAGTTAAAGCTGGAAAATGGAAGGAAAAGCTGCTGTTTTTTTCCTTTCTCTCATCAGATTGGAGTTAATTAGGTGAAAATAATCAGCATGTTCTAATCAAACCAATCCCGTGCGCTGGTTTGTTCTTTCCAAGGGCGCCTATTTCCACTCCGGTGGTTGCTTTGGGGTCATTTTGCATTCTCACTCTGAGATGGATATTAAAATAATTATGAGAGAAGGTCATGCCTTCAATAGACAAATGAAAAAATGGGAAAAAGTGAGCTTTTCTAACAAAGAATAAACAGGTTTTGATTGTGAAGGCAGAAGAATTAATATTCTCCCCATGAACCCTGGCAGATGTAAGTTATTTTCATGCAAATGGGAGGCAATTTTCTACTTAAGACAACATCTATTTTCTTTAGAGACATTGTGACGGGAGCTCGGCAGCCTGACAGAGAAGGAAGATTTGTAGGTGCATCTGTTGGACAGATGAGATCCAGAGCGGATTTGGAGTCTTAAATTGATGCTGGTTGCAGACAATCTATGAACTCATGTAACAAGTTTAACACAACGGGAATGGGAATCCTTTTTTTTTTTGATTTGTGATCACTTGTTGCATCCCAAATATCTCGAATGGGATCTAAATATTAATAAAGGTGCAAAAAGTGATTCAAGAGGAGGTCAAGAAGAAGGACTGGACGTTCTAAAAATGGATTGAAACTTCTTTAAAAGCAGATGGAATCTTGTTAAACATAAAATCTTATGAACAAGAAAACTACGAACAAAATCTGTCCCATTTGGAAGAAGTTGGAGAGATTGGGAATGTAAAATTTCAGAAATGAGAAATTAAAAAACGTCTTTCTTTTTTTTCCAAATTGTGCTTCTCTAGTTTGGACCATGTGGAAATTTAACAATATTAAAAAAAAATACTATAAGACCTCTCAAAATACTCAAGGTCACTTTCCAACAAAAATTTACACACATAGTAAGAATCTAAAAGAAATCAAGTGGAGTTAAATCATGATGGGACACAGATTTCAGTCTGGATTTGGACCAGTTTAAGTTGATTCAGAATCACTCTTGTTTGCTTATTTTAAATATCTAAATGTGACAGCATCCGACTGGAGGAGAGAAGACAGAAAAGATTCCACCTTTTTTTTTTTTCCAAATCTGCAGTTTCAGATGATGAATGTCTCCTCAAAACCAAACGCAGCCAATTTGCTTCCAATCCTTTAGAATCTATTCCTTTACATTCCAAGAACATCAGGAGCAGAAAAGAATGCCAAAAAATGAAGACCTGATCACTCACCTCTTCATTCAGACTGGATCTCCTGATGTTCACATCCAGCAGAAAAAAAAACGCGTCCTTTTTTTTAGTCTGTGTCTTTGCGCGGGATTAACGTGAGATCAAATACTTCCTTCTGTCTGGATCTTTGGATTCCTGTTCTGCGCTTCATCCATCCATCCTTCCATCCATCCTTCCGTCCATCCATCCAGATGCGAATGCAGCGCGTAAAAACTTGAGCGTGTGAACAAGAACCTCCCGCTTCTCCTCACTGGACCGAGCACAAGTGACGACGCATTCCTCCAGTCTGTCTGTGTGTCTGTCTGTGTGTGTGTCTGTGTGTCTGTCCTTCAGGTGTGTGCGCTGTTAGCCTTCATCACCATCCTTCTCGTCATCATCTCTAAACCCCGCAGCGTGCCTTCCTCACAGGAGACTCTTACTGGACTTACGCACACTGGCTGCGGTGTGTGTGTGCAGCATGTGTGTGTGTGCAGCATGTGTTAAACCCAACCCACTCACATTTCTCCTCATCATTATGGTGTCAACTGTTTCTACCTAAAAAAATCATCTAAGATCTTCTTAAATTCAATAATATTTAATCATGAATGTAAAGTGAATAAATCTGGATTATTTTAGTTTGACTTCTTGGGATTTTTTTTTTTTTTTTTGGTTTTCCAAACAGATCCTGCTTCTTAAAACCCTCTCAACAAGAGAATACCCACATTTGCTACATTTTTCACTTTCATTGACAACTAAATTAAATTCCATTGAAATGGAAACAGTTAAATTACGCATGACATTAAAAAAAAATTTTTTTTGTCTTCACACGACAAACTGGACTCAGAACATTACTGCCATCTATCAGTCAGACTAGGAACTGCAGCTTCTGTTTTTTCTAATGTTTCTCTTTAATACTTCATCTCTTTGTCTTCTTGTTTCTTCATTTTAGTTGAACATAGAAAATTCATTCATTTTCTGAACTCCCTGATCGGGTTACAGGGGATGCCTGATTCAAGGCGAGAGGCAGGGTACACCCCGAACAGGTCACAAGTCTCTTGCAAAGCTACACACAAAACCATTCCCCCACATACACTCATTCCTAGGGGCAATTATGTAGCAGCCAATCAACCTAACATGCATGTTTTTGAAGGGTGAGGAAACTGGAGTACCCGGAGAAAACCAACCCATACACGGGGAGAACTAGCAAACTCCACACAGAAAGGCCAGTGTTCTAAATCTCGTCTCCAACCAGAATTCAAACCCTGACCTTCTTGCTTGAGGCCACTGTGCTACCCACTGCGCCACCTACAAATATCTGAGTGTGCGTCTTGACTGCAAACTGGACTGGTCAGAGCAGGCTCGGGCCCTGCGTAAGCAAGGACAGAGCAGGCTGTTTTTTTTTTAAAGAAGGCTTAAGACTTTTCATGTGTGTGTTGACATGTTGAAAATCTTTTATCAGTCTGTCGTGGCAACTGCTGTTTTCTTTGCGGTCGTCTGCAGAGGAGGCAGCTTGACCGCAAGAGACAGCAATAGGCTGGACAGATTGATAAAGAAATGTGCATTTGTGGGAGTGGGAGAAATGTGGACTCTGTGGGAGCTGTTTTGGAGAGGAGGATGAGGGCTTTAATGCAGGGTATCCTGAATAATCCCCGTCACCCTCTACACAATGTTATCACGACCCAGAAAACGACCCAAAGTAACAGGTTCCTCTCACTGCGCTGCAGGACTGAGCGCTTTAGGAGGTCGTTCATCCCTTCAGCCCTCAGGCAATTTAATAGATCAGATGTTTCTGGAAGGAACTGAGTCTTATTTTATTATGTATGTATATTGTTTTTATTTATTTTGTACAGTAGGTACAGCTTGTGTGATTTCTGTTGCTGCTGGACACCTAAATTTCTCCTGCGGGAGATTATTAAAGTTTTTATCTATCTACAATGCAGCTATTAAAGATAAAACGCAATACAGAAAACAAATACATCAAAATAAAGCAACAAAAAATCAATTTGATTCTTAACTAACTTTCTTCAATTCAATTTTGCAAATTTTTGCAATTTTCCAAAAATCCCAATACGATGTTTGCAATGAGCGTCACACAGAAAATGAAACAGAAACACTCATATAGAATAGCTATTCCTTCTTTTTACTGAATAAAAAAATAACCCACACAGTCGTGAAAAACAGAAACCTCTGGCATCCATGTGAAAGCAGAAGCAGAGGTAGAATGAGGGATACAGAATCATCCATGGGGGATGTGGATATGTTAAGCACTGAAGTCTCTTCAGTCTGGTGACACATCGTAATTCGTTCATTTTATTTGAGCAATATTTGGTTGACATTACAAAAAAAAAGCCCAATAAAACAAGAAGCATTCAAAACAAGAAGCAGGAAGTTTGATGTGTCCGCGGTTTTCGTGTAGCACACGTGCTGATGGTCAGATTTTGGACATGAAACACCTTCACGGGCAAAAATATCTATAGAATTTAAACACGTACATATGTTTAGTTTGTTAGTGCTTCATATCAGTGTAATTAATTTAAAATAGGACATTTCTATTAAACAATATTTAGAGAAACCAGATAAAAAGATGAATGTTCGTTAGTCTAAGTTTAACATGTTTTGGTGCAACATATTTAATTAATACTGTGTTTTAAACTGATTGAAAGAAGTCGGACTTGTAATTTTTACATAAAGGCTGTGGAAAAAGTGAAAGATTTCTTAGTTGAAGAAATTATCTGCTTTTGGAAATTCATTCCACCTTCAGGTAATTTTTTTTTTATGATTTTCATTCATGTTTGAGTAACCTGCAAGCTCTTCCATCAAATATGAGTGCCCTAATCGAACACCAAACACGACGTGCCCGAAACCACCTTACCAACAAGGCACTTGGGAGGCATCTTGATCAGATGCCCGAACTACCCCATCTGGCTCCTCTCAACCTGGAGGAGGAGCGGCTTCCCACCGAGCCGCTCCGAGATGGCAGCGCTCCTCACCCGATCTCTGAGTGAGAGCTCAGCCACCCTGCAGAGGAAGCTCATTTCGGCCACTTGCATCCGTGATCTCATTCTTTCGGTCACCACCCACAGCTGGTTACCGTGGTGAGGGTAGGAACGTAGATCCTGGTTACCATGGTGAGGGTAGGAACGTAGATTGACTTGTAAATGAAGAGCTTTGCTGTTCGGCTCAGCTCTCTCTTTACCACGACGGACCGATGCAGCATCCTAGATTTTGCTGATGCCGCACCGATCCGCCTGTCGATCTCCCGCTCCATCTTTCCCCCACTTGTGAACAAGACCCCAAGATAGTTAAACTTCTCCACTTGGGGCAGGACCCTGTCCTTGACCTGCAGGGGGCATTCCACCCTTTTCCAGGCGAGGACCATGGTCTCGGATTTGGAGGCGTTAATTCCCATCCCGGCCGCTTCACACTCGGCAGCAAATCGATCCAGTGAGAGCTGGAGATCACGGTCCGATGAAGCCAACAGAACCACAATAAGGTAAATACAGATGTTAAAATTAATAAATAACCCTTTAATCCATTATTTCTTAATATTAACATCTGTATTCCACTTATTGCTGCTGCGAGAACTAAATTTCCAAAGTTCATGATAAATAAATCATTCTGATTCTAAACATTAAAGCTTCAATAAAGTTTTTACAAAATAAAAAAGGTCATCTCTGCTAATCTTTCTTCTAAACAACAACTAGCTTCCAAACTTTTGTTTTTTTAAGTTAAAATAAATCTAGGCTATCCAGATTCTCTGATGCATCAATAATACATAGCATTGAAAAGGGAGACGATGTCGGCCATCAAAAGTAGGACCTAACTGCCGGAAGGAAGAAGATGTTGAAGAACCGGTGTAAGTACACTAAAAGCACAGCCTCCACTTAAAGACAGGGTCAATAGCTGGAGGGCGTCCATATTGGAATTCCACCACACTGCCTCTCAAATGGATCTTAGTCAACCCCGGGCAGCCGGGGTAATCAAATCCAGACTTTTTCAATCCATTACTCACGGCCCTGTTTGGAGCAAGTCATGATTTGTTTGATTGGAGCATAACTCAATTTCTATTGAGAGAGCAGGCTGCAGAAAAGTGTCTGCAAGAGGTTTTTTTTTTCCTGTTTTTGTCCAGACAAAGATGATAGATGAACTCATTTTACCGGGTGAAGCTTGCTTATAACATACAGAACAATTGCATCAGTCATGTTTTACTTTAGGACACATATCGACCGGCTGACGCTGCGGAGGGAAAACTGGTGAAAAATGGAGAAAAGAGGGAAATGGGCCTGAAATTACTGATATTAATACATTCTTAATAAAGCTATTCGTTCTGGTCCAACATCGATGTGTTGCTGATGTCATTATAACCAGATTTCCTTCAGGAAAAGAAGGCGAGACAGGGTAAAAAAAAAAGGGGGATGCTGGTGTTTGCTCTCTTGCTTTTCAGCTCTCTGCCTTCGTTCCTTTGAGCACTGTACTTGTAGACAAATGCTAAAAACTATTTCCAGAATCAAACCTCTGATATCAACCGCAATGTACAGTAAATAAAATGGTGCAGGTTTGGTGAATCGGTTGCTCTGGCATCAGTATATTTGTCGCAGGTCCGTTGGGTGAAACTGGACGAGGGAACTCATGATGGCATTTGGCAAGCTGAGGAAACTCGGGGAGGGGGTTAATTGGTGGGATTCTGAGTGTGTTTATCTCTGGATCTACGGGTCAGCTGTGTCCAAGTGTGATACGAAAGAGGATTCATTTGTGGCTTGAAAATCATTACAGTGAGAAAATTACACCGCTGTTAGGTGGTGTGTATGTGCATGTGTATATTTGTGAGTATATACGTGTGTATGTATGTGGATCAGTGGGTGTGAGGCTCCAGCCAGTGATACGTAGCTACAAGAGCCTAATTGTACCCATAAAGTTTTGTATGAATCTTTTTATTCTTCTGTCCGCTTTCTGCATTTTTGAGGACCGAGTTATCCTCAAAAATTCATCAAGTTTGTGTCCCTACCTCAAGGGAATGTAAAAAATGTGGGAATTCAAGGGTTTTATGGCACATTATGTCTGCAGCGCCACCTATGTGGTCGCTCTGCCGATGTCTCAAAGGGAAATTGATCGGATTTAGTAGACTTGTAAAATTCAATATGAAAAATAAACACCTCCTCCTGAAAGAAAGTTCTGAACTGAACATGAAGTTAGCCATTTTGGCTCAAATTTTTCATTTTGGTGGTTTATACTAGTCATACTTTAATTATGTTTGTGTGTGCATGTGCATTTCTGAATTTGTGTACTGTATTTCCATGTGTGCGGTTTCTGTGTGCAATACCGCATGTGTGTATGTATGTGATTAAGTTGATGTCTGTGCATGTATCTGTGCATGCATATGTTTTTGTACCTATGTGTGTATTTGCGTGTGCATTCATGTGTATTTTTTTTTACCATACTATATTGTTCCCTCAACGAGGAAGTTGCTTTGCTGCATTGCACGGCGGGAGAAACGGGGCTGTGTTTGCTCCGTGGACACCTAGGGCCCTCTGAACTGGCTTCTCCTGGTCCAAGGACAAACACTTTACCACTAAGCCAACGAGCCAACGCCTTCCCAATGTATGAATGAGTGTGTATAAACATCAAATCAAACTTTATTTATGAAGCACTTTTCAAACAGAGTTGCACAAAGTGCTGAACATATAAAACAAATCTGTTGGCACCCACTGCTAATTTAACCACTAGTTACTGTCTCTTTGGCTGAGTTAAAAATAGCAGTAAATTAAAAAAAAAAACATCTGGCTGGATGCGAATGTGAGGAAACAATAACTGGGGATTGATCCACACCAGGAGTGACTGGTGACTGCATAAGCCAAAACAGCATGGGGCCACCTGGACCCATGGTGACCCGGCCACTTCGACCCCACAGACTTGGTAGGCAGAACTCCCAGATGGAGAATCCCCATGAGATTCGTATGCATGTCTGAATGTGTGTGCATATTATCATTTGTGTGTATTGTGTGTATGCAGGTATGTTTAGGTAACTGTACATAAACAAGCAGTGTGTGCATGTGTATGTGTATTTTTTGTGTGCATGCGCGTGCATGTTCATACTGTGTGAATGTGTGTGTGTTGCCAGCCGGTTTGATGTCCTAATGTTTCCTGATCAAAGTTCTCATAGTCAGTGATTTTATACTAAGTTAGAAACTTTCAAAGAGACCGCTTGTGATGTCTTTAATCCCTCTCGCTATGTTTACGGACATCACCGTGTAATCTAATGACCTGTCCAGTTCACCTAGTCTTCATTCTATCTCTGATCCCATCCGTGTGAGCAATGAGCCTGAGCACAGATAAAAGCAAATAGTAGGAAACAACCAGAGAGGAAACTAAACATAAAATCCTTTCAGTGTTTTGGAAGATTTGGCATTCAAAACAATTTGTGATTTTGACCTTTAGGACACTGCATCGGTCCATCTTGATAAAGAAAGAGCTGAGCCGAAAAGCAAAGCTCTCAATTTACAAGTCGATCTACGTTCCTACCCTCACCATGGTAACCAGGATCTACGTTCCTACCCTCACCATGGTGACCAGGATCTACGTTCCTACCCTAACCATGGTAACCAGGATCTACGTTCCAACCCTCACCATGGTAACCAGGATCTACGTTCCTACCCTCACCATGGTAACCAGGATCTACGTTCCTACCCTCACCATGGTAACCAGGACCTTCGTTCCTACCCTCACCATGGTAACCAGGATCTACGTTCCTACCCTCACCATGGTAACCAGGATCTACGTTCCTACCCTCACCATGGTAACCAGGATCTACGTTCCTACCCTCACCATGGTGACCAGGATCTACGTTCCTACCCTAACCATGGTAACCAGGATCTACGTTCCAACCCTCACCATGGTAACCAGGATCTACGTTCCTACCCTCACCATGGTAACCAGGATCTACGTTCCTACCCTCACCATGGTAACCAGGATCTACGTTCCTACCCTCACCTATGGTCACCAGCTGTGGGTGGTGACCGAAAGAATGAGATCCAGGACACAAGCGGCAGAAATGAGCTTCCTCCGCAGGAGGCTTGGCTCTCACTCAGAGATTGGGTGCCGTTCGGGAGGAGCTCGGTGTCAAGCTGCACCCCCTCCAAGTCGAGAAAAACCAGATGGGGTGGTTCGGGATGCCTCCCGAACGCCTCGTTGATGAGTTATTCCAGGCACGTCCCACTGGGAGGAGACAAATAGGCAGACCCCTGATTGGCTGGAGAGACTATGTCTCACAGCTGGCTGGGGAACGACTCGGGATCCTTATGGGTGAGCTGGAGGATGCAGCCGGGGTGAGAGAGGCCTGGGCTTCCCGTCTGAGGCTGTTGCCCCTGCGACCCAACCCCGGATAAGCGGAATACGAGGGAACGGAATAGACCTTTTGACCTTTAGTCACATGGCCGTTAAAACTTAATAGGTTCATCTACAGCTGGTACTGAGTAGCTGTGGGTAATTTAATTATATCTTCTTCAGATAATGTCTACACACAAGTGTTACAAAAGCACAAACAGCCCGAGTGTTTAATTCTTTTTACATATTCTGAAGAATAAAAAAAGATTAGATTTTTTTGTTTCCAGTTTCAATTTAAGGGGGTAAAAAAAAATCCCCCACCCGGATGTTCTAGTGATGTTAATCTTCCCCAGTCTGACTTTCATCAGAGAGTTTTTCCAGCTTGTCAGGGCTTGTGTACGAGCAAACAAAATTAAAATGGCAATTAATTTCCACAGAGATACAATCACAGGAGACATGCTAATCACAAGAAGCTCTGATCTGTCTGGATTTTTGCTATTTTTACTTTACTTGTTTTACTTTGTCCTCGCTTGGAGGAAATCCACGAGGACTGCCGTGATTTCACACATCAGACTTCAACAAATCGTGGACTCAGATGGCATCGGTGTGGAAGCGCCGCTCTTTAAAAATAGCAGCAAAAAGTGAGAAAGTTGCAGAATTATAGATGGTCAATTTTTCAACACATCAATTTTGTCTTTGGTTTTTCTCACGTAATAAAAAATGATGAGAAAAACAAAAATAATTAGACTTATTTGTGCAAACAAATGAGTGATTCTGATTTTTTTTTAAAAATCAACAACCAATTTGATGCATTTTTCATTCTCCATATTTACACGCATGCAACTTTCAGACGTACACAAAGCCTCATAACTGCATTTGTATTTGTGCACACACAGCATGGGGGCCGGGAGGATGAGAGGATAAAAAAAAGCGAGGAAATCAGCAAAATTTCTCCCACAATGCAAAGTATTTCCATTAGCCGGTGCACTGTTTTAATAAGATGTTTATCAGGAGTTGGAATCTCTTGAAATGGTGAGCTATTTATTTTACCAGGGCTCCTCATTCTGTCTATGTTTTCCGTAAAGCATTTTGTTTTAATTAGAGATATTTCCACACTCCACTGGGGATGACCTCTTATTATTGTGAAGTGGGCCTGCTTAGCCGAGCAAGCAGTCGGGAACGAGGTCCTCCGTGCGCATCTCAATCATTTTTCATCCACACTCATCTCTGGGGCCCTGGACCAAATCAAAGGAGTCACTATTAAGCAGAACCAAATTGTTTAATGCAGTAATCTTCTGCATATTTTCTCCTTCCTTCCTCATTTGCAATTGAAAATGAGACATTGTGAAAAGATGCATGTGATGCGTTGGTTTGCATACTAACGAGACCCTGAATACTCTTCTCCTTCATGCTTATTGAGGAGAGGACATGTACTCCAGCAGTAAAACACAGTGTTGGCTCATAGGTGTCAAATAATGACTTTATCTGGACTATCTCAGAGAGGGTGTGTTGGTTCAGATTAGTGTTCCAACCTCAGTCGTGTGTCATCTTCGATCATTCGGATTCCAAGTCGATCTGTTTTAAATGCTCCTGAACAAGCATAACGACTAGCCTAATGCATCAGACTCTCATTGTGGTTCCGAAGGCACAGCCCATCATCAGCAGGACAATCACATCTTTCTTTTGAATAAAACTCTTTAAACATTGCCTTTTTTCAAGCTTTAAATTCTTAGTTTTAGGAATTGTTGCTGACGCAGACCGTGTTAGCTCACGGTGGTCTCAAATCTCAACCAAACAACTAACAAGGACATTTGTGTTTGACATGATAGGGTCATCTCTATTTGCCATTTTAATTTGTTTTCCATCCTTTCAGGTTCTTATTAACCACTCGCTTATTTACTGATACTTGTACAAGTAGCTGAAGTGGAATGAAATTGAGCAAAAGCACTAGATGGCGCTAAACCTATCTGCTCAGGTATGTTTTCCATGTGTAAATAAGACTCAAACATGGTAGAAACTTCCAAAATTCTCAATGACTTGATTTTGCATGAAGTCCTTCTTACATGCGGCCGTCCACCTCTGTTCTAGACGTCTATTTGTTTCTTACAGCAGTCGCTTTTAACAGGTTTTGATTAAAATAGTTCATCTTTTCTGAGCGGTTGAAAATCCCTAAAACCTCTAACATGTGCTGTTCCTCTGATGTACTCATTTCTACATCAGAGGAACAGCACATGTTAGAGGTTTTGGGGATAAAGTTCGAGAGGCAAGACTGAGATGGTTTGGGCATGTACAGAGGAGAGAGAGTACATCAGAAGAAGGATGCTGGGTTTGGAACCACCAGGAAAGAGGACTAGAGGAAGACCAAAGAGGAGGTTCATGGATACAGTGAAGGAAGACATGAAGACAGTTGGTGTGACCAAAGAGGATACAGCAGATAGGGTTAGATGGAAGAAACTGACTTGCTGTGGCGACCCCTAAAGGGAAATGCCAAAAGAAGAAGAATCTTTTCTGAGCGGTTATCCCCACTTTTGTTGTTCAAATACATAATGTGAAGTTTTTGAGACAATAAGATCTAAAACCCTGACATGTTCCTTTCCTCTTCTGGTACTTTCACCTCATCCCAATGGCTTCTCCCTAATGTCAGGACAAGTCTCGTGTCCTCACCTTGTTATATAAATTCTGTTCTTCTTTATTCCTTTGAAAGACCTGTTATTGTGGTGTCTCGCCTTTATGTCACCTAGCGTTTCTACTCTCCCCGCTTCTGTCCTCAATTATTTGGTTAAACTTGGCTGTTTGTCCGGGTTGTTTCTCTCCACCACCCGATGAACACAATATTTATGAGTGTTTCAAATTGTAAATTTTTTAAATGTGACCAAACTGTTATGTGGAGATGTGGAAAGAGGAGGAGGACCCTAATGCAGGACATAAACAGAATTTATTTAACAGAAGTCAGGCAACGCTGTAAGGCAAAAGCATAGGATTTATCCAAATGAATGTCTTTAAGTCCAAAACTAAAACAGTTCAATGAAAAACTTGGTCAGCAGCCAGGACGACCAACGTGGAAGTCAGGGGAAACTGCCTTTAAACTGGCAGCAGGATCCACAGGTGAAAGTAATCACCCTCAGGTGTTCCTAATCAGGGTGATGAGAGAAGGACCAGGGCTCCCTCTGGTGGCAAATAAGGGGATCATGATAGAAACACGACAGGAGAAAGTTGTTTTGTGGATTTTCGGCATGAAGCATCTGCCATTTTCTATTTTACATAAAAACAGATAATTTCACAAAGTTTGGGAGGCAACGACACATGAGGGAGGGACAAACACTGCCAGAAAAACAGCTACAAAATATGGCCAAATCAGAGCCAGTCTGGCTTTTACTTCTGAAAAGACGACAAAAATCTTTGGAAAAGAAAGTTTCTCTGTACGTAATTTAATTTGGTAACTCTCCATCAGGAGGAAGATAGATAGAGGACAAAGCAATTATATCAACCAGTACACGGCATCACGCTTGATCCCTTTGCAGAGAGAGAGGGAGAGGATGACACTGATGAGAGCTTACCGGCAGCTTGAGACCTGCTCGGCTCCAGACAGGGATTTAGATCTGCCCGCCTGACTGCCTGCCTGTCCATAAGGTATCGTACGATCACAGAAATACCTTAATCCAACTTGGCCTTTCGCATTGGACAGCGGTGGTTCAGACAGATAGGAAATGTAAATGGCGAGGTGGTAGATGTCAATTGGGAAATTCCGGCATCACAATTTGACAAAGTCATTACCTTCTTTTATACCTTCTCTTTATGGCTGTTAGCCACGAAACAAGCCATGAACGAAAGGATGGATAGTCTATCAGCTCATGTGGACAGAGTTTATGACACAAAAAACGAGCAAAAAGGACAAAAAATGAAAGGTTTCTTTAGTAAGTTAAACTCTTGTTGAGCAGCACAGAAAAACATCTGGATGGTTTTTTTTTTTCATTTTAATTCTTCAATCAATCTCATCCAGACCAAATTAAAATTCAAATTAGATTAAATCAGTTTCATTTCGCAACCATGAATAATTCACTTCAACCCCTCCTCCGATTCAACCACAGCACCATCATACGTCTCCAGTAGGAGTTCTAGGCTATCATTACCCATAAAAATGAAATTAAAAATGTACGTCTAGCCTCAGGAAAACCTTTAAAATTCCACATCTGTTCAAACGGGAGACATTCTCTGAAACACATCGTATTTACAACAAATTTTAGTAAACCAAGATTAAACATGGCCGCTTAAATACAAGTGTATGACTGTAGAAAAACTAAACCTGAAGGCTGGGCTGGTTCCTCGAACCGTTCAAACGCCAACATTCAAACAGCAACCTTCATTAAAATAAGAATCATTAAACCAACGAAACACAGTGTTGATGCATTCAACAAGACGACATGATCTGCATTAACGCTATAAATACTAACTTTTTAAATATGAGTTATTTGATTAAAATATTAATCATTGTTTATTTTCAAGCATCAGTCGAAAAGATGCAGCAAATAATGAAGTTGTGTACTGAAACGGATGCTTTATTGACCAAAAATGAAAAAAAGAGGAATTCCGTTCCGTCGTCTTTGGCTTATCTGCGGCTGGGTCGAGGTGCCAACAGCCTCAGACCGGAAGCCCAGGCTGCTCTTACCCGAGCTGCATCCTCCAGCTCACCCGGAAGGATCCTGAGTCATTCTCCAGCCAGCTGTGAGACATAGCCTCCACAGTGCGTCCGGGTTCTGCCTCTCGGTCTCCTCTTGGTGGGACATATGCCCGAAACACCTCACCATTAAGGTGCTCGGGAGGCATCCAGACCAGATGCCCTAACCACCCCATCGGGCTTTTCTCAACCCAGAGGAGGAGCAGTTCGACCCTGTAAGCTCTTCCCATATAGTGGAGGAATTCCTTTAATTAAAAACACATATGGCTCCTCCATCTATTATGTCCTCATGTTTACATCATATTCAAAGTGTAGATTTTATTTTTAGGTTTTCTAAATTAAAAAGAATGAAACTAGTGGAAAAACTGTCAACGATGCAAGTTCAGGAACCATGGTAACCATCATTTCTGTCTGTGGTAGAGCCAGGGCAGGGTTTCTATAAACGGTGTTTAGAAAGTTACATCCTACATCGTGATAAGTAGTCCTCATTGAGCTGTGATGGTGATTCAACCGAGGGTTCAGGGGAAGTGAGTAGGAACTTGTTTCAGACAGGACCGTCCTCCTGATCTAATCAGCTTCTTTTTCCAGAGGTGAGGAACAGAATCAATCCAGCTTTCTTTCTGGGAGATTTTAATGACTTCATCCTAGATATTTTGACAGCTCTGGTACACCCATCAGCTTCAAATGAAACTACCGGAGTTGAAATGTCTTTCAAATCAGTGAATGCACATTCTATATTTTCTCTCGATCTGATCAGATCTGCTGCTAATTAGTTCTGCTAAATCATTGAGTGGAAAGTTAACTCCACTTTGAGTGTCAAGATGTGGGATGTGGACGGAGGAAGACCCAAATGCAGGACAACAAAACAAAATTTATTAACCAAAAGTCTAGTAAATCTGTAACGCGAAAGACACAAGTTTGATTCAGAATCAAAAGTTCAAATAATAAAACAGAGTTCAAAGATACAACTTAAGGTCAGGCAACCAGCACGACCCGGCTGTAAAGGAAGGTGCTGATGGTGGTTATGACGATGACCCGACAAAGACATATGGAGTGATTGCCTTTAAATAGGCACCAGGATCCACAGGTGTGTGTCATCAGACTAATCATCCTCAGGTGTCCCTAATCTTAGCGATGAGGAAAGGTTCAGGGCTCCATCTGGTGGCAGGGGAGGGGATCATGACACTGAGAGGTTTAACTCAGAATAACTGGCTTTCTCTTGATGTTCTAGATGAGCTGGTCGTGACTAAAGACGTGGAAACTCATCCTCAGCAGTGAAAAGTATTTCTGTTAATGGCATTTTGCGGTAATGCATGGTCACCAGAAGCTGACCCAGATGGTTGGTTTTACCAAACCTATTTGGCGCAAGAATGCATGCCTTTTTTTCCCCCTTTCAATGAAAGCTAGCAAGATGAATCTAAAAAAGGGAAGAAATAATCAATAAACGTACTTTGAGAAAGTTTGTACTTTTGTTTTGGTGAACTTATGATAGTTTACGTCACGGTGAAAAGTGTGGTGAAATGTGTGTGTAACCCTCAGTGATATAAAACATAAAGCTTTGACACATTAGTGTTTTTTTTAAATCCCTTTTTAGATTTTTTGTTGTTGTTGCATTTCTGTGTGGGGTAGCATGGTGGCCTCACAGCAAGAAAATTGTGGCTTCGAGTCCTGGGTGGGGACGAGGCTTGGAACACTGGCCTTTCTGTGTAGAGTTTGCATGTTCTCCCCATGTTTGCGTGGGTTTCCTCCGGGTACTCCGGTTTCCTCCCACCCTCCAAAGACATGCATGCTAGGTCGATTGGCTGGTGCCACATTGCAATGTGCCATGTGTGGATGGTTGTATGTGTGTGGCCCCGCGACAGACTGGCAACCTGTTCGGGGTGTACCCTGCCCTTCACCTTAAATCCGCCAGTTGGGGCTCCGACAACCCAGTAAGGGATAGACGGATAAGAAGATGACCGATGATGAATGAATTATTTCTGTGTTTATTTCTTCAGCTTGTATTGTTTTAAGTACGATACCAACTTCTGGTGCAAACTATCCCAAACTCGTTTGATGCATTGCATTTGAGTTTAAATAAAGGTCATATTTGTATGTTACTGTAAAGATAGCAGTAATCTCAGGTCACCTGCTCTGTTTTCCAGCCTAAACTATCTTTTTCTGTCAACTTCTATCTACACCAGGTCTTCTGACCTTTTCCTTACACATCTGTACATGTTTCTATGAGACAACCAGAGAGCGCATGAGGATTTCCTCCGCAGGGAGCCGTGACCAGCCAGCCCCTTACTAAGATCCTCCAAAATGCTATTTCTGTGCAGCCTGTCCTAGCCTGTCGCCCGTTCTGCTCACCCAACATCGCTGACGGCAAAGAATCTCCATGATTCCAGAAGACAAGTCCATTCTCTCTGCTCCTCGCTTTTGTTCTCAGGCATTTCGTTCCCTTTTTCTTTGTCATCTCAGAGCCAAACAAATTTTAACTGATGTCACGGAAAATGCGACACAGAAAAAAAAACGAAGTATTTTGGTTTTGTGGTCATTTTTGAAACAACAGAAAAGTAAAAATGGAAAACTAAATATGGCTGATGCTGTGAAATTTTGATGATAGAGTAAAACAAACTAAATTACAAGGCACTGCATTTGCTTTTGTTTGAGGCTCTATTTTAAACTAGTTTGTCAACACAGCAAGAAAAACCATCATTTTCCAAGAATCCCATTTCGTGAAGTTTGTTCAGACGTGAGCAGGAGATGCAGCTTTGCCACGAGGCAGCTGGTGTAAAATCTCACTATAACAGTGTCTCCAGTCAGTGTCTCATCCATTTATATGACATGCATTTATGGCATTTATGCTGTAATGATGAACATCCCACCTTTAGGCAGCGTGGAAATGAATGCACCGTCCTCGGTCTAACCCTCTCTCTCCTGCAGCCATGCATGTGTGTGTGTGAGAGTGATGGCTGAACCGGGCTATGTTAAATCATAACTGGATCCCGGTGCCATGCATCTCTCTGACCAGAGGGCTAATGAAGTTTGAATGAGTTGTGCAGAGGAAATATGAATTCCATTCTTGTTTGAATGATGTGTGCGGATCGAGCTGCTGTGGCAGTGACTTAAAAAACATATTTTCTTTTCCTTTATGGAGTTTTTCTCACTCTTTTGGTTTATTATGTGTCATTTTTTAACACATTTATTTTGTAAAATGAATGTTTACTTTAGTTTCATAGTGTTTTTGTATTAATAATTAAATCAATCACGTCAATAAAACTAAGTAATACCTTAAAAATTTTACACTCAGACCATAAAAACTCAAAATCTCACCATTTATAAGAATATAATTTTTTTTCTTGTCAAAAACTTGGAATATTTGTAGATAAAATTAATCTTAAAGTCCAGCCTATCCTGTCAAACTTCTGCTGAAGTTTTTATTCAGATGTGAACGTTTGTCCCGCCCCTGCTGCTCAGAATTCTTGACTTTGTTCATCTTTTTATGATAATTTTGTCTCAGTCAGTCATCTTCTTATCCGTCTGTCCCTTTTGGGGTTGCGGGGGGTGCCGGAGCCCATCCCGGCTAACTTAAGGCGAAGGGCAGGGTACACCCCGAACAGGTCGCCAGTCTGTCGCGGGGCCACACACATACAAGCATCCACACACACACTCATTCCTAGGGCAATTTGGAACCGGCCAATCAACCTACCATGCATGTTTTTGGAGGGTGGGAGGAAACCGGAGTACCCGGAGGAAACCCACGCAAACACAGGGAGAACATGCAAACTCCACACAGAAAGGACAGTGTTCAAAGCCTCGTCCCCACCCGGGACTCGAACCCATGACCTTCTTGCTGTGAGGCCACTGTGCTACCGACTGCGCCACCATGCCGCCTGATAATTCTGTCTCAAAATTTAAATTTGCCACTAAATCAGTTTCATAAAGATTTTACTCCAACAAAACAATATTTCCAATCTGTTACCCTGATTTTCTACTGATGCTGCTTGATAGCATTGCTGCTTTGTGACTGTCTAATCAGGAGATCTGAAGAAAGCCGGAGGCCGGAGTTCTATGTCTTTAATACAAACACTGCATTTTTCAGAACATTTGACTGAACATTTTTTTTCTAAAACATCCAGACAGAACCCCTGCCTGCATGAAGAGAACATTTTTCCACAACATGAAGCAGAGCAGGTGTGTGATCCATAATGGTGCTGTCACGCTTTCACTGTGGTTTCCAGCAAAAAATAATAACTATAAAGCAGACTTTCTTCATAATTTGGTTTCAAAAACTTGTTTGGGCTTTTAGAAATGTACATGTTGAAACATTTCTGTTTAAATTCACTGACAGATCAGCGTGTGCCACTCCCAGAATTGCGACGGTGACTGTCCTTTCCTTTGTTTGAGATGCCACAATGGCTGCAAAATGGTGACATTTTATTGAGTAATGTAAAGGCTGCGCCAGCTCTTTGACTATCAGTGCATATACTGTACACCACACAATTTGCAGGATTCATAATCGGAGACCAAGAGGCGGGGTTTTGGTGGGACAGTGATCAAATTTTACATTTAAGATTTGCAGCAGGCATGAGTTTGTAAAACTTAGACTGAGTAAGACGAGTTATGGAGCAAGCACAGTGTGGAAGCTGAGCAGAAACGCTGGATTGCGTAAAATTCTATGCAAGCTTTTTGAGGACGAGGTTCCTGGAGTCAGATAGAAACAGAAAATGAAACCTGACTTTGCATTTCTTCATTTTCTTAACCAGTTGGAGCCTTCAGTAATCATCTAAAAGACACAGTGTCCCTGTATGATTTAAAAAAATTATAAAGAATTTGACTTGTTCTATCTTCCTTTTAACCCAAAGTGAACATCTGAGAGGAATGGTTGACAAACCGGACCAGAACCCCCCGAATGTCTGTCCTCTAAAGACTTAAGCCAGCATGTAAAATGTTATAGTTTATGTCAGAGGAACATTTTTAGAAGGTATGCATGAGAAAGCCTTCTTGTTCCCTAAAAGAACATGACAGCAGAGATCTGAGTCGTGTGGTCTCTGTAGGAGTGAAGAGATGAAAACGAATGCCAGGTGATGATGTAGACGTTTAGTGAAAACTAAACACACGAGAAAAAGTTCTTAAATGAACAAAGTATTCAAACTCAACATGGCTGAGGACATGACTGTACGTCGGTCTCTTCTGCGGCTCCTCTGCAAAAAGTCGGTCATTTTTTAATGCAGACTTAAAAATACTTTTTGGTAATGGGAACGTTGGAGTCAATCCTGGCCTGTATGAAATAACAGGCAGGGTACACCTGTAACAGGTCACCAGTATTTTACATCCATTAACAGTGTCTGAAAGGTTTGGGCACCTTGCACAGTTAATACCTGGTAGTGCCACTTTTTGGGAAGCTGAGACCTGACAGTATCACAAATTGTGCTCAATAATCGTGATGTCATTCTGAAAGGTTTTACGTGCCCAGACTCATCATGTCTTTCCCTGAATAAACTTTCAAAACATTGTCTCTGTTCTGGTTTTTAAACCTCAATTTTCTGAAAATATGGCTAACATGAATCATACAACTTTCTAGATTTTTTTTATCAGCTACTGAACTGCGAACATTCTCCAGATGGATACTTTGTTCAACTCACGACGTTTGCTTTATTCACTGATTGACCCGACAATTTTCCAAACGCTGCAACGAATGCCCGCTATACCTGATTGGTTGTGGAAGTAAAAAAAAATTTGAACAGAGGGGCTACTTGACACTAGCCTGGTTATCTCTATATATTAAAAAATTAAAAATATATTTTAAATATAATATTTTTCTCTATGTGAACGCGACACTCCGTCATAGGTAATAAACAGATGATTCTTTATTGTTGGTCTTAAAAAAAAAAAAAAAAAGACCTAAAATATTTTCTTTGCGTTTCAAAAATAGATTATAATCCCTTTTTTTTTGGTCAAACTTCAGCTTCTGAAAAGAAGCCAATAATCTAAAACTGACATTTACCTGCTGAGCAGTGTTATTAAAATGTCAGTCTCCTCTCTTAGTTTGGTCTAAATCAACATTTCAACATCTTCTTCAATATTCTGTGATGGTAAACTATGGAGGGGGTACTAAAAAGGAATATCTCTGATAACGAGAACATCGGGTGGCTTCATTTCACTCTGGATTGGCTGTAATGTTTTTAAGAAGACCAACAAGTACAATTCGATGCCAAGGTGCCGGACCAGTGGCGGCTGGTGACGTGTGGCGCAGGGGCGCCGCCCCCCCAACCTGATGACCAAAAAACATATATGCATATATATCTATATATACATATATAAACATGTATGTGTTTATAAGTATGCAAAACTGTCGAGTGTGAAGATTACATGCATTTTAATAATGTTTTACACCGTTTTATTTTATTTTCTTACTTCCTGTGCAAACCGGAACGAGGGCGTGGGGTAGTTACGCCCTCCCAGGAAAACGTATTGGTGTGTATGTGGCTTCCGGTTTTATGGAAAAAACGTGACGTCAGCTCTAAATTTTTTCCCATTCATGTGTATTGCAAACCATAACCACGACCGCGGGGCGCAGACATTTTCCGCCCATCGGGTGTGTGATAGGTTATCCTCTCTGTCAGTCTGTTACATGAACCAATCAATTAGCTATAAGATGACCTATAAATCCCACCCACGTCACGACCTTTCTTTTCACTGCGGAATTCTGGGAGTCTTCATGATGGCGTTGGAAGCTAGTTCAGTTGCTAACAACAATAGTGGCATTTTTAAAGAGAATTCAGTGTCGTCCCTTCTACAGAATCCGTTTTCTAAGCGTTCTTAAGAAGAAAAAAGAAGAGTGAAGGAGCTTGGACCGGACACCCCAGATTTGACTGTGCAACAAAACAGTGGAGATCGCGGCCGTTTTTATGTGAGAGGATAAGAAACACTGGATGAGAAACACTTTTTTTGTTTCCCCTGCTTATTGTTTAGTTCAGCAGCAACTGAAAAGGTGTGGATATCAACAGGGGTGAGTGACTTGAAGCATTTGTCTGAAAAGTGCAAACGTCATGAAACTTGCTGCACCCATCTTGATAGTAGCTATAAGCTAGGTGTTTTTGGCAGTAGTAACATCCTGGCACAATTAAATGAAGGCTACCGAACTGGCATAAGGAAACATAATGAAGAAGTCACCAAAAACAGACACATATTGTCACGAATAATTTTATATTTATTATATATATATATATATATATATATATTTATATATACTTTTATATAATATATCTAAAAAAAAATTTTTGTGTGTGTTTGAAAAATGTGCGCCCCCCCAGTTTTTTTTACCACCAGCCGCCACTGTGCCGGACAATAAATCACAATCTCTATCATAACCGATGGTTGAGGTCTATGTGTTCACTAGGTTGAAGCAGTCATCTGGGAACGCCTTTTTTTCTTTTTGTGACCTCAGCCTAATCAGTTCAACTATTATCGGTGCTGAGTAACTATGGGCAGTTATATTGGAATCCTATCAGTGGTTCAGGAGATATCACGAAGTTACGTACACACGATGCATGTGTGGGGATGTGGACAGCCTGGGTGCTTAATGTTCCTCAATCACCTTAAGCTTCTTAAAATCCAGCATGTAAAAAACATGTCGCTAATTATTTGCATTTCTCTTTTTCCCTTAAATCGTGTGCAGGTGGTTTATTCTAAAATAAAATCCTCACCTGAGTTTTTTTGGATCGTTTTGCTCCAAGACAGACTTCGATTTCTGCTGAAATTCAGACAGAATAAGCTGCCCGTCCATGTCGTTCATCTACACCGAGCTGCCGCAGGCTGATTGATTCCAGAGTGAGAGCTTCAGGCAAATGACTGATTACTGTTCATACACAGCAACATGTAGCCTGACTGCAGGCCGCGTCCTGACACCGCAGCAGATGCATGAATACAAAACAATAGTCTTCTAATGAAAAATTTGGTTTTGAATATAAGTCACCAAAATCAAAGCTTCGTGTATAATGAACACAAAACTACGCTCCAGCTGGCCTGTACTGTAGTTATTGAAAATGTGAAATAGCAATGTTTTTATAACTCTATTCCTTGGACCTGCTTAAGGTCACATGACTGCCAAATTTGTCCTTACTTGAAAAAAATAAAGAATATAGTTCTCTGTTTTTAGGAGACGACGCGACAAAACAGGATTAATTATAACCAAGTTTCTGTTTTCAAATCAATTCAATTTTATACAGTATGTATAGCCCAATATCACAAAACAATCGTCTCAAAAATAATAAAAAAAGATACTTTATTGATCCCTCGCTGGGGAAATTTGTGTGCTACATTACACCACAGTAGGCTGCCAGGGTGGCACCAATGGTGGGAGAAACGGGGGTTATGTGTCTTCTCCAAGGACACCTAGACATGAGCTCAGCGGGATTCCATCCCGGAAACTTTTGGTCCAGGGCAAACGTTCTACAACTGAGTTATCACCTCCCTCATATTGGTGCCATAGTACCAATTGGTACTATATAGGTACAATAGGTACCAATTAGGATAGCACCAATTGGTACCTATTGGAACCCTATTGGTTCACATGGTAGTTTGAAAAAAAGTACAAAAAAATGTATAAACACAAACACCAAAACTAACTAAGTAAATTCAGCGCTGGACACAGATAGGGACCCCCCACCCCATCCTTATATCTCCATATCACTATTTATGACTATTTGATTTGAAGAAAACTATAAAAATGTTAATCACTGTTTGAGAAAAGTCTAAAAAGCTGTGGTAAAAAATATTTACATTCATAAAATCTAAAAAACTTGAAGTTGACTAGTTTGCAAAAGTCTCCTGTTAAAGGTTAATTTAACAAAATAACTCCTACGTTTAATAAGAGACCACTGTAAATACAAACCACTTAAAAATAAAATCAGATCTAATCAATAATATCATATGACAGAACTTCAAGCGTATTCATTTTTAAGGAAAACTAAACCTTATTTGTCAGGTTGACGTTTGGTTCCAAATAAACTCGTACTTTAAAAAATAAAAAAGTTCCCAAAACGCAAGAATAATTTTGGCTCACGTAAATGCGACGTAGAATGTGAGAAAAAAAAATCTGATTTAAAATAAAACTTTTATTTCCCCATAACTTTAATTTTTTTACCCAATAACTTAAAAAAATGATATTTAAATATGAGCCATGTGCTCCGAAGGTAGCACTTGACCAGACGAACTAGCGGGTTACCATGGTTACAGTGAACAAGCTACATGTTAAACCCTCTTGCCGGACAAAATCACCGAAGGGATTTTAATAAAACTCTTTGCATTTACCCACTACCAATTATAGATGAACTGATTTGGTTTTAGGGTCACGCGAGCAAAGATCAAGTTCACAAAGATCGAGCTCATAAATCATAAGTTATTAATACAGTTTGTGATGAGGATGCAAATGGAAGCATTCTGATGTTGTGGTGTGGACTTATTCTTGTTGCTATGGATCTAATGGTGCACGCTCCACGTGGTTGATTCAAAAATATTTAGTGTGATGGAATCCATCGCCTGCAAAGAGATGTTTTATAACCACTTAAAAAAAAAAGGCTTGGGAAAGGTGAACATATGTATGCACAAAACATGTGCATACAAAATGACCCCATGTTGTCAAAAAGTTGGACGTTAAACTACAATTTTAAAAATCCACTAACATACTTGTAACTGTGTCTACATTGGCAGCTCAAAACACTCTCATTAAATCTGCATTCTGGTTATATTTTCTCCAAATTGATGCAATTCAAGAAAACATGGTCATAAATTAGCATAAAGCCATAACGAAGACCTTAGAGACAAAAAGGTAAAAACCCATTTTCCTCTGCAATCTAAGAGACCTCCGTTTACTCACACGGTTATTTATTTCCACCATGTTCATGAACAAATGAGCAATGTACATCTCTTGAGATTGTAAATGATCTGTTTTTGTCTTTTTGTCCCCTCTGGAGAAGGGGAAATTGGATAATAAATGAATCATTTGCTGCAATTATAAAGCCATGGCCTGAGGCTGTGCAGTGGGACAATGTTTTGATAGTCCAGCGTGCAAACATTCCCTGAGCGTGGCGCGCACACAACAACACACAACAACACACAACCACACACGGACATAAACACATGCTAGAAAAAAAGCTCTTTTTGCCTTTAGCGCTGAAAGACATTCTCAGCTTTCAAAATGTAACCTTTAAAAACCCATTAATTTCATTTGAACCTAACTACTCTCATAAATCCACACTTTGGAAACTTTTTTCATTTTCCGTATTGTCCCAGTACTTTTATCCAAGAGCCACTGAGCTGGTTTCTTCCAGCTTGAACAAAATTCGGAGCCCAACCATTTTTGTCCCAATATCTACTTAAAAAAAAAAAAAGACGCAAATTTTAGCGACTAAAGTTAAATATAGCGTCAAAGTCACTTAAATTGACAATACGGACTTCATTTCAAATTTGTTTCCTATACACTTGGCAGTCGACTTGGAGACAGTCTGCGGGCTACCAGTAGACCGCGATCGACTGGTTGGGCGCCCCAATTTAAAAAACTGACCCCAGCTAGCTTAAAAACAGCCGTCCGAAATAAAACAAGGCCGTCCAAAACAACGTCCAAAAAGTCACATCTCCAATACAAGACAAAGGACAGGCAAATTGAGGAACAGAAACCGAGTGGAAAAAATGCGAAAATAGACGACCAGACGCTAAAGCAACAGGAAACACTGCAGCAGGCAGCCGCCCTCGGTGTGGCACCTTCTAACGTAGGTTGAAGGCCAAATTTTGAATCCTTTTTTTTTGTCTCTTTCTAATCAAACTATTAACTTGGTATTGTTACGTGTGTAGTTGGGGTTTTTAAAGTTATGACAATTCAATAGAAAAATGGTTTGATTATTTCATGCTTTTGTGTCTTTATGAAGCAGCTGTTGGGCAGAGAATGTGATTAAAGACGTCCTGGTTTCATTCTGGGATAAACATGATCCACCTGCTCAACCTGATCAGCTTAGTGCTATTTATAGTTTTTTCCTCTTTTAGAGTGATTATTTCTAAAAACCGGCATGTCATTCTGTTCATGTGAGCTCATAGATCTGTGGAGGGATTTTCAGGACCTCCTCCAGCTGCGGCTCAAAGGTGAGTCTGAAAAAGATTCTCTATGTTTTGCGACAATCCGTTCATTTATTTACGTATAACATAGACCCAAAAATAAGAGTTTTTATCGTCAAATTAGCACCTTTTAATCTGCAATTCTTTCATAGTTTTTTTGTCAGACTTGCTGCAATTTTACCTCAAAATGGTGAAGGATTCCCCCTCATCTCGCTTCCCACTTAGTCCCGCCCTGTGGGTGTGTGCACTACACAGAGTAAACCTTGTGAGAAGCCGCAAATAAGTGTGAGCAAAGTATGTGCACTGCTTCAAAAACACTTTCTGGTTACAGGAGTCGACTGTCGGCATGGCAGAGAACACAATCCACGACCAAAAACAACCTGGCATTCAAATAGTATCCGAATACCATACAGTAGAATTTTGAGTGGGATAAAATTTTAAAAAAATATCAACTTCTCGTCTTTGAACATTTCGTTTAACATATTTTAGAACTACATATTTTAATATTTATGTTCATTAATTGGTAAAAAGATGCTTTTTAGGCCCCGTCCCCATGTAGTCGGGTATTTTTGAAAACACATATTTTTATCCATTTTGGCCTGCCGTTCACACGAAAACTGAGATTTTTTTCACTCAAGACCGGTGTTTTTGAAAACTCCAGCCAAAGTGAAGATGCGTGTGGACGTACAAAAACAGAGATTTGCGTTTTTATGCATCACTACTTGCGACAAGTAATGCACACACGTCATTCGTGTGCGTCCTTGTTTGGATCGTCTATATTTTCCTGTGTTTTATTAGCTTTATAGTCGATGACGACTTTTAAAAGCAATTCCACCTCCTTGTTGGTCCACACAAACGAGATGCCTGGTGCCATGTTTCAGGTTTTGCAGAGGACTAGGTGCTCTGATTGGATAACTAAGAACTTACGTTTACATCAATACTGCCCACTACTGGTCTGGCATGCTCATAATCGCACTCAAAAGCGTATTTATATGGCTCCATGTGGACGCGGATATTTTGAAAAACGGTGACACAAGCTTTTTCTTGAAACGGAGGACAGCAAATATTCGTTTTCAAAATACCCGGCTACGTGTGGACGGGGCTTCAGAGTCTGGCCTCCAGTTTTCTGACAAAAAAAAAACATGTAACTAATACAACGAGTTGTAGGATTTGTATACTAATACCTAAATTGGCTAGAATGAAAGTAATGAATATGATCCAAGACCGAATATGGACGTGCTTTTTTTTAAATGCCGAAAAGGAGAAGATGAAGGATAATTTGAAAAAAAAAACTCTTGCTTTGAAAAAACAAAGATGACAAGTGGAACATTCTCACATGTGTGACATGAGCTGTTAGTTTTTTCTTGTCATCGCTGCTCATTATCTTCCCCAATCAGCTTATCTGACAGAACCCTAAGACTAGCAGATGGCACCAGTTTAACAAGTTGAATCAGCCACACATTCTACACACAGATCATACCGGAGACAGATATGCCCAATAGAATACAAAAATCAATCTTCTTTTACAATCAGATACTCTTCTTTTTCTCTTTCCAACAGTTAGAAGTCATAAGAAACTTGTTGGACGTCGTGGATAGATATCATCTCTGAACACATAACGAATCCTCTAGGCATCCGCGGTTGAAAAAAGGATGTCGAGGTTACATCTCAGGAAGACAGAACAAAACAAGACAAAAGATTCAGAAAAGTGAGGTTACAGGGAGAAGAGATAAAAAGGTGGAAGATTTTGAGTACTTACGATCAACCGTCCAGAGCAATGGAGAGTGTGGAAAACAGGTGAAGAAGCGTGTGTAGGCTGGAACGGGTGGAGAAAAGTTTCAGGTGTGATGTGTGACAGAAGAGTTTCGGCTAAAATGAAAGGGAAAGTGTACAAAACCGTGGTGAGAGCGGCCATGCTGTTTGGTCTAGAGACAGTGGTACTGAGGAAAAGACAGGAAACAGAGATGGAGGTAGCAGAGATGAAGATGCTGTGGATCTCTCTGGGAGTGATCAGGATGGACAGGATCAGAGGAACAGCACATGTTAGGGGTTTGGAGTCAGAGATGCCAGACTGAGATGGTTTGGACATGTGCAGAGGAGACAGAGTACATCGGAAGAAGGATGCCGGGTTTAGAACCACCAGGAAAGAGGACTAGAGGAAGACCAAAGAGGAGGTTCATGGATACAGTGAAGGAAGACATGAAGATAGTTGCTGTGACTGAAGAGGATGCAGGAGATAGGGTTAGATGGAAGAAACTGACTTGCTGAGGTGACCACTGAAGGGAAATAATGAAAGAAGAAGAAGCATTAGAAACCTTGGGGTGGAGAGCGTAGACATTAGTGTCTTCTTTCGGCATTTCCCTTGGTCAAAAAAACGATAAAAGAAGCAGCGGGAGCAACTTCCGATCACCATGTTCTTCCAGCCTCGCAAAAAAAGAACCAGTTCCTCCTGCTTCTACGTCTTAGGAAAAAATTAAACAAGTGTCCCAAGAAGAAGTTGAAAAGGTGTCAAAGGAAACGACACCTCCGTCTGAAGAGATGTCAAATACATGCATCAAGTGTCCTGTACATTATAGGATGGTTTGTTGACAGTACTACGTAAATGGACGGTCTTAAAAGATCGAATACATGTTTAATAAATACTATGAACCTGATGTCCCTACTTGGGGGATTTTCAGCTATCGCAGCCAGTACAGGTGACAGTGACCAATACAATGATATGATCAAAAATGGGCCTTGAGCTTGTGGTTTCAAACAATTGGAATCAGGCGTTACGACCTGATAAGGCCAGACAACATTACAAACACTATAAAAAAAATTCATAGCAACAAATGATAAATTAGCAGACTTTTTTTCTTTTTTTTTTTTTTTTTTTTTTTACACAAACATAATGAGATCGACCAAAACTTTCCCAGAGATCAACCAGACAATTGCCATCAATGTATAGAGCAAGATGCTTCAGTGAATTTAAGGGATTAGAACAGGTTAAAAAAAAATTGAGCAGAAAAATCATGGAACTTCATTTGAGACTTGCTTTACTGGACAATTCGAAAAGGTTCTCAGAAATCAAGGGAAAAATGTCAAAATACAAGATTCACAGTAATTATATTGCTGCTTTGCAAAGAAAAGTGGAGATTTTTTTAATATGGTGATATATAACTGATCTTATCTTTATTCAGAGGAACCAGCATTCAAGCTGGTGACTAGAAGGTGTGTTCCTTATTATTTATGAGGCATTATCATGGTTTTTCTAGCCCACTTGCTTTGTTGATGTTGTTTCAGTTATTATGCTCATAAAAAAGTAAAAAAAAAATAAGAGTTATTATGTGGATGGATGATAGAATGAAGCAGCAGGAGGGATTTAAACTCACACCATACCTGCCTTTGTTCGCTTTGAAAATTTTGCTATTTTTTTATTTCCATTGTAAGAGTTTGTTGAGGTTTGTCTTTTGTCTACTTTAATCTATTCTATGGGCGACTTTTACTTGTACTCTAAATCCATTCAATATTGTTAAATATTATACATATAAGATTTTTTTTTTTGTCCAGTCCTCTTATAAGTTTGAAATTAGTGGATATTTACCTTGAATCAGGTAAGAAATCATTAAATATTTATTTCAAAAAGCAGTCATTTATTGTACTTTGTGGATCTGAAGAAGGCATTCGACCGTGTTCCTCTGGGATTTCAATGGAGGTTGGTCCGGAAGTAAAGAGTCTTGTAGCCTCGGACACTTTGGTACAGACTGTCTGGTCTCTGTATGATCGGTGCTAGAATTTGGTTCATATTGACGCCAGTATGTCGATTCCTGAAAACTCTCATTTCCAGTGAGAGTTGGGCTCTGCCAAGGCTGACCTTTGTCACCGATTCTGTTCATTAACTTTATGAACAGGATATCTAGGCACAGCCGAAGCGTTGGAGGGATCTGGTTTGGTGACCTCAGGATCTGATCTCTGCTTTTTGCGGACGATGTGGTCCAGCTGGCTTCGTCTGGTCTCCCTGGACTATTTGCTGCCAAGTGTGAAGCGACCGGGATGAGAATCGGTGCCTCCAAATCCGAGACAATGGTCCTCGCTCGGTTAAGGGTAGAATGCCCCTTGCAGGTCAGGGACACGGTCCTGTTCTTGAGGGGGGAAAGGATGAAGCGGGAAATCAACAGACGTATTGGTGTAGAGTCCAAAATAATCCGGACGTTACATCAGTCTGTTGTCGTTAAGAAAGAGCTAAGTCGGAAAGCAAAGCTCTCGATTTACCAGTTGATCGACATTCAATCTCAGTATGGTCACCACCGGTGGGTGGTGATCAAAAGAACGACATTTCAGATACAAGCAGCCGTGATGAGCTTACTCTACAGGGGGGCTGGGTTCTCAGTCATAGATAGAGTGAGGAGCTCTGCTATTGAAGAGGAGCTTGGAGTAGAGCAGTTGCTGCTCCGGTTCAAGAGAGACCAGATGGGGTGGTTTGGGCATCTGGTCAGGATGCCTC
Organism: Neostethus bicornis; assembly: GCA_902685375.1. Taxonomy (NCBI): domain Eukaryota; kingdom Metazoa; phylum Chordata; class Actinopteri; order Atheriniformes; family Phallostethidae; genus Neostethus; species Neostethus bicornis. The sequence goes on from LR738550.1 coordinate 3,990,057, forward strand.
CCGAGCACCTGGCTGGTGAGGTGTTTTGGGCATGTCCCACTGGTACAAGACCCAGAGGCCAGTGGTGGATGAAGTACTCACTTTTTGTACTTAAGTAAAAGTACAGATAATTAGGCAAAAAAATTACTTAAATAAAAGTACAAAAGTAGTTGGTGTAAATTGTACTTTTTAAGTAAAAAGTAAAAGTATTTGATCATAATTCAAATGTTATTTTTTGTGCTGTAGGGTGTCACCATGGTAACCAGGATAAATACTCTGCAGAGATGTGACCCCCCTCTCCTGCCTCTTATGGTCCACAAAAAATAAAATAAAAGGAAAAGAAAGGGGACAAGTCAAGCTATCCTCTAGAAGGGCCAGTGAATGGGCCGCCAAAATGGAGGAAAATGACACTTATTTTTTAAAATATTTTGGGGGGGAGGCCCCCAGTCACTATATATTGGCTTTGTGAAAGCCCCACCCACCTTTGGAAAATTCTAGATCCGCCCCTGCTCCGTGTAATGATGGCTCAACTTTTTATTTAGAAGTAAACACAACGAACAACGATCTTCTGACTCTTTTTAATTTGCACTATTTTTGATGTTAGGTTTTTGAATGAATGTGGAAAATGTTTCTCGATTCATGACTTCTTCTCCCGATCAACTGCTTCTTTTGATTTTGGCGATGCGGCTTCAAGATGCGCTAAAAAAAAACCTGTGTATTTTTTAAATTCCTGAACGAAAATGTAACAAAAAATGTAAAACACACTTTTAAAAAATAGCGAAGTAAAAGTACAGATATTTGCTCTAAAATTGTAGTGAAGTAAAAGTAAAAGTACAGGTCTTAAATTTGACTTAAGTAAAGTACAGATACACAATTTTTTTTACTTAAATACAGTAACGAAGTACATTTACTTCGTTACGTTCCACCACTGCCAGAGGTAGACCCTGGACCTGCTCTAGAGACTATGTCTCTACATTTGATTTGCAGCACAGGGTTTATTTTAGAGCCTATGCAGTCGTGCACCAATAACGTGCACCTTCAGTTATAATCCAGGTGAGAATACATGATTGCACTCTTCACAGCTGGATTTCTTTATATTTTTTACCTTCAAAACGTCAAACCCCCCGTTCTGCCCCCTGCTTTGACATTCCCCATCCTGACAGACTTTCAGGGCAACATGCCTCCTGCTTTCTCCACCTCTTCCTGACACCAGAGCAGCTCCATCACGTCTATCTGCCAGCCCTTATCTCTGCTCATTAAGCGCCCGTGTCTTCTCTCCAGGGGGTTTTAGATCCCCTCCTTTGTTCGTGTCAACGCTTCACAGGGATGATGCATCGGAAACTAATTGCCAAACAAAATTCTTTAAATTCAACATTGGCATGTTGGGAAATCTCGTCATGTCTTTTTACTCAAGTATAAAAACAAAGATAGATTTATTTTTTTGTTATTTGTCACGTATTTCTTGTTAAACTGAACACAGAAGATGATCTGGACTATTCTTAATAAAACAAATACCAGTTCTATGTTTTTTAATAGAAATTTTGAAGGATTTTTCTATCATTCCTGTTGTTTATTTTCTTCTATACGTTTCACTTAGTTCTCACACTGTCAGACCTTTTCACATCAATTATTACATCACCGCTCCGCCTTATTGGGTTTTATTTTTTTCTTCTCTCAACCAGGCAATTAGATTGTTTTCTTTTTTTTTCTAAATTCACCACCACCATCATTCTTTTTCTTGACAATCTGTCGTCCAATCCATTTCCTCCCCAGATCGACTGCTTCAAGCTGTGCAACAGAGAACCCGAAACAAATCACATTTCAAATCCATCTGGATCATTTTTGTCACTGTTATCAGTTTATATACGTGAATTAAAACTTTTTATTTCTAACATTTTAAATGTTTATCAAAAGGCTAAAATTATTTCACAAAAAATGTTACCATTTTGGAAAATATTGCAGTGACAAGAATTTGAAACTTCGGCTTTTGTGACCTCGACTATTGATCGCTTGCCCCCCCAAAAAAAAACCCTCATTAGTTCATCTATAGTAGGTACTACGTAACCGTGGGCAATTTTATGTTCAGTCCTCTGTTAATAGAAAGTGCCAGAGTGCGATGTCTTGTTCACAAATGTGTTACGGAAAACCGAATCCTCTCTCCGTACCATCCATAACCCTCCATATTCTGTGTCCGAAGGCAAAAAAATTATTATGTAGATGTTGGCTGAATGGCTACAGATCCAGTCCCTAAAAGACCCAATTACTTGATATTTGCTGATAAATTGCATCCTCATTACCTGACTTCATGTTTTTGCCGTCACACCACAAAATCCACAACAGGTTCCTCATCTGATTCTTTGGGCCTCCCCCCACTGCTGGTAACAATAAGCAGAGGTTTTTAAAAAACAAATTAAAATCTAACTGAGATCTTTTCACCTGATGAAGAAGACGTCTATTCTTCCTCAGGTAGCAGAAGCACTCTGGACTCTCCTCTCAACTACTGATGACTGTGTGGTATGGCAGCTGCACCACACAGGATAAAAGGACTTGGCCTGGGTGGTGAAGATGGCACAGGGGATCGTAGGCTGCCAGCTGCTAGGATCTGGATTCGGTCTACAGCTCCCGAGTTCAGCAGAAGGCAAGATGTATAGCGATGGACCCCACCCACGTTATGGACTGGACCATAAAAAATACCACTTCACGTCTCAGAGACAGTTTTTTTCCCCAGAGCTGTGAAAGCAATCACCCCTCCAACCTCGTGCACACTCATCTGACTAGTACTAAGGACACTTTACAGCAAGACACACTAACAACATTGCTCTGGTAATAATTTTTGTTAAATAAATAAAGATTTTACTCTATTAATCCCTCAGCGGGGAAATTTGTTTGCTGCACTCCTACACCGCAGCAGGCTGCCCTTTGATGGCGCCAATGGTGGGAGAAACAGGGGGTTAGGTGTCTTCTCCAAGGACCCTCGACGTGCACCCAGTGGTATGCAAACCCGCGACGAATGCAGTTGAACGCTTTAACCACCGCGCCACCGTCTTCCCAAAAGTATTTGGAGAATGCGGTATTTGGAACAGATTATCCAGTTGCTGATTTATACTGGTTTTGTGTCTTTTTATACAGTTTTTGTTCATTTTACTTTTATTTCTATTTCTGATTTTAATATATATTTATGTTTTTTAGCCTGAAGTCTGTCTAAATTTTACTGTGAGAAAAGTGACAATAAAGAATCTTAAAACCTTGTTTTTATTCCATTCAAAAAACAATACATTTAGAAGGTAGAACCACATAATTGTGGTCAGAATGAAATGGAAGTTATGAATCTTCATTACCGTCACCTCACAGAGACGTAGACCGACCACCTGCTCATGACATCGTCTCATGATTCTTCACTATGACAGTGTTACATTTAAATCTGTGGACAAACATGAGATTTTGATTTTTTTTTTTTATGAAATGAGTCTTAAAAACCTTGAACGAAACCACTTGCAGGCAATTGTGAAAAAGGGCAAGGAATGTACCTGACCCTTTTATCTCAAATGGATAATCCCTCCTCCTCAAATTAGCATGGGATTTTTGGTTAAGAACCGATGTGCACACAACCCTCTTAATTAACATAACTGTTTTGGTAATTACACTAAAAGTCCTTTTTGAAGTACTCTGTGATCTTGTTTGTGAAAATTGAATTTGGTTAATTCGGTTAGAGAGCGCTCTTTGGCTGTGGCAGCGACCCTCATCGGAACAGAAAGGGGTCGGGTGAAATGTCACAAACACTCAGCTCTTCTACACGTGACTTCCTGATATTCAACAACACATAGTCGTTTGTCACAAACCAAACAGTCTTGTTCCTGAATAAGAGCTTGATATAAATGTTAACTACGCACCCCTTTGAAGGTGGTCCTATGAGTGAAACTCTCTCTCCTCTTCACTGAGGACAGATCGTGAGACCTGAGTGATAATAGATGTTCATGGGAGTTTTATGACTACATAAACAAGAACGTTTTTCACTTTCAGGCACAGTGAGGAGTGAGATGTGTTTTTGTTTGTCTTGGCCCCCCGGCGGTGCCCTTGGCTGTGACCGACTGGGTTTGTTCAGTGTCGATCTAAATCCCTGGATCAATTCTTCAAACTGCCCTCACCTTTTTTCTTTTTTTTTTATACCATTAAAGCAATCACACTTCAGTGGCCATCAGTTTTTCCAGCGCTGATAGAAACAGCGTGGAACACATTGACATTGCTTTTTAAAAACAGGCGAGACTAAATTGATGGCTTGAACAGCATACATGACAACCTAAAAGCATTTGAGGCAGCGGGGTCACGTAACGTTAAGAACACGGTCCTCAACCGGAAAAGGGTGGAGTGGCCTCTACAGGTCAGGAAAAAATTCCTGCCTGCCTCAGGTGGGGGAGTTTACGTATCTCAGGGTCTTGATCACGAGTGAGGGAATAGAGGGAAGGAATCGGTGCAACGTCCACAATAATTAGGAGGCGGTCTCAGGTTGCCGTGATGAAAAGAGTGCCGAGCCCAAAAACAAGAGATGACTAAATAACTGGGCTTCTGTCGTCCAGTCTTATCGACCTATTCCTTCCACTATTCTCTAACACAAGAGTAGCCTAACTTTTCCACTTGTGCACCACAATTCAATTGAATATACTTTCTGTGTGGAGTTTGCATGTTCTCCCCGTGTTTGCGTGGGTTTCCTCCCACCCTCCAAAGACATGCATGCTAGGTTGATTGGCCGGTGCCAAATTGCCCCTAGGAATGAGTGTGTGTGTGGATGGTTGTATGTGTGTGGCCCCGCGACAGACCGGCGACCTGTTTGGGGTGTACTCTGCCCTTCGCCTTAAATTAGCCGGGATGGGCTCCAGCACCCCCAAAACCTTGAAAGGGACAGACGGATAAGAAGATGACTGACTGATATTGCTTAATTTAAGATATTTGTTTTTAAAAGATTTACACATTTTTTTTTTATTAAACCTGTTTAGAAATCACAGTTCTGATATTAGACTCTTTGAATAAAAATTGAATCAAATAATTATTAAAGGAAGAAGCGGCTAATGTGAGCTTCCTCCATAGGGTGGCCGGGCCCTCACTCAGAGATAGTAGAGGAGCTCTGCCGTCCAGGAGCCATTGTTGCTCTCTGTAGAGCGGAGCCAGATAGGGTGCTTTGGGCACCTGGCTCTGATGGTTGCACGGTGAAACAATGAAAACCTAAATTAAAAAGTTAGACTTAAATTAAACTAGCTAATTGTTGAACTAAAATGACCAGACAGACCCAGGACGTTCCTGTCCTTGGATCCTCCTTCTTAATAGAGAAAACAAAAACAAAAAAAGTGGTATAGAGAGAAAAAGAAGAAACTTGATGGAATGCCCATGAAACCTTTGTCACGGGCATGCGCCGAAACGGAGGGTAGCTTAATTTGACAGGACATCTGAAATAATCTATCCCATCTTGTGACAGTATGTGCACGGATCGAGCCGTGAGCAAAAATGAACATGCACCAACTTGAACTTTTTGACCTGAACTCCCCAAGAGAATTTATCTTCTAATTGTAAGGAGTCAAATTAATCCAAAAATCTATTTCTCATCCTCCTGTGAAAAGCTCCCCATTCCGTCCTCCCTGTGGTGAAATTCCCAAGACGGTCTTTAAATAGCTACAACAAATCCAAGGAAGATGTGAAATAAAACTGTAAGAAAAAAAAAAAGAAATAAATTTCTTTGAAATTAAAGTAGAACTTTGTTTGAACTATAGAACGTAAAAAAAAAACCTGCATGAACTTCCAAAAAAGGAGTATTTATCATCAGTTTGTGTCATTTAGAAGGAATCATTGAAATTTTTGAGAAATGTGTCTGCGTTTCACATGTTTCAGGTTTGTTTTCTGCATTGCTGGTGTGCATATGAGCGACTAACCTCCGCTGACCTCTGCTCTTCACGGTTCATGGGACTTATATTGACTCTGAGGATGACTGCCCCTGCTAACGGCCCAGCGCTCTGTCCGCTCACACAAAGGCTGACGAGCCTGTTATCAAAAGTCAGATCTGGATCTGACTACAATCCATTTCCCTCCTCCATCCGTGTCTCCTTTTGCACCTCCTGACAGCCGCTTTTCCAGCTCATTTCACATCAGATAGCCGCGTCAGACCGAAGACAGGGGGCATCTCTCAGTGACCCCCATTGCCAGGATTTTATTTGATTGAGCTCTGCAAACACCGGAGAGCAAATTACATGATGTATCTTTATAAACAGGAGCCAAGAAGTCAGCGAGGTCTAAAGGGCAAGCCAAGGATAAATGTATGCTTGATGAGCTTTTAAACCTTTGTTCAGATGTTTTGAAAGGCTCATTTAACCCTGGTCAGAAAATGACCTTTTGATTTGTTTGGTGGTTAATGTGGTAAAACTTCTTTTAATGAGACATGAGACGTACAAGAAACTATTTAAACCAAAATACCACCAAAGATGCAAAAGAACGACTGATTCACTGATTCATGCTTCCATTCTATCATCTTCTGCTTATCTGGGGACGGGTCGCAGGGGCAACAGCCTCAGACGGGAAGCCCAGGCTTCTCTCACCCCGGCTACATCCTCCAGCTCATTCGGAAAGATCCCGAGTTGCTCCCCGTCCAGCTGTGAGACATAGTCTCATGGTTCATCCATCCATTCACGTGTCCGAGCGTCATCATCATCTGAACACAGGTCTGTTTTTGAACAACATATTTTTATAAAGTTTGCATTCTAAGAAAAGTCTGTTTAAAACACAATTTTTTACTGCGTTTTTAGTGACAAAATAGTCTTTTTAGAGTAAAATAATTAAGTTTGTTTCTCCCTATATGTGCAAACGTCCATTCCCTGTATGAATTTTGGCTCTCCGGCCCGCTTTTTTGGTGCTCAGAAACAGTTAAAAGTGTCTGATGTGCAACGCCGCATGCACACCGGTCATGTGCACCCCTTTTTAGAATGGATTTTATTATTGATTGGGTTTTGTTGTCCTCGCCCGGAAAAGGGTGGAATGCCCCCTGCGGGTCAGGGACAGGGTCCTGCCCCAAGTGGAGGATTTTAAGTATCTCGGGGTCTTGTTCACGATTGGGGGAAGGATGGAGCGGGAGATCGACAGGCGGATCGCTGCGGCATCAGCAATAACTAGGACGCTGCATTGGTCCGTCGTGGTAAAGCGAGAGCTGAGCCGAAAAGCAAAGCTCTTGATTTACAAGTCGATCTACGTTCCTACCCTCACCATGGTAACCAGCTGTGGGTGGTGACCGAAAGAATGAGATCGCGGGTACAAGCGGCCGAAATGAGCTTCCTCCGCAGGGTGGCTGGGCTCTCACTCAGAGATCGGGTGAGGAGCTCTGCCATCCGGGAGGAGCTCGGTGTCGAGCCGCTCCTCCTCCAGGTCGAGAGGAGCCAGATGAGGTGGTTCGGGCATCTGGTCAGAATACCCCCCGAGCGCCTCGCGGGTGGGGTGTTTCGGGTACATACCACCGGGAGGAGACCAAGGGGCATACCCCGGACTCGCTGGAGAGACTATGTCTCACAGCTGGCCGGGGAACGACTTGGGATCCTTCCAGGTGAGCTGGAGGATGCAGCCGGGGAGAGAGAGTCCTGGGCTGCCGTTTGAGGCTGTTGCCCCCGCGACCCGACCCCGGAACAAGCGGAAGATGACGGAACAGAACGGGTTATGTTGTTTTGTGTCTGAGCTTCAAAAACACAGTTCGTTGGCCGTGAGCTCAATCCACCTGTTATCATTCATCACAGCAGCTAAAACCAAAGCTCTCAGTAGAATTGAGTAGCCATGTTTAGGACGTACGTCCTCATAAAAAATACACAGCATTGAGTTTCTAACTGAATCATTTCATGTTCTTCTACAAGAAATAAACTAGTTTGAAACCCAAGTTTTTTATCGTCTTTCCTCTAATGTGTTTATTCTGGTTTTAAAAGTTACAAATAATTCTGAAAAACTCTGACTCTCTGACTTTTTGTGCAAACAGTGGAACTTGTTCAGTGAGCCGTTTGGATTTTAACAGTGTTCCTGCTCGGAGTGGAATTATCCAGCCTACTGGTTTTTATCAAACACATCCAGTCCATGCTTCAGAAGTTAAAAAAATAATAAAACTTTATTTGGCTTTTCTTCGCCCTCCACACCAGTGGAGACAGATAGAACACCGGTAGTTGTTCATTCTAATTCTGATCTGAGGAAAACTTTCCTTTCGTTCTAATTTATCACCATTTCTGACTCATTATAAAATTTACTGAAGTCTAACAGGGTCCTTAGTAATATCTCTCAAAGCGTTCTGGAGGCATTCCAAACAGATGTCAAATTCACCCAGACTTTTACCCCTCCCATCTAAGAAAGAACTGATCCATCTCCATATGAAACTCATTAGAGTGGATTCATGATCTGTTCTTAGGGTCACCATCCATAACCAACACTGAGGTTAGGAATGAAGAATCACAAGTGAATCTTGTTTTCTTCACAGTCCACGTTATTAAATTGAATATTCTTTTTTTATCCCCGAAGGTAAATTTGAGTGCTGCAGTGTAAACACCTCGATGCCCCCTCGTCCCTATTCACCCGCATCCAAGTCTGGTCGCACTGTATCCAACCTGGCAACCCAAAAGCTGTAGTCCGGAATTGGTCCACAAAGCCAGGCCACCAAGCTGGCCTCTCTGTATTTCACTGGATCCGAGTGTGCGCCTCCACTTTTTCAAGCGAGCAACCGGATGTTTCCATGAAAACTGCAAAACCACCACGTCTGAAGCACCTCCTCTAGACTGTCTCCTTCTCCGCACCTCCTCCAGATCGTCTCCCTCTCCTCAGCTCCCCCGGGACCAAACCAACTCCTCCAGCCACACAAATGTGCCTCCGAAAGCCAGCAGCTGGTCGCGCATAAAATAAGACTGAGGTCCAGAGGAGCTAAAACTAAAACCATCTTTTAGAAAATATTGGGTTTTTAATTTAAAATGATTCAATTAAAATCTATGTTTTTCTCCAACTATTGTTTTCTATTAATTTCCCAAATCACATTAATTGTGGATCTTTGTCCACATGATAAGAACTTTTGTGTCCCATTTCAAACTTAAAAAAGTTTGACCGCCCTTTTCTAGCACATAAGCGTCAAACTCGGTAAATGATTCCTTCCCGTTCTGTTTGAACTAACCAGCCCTCAGAGACCACGGTGACCAGATTAATATTTCTATGTAAAATTAATACAATAATAAATCATTCTGGATTCCACATGTGTGTCTATCTGTGTTAGATCCATCTAAAAAAGTCATGGATGGATGTGTTTTTTTTTTAACTCAGTGTTGTCAGATGTCTGTATTAATGAATTGGCACCCTGGGGTGTTAGGTAAAATGAAAAGAGGACAGAGTGATGAACACGTGGCTGGATCACATCGTCTCTTACAGAACACAAAAAACTCCTGTGAAGAACACTCAACCTTCAGCAGGACAAGGTGACTGTCCTGAGCGCAGCTGGTGAGACAGGCTGAGGGTTTACCCGCTGAATTAATGACAGAAGTCAAGGTCAAGTGCTAACTGATTATGCACCCATATGCAGCCAGAGCAAACTCTTCTCAACGAGGTATGGGATCGTGTGCCGATTCCTGGGTCACACTTAAGTTCACCGAACAGAACGAGAAGGGAAAAGCAAAGTTACTTGAGGCATGTGTACTTTGTACAACCTTTGCTTTCCGTTGGCGGTTTGGAAGCCAGCGGAGTGTGAGGAGATCGGTCACAGAGGCAGAGCAACATCCTGAAAGCATGTAATCAGGATTTGGCTCCTGTTAATTGAAGATGTTAGAGCACCGGAGTGGGAAATGACATAAGAACCTTCTTGTTCTGGCACAGATGAACTCCAATACCTCTCCTAACACACACACACACAACAGGGTACACACCTTATCTAACCTACTATCTACAGTTTTTATTTTGCAGATTACAGATAAGAAAAAAATTATTCAAACTTTGAATTTAATCATATTTTGTGTTTGCTCATTTTTACCAGAATGAACTTGAACAGAATAAAAAAAAAAACATTTGAAAGTATTGTTGTGGATTTTTCTGGATTCTCATGTGTGTGAATGAAAGGGATCCAAATGGAAAAGTGAGGTTACAGGGAGAAGAAATAAAGAAGGTGGAAGATTTTAAGTATTTAGGATCAACAGTCTAGAGCATTGGAGAGTGTGGAAAAGAGGTGAAGAAGCGTGTTCAAGGAGGCTGGAACGGGTGGAGGAAAGTATCAGGTGTGATGTGTGATAGAAGAGTTTCAGCTAGAATGAAAGGGAAAGTGTACAAAACCGTGGTGAGACCGGCCATGCTGTTTGGTCTAGAGACAGTGGCACTGAAGAAAAGACAGGAAGCAGAGATGGAGGTAGCAGAGATGAAGATGCTGAGGATCTCTCTGGGAGTGACCAGGATGGACAAGATCAGAAATGAGTATATCAGAGGAACAGCACATGTTAGAGGTTTTGGAGATAAAGTCCGAGAGGCCAGACTGAGATGGTTTGGACATGTGCAGAAGAGAGAGAGAGAGTACATCGGAAGAAAGATGCTGGATTTGGAACCACCAGGAAAGAGGGCTAGAGGAAAACCAAAGAGGAGGTTCATGGATACAGTGAAGGAAGACATGAAGATAGTTGGTGTGACCGAAGAAGATGCAGCAGATAGGGTTAGATGGAAGAAACTGACTCGCTGAGGCAACCCCTGAAGGGAAATGCCGAAAGGAGAAGAAGAAGAAGTTGTGGATTTTTCTAATAAAAGTAGAACAGTTGTGAAAACATCACGAAATCAGGCTATGAAAGCAGAAATGAGAAAATTCAGGTAGAAATTTAAGAATCTCTGATACCTTACTCGATAAAATTACCATAAGTCTTTACATACCAGTGGAAATACACCAGGACTCAAAAGTCCTGGTGTCTGGAGGATGCACGTGGATTATTACGTAGCTTTAAAACAACTATAAAGTTGCCGTACGCAAATTCCAAGACGTGATGAAAAGACGACAGTTGTAGAAAGAACCAGAATTGAGCTGAGGACAGTGAAATGAAGCCTTTGAAGCAGCAAGAAAATAATCAGCATATTTACACCTCCACCTCTCCTATGTTTCAAACCTGAGCGACCATAGACATAAACACAATAGACTAAGTTTGCAAACCATTTTCAGTCTGATGTTCTGTTGTTTGAATTTTAAAATTAGTGAAGAAGTTTGCATGAAAGATGCGTTCTAATACTATTAGAAGCATTTGTCGAACATATGATTGTTGTACGGGGTCTCAGACGTCACAGCTGGTGAAAACCTTGGCTATGAACTCACTGTAGAGATAATGTTAGCATGCTGTGATTTTCCAAGTGGACATAAAAGCGGTACAATAAAATTATATTCACAAAGTATATCTGGCATGATCCACTCTCCTGCCACTAGACCCTGATTAGGGACGCCTGAGGGTAAGCAGTCTGATAACACACACCTGTGGATCCTGCTGCCTTTTTAAAGGCAATCCCCCAGAATTCTTTGTCATGTAATCGTCATCATCACCATCAAACCATAAGTTTAATCTTTGAACTCTGTCATATTATTTGAACTTTTTGATCCTGAGTTAATCCTGTGCCCTTTGCCTTAGAGCTTTACTGGGATTTTGGTTAATAAATTCGGTTTTGTTGTCCTGCATCTGGGTCCTCCTCCTCCTTCCACATCCTGACATAATAAAAAAAATGTTCATTTTCACTTGTGAAAAGTAATCCTCAAATCCTGCTTTCAATAGTCCTACGATTAGAACTAGAATACACCACACAGTGCTCAGACATCGTATTTACAACTGGAGTGTTTCCGACCGTGGGTAGAACTATTCGCTAAAGATGGCAGCCATATTTTTCCAGGTCCAATGGATTGTACACAAGCTGTAGAAAATGTACCATTAGACTTACAGTACAAGCTAGGAACATATAGTAATCTGCCCATTTGGGGAAAACAATCTACTGCGATACAGTGAGCATCTACATATTCATTTTTCTTTTAAAGTGTATGCTCATTTGGATAAACCGATGTCACACAGTGCCTCTTTCAGGTCGCTCAAACTCTCAAGGCCAGGATGATAGCTTTAGAAAGCTCAGAAAAAGCACGGGAAAAACATTTAACAATCAGACTTTTATAAAGTCCTTTTCTTCCTTTTGGGTCAATTTTGTGTCCATTAGTTTTTTTAAATAAAGTCGAAAATAAGTAGTTTTTTTTGCCATATTGATGGAGGGGCTGGGGGGGTTTCAAACTTTCCAAACACCTCAGTAGCCTTCAGTAAACCCTGGAGTCTTGTCACTGGCTGATCTGAGTTCCCCGGCTCTCTGAAGAGCTTCATCTTGATTACGAAAGCTTTTCAAAGGAGAGACTGTGAAGCAACTCACGCAGAAAGTCAAAAGGAAATCACTTGATAAAAGCCGTAATTCAACCAGCAGTCGGGCTTCTTCTCTGCCACCCTGAACCACAGAAACAGCCTTCCATGACGTGCATGATGTTTTTATGGCTGGGAGATGATGCTTGCAGCAAACAAACCTGCCTGATCCGTCTCTGAATGGAGGCTGATTATCTCTCCACACAGACTCGGCATGCTGACAGTAACCAGCCAGGAGAAGTCTACCAGAGTCCTGAAGCATTACAGCGAAAGCAGACAGGCTTCTTCACCGCCCACCTATTACCACCAAATTTCACCATGATCCCTAATTAGAAACATTCCTCGCCCTCCTCCTCCTTCTCTGTAGTTTTTCCGTGTTGATTTGCATCTTTTCGTGTCAGGAGACTTTTTTTCCTGCAGATAAAAGCTCTGGGGGAAGATGCAAATATGGCAGCCACTAAAGAAGAGACACAAAAAAATGTGCATGTGCCCACTGGGTGTCCTGCCGCTGTGAATCGGGGGACGAGAAAAGGAAGAAAGAGAAGAGAGAAGCACTAATTCAGACCTGTCAGTGCTGATGACAGCCCATCTTTAGGCTGTAATGAAGCGAGAAAGAGCGTAATGAACTCTGCACACAGGCCAAACACACACAGGATGCTTAGACAAACAAAGCAAACAGTACAAAGATAAGAGGGAGTGGTCCAAATCTATAGTGTGACCTTGAGTGTGTTAACTGTGAAGCTAATGTCAGAGACCCCATCCTTCATTTGGGGCCACCCAAGAATCTTTAAACTCACATTTTAAGACAAATCAACGATGTTAGGTCTTCTTTCAGCTTATGTCTCCAGGGGGAGATGTCTAGTGCATCGTCTTCTCTCACACCGACTTCTTCTTTCAGGATTTACCTTCAGGGGTCGACATATTCAGTAAAGTTCTGCTACTGAACGTAGAATGTGAAACTTGGTGTGGTGAGACCGGCCATGCTGATTGGTCTAGAGATAGTAGCACTGAGAAAAAGACAAGAAACAGAGATGGAGGTAGCAGAGATGAAGATGCTGAGGATCTCTCTGAGAGTGACCAGGATGGACAGGATCAGAGGAACAGCACATGTTAGAAGTTTTGGAGATAAAGTCAGAGAGGCCAGACTGAGATGGTTTGGACATGTAGAGAGGAGAGAGAGAGAGAGAGTACATTGGGAGAAGGATGCTGGGTTTGGAACCACCAGGAAAGAGGACTAGAGAAAGACCAAAGAGGAGGTTCATGGATACAGTGAAGGAAGACATGAAGATAGTTGGTGTGACTGAAGAGGATGCAGGAGATAGGGTTAGATGGAAGAAACTGACTTGCTGTAGCGCCCCCTGAAGGGACATGCCGAAAGAAGAAGTTATTCCAAAAAAAAAAAAACATATATCCCTGACGTGTTTTTCTATTTTATTCTTACAATCTTTAATCATTTGCAAGCTCTCCTGCCAGGTATTTGAATCGTTTTTGAATATAAGATTGTTCATGGCCATGGATTTTGTTCCCTGCCACATCCAAATTTTTGTGTAATCAGGATTTTTTGCTCCTTTTTTTGCCGTAGCGCTCACGCTGTGTCAGATGGCGGTTTGTGCAACAGGAAGTGTAATTTTAATGTCAATTAGTCAGTCACCTTCTAATTCGTCTATCCTTTATGAGGAAGAAAGATGCTGGGTTTGGAACCACCAGGAAAGAGGACTAGAGGAAGACCAAAGAGGAGGTTCATGGATACAGTGAAGGAAGACATGAAGATAGTTGGTGTGACTGAAGAGGATGCAGGAGATAGGATTAGATGGAAGAAACTGACTTGCTGTGGCGACCCCTGAAGGGATATGCTGAAATAAGAAGATGAAGAGGTGTGGTTGCATATTCCAATGGAAAAGGAAGGGCTGTACTGACTAACAAGAAGTTACAATGAAAATTTATGGCAACAAAAAGTCAAGCGAAACGCAACTGTTGCTCACTCTCCCAGGATCAGAGTTGTTGGATCATGGTTCTTCCTTTTGGAAAAGATTCAAACACCAAATAAAACATGTCTCCTGTGTGATCATTTTCTTTGACGTGTATTTGCTTGGGTATCGTTTGGGCTGAAAATAACGTGCGTTCGTCTCCAATCCCGTAAAATACTATAAATAACTGCCGTAAAACAATCACAAACAGTACAATTAAAAACATCATCATTGATGAAATTTTTTATTAGTGCCTGTAGTTAAATGAATTTATAAATGACATGGATTTATTGTGGTATCGTCCCAACAAATGTGAGTAAAAGTACTGGTACAGTGAATTTTTATTGGATGCTACTGGTATCGGTGCATCAATACGTACAGCACACCTCACCCCTGTCTTACAGTACTTAGAAATGTTCTCACATTTCTCTTTCACTCCAGATTTCCTCCAGAAAGTTCCGTTCCGTTCCATTGTCTTCCGCTCATCCGGGGCTGGGTCGCGGGGGCAACAGCCTCGGTGGAATGACTCACTGAGTCATTCCCCAGCCAGCAGTGAGACATAGTCTCTAAAGCTGGTCTGGGGTCTGCCTCTTGGTCTCCTGGCGGTGGGATGTGCCTGAAACACCTCACCAGTGAGGCCCTCGGGATGCATCCTGACCAGATGCCCGAACCAACCCATCTGGCTTCTCTCGACCTGGAGGAGGAGCGGCTTGACACTGAGCTCCTCCCGGATGGCAGAACTCCTCACCCGATCTCTGAGTGAGAGCCAGGCCACCCTGCGAAAGAGGCTCATTTCGGCCGCTTGAATTCGCAATCTCGTTCTTTCGGTCTCCACCCATAGGTGAAGGTGGGAACGTAGATTGACTTGTGAATTGAAAGCTTTGCTTTTCGGCTCAGCTCTTTCTTTAAATAAATAAATAAATGAATTACTCTATTCATCCCTCACCGGGGAAATTTGTTTGCTGCACTCCTTACACCGCAGCAGGGTGCCCTTTAACGGCGCCAATGGTGGGAGAAGCGGGGGTTTGGTGTCTTCACCAAGGACCGTAGACGTCCTCTCCGTGGGACGCGAACCCGCGACCTTCCGGTCCGCGGGCGAACGCTCTAACCACGCGGCCACCGTCTCCACCCTTTACCACGACAGATTGATGCAGCGTCCTAGTTATTGCTGACGCTGCACCGATCCGTCTCATTAAAGATATTTTTGCTGTTACTTTATTGATTAAACTCAGATTTTGTGAGTAACTACAGTCATCATAGACCCCCTAACAGGTATTCAGGAGCTAACGGAGTGCATTTTGCACACATGGGCAGATGTAACCATGTGAAAAGAGAAATGACTGCATCACAACATGTTTTTTTTTCCTCCAGCAGGTTTTCTTGCTTAATCAAAAAGCTCATTACAAAACAAACACAATGGCTTTCAATCCAGGAGAAATGTGATACCTACACAATCTAAAAACTCCAAACAGACCTTCATCTGTTGGGTAACTTTTTTTTGTAATTTTCCCTTTCATTTGTTTTTTTTTTTTCCATTACAACAAAAGAAGCCGAATAAGAAACACAGATAATAACAGCAGCTTTTTGTTCTGCCCAGCAGCTCTGATGGCCATTTTCTAACTCATTCCGTAGCAGCTGCATTCAGCAAAATGGCCCATCATAGTGAAGCACTGTCTAACCCTTAACCTGAATCCTCTCTCAGTTCCACAGGAACATGGTTCTCTGATCTAAAAGCCCCCCGAGGCAGGCAAAATGCACCTAATGTAAAACTTTGACGACAGTGGAGAAAAGAAAAATAGACCATAAAGCTGAAGAAGTACATTAGCAGAACTTTTTCAAACGCAATAAATAAAAGACACTGTGTGTTAATTAGGTGTTGAGCTCAGGTGTACGGTATCACTGTGTGTTTGAGTGTGTTTATGTGGGAACATCTTATTTGTGAACAACTTTGATTTTATGCATATTAATGCATTTACTTTCGACTCAGGGAAAAAAGAATCGGCATAATTATACATTGTTTTAGAGCAGCTGAATTTTGCGTCACGGTAATGCTGCAGATAAAGTTTCTAAAACTGGGAAAATTTTGAAACTATTACTTAGGAGCATTGTCTGTCATGACAAGGATAAGGAAGGCCTAAAAATAGGCAGCAGGTAGAATAATTCACAGTTGTGTGTCATCAGACTAATCACCCTCAGGTCTCCCTAATCAGGGGGATGACGATAAGGTCCAGGGCTCCCTCTGGTGGCAGGGGAGGGGACCATGCCATTTTCAGGCTGTGTTGAGGACATGCAATGCAATCCTCTTGGATCACCCCTATATTTCTCCATTTTTAAAAAAATTACATCCAATTAAATCAGTCAGTCACCTTCTTAACCGTCTATCCCTTACGAAGTTGCGGGGGTGCCAGAGCAAATCCCGGCTGATTTAAGGCAATTGGCAGGGTACCATACACACACGCGCACTCTCTTAGGGACAATTAAATTACATTTTGAAAAAATAAAACATCCATTTCATACAAAAGTGTTGCTTTTTTTTTGTTTGTTTTTGCAGACTGCAGTGGTCTTTAAAAAGGAAAATACAATGATTTTTTTTTTTACATGTTAAATGTTGCACACTGGCAGGCAAAAAAGAAATGACTCCATCAGTAGATGGTTTTTCTTTTTTTTGGAGTTTCCTGCTTAATCAAAAAGCTCATTATAACATAAAAACCTTGGCTTTCTGTGGTTTTTTAAATGCAAACGCAGCCCTTTCTCCTTCATAACTTGTGTTTAAGATGTAAAGTATTCTTTTATTGGGTCTTGACCAATGAGATGACGAATAATGAAGATCAATTTTGACGTGTCATTTGTCTCGTAACATCAGTGTGTTATGATGTCTGCTTTAACTGAAACAGCAACCAATGAACGAAATTAAAAAGATTATTTCTGTGGTCAAGATTATTTTGCAGGACAGATTTTTGAACATTATATGGGTTCAAATGGAGGTGCCACAAAAAAGAAAGGTTTCATTTCCATAATGGCACTTCAAACGCAGGATGGGTTTGCTAGGGTTTGGGTGGGATTTTTTGTTGAATTTTTTTTCCCACTTTCATTGTTCCGCCCAATCAGAACTTGGAAGAACTTGGTTCCTCACAACTAAACGGTACACCTTGGCAATATGCATACACTTTAAGTTGGCTACATGAATATAGTGTCACACTGTAGAAAAAGTTTCAAAAAAGTCTTCTGGAGAGTTTAATTCTTGATCGAGACGTTTCGACTTCCATCCGGAAATCATTTTCAATCTGATAGAAATGGACTGAAAACTGGATCTATATATACTAACCTAAGTAAAGCCTAGTGAATAGAAATTCCTGCTAACAAGAGGCGTGAAGCAGGAATTTCTATTCACTGGGCTTTTAGCATTATTATAATAGGGATCGTTTACTGGTCTGTGGCTACAATAGGAGCCATTCACGGCCATCATAGGTAACACAGGCTCATTGGTCGAGCCCTTCTTATTATTTTTTGACCTTTTACTCAGGTTAGTATAAATAGATCCAGTTTTCAGTCCATTTCTATCAGATTGAAAATGATTTCCGGATGGAAGTCGAAACGTCTCGATCAAGAATTAAACTGTCCAGAAGACTTTTTAGAAACTTTTTCTACAGTGTGACACTCCTGGATGAATGAGGGACTACACGGACATAGTGTCACACTGTTTCCTGTTTGCTTTGTCCCCTTCCTGTTGTCTCTAGTGTTGCTAAGTGGACACAACACAATTTAACTCACCATTTATTTTAGTGCATCTGAATTTCTCTTCTTATTCAAACATTTACTGAACCTTAAAACCCAGCATGAATTCTGGATTTATTTATTTTTTTATTTTAATCTTCATTTTCCCTCTCGCTCTTCTTTTAATGTACCTTTCTGTGCCCATAAGTTGTTTTTGGATGTTCTCTGAACGTGTCGCATGTTGTCGAGTCAACCTCTGTCTGAACCGCCGTGCCATGTTCCATCTGCCTTTGACATCTCAGAAGTGAGACAGACAAGTCGTGTCTGACCAGATTAGACAGGACATGATAAGATCTAATAAAAGCCACAGATTTTTGTTTTTTGTTCTGATTTGGTATGCACATTGAAGCTGATACATACTGATGTCAGACTGATTGCTTGTATCCTTTTTTTTCTCTGGTAGTCCAGTGTGTGATGCCATATCTTCTTTTGTGCGTGTGGACCACTAAAAAGATTAATCCAACGGTGATTTTCTATGAACCAAACAGTCGGAAGGCTTTTACCAGCAAGCTACATATCTCTCTAGAGGGGTGCCAAACTCCGGTCCTCGAGGGCCGGTGTCCTGAAGGTTTTCTATGTGTACCTGGTTCAATACAACTGATGCCCA
This sequence comes from Neostethus bicornis, assembly GCA_902685375.1. Classification (NCBI taxonomy): domain Eukaryota; kingdom Metazoa; phylum Chordata; class Actinopteri; order Atheriniformes; family Phallostethidae; genus Neostethus; species Neostethus bicornis. The sequence goes on from LR738550.1 coordinate 4,008,773, forward strand.
TAAAGTGAAATCAACAACAGCCAATTAAATTTGGCACAATGAATCAATAAGCTGGATCAGGACGCCGGCCCTCGAGGACCCGACATTGACACCTGGTCTAGACTCTCAAACTTATTCTGAATGTGTTAGTCATAATAATAATAATCGTACTATATTAATCAAAAGTAAAATCTGGCATTTTACTTTTGCTGCATTGCACCACAGCAGGCAGTCGTGACGGCGCCAATGTTTGGAATAACAAGAGATTAGGTGTCATGTCCAAGGACACCTAGGCATGAGATCATTTGGAATCAAATCAGCAACTCCTTGGTTCAAAGAGATAATATATGTGAATAAACATGGTGCTTTTTGAAATGCAATGTGTGCCAAAAAAGTTTTAAAATACCCGTAGTTTTAAATAGTTTTAAAATCTTGTGTTTATAACACAAAGACGTGGAACCATGCTGGGTCTACCAAAAAGTTCTAACTGTTAAGAAAATGAGGCGAGGAAACCTAAACCAGGAAAAAAAACAAGTAGTTCTAACATTTTTCTGCTGATGCAAACAGTTTTTACTCCACTCATTAAGCAAAGCTCCTTCACGTTTTTGGGTTTTTTTTAAACAGACAAGGGCCCAACTTACACGTGGTGCCATGAGTCTGTGCTCAGGTAACTTCTGAACAACTTTACTAGGCTTATGAAAAAAAAAAAACAGCTTCTTCCACCTGCTTCCAGGAGACTAAAGACAACCAGATACACTAGGTAACTCATCATGTGGTGCAGGTGTTTAGAGTGTAATTTTGGGAGACTCACTAGGGGCATCTTTAGACATACTACAAGAGCTGACCAACTGGAACATATCTGCTATTTATGAGATATTGTTGAAACTTTGAATATTTGAGACACAAATGCAGAAATCCGAAGTTATTTTAACATCAGCTCTTCTTCACTAGCCTGTGCAGGGCTGGATGTGGTTGTAGTTTCCACTGCAGACACACTGAAGTAGTTGCAGAACGTTTTCCAGAGCTAACCGGTATAGTTTTTATGTACAGGATGCTCTAGTAAGGAATAAGGAATGCAGGTTCTGCCCCAAGTGGAGGAGTTTAAGTATCTCTGGGTCTTTTTCACGACTGGGGGAAAGATGGACCGGGAGATCGACAGGCGGATTGGTGCAGCGTCAGCAATAATTAGGACGCTGCATCAATCTGTTGTGGTAAAGGGAGAGCTAAGCCGAAAAGCAAAGCACTCGATTTACAAGTCAATCTACGTTCCTACCCTCACCATGGTAATCAGCTGTGGTTGGTGACTGAAAGATTGAGACTGCGGATACAAGCAGCCGAAATGAGCTTTCTTCGCAGTGTAGCTGGCCTCTCACTTAGAGATCAGGTGAGGAGCTCTGCCATCCGAGAGGAACTCGGAGTAAAGCCACTCCTCCTCCAGGTTGAGAGAAACCAGATGGGGTGGTTCGGGCATCTGGTCAGGATGCCTTCCGAGCACCTTGCTGGTGAGGCGTACATGTGTGCCTCCTCACGGTGGGGTTTTTTTTATGTCATTGATGGCCATTAATTTGGGGTATTAATGTCTTTGTTTGTCCGAAATGACAAAATAAATTAATAAATTGTACAATATCTTGCATCTTTGATTGGCTAAAAGTAACTTAAATGAGTGTAACTGTTACATTTTTATCTCTATACCCAGTAATATGTAATCTGTAAGGGTTTTAGAGTAACTTGCCCACCATTGGTCGTTTCAGATGAATGAATGGTTAACTCTACCATGTGTTGTAAAATATCAGTATTAAAAAATAGCCAGTGAACATGTGTTTTTCATCTGGAGTCGTTTTTAAAAAGAACAAAATTGGAACATGACCTCTTTCAGGACACATAAGACGGGTTCGTGTTGATCTCTAGTTCTCCTTCCGTCAGCCGTCAGATCTCAGTCAGACCGGCTAGACATGTGCTTCTAAATGGAACTAAGTGTAATTACAGTATGACGGAGGCAGGTAGCAGCCAGGCAGGCAATCATTTTCCCTGATTGAGACAGAAAGTTGAGGTCTGAGAGGCCATCAGAGTGTGAGCTGACAGCAGGTGCAATATGACACCTCAATAAACCTGGATGAAATTAGAAACTTCTCATTCTGCTTCACACAGTTATCATGCTATTTCATTGACAGGTGAATCTTGCAATGTGACAATATCTTTTTTTTTTTACATCCGTTCACCTGTGTCTCTCTTTCCGCTTGTTGCTGCAACATTAATCATTTTGAAGTAGGTCAAAGCAGAGGCAACTTCTTCTACGCATTGTAGGTAATTGAATTTATTTATTTATCCAGGCGATGACGGGACGTATTTCCCTGGCGAGATGTGAGAGATGCATTTCACCAAGCAGAGCGGGAAATTTAATCTGCATGAACACAATCGCACGGATGATACTAAAACTCATACACTACAACCAAAACATATTTCAAATGAAATGAGCTTTTTCTGCAGCCTCTGAGTCGCTGCAATAAAGAAATGTTTTGTAACTAATTAATCACGACTTGTCTTTGTCTCAGAAGAATAAGTAAACCTAAGGCAATATAAATCATTTCAGACTGACACTGATCAGGCTAATCCGTTTATGTATTCCAAACCCAATCCAAACGCAGCAGACATTTTCTGGGTAGACATGAAGCGCGTTGCAGCGACATAAAAGATTGCAAAACAAACAAGAAATCACAAAGAAAATGGTTAAATGTAATGTTTTCCACTGAAGCGGGAATCCATTAGGCAGCAGAAAAAAAACAATGCAGTGAGAGGAAAGAGAGTCCATCTGGTATTCATTAGCAGAAAAAAAGAGGGTCTCCAGAGCAATGGAGAGTGTGGAAAAGAGGAGAAGAAGCATGTGCAGCAGGCTGGAACGGGTGGAGAAAAGTATCAGGTGTGATGTGTGATAGAAGAGTTTCAGATTAAATGAAAGGGAAAGTGTCCAAAACCGTTGTGAGAGCGGCCATGCTGATTGGTCTAGAGACAGTGGCACTGAGGATAAGACAGGAAACAGAGATGGAGGTAGCAGAGATGAAGATGCTGATGATCTCTCTGGGAGTGACCAGAATAGACAGGATCAGAGGAACAGCACATGTTGGAGGTTTTGGAGATACAGTCAGAGAGGCCGGACTGATATGGTTAGGACATGTGCAGAGGAGAGAGAGAGAGTTCATCCGCAGAAGGATGCTGGGTTTGGAACCACCAGGAAAGAGGACTAGAGAAAGACCAAAGAGGAGGTTCATGGATACAGTGAAGGAAGACATGAAGGTAGTTGGTGTGACTGAAGAAGATGCAGCAGATAGGGTTAGATGGAAGAAACTGACTTGATGTGGCGACCCCTGAAGGGATATGCCGAAAGAAGAAGTTATTCCAAAAAAAAAAAAACATATATCCCTGAAGTGTTTTTCTATTTTATTCTTATAATTTTTCATCATTTGCAAGCTCTCCTGCCAGGTATTTGAATCATTTTTGAATACAAGATTGTTCTTGGCCACGGATTTTGTTCCCTGCTACATTCAAATTTTTATGTAATCAGGATTTTTTTCCCCCCTTTTTTTGGGGTAGCGCTCACGTTCTGTGTCAGATGACGGTATGTGCAACAGGAAGTGTGATTTTAATGTCAATTAGTCAGTCACCTTCTAAACCGTCTATCCTTTATGAGGTTGCAGGGGTTGCCGGAGCCCATCCCGGCTGATTCGAGGCGAGGGGCAGGGTACACCCCGAACAGGTCGCCAGTCTGTTCTGGGGCCACACACATACAACCATTCACACGCACTACTAGGGACAATTTGGCACCAGCCAATTAACCTAGCATGCATGTTTTTGGAGGGTGGGAGGAAACTGGAGTACTCAGAGAAAACCCACGCATGCATGGGGAGAACATGCAAACTCCACACAGAAAGGACAGTTTTCCAAGCCTCATCCCCACCTTCTTGCTTTGAAGCCACTGTGTTACCCACTCTCCCATCATTAAAAGGTGCAGAATTGAAGGTGATGGTCGTCTTGTTGCTTCCTTCACGTCTGTGCCATTGATTTCTTATTGGTGAATTTTCTGGCTGCTGCTGTGTTCCCATGTTCTACTCTCTGTCTGTCTGACTACGGTCTTTTAGTTTTAAAACTAATTAATTTACAGAACGTGATCCCACAAAACTTACCTAAACGTTAGCTAAATTAGCATGAAAAATTCGTTTACCTGCCAAAGGTAAGTTTTGTAAGCAGATTAAAAGGTGCACTTAGCTGAGCCTGGTTGGTGGGGCTGACTCAGTGGGATGTGAGAGGCGCAGAGAACTGGATGGTGTCAAGCATGAGTCTCCCCTGGCGACAGATTCTCTACATTAACCCCATGCTGTGAGATGCTCTGCAGACGCTGAGCCTCTAATTAATGAAGAGTGACGAAGAAAAAGAAAGGACAAATCTTTAAGAGTGTTTGGACTAAAAAAAGAAACTCTGATTTCTTTTTATTAAAACCTTAAATCTGATAAAAATTCTTTTTCACATCAGATTTTTCATTTTAATTAAGATTGACTTGAAATTAAATCCTGTGCCGTTTTCTTCAAAAGACTGAATGATAAACATTTTAAAAGAAATTAGATGAAGGTCTTTAATGTTTTCTCTGAATTTGGATCAAAAGCTTTCATTGAACAGCATGAAAAGCTTGACATTTGGAAGGCTGGGGGTCTCTGTTTAAAGAGGAGTTAGATGGGGTTCGTTTGTGCAATTGAAAGACAAGCATGCAAACGTGGGGTACAGGTAGCAAACACCGATGTGAGCAGCTTTCTTGTGAAGAATCAAACTGATTGTGGCAGGAATTTGACGTCTTGACTAGAATCAGAAGCAGATTGTGGTCTTTATCTTTTTTCTTTCTTTTGTTGGTCATTGATTTTTTTTTTTTTTCACTCGAGTTTCTGAACAGAAACTAAAAGAGAAGAGCTGAGGATTGACAAAAAAAAAAAAAGTGAGGTAACGTCTTTCATCAGACTTTTACACCAATTCAACGTTAGCTCGATCGTCCAACGACACCTCTACATTCATCTTGCACACCGATTGCAGACGCGGCCTACGTTGATGAATGATTTTTTTTCTAATATCCAAATGTAGTCGCATGTTAAAGACCGTTGGAGTTGATTCCAACCCGTAAGCATGTGATGCTGCAGATGAGGCACATACTAACTCCAACTTCAGGTGGTGTCTAGAAATCCAACATTTTTTAAGGTCGGAGCCTTAGTCAAGCTGTTGCCACCCGGTGCCCATGCTTGCTCTTACAAGCTATTGATGAGAAAAATTTTTGGTCAATCAGTAAATAGAATTGCTGCAGTGACGTCAAACGCAAGGGTCCAATCAGATCTGTTTGTATGTCGCCAACAAACGCTAACACTCGTATTTACACTCTGCTTTTTGGATGGCACTGACTATTTAGGCAGGTCAAATCCGATCCTGACCAGAAAGCAGTGATTGCTTAAAGCGAGAAGGTACCCACTTCACTTTGAAGTGATTAATTCATGAAGGTGAGAGGTCAGACGCTTTGAGTGAAAATGGAGTAATAAAAAACAAAAAAGAAGAAGAAAAAAATTTTTTTGAGTCTTGCAAAAGGATGCTGAATTTACATTTCCAAAGTTCCCGGATGTCCGACTTCTTCCATACGTTCACCAAAAACATGACCATGCAGATCGCTATTAGCGGCTTTCATATACACAGCTTCAACAGGAGATGCCATGTGCTTAGCCTCATTATACGTACTTAATCACCTTGATGGAATGCACTAGATTTTTCATCATTATTAGCCTTGGCGGATGAGCGTGAGATAGGTCCTAATAGGGGGAGACTTGGCATGTCTGCATCATGTATAACATCAATGTCCAGTTTTAGACTTCTTTATAAGATCATTTGGGCATTGATTTATTTGGGTTCCAGTTTTGAATGGGTTTCTACTGCATGCAACTAAAGACACAACTGGATCATTTCTGAGACATTTCTAAATATTTTAAACTGTAACTCATTACAAACTTATTTCTGGGTGTCAAACTCCAGTCCTATAGGGCCGGTGTCGTGAAGGGTTTCAATGTGTTCCTGGTTTAATACATCTGATGCACATAAAGTGAAATCAACAGCCAATAAAACTAGGAACATTGACTCAATAAGCCTCAATAAGCTGGATCAGGTGTGTAGATCCAAGAACACCTTCAGGTCACTGCGGCTCGAGGACCAAACTTTGACACCTGTACTGTACAGGAACTGCATAAAATTTGAACTTGGTTTCATGAGCAAAAAGACTTACTAAGCTCAAGATTTACTCTATTTTGATTTAAGGATCCCCCTGATCTGAGGCAGAAGGACAGTGGAAAGACAGAAGACCGGGTGACCCATCAAGAAATTGTGAATTGAAAGTTTTTTTTTGTTTTTTTTGTTCTTTCAAAATAAATTTTCAATGCATCCTTCATACAAAAAAAAAACAGACTGTCATTGCAATGACCTCACAGACTGAGTATAAAAATAACAGATAACAGCACATGTTTTAAAACATAAAAAAAGATCAAACTTTTACTGAGATACCTCAATTCAGATCGTGTACATCTGTGAGGTTTAAAACTAATTTGAAAGGACGTTGAAAGCTTGAGAAATTAATTACTAGATACAAGTTGGTATTTATGGCTATTCTCTCATTTTATTTTTACTCACTGCCACAGCTTTCTATCCTATCTACCAAACTCCCATACTGATGGGATGATTCCGTTTGGTACCCCTCCATTTAGATCACAGAAAGAGTAAATTGCCATGCTCCTATAACAGTAGTGACAACCCTTCTTAAAAATAGGCACCAGCACATTTCTCCTCCATTCATCAGATTTATGATCTAATATTCTGTTAAACAACCCGCTCAGAAACTTCTGTCACTTAACTGAGACACTTCCATACCTCTACACCAGACGAGGACAAACAATGGTCCAGGTGCCAAATGTGTTCTGACAAGCTTTTTAAACCCGCTCTCCAAATGTGAAGAAACAATAATGTTGTGAAGAGGTGTTTATCCAAGCGCGGAACATAGGATGAGAAGGTAAAAATCAAAACTTATTTCTTAGTAGGAAAGAGTAGGTTGTTCGAGGTAGGTGAGTTATCCGAGGGAGACGGGTACCCCTTAAATAAACAAAATATATGTATACTGGTAGGAAAAACGACAAACGAAAAATCTACAAAAGGCTTAGATGTTGTCTCTCAATATCCCAGATTGTTGATTACCGCATGGAAACCAACAATCTGGCACAGGCTGGGGGAGCAGGGTGACTTGTGTAACTTGCTGATTGCTGATCATCTGCAGGTGGTGAGCAGGATGATGATCTCTGATCGCCTGCAAGTGATGAGCAAGTTGCCACGGAGACAGACATCCTCTTTGAAGCAGCAGCAGGTATCACAACAAATATAAATAAACCTTTGCATTGTTTTCTTTCTGCGATAGATGGTGATCAGCAGACACATTTACGAGCCAGAGCCCGGACCTGCTGGAGAGACTATGTCTCACATTTGGCCGGGGAACAACTCAGGAACCTTCCGGGTGACCTGGAGGATGCAGCTGGGATGAGAGAAGCCTGAGCTTCCCGTCTGAGAATGTTGCCCCCTCCAATCCTGGATAAGCTGAAGATGACAGTGCGAATGGAATGATGTGCATTAACGATGTAGCATTGAAATATCGGACTTAAGTCGTTTTCTCTATTTGGGAGCGTTTTTGGTCATTTTCCAAAATGAAAAGCCAATTTGTTGTAATCATTCCCATCCCATTTGAAAACATTTTCTTGTTTTTCCCAGTTTAATTTATCTCGCCTGGTATCACTACACTGTAATCTCTATAGCAGATGGGCTTAATATCAACAGGAAAATGAGGGTGATGTTCATCGTAAAGATGAGTGGAGAAAAAAAATAAGAAAGAAAAATGGAAAATATAGAATATTTATTTTAAAGCCTGTGTTTGCTGTACATTTGCTCAGAGTTTGATCTTTGGTCATATGATAGGACTACAAGTCAAACCGCTAGCCCACCCCTACTCTGCAAGCATGTGTAATCAAAAACCTCTTCACTCTTCATCCTCTTCAATGCCCTCTTCACTTCTTCGTCTCACCTGACTGGTACATGTAAAAAAAGCTAGAAAAAAAAACAGGGTTGCAGTAAAAAAAAAGCTTAAAAATAATGTAATCTTTCAGATTAATTCTGTTTCAATCATTTGAATTGTTTACCTCCATAACCCAGCATAGCACGCCCAAACCTGCTTTGTTCTGATTTCTAAATGCCCTCCATGGCTGTGTGTGAAGTTAAATCTCCCCCTGTTCCTTGACCTCAATTGAAGCCCGGCACCAAAAGTGTCCTTAGGGAGATGGTAGAGGAAATGCAACATGTTAAATATTGGTTGCTTTATATAAGTCAAGGTCAAAAATACTCAAAAGCATCATTATTCTCAGCTTAACCCGTGAGGGCACACTATCAAAGAACAACGACTTGGGTGCAGCCATGTGAAAAGTACCAACTCGATGTTTTATTTCCAAGTAATTCGCAACATAAATAAGGAATCTACGCTTTGTGAGCAATCGAACGCATCTATACAAATGTGAGGAGACAGATTAGCTGTGCACTACAGGCAAGGTTATGTTTTAAAAAAAAAGAAGAAGGAACAAGAGGCGGCCAATGCAGACAGAATTTGTCTCTGATGTGTTGCCACACTTCAGAGAGAAGCACTTCTCAGAACGTAATAATGAAGAAACACCTTCTCTCCAGCCTCCCCCCACTTTCATATATAAACGTGCACACGTACACACACAAATAGTCCAAAACGGTCCATCAGCCATCCGGCAGCTGTCAGGATTGTAGACAAGCATGTGGTGGCATCTATTCAAAATCCATTCAGCATGATCCCTGACACCTTTATTGAATTTCGCATCAGCAGCAGGGACAATTAAGATGATGAGTTTTGGTGGGTGGACAGTTGAAGAAAACCACATCCAAACTGAATTGCACGCCTAGTTTGATGGAAAGTGTGTGGGTTTGTATAAACAGGTCTACACCGAGGGGTACAGTGACAGTACCAACTTATTGGACAACAGAAGGTATGGGGCTCGGGGGTAACGATGGATGGGCCATAAGGATAACAAAACAATTATCCCAAAATGTATTTTTGCTTTTTTCATAAATAGATTGTGACGTCGAGTCACATTGCATTGTGGGTGCAAAAAAAAGCACACAACCATTGTCACAGCAACAAGTGTGCCTTTTAGTATTTTCATTGCATTTTTCATTATCTAGCCATGGGCAAACTACAGCCCGCGGGCCACATGCAGCCGTTAAACATTTTAACCTGGCCCACCAAACTTTAAAAAATTAAATAAATAAGGCTTGTTAGTGTTTTATTTCCATGTAATTCTGATGTTTCCTCACTAGATGGCGCCAAAAACATCACATTGCTCTCATTAATTGCACGCTGTCCAAATAAACAGTGGACACAGATATGGAAAGCTATCCGGCTCTATACACGTACATACTAAACAAGCATGTTAGATGTTAAAACAAGCGAAATGTTACGTCAAGCACTTAGATTTCAGACCTAGCGCCGCTAGATTTGAAATTTAACACTCTTGATGTAACATTTAGCACGCTGGTTTATAATCTAGTGCGCCACTCTATCTGTCTAATCTAGCCGAAACATGGATAAAAAGTATAAAGAAACACTTTAAAAAAGTTTCAATAAATCTGAAGATGTTTTAAAAGAAATTCCAGCAAACTTGCCTGAAAAAAAAATCTGTGTTAAAAAAAAATTCAATTGGATTCGGCTGCATTTCGACTAGTATTTACTATGAATTACTTCACCTGTTTTCTGGGGGGTTTTGGCATAAATTTTGCACATTACCACACCTCATTCAGAAAGAAAAAATTGACCAAACATTTGTATAATCGCCAACATACATTCTTGCATGAAATTTAAAAAAAAAAAAAAATCAAACAAAAACGTTGGGAAGAAATTGAAACATAAAAATAATGTAATAATGGAGGAGTTTTAGTATCTCGGGGTCTTGTTCACGAGTGGGGGAAAGATGGAGCGGGAGATCGACAGGCGGATCGGTGCAGCATCAGCAATAACTAGGACGCTGCATCAGTCCGTCGTGGTAAAGAGAGAGCTGAGCCGAAAAGCAAAGCTCTCGATTTACAAGTCGATCTACGTTCCTGCCCTCACCATGGTCACCAGCTGTGGGTGGTGACCGAAAGAATGAGATCGCGGGTACTAGCGGCCGAAATGAGCTTCCTCCGCAGGGTGGCTGGGCTCTCACTCAGAGATTGGATGAGGAGCTCTGCCATCCGGGAGGAGCTCGATGTCGAGCTGCTCCTCCTCCAGGTCGAGAGGAGCCAGATGAGGTGGTTCAAGCATCTGGTCAGGATGCCCCCCGAGCGCCTCGCAAGCGAGGTGTTTCAGGCACATCCCACCGGGAGGAGACCAAGGGGCAGACCCCGGACCCGCTGGAAAGACTATGTCTCACGGCTGGCCGGGGAACGACTTGGGATCCTTCCGGGTGAGCTGGAGGATGCAGCCGGGGAGAGAAAAGCCTGGGCTGCCCGTTTGAGGCTGTTGCCCCCGCGACCCGACCCTGGAACAAGCGGAAGATGACGGAACAAAAAAAAAAAAAAGAAATTGAAACAACAATATAATAAAAGCTGTGACAAAATCCAGCGTTTGCACAGTTCGAAATTACAAAAATACACAAGTTAAATGTAAATATTGAGAGATAAGAATGAAATTCTCTGATTGTCTAATAAATGAACTCGTTTGATGAAAGAGAACGGCAATAAAAGCGCAATGAAGTGGTCACATTCCAGCATAAAGTCAACTGGTTTTAGAAATAGAGGACAAAAAAAGGTTGAAAAAGCAGTGACACAAGCATAATCTACTGGCCTTGGTCTGATACTACGTCCATGAAAAGGCAGAGAAAATGCTCGATAAGTGGCATCTCTACTAGAGCCTGGAGCTCAGAACAAAGTGAAAAGCAACGAAGGTCTTTGTCCTAAAACAGAGACGTTTGCGTTGGGAGGACATGTGGCCCTGAGGCTGTGTCATTTTCCTCGATTAGGTGAAGTGACCTGGACTTGATTGAAGCAAACACGCTGAAAGGATTGACTTAAAAAGACACAACGAAAAAGGACTTTTTTTATTATTATTCTTCGAAGGAACATCTGACCCAAAACAATCTAATTCACTGACCTGAAGGAAAATTTTTATGCACTCATCGTTTTTATACAAATTTTATATGCATGTATTGTAAGAGTGTTAGCCTCTTGATGCTCCGGTCGGTTATCTTATGATTTATCTGAGCCTTGTAGGGGTAACCCAGGCTCCCAATGCCCCGGACACATCTTCCAGCTCACCTGGGATCATCTTGAGGTGTTCTCTGTCCAGCTGTAAGATATAGTCTTCTCAGCAGGTCTTGGATCTGCTTCTGGATTACCTCCCCATGGGACATACCCATAATAACTAGCCAGCCCAAACCACCCCGTCTGGCTTTTCTCAAATTGGAGGAGCAGCAGCTCTACTCCGAGCTTCTCCCGGATGGAAGAATTCCTTATTCATTTCAAATAATTTAAGCTGCTTGCAGATGAGATCTTGTTCTTTCCGTCACCAGCTGTGGGTGCTTCTTAAAAATGAGGGCAGGAACATAGATCGACTGGCAAATCGAGAGCTTTGCTTTCCGGCTCAGCTCTTTCTTTGCCACAACAGATCTATGCAGCATCCTAATTATTGCAGACGCATCACAAATCCCTCCTGATGTATTTTATAGAATCAAACTCCCACATTAGTTCCTCTCATGTCTGGCATCCCAAGTCTTGTGCCGCCTTGCCTGCCCATGACCCAAGCCTGCCCGGAGCAGCTATCAGTTCAACTAAAAGAGACATCAGCCAGAGGACATGTAATATTGTGACACTCATTAAACAACACTCAATATAAAGACACTTGTTACCAACTGTACGGTATGTAAATCACTACATCCTATAATCATTAGTCTCATTTTAACAGTGGAAAAGTAAAAGTGGAACGCAGAAGACAAACCTAAAAGTGTGCATGAGGATTTTTGAGATGTTAAAATAGAGATGACTTAAATAAATTAAATGATGTCTAAGACATTAAAACATTGTAACTTATTCTAATCAGATTTATTTTTCTGAAGGTTGTGCACAACAAAACGCTGCAAGTGTCAGTGGGTGTAAAAGGACCCTACAAGCACACATGCCAACAAACACACACACTGGTTTAGTAGCCAGGCCTCTAGCCTTTTCAACCCGCTCTGATTAATAGGTCCCGTCAGGTACCGTCCGTTGCCACTCACACCAATTAAGCCATTAGGCCTTTCCACATGGCCTGCTGCTTTTAAACAAACAGCAGGACTACGGAGCCCTTTCTCGCTCTCTCTCTCTCTGACCAGCCTCTGGCTCACTTGCCCAATCAACCTCCTGCTGCGGGAGCTGTGTGCTTCTCCTCATCACAGATCTGGCAGAGCGGCCATCTTTAGCTGAGCCCGTTAGCTTCCTACAGTGAAACCCAACAGAGAAAAATGGAGCAATCAAAGCGATGTCAAACAATCCCTGTGCAAGTGACAACTCTCCACAGAGGTTTTTCCAGCCGTGTGATCGTCCACCTGCATGCCGCCATGTCAGAAACTTCTAAAAATAAAAGCTTAATTGACATGACGCCAAACTAGAAACGAATCACACATCAGTTATATAGTTATGGTCCAACCTCCTGGTTCTATAGTCACTGTCTTTACACACAGTTGTTTGCAATAGAACTCTTAATCAGATTTTGAGCTGGTCTCATAACGCCTCCTCAAAGGCTTTTTACATCCCTGTTTTCAGACTTGCTGATGGGACAGCCGCAAACCATAGCGGCTAAGCTAGCAAGCAATTTGTGGTCGGTCACATGGATAAATTTTTTTTATTCCAATGCTGTAAAACAACAACTGACAAACAAGTTTGGTGGAAGATTCGGCCATTTTTGAGACAGCCATGATGGTGCATTTTGCTATCCTGGTCCCTTGCCCTGCTCCGGGTGTACCCTGCCATCCTGCTGAGCTTCTAGGTCTGTTCCCTAATCGTCCTTCTGAGCTCCTACGTCTGGTCCCTCATCATTAAGTCAAGCTCCACCTTTCTGGTCCATCATCGTCCTGCTGAGTTCCTACGTCTGGTCCCTCATCGTCTTGCTGAGCTCCAAGGTCTGGTCCCTCATCGTCCCTCGAGCTCCTAGGTCTGGTCCCTCATCGTCCTTCTAAGCTCCTAGGTCTGGTCCCTCATCGTCCTGCTGAGCTCCTAGGTCTGGTCCCTCATCGTCCTGCTGAGCTCCTAGGTCTGGTTCCTTATCGTCCTTCTGAGCTCCTAGGTCTGGTCCCTCATCGTCCTGCTGAGCTTCTATGCTGGGTCCCTCATCGTCCTGCTGAGCTCCTAGGTCTGGTCCCTCATCGTCCTTCTGAGCTCCTAGGTCTGGTCCCTCATCGTCCTGCTGAGCTTCTATGCTGGGTCCCTCATCGTCCTGCTGAGCTCCTAGGTCTGGTCCCTCATCGTCCTGCTGAGCTCCTACGTCTGGTCCATCATCGTTCTTCTGAGCTCCTAGGTCTGGTCCCTCATCGTCCTTCTGAGCTCCTAGGTCTGGTCCCTTTTCGTCTTGCTGAGCTCCTAGGTCTGGTCCCTCATCTCTGAGCTCCTACATCTGGTCCTTCATCGTTAAGTCAAGCTCCACCTTTCTGGTCCATCATCGTCCGTCTGAGCTCCTAGGTCTGGTCCCTCATCGTCCTTCTGAGCTCCTAGGTCTGGTCCCTCATCGTCCTTCTGAGCTCCTATGTCTGGTCCCTCATCGTTCAGTCTAGCTCCACCTTCTGGTCAGCCATCCTGCCGAGCTCCTATGTCTAATTCTGCACTCCTGCAGTAAACTGGTTGAAACTGGCACAACATCTGGGTCCTGCTTTACTTCCTTCACCACCATCATGACAAGGACAGGTGTCTACATTTGAAAAACAATTATGCCGAAATATGACAGGGCACGCTAGAGTTTTAGCATTGGCAAGGACAGCGAAAGATGGACTTTATCTAGAAATAAGTTTTTGAAGTGTAAAATGTTGTTAATGTTTATTTTGTTGAAGTTTAAGAGTTTTTCTCTTTTGAGGTCTAGGAGTGAAATACTTATTGACCAAGACTTTATTTTGATTAACAGCCAATTGGATTGAGCCCCACCTGGCTTCAGTGGAGGATAGAGAGAACAAATCACCACCTCGACTTGATTGAACGTTTTGGGTTTATTTATTTTTTTAACCCTGATTCTCAACAGACCCTTTAAAGTTAATTGTCTCAGACCTTCTGCTTCTCATGTCAAGAAACTCTTTAAATCTTGATTGGATATATTATCCTTCCACTGAAGTGGACAATGAAATAATCCAGCCCACGTTGGAGTATCAACAGGAGCACCTAGCTTAGTGTTTCTGTTACTTGTCTCCGTGCCTTAATGAGATTAACCACGGATATCCACCAGTCTCAGTCTTTAATATAAGAGAGAAGGACAGAGAGAGCTCTTAATGTGCAGTGATTTGTTTGGTGGATCCGAGCGTGTTTGTGTGTGTCGAGGTGGTGGCTCGCCGGCGGTCTTTATGCGTCTGTGCCGGTGGTGTTTGCAGCCATCGTGTCATGTTAGTTTGCCAGTCAATCAAATGGCGGGGGCCCGTCTCTCATCAAGGTGCAGTGCGTGATTGCCGACGCTCGAATGCACAGAAATTTGCACCTCCCCAGTGAGACACCCCGCTGAGAGGGGAGGACTCATCTGTCACACGGACCGCTGTGCAGATCCACAATGACAGATGTGCCATCTGACTCAAACGGACGACATCGCTGAACACGAGACTGAGCAGTAAATACATCCAGCTGACACACAGCTGGAACAAACATCCAGTCGAAGTTTTGTATTAATTTTATCCAGAAGCCCCTCGTTAATCAGATGAGTTATGTTCAGATAATAACCTCCAATATAAAGTCAACTTTATTATTTTCAATTATTGCAGATGTTTTAAGGCTGTAAAAACCTCACGTAACTCATTCTAGATCAGGGGTGGCGAAGTTTTTTGTTCGTGGGCCACATCGAGTTCTAATATTTGACACCCCGAAATCTAGCGGCGCTAGGTTTGAAATCTAAGCGCTTGATGTAACATTTAGCTTGTTTTAACATCTAACACGCTTGTTTATGTGCGTGTTTTGGGCGCGATGGCTTTCCATATCTGTGCACACTGTTTATTTTGACAACATGCGCGTCACGAAGACACACACATTTTAATGGGAGCAGTGTTGTCGTATCTTTGTCGCCATCTAGTGAGGAAACATCAGGATTGAATATAAAAAAACCCATTAAGAAGGTTTATTTATTTAATTTTTTTCAAGTTTGGCGGCCGGATCAAACCGTTTAATGGGCCACATGTTGCCCGCTGACCGTAGTTTGCCCATGCCTGTTCTAGACTCTTCTTAAACAGGTATTTATATTTTTAAACTTTTTTCTCTTGTTTAGTCACTCTCAACAATCCAACCTTGGACTTTAAACAGTGACAGTTTCAAAGCGTTGCAATGGTGAGTTTGTGCCTTTGTACGTGTCGGTCAGTCACGAGCTTAACCGTCTATCCCTTACAGGGTTAAGGGGACTGCCAGAGCCCATCCTGGCTGATTCGAAGCTAGGGGCAGGGTACACCCTGAGCAGGTCGCCAGGCAGGCAGCTACCATGGTGCAAATGGGGGGAGCGACTAGGGGGTGAGGTGTCTGCTCCATGGATGCTTATACATGGTCCCAGTGGGAATCAAACCAGCTTTTCCTAGTCCAAGGACGGACATTCTACTACTGAGCCAAAACCTCCTCCTACACAATATTATTATTGCACAATAGTTAGAAAATTACAAGGAAATAAAATATTTTACACTTTAAAGCACAAAAATGTAAAATAACAACATTTATTCCAGACCTACAAACAAAATTGATTTCAGAGAAAGATACTGGCCAGTCAGTAATTTAGTGGACAGGGATGCCAGGAAGGGTGGGTTTAGTTGACGAATAGCCAATCAAAATGGTTCAATTGGCACACATAAACCAGTTCTACACTGGAGAAAATAAAAGTGCAAAATTGCAATAAAAAAGTTTTCAAAAAAAGCAAAGCTACAAAAGACTCACAGATATAACGGATCTTTTTATTTTGAAATAAAACCCACCGGCAACCAGCTTTGTATATTTTTTTAAAGGTTCAATTAAAGTCTTTTTTTCTTTGCTGTCCAACAGTTTTTCTGTCAGAAATGATTTTCCTTGTTTGAACTCAGTCACATTTTTATCTCTCTAATGTACCGCCACCAGGCTTTTGGAACTTTTTCAAGTCTTCTGACCTGTAAGGGGCATCGCCAGCCTGATTCCAGAGAAGCTAAGAAGGATGGAGTAAAATGGAGTGTTGAAGAGGGTTTTTTTTTTCTTTCTTTCTTTTCCTTCCCATTTCATTTCTCTGTCACCACGGTCCCATATTGTCCTCAGAAAATGTCACTTTGCCCTTGGGAGGCAGAGCTCCGAGGCGAGACTCATCTGTCTGAGCGCATTTACAGAGATGTTCTGTGGCCAGATCGTGAGGAGCCTGGGAGGCGTCCCACTACACTCTGTCTGCCCAACAACACCACACACTCCCATTGTTCCACACACACAAAGACACACAATGATATTTCAGCTGAAAAGTGAATGTTTACCCTAATTTTCTATTCAGATTTCTACAGATTGGTGAAGAAAAGTCTTGAGTTGCCACAAAACAGAGCAATAAAACTGGAAAATTAGAACAAGGGCTTTTGAAAATGTATGAAGACATAAATGGAATAGAAAAAAATAATAAAACGATGGAGAATGAGGGCAAAAAAAATGATTTTTGAAAAAAATTGTGTTTAAAAGTAGCTCCAAAGTCTATTTTTAGAGCGTCAGGTTTTTAACGCACCACGAACTTTTTAAAACTTTTCCAGGTTGTTTTAAAGAGTTTAAAACATATTTCTTGCATTTTTGGTTAAAATAATCCAACATAGATTTTGCAAAACTAATACAAGCAAAATAACATATTTAAATTTTTTTTTTTTTTTTTTACTTTTTCTTTTTAGAAGTTGAGTGAAATCGTTTCGTTCCGTTCCGTCATCTTCCGCTTGTTCCAGGGTCGGGTCACGGGGGCAACAGCCTCAATCGGGCAGCCCAGGCCTCTCTCTCCCCGGCCGCATCCTCTAGCTCACCTGGAAGGATCCCAAGTCGTTCCCCGGCCAGCTGTGAGACATAGTCTCTCCAGTGGGTCCGGGGTCTGCCCCTTGGTCTCCTCCCGGTGGGACGTGCCCAAAACACCCCGCCCGCGAGGCGCTCGGGGGGCATCCTGACCAGATGCCCGAACCACCCCATCTGGCTCCTCTCGATCTGGAGGAGGAGCGGCTCGACACCGAGCTCCTCCCGGATGGCAGAGCTCCTCACCCGATCTCTGAGTGAGAGCCCAGCCACCCTGCGGAGGAAGCTCATTTTGGCCGCTTGTACCCGCGATCTCATTCTTTCGGTCACAATCCACAGCTGGTGACCATAGGTGAGGGTTGGAACGTAGATCGACTTGTAAATAGAGAGCTTTGCTTTTCGTCTCAGCTCTCTCTTCACCACGACGGACCGATGCAGCGTTCTAGTTATTGCTGATGCCGCACCGATCCGCCTGTCGATCTCCCGCTCCATCCTTCCCCCACTCGTGAACAAGACCCCGAGATACTTAAACTCCCCTCTTGGAGCAGGACCCTGTCCCTGACCCGCAGGGGGCATTCCACCCTTTTCCGGCCGAGAAAAGGGGTGGAATGGAAGCCCTGGGTGAGTGAAACCATTTAAGTAAATTTTATGCTTATCCTGGGGGGGCAGAGTGGGGGCGGATGCGGATTAGTTATAGAAAAAAAAAATCAGTTAAACAATATAACTGTTCACTTTACATTAAATATTTTTACATTTAATACTATTTCTTTCCAAAAAAAAATCAATTTAATTTCAACACTTAAATTTATTTCTTAATTTTAATCCGAGAACTGAGCACGAGTCTGAATTACACAGACTTTTGAAATTATATTGATTTGATTTTAAATTCTTAGAATAAAATCGAACCATAACAGAACAAAATCCTGAATTTTTTCACTCAGAGGACTAAACAGTCATCAAGAGCTTCTTTTAGAACAGGGGTGTCCAAAGCCGGTCCTCGAGGGCCGTTGTCCTGAAGGTGTTCCATGTGTTCCTGGTTCAAAACAGCTGATGCACAGAAAGTGAAATCAACAGCCAATAGAATTTGGCACAATGACTCAATTAACTGGATCAGGTGTGTAGATGCAAAACCTGATGAGGGACACCAGCCCTCGAGGACCGGATTTGGACGCCCCTGTTTTAGAAGATAGACAAAGGTTTAAAAATAAGTTTCATTTAAGTACAAATGCAACTTTAAACTCATTTATAGAATCAACAATGTTGCAAAATTATTATTAAAGATGTAAAAGTGTTTACAAATGTTCCTGGACAGAAAGCTCCAAAATGCAGATTTTGGACACTGTTGACAATCTCAGATTATTCCCGATTATTAGGATTCACTTCCCATCTGCCTCCTGCCGCCTCCTACTTTTAACATCATTTTTTCATTTCATTCCTCAGCTATTAGTTTTTACAGATCTGTCACTTTCTTTGTATTAAACTTTTCTCTAACCTTTTTTTATGGCCAGAAAAATCTTACCTGCAAGGTGGCTGAGATGCATCCTCACCAGGCTCCTGATCCACTCCACGTTTACGAGCAACAACCCTGTGGAGGAAGCATATCTTGGTCACTTGTTTTCAGGACTTTGTGCTTTTGGTGAGCCTCCAAAACTGGTGACCATTAGTTAGGGATCGACTGGTTCAACTGAGTCTTATTTGGTTTGCAATTGTCTTCTCAATTTTTTTATTTTTTTTTAATTTTTACTCACTCCATTCATCCCTCACTGGCGAAATTTGTGTGCTGCACTACTACACCGCAGCAGGCTGCCACAACGGTGCCAATGGTGGGAGAAATGGAGGGTTAGGTGTCTTCTCTAAGGACCCTAGACATCAAAGGGATGCAAATCCGCAAACTTCCGGTTAACTTCTGGGCCGAGGGCGGACGCTCTACCACTGAGCCACAGTCTCCTCCTCTTAGGGCAGAATTCTGACCAGGAAAAGGAGCCCTCTGCTTTTTTCAGATAGACGTCCGCAATTCAGGATCACATGATCTTCAAGAAATAAGTATTCAATCTTGAGGATCGCAAACCAGATTCCTCCCTTGCAGAAAGAAATTTAATTTCTTTATTGTTTCCAGACATATTGGTCTTCATTCTAAGACCGGGAGCATAAAAACATTTTTTAAGACATTAGAACAACTGTACATTTGAAATATTAACTGCAGGGCTGAATCGTTCATTTTGTTTTCCAGTTTATTTAACGAGGTTGTGACATGATAACAAACACAAAACTCTTCCTTATTACTCTGCAGGGAATCCCGGAATGGCTTGTGTTCAGAAATTACAACATGAAAACAAGAATGTGAGTAATCCTCTAATCTGGTTCATTTCTGTCATGCCGAAAGGCAAGCTGCATTCGCTGCTACGGATTAAAGTAGCTCATTAAAGAACAGGCGCCCGTGATCGAAATAGGCCAAGAGCTCTTTTTCTATGAACCAAACGCAAGACAAAAGAGCGGAAGGAAATGAATGGTTTATCAGGCCTGGGCAGAGCCCTCATCTTGTCAACCGTAAGCCCCGGACACAGCATCGGCTGCATTGACTCGTCTGAGCGCTGAGATTAAATGGCTTATTGACTGCGACAGGACAGAAGCATCAAAACTGGAGGAAGTCACCTTCAGATGTCATCCAACCAATGAAGTCTTTTAGATGTGGGGAAAAAACGACGGATCACAGAGTGCACCACCGAAGCTTCACCAGGCACAGATTTGTCTTCTGGCTCGGTATTTACTCAGCCGGGGCAAAGCAAAAGAGCTCTTATTTAAAATGTCAGTCTGCACCACAACATATTGAGCAGAATTACTTTGGAAGAATGCCACTTTATTAAACACTGAAATGCCATCTTTCCCTCCTCCTCTGAAAGATTCATAAACGCCAGTTTGTGAGTGTGTCACCTCTGTGAACAGATGGCAGGAAATGGGGTGTGGGAAAAGATGCTTGGCTGTGTAACTTATCACACACTCTGTTTTTAAAAATCACACCAAATCTCCTT
Organism: Neostethus bicornis; assembly: GCA_902685375.1. NCBI lineage: Eukaryota > Metazoa > Chordata > Actinopteri > Atheriniformes > Phallostethidae > Neostethus > Neostethus bicornis. The sequence goes on from LR738550.1 coordinate 4,029,070, forward strand.
TACTACAAGTTTCCTCTCGTACTTTATTAGAGCTTTAATAATTTAAACAGACTCAGGGGGCATCTACAGACACAAGATTGAATTTTTCAGAAGCAGTTTATCTGGACCTTCCAGCCGGAGGCCTCTTAAGGTGCATTCTGCAGCTCGTCAATATGCTTTCCTCGTCTGGGCTGTGACGTTACATTAAATAGGTTATTGACCGACAGGTGGAGTTGGCACCGGGGCTGCTGGAATGCACGCTTACCAGCTCACTGACCCCACCAACTAATAATCAGTAGTCCATAAATCAGAGCGACAACAGGCCTGGATTTCAGTCATCTAATTCCATCTGCAGCTTTTGTTTGTTTTTAATTTGCGCTGGTTGCAGTGCTGCGGTTTTACTAAGATTTGCAGAAGCAATAACAATGGAAATACCACAGCGTCTTCCAGGATGTGTGTATTTTACACTTTTAAAGGAAAAGGGCCATCTGAGTAACGACTGCGCAGGTTGAGAATACAAAATCTCCGTTCCGTCATCTTCCGCTTATTCCGGGGTCGGGTCGCGGGGGCAACAGCCTCAAACGGGCAGCCCAGGCCTCTCTCTCCCCGGCTGCATCCTCTAGCTCACCTGGAAGGATCCCAAGTCGTTCCCCGGCCAGCTGTGAGACATAGTCTCTCCAGCGGGTCCGGGGTCTGCCCCTTGGTCTCCTCCCGGTGGGACGTGTCCAAAACACCTCGCCTGCGAGGCGCTCGGGGGGCATCCTGACCAGATGCCCGAACCAACCCATCTGGCTCCTCTCGACCTGGAGGAGGAGCGGCTCGACACCGAGCTCCTCCCGGATGGCAGAGCTCCTCACCCGATCTCTGAGTGAGAGCCCAGCCACCCTGCGGAGGAAGTTCATTTCGGCCGCTTGTACCCGCGATCTCATTCTTTCGGTCACCACCCACAGCTGGTTACCATGGTGAGGGTTGGAACGTGATCGACTTGTAAATCGAGAGCTTTGCTTTTCGGCTCAGCTCTCTCTTTACCACGACGGACCGATGCAGCGTCCTAGTTATTGCTGATGCCGCACCGATCCGCCTGTCGATCTCCCGCTCCGTCTTTCCCCCACTCGTGAACAAGACCCCGAGATACTTAAACTCCTCCACTTGGGGCAGGACCCTGTCTCTGACCCGCAGGGGGTATTCCACCCTTTTCCGGGCGAGGACCATGGTCTCGGATTTGGAGGCGCTAATACCCATCCCGGCCGCTTCACACTCGGCAGAAAATCGATCCAGCGAGAGCTGGAGATCACGGTCCGATGAAGCCAACAGAACCACATCATCCGCAAAAAGCAGAAATCCGATCCTGAGGTCACCAAACTGGATCCCTCCAATGCCTCGGCTGCACCTAGATATTCTGTCCATAAATGTGATGAACAGAATCGGTGACAAAGGGCAGCCTTGGCGGAGTCCAACTCTCACTGGAAATGGAATTGACATACTGCCTGCTATACGGACCAAGCTCTGGCTCTGGTCGTACAAATATTGGACAGCCCGTACTAAGGGCTCCGAGAATCCGTACTCCCGGAGCACCCACCACAGGAGTCCCCTCGGGACACGATCTTGTGGATCTGGAGAATGCCTTCTCTAGATCCACAAAACAATAGAATACAAAATCTATTTTTATTAATAAACAAGAACAAGTCAACGACAGTTCATTGAACAACATGCTTCTGCTTGCCTCATGTCACAAACTGTATGCGCAGAGGATAGCACTAGAGCCTCAAAGCAAGAAGGTACTAATAGGGTAAGGCTTGACTCGCTGGTCTCTATGTGAACAGTTAGCATGTTCTCCATGTATGCATGGGTTTTCTCTGGGATGCTGAAGGTGACGGTGAAGACAACCTCAAAAGAAGCGTTGGACCGACACCTCTTTAAGAAGTGTGTGCAGAGCAACATCGTACTCCTCACGCAGGCTTTCAGGAAGAAAGCCTACGCATGCATGGTAGGTTGATTGTGACCGCTGAGATATTGCCCATAGAATGAATGTGTGTGTGAATGGTTGTCTGTCTCCATTTGGTCCCGTAGCGAACGGTCAACCTGTTCGGGGTGTACCTTGCCTCTCGCCTGTTACCAGTCGGGGTAGGCTCCAGCTCCCCTTGCCGATCCCATCAGAGATAAAGGGTTCAGAAGATTAATGAATGAATGAACGGTTGATTTCAATGTGATAACGAGGTTGAAACAGTCATATGTGTAAAGTCTCTAACTTTTTTGCTCTCTTGTTAGACCTTATTTATTCTACTTTTATCTCCAAGCTTGTTTTCAAAGCCACTTTACAACTTGATCAAAAGTGTGTGAAGACTAAAATTAAAATCCTTATGGTCCACAATTTTCCAATAAGGCTCATGATTTTGACATTACTCATTTGATTATTTATGTACAGCACAGTGTCTTTACATCGCATTGAATTTTCAAGCTTTTCCTCATCGAGCCACAAAAAAATTCTAACAAAACCTCGTTCTTCATCATTAATAATTCAAGAATGTTTGACTAGAAAAAAAACTTGCAGAGCAAACAAAGTGTTTTGTTTATTATTGTTTGTATCAAACGGTTTGTGAATTAGACATTTAAAAGACAGCTACAGGTGATGCCACGTCGATTTGAAAGCGAAATTAAAAGAGGGCCGTTCAAAAAAAAGGCGCTTTAGAAACAAGCCTATATTTACCGTGTTCTTTAAATGTTGGTTTTACAATCTAATGACTCGCTTGAAATGCCGAGTCTGTTTGCAAAACTGGAAATGGCATCAAGCCATGTTTTGCTAAACTTACCGTCCACCGAGTCCATCTCGCATCAAAAGATTTTGTGTGCAATTAACTTGTTAGTTAAATCAAATCAAATCAAATTTTATTTATAGAGCACTTTTCCAACACAAGGTCATACAAAGTGCTGAACACAACAAATAAAAACGTAAACAACATCAAAAGTAGAAAAGTCAAAAGTCAAGATAAAAATAAGCATCCAAAAAAAAAACAATGCCACATGCATTGACATTCACATAGCCCCCCCAACCCACTGTACCCCTCATACACCCATCCTTTCCCAACCCCCATTAAACCTGAACGGCAAGCTACTGTCTCTTTAGCTGAAATAAAAATGCTGAGAGGAAACAATAACTGGGGATCAATCCACACCAGGAGTCGGCCCGCCCATGACTGCAGCGGCCAAAAACCACAGGGGTTCGCAACACCCAGGCCAGTCAGACCCCCACAGACTGAGAGCAGGCAGATCTCAGTTAATATGTATATAAATTGAACTTATTACTTAACTTGTTAGCTACTTTAATTAGAGCCTTCAGAGACTCTCAGTCAAACAGCTTCTGACTGAGAGCTGGGATGACCTAGTCTGGAAGGTTAGCGTTAGGATCTGGTGCTAACTAACAGCTCTGATGTCAGAGTTACCATCAGTGTGATTTATTATCTCAAGCAACGTACTATTAGCATTTATAAAGGGAATGTTTGAACACAATAAGAATCCACCACACTCGTCAGAAACAGTGCAACACCTGCTAGCTACAGTGATGTCCCGTTCCGCGGTGAGTATAGACACCTCTAATGAAGAATAAATTTTATTTTGGTGTTCCTGAATTTGTCACGTAAATGCACCACTTTTACTGGCTCTTCTGAAACTTTCTTCAGAAAAGCAACTTCATTTTAAATCAAACAAGTTTTAAGACCAAACACACCAGCTTTATCGAGAAGAGAGCCACCAATATTGCTGTAATGGGTGCAGGTGCCTGAGCCACATAATCTAATGGGAGGAAAAAAAGTGTCAAGGCCTCACAGGAAAGGAGAAAGAAGAGCTAGAGCCAGACAGCCGCTGAATGTCTATCATTTAAAGAAAGTACGGGAGACATTCTGACATAATTGACCTTCTCCGCCAAACTCACTGCACAGACATCTTCAGCTAAAGTGGAAGAGGTTTTTTTCAGACAGCAGTAGATGTAAGTAAGGCCCCATTATCGCCACAGAATGCAGCTTGTTACTGAGCAGCAGTCCATCTGAAAGTGATGTTCACTTTTAAACATTTACCATAGAGTTCCGTTAGAAGCGTACTAATTCTGATGGTTTGTTGGTCACCAAAGAAACATTTGAAAAAATAATGCACCGTTTAAGATTAAAACCAATTAATAGAACTGTTTTGGATTCGCACATTCAAAAAAATGATACAATGGATCCTTTTAGTTTCAAACAAAATGAAAAACACAAAAAAAAAAAACTATAATCAAATTTTTTTGTGGTGAATGTCTCCAAAAAATGAGCTACTACACTTTCTGACTGTCCAATCAACAAGTCTGAGAACGTTGACGTAGACGGCCCATGAGAATATCAAGGGAGATCAGCTAAAAATCTTATTGGTTGAAGCAAGTTTTACAGCCGTTTGCTTAGTGTAGCGAGGACCAGTGGAACACACTCTGAAGGCCAGTGTGGAAACTTTGCTGATTTTAGCCTACATAGCAACAAATACTGGCTGTTATATTATTTGCCAAATAATTTAAAATGAAAACCCACTTTAGGAAGCAGCGCAGCAATTGGAAAACCATAAAAGAAAATGGAAAGACAATTTGAAAATATTGACTAAATATTTAGAAGAAGAAGAATCGAAATACACTTTTTTCAACCCTTAACGGGGAAATTTGTGTGCTGCATTACACCACAGCAGGCTGCCAGGATGGCACCAATGGTGGGAGAAACCCCAAGCACACTTGACATGAGCTCAGTTGGATTCGATCCCACGAAGTTCCAGAGAACTCCTGGTCCATGGGCGAACGTTCTACCACTGAGCCATCGCTTCCGCTCAATAGGATGAGAATCTAATTAGCAATGGTTTATGATTTAGATATTTTTAGAAAAGGTTATAAAGACATGTAACGTCCTCTACCGGTGAAAAGTTGGTTGGGTTCTGTGGAAAATACCAAAAAAAGTGCCCAACTTTTAGAAGTATTGATGGTACAGACGCAATTATTTTTTTATTTATTTATTTTTATTTATTTTGAATTACTCTATTCATCCCTCACCGGGGAAATTTGTTTGCTGCACTCCTTACACCGCAGCAGGCTGCCCTTCAACGGCGCCAATGGTGGGAGAAGTGGGGGTTAGGTGTCTTCTCCAAGGACCCTAGACGTGCTCTCCGTGGGACGCGAACCCGCGACCTTCCGGTCCGCGGGCGAACGCGCTAACCACGCGGCCACCGTCTCCACCAATTATAAACTTTTATCAAATTATAAACTTGTTATCGGATTCATACATAATCATGCAGCATTGCGCTAAGATACAGTAAAGCGGTATAGAGGTAAAACAGACGGACTTTTTTTCGGATTCTGTCTTGGCAAACACAATGAATGATCGATGTGATGCCTCCTGCCTCACCATGAGGTATGTTCAGATCCCTGCCGCTGGCCAGATATAATCTGCTTAATGTTGTGTGGATATCACAACCATAACAACAAAAAAATCATAAAACAGATTTCCTCAAATACAGCAGAACATTGGGGGGAATGAGATGCCGGCAAAGACTGATGAAATGACGATAGTAATGCATGTCCAGCTGGAAAAAAGAAAGAAAGATAGTGCAATAAATCAAAATTGGAAGCTCCGGCAGTGGTGGCTCATTGCACAAACTAAAAGTAAAAAGTGTGAAAAAAGAAAACACAATTTCTCCGGCACATTGACCTCACAGCTGGAAGCCCAGTTACACCAGTCCACGTGAGAAATGGAGTGGAAGTTTACTGGGGACAGATGCAAGAAGCCACAACATGGTGTATAAACGGAGGTGCACATAACTAGTGCACGTGGTTTGTCTAAAATTCCGTACACACATTACCCCGAAAATGGCACGAGTAGCCAGGTTGGCACTAGCTAGTCCTTCCGTTCAGATACATTTTACTGGTCACGAAATCAAGAATTCCAGGCTTACAACTTCAGCGACCATCAGACGTCCGGCCAATCAGCAAATAGAGATGATGTCACAGTTCGAGCCATGTTTGTAGTGGTGTAGAAGAAAAAAAGGACGTTAGTCGTGCTATTTGGTTCATATTGGCAACCATTCCAGAAATGTAAAATTTCTTAAATTCTCCGACTGAAAAAAATGTTTTCGCTGTAAGCTATTTGACCATATAACTGTTTAATTTAATACCGTACTTTCACAACAATACGGCACATATTAAAGTTTTAGGTTTTCTTCAAAATGAGCGGAGCGTCCTATTGTGCAGTGCGCCCTATGTGTGTTGTGAAAAGAGAAGCAGACGATTGGTGTTTCCGGAGGTCTGACAAAGAAACTCCAACCGCTGAACATTGGCGCGGACCGGCCGTTCAAAGTACAGCTGCGAGCGTCGTGGGAGCGATGGATGACCAGAGGAGACCACAGCTTCTTGAAGGGTGGAAGGGAGCGCCGGGCGAGTTACGCCACAGTTTGCCAGTGGATTGTAGATGCTTGAGCTAACATGTCTGCTGGCACTGTTATCTGAGCTTTCGCAAAAGCCGGCATCATTTCGAGGAGACGCACGGTACAGAAAGTGACTCTAACACCCAGGAAAGTGAACCTGCTATGTTGGATTTAGCGCAGCTGTTAGATTCAGAAACAGAGGATGAGGACTTGGATGGATTTGATAAATGACTTTATGACGACGGTAATTAATATTTAAATAAAACCAAACAAACTCAGTTGTACTCCCGATCTATTTTTAAATATGCACACTTGTCTGCTTGTGTGTGTTGTTGTAAAGCGGACGTAGTAATGGACTCGTGCCCTATCATCTGGTGCGCCTTATGTGTGTGTTAAACACAGAACACACAAAACTGAGACCGCGCCTTTTAATACGGCGCGCCTTTTGGTCGTGTAAATATGGTATATACTGTATAATGTATACTTCGTCCATCAACGGGGAAATTTGTGTGCTGCATTACACCGCAGCAGGCTGCCGGGACGGTGCCAATGGTAGGAGAAACGGGGGACACCTAGACATGAGCTTAGCGGAATTCAGTCCTGCGAACTTCTGGAGAACTTCCGGTCCAAGGGCGAACGTTCTACCGCTGAGCCATCGCCTCTTTCAGAAGTTTAGGCAGCCAGAGGAAACCCATCTTGGGTGCTCTAATGGCGTGCACACCAGTTTGAAAAAATAATTTAGATGACATTGAAAATAATCTTTGGACCCTTTTTGACTTTAGTTTGATCTTTTTGCAGCAAGTTGAGTAAATAAATCTGTTTCTTTGAAAACATCAGACTAAACTAATAGATTTCCGAACACGGATGTTCTTTTTTTTGTTTGTTTCTTTTTGTTATTTACTTTTAATTTGTATCGATCTTTCACCTCCACCTCAATTTTGCTGATGTCAGAAGGGTGAAGGAGCATTACAATATACAATAGTTTCTCTCCTTCTTTATCGAGGGGAGGAAATGAAAAGCAAATGGCACCTTTGTCCAGGACGTGAGATCGTCCAGGCGGAAGGGCTTTGAAGCACAGGGTGAAATTGAAAAGGTTGCAGGTTCACATCCCTGGACAATGACAGCGCCTCTGCCTCCTCTCCTGCAGCTCACAGCAGATTAGAGAAGTAAGAGAGATAAGAAGCAGTGGCTAAATGTTGGGGTTTTTTTCATGAGGAGGGCAAATTGAAAAAGCCAAAGTGCTCCAGCTCGCCGAAAGACGGACCAACAAAAAAACGACTGTCAGAAAAAAAGAAACACAAAATGAATCATTCAGAATTCAACTGGATTCGATGCAAAAACGAGCCTGGTAAGCAGGATCAATAAAGAAATACACAAGACATGTTTCTTTATTTAAAAGGTTCATTTTTTTACCAAAAACACACATGCAGAAAAATTCTCAGAGCCCTGCAACTTCTTTGTGATTTTCTTGACCCACATAAAATATGCAAATTTATGCAGCGAGTCTGCAAAACAGGTGAAGCTGAAGGGAAGTGAGGGAGGGAGGAGCACGGTGTAACCAGGGGCGACCAAACACACACACACACACTGATAAGCACACTCACATACACAGACACAATTACACAGACATGTACTTACATTTAAACACATACACATTTAGACACCCACAGATACACACACACGGACAAATTCACTCAGGGGCATACATTCACACACATACACAGTTACACACATGCACAGTTACACACATGCACTACACACATTAACACACTTGCTCACACTCATGCAGACAAAACACACACATTATATTTACAGACACTCGTTCACAAACACACACACTTCTTGTCACTGTGACCACTCGCTGACCTCTTACACACACCACAGGTTACAAAGTTGATTAATTAAAAAATGTTAACGAGGCGCCGCCATGTTTTCACTAATAATCTTGTTTGTTTTCAGATTGGATTTCATTCCCTCTTTCAGATGTAGAGAGTCATAAAAAACAAAACAAAAAAAAACCGAGACCCCAACAACGGACCCCAAAACACAAACATGTCACACAAAATTATTTGAAACCATCATTAAAAACAAGAATAAGTCAAAACTAATAAATCGAGTGAATTGCGCATTATGACGAACTACTATTAATAGTACAAAGATATGATAACTTGGAGGCCATCTATAGTTGGTACTGAATATCTGTGGGCAGTTTCATTAAAATACTTCTATCCATGTGGGAGATATTTTATTTATTTTAATTTAACATACTGTATTCAGCCCTCATTGGGGAAATTTTCGTGCTGCATTGAAGCAGGCTGCCAGGACAGTGCCATTGGGGTGAGAAACGGGGGGCTAGTTGTCTTCCCCTAGGACACTTAGGCATGGGCCCAGTGGGAATCAAACCAGCTTCTCCCAGTCTAATGGCGGACATTCTACCACTAAGCTATTGCCGCTCCCGTAATTTTCACATTTATTTTATACCTAAACCTTTAGTGGCATCAATCTGAAAACCCATATCAGTTCACTTATAAATGGTACCGAGTAACCGTAAGGTGTTTCATTAATATTTTTTCAGTCATTTGGGAGCTTTCAGGTTCACAAAAATTTGTGACTTTGATAGTAGGTTGATGAGCCTTAAAACTTGATCAGTTCATCTATAGTTCATACCGAGTATCTGTGGGTATATTACTTCTGTACTTTGGGAGATGTCCCATTTAAAAAGTGTTACAGAAGCACAGATGCACGGATAGCCCTACTGCTTTAACGGCTTCCTGCTTTCTGTGAACGGAAGTGTAAAAATTACAAGTTCATGATATTAATTTGGGTTTTTTTAAATTGAGTCAAAATGAGGCCAAAAAACTTGAAGTTTCTGCTCAAGCCATCAAAACTGAAGCCAGTTAGTGAGGTTACTGAAATGTTTTAGTTAGTCATGCTGAAGCAGGTTTTATAAATCATCTTTTTTGAAGCTGCGGCCATGATGCACCATGTTCACTTCTACAAACGATTTCAAAGTAGATCTCATCGTTCCTGAAACAGCGTTGCAAATCCATCCTTATTCTCTCAGACAAACTTCCAGCATGGTCATAGTTTGCTGATGAACAAGCACATTAATAAATGTGTTTCATTTGTTTGTATTTGAGTTATTGTTTCCATCATTGGGGTTCGGATCCACCTGATGTTTAAATGTTTGGCTTTCGATGATTGGACCACCTTTGGAGAAAAGCCCAGAGGCTCTGCTCTCCCAGGGTTTCAAAGACCCGGCAACCTGCTTGCTGTTGGCTGTCAGGGGATAGATGGGAACGTGTGGAGGAGAGATAACCTGTACGGGCCCGAGCCTCTTTGACAGGCTTATTAACAGGAAGGAAACGGCTTCTATCGGCTACGGGATCAGGAGAGAAGAAACCTTCCCTTATCACCAGGACACCAGGGATTAAAGCCTGGCCTGCTCTGATAAATTAATTATTCTCTCTTATCTGTCGTGTTTAAAGACTGTCAGACAAACCCACATCGAGCCGCCGGGTTAGACGCACGGGGCAACAAAGAGAGAAACGACAGACAGAACCAAACAAAGTAAAACGATGGTTTAAAAACATTAACAGCAGTTTATTATTTACATAGATTTAGAGCTTCCTGCATACATTCTAGAAAGTAGGGTCGGACCGATTATGTTTGTTCGTTTTTGGTTTTTTTTTACATTTGTGAAAAGAAAAATCAAATTAGTACAAATTTGTGCAGAAGGAAAAAAAAAATGTAAATTTGTTACATTTTTATTTATTTTCTGCTATGTCTCAGGTTGGACGTGACTTGGAACACTGGCCTTTTTCTGTGTGGAGTTTGCATGTTCTCCCCGTGTCTGCGTGTGTTTTCTCCGGTTTCCTCCCACCCTCTAAAAACATGCATGTTAGATTGATTTGCCAGTGACAAATTGCCTTTAGGAATGAGCGTGTGCGTGTATGGTTGCATGTGTGTGGCCCCGCGACAAACTGGCGACGTGTTCAGGGTGTACCCTGCCCTTCGCCTCAGCCGGGATGGGCTCCTGCACTCCTCGTAACCCCATAAGGGATAGACGGTTAATAAAGTGACTGTGACTGACAAAGATCAGCAGAAGGATGCTGGATTTGGAACCACCAAGAAAGAGGCCTAGAGGAAGACCAAAGAGGAGGTTCATGGATACAGTGAAGGAAGACATGAAGATAGGTAGTGTGACCGAAGAGGATGCAGAAGATAGGGTTAGATGGAAGAAACTGACTTGATGTTGCGATCCCTGAAGAGAAATGATGAAAGAAGAAGAAGATTTGACAAAGAAACGTGTCCATCGGTCCCTATTTGGTACCTTAAATCTAACCATAAACCTCATTCCTGTAAATAATTAAACATTTCTTCAGCACGTCTCTGAATAATATTTCATGTGCACGTGTCTCATTTAGTCACATGCATGTCAGGTCTCTGTGCCCAGTGGATTTGTAGCGGAACAGTTTTTTTTTTCCAATTTCTAAACTCATTAACATTAAAACTCATCCCAAACACACGTTGATAATCTCTGCTCTGTACTGTTAAAGTTCAGACTGGCTCTGTGCCTGCTAAAGTTCTGGTGACCATCTTCTTCCTTTTAATGTCGAAAGCAACGTTTCACTCTTTGATTTTTATGTGCTTTTACAGTGCTGAGTGATCATCTTTGTTTTCACATTTGAAGCGGACATAAAAATGTTCTTTCAGCATGAATAAATTTATCAGAAGGAGGGCTGAGCGCACGCAGAGTCACAGACTAAGCGTGTCCTGCTTTACCCTTTCATGTCCTTCAGGTAGAAGTCCATCACCCTGTCTGACTGGGCCCTCGTGCATGCAGGGTGATAGACAGGCGCGGTGACCCGGGGTGTCGCCAGCATCTTCAGCAATAATAACAAAATAAGGAATGCTGGGAATATTAATGTCCTTCATATTTTATTAATTTGAAATCCATGGGATCCCAGCTTCCTTAGGGTAATGAGCTTCCTCCGCAGGGTGGCTGGGCTCTCACTCAGAAATCGGGTGAGGAGCTCTGCCATCCGGGAGGAGCTCGGGGTCGAGCCGCTTCTCCGCCAGGTCGAGAGGAGCCAGATGGGGTGGTTCGGGCATCTAGTCAGAATGCCCCCCGAGCGCCTCGCGGGCGAGGTGTTTCGGCCACGTCCCACCGGGAGGAGACCGAGGAGCAGACCCCGGACCCGCTGGAGAGACTATGTCTCACAGCTGGCCGGGGAACGACTTGGGATCCTTCCAGGTGAGCTAGAGGATGCAGCCGGGGAGAGAGAGGCCTGGGCTGCCCGTTTGAGGCTGTTGCCCCCGCGACCCGACCCCGGGACAAGCGGAAGATGACGGAACGGAACGGGATCCCAGCTTGGTGCTCATTGGTCCTGCAGGACTAATAAGTGCAGCAGTAATTTGGGAGAAGAGGAAGTGATCGTTATGCCCTCAGAGTTAAATGGAGAAAACTAATATTTGGTCGTCCGCGAAGCTTAATTTTTTAAGCAATCCCACCGCAGCAAAAAGGATCTGTACGTTAACTAACCATTAACAAACTTATCCACATTTCCGTTTGTCTGCAGGACCACTGCGTGCTGGTACAGATGGGTGTGTGTGCTATTGTGTGCATTTTATCTCCGTGATTGAAGTGTGGGGGCTTTGTTGTTTTCAAAGCTTGTCACTTATTTTTAAGCATCAAACTGACAGAACAGCGCAGCAGATGCATTAAGAGTGACGTGTGGGGTGTTTTTTTTTTTTTCCATAAAAGCATGCATATGGAAGAGAAGCAAAATGCTGTCAAGGTCACGGCATAGAAAAAAACTACCCGGCGGAATGGTAGAACGTCACCGACAGGTGCCAGGGAAACTCAGGAGCAGCTGGTGCTGAAGAAAGTAAATAAACTACAAAAAACAAATGGTGGCATTATTTGTTTGTATTTGGATAATGGGCATGCTGGTGTTCCTGGTGGATTTTCTAATTTAAAGGCCGAGATGTGAGATGTTCTGGTTGTTTCTACCAGCAGATGTCTTCAGATTTACCACAAGCTGCTGGTTTTCTTTACAAAATGAGAAAACGGTGTGTAGTCGCAGGTGAGTCGATGTACGAGGTGAGCAGATGGACCGGAGACGTGCGCCGTTTACCACCACGCTTTACTGTCGTCCTCATGATTTACAACTTCACAGGCTTTTACATATGGCTGTAATCACATGATTGATGTTCAGCATGCACTGGTGTCGTACATTCTTCTTAAATGGGTGAAAACAGACAGCTTAATGGTTCGGGAAAATGCTATTACGTGCAATTGTAAAACATCTGGAGCACGTTTTTCAGCAATAAGTACTTTTTTTTTTTTTTTTAACATTGCTTGGAACTGTCTTAACTGGTTGGACTCGTGCTCATTGATGTGCGTATTAATCCTAGCCAGACTGGCGCCACCTAGTGTCTTTGCTCAATTTCTTTTCGCTTTGACAACTTGTTCGTGATTAAAAGTGAGATTACTCTTTTAAAATGAACACAGTGAACAAAAATAGCCAATCAGAGAACAGAGATGACATGAACACAAGCATTCGTCCGCCATCTTTGTAGTTCTGTAGCCAAAAAAAAAAGGAGATCAACCATGCTATACGGTTTGTGTTCGCAACAATTTTGAAGATTGAGAATTAAAAAAAAAAAAAATCAGGCAGTTTATTTAGACAAAATATGTGGTTGTCCCACTGCGAATGGGAAATGCCAATTTCCCGCACTACACTGACTGTTCAGGTGCATTAGATACGTCACGACCAGTCGCAACCAAAAATTGAAAGGTACTTTTTAAAAAATACCTGCCTACCGTGAGCAGGGGAACCCCAAAGCTAGATAGATTGTTTTAACAAGTGAAAGAAACAGTGTTATGTATCTTGATCCCAGATTTGAATATCGCAATACTGATTTAATACCAACGTATTGTGTAGCCCTGGTACCATTAGACCCACAATTTAACTAACGATAAACTCTGTGGGACATTAAACATATTTCAGCGGGCGGCGCAAATGTCTTGCAACTTGAGGGTTACAAGTTCGATCCCTAACCCAGAAGCTCATGTTGATGTGTCCTTGAGCAAGATGGCTGTCCTGTAATTGCTCCCAACGAGTCGTGGTTGGCACCTTGCTTGGCAGCTTTCAGCAGTCAAGTATGAATGTGTGTAAACAAATGAATGTTTACCAAATACCTCAGCCAATCAATTTTGTATGGTGAGCAAAAAACGTCTGAACGACAGCTTGTAAATAACTCAAACCTCCAGGTTTTAGAAAAACATCAATATTTATGAACACTGACAGGACCCTTTTTTATTTTAGAAATATTTCTAGTGGCAAACAAAACATTCCTGACGAGAAGTCCAACATACTCAGTAACGAGCTCAATATGGTCCGAGGAGATACAAGTTGAAAGAATCGCTCATGTGCCAATGGGAATGCAAGGGTGTTTAAAAGCTAAAAGTAGACCTGAAAAAACTGAGGTGGGTCTTGCACATGCACTCTCTTAACAAACAGCTCGCAGTGTTCTTTTTTCGGCATTTCCCCTTCAGGGGTCGCCACAGCAAGTCAGTTTCTTCCATCTAACCCTATCTGCTGCATCCTCCTCAGTCACACCAACTATCTTCATGTCTTCCTTCACTGTATCCATGAACCTCCTCTTTGGTCTTCCTCTAGGCCTCTTTCCTGGTGGTTCCAAATCCAGCATCCTTTTTTCGATGTACTCTCTCTCTCTCCTATGTACATGTCCAAACCATCTCAGTCTTGCCTCTCTGACTTTATCCCCAAAATCTCTAACATGTGCTGTTCCTCTGATGTACTCATTTCTAATCCTGTCCATCCTGGTCACTCCCAGAGAGATCCTCAGCATCTTCATCTCTGCTACCGCCATCTCGCAGAGTCCTAGAGCCCGGTTTTGTATCACATAGTGATAGCAAACAAGTCATCAACGCCCTGATTGTTGCGGAGACTGCAACAATCTTTCAGCCTATCATTTCCTCACAAATCAACAGGACTCTAAAATTATTGAACTCCTCTTCTAAAGGCAGAACTTTGTCCCTGACTGAGGACATTTAAAAGTTTTCCGGTTGAGTTTTTGTTATAACTTTAACAAGTAACACCCGACTGGATTCAGACATTTCCTTCGTTAAATACACACCCGTCTATTTTCAACATTTTTCCAGCTGTTGGTTTGTTTGTGACGTTTTTCTCAGTTAGTTTCTTTCACTCTTGTGGTTTAGAAAAAGGACTCCTAAGCAGGAGAAGGTGCGAGAAATATAAACTTAACTTTTTGTCTGTCTCTCATTCAGTTCCTATCTTCTTCTTTCTTAGAAAGCGGTGAAGACTTTCCAGATGCAACCCGAAGCAGCACATTGCAGCATCGTGACTGCAGATCTCCAGTTCAAAGGAAAGAGAATAACTAGCCTCAAACTAGTCACATTTACTTTTTCCTTCTCGTTCTCAGAGCAATCGTGAGACGTCATTGGCTCATAATTCATTGTGTGAGTAAAACAATGCAACTCCTGCATGTCAGGAGGGTGTAAGCACCTATCATTTAAAAGTGAGGAAGAGTTTTTGCTTCACTCTGCTGAGATTTATAGTAAAACTGGGAGTCGGTTTAGCTGTTGGTCACACATGGATGTAGAGAAGTGTGAC
The DNA here is from genome assembly GCA_902685375.1 of Neostethus bicornis. NCBI lineage: Eukaryota > Metazoa > Chordata > Actinopteri > Atheriniformes > Phallostethidae > Neostethus > Neostethus bicornis. The sequence continues at coordinate 4,044,138 of LR738550.1, forward strand.
ACGCTGGACCACAGCTGGTGAAAAAAGCATTTCGGTCTTGCACAAAATTAATTACCAATGACAAGTTAAGACTGAACCAAAAATTCTGAACAATGTCTCTGCTACCTGATATCTAAAACTTTGTCAGTTCAGTGTAGCTCGTACGGAGTAACTGTGGGCAGTTTCATAAAAATCCCTTCAAAATTTGACTTTGATATGTGATAGCCGAATGTTTAAAGGCCCATCATATTTTGAGCGGCATTTAAATATAACGTAATTAATCTAATGAGTTACTTTTTCAACAGTTACAACACTGTTACGTTACTAAGAATATAAAACGGCACGTTATTGGGATTTGTTTGAATGAGCCGCTAAAAAAATGGGCTTCATGAACTATTCAAAGAGCAGAGGAAAGAAGTGGGATGCTCTTACGCTGAACACGTTTTTCATACTTCAAATTTAACAACCGCAGATTAGAAAATCTTATTTGCTACAACCAGGTGTACTGTATACGTGGATTTTTAACTTTTGTGTAGTTGTTCTTAGTACCGTATTTTCATGACCATAAGGTGCATATAAAAATCTAAGATTTTCTTCAAAATGAGCAGCGCGACCTATCATGCAGTGCGCCCTTTGTGTGTTGTGAAAAAACAAGTAAAGCAGATGAACACTACGCTTGCTGTGATTCCGAGAGGTCTGACCAAGGAACTCCAACCGCTGGACGTCGACGTGAACCGGCCGCTCAAAGTAAGGCAGCGAGCGATGAATGACCGAAAGAGACCACAGCTTCACGAAGGGTGGAAGGCAGCGCAGGGCGAATTACGCCACAGTTTACCAGTGGATTGTAAATGCTTGGGCTAATGTGTCTGCTGGCACTGTTGTCCAAGCTTTCGCAAAAGCAGGCATCATTTCCGAGGAGCAGCACAGTACAGAAAGTGACTCTGACAGCGAAGAAAGTGAACCTGCGAGGTTGGATTTAGCGCAGCTGTTAGATTCAGAAACAGAGGATGAGGACTTGGATGGATTTGATAAATGACTTTATGACGACGGTAATTAATATTTAAATAAAACCAAACAAACTCAGTTTTACTCCCGATCTATTTTTAAATATGCACACTTGTCTGCTTGTGTGTGTGCTATTGTAAGGCGGACGTACTTAATAGAGGATATGCATAAAAAAAATGTGCCTTATTTGTGTGTTAAATACAGAGCACATGAAGCTGGGTATGCACCTTTTAATACCGTGCACCTTTTGGTCGTGAAAATACGGTAAATATGTAAAAGGTTACCAATAGTTCAATAAGGTACAGAAGAGCAGAACTGCCATTCTCAAGAAAAAAATTTAAGGGTGTAACGTCATAACCCGAAACATCATGAAAGGCTCAAAAGGTCACATCTCGCTCCAAACCAGGAAAGCTAAAAATTAAAAAGAACAGTTTTACGTCTATTTTTAATACAAACGTTCAAAACTCGTATGTGAAAAGTAACATTTTACACAACGTAAAGTTCTTGAAAGTCACGTTTTTAAATATTATGATGCATCATCTTTGATGAATATTTGAACATTTTTATTTGAAGAAATACTAAGAAACACCTGTCTGATCTTTCATATGTTTTATAAGTAAAGTTTTTAAACTAATAAATCTTATTTGAACACAATAAAACGTTACACTCTGATCACTACACTTTATAACAACGCAGCTGGAAAGTTCTAGTCCAGTTTTAGTGGTTTTAGTGGCTCAGAGAGTTTTGGGCCCTGTTTTTTTTTTTTTTTTTTGTTCTTACTGACAGGATGAGCACCAAGTGAGGAATAAAGTTAAAGCTGAATTTGCAAGCTAATTAAATTTTAATGTTCTGAGCAGTAGCCCATAACACAGTGGTTGTAATATGAGGGTACGAGGGTGTGTGGAGACTTCCTTTTTAAAGAGGTTGTGTCGTAATAAAAGCCAGCAAATCTGAAATTTTCTTTAGATTTATCCTTTTGATGCAAAAATGAATGCAATGACATATAAAACTGGTATGTTTTCACATTTTTAATCGTACAGCCTTCTATTTGACCTGTGAAGTTGTAACTCTGCTGTTCGAGACACCTTTGACCGAAGCCAAAGCCTTAATTCTCCATCATATATTTATATGGAAGAGTCATCTGGATCCGGGGACCGGGTCAGATGGGCTAAACTACACGCTGAATAATTTAGGATTCTATTAACATTTAAATTTGACATTGATTTGACACAGTCAGGCCTCTGCTAAATGACAAGAAATAGCAAGGTTGAGCAGGAAGAGAAGCTGTGGCATGGTAATTACCCAGATGGTTTCTTTTTTTTTTCTCAAATCTAATTATTCATTTTAGTTTTACTGAAGCAATAAAAACCTGACACACCTGCTTTCTTTAAAAGTCTACGCTCATCAGGACTTTACCTGAAATAACCTTTAGACAGTGTTGGAACGTAACGAAGTAAATGTACTTCATTACTGTACTTAAGTAGAAAAATTGTGTATCTGTACTTTACTTAAGTAAAATTTAAGATCGGTACTTTTACTTTTACTTCACTACATTTTTAGAGCAAATATCTGTACTTTTACTTCGCTACTTTTTAAAAGTGTGTTTTACATTTTTTGTTACATTTTCGTTCAGGAATTTAAAAAATACACAGGTTTTTTTTTAGTCCATCTTGAAGCCGCATCGTCAAAATCAAAAGAAGCAGTTGATCGGGAGAAGAAGTCATGAATCGAGAAACATTTTCCACATTCATTCAGCACCAAAAACCTAACATCAAAAATAGTACAAATTAAAAAGAGTCAGAAGATCGTTGTTCGTTGTGTTTACTTCTAAATAAAAAGTTGAGCCATCATTACACAGAGCAGGGGCGGATCTAGGATTTTCCAAAGGGGGGTGGGGCTTTGACAAAGCCAATATATAGTGACTGGGGGCCTCCCCCCCAAAACATTTTAAAAAATAAGTGTCATTTTCCTCCATTTTGGTGCCCATTCACTGGCCCTTCTAGGGGATAGCTTGACTTGTCCCTTTCCTTTTGTTTTATTTATTTATTTATTTTTTTTGTGGACCAAAAGAGGCGGGAGAGGGGGGTCACACCCCTGCAGTATTTTTCCTAGTTACCATGATGACACCCTATAGCACAAAAAATAACATTTGAATTATGATCGAATACTTTTACTTTTTACTTAAAAAGTACAATTTGCACCAAATACTTTTGTACTTTTACTTAAGTAGATTTTTTTTATTGGTACTTTTACTTAAGTAAATTTTTTGCCTAATTATCTGTACTTTTACTTAAAAACACCACTGCCTTTAGACAACCAAAGTCCCTGCGTCTGAGTGTCACAGACTAAAGGTGTGTGTGTGTGTGTGTGTTTCTTTATGAGAAATCACAAATCAATAGCTGGGGGTCATCTTATCTAGACCATTGTAGCTTCCCAGATAAAACAGGCCAGAAAAACCTCCGTTTTAAAGATTTGTTTACACAAAGACAAAGAAACGCTGCGGAGACCTTTTAATAGGACATACCTGCCACTCGTAATGAGGTCATTGAATTTAAGACTTTTATTTACTGGACAGATGCAGACTTAGCTCAAGACTCTGTTCTGTTTGTTGCCGTATTTAGACTCCACATACGTGGATATATCCTGTTATAGGTGGAAGCTTCATGTATGTTGGTGAAGAATAGACCTAAATACCTACTGGAGCATGCATTAAAAACTCTGGTATTCTGGTATGCATTGTACAAGTCCTGCCAAAATACAGTGAATTTGGTTTTAAAAAATGGAAATTTGTCATTTTCTACAAGCAAAGATAGCAAATAAAGAAAAAAAATCTACATTTTTACTTCTTACATTTTTTTTTTTCAAATTTTATTATTTTGCATGCAAAACATGCAAAGCATCTCTCTGTGTGGCACATGTTGCGGTTCTATAGTAGTTTTTAAAATGGTAAGTTGATTTTATCAGGGCGTTATGATGCCTTTTCAACTTAGATAAAAACTATTAGAGGTTGATTCACGCTTTCATCTTCTCTAGGCTGGATTACTGCAATGCCCTCCTTGTAGGGATCCCATGCAGGGGCTTACAAAAGCTCCAGCACATCCAGAACTGTGCTGCCCGGATCTTGATAAGGAGGCGCAAACATGACCATATCACTTCCATCCTCAAATCCCTCCACTGGCTACCCGTTAAATACAGAATTCAGTACAAGGTCTGCCTCCTCACCCATCAGTGCATACACGGCACTGCACCTGTTTATCTCCAAAGACTCCTAACCCTCCACACCACTGTCCGAGACCGGCGCCCCTCCTCCGAACCCTCCACACCACTATCCGAGACCTGCGCTCCTCCTCCTACTGCCGGCACCAACCAAGGACCAAACTCTCCACTATGGGGGACAGGGCCTTCCAGGCAGCTGCTCCACAGCTCTGGAACGATCTTCCTGAGAGCTTGAGGGCTCCACTGAGCGTTGAGGTTTTTAAGAAAAGACTGAAGACATTTTTATTTCTAAAGGCTTTTCAATAAAGTTTAAAGTCTTGTTTTTGTGTTGTCAGTCATCTTCTTATCCGTCTGTCCCTTTCGAGGTTGCAAGGAGTGCCGGAGCCCATCCCGGCTAATTTAAGGTGAAGGGCAGGCTACACCCCGAACAGGTCGCCAGTCTGGCGCGGGGCCACACACACAACCATCCTCTGAGTCGAGCGAAGCCACATGGGGTAGTTCGAGCATCTGGTTAGGATGCCTCCCTAGCACCTTGCTGGTTAGGTGTTTCGGGTGCATCCCACCAGGAAGAGACCCGGAGGTAGACTTCGGACCCACTGGAGAAACACCTAGGGATCCTCCCAGGTGAGTTGGAGGATGCTGGAGAGAAGCCTGGGCTTCCCATCTCAGGCTGTTGCCCACATGTCCCAGCCATAAGTGGAAGACAACAGAACGAACGGTTTTCTTTACTGACTTCTCCATAGCTTTGCTTCCATCGAGCTCATTCGGTTTGAAATGATCCCCCACCTTACTGATTCAATAAGCCAAACTTCACTTGAAAACCATTTAGCCCAGTCATTCCATGCCCATGGAGAAAAGAGCACGATTAAATGACTTTCTTACACTCCACAATCACTTTTGTCCATGCAGACAAACTAATCAGTGATATTTTTCTATTGAACCCATGACAGTGTTTTTCTTCTTTTTTTTTTTTTGCAGATGGTGCCAACACGTTCCCGTAATTACCTTTGATTCTGCAGTGATATCTTGTCAGGCTTGTGTGGAGAGTCAACAGGAGATTTTCCGTCTCTCTAAGGACCAAGGTGTCTGGGCAAAGCTCATTACTGCGAATCACACAGGCAGAAGAAACAGCAAGCAGGAATACCTTTATATGGCTAAGGTGGGTCCCTGGTGAGAGTCAGCATCTGTCATTTACCATCAAGTCCAGCTGTGTTAATTCCTCCTAAAGCCCCGACAGCAGCAGACTGCGGGGTCTCCTGAGGACCAGCCATGTGACAACCATCAGTCAGGCCTAAAAATGGGTCATATTATGGATAGTTAATCCGCCACAGCCTGAAGAAGTGCCAGGATCCCTGTTGTCATAGATACTGAAGGGCACATTTCCGCAAGATATCGACCAATCCAAAGAAAACTCTATAATCCAGCAAGTAGTTTTAAATCAATTGGTGGAGAACGGAAAGTTCCACTTTCTTCAGATAAGTTTGGAGCTTAGGAACACCTTATCCTTTTTGTACAGACAATGAAAGGAAGATCTTTCAATAGATTTGATTCATGGAGACGGTGTACCTTAAATAGCAGCCCCTCTTTAACTTGGTCAGCTCTCTTTAACTGTCTCTGAACAGAAAAAAGTGCATTAGAATGAGAGAAGAGCTGCGTGAGTCAATGTTTGGAACGACCTCTGCTGCACCTAAATGATAAAAGTGTCACAACATCTGTGCATTTAATCCATCACGTATCTGCTTCCATTAAAAAAAGCACAGTGCTGTAGCTTCTCACCATGTGCCACTGAAGCGACAAAGACAATAAAAAAGAAAAAAACTTGCACAATCAAATGCATACATCCATTTGAAATGAGATGAATATGTAGCTCGGGGTTTGGCATCAACAAACAGATGTTAGCAGAAAAATTTAAGTTGTGCTGTGTGAGACATCCAGGACTGCATTACGAGCTGATGAAGGAATAAAATCACTCTTTTATGATGTAACTGTCTTTCTGCAGAAGAAACGTCCTTCAATGCATCATGTCCAGAATTGATGTGTGTAGGTTTCTGCACTGGATTAAAAATAGCTGTGGACATAAAGCATTCCTGGTGTTTACGTACAAAGCAGAGTACGTAGATGGAACAATGGAAAAGTTATGGAACTATGGAAAACTACAGCTTGGCATTCATAATGGTGGACATGTGGAAACATCTTGGTTAGTTGAACAAATGAAGAATGTAAATCATTCTGGTATACCTGCACTAGTTTATTTTGACCACAAATCAACACACTGGTTAATGATGACTAGTTAGAGATGCTGAGGATCTCTCTGGGAGTGACCAGGATGGACAGGATCAGAGGAAAAGCACATGTTAGAGGTTTTAAAGTCAGAGAGGCCAGACTGAGATGGTTTGGACATGTACAGAGGAGAGAGAGAGTACATCAGAAGAAGGATGCTGGATTTGGAACCACCAGGAAAGAGGACTAGAGGAAGACCAAAGAGGTCTTTGCTACTAATGCAACTAAACGCAAATAAGCAGCATGATTGCAGCTTTTTTTTTAAACAAACTCAGGCTGAGAAATATTTGACTTAACTGACTGCTGGTTAAATTTAAAGATTTATGCAGCTAAACATGCAGCTGTGATAAAATACTTTTTTTTTTTTTGATCCCTGGTCGTTGAACACCACTTTTTACAGCGTTTCTGTCCTAATGTGTCTTATTTAGGATGCATAATGTTCTGCATGAGCATTACAATGTGTTTGATGAATGCATTTTGATAACACAACCCTGTTAGAGGAGGTGCTTCGTGCCCTGTGTTTTTGTGGTTTCCATGGAAACGTCCGGTTGTTTGCTTGAGGAACTGGAGGCACACACTCGAACCCAGTGAAATGAAGAGAGGCCAGTTTGGTGTTCATTACTGCGGCCTGGATTTGTGGACTCATTCAAGACTCCAGCTTTTGGGTTGCCAGGTTGGACACAGTGCGACCGGACTGGAACGCCGGTGGATGGGGACATTTTGTCATGTGGAGAAAGAATAACAGCTTGAAAAATTATTTGATGCATTTTCAATTTTTCCAACTTATAAAGGTTAGAAACTGTTTGCAAAAAACAAGCGTAAAGAGAACTCTTAAACTTTGGATTGACCATTTAGAACATGCAACCCGATGTCTGTAATCTATCAAACTCGTACACACACACACACACGCATACACACAAGACCTTTTCACTATTTAATTATTGTATTTGGTTGGACTTTTCACATCACTTCCTCAAGCCGACAGGAAATGGAAAAACCCCTGCTGCAGCGGGTGAACGGTTAACACCTGTAATAAGACCATTTTTTTTCTTTATATATGTGCATATGTGTGAATAAATTTTCTTTCCTTCTTTTCTGCAAAAACGGTGGGACATACATCACACTCCATCACCGTTAGTTACCCCCATCGCCCCAACAACCACTCCAAGGGATGAATAATTTTGCATATGAGGTGGTGGGAAATAATCACTGAATGAATAAATGTTAAGCGGATGTCATTTGTCACCGTACGTACCTGGACTCGCCGTAGTGATGGATGTAACGCAGGGTCAGACGTGTGGGAGAGCAGAGCGTGGTGGCATGGGGGGGACAAAGGAGTAGACAAGGGGATGGAAGTCTGTGTTAATGATATGGTCATGTGTACACAGCGCAGCTCAGATGTGATTAAGGCGATGATATGATGGGTGGTGTCAGTGCCGAGCTTAATGACTAATGCAATGAGATGGAATTGGAAGAGACAGTGGTGTCAGGCTGGAGTAGAATAATGCCTGCAGCCTGTGCAGCAGCAGACACATGGAACTGCCACAACCAGCAGCCTCATAAGCACAAATTGTTACGGTAGCTGGAGACTTAGACATGCATAATTAGCCTTTCCACGGAACAATAAAAAAAGAAAAAAAAAAGGGAATTCAGTGCCTCTGACATTCTGTCAGGCAAATGATAAATAACCCGGAAAAATAATGATGATGATTATTTCACTTACTGCATTTGTCACAAATCAGTTTCCTGGGATTTAAATGGACGAATGTAATAAAAACAGACCAAAAAAAGAAATAAGTCAAACCATATTCTTCTATCTGGAAATATGCAACCTTGACGTTTGATGACGTGGCCCTGAAAACCTCATCAGTTCATATACAATAAGTACTGATATTCAATACAATCGACTTGCTACTGAGTAACTGTGGGCAGTTTTATTAGCATCATTTTTGTGATTTGGAAAATGTCAGGTTTACAGAAGTGTGACTGATGCAAAGACAGTTCATGTGATTAATGCATTTCCTAAATTCTGTAGCTGGAGGCAAAAAAATCCAACAAAAGGCCTACGATTTAATGGAATAATAAAGAATCCATCCATCCATTTATTATGAAATCAAATTCAAACCGGCTTCCGCAGAAGGAGGAACTAAACATGAGTTTTAATTTTGTTAAAATAACTTTTGCAAAGCTGAATTTATTTGGAGAAACTTTAAGGACCAGGGACACAACCTCACTCCACCTTGCTGCAGCTCGCCCTTTCAGGCATCAAAACTGCTTGCAGTTGCACATCTCCCAATAATGTCTCTCTGCATGCATAAAAAGCCCCGCTGGATTGTTTATGGTCGCAATATAGATTTTATAAAGCTCCAAGGAAAAAGGGAATTACATCTTAAATTACAAGGATGTCTGTGTGAGATGTCAGCAGTGGGAGTTATATTGGCCAGGCGGCAGTTTGGCTTCCAGCGACGCCAGGGACCGAGGGAAGAAGGGGGGGTTTGCAAAGCCTGCTGACCCACAGTAAGCAAAAGCAGCCCTAGATAACAAAGTTAGTCCAACCCTTTGGTGGGACAAATGGCCCAGATGGGGCCAACAACCAAACAAAGGAAAGAATAAAATAGAAAAACTTAGAAACGGGTTGTGGCTATAGTGACAAACAGGGATGGATGAAATATAATCTTCTACCATATTTGGCTGAAAACCTTTCCTGCAGTAAAAATGTGTCATTTCACATTTTAGAAACACTGTTTTGAAAATCCTGCCGTGACACACTCGCAGGCCAACAGCTGTGAAATATTGACGACTGCAAAGCAACAAAAAGAGGTTATTCAGAAACGAGATGCTAGCACAGTTATCTGGATACTTTGTGGTTTTGTTGGAACAAAACTGAAAAAAAAAAAATCACATTTCAAACACTTTTAGACGTCTAGATAAGTTTGGTTTTAGAAAAGTTGAACAAAGTAAAAAAAACCGAAGAAGTATGGGACAGCTGTTGAGATAGACAACCAGGGAAGCTGGACGTCAGTGAGGAGTAATCTGATTACTGTTTAAAAGTAAAGTAAAATCTTGATGTATTAGTAAATAATATTTAAATCATTATGATCGTGTCTAGAAACATAATCAAAAAACGTTTAAAAAATCCATCATTACCGACTAGAAGCAGTGCTTTTGAGATTAATTAAAGATATTGAACGTTTTTACGTCGATGAAAAGACAATTATCTCCATGTTTCCAGACTTTAGACTCAACGTATTGTTAGAAGATCAAAATAAATCAATAGACGAATCTTTCAGCTCAAAAAGACTAATATTGAAGAGTTGAATTTCGAACTCGACCATTATCTAAAATACACTTTAAATGACCCACAATTAATTATTGATCTATGGTTCTTTTCTGCAGTGAAAACATTGTTTTCTTACATAATGGTCATTTCTTCAAGTTCAGATAATTTTTTATAATCTATAAGCATGAAAGAAGAAAAGAGACTAAACTGAAATACATTCATTCAAATCATAAAAGTATCAGTTTATGAATTTAAAATTAATCACAACATATTATTTACATAAATTCTCATTTTCATGGCTTGAAAAATAAAAGCATCTTGTAAACTGTTCTACATTTGCATTTTTGTCTCAACAAAAAAACAATATTAAAAGATGTTCATTCTTTTCTTTAAAGCTAAATAGTTATTCTTTTTTTAACCTGGATTTTAATGAAATTCTCTACTGTTGCTCAGTACCAACTATAGATATACTGATTTAGTTTTCAGGGCCAGGCGGCCGAAGGCCAAGGTCATAAATTTGTATGAATACAATATCTCTCAAACCATTAGTTTTGACGACTAAAATTAAATTGGTTTGAAATGAACGTGAATAAGCACAGTGGCCTCACAGCAAGAATGTCATGGGTTCGAGTCCTGGGTTGGGATGAGGCTTGGAACACTAGCCTTTCTGTGTGGAGTTTGCATGTTTCCCCTATGTATGTGTGGGTTTCCTCTGGGTACTCCTGTTTCCTCCCACCCTCCAAAAACATGCATGTCAGGTTGATTGGCCGCTACATGATTGCCTCTAAGAATGAGTGTGTGTGGACGGTTGTGTGTGTATGGCCCTGCGACAGACTGGCGACCTGTTCGGGGTGTACCCTGCCCTTTGCCCTGAATCAGCCAGGATAGGCTCCGGCTCCCTCTGCAACCCAGTAAGGGATAGATAGTTAAGAAAGTGTGTGTGAATGAGAATGTCCCAAAACGCCATTAGAAAATGGGGTAATGGTTATGTTAGCGGATTAGTCAAAACGTGTAGGATGATCACCTCCTTCTGGTTTATAAGCAAAGGATAACTCAGTGGGTAGAATGACCGTTCTGTAACTGGAGGGTCGCCAATTCGATACCCCGCATCGAGTTCATGCCAAGGTGTCCTCGAGCAAGACAGCGAACCCCCAATTGCTCCTGATGATAGGAGTTTGCACCTTGCAGAGCAGCTTCCACCATCAGGTAGGTGAGCTACAATGTACTGTAAAGCGCTTTGAGTACCAACGCAGGTAGAAAAGCACCATATAAGTAGAGTCGACTTGTCATTTCCCTCAAAAAGTGAGAGGATTGAAAAATAATTTCCTGCAGACCTTGTTTTGTATGTCGTATTTTCTCATTTCTACTTTCTTCCTTTAATGGCAGGATTTTCCAAAACTGGAAATTTTTTCTGCCCCAAGTGGAGGAGTTTAAGTATCTCGGGGTCTTGTTCACGAGTGGGGGAAGGATGGAGCGGGAGATCAACAGGCGGATCGGTGCGGCATCAGCAATAACTAGGACGATGCATCGGTCCGTCGTGGTGAAGAGAGCACTGAGCCGAAAAGCAAAGCTCTCGATTTACAAGTCGATCTACGTTCCAACCCTCACCTATGGTCACCAGCTGTGGGTGGTGACCGAAAGAATGAGATCGCGAATACAAGCGGCCGAAATGAGCTTCCTCCGCAGGGTGGCTGGGCTCTCACTCAGAGATCGGGTGAGGAGCTCTGCCATCCGGGAGGAGCTCGGTGTCGAGCTGCTCCTCCTCCAGATCGAGAGGAGCCAGATGGGGTGGTTCGGGCATCTGGTCAGGATGCCCCCCGAGCGCCTCGCGGGCGGGGTGTTTTGGACACGTCCCACCGGGAGGAGACTAAGGGGCAGACCCCGGACCCACTGGAGAGACTATGTCTCACAGCTGGCCGGGGAACGACTTGGGATCCTTCCGGCTGAGCTGGAGGATGCAGCCGGAGAGAGAGGCCTGGGCTGCCCGCTTGAGGCTGTTGCCCCCGCAACCCGACCCCGGAACAAGCGGAAGATGGCAGAATGGAAAATTTTCTAAAACTCATTTACTGACGTCTCAAAAATGCAATATGTAAAGTAAAAAAAAAACTAAAAACAAACAAAACAGTACAAGGTTCAGGATTGTACTGCTCGGATTTTGATGGGATACAATCCAGCAGTGGACGAAATGTTTAGAAATTTACTGGATTAACTTAATTTAAATCTGGAATTACTGTATGTTCTAAATCTTCAGGGCAAAAACACAGGAAGTCCGACCGGTATAATTAAGGTGATCTAAGCTGAACAGCATCCGTACAAGGTTTTCAAAATGCATTCGTTTTTCTCTTAGGGGATTTTTGCTTGAAGGTTAGGGAGAAATTCACCCGTTGCAGAGTTTCTTTGAACAAGATGAAAAGTTCAGAAAGAACTTTGGTCAATAAGAATTGAATGTCCTGCACTACTTATACAGTAATGTCTCCAGGCACAGAAAGCTATCAAAATCTGTTCAAATAAACCTTTTACATGCACAAAGTATGTGGCATTTACATTGTCATTTGCAGACACCGCAAGAAAAAAAAATCATTTTAAGTGTGTTGAATTATTCAACAGAGAGAATGTTTAAAAATGAAAAGTGTTGGAGTCTACTTTTGATTCAGGTCTGCTCTGAGAGCTGGGGAATTAACGGAAGGAACTGATGTAAAAACGTGAAATTACACATAAACGTATGTTTTCTTACATGAACTGTGCAGATCAAGGAGAGACGGAGACATGAAGAAGATTAATTCAGCATGTATGTTACAGAAGCACAGAAAAAAGATTTTCTTTTATTGATGAGAGACAAAAAGTCTCCTCAGATGATGAAATATCTTCACATTTCCTCACAGTGCGGAGGGACCGGCAGAAGACCACCAGATAGGTCGGCCTAACTTCATCTTCCTATTGAGGTTAATAATTCACAAGGCAATTACTCCGCATGTAAAATGTGAAATGTTCTGGTTTGGAGGATGATGAGGGGCTCCATTGCTAGGACCCCCAGTGGAATACTGCTGCGTGCCCTTGATCACAAAGCCCAGAAATTGACAACGTGACAGTGGCATTAACTCAGCCATCGGGGGCAAATGTGGAGGCCTTTAACTGCCACTCATTAGGCTCATTAGATGACATATGGTCACAGTTTCCAGAGGCTTCAATTCATTTTGAGTCTACATTCTTTTTGCCAACAAATCAGAGTCAGAAGAGATGAATAATCTCACCGTCAGAGTATCATATACAATGAATGCGTCTAAGTGGGGAGCATAGCTCAGCGGTAGAGCGGCTGTGTTGAGACCAGAACGTCTTAAGCTCATGGCGAAATGTGTGAGACATGCAGCTGAAAGTCTGATGAAACGACTATGATATCGATCATGGAACCACAGCCCAGTGTCCTGATGCTACATGTGCACATGTACACTTTTATACTTGAACATGCTGTTTGTTACATGTTGTCCAGAATCTAAACCCACCCCTGATTCAGATCCGAGGGTGCTCCTCCCATTGAAGACTCCCTGAAGGACAATGGAGTCTTCTGGGAGGGCCTATGTAGCCGAGGATCAGACCACCAAGATCTCTTCAGTCAGCTGCCGCCCACCTCCTCCTACATCCAACCCTTACAAACCCTCCTGCAGGTGGTGAGTCTATTGGAAGGAAGGTCCATGTCCCTTGTTAAGGCTGAGTCCAGCACCGCCTTATGAGCTACTTGCGAGTTTGCCCCACCTCGGGACCTGGCTCCAGTTAGGGTTCCGATGACCGTAGTCTGAGCAAGGGAAACTTGGTTGCACCATTACTCAGCCATTCATTCTTAATAAAAAAAATATGTGGAATTTATGCAGAAAGAACTGCCTTATTGTAATGTGTTAACTGCAACACTAGAAGGCAAAATGAGATCGACAACAACTCATCAACATTTATTTTAGTGGGTTAAGATTTTACCCAGAAAAGGTAGAAAAACAGTAAAGCTTTGATCACTTTCTGTAGAAAGATTTCCAACCATTTTGCTCGTAAAAACAAACCTTTTGTTGCACCATCGGTAAAGAAACCAACAGACGACGAAAGGTTGTTCTTCTCAGCGCCATCCTATAAAACCTCATTGGGATGCTAAATTTTTTTTTTTACATAATTCTCCACCTTTTCCATCATGATTCCCTCCCCTGCCACCAGAGGAAGCCCTGGACTTTCCCCTCATCACCTTGATTCAGTACACCTGAGGGTGATTAGTCTGATAATACACACCTGTGGATCCTGGTGCCTATTTAAAAGCAGTCACTCCAGACGTCTTTGTCGGGTCATCATTGTCACCACCGCCACCATCCAGCCAACCAGCCAACCAACCAGCCAGCCAGCCAGCCAGCCAGCCAGGTATTACATCCTGGCTGCCTGATCATAAGTTGCATCTTGAAACTCTGTTATATTTTTTGAACTTTTTGATCCTGAGTTAATTCTGTGCCGTTTGCCTTACAGCTTTACTGGACTTTTTACCTTACTGAACTTTTGGTTAGTACATAAATTCTGTTGTTTTTTTTTGGTCCAGCATTTGGGTCCTCATGCTCCTTCCACATCCCCACATCCTGACAATTTCATAGGAGTTTGCACTCCTAGAGAGTTTGTAAAATTGACAGCCCTGGTTTCTGTTGTAGGGTTTCATCTGGATTTGTATTAACCCTTTACTACGCTACTTGACCTGCAGTGTAACGCTGCAGTGTCTGGCAGATTCATCTGCCTCACCGAGACCAAGCAGAGCAACACACTGCTGTCAGACAGTGTGATGTGATTTCATGCTGGAACTCCTGTGGCCTGAGGCGGGGGCTACAACCCGGTCAGAGGTCCCTCACCAGGTAATAAATCACCTGCGATGACGGGCAGAGTGGCCATTACATTATGACACATTCTCACAACACACCAAACACGATATATGAGGATCGAATCCCATAAATTATTAGTCACCTAACAACTGTTCCAAAGCAATGCAGGTTACCTTATTGATGTTTTATTTTTATGTCTTCATTTCTTCTGACGTTCTTTAATAAGACTTTCATCACCCTGAATGGTCCGCCATGTGGTTGTTGTCATGATGGATATCATGAGCAAAAACAAATCAATAAGCCTAAACATCTCATTCCCTAAGATACACAGTCTAATCAAAACTATCAATCCTACATGTCTAAACTGATCTGTAGTCATTACCGGGCTGCAGCGCCGGGGGATATTAGTGCCAGAGCTACCCGGTGAGCAGAGAAGCTGGAACATTAGTCTGGTCAAACACTTAGCGCGGCAGAATGAATGGATGAAGCCGGTGTAGTATGATCTTGCTAATGGGCTTCGGTAAATGGAGCAGACACGGGTAGTACGGGTTTGCTGGCCTGCTCTCTGATCCGGAGCAGTGGCCATTTCACGGTGTCTGCATAAGACCGGGCTGCACTCACTCACCGAGATGGAGAGCTCCACAAAGGTACCAGGTTTCAGAAAAGGTTTTTCTGGGGTCCCGGGACAATCATCGAAGGCAAATAGGGAAGCTGTCTATTCGTTGAAGTTATGAGATGGCTGATACCGCTGCTTTCTGGGAGCAAATCTGTCTCCAGTGAACCAGGAACGCTGTAGGTCAGGTCATTTTCATTGGTGCTCATTCATCTACAGCCAGACCGAGACAGACCACCACTAAGGTCAGGAATCATTTTAAACATTGTTTTTATTTATTTAATCTAAAAATTATAGAAAATACTAGTTTATTTGTATACATTTTATACCTCCGGCCAAAGAATGTGGAGAACGCTTCAAGCACGCTGGCTCACGGTACGTCCGTCTCATTTGTGAATGTGAAACCACTGAAAAGATTTTAAAAAATTAAATTCCCCACACTCAGTCAGAATCATCTATAGATTAACTGATTTTGTTTTTAAAATGATGCGACCAAGGATCAAGGTCATGGAGGTTCTAGGGAGCAAGCACAGGTGGAGGCATATTGTTCAACAGTGTGGCATCAAATCCTCTTCTCAATTCTTGCTTATTTCACACCTTAATTGTCTGCACAATAAGCGGAAACCTTATTTGAGGCCACAAACACCGTCTAAAGCACCCCAAATTAGCAAAGTTAGCAAATAATCTTTAATATTCTTAATTTGGTGGTTTCACATAGAAATGTGTTGAAAGACGGGGCCAAGCATGACCACAGCGCGTACACTAAATACTTCGTGTTATGCTTATGTAGGATTGAATTGAATTAAAAAATACTTTGTTTATCCCTGAAAAAAAAAATTAAGTTTGTGAAATTAAAAAAAAAAATAAATAAATAATTTTTTTTTAATGTGGGCGTGGTCGAGGGCAAAAGGCGTGGCCGAGAACTAAAGGCGTGGCCAAAATAATGTAGGTTGGCATTCTAATTGTATCCAAGAGGAGCTTGCAAATGACTCAAATACACATGAATAAATAGAAAACTATCATCAGGGACTAACATGCAAACAGAGGGAAAACTTCCAAAAAGTTGGTTTTGTCAGGATCCCTCCTCTGCCGCCAGAGGGAGCCCATGAAGTTCCTAATCAATGTGAATAGGATCACCTGAGGATGATTCCTGATTCCACTTATCTGTGCACCTTGCCATCTATTTAAGGGGAATCACTCCAGACTTCCTTGTCGGGTCTTACCATCCCTTCCAGCCAGGTCTCTCTGGTTACCTGACCAAGAACACAGTCTGACAAAAACCTTTTTCCATGCCACTGAAACTTTGATTTTCTTTTCACAGTATTAATGGACTGCCAAATTCAAATAAACCATGTTTTCTGTCTGCAACTGAGTCCTCCTCTTTCCACCTGCACTCCACATCATGACAGATTTTGCTCGTAAACATTAGATTTGATTAAAGAAATGAGCATGTCACATTCACATGTTGGGATAAATCTACTCTGAATGGGACGATAAATACATTTTTTATGAAAAAAATGATGTACACATTAAAGACTGTATTATGAAAGTGTCAAACAGTGATAGGTGTGCGTCCTCCACGTTATCACAAGGATCTACAGAATAACATGATGTGTTGTTAAAGCAGATTGAAGGATGTTTTAATATTGAGAAAAGGTACAGATTGGTTTTCGTCTGCCATCATTTTCTTTAATCGCCTCTCACTTCACAGATTTGCCTCTATTTTTGGATTTCTTCTACCACAAATCCATCTTTTCTGTGTCCAGTTTTTTTTTTTTTCACTTTTGATCAAACAGCAAGTTTCTTCTGATCCCTTATGATTTTTTTCTCGTCCTTCAATTTATGAGTTTCGATTTCCAGTCTAACCCCAGCCGGCTAGTGTTGCCTCTTTTTCTTCCCTTATTTTTGCCTTTTCCATTTCCAATCTTCTTTTTCACTTTATTTCTCAGAAAAGTACAGTCCACCCCAATTCTGTACCCCCTGGTTTTATTCAAACACTTCCAGGATTAAAGTGACTAAAGTTGAATGTGTCAAAACTTAAAATAAAAAAGATATATTTTTGGTTTTGTTTTGGACCAAAAGTTGCATCACATAAGATCAAAAAGACAAGTTTTCATGTAATTTATTAGTAAATATTATTTGATTAATTCAAACGTGGCTATTTTAAAAGACCCCACTACCATATTAAATATTGGGACTCAGCAGATTTACTCCAGAACAAACATGATTGGGTGATTATAATTTGCTTGTTAACGTGGCATGCAGAAAGGTGGTCAACAACAAAAATCCCCATCATGAGACAAATTGGACATTCTTCTTCTTCTTCTTTCGGCTTTTCCCTTTAGGGGTCACCACAGCAAGTCAGTTTCTTCCATCTAATCCTATCTCCTGCATCCTCTTTGGTCACACCAACTATCTTCATGTCTTCCTTCACTGCGTCCATGAACCTCCTCTTTAGTCTTCCTCTAGTCCTCTTTCCTGGTGGTTCCAAATCCAGCATCCTTCTTGTGATGTACTCTCTCTCTCTCCTCTGCACATGCCCAAATCATCTCAGTCTTGCCTCTCGAACTTTATCCCCAAAACCTCTAACATGTGCTGTTCCTCTGATCCTGTCCATCCTGGTCACTCTCAGAGAGATCCTCAGCATCTTCATCTCTGCTACCTCCATCTCTGCTTCCTGTCTTTTCTTCAGTGCTACTGTTTCTCGGCCAAACAGCATGGCCGGTCTCACCACAGTTTTGTATACTTTCTCTTTCATTTTAGCTGAAACTCTTCTATCACAGATCACACCTGATACTTTCCTCCAGACATCATCATGGAAAAATTGAATTGAAAATACTTTATTAATCTCCGAAGGAAAATTTGATGCCACAGTGTTAACGCCTCAATGCTTTCCCAGTCCGCTTACATGGTGTGAAATATGGCATCTGAACAGTTAAAAAAAACAGTACGTAATGAGTCCACGGAGTCGGGCTTCAATGTGGCCAAAGTGGCCACTCCACATTCCCACTGGGTCAAAGCGAGCGCCCCAGTTCCTCTTTCTTGCCAGCGAGTGACTAGATGCTACCCCTGACAACCGAAGGGGCACTGGGCTCAAAGCGCCTCCTTTCAGATCATCGCATTCTCGGTTCTGTCGGGACTGCACCGACTCTTCCAACCACGATGGATCTGGTTCTTAGAGCTAGCAGCTGGTCGTGCACGCAAACAAAGCGGTGCAACTCCATGACCAGCATAACCAGCCAATGGGGTGCTAGCCATTGAAAAAAACGGCTAGCTTAAAAATAGTCGTCCAAAGTAAAACAATCCAGTCCAAAAAGACGTCCAAAGAGCGCACAAAGTTACACATCTCCAGAATGAGACAAAACTCAGGCAATCTTAATCTTAACGGTTCATTAAGATACGTGCACACTGTCAAATCACCACGTTAACAAATTTTGAAGTGTGCATTTATTTCTTTTTCGGATCACCTTGAGTGACCGATATGAGTCCTGGTGCACAGGTACTTTTCTGTTTTTGTTATCACGATAAGTTTGAGGTATTTTGTTTGAATTCAACAGATGTTAATGACAGAGTTGCCGCGGTGACGGTCTTCCACTCTACTTGCACATGGCGGTTCAATAGCGACACCTCACCATTGTTCATGAGTAATTCCTGGTGCCAAAGGCTCATTTCAGGACAAATGGATTTGCATATGTAATTTGCATGACCCATGTATGGAGTGTGAGAGGCGTGGTTTGGGTGGAAAGGATTTAGAGTTGACTTATGCATGAGATTTGTTAAAAATGTGATCTATGAAGCCGACGTTAAGGAGAGTTACGAAGAGTTACAGTGCTTTTGATAAATCTTTATTCTGCATGGCATGAGTACCACCATAGTGCTGCACGTAAAAAGCTTGCTCAGCCTATGATCCACTTAATTCTTCGTAAATGAGGCCCCAGAAAATTTTCCAATTACGAGCACACCTCGTAACAGCTCGGATAAATGTGAATCTTTAGCAGCCATTTATATCTTAACCATTTCATCTACAAAAGTTTTACGTTAGTAATAGGAACATCACCCTGAGCAATGTTCATGTTCATATTTTACCTCTTACTGACAAGCTCAAGGGACTGGAAGCCATTTAACTTTTCATGGAGCAGAAAAGAGCCGAGAATGACTAATATCAATGCAAAGCAAATGAATTCACACAGAAACAGTAAGTTATTGCACCATGAACTCCAAAAATCAATGCAAAAGGTCAGGTGGGGCTTTTAGGTGCTATGAATCATACTGCAAGGCAGATTAAGATGATGGCAGTAAAAATGATTCCCTTCTCTTTCTCTACGAGTCTTCTCGTTAAGCCTCAAAACATGCATGCACATCTATCCTGGTTTCTTTGGAAAATACTTTTCAAAAAGATGTTTTTCTAAAGTGTGAATCTCTTGCAAGCAGCAAATAGAGGTGTTTGTTCTTATTTTTGTGCAGGAGTTTGAATGATGTCACCTCCTCCTCCAGTCGTACCGGATTTATTTAAATATATTCCATAATTTAAAAACACAAAACTTAGTTTATGTGCTTATTAGAATAAATTAAATCTCAGTCTTCTATCCTACAGAATAATCTGACAACTTACCACTTTTTTTTTCTTTGATTTTTGGTTCTTCATCCTCTTATTCGGCCGATTTCAATGACATGTTATTCTATTTGGGAAAGTAATTATAACCTAGAAATTATGGTTTTGTATCTCAGATTTTTTTCCCCGAGCTTTGTTTAGAATGTCTGCATCAGCAGAGCTGCCAGCTGGAGTGTTGAATATGCTGCCCAAGTCACACTTATTAATAACTTAGAAAAAAGAGAGAAAACAGTGTAGCAACTATTTCCAGGAAAGTTTTGTAACATAAAGAAAAAATACTGCTTTGGAATTTTTTTACGATGAGAAAAAAAATGATGACGTTAGGGGTTAACACATGTTTGCTTGTCCCTCTTTCACTTGGGTCCCCACAAGGTTTCTTGTTTTTTCCCCACTGATGGGTTTTTTAGGAGTTTTTACTCACTGTGAAGGAGAGTCTAAGTGCATAAATGTACTAGTCTTGTTTAGTTAGCATTTGTTAGTTATTTTTCTTGCTGTGTATCTGTGTTAATACTTTCCTCTTTTTCTTGTGAAGCCCGTTGAGACGGAAATTCTATGATTTTGGGCTATACAAATAAAATTGAATTGAATTGAATTAAAAATTTGAGACGAAAGCTGATGTAATTTGAAGAGATGAATCAAAATCATCCGATCGATCACAGGAAGTGATCAATCGAGTTTCAGCATATAATTAATTCAAATACACGTAAGACCATCTGAGCAAGTCAACGTGAAACTTTTCCCAAATAGTACATTAAGTTTACCGTCTAAATAAATAAGATGGTCATGCAGTCAGTTTTGGCAACATCGCCACTCAAAGAACTGTCTATTATGCCTCTGCCCCCTGCAGTTGTGCATCTGGGACCTAATCCAGAATGTGTCTCAGATTTGCAGGGTATCAAATTTGCAGGACGGAGTAACAATAATTCGTCCGAGCCAATCCGGTGGGCACTGCATATCAACACGTATGACTGTACACACCTCCAGTGATAGTAGCATCTTTAGAGCATCGTTTAAGAAAAATGAACTTTTATTGCTTATCAGATGCTGAATTTAGAACCATTTATGTAACAGACTATTACACTGAGAACCGGGACGACCTGGTCTGGAAGGTTAGGGTTTCAGATTACTCCGGCTGTTACTGTCAGTAATGCTTAGCTTTAGCGTTCTTACATTTTCAATATTTGAGGCCATAAACCTCTCTGACACAAACAAACGGTCATTTAAAGATGTTGTTTTTAGCATTAATGAGGTCAAATTTATTTTTGTTTTCTCTTCTGAAGTGCTTATCCCTAAAGTGGATATGAGGGGTGCCAGAGCCTATCCCTGAAGGGGAAACAAGGTTGGCGGAGCCTATCCCTAAAACTGGCATCAGGTTGACAGAGCCTATCCCTAAAGGGTAGACGGGGGTGCCGGAGCCTATCCCTAAAGAGTAGAGGGGGCGGAAAAGCCTATTCCTAAAGGAGAGATGGCCGTTGCCAGAGCCTATCCCTAAAGGGTAGACGTCGGGGTGGTTGGGGTGAGTGGGGGGTGCCGGAGCCTATCCCTAAAGAGAAGACAGGGGGTGCCGGAGCCTATCCCTAAAGAGGAGACAAGATTGCTGGAGCCTATCCCTATATGGGAGACGGGGGTGCCGGAGCCTATCCCTAAAGAGTAGAGTGGGCGGCAAAGCCTATTCCTAAAGGAGAGATGGCGGTTGCCAGAGCCTATCCCTAAAGGATAGACGTCGGGGTGGGTGGGGTTGGTGGGGGGTGCCGGAGCCTATCCCTGAAGGGCAGATGGGGGTGCCAGAATCTATCCCTAAAGAGTAAAGAGGGCGGCAGAGCCTATCCCCAAAGGGTAGACGGGGGTTGCCGGAGCCTATCCCAACAGCGTAGATTAAAACTCTACCGATAGAGTTTAACACCTTCTAGCAACAGCGACATCACACTAAATGAGGGGTGCCTGGTCTTAAATTTACATACTTTGTAACATTTACATTTAACTTGGGGTCACAATTGGCTCCAGAGACACCAGTTTGAATTTCAGTAATTCTACAGTACACCAGTTCTTTTACATGGTTGCTATTATGGACAAAAATTCAAACGAGTCTAACAAACCATCCAACATGTCCTGAAAAATGATTTCTTTATTTGTGTCATCATTAAACTGAGTCTCCAGCAGGTTAGTCCAGTAACAGAGCGAACACGACAGGCCATGAGAGAAATCTTGTTTCTACTCGGAGTCCAACATGTTCTTACAATAGCATGGCTAAACAAGACAAATAATTGTGCATCCTTGTAATAACGCTGACATCTTCATACATACCAGAATCTGGCAAGCTGAGTGCTTTTTAAGTAAGATAGATGAGGCAAATCCTGAACTGCTGGGGGTTGGAGTGAATTAGACTCTAATTTAACCCACTCTTACCCAAATGAAATTTTATTTACAGAAGCACAGAGTACTCCTGGACAGACTGGGCAGGCATAAATAATACATGTAAATCCACGATTATACATGCATATAGATGTATTAAAACTGGACAGTCTCAAAAGAAGGACCTGGTTCATTAAGGGCTTATTTGACATATTTAATGACTTTGTTGTAAATTACGGGAATTTATTTTCTCACTTGGTGAAATCGGTGTCTCTTCTCCAACAGTTACCAATAAAGTAGAGCTCAGTCGTTCAGATTAGGATCTATTAAATATAAAAGATTTTAAAAAAGGCATGAATAGAAACTAAATCGCCAAATCCGTTTCAACGTTCCTTTTTAAAAGCACAAAAGGCACAAAGTTCACTTGTAAATTCACTTTAAATAGTCAAACACAATCAGAGACAAAAGGACATGCTTTCTTGCTTTGGCTGCAAAATGTCAGGATGTCAGGGCTTTCTGCTTAGCCGCCACTTCCAGGCGCCTCATTTGATCCCCAATAAATGTATGACAAGATTTCAGTCTGGCGAAGAGCCGGGTCGCATTTTAAAAACATCTCCTGACCTTTCCATGAAGCCGTAATTGCGAATGCCAGACAAGCAAAGGGTGTTAGTCTCTTATGAGCCATCGTATCAAAGTCAAACCTGCTGACATTAGGAGGGCGAACAAAAACAACCCGTTTTGAGATTGATAGAAAAAAAAAAAAAATCTACTGATCAAGCAGCTGAAATGAGTTTCCTTTACCGGGTTCTCCTTCAGAGAGAAGGTGAGGAGTAACATGGAAGAGTTCACAGTATAACGAGTACTCCTTCAAGTGGAGAAGAGTCAGATGGGGTGCCCAGATTCCATGCTGGTGTGGCATTTTGGGCACCTCCCACCAGGAAGCAGATGCAAGCCCTGCTGGATGGTCTACATCTCTCAGCTCGTCAGTTGGGATGTGAGGAAAGTCTGGGCTTCTCTGCTGAGGTTATTGCACTCAAAACCAAACCTAGATGTGCCTCAGAAGACACCACACCCAATTATAGCCAACTGGAAGTGCATCCTGATGATGTTCCAACCCCCAAATGTCTCATTTAATGTATTCTCAATATTTCTGAAATCTGCCTCGATTGGTTAGACCAGGGGTGGGCAAACTTTTTGATTTGCAGGCCACATTGAGTTCTAACATTTGAGCAGGGGGCCGGAACAGGAGCAGATGGATGGCATGCTTTGATAACCTCTAGATTAGACTGATAGAATGACGCAAGATTTTAAAAAAGCGCTAAATATTACATCAAGAGTGTTAAATTTCAAATCTAGCGGCGCTAGGTCTGAAATCGAGTGCAGTAGCGCTTAAAAACATGCATTTAGCGGCACTAGATTTGAAATCTAAATTCTGGAAGTAACATTTTGCTTAATTTTTAACATCTAACACGCTTGTTTACATCCGTGTACTGGACCCGATGGCTTTCTATAGCATAAAGTGCGCCATCTAGTGAGGAAACATCAGAATCGCAGGAAAATAAAACACTAACAAGGTTTATTTATTTAATTTTTTCAAGTTTGGCAGGCTGGATTAAAACCTTGAACAGGCCGCAAGTGGCCACGGGCCCTGGTTTGCCCATGCCTGGGTTAGAGACACATACTTAATAATGGATGCACTGAAATAATAACAATAAATAGATAATTAAACTGTAGACTCTTTGGGACAGTGAGCCAATCATTTTGGTAAAACCACCGGCCCACAGCCTGTCCACTCCAACTTTCTGGCTTCAGCAACAAGAATTTCTATTGGTTGTGCACAAAGGTGGGTTTTTACAAAGCGTTTCTGGACTATCGGTGCTTCTAGATCATCTGTCCTACCAGAAGAGTCCAAGGTGTGCCTTGACGTTTACTCAGTATTCAAAAAGCGTTATTAAGCTGTCGGAGCTAAAAGATCTTCCAAACCGCATTTAAATTTTAGAGACATGAACATTTTTAGAGGTGTCGAGATAAAAAGGGGATTCCCTTAACCCAGAAACAAGGACTACACACCAGAGTGCATTTTGGAAGCTGCTTTCACGAGTCAGCTTGTCGAGAAGAATTCATAGAAAGGAATAAAACCTAAAGCTGCCTCATAAATTACTTACTTTTCTGAAGAAACTATTTTTCAGAAAAACTGCTTCAAAGGGATCTAAAACAGAACTTTTAATCATGTAAATAATTCATTATGGTTCTCACTGTGAGTTTAATGGTATTCTGGTTCTCTGCAGACCCTCTGGGTAGGAAGCCGGGACATTCATCCCATCACTAATCACACTAATCACTACTGGAGGAGACAGTGGATGGATGGAAATATATGTGTTTATGGGGTCTGGATCAGGACTTGAGCAGGTGTTTGATTTCTATCCCATCACCTGTGCCAGTGCTCCATCACTGGCCGTTCCTGCTACGGCCTCAAGCCAAAGGGACAGCTTGCAAGGCACTAGCCCCTGATCCCTGCACATTAGTTTAATGCCTAGATCCGTAGAACTGCCTCCGACTCTCCCCAGCCTGGCAGGGCAACCAAATAGACCAATACAAACACACACACACATTTTGGCATCACAAGTTCAGCAAAGCAGGATCTTTAGAAAGCCGCTTGCCTCGACTTCGCCAACTTCTGGCACCGACTGTGAACAGCTGTGTCATGTGGCAGAGATGCAAGTGTTTCAGTCAGCTACAGAAATAGTGCGCAAACATGTCCAAAAAGACAAATTACGCCTTTGCATAGCTGCTGTTCCATCCCACACACACGTGGGATTATGGTAGATTTATTTATTTGGCTTCGTCCACAAAAACAGCATGTGCTCATAATTAGAGTTATTTACCACGAGCAAACTAGATCCATGCAAGCCGATTACTAAATAAACACACAGCAGGTTGCAAGATGACCAATTGTACTTTAGAAATAAGCCCATCCATCCTTGTAGACGCCATCAGAAGACGACCAGTGGGCTAACCGGGAGCCCATCTGTCTGGGTGTCGACACCTAAGTGTCACCGCTAAGGAGGCACAATCTGTTCCAGAATAACCTGCCAGAGGAAAAGCGCGAAAAAACATCTGCATGTATATCTGTACAGCATTTCCAACCCTCAGGCCTGGTTATGTTAGCCACTCCGGTCTAAGATGTGGATTAGATCTAGCGCCAAGAGTGAAGCTTATCAGCTGCAAAGATTTTCTCATCTGTTATTTACGTGCTTTCACCTGGACTGGAAGACATGCGAACAGCTGCACGTATAAGCCCGGGAGTCGCCGCACACAAGTCAGGAGGACAATAGAAGAGACTAAAAAAAATTTAATGCCTCTTCCTACTGAATGAGAAGGAAGCGTTAAGCTGTCCATGTGAACGTGAACACTTTGGTCCACACAGTATCTCCTAAGCCACTGACGAATTTCTAACCAGACAGTTTATGATTACTCAGTACATACTATTGATGAACTGATTAGGTTTTCAGGGTCGTGCGACAAAAGGTCAAGCTCTCAAATGTAAGGAACACATCTTTTTAGGACAGGTGGAGGCACATTGTTCCCTCCTTAGATAAAATCTTCCTAACACACACCGTTTCTCCTGAGGCAGAAACCTCTGAGCAGTGGTGGATGAAGTACTCACTTTTTGTACTTAAGTAAAAGTACAGATAATTTAGGCAAAAAATTTACTTAAGTAAAAGTACCAATAAAAAATCTACTTAAGTAAAAGTACAAAAGTAATTGGTGTAAATTGTACTTTTTAAGCAAAAAGTAAAAGTATTTGACCATAATTCAAGTGTTATTTTTTGTGCTATAGGGTGTGACCATGGTAACCAGGATAAATACTCTGCAGGGGTGTGACCCCCCTCTCCCACCTCTTTTGGTCCACAAAAAAATAAATAAAATAAAAGGAAAGGGGACAAGTCAAACTTTCCCCTAGAAGGGCCAGTGAATGGGCACCAAAATGGAGGAAAATTACACTTGTTTTTTTAAAATGTTTTAGGGGGGAGGCCCCCAGTCACTATATATTAGCTTTGTCAAAGCCCGGCCCCCCTTTGGAAAATCCTAGAACCGCCCCTGCTCTGTGTAATGATGGCTCAACTTTTTATTTAGAAGTAAACACAACGAACAACGATCTTCCGACTCTTTTTAATTTTGCTATATAGATTGTTAGGTTTTTGGCGCTGAATGAATGCGGAAAATGTTTCTCAATTCATGACTTCTTCTCCCGATCAACTGCTTCTTTTGATTTTGGCGATGCGGCTTCAAGATGCGATAAAAAACCTGTGTATTTTTCAAATTCCTGAACGAAAATGTAACGAAAAATGTAAAACACACTTTTAAAAAGTAGCGAAGTAAAAGTACAGATATTTGCTCTAAAAATGTAGTGAAGTAAAAGTAAAAGTACCGATCTTAAATTTTACTTAAGTAAAGTACAGATACACAATTTTTTTACTTAAGTACAGTAACGAAGTGCATTTACAAACTTCGTTACGTTCCACCACTGCCTCTGAGTAAAGCCGGAAAAAAAAGGACAAAAAAGCACCGACAATGAGTTTCAATCTTTTGCGACAACAATGTTTCAGTTGTCTTCATAAATCAGAAAAAAACAAATATTTTTGCAGGCTATCTGTGTGTCGTTGGAACCGAGAGAGGATTAGAGGAACACACAGCATGATTGGTGGAAGGAAAAGATGAAGAAGAGACGGACAACAGTCCTGAAAGCCTCACAATCCGCTCCCAAGGCTATGCAAATATTTCAGAAGCAGGTACAGAACAGTAATGATTTGACATCCATGTCTGAGTATTAGGTTAGCCGTATTGGAACATCTCATTTGTGTGCAAATGCAAACCCAACCTCTTTGCCGGCTTTCGTTTGAAAGGAAGTTACTGCTGCTACTGGGCTTTCAATTTTGTTTGAAAAGACACCTTTAGGGGCCTGACAAGGACAACTGGCTTTACGCATCACCTGCCAATAATGTTAACAGGGATCCACAGCTCTACACTAATGCAGGCGGTTCCAGGACCACAAGGGACGCTGGAGGTGATGGTCATATCTACACCGTATGGTGCCCAGTCTCTGCACAGCTGCAAGAAACAATGTACATGTTCTGTACATGCCTAAAGGTATTCATTCATTTCAAACTATTCTCATGCAACACACAGACTTGGGATGGGCGAAATGGACAGAAAAAATATCCCAATGATTACTAGTATTTAATACCCATAAAAAATATATTAAATAAACACAGATAGTACTTTCTAAAGTTTAAAAAAAGATTGTCATTATGTTTGAAATCATTGTGTGTGCAGGCATCGTCTTAACAAGGGATGTATCAGATTGTACGGTATGTGTCTGCAACGTTTTTCTACCCCTGCGTAAACTTCTGGTTTCCTTTTTTATACATCTCTAAAAAATTTCAGTTGACACATATAATAAGATATTTTTACTTTGTGGAATCTTAGCCATCTCTTAAGTACTGACAAGAGAGGGTATTTTGTGGGGTGGTAATTCCCCTCTCGTAGCGTGAATCAGAAACTAACAAATGTCCCAGTATTTTCATTTCAAAGCATTTAAAACATCAACTCATTATTTCACACCAATTTTTCACTTTCAGAGCATTTAAGTTGGGTGCAGATTAAAAAACTACAACCTTTAGAAATTTGACACGTCCTAAAGTTTCTATGAAGAGCAGAGTTCCAATGTTCTTTGCTCCGCCTCTTAAAGTGCCAACATCTGACAAGACTTAACTTCAAACAGAACCTTTAAAACACTCCTGGACCAAAACAGTGACCTGGATCATTCCCAAAATTGAGTCACTTCATCTTCCCATTGTGGAATTATTCTGTAAATTTTATTTAAATTCACCCAGAACTTTGAGTTGGGGTGTTCAATCACATACGCACACGTCCGTGCGCACCATCCTTAACTGAGGTAATTAGTGCATGTTAGTATTGGTAGTCAGTTTGCCCTTACAGAACATGCATGAGCAAACTATGGCCCGCGGGACACATGCGGCCGATTAAACGTATTAATCCGGCCCGCCGAACATAAAAAAATTAAATAAATAAACCTTGTTAGTTTTATTTCCTCTGCAATTCTGATGTTTCCTCACTAGATGGCACACATTTTTGGCACACATCCCAGACGGAGTGCGCTAGATTTGAAATTCAACACTCTTGACGTAACACATAACGTGCTTGTTTAAAATCTAGCCCACCATTCTATTGGTCTAATTTAGCAGTTACCAAGGCATGCCATCTATCTGCTCCTGTTCTGGCCCATTTGTCAAATGTTAGAACTCAATATGGCCCATAAATCAAAAAGTTTGTCCAGCCCTGCGTTAGAATTTGAGTGTGACAGAGAAAAAAATCCATGGCCAAGGACAACCTGGCTTTTAAATACTATCCTAATACTGAACAGGAGAAGCTTGTTGATTTCTCAAACACCCCTAAATTAAATAGAAAACCATTTTCAGTATATTTTTAAAGTGGGAATAACATTCAAACATGGTAGAAATCACCAGAAAGTAGATTTTTTTATGACACGCCTCTTTGATATTAAAACTTTGTCCAATTAAGAAGCGTCTGATTTAGCTCTATAACCCCTGTGATTGGTGAAGGGTGAAACAAGCCGTGCGGCATGTCGGAAAAGAACATTTCTGAACCAGATCAACTGGCTTGTTATGTGTGTTAGTCGTATCATTTCACGGTGCTCAAGCAATTTAAGCCCAGCCACTTGTCTTCCCGAACTGTTGTGGCATGCATAATAAAGAGTTGCAGAAATCATTTGTCAGCCTGTGATGGAGAATGTTCATTACCCGTGGATGTGTTCTTATTCCCTTTCAGCTCATTTTTTTGTCTGCAAAGATTATGATGTGGCGAGTGTTGTGTTCGTTAGCGCCGCTAAATAGGTCCTAACATTTAATACTTGGAAGAAAATTACTATCAAAGCATTTTGTGGATGCAAGCCTCCCATTGCAAGAGAGCTAATCAGTTTTAATGAGAGTGTACTCAGTAATCATCTTGCTAACTCGGTCCCCAGGCTCCGAGTCCATTACACCCAGTAGAATAATGACTTTTTTGGAAAACCATTTAAAGCAGCTCATAGAAGATGTATGAACGCTTCAGGAAAAGAAACTTGTTCATTTCCAGTGTACATGTCGGCTTCTCTTAGGATGTGGTTTGATTCCTTGTGTAGCTTAAACATCTGATCTGAATGCAGAAAGATTTTCAAACCCGTACGTGTTTAACAATTAACACAATGTTTTTTTGTGTTTGCTGTTTTTTTCTCTTTCGGTTCTAATCTTTATCTTTTGGTTTTTAATTCATTTGGAAAGAGTGGGTATTTTCTTTGAATAATGGTTATTGACTGGTGAGCCTAACAGAAGGATGTTTATAAGTACTTGGTCACAAAAAAAATTTGATCAAATGTTATAAAATGTTGAAAAAGAGGAATAAAGCTTAGTCAGAGTAAAACAGAGCACATGTGTGTGAATGAAAGGGATCCAAATGGAAAAGTGAGGTTACAGGGAGAAGAGATAAAGAATTTGGAAGATTTTAAGTATCGAGGATCAACAGTCCAGAGCAATGGAGAGTGTGGAAAAGAGGTGAAGAAGCGTGTTCAGGCAGGCTAGAACGGGTGGAGGAAAGTATCAGGTGTGATGTGTGATAGAAGAGTTCCAGCTAGAACAAAAGGGAAAGTGTACAAAACCGTGGTGAGACCCGCCATGCTGTTTGGTCTAGAGACAGAGGCACTGAAGAAAAGACAGGAAACAGAGATGGAGGTAGCAGAGATGAAGATGCTGAGGATCTCTCTGGGAGTGACCAGGATGAACAGGATTAGAAATGAGTACATCAGGGGAACAGCACATGTTAGAGGTTTTGGGGATAAAGTTAGAGAGGCCAGACTGAGATGGTTTGGGCACGTACAGAGGAGAGAGAGAGAGTACATAGGAAGAAGGATGCTGGGTTTGGAACCACCAGGAAAGAGGCCTAGAGGAAGACCAAAGAGGAGGTTCATGGATACAGTGAAGGAAGACATGAAGATAGTTGGTGTGACCGAAGAGGATACAGCAGATAGGGTTAGATGGAAGAAACTGACTTGCTGTGGCGACCCCTAAAGGGAAAGCTGAAAGAAGAAGAAGTTATAAAATGTTGTTTTGTTTTGTTTTTTTGAAAATGAAGAGATTTGTGATTTTATTGCATAATAAAACTTCTCATAGAAAATATGTATATAGCATATTTAGCAAACGTGGTACGTTAGCTCACTGAAGCAAACTTTTAAACCCATCTATTCAGTTTCAGTTGTTTTTTGTCAATGAATTCCCCCCTCCTCTCGCTGCCCTCTCAGTTCCGCCTATTTATGCGTGACAATGGAAGGTTGAGTAAGATGCATCAAATGAGCAAAGCTCACACTAATTCTTTTATATCTTATTTTGGTAGATCTACATCAAAATATAAGGAGAGGGAGAGCAGTACCCGAGAGGAGGGACTAGAACCTACACTAAAACACTTCCTGTTTATGTTAGAATGTGGGTGTGACTTCAATAACCAGGTATTCAGATAGTATCTGATTATTGAACGGGGAAAGGCTATGAAATTACTCAAACATGCATGAATGAAACAGAAAACTTCTGTATGTTTTTGACACAGAATTAACATTAAACATAACCAAAAAGTTGATTTTGCATAATGACCTTGTTTAAATTTGAGGTTTGTAAATACTTTATTTAAGTTGAGATTGAGGCGAGGATGTTTTTATGGAGTTCAAATGTTCTCTAAATGTTAAAAAACATCCAAATAAAAATGTCTGATTTGCATTTCAGATGTTGTCCACACTTGTCTTCATATCCTGGCCAAGAGTTGCCAGTTGGGCAAATTTCAGAAGTCTGCACAAAAACAACACCATGCACATGTAGTTGGCTTAAAATTTGAGAATATTTTCCTTGGATTATGGAGTTCAATTTCTAATTCACATCTTTATTAGTGATGTGAATAGAAGACATAAAGAAGGTGGAAGATTATAAGTACTTAGGATCAACAGTCCAGAACAACTTGTGGAAAAGAGGTGAAGAAGCATGTGCAGGCAGGCTGGCACGGGTGGAGAGAAAAAAATCAGGTGTGATGTGTGATAGAAGAGTTTCAGCTTAAATGAAAGGAAAAGTGTACAAAACCGTGGTGAGACCGGCCATGCTGATTGATCTAGAGACAGTGGCACTGAGGAAAAGACAGGAAGCAGAGATGGAGGTAGCAGAAATGAAGATGCTGAGGATCTCTCTGGGAGTGACCAGGATGGACAGGATCAGAGGAACAGCACATGTTAGAGGTTTTAAAGTCAGAGAGGCAAGACTGAGATGGTTTGGACATGTACAGAGGAGAGAGAGAGAGTACATCGGAAGAAGGACGCCAGGTTTGGAACCACCAGGAAAGAGGACTAGAGGAAGACCAAAGAGGAGGTTCATGGATACAGTGAAGGAAGAAATGAAAATTGTTGGTGTGACTGAAGAGGATGCAGCAGATAGGGTTAGATGGAAGAAACTGACTTGATGTATCGACCCCTGGAAGGAAATGCAAAAAGAAGAAGAAGATCATCACACAGCAGCCTTTAGAGAGAAGTCCTCCGTACAACGGAATCATGTTGGTTAGAGATTTGATTCTGGATTGTTGGGATGGATTACAGCAGAGACACGATATTAAACACACGCTTATCCTTAAATACATAAGAAGGAAATGATTATAATATCCTTCCTCTCAAAGATACCATACATCGTCACTGTGGCAAATTCTTCCCATCGTATGACAAACATTCATATTGACTGAACAAATATTAGACGAGTGAACTCATCGACTGAGGGTTGAAGGGATCGTGGGCGAGAAAGAAAAAAGGACAAAGAATCACATTCTAAACTAAGCTTGTGATTCATTTATACTAATTGAAAATGTAATCCTTTAACAATAAATGAGATGAATGTGAAAACAAATAATCAGATAATGTTTGTGATGGAAGGTACCTTGTTTCAACAGATTTAGCATCTTTGTATCCACATGAGAGCAGACTCATAAACCAGCGTTGATCTCATTTTATTACTCTGAGCAGTCATGGAGAAACCGTTTTTTTCTTTAGACAAGATTACGAGCACGTTAATTAACGTTAACGCCAACAATTACTGCATTTGTTTTCACTATTTAAGTAAATAAATAAGAAATCTAGTGTGCAAAAATGGAATAAATAGCCAACGGCAAGAGCTATTAAGTACCGGTTATTGCTATAATTTTTTTTTCGATGACCAATTTTCTCTGATTTATACAATTCTTTATGGTACATTTTGTGTTGACGCCTGTAAATGTGTGCAGATTTATTCGATTTATTGTCTCAACATGGAATTTTACAACCTTACACATGAGGAAAAATAATTAAAATCCACTTATTAATTGTTTTGTTCCGTTCCATCGTCTTCTGCTCATCCGGGCTGGGTCGAGGGGGCAACAGCCTCAGACGGGAACCCCAGGCTTCTCTCTCCCTGGCTGCATCCTCCAGCTCACCCGGAAGGATCCCAAGTCGTTCCCCAGCCAGCTGTGAAACATAGTCTCTCCAGCGGGTGCGGGGTCTGCCTCTCGGTCTCCTCCCGGTGGGACATGCCCTAAACACCTAACAAGCGAGGTGTTTGGGAGGCGTCCTAACCACATGACCAAACCACTCCCTCTGGCTCCTTTCGACCAGGAGGAGGAGCCCCTCGACACTGTGCTCCTCCCAGATGGCAGAGCTCCTCACCCGATGTCTAAGTGAGAGCCCAGCCACCCTGCGGAGGAAGCTCATTTTGGCCGCTTGTATCCACGATCTCATTCTTTTGGTCACCACCCACAGCTGGTGACCGTAGGTGAGGGTTGGAACGTAGATCGACTTGTAAATCGAGAGCTTTGCTTTTAGGCTCAGCTCTCTCTTTACCACGACGGACTGATGCAGTGTCCTAGTTATTGCTGAAACCGCACCAATCTGCCTGTCGATCTCCCACTCCATCCTTCCCCCACTCGTGAACAAGACCCCGAGATACTTAAACTCCTCCAATTGGGGCAGGATCAAGCATTATCAAGGACCGACTTATTAATTGTAAATCAGTTTTTTTTGACCCTTCAAATTTGTGTCTCTCTCAAAACAACAACAGTCGGGCGGTCATTTATTTGTCTTCTAAGTTGCAATTTTTTAATTTTTTTTTTTTGAGGATACAGAAGTCCTCATTCTCTGAAAATGTAAAACTTCACAAATGTGGGCCTGTTTGAGTTTGATTGCATCTAATCAAGAAAATCCATTCACACACTTTCCATCACTTCTTTTCTTTGAGTTTCAAAGAAAGAAGACTATTTTTACACTTCCATCCCTGAAGGGCTTCTTCAGTCAGTCCTTTAATCCATATCTCTGTGTCTCCAGGATACAGGCTGCACATCAACCTACAATTCTGTTGCAACCTCTCATCATAGAGCATCAGGCACCAGTGGACTTTAGATCAACAGTCACCACAGTACCACCGTCATACCGACACATCCTTCCATTCCACATCGCTCTTTTTAGTTCACAGAAACTAGTTTTTTATGAGTCCTCAAATACTGTTAAACACACCTTCAAAGTATTCCTAAAGCGTTATCTATGTGATGCATAGTGGGGGTTTTTTTAAATCATTTTTTTTGCAGTAATTTTCCTTCCAAATCGTTCTTAATTTTGTATTTCTACACAAACACACTCTTAACAAAATCATTTTAATCATCACACATTCTCACCTCCGTCTAATTTTCTGGTAATAAGCCTAACTCGATCAGTTTTTGAGCTCTCCGTGGAGCTAATTACCAGGTGTGGTTGTAACCATTAGAAGATGACATTTAGAGTGAAAGTGGGTTTTTAAATAGTTCACAAGAAAGTCATCGAGCAGTGAACCTTAAATCACAGCAAAGACTCAGAATCTATTCAGAGCTTCATTCGTTATGCTGATGATGGTATTTTTTGTGTCTTCTGAGGTTTTCATCCATTTTTTTTTAATTCCACAAATTCTTTGTCCGTTTTTCTCCCTGGAGATTCTTCATAAAAAAATATTTTCCTGTCCTTTGCTTTGAAAAACATTTTTCGATGCACGCTTACATTTATGAGTATGTGTGGCATTTATCCAGTTTATACCAACGTGATTCAACCAGACAGAAAAATAACAAAGCACTGGACAAAACACACCATAGATATTTTTTTTCCTCAAACCGTCACCTTTAACAACCAAAGACCATTGTTTCCAAAGAGTCCTTCAAGGAACTCTTCTAATTTTATTTCTTGAAATCCACTTCCTGACTCAATGGCAAAAAAATAGTCATTTGCATCTCAAATGATTGTTGAAAAAAATGATCAAATCAGAAAAAGTAATGTTAAAATTGTGACTACTGGTGGTCAAAGAAAAAGAGGTGAAGAAGCGTTTGCAAGCAGGCTGGAACGGGTGGAGGAAAGTATCAGGTGTGATGTGTTATAGAAGAGTACAAAACCGTGGTGAGACCGGTCATGCTGTTTGGTCTAGAGACAGTGGCACTGAAGAAAAGACAGGAAACAGAGATGGAGGTAGCAGAGATGAAGATGCTGAGGATCTCTCTGGGAGTGACCAGGATGGACAGGATCAGAGGAACAGCACATGTTAGAGGTTTTAAAGTCAGAGAGACCAGACTGAGATGGTTTGGACATGTGCAGAGGAGAGAGAGAGAGTACATCAGAAGAAGGATGCTGGGTTTGGAACCAACAGGAAAGAGGACTAGAGGAAGACCAAAGAGGAGGTTCATGGATACAGTGAAGGAAGACATGAAGATAGTTGGTGTGACTGAAGAGGATTCAGCAGATAGGGTTAGATGGAAGAAACTGACTTGCTGTGGCACCTCCTGAAGGGAAATGCAGAAAGAAGAATAATTGGGAAAAAGATGGTGGTCTCTTCAAGCCATGGATGAGATCCTGCTTCAATTGATGGGGTTCAAGTATCTCAGGGTCTTGTTTATGAGTAATGAAAGGATGGAGCAAGAGTTTGACAGGCGGATTGGTGCAGCATCCACAGTGATTAGGACTCAGCACAGGTTTATCATTGTATAAACAATGCTGAGCCAAAAACGATTGAGTTGGACAATAGGACTTTCCTCTATCTGAGATCTGAGTGGACCTCCTGCTTCTCCACATTGAGAGGAACAAGTTGGGGTGGTTTGGACACCTGTGGTCTCATTTATAAACTGTGATTTATGCAAAAATTCATGTGACACCAACATTTTTAAGATTACTTGCACATTCCTTACAAGCGTCACTAAATTATGGAGTTCAAAAAGGCAAAGTAAGCAGTTCCAAACTGCAACTCTTCCTAACTTTTTAATCTCATGACAAAAATGATGCGTCTTACTTCAGAAACACACACATTAGTGCAAAACTTTTGAGCCATGTCAATTTAATTGGAAAATTTGATCTGAACAACATGACAGACCAACAACCAAGACGCACAACACGATGAGAAGACAAACAAAGACAATGACTAAGATCTGCTCATTTTAGCAGAAGTGGAACATTGCACATCTTCGCCTTTGTTAAGATGATTATTCTCTCCATTCAGCTTCCCTCTCTGGATGCAGTGACATGCTAATGATTTGGTTCACTCAGCCTCACTTCTGGAGACTAATGATACAGCTTTTCAGCTTACAGGCACTGCGGCTTTCACAGCCGTGCCATCATGGTGCCACGTCACACCTAGATATTTAATGTTAGACCAATGGGCTCTTCATCACGATAGAGGCGCTCAGCTTTTCCGTTCCATTCTGTTCCGTTGTCTTCCGCTCATCCAGGGCCGGGTCGCAGGGAAACAACCTCAGACGGGAAGCCCAGGCTTCTCTCACCCCGGCTGCATCCTCCAGCTCACCCAGAAGGATCCCAAGTCGTTCCCCAGCCAGCTGTGAGACATAGTCTCTCCAGCAGGTCCAGGGTCTGCCTGTTAGTGTCCTCCCGGTGGGACGTGCCCGAAACACTTCCCCAGCAAGGTGCCCAAACCACCTCACTACCCCAGCGAGGTGGTTTGGGCATCCTGACCAGATGCCCAAACCACCTTATCTGACTCCTCTCGACCTGGAGGAGGAGCGGCTAGACAACGAGCCCCTCCCGGATGGCAGAGCTCCTCACCCTCAGCTTTCTCCATTACTACTAATACGTCCATTCATTTTTTTTTTTAAATGATCTTGCAGTGATTTGTATTAATTTTTAATCAATGTTTGTAAAACAAATTCTCAACCCGAGTTCCAACACTGTCCGTCCCAATGGGAACAGTTGCCACACATTTAATGTTCACTGCCTTTGGGCAGCAGAAAAAATTTTTTTCTTTAATAACATATTTACATTTGATTTTACCAGGTTTTGCTTTCCTCGTTCTTACTGAGTGATGGATAAAAACTTGTGCTTTAAAATCCCATGCCTTGGGTACTTAGTCCTGCTGTGTTCTCACCTCAGTCATGTTTTTCTCCCCCCAACAGCTTCTATGTGTAAAGCAGAAGCAGCCAATTTCCCGTCAGTCTGTTAAAGTGAGATTTGCATAAATGAGGCTGGAAATGTTAAGCCTGGGGAGTGGCTTTTAGTCCAACCACCAGCTGCTGTGGAATAAGCCACAAACTTTTACTGACACAAGTTTTCAAGAGAATTTGAGATATCCAAGATGATCTGCAATCTGTCAAGTCATTCTAAATAAAATAGGAATACAAAGTGAAGTTTTTGATTATTTTTTTTTCCCCTCATTTGCAGCACACATACATATGTGGCCAGAACCCAGTCGCTATCTCCCAAGCATATATTCATGTCATATTCTGCACTGGCTTCAGTAAGGTAGAATGCTGTGCATGTATCCTGTTTACACTGAGTGGGTCCTGTTTGGAATAGGACACCCTTTTTGGTCATTGGGTTAAGTCTCTGATCATTGGGTTGGACAATAAAAAAAACTGATCAATGATTTAGGTGGAGAAAAGCAAAATTCATTTCATTCCTTCTGCTGATGTACTCTCTCTCCTCTGCACATGTCCAAACCATCTCAGTCTAGCCTCTCTGACTTTATCCCCAAAACCTCTGACATGTGCTGTTCCTATGATACTGTCCATCCTGGTCACTCCCAGAGAGATCCTCAGCATCTTCATCTCTGCTACAAACATCTCTGTTTCCTGTCTTTTCCTCAGTGCCACTGTCTCTAGACCGAACAACATGGCTGCTCTCACCACGGTTTTGTACACTTTTCCTTTCATTTTATCTGAAACTCTTCTGTCACACATCACACCTGACTTTTCGCCACCCGTTCCAGCCTGCCTGCATACGCTTCTTCACCTCTTTTCCACACTCTCCATTGTTCTGGACTGTTGATCCCAAGTACTTAAAATCTTCCACCTTCTTTATCTCTTCTCCCTGTAACCTGACTAATAGAGACATCACACCTAGTCAGATTGAGAAATGTAAATATACACCAAAATAAAACGAACACTGGAATGACGATAAGAGTTAAATGGACAGTCATTGCCAGAGTATTTATAGTCTCTTTTTTTCCCCCAGGGTTTTTATTTTCTGTCCTTTCTTTGTTTTTGTGTCTTAATCTTTGACACATTGGTTGCTCGTCCCGGGGGAGGGATCTCTCTTTCATGTGGATCCCCACAAGGTTTCTTATTTTTTCCTCACTGATGGGTTTTTAGGAGTTTTTCCTCACCAAGAAGGAGAGTCTAAGGGCATAAATATGCTAGTCTGGTTTAGTTAGCATTTGTTAGTTATTTTTCTTGCTGTGTATTTGTGTTAATACATTCCTCTTTTTCTTGTGAAACCCATTGAGATGGAAATTCTGTGACTTTGGGCTATACAAATAAAATTGAATTGAATTGGTCCCAGAGATGTCTTGGGCCCAGTGGGAATCTAACCAGGTTCTCCCGGTCGAAAGACGGTATCTCTACCACTAGGCCAACTCCCCCTGGGACCAGTATTTATAGTCTTAAAATAATGTATTTAACCAGAATATGCATTTTAATTGTTAGTTGTCAGAGGATTAAATTTTCCTGGCGACCCAGAGAAAATGTAGTGACCTCTCCAGGCTGTATGAGCCTGTTTTTGTGCAGTGAAACCTGCACAAAAATGCAAATAAATCAAACAAAACATACTTATTGCAACAAAAAGAAGAAAAATAGATGTTATTTTAAAATATTTATGTATTCCAGAACCTTCCGCCATACTATTAATCTATGCTCAACATTTTTTTTTTACCATCGTGCTTTTTGGATCTACGTCAGTGCATGTACAAATTTATCTTGTAAAAACATTCTTGACGTATTGTTTTAATAAATAAACTTTTAAAAAGTCTTTCTAATGGTGTTATCTGTAAATTTGAGTCTTTAAAAACAAACAAATCAGAACAGTTTTGTGACAATCCCTTTTTGGCAAGGAATCACTTTCTGGCACCAAATCTGAGTTGAAAATGACTTCTTGCCAAAAAAGTGATCAGCCAATTACATCATTCAAAACAACACAACGGTGCTGTTTTTTTAAAGCAAGAATACATAACGTCTATTTAGTCTCCCTTCATGCCAGGTCTTTGGACCCATACTTTGACACAACAGAGAAACAATACAGTACAGGGGATGTTACCAGATGGTTGGAACTCTGAAATTATCATTTACAGCAGATGTTCCCATCGAAAATCTGTTATGTAAACCGCAGGGAGCTCAAACTTAATGCTGGATGCCCAGATAGATCTCAGCAGTGGTTCTCACCTCAAAGAAAGTAAGCCTGGTGAAAATGCTTTATGGCAGCCGTCAAGCTGTTACCAGTTGATGGAAAAACATAATTAATTTGGACCAATTTTGCAATGGTCTGAATCCAGAATTTGTATAAAATGTCTCTGTTGATGGCCGTCCATGCAGGGCATCATTATTCTTCACCACATGCGTTTCCTTTCACAGCCTTCCAGTGATCAATCCGCAATCATGCTATTATTATGGCCCTATTTCAAACAATGGAAGTGAAATTGAGGCTCCAGTGACTTGTTGAATGAAACCCTAATGGATAGCTGTGGGTAACCGCTATAGAGACTGATTAATTAGTCTGTCACTATGAGCTCTAAAGCCTCTCCTTTCCATTGCGTTAGAACAAAAGTCCTCACATCTTGGACGCGATATAATCCATTCAGAGTTGTGAAAACTGATCTCCTACACACGCACTATTGCCTGATAAGGTTTAAGTGGTACGTGTTGCTGCCATGGACAGAGATATTATGTTTGTTTTACTTCCTGTTATACATTATCTATGTATTATGTCCATCCCTGCTCCCCGTCAGAACTCCTGTTCTGCTAATGTTGCCAGACTTACGACAAACATGTTGGGAAAGGATCCAGGAAGTTGGACTGGTAACAGTGAGGGTTTAAAGGTGGCACAGCACAGTGGATTGTCAGACCGCCCAATAACCGGAGGGTTGTAGGTTTGATATCCTGCAAGGAGCTCATGCCGAGGTGGCCCTGAGTAAGACACCAAACCCTTAATTCTAACTGATGGGTCGTGGATAGCGCCTTGCACGACAGCTTCCGCCATCTTGTGTGAGGTATTAGAGAACAATCGCAGGTAGAAAAAAATGCTATAAATACAGTCAGTAGTAAAATTTAGTTTTAGCAACAACAAAAACACAAAGTCAAGTGGTTCGGGTGGAAACTGAAATGGGGTGAAAGAGAATTGACCTGGCGCCATAATTTACTCACCAATTCCAAACCTTAGACCACTTAGCAGCATTGCAGGTGGTCTTTATTTACTTGTGTTGCCAAATGAATTTAATGCGATATGCAAGTAATAATTGTAAATCCATTCTTTGACATGTTACTTAGATCTGCTGTTGCTTGTTGGATTCATAAAAATAAGGATGAGTAAAAATGAAAAATATGCCGAACTATTACGTTCCATCGTCTTCCGCTCATCCGGAGCCGGGTCGAGGGGGCAACAGCCTCAAATGGGAAGCCCAGGCTTCTCTCACCTCGACTGCATCCTCCAGCTCACCCGGAAGGATCGCAAGTCATTCCCCGGCCAGCTGTGAAACATAGTCTCTCCAGCAGGTCTGGGGTCTGCCTCTTGGTCTCCTCCTGGTTGGATGTACCCGAAACACCTCACCAGTGAGGTGCTCGGGGGGCATCCTGACCAGATGCCCAAACCACCCCATCTGGCTCCTCTCGACCTGGAGAAGGAGCTGCTCGACACCGAGCTCCTCCCGGATGGCAGAGCTCCTCATCCGATCTCTTAGTGAGAGCCCAGCCACCCCCCTGGCACCTCCAGATAAAAAAACTACTTACCCACACACACATCCATACTTGTACAAATACAAATAGAGCACGCACCCTCATAAATGTACACAGGCACACATGCACACTCACTTAAAAATGCAATAGGCTGGATGCAGATGGAACACCTGAGAAAACGATATCTAAGGACCCACCGCAGCAGGAGCTGAGGCACACCTGCAATCACTGGCCATGATCCAAGGCCCCGGATAGAAGACGAGGCCGGAGACAGATCCCCACTACGGCCCCCGGAGCCACAATGCCACAAAATGCATGCTTCCTCCCAGCTGCTGCGGGGCGCAGCAGGTTAGAGGAGATAAAATGCTTATAAGTTTTGAAAAGCTCATTTTTGGAACATAAACACCTTTTAGGCTGTGTTTGATTTATTCTAATTAACTTCTAATGAAGTGACGTGGAGTCATATTGACGGCAGCGGCAGTCCTTGTGTTCAAGAGAGCCATTCCACAGTTATTGTCCCGGCCAATCAGATGGTAGAAATTTCTGTTCGGACCCCGGTTGCTCGGTTATGCCTCAATGCCAGACACCTGATGTCTGCCATACAAATGCTAGAGCATTACAACATATGCAACACACAAACCAACAGCCGCTCATTAGTAATATACTTCCTAAAACTGAGAGACTAATTAGCATGAAAACCTTATTTACAGTTAAATTGACCATCAATGAATGGCGGGGCATCATTGTGCAGGTGGATTTACACGTTTACACGTCTGTGCGACATGTTCCCGTATAAAACCTACAATAAATCTGAGCGGTGCTTCTCCACCTCCACTCTGT
Source organism: Neostethus bicornis (assembly GCA_902685375.1). Taxonomy (NCBI): domain Eukaryota; kingdom Metazoa; phylum Chordata; class Actinopteri; order Atheriniformes; family Phallostethidae; genus Neostethus; species Neostethus bicornis. The sequence goes on from LR738550.1 coordinate 4,085,456, forward strand.
AGATGATTAAAGACGCGGCTCTCTTCTCCATTCTGTGTCAACAAGCATTTAATGGGATGCAGTTGGGCAAGCTGTGGCAGTAAAAGGCTGGCAAACTGGCAAAATGCCAGGCTGGACCAGAAACATCTGTTCGCATTATTAATGAATCAATTATATGTCACACATGTGCCAAAGCCCGCAGGAAGAGGAGGAGCCTAAGGACGCAGAAGCACAGCTTGTTTTTTTTGTTTCTCTCATATGACACATATGTGTACATACAGTACACGGGCAACATTTTGGTGAGCTAAAAAAAGAGTGTAGAAAATTATAAATAAAAATTTAGAAACAAGAATAAGTCTCTGTCATGGAACAATAGCCATCTTGGTTTGATTGGTGCTGAGTAACTGTGGGCAGTTTGATTTAAAAACCCTTAAATAAAATATTACGCTCACAAAAGTGTTACAGCAGCAAAAAACGTTTTTCACTTTGAGCTTTGGTCACATGATCTGGACAAGGTTATCAGTTCATCTAGAGTTAGTACTGAGTAACTGTGGGCAGTGTTATTAAAATCCCTCCAGGGTTTTTTTTTGGAGGTATCACATTTACAAAAGTTTGTTCCATTCCGTTGTTTTCCCCTCATTCGGGGCGGGGTCGCAGGGGCAACAGCCTCAAACGGGAAGCCCAGGCTTCTCTCACCCCGCCTGCATCCGCCAGCTCACCCTGAAGAATCCTGAGTCGTTCCCTAGCCAGCTGTGAGACATAGTCTCTCCAGCGGGTCCGGGGTCTGCCTCTCGGTCTCCTCCTCGGAACGTGCCCAAAACACCTCACCAGCAAGGCACTCGGGGGTCACCCTGACCAGATGCCCGAACCACCCCATCTGGCTCTTCTCAACCTGGAGGAGGAGTGGCTCGACACCGAGCTCCTCCCGGATGGCAGACCTCCTCACTTGATCTCTGAGTGAGAGCCCAGCCACCCTACGGAGGAAGCTCATTTTGGTCGCTTGTATCCGCGATCTCATTGTTTAGGTCACCACCCACAGCTGGTTACCATGGTGAGGGTAGGAACGTAGATCGACTTGTGGATCGAGAGCTTTGCTTTTCGGCTCAGCTCTCTCTTTACCACGACGGACCAATGCAGCATCCTAGTTATTGCTGACGCCGCACCAAGCCTGTCGATCTCCTGCTCCATCCTTCCTATCACAATTACAAAAATTTGTATTTTTGATAATTACGGGCCAATTTTATGCCACCGCCACATTTTGTAGGCGAAGGTGTAAAAATTTTAAAAAATGTTTAAAAAAACCAAACATCAGATCTTGATGGTGGTTTTTTTTTTCTTGATGTCAGAACAAGTTTAAAAAACGGGTGCCGTTACCACATTAGTCTGTCATGTCCACGGGCACAAACATACATGTAATTGGACATCAACAGGGGGACAGGTAGTACTTACTGTTTAGCCGCCGAGGGTGATTCATCATGCAGTCGCATGCAGGGAAGCCGTCGGCCCGCGTTTCCATCATTACAGAGAAAAGAAAGAGGCTGGATAGCGGCCACTGAGTCCTACTGGGCTCCAACATGCTTCATGAAGACCTTCTTCTGGAAGTTGTGTGCCAGGGCCGGTGAACTGGACGACCGTCTGGGGCAAAAGAGAAGACAGACAGAAAAGAAAAAAATATTTAAATAAAACACAGAAGTTACATTTTATGGGATTTAAAATGATGGATTACGCTGAACTTTGCACCGGACGGTTCTGGACTATTTTAGTGTCGCCAAAACTGGTGTTTATGTGTCGTTTGATTAATTATTAAAATTTGTCATTTTAATATGATTGTTAGTTATCTTTTTAACGTTGTTGGTATTTATTTCCATACTATTAAAAATCAAAGTTTGGGTTCCACGAGGCGTTGGCCTAGTGGTAGAGATACCGTCTTTTGACCGGGAGAACCTGGTTCGATTCCTGCTAGGCCCAAGCTGTTTCTGGGACCAAAGAAAAGACACAAAACCAAAGAAAGGACAGAAAATAAAAACCTGAAAAAAAATCAGTTTGTTTCTAAAATTTTAAAAGGGATATTTAGTAAGTTTGTATGTTTTTGACCAAAAAAGCCAAAAAAAAAATAAAATAAACCCATACATGTAAACAAGGGGAGAGGTTTAAAAAAGGGTCTTTCCCCCTCTTTTTTTTCTTGGCCAATTCAAACGACTATTGTGCAGCGATGCCTAAATTTTTCACAATTAATGTTAATTAGGTTTCTCTTTTCATTAGTTTAATATTTTATCCGTAATGTTTCACTTTTTTATTTCAGATCATTTTTTTTCTCATTTGGTTTTATTTTATTATATTTTACACTTTAAAACTGTTGAAAAGTGCAATTTGATAAAATTATTATTACTAGAGATTCTATTTAACTTTTTTTGCATCTAATTTTCTTTATTGGGTAAAAAAAAACAATAGAAAGGTACTTGATTTCAAATCCGTTTGAAATCAAAATAAATATATTATATTTTGTATATTTATTTTGAATGATGAGCCTCGTTTCTGCAGATTTCGGTTGAGAAGAAGCGGTGAAACATCGTCAAAGATTGTCAATGGCATCAAATAAACTCAATAGATTTGTTTGCTTTAAAGGCGACTGCAAAGAGCCTCTTTTTAACCCCATGTGGTGGACAAATTTGCTCCTACAGAGCTGGTAAAATGAACAAAAAGTTTTTTAGACACGTGCACTTCACTGTCGTGCAAACATCTCCACGATGTCGTTCTACCACAAATTCTATTTCCATCATTTTGTTCCTTTTTTAAAACGCTGTTCTTTCAGGAATGTCAGGAATGGTTTTCTTCATCGGTTAACGTCACGTTTCTTTAAGCAGAATTTATCCTCATGATGAAAAGTATTACTTTTTTTTCAAAACTAAAGTTTGCAAAAATTGCTCATTTAATTCTGATGTTTGTCACTATTGCACGGGTTGAAAATTGACGAACCACTAAGGTATACACACACTTATCATTCCCACATAGAAGTCCTGACACACACTGACCAAACACTATCCATAGATCGATATTTAACGTAAAATTACCGTAAATTCCTGGCCGAAGATTGTGCAACATGTACAGTAATATTTAATAAAAAAAAAGCAGGTCATTAATTGATGTATTTTAAAGTAACTGAAAGAGATTTTTTTTACTTCTGTCCAAGTTTTGCATCAGTCAGCTCTTTTTTGCCTCCTTTTCATTTTTTTTGACAGTAACTGTCCTTTTCTATTAAACTGACTGACCTCCCCTATGTCACACAAAGTCCTACACGGACCTTTTTATCTGGATCCGGATGCTTTGGGCGAAATGACAACTTGCTTTTCGACCAGAACCGATGACTTTTTTTCTTTTTTTTTTACCCCATTTCTGTTGAGAGGGGGAAAAAAATTACTTCCAATTCAGTGGCCATTTGTTGCCCTTCCAGTGATGTGTGACCCTGTTTTATTTGATTTCATTTGTTCACTTTCATCACTGTTATTCACTTTGATTTACTGGAATTGCCATGCTGGAAGGTTAGACGTAGATCTGAAATGGCACCGTCATCATTCCAAATAGCCTTTTATTTTCCACTTAAAAGTAAAGCTTTGGAGAGATTTTTTAATGATTTGGTGAAGCAGAAGTGACTGAAAGAACTTTAGAGCATGTTTACGTGTCACAGAAATATTCATTCATCTCTTTGTTTCTGCTGCCAAGTAATCAGCGTGTGCACGAGACTGTGATTAACAGCTAAGGATGTGTGGGGGCAGAGGGTAGGACAGCTGGCACGCTCCGATGACCCGCCTGCCAGCACCGGGAATAATTAGTCATTTAAGTCACCTTATAGGTTCTCTGTGTGCCCTTCACACTGGGATCCATCTGCAAACAAGGTGGAACTACAGCTCATGTTCCCCGACTGCTCATCAAGCAATTACGGAGCGGAGGAAAAGGGGATTAGACACGGAATAGAAATGAATCAGCAGAGAAGGGCAAAGAGAAGCAGACTGAGTGGGTATAAGTGTGTCTAATTTCTCTCTTTGAGAGGACGTGTAGCTCTCATTGTATTCCAATTTTTCATCCCTCAAATGAATCCTTAGAGGACGGCTGTGTAATAATTACAAATCTGTGTGATAATTAGGACAGCCACGCTAATCTCGTTATTATAATGATAAAATAAAAAGCTGGTTATCTCTGGATATCGAACGTGATCAGGTGCGGGATCAGGGTTTTTTTTTTGTTAGGTTAAACCTGAAATGCCCCCCTGAACGCTTCCAAGTGAGAAGTCTTATCATGGAACATTTACGGTTGGTCTGAATGGGAGCACTGGGATACATAAAACCAGTTAAAATAATCACTATAACGATGCTTTAAATAGAAAAGAATTATTTTTATGCCTTCATCCACATCTCGCAGAGGGGGTATCAAGCACACGGCTGTTCATGAATCGGTAACCCCCAGACTAATCAAGATCTTTAATGAAACTCACAGTTTCACTCACAGTTACTCAGTACCAAATACAGATGAACTGATTAGGTTTTTGGGGTGTTACACTCAAAGGTAAAAACAAACTCTTAAGAACAACAACAACAATATCTCTCAAACCAGCTGCAGGATTTTAATGAAACTGCCTGCAGTAACTTTGTACCGACTATAGATGAACTGATTTTTTTTTTTTTTTGGCTTGTAGAACAAAAGGTCAAGAGAAAAAAAAGTTAAGGTCACAGATCCTCCTTGTACACACATGTTCAAGTACATAAAGTGGACCTTTAGAGGTTTTATGGAGGCCATGTCCACACGTAGACAGGTATTTTTGAAAACGTGTATCTGCTGTCCTCAGTTTTAGAAAACGTCTTGCATACAGACCATAACTGTTTTTAATGTAACCACATCCACACGAACCCGAGTAAATGCACTTCTGAGTGCTGTCTGACATGAAAAACAAGGACACACAAATGACGTTTATGCATTAGTCATCGCAGTTTGTGACGCAAAACGCCGGTTATGCATGTCCACATGCAAAAACAACATTTTCTAAAATCTTCACTTTGGTCGGATTTTTCCAAAAGCACAGTTTTGAGAGACAAAAACCTGTGGGTTTATGTGGAAGACAGGCCAAAACAAATAAAAATATACTTGTTTTATCAAATACCTGAATAATATGCAGGTGTATGGGGACATTTTTGTGCTGCATTACACCACAGCAGGCTGCCAGGACGGAGCCAATGGTGGGAGAAACGGGGGGTTAGGTGTCTTCTCCAAGGACACTTAAACATGAGCTTAGTGGGATTCGATCCGGTTTCTCCCGGTCGAAGGGGGAATTTTCTACCACTGAGCTATCACCTCCTCCTCTTTTATTATTTTATTTAATATTTTGAACATTAGAATTGTAAAAAAAAAAGTTAACATTAAAAACATTCAGTTATATTTGGTAAATTTTTCTTTTCTATCGGATTTTTATCAGATTAAGTTTGACTTGATGAACTTCATTTATTTATTTATTTATTTATTTATTATTGTTTTATTTATTTGGCCAAACTTAAAAACAAGCATTTTAGTATAAAAATTTACAAAATAAAATATTTATAAATAAAAATTATTTTTAATATCAACAAAAATTGTTTACAAATTTTCTGGGTTAAGTTTTTTATTTTTATTTTTTTTTTTTTTGTGTTCGGTTTTTTTTTTCTTCAAACAAACAAATAATAAATTACGTTATCACCGTTTCTTTTGAGATTGATTTTGAAAGCATTTTGTTTGTAAAAGTGAAAACATATCAAATAAAAAGATTTGTCTTTTTTGCTCTGAAACAAAGAAAGAAACGAATCCCAGAGGATCGCATGTCATCGGTGGCGGAGCCATTTTGTCACTGATAAAGAGCGACACATGACCCCTCCCACCCCACCCCCACTCCATAAACACACACACACACACTTCAGTTCGCTGATCTGACTGAACCAGATGGGAGTGACTTGCCCCCTCCTCTCGCTGCGGGCCCTGTCAGATACAGCTGCGGGGTCAAAGCAACGGGAAGAGTGGGGGGTACACCAATCCACCCACAGGGTCCTCAGAAGCACGGTCATGTGCCCCAACAGAAAGAAGACAGACTGTGACCCCTACCATTTACCCATCAGCCATCTCTTTCTCATCAGCAGTGTTCACAGAACACATTCACAGAACCCAATTTGGTTTTTTAACAGGTCTATGAAGGTAAGTGTCTTCATCTAGCAGCGTTTATGCGAGACGTTCTGTCCGGTTCTTCAGCAGAATTTGACTTGTAGTTCGTCAAACGCAACCACGCAATGGGAGGGCCCAACATTGAGTGCATTGATTTTGAGACACCTGCTGTTTGGACGAGTCTGCATTGCGTTGATTCTGTCAACAGACGAGATAAGCAAAGCTACACTTTTTCCAACCGATTTATCAACTTTTTAAAATTGTCCGCTCAGCAAACTCACCCAATAAATGCCAATGTTAGACTTTGTGCCACACACGCCAAAACGGATTGGTCGCACCATTAAATGGTGGAAATATTTGAAACAATGTCCTGGAGGTTCGGTGCACTTGCACTATCTGGTTCCACTACGCACACTGCCCCCTTGCCCGCATTGTCGCAACTGTGATACCTACGTACTTTGCCGAATCTACATCATATTAACGTCCCGTTGATCTGTTTCTGGACCTCAAAGTCTTGATTTGGCTACTGCTAAGGATCCATTGAATAAAATGTTAATTTGTCACACCCACAAATCAGGCGGTATCTACTTTGTACAGCCACTGCTATCATTAGCAGCATTAGAAGATTAGGAATGAACAGGAAGGTTCTAAATAATTGTCCCCTAATATTCTTATCTCTGTGGTGCAAGTGGGTCACATCACACTGTTAAGTTTGTCCACTATGTCCCAGGGGGCGTTGGCCTAGTGGTAGAGTTACCGGTTCATGATGTCCTTGGGACCAGAGAGGCAGCTTTGAAAAAAAACTAAAAAGTTTGTCCACTATTGTGTTTTTTGTTTTTACCTCTGGTGTATCGGCGGCAGTGGTCGGCTTTTCTTGGGTGTGTTAGTCCCATGGGCAATTCTGATTGGTTGATTAATCAGTCAATGGGAAAAAGTCTAGCTATTTTGTCCCGTGTCAACTGAATCGATGCAACGAAGAAATGTTGAGTCCGCAGGTGCCTAAAAAAATCAACACGTTCACTATGTAAAAAATGAATTGCTTGGTTGGTTGAATTGTTTGGTCGAGAGGAGCCAAATGGGGTCGTTCGGGCATCTGGTCAGGATGCCCCCCGAGCGCCTCGCGGGCGAGGTGTTTTGGGTACGTCCCACCGGGAGGAGACCAAGGGGCAGACCCCGGACCCACTGGAGGGACTATGTCTCACAGCTGGCCAGGGAACGACTTGGGATCCTTCCAGGTGAGCTAGAAGATGCAGCCGGGGAGAGAGAGGCCTGGGCTGCACGTTTGAAGCTGTTGCCCCCGCAACCCGACCCCGGAACAAGCGGAAGATGACGGAACGGTTGCGTTTGTTGTACAGCTAGACAAATTTCAGAAAAGGTACGGCAGGGTTTGACTTGCCGAATGCCTCCGTAGACCTTACGTTTTGACATTTGCCGTCTGAAAGCAGCTTTAAGAATTATTGCGTTTTTAGGAGGTGTAACTGCAGAGGAGGTCACGCGGGGCGCTACACTGTCACGCTGACCAGGGGCCGTTGATATGAACTTCTAACCTTCGCCAATGCTGTGAAATTCCGTCTCACCCATTTGAAGCAGGCGTTGCTCCGATTTTCCCCTCAAAGAAACACATGCAGGGCAAACATGTCATTTGTCGTACAAGTCATTTCAGTTTAATCCCATAATGGCTTCCTAAAGTCATTCCTCCCATCCTTCACACACCCACTCATTTTGAGAAATATGAACAAATGAGAATGGGAGTTCATGCTTTAAATCAAGTGCCCATAACCAGCCATTCGCTCTCACAAGCTCATTATGGGATGGTTTATAATTTATTACTGTTGACTAACTAATAGCTTCTTAAAAGACTATTAGACTTGCTATTTTTCTATAATGACCACAAGTCAATTTATTTAAGAGGCCGGGTGCCAAATATGAAAAATTTCCTCTCTGGTACATTTAAGATTCAATTCCCATGACTCCAGATGCATTGTGGGTAAATGCAGATTAAATGAGAGGGGGAGGATAACTTATCTTTGCAGTGTTGGAAGGTAACAAAATACATTCACTTTATAACTGTACTTAAAAGGAGGATATTATGCTTTTTTTTTTTTATCTAGCAGCATTTATAGAAAAACGTGGTTTCTTTTTGCTCTTAACGACAATAATAAAAAATAAATAAATAAAAAGCTAGTAAATATATTTATTGAGTTCCACTTTGGTTTTTGAAAAGGAATTTTTCCTCCTTACGTTGCATACCCTTAGCTCAAGAAGGCAGGAAGAGCAGTACATGAGGGAGAGCAGTACCCGAGGGAGAGCAGTACCCGAGGGAGAGCAGTACCCGAGGAAGAGCAGTACCCGAGGGAGAGCAGTACCCGAGGGAGAGCAGTACCCGAGGAAGAGCAGTACCTGAGGGAGAGCAGTACCTGAGGGAGAGCAGTACCAGAGGGAGAGCTGTACCTGAGGGAGAGCAGTACCTGAGGAAGAGCAGTACCTGAGGGAGAGCAGTACCTGAGGGAGAGCAGTACCTGAGGAAGAGCAGTACCTGAGGGAGAGCAGTACCTGAGGAAGAGCAGTACCTGAGGGAGAGCAGTACCTGAGGGAGAGCAGTACCTGGGGGAGAGCAGTACCTGAGGAAGAGCAGTACCTGAGGGAGAGCAGTACCTGAGGGAGAGCAGTACCTGAGGAAGAGCAGTACCTGAGGGAGAGCAGTACCTGAGGGAGAGCAGTACCTGAGGAAGAGCAGTACCTGAGGGAGAGCTGTACCTGAGGAAGAGCAGTACCTGAGGGAGAGCAGTACCTGAGGGAGAGCAGTACCTGAGGGAGAGCAGTACCTGAGGAAGAGCAGTACCTGAGGGAGAGCAGTACCTGAGGGAGAGCAGTACCCGAGGAAGAGCAGTACCTGAGGGAGAGCAGTACCTGAGGAAGAGCAGTACCTGAGGGAGAGCAGTACCTGAGGAAGAGCAGTACCTGAGGGAGAGCAGTACCTGAGGGAGAGCAGTACCCGAGGAAGAGCAGTACCTGAGGGAGAGCAGTACCTGAGGAAGAGCAGTACCTGAGGGAGAGCAGTACCTGAGGGAGAGCAGTACCTGAGGGAGAGCAGTACCTGGGGGAGAGCAGTACCTGAGGGGAGCGACTGCACTAAAACACTTTGTGATTTTGTTACACTGTCGACGTGTCAGAAAACTAAAGAAATCTAACATCCTACAAAGAACTGTAAACTTTGTCTGTGTGGTTTTGACATAGAGTTTAAAAATTCCTAGTCAACTGTAATTCAGCTGTGATGGAATTGTGACTACTATCGTCATCTTTTAATATTAATAAAATTAATTTAGGGCATAATAACAGATCCAAACTCAGAGGTACTTATTCTACCATGGGAACTCCAACATTGAGTTCTACTTTGGTTTTGAAAAGGAATTTGTCCCTCCTCTTGTTGCCTACCCTTAGTTTAAGAAGGGAGGGAGAGCAGTACCTGAGGGGAGCGACTGCACTAAAACACTTTCTGCTTTCGTTACACTGTGGGCGTGTCAGACAACTAAAGAAATCTAACATCCTACAAAGAACTGTAAACTTTGTCTGTGTGGTTTAGACAGAATGTTTAAAAATTCCATGTGTACTGAAATACAGCTGTGATGGAACTGTGACCGTGATGGTGATGTTTATTAATTAATAAAATAAATGTAGTGCATATTAACAGATCTAGACTTAAAGGTTTTTATGCTACTAGATGTACTCTAATATCTTACAAAGAACTGTGAAATTTGTCTGTGTGATTTTGGAGTATTGAGTGTTTAAAAATCCATTAATATTGTAACAAAGCTGTGATAGAATTGTGACCATTATGGCCTATTTTAGTTATTAATAAAATAAATTCGGTTCATATTAACATATCCAGACTTAGATGTTCTCATGTGAAGCTCGTAAAGCTGGCCCCTCTTTTTTAAATATATATATTTATATATTTATATATATATATAGTATACATATTGAACAATCCAGCCCTTTATTTATTTCAAAACGTAGCCATCTTTGATGACTTCATGGTCCAAATCGTATTTCTTAAAATATGATTTTGGAATAATAACTGTTTTAAAAGGCTGTCTTACTTTAGCATAGCTGTAATAGATTAGTGACTGTTATGATCTATTTTAGTTGTTAATAAAATTAATTTGGTTCATATTAACACATCCAGACTTAGAGGTTCTTATTCCACTAGAGATATTCTAACATCTTAAATTAATAAATAAATAAATGAATTACTCTATTCATCCCTCACCGGGGAAATTTGTTTGCTGCACTCCTTACACCGCAGCAGGCTGCCCTTCAACGGCGCCAATGGTGGGAGAAGCGGGGGTTAGGTGTCTTCTCCAAGGACCCTAGACGTGCTCTCTGTGGGATGCGAACCCGCGACCTTCCGGTCCGCGGGCGAACGCTCTAACCACGCGGCCACTGTCTCCACTAAATTTCACAGAGCTTACAAAGCTCTGTGAAATTTGCCTAAGTGGTTTTGGAATAATGAGTGTTTAAAAATGCCAAGTCTCAATGTAATATACTGTAGCTGATAGAATTGTGACCCTTATGGTCAACATTTGTGTGGTGTGAGGCCTTTTAGGCCTGCTTGTTTGTTTTTTTTTCTCCCCCAAAACTCACAGGTGCTGGATGGCTTCTAACGGGAGGATTGGCTGATTGCTCCCAGCTGCACAGACTTACCGGTGGCTATAAAAGACCTGGTGTCACCCACAGTCTCTGTCAGGTCTTCAACGATTCTAGTGGTAAACTGACCACCTCTAAGCTGAGTCAAATTTTGATATCAGACTAATTTTCTTATTCTCCTCACAGGAACCTTCAGCCCTTCCTCTTGGCCATCCAGCACTGCCTGAAGCCGTTATCTCTCTGCTGTGGATTCCTTTGTTCAACACTTAATAAACTGTTAAACTTGCATTTGGATCCTCCTCATTCCCTCTCCTACACAACAGAAGACCTGACCAGAATGGATCCAGCGGGTTCTGCATCACCCTCAGTGTCAGAGATTCTGACCCGACAAGGAATATTCCTGGGACAACAACAACAGGCCATAAAGGCCCTTATGGACGAAAATACTCAATTAAAAACACAGTTACAGGCTTTAACAGACAAAGTAAATAATCTAAGTTCTCTTTTTCTGTCCACAGCCTCGGCACCTCCTTCAGCTATGCCCAGCCCACTCATGGACCACCATATTACGGACCCGGAACCTTTCCATGGAACCCTGGGGAAATGTCGTGGGTTCCTCTTGCAGTGTTCAAATGTCTTTGCTCTAAGACCGCGGACCTTCGAATCAGACAAAGTTAAGAATTTGTACATTGTGGGTCTTCTTCGGGGCAGGGCACTGGAGTGGGCCGAGGCCGAAGACGCGGCAGCCCCCCTGGCTGATCGCTCAACATCTGATTTTCTGAGTTTATTCAGAACCATGTTCGAGGTGCCGGACCGGGCTGGAGATGCCTCCCAGCATCTACTCCACCTTTCCCAGGGAACTCTATCTGTGGCGGAGTTCTCCATCTCATTCCGGACCCTAGCAGTAGAGGCTGGCTGGGGACAGAAGGCACTAAGAGGGGTGTTCCTAAATGCCCTGAATGATCCTCTGAAGGATGAGCTAGCTGGCAGGGGGACCCCATCCACATTGGAGGATCTCATTTCGCTGGCAATACAGTTAGACAACCGTCAAAGAGAGAAACGATATGAAAATACCACCCGGGCCCTACACCCTACTCCAGTTCACAGCCATCGACAGCCTTCCTCGGTCTGCCCCCCACCTAGGGCATTTGCATCTGTTCCACAAGAGGCTGAGCAGCCTTCCACAGAACCAATGCAGTTGGGACAGATGCATCTAACCAAAAAGGAAAGAGAGGTTAGACTAAAAGAAGGGAGGTGTCTCTATTGCGGGTCGAGAAGTCACTTACTCTAAGCTTGCCCTTGTCGCCCAAAAGACGGGGCCCACCGGTAGACCTAGGGTTACGGGTGGGCACAACTAGATGTCATGGTACCCCTAGGCTTATGATTCTTGTGACACTAACCTCTGGTTGTTCCTCTTCTTTTCCGGTCGAAGCGTTGGTGGATTCCGGGGCCGACGGCAACTTCATCGACGCAGATTTTCTCCGTCAGTGTGGATTCCAGTCCCAACCACTCGGAGAACCCATTAATGCGATCGATGGACACGTTATCACCAGGGTGACCCACCAGTCCTCCCCGTTGGAGATGGTGGTATCGGGTAATCACCGTGAGCACCTTTCGTTTAACGTTATTTCTTCACCCGGCTCACCCCTTGTGTTAGGTTTCCCCTGGCTTAGGTTGCACAATCCACAGGTCGACTGGCAAAACCGGCGTATCGTCGGGTGGAGCAGTCAGTGCCATGCAACTTGCCTCCAATCTGCCGTGACAACCATCTCTTCCGACACGGTAGGCTCAATCGACCCGGTGGACGTTGCGTCTATCCCGGCAGAGTATCATGACCTCAAAGAGGTCTTCAGTAAGGAGAGGGCACAATCTCTCCCGCCTCATCGGCCATATGATTGCGCCATCGACCTCCTCCCTGGGGCAACCTTACCCGCCAGTCGCCTGTACAATCTGTCTGCTCCAGAGAGGGGGGCGATGGAGAAGTACATCAATGAGTCCCTGGCGTCGGGGCTTATCCGCCCTTCCTCGGCACCCATAGCAGCGGGGTCCTTTTTTGTGGGTAAGAAGGATGGTTCCCTCCGTCCGTGCGTCGATTATCGGGGTCTTAATAACATCACCGTTCGCAACAAATACCCGTTGCCCCTCATTAATTCGGCGTTCGAGCTACTTCAGGGAGCCCGGGTCTTTACAAAACTCGATCTGCGTTGCGCCTACCATCTCGTCCGAATGCGGGAGGGGGACGAGTGGAAGACGGCGTTCAACACCCACCTGGGCCAATTCGAATACTTGGTCATGCCTTTCGGGTTAACTAACGCTCCCGCAGTCTTCCAGGCATTCATTAACGATGTGCTCCGTGACTTCCTTAATCGTTTTGTCTTTGTTTATCTGGACGACATTCTTATTTTTTCGCCCACTGTTGAGGAGCACATCGTCCATGTCCGTGCGGTACTCCAGCGACTCCTTGAGAATCGTCTGTTTGTAAAGGCTGAGAAGTGCGAGTTCCATTCTCAGTCCGTCAACTTCCTTGGTTTTATTGTACACGCTGGGCAGGTTTGCCCGGACCCCGAAAAAGTTAGCGCGGTGGCTGAGTGGCCTCGACCCAACACCCGTCGCAAACTACAACAATTTCTGGGTTTCGCAAATTTTTACAGGCGTTTCATTCGCAATTACAGTCAGGTAGCTCTTCCCCTAACCCAGCTTACTTCCACTGCCAGACCGTTCGTTTGGTCTCCCCAAGCAGAGGGTGCATTCACTGAGCTTAAAAAGAGGTTTACCTCGGCCCCCGTTCTGGTCCAGCCCGACCCCTTGAGGCAGTTTATTGTGGAGGTGGACGCCTCGGATTCAGGGGTGGGTGCTGTGCTGTCCCAATACCATCAGGAGGATGGCAAACTCCATCCCTGTGCCTTTTTCTCTAAGCGTCTCTCTGCAGCTGAACAAAACTACGATGTGGGGAATAGAGAACTGCTCGCAGTCAAACTGGCACTCGAGGAATGGAGGCACTGGCTCGAGGGCGCAGAACACCCATTCGTGGTCTGGACAGACCACAAAAACCTCGCTTACATCCAAGCAGCTAAGAGACTCAACTCTCGACAGGCCCGGTGGCAGCTGTTCTTTACACGCTTTAATTTTACCCTCACTTACAGGCCGGGCAACCGCAATACCAAACCTGACGCCCTCTCCCGCCTGCATGATGGTCATCAGTCCAGATCGGAGCCGGAGCCCATTCTACCCCCCTCCTGCGTCATTGGGGCAATCACTTGGGAGATCGAGACTGCAATAAGGGATGGTCTGCAGCATGATCCGGACCCAGGTACTGGCCCAGCTAACCGTTCGTATGTGCCATCCTCTGCCCGCTCCCAGGTTCTCCTATGGGCACATGCATCCCGGTGGTCCTGTCACCCTGGGATTCGCCGTACAATGGCGCTTCTTCAGCGGCGGTTCTGGTGGCCAACGATGGAGGCAGACACTAGGAATTTTGTCGCTGCCTGTTCTGCCTGTTCCCGGGGCAAGGTCCCTCATCGTCCTCCTGCGGGGCTGCTCCATCCCCTACCGGTTCCCAGTCGTCCCTGGTCCCATATCGCACTGGACTTTGTGACCGGACTCCCTCCCTCAGAAGGTAACACTGTTGTGGTCACGATTGTGGACCGATTCTCCAAAGCTGTACATCTGGTGCCTCTTCCTAAACTCCCTTCAGCCTTGGAGACTGCCCAGCTCATGGTGACCCATGTGTTCCGTCTGCATGGTATCCCTCTGGACATAGTCTCTGACCGGGGTCCGCAATTCACATCAGCTGTTTGGAAGTCCTTCTGTAAGGCGCTGGGGGCTTCCGTCAGCTTGTCATCTGGCTTCCACCCCCAATCCAACGGCCAGTCGGAGCGGGCTAACCAACACCTGGAATCCACATTACGGTGCGTGTTGGCCTCTGCCCAGTCCACGTGGTCGTCTCATCTCCCGTGGATTGAGTATGCCCATAATTCCCAAGTTAGTTCCTCCACAGGATTGTCCCCGTTCGAGGCTTCTCTGGGTTACCAACCCCCATTGTTCCCGGATCAGGAACAAGAGCTGGCCGTCCCTTCGGTGCAGCTCCATATCAGACGGTGTCGTCGGATCTGGAGGAAAACTAGGAGGGCCCTCCAACAGGCCTGCGGCCGGGCTCGGCGCCAAGCTAATCGCCACCGTCAGCCAGCCCCAGCATATCAGGTTGGTCAGTCTGTCCTTCTGTCTACCAGGAACATTCCCCTCAGGGCAGAGTCTCGCAAGCTTTCACCCCGCTTCATTGGCCCTTTCCGGATCCTGCGGCTGGTCAACCCGGTCTCGGTAAAGCTCGCCCTGCCCTCTTCCATGAAGGTACATCCTGTGTTCCACGTCTCTCAGATCAAACCGGTTTCTACCAGTCCCCTCCAGCCTCCTTCTGCTCCCCCTCCACCTCCTCGCCTTGTCGACGGCTCGGATGCGTACACGGTCAACCGTCTTTTGGATGTTCGTCGCCGAGGTCGGGGTCTACAGTACCTCGTGGACTGGGAGGGTTATGGCCCGGAGGAACGGTGCTGGGTGCCCCGTTCAGCGATCCTGGACCCTGGCTTGGTCCGGGACTTTCACCGCCGCTTTCCGGACAGGCCTGGTGGTCCGCCAGGTGGCGTCCGTGGAGTGGGGGGTACTGTGGTGTGAGGCCTTTTAGGCCTGCTTGTTTGTTTTTTTTTCTCCCCCAAAACTCACAGGTGCTGGATGGCTTCTAACGAGAGGATTGGCTGATTGCTCCCAGCTGCACAGACTTACCGGTGGCTATAAAAGACCTGGTGTCACCCACAGTCTCTGTCAGGTCTTCAACGATTCTAGTGGTAAACTGACCACCTCTAAGCTGAGTCAAATTTTGATATCAGACTAATTTTCTTATTCTCCTCACAGGAACCTTCAGCCCTTCCTCTTGGCCATCCAGCACTGCCTGAAGCCGTTATCTCTCTGCTGTGGATTCCTTTGTTCAACACTTAATAAACTGTTAAACCTGCATTTGGATCCTCCTCATTCCCTCTCCTACACAACAATTTGTGATTAATGAAATAATTTTGTTACATATTAACAGATACAGACCTGGATGTCCTTATTTTACTAAAGGTATTCTAACATCTTAAAGAGAACTGTAAAATTTGTCTGTAAGATTTTGGAGGAATTAGTGTTTAAAAATGTCAAGTCTTACTGTAACATAGCTGTGATAGAATTGTAACCATTATAGTAAACTTTAATTATCAATAAAAACCTAGACCTGGATGTCCTTATTCTACTAAAAAACAACAGTCCACAATAACCAAGAGTTATATATGAGATAATCTGATGATACCATGGCAATACTGTTGATAGAGAGCCAGGGACATAGCAGATGGGAAACAGTGTGATAGAGTGTGTACATGTCAGTGTGTGTAAAAGTTGGTAAAAGTAGAACTTTGTTACATTTTTTATCTAAAATAAGCCCTCATATTATTTCTTTAACATTTGAAACACATAAAATGTAATAAACCATGTCACTGATAGCCTTCAATGTGTCACATTCATTACATAAGGCCACTTTCCATATATATTTTTTTATGTTTGATTTCAATTGATTTTAATCATAATTTGATTTTATCAGAGCGAGCTGAACAGGTCTGAATGGTTTCCGACATTTCTGCTAAAAAGAAACAGGAGTGAAGGTGAACATTTGTCCTTGTCCACACTGTCACTAAAGAGGATCTCTTAGATAATGGGAGAGGATAAATAGCTCAGAAGAGCCGACTCAGAACTGAACAAATGTCTCATTGGGTTTGTTTGCAGAGCTCTTTACATAATAAAGGAGGTGTGTGTGGGTTAGACCGTATCACAATGATATTACTCACCCCAATGATATCTCTCTACTGAACCTTGACCACATATTTCATTGTAGATAAAAACCTGCATCTTAAAGTTTTTGGATGTGCGTGGTTTTCACATAAATCTGATGATGACGTGCTTCATCAGTCAGAAACAAAACTAACAATGCAGGAGGAAGGCCGAAGCCGACCAGTCACTCCAAATCATCAGTAATAAGATTTATTTAAAATCATGTCACTTTATCCAAAATAAAATGACAAATTCATCAGTTTTAATCCCATGAGGACAATCAATCCACAGTTTGCATGAATAAAACCCATTTAAATACCTATCTATGCTGCCAGACTGATTCAGACTGTACGTATGGTGACAATAACGTATTTCAATTCTAACATGAACTAAGAGAAAAGTAAAGAAAAAAAGAAGTTGATTTTACTGCAAAAAGTTATTTTAAAAATTGACCTTCTGACACGTTTAATTAAATTACATTAGTCCTTTTTGTCATTTAATAAACTTTGTTCCATTTAGTTGATATTTGAGATGTTTTAACAAACCTTTCTTAATATGAGAAATTAATGAACACAGTTCAGCTGGAGCCACGAGCCAAAGACGAAGAAAAGAAAAGGTTGTTTATTCCCTCAACAAGCAAATTATAGTCATTGCAACAACAGTGGAAGTTCGAGATTCACAAATATAGGCTTTCTTTATAAGCAAAAAAAAAGCAGCAAAAATGAGTAACTGTGGGCAGTTTCATCAAAATACCTTCAGTGGTTTGGGAGATGCTGCATTAGCAAAAATTTGAGAAATTGACCTTTAGTCTCATCATCCTGAAAACATAATCAGTTCATCTACAGTTGGTACTGAGTAACAGAATACTCATTTGAAAGAGATTTCAAAGCACTATTTTTTAGAGGGACCATTTTTCTTCAAATGAGAATCCTCAAGAGTACTTTCTGACTTTTAGAGCTCACATGAGCTCTAAAACATTTATGCCGGGGCCCGGCTGAGTGAAGGCAAGAGGCAGGGTAAACCCAGAAAAGGTTGCCAGTCTGCCACGGGGCCACACACACATTCATTCTTAGGGGCAATTTCATAGTGGCCTCCATGTTCTTGAAGGGAGGGAGGAAACAGGAATACCTGGAGAAAACCCACACTTACACGGGGAGAGCATGCAAACTCCACACAGAAAGGACAGCGTTCTGAGGTTCTTATGAACAATTTTGAATGTCACAGCTGTACACACAAGAGTCTTTTTCACCACTGGATTGAGCAAAGGTGTTTATTGTGATGTTTTCTTTTGTGATTAAGCTAGTTTTTCTTAAAATAATGTCATATGGGGGGGAGACGGTGGCTCAGTGGTTAGAGCATTCGCCTGCGGACAGCAAGTCAACCGGAAGTTCGTAAGTTCGCATCTCACTGAGTGAACGTCTAGGGTCCTTGGAGAATGGTGAACGGTCTTTTCAGCCACAGAGATTTCAGCCACGGACATTTGAGCCAAAAAACTGCAACCTAAGATATTTGAGCCACCGTGACTAGGCTATTTGAGCCATGGGATAAAAATGACAAAAAGCAATTATTTTCTGAAGTGCAACTGTTTATTTACAATAAAGTTTTACATAAACTATCACAATTTTTTAAAAGATCACAATTTTTTACATAAATACTCCATTTCTCTGGAAACGAACTGGCCTGATGACTCCAGGTCTGGTGTTGGAGGGGACGTCGCGACGATGGCGGAGCTGGCCTGAAGCGTAGGTTGAGTCAAAGTACACAACAATTTTTTACATAAAATATCACAATTTTTTAAAATATCACAATTTTGTACATAAAATAGTTTTTTGGTCTAATTGTCCGTGGCTGAAATGTCCGAGATTCGTGGCCCGCTTGGCTCAAATATCCTAGGTTGCAGTTTTTTGGCTCAAATGTCCGTGGCTGAAATGTCCTAGATTCTTGGAGAAGACACTTAACCCGCCTGATACTCCCCCATTGGCGTCGTCATGGGCAGCCTGCTGCGGTGTAGAAGTGCAGCACAAAATTTCCCCAGAAAGGGATGAACAGAGTAAAATATATATATATATATATATATTGTGAGATGGTTTCACAACCATAAAATACCGGTAGTTATTAAGGGTCTAATTGACGCAGGCTTTTATAGTACTCCTACTTAATTTAAAATGCAAAGCTTGTAGACACAACTGCTGTGATGCTGAGCTAGAAAATTCTATTTAATACTGAAAGCCTACGTATAAAACGGATGGTCCACTACTGCTGTAGTGTGGTCCTCGTTTCCTACAAGACCGTGCGTTATGTTTAGGTTGACAAACTCGCCAAACTGTCTGTTTACCGGATTTTTAAATGGAATCAGATCAGTGGAAAAAATGCTGACGTCAGCATAAAATTTGTGATGAAGTGGAGAGAAAACAGAAGTCACAACCGTTTCTATTTTCATTTTTTTATGTACGTGTTTGTCAAAGCTACCTGATCATAAACACATATAGTCAGTGGATTGTGAGATGCATAGACGCTTCATGGCTAAGCTGGGTTGGTCCTGTTCTTCCTGTCTCCATCCAGGATGAACAAGCATGTGAATTGAAGCAACATTGAGATTAAAAACAGACAGATGCTTCCAGCTTTGACAACATAACTGATGAGAAGTAAACCTGCACACACACATTTTTTATGAATGACATCTTCATTTTGCTATTGATTCCTCAAAGAATAACCAAGACACCTCTAACTAAGACGTTTGAAGCTCTGCTGAAGCATGCACTTCCATCTAATCCATCCTGAAGGCTTCAGACCTGAATTAGAAAACGACTGCACACACGTTTCTCCGGGGAAGAGTAGACACACCGGTCGGGCTTTGCTCTGAGACTTCCCATCCAGATAATGACTTTACATTATTATTTTCATCCTACTCGCAGCCAGGGAAGAAACTGTGATTGAATCCAAATCAATCTGTCAGACGGCCGGGCTTGAAAAGCTGATTGTGTTTTAGCAACACACAGTGGAGAGCCGGATTCATTTCCCCGCCATAATCACAACCTTGCAAATCTCAGTGAACGCACAGAGAAATCCAGTTCGGGAGTGGATTTCCATTCAATCACACTTTAATTAGATCTCCAGCCTCTAACTGACTTTCTCATTTTTCAATTAGTGATCAACAATGGATTTTTTTTTATGTTTCCTGAGAGGAAATCTCATCGAGAGCTGCTAATGTAACAAAGTAAGGCACCGTGAGAAGAAAGGAATGAATGGATTAACAAATGCATGAATAAATAAATCAACTAGCAAATAACACAATACGGTCTTTATTATTTGTTTCACAGTTCGCTATATCATCCAATGTTGTGCTAAAATTTATCATTGACAATCCGAAACGCTGGCATAAAATCTGAGGGGAGGCGATAGCTCAGTGGTACAATGTTCGCCATTGGACCCCAAGTTTGCAGAATCGAATCCCACTGAGCTCATGTGTAGGTGTGCTAGTGGAAGACACCTAACCCCCGTTTCTCCCACCATTGGTGCCGTCCTGGCAGCCTGTTTGTGGTGTAATGCAGCACACAAATTAACCCGTTGAGGGATAAGTAAAGTAAATTTTCGCAATAAAGTAAATTGATTCCAACATGCAGGGTTAGGGTTAACCCTAACCCGTTTTCTGAAGGCATTTGAATTCAAGTTTCCACTCAGGTTTAATTCTGTAAACAGTCGAGTGCTTCTACAGTCCTTTATTGACTAACGACTTTCTCATTTGTTTGGAACCCAAAAATATGTAATGATCCCCTCTCCTGCCGCCAGAGGGATCCCTGGATGTTTCTCATCACCCTGATTAGGGACACCTGAGATTGATTCCTGATGCCACACATCTGTGGACCCTGCCATCTAATTAAAGGCAATCACCCCAGACTAGTGTCAGGTCATACCATCTGTTCCAGCCAGGTCTCCCTGGTCGCCTGATCAAGAACACATTCTGACAGTAACCTTTTACCATGCCAATGAAACTTTGTTTTTCTTTTCATAGTATTAATGGACTGCCAAATTCAAATAAACAATGTCTTCTGTCTGCAAATGGGTCCTCCTCTTTCCACCTGTACACCGCTTCTTGACAAAATATTTCCAAACTGCAAAAGTTGCGACAATGCAAGAGTGTTGTCATTTTCATGGCTATGTTGAAATTGATATTGTAGATTCCACATGGTATTACTTTACTGCCCGATCCCCATTTTGCTTTGACAGAAACAAACTTGATGTACCTCCTTTATTTTCAGTGAGCGATGGGCCGTACAGCCACCTGGCATCGCTCATCGACTCTGGTTGGCTGAATGTATGACTCACAAAACATCTCAGAATCATCAACAGGTGTTAATTATCATGTGATGAAGGATAACCAAGTACTAGTTAAACAAACAAACACAAGCTGTTCTTAAAGATGGGCTGTTGTGCTTTGGGGGGGAGTACTTCTTTTTTCATACCAATAGATGGTCCCCTTTGCTAGCTCAGCAATACTTGCTGAAAAAAGCTTAAAAGTCCCCCTCCTCTCGCTCCCAGCTTAGCCACATGCATGTTGATGTAAATCAAATATAGTGTAAAGTTCATCAAGTTAAAAAATCGCACGGGACTCTCCATTGAGACCAAACTTTAACAGAGCGTGTCCACAAAAAAGAGATCCGGCTTAAGTTAGAATGAGGGGACTGGTAGAGAACAAAATCCATGGCCAAGAACAACCTGGCGTTTGACTACTGCCTGAAAGCTTGATGAAAACAACTCTCAAATTCCTCAAACATCCATAAATGTTTGAGGTAACAGTCCTGGTTTTACTTCAGGTGTGTTTTTTGCTGTGAGACTAAACTTGATTTATCATACCGTCACCCTTTACCCCAGTTTTGCAGTAATTCCCAGAAAGAATTTGCAGGATTTCCCAGTTTAGAAAGAAAACAGGTCGGCTGTTCAGATGAAAGTGAAACCTCAGCTGCATAAAACCTGCACCTGGGTCAGTGGAGCCTCCTCCAGTTGGACCATTCAGAGCAGGGCAGCTCCTCGGAGACCGCAGGGCCAATTACAGCACACACTAATTCATAGCAAGCCGGTAATGAAGTCCCAAATCTCATCAGCTTCAATTAAACGGAATGGATAAAGAGGGAGTCGAGGAGAAAACGGGAGAAAAAAATACAGATATTTAGGATTATTTTGATTGTAAAGTTCAGAATGTTTAATTAAATCTACAACATGATTCTGTAAAAGTTCCTCTTTTTTTTTTTCTTTATGTTTCTGTGATTAGCCGTGGGAGGTGTTGCTGGTCCGGTGGGTGGTAATGAAGGAAATGTGGAATATATCTTGTGATGGGGTGTTGCTGTCTCTTTGTGGTGAACCTCCCACAGTGACTAATACATGCTTAACAACCCCCCACATGGCTGGTGGGGTAGCAGCGCAAAGGGAAGAGCAATAATTTTAATTGGATTACCGAACACTGGGGTTATTTCCAGGCTGTTGACAGAACAGACTTCTCACTTACCCCGCTCTACATTCAAGGACATGCAGACGGATTATGATCTCAGAATGGACTAAAACTATGCTAATATACAAGTGTAGCAAGAGGATGTGTGATTCCAAAGCAGGGAGCTAGATAAACCCCTCATTAGTCTGTTTGCATTTTTGTGTTTGGAGAAGGCTTTGGCCTACAGGGGATTGAGGAGCGGACTCAGGTGGTGTGAGCTCCTCTGGGAATAACACGTTCTACAATAACACAATTTAAATGTTTTGTCTGGGACGGCAAAGCCAGTGATTATCCTAAATTCTAAAGGCCAATATTGGTAATTCCTGAGGGATGTTGTGCATTTCAAGCCAAAAAAAAATCAGCTTTCTGACCCTCGGAATCAGAATTCTTTCTTTATTAATCCCTCTAAGGACAGTTCAAGCCAATGCAAACACCTGGTCCAAAAAAAAACACAGACGGCAAACACAATGACACAAATGTAGGAAGCAGAAAGAGATAAAAACAAGAATGAAATATAAAAAGTATATTAAAAAGACCTCATTAAGAGTTAAAAATTTAATCACAAAAGACACTGTTTTGATCAGAGGAATGGATGGAGAGGATGGACAGGGTCGAGAGAAACCAAATGGGGTGGTTCGGGCATCTGGTCAGGATGCCTGCCGAGGGCCTCGCTGGTGAGGTGTTTCAGGCACGTCCCACCGGAGCTCCTCCCGGATGGCAGAGCTCGTTACTTGATCTCTGAGAGAGAGCCCAGCCACCATGCACAGGAAGCTCATTTCGACCACTTGTATCTGCGATCTCATTCTTTCGGTCACCACCCAGACTGGTAACTACAGGTGAGGGTTGGAATGTAAATTGATTAGTAAATCAAAATGATTTGGATTAATAATATGAGTTTATGAACGTTTTTCATGAAGTACGCCATCCAGCACTGGGAGATATCTTTTTTCATTTTTTTACTCACTCTATTCGTCCCTCACCGGGAAAATATGTGTGCTGCACTTCTACACCGCAGTAGGCTGCCACGACAGCACCAATGATGGGAGAAACGGGGGTTAGGTGTCTTCTCCAAGGACCCTAGACGTGCACTCAATGGGATGTGAATCCGCAAACTTCCGGTTAACTTTCGGTCCGCAGGCAAACACTCTAACCACTGAGCCACCGTCTCCCCAATATAATCCTGTATCCTAGTGAGTTCCTAATAACTCCAGTCATAACAGTCAGGAGTCGTTAAAGAGCAGGGAAATGCCGTTTCCAAGAAGCAAATGGAGCAAACTTCTATTTTAAAGCAGAAATGATATTAAAGTAAGACTAGTTCATCAGATATTCTCTATTGGACCATTTCGTTTTCCTTCAGGGGGCCATTTAAGACTTGCTTTGTTTAGAGATATTGCATGGCATCATTCATAGACAGTAATTATATTCCACCAGTATAACATGACGGTAATCCTGGAAGGAGTGATGGCCATGTGTCCCGGGCATATCTGTCTCTACACACATATTCCCACATGGTCTAGTTAGATGCTGGGAAATTGCCTTCCAGAACCTATTGCAAATAACCATAATAAGGCGGAGGAGATGGATAACTTTGGTGGAACCGAGGGTTCGAACTGTAAACAAAGTCGTATATTACCGTAATGTTACTAAGCGGGATTACTCCACCATACTAAACAGAAATAAGCTGGGGTTGTTCAAGGGTGAACGCAGCTGTTCAACTTAAAAATGGTCCAAATGTGATCAGCAGGGTGGTTAGGGTATTTTATATTTCCATTAAAAGTTTTTTAAACACACATTAAACTAAGTTTTTTTATTTTTAATTTAGTCCTATTTTATTACCCTGTCCACAGAATGAGGAGGAGACATCAGGCACTCGAGCTGTCTCTATGTCTGTCTGTCTATGCGTCTCAACTGCTTCAAACCACCTGAAGAAATTTTAATTAAACTGCCCACAATTACTCAGTACCGATTATAAATGATCTGATAAGGTTTTTAGGGTCTAGCGTCACAAAAGTTGGTCACAAATGCTTATGAGCACAATGGCCACAGTTACAATATTCAAGACCAACTATAGTTGAACTGAGAAAGTGTGTGATGCAGACCAGGTACAGATGTTTCTATAGATGTTTTGTTATTCAACAACGTGCAGAATCAACTGTTAATGTTAGACGTTAATGTAGACGTTGAGGCTGTGCTGCAGTTTATAAAACCTTATTTTGTGAGCAGTGAAAAACTGCATGTAAAAATTCTAGACAGAACGTCATGGTTCATTTCCTAAACTTTTTATTTCAGTGACTTTAAAATCTTTATTTGTGTGACGACAAAATTAGTCTCATGTTGTTACAGCATGAATGGTTAAAAAAAAAACCAAAAAAACCCAACTTTTTTTTTTTTAATAGTTTTTATAGTTTCTGTCATGAGAACTATCTTTATGTGACTGTACCACTGGTTAGGATCAGGCAGGGAGTGCCAGGGAAGCAGAGGCACAAACCATAAAACCAGTTTTAACATTTGTTAAAATACATTGTATTTTACACTGTATCCGCAACAGACTGGGTACATTTTGGGGTGTACCCTGCCGTTCGCCTCGAATCAGCCGGGATGGGCTCCGGGTACCCCATAAGGGATAGACGGTTAAGAAAGTGACTGTCTGACTGACTGACTAAAATACATTAAAATAGCGGCCCTCAAACTAGTACACATGTTGGGGTTTAGCCCACAGGCACCTCCTCATTCCAGTCCACAGCCTTTATTAGGCCCACTTGTAATCCTAGATCCACCTATGATGGGCTCACTAGTCATCCTGGGTCTCCCTTTATGGGCCCATTTGTCTTCCCGGGTCTTTACAGGCCCACTCGTCTGGACTACCAACTGCGGGAACCTTCTTGCCCGGTGGAATCCCTATAGGACACCCCGTGTCTCTTTTTAAGGAGAGCCCTCACCACACTGTGATGTGCAGGCTGACACACCACCACACCAGCGGCTCATAGTTCAACAAGAGGGCTCCCCACTGTGTGTCTCTTGCTGCTCTGTGGTCTGCCTCTCCTCTGCCCCCAGCTCCCTCTCATAACGCAATCGAGACTGCAGCACTTTTTAGTAGCAGGGGAAGTAAATTAAATAATTAATACATTTAAAACTATAAAATCCACACTTATTAAGACATTAACAGAAATAAATGGAGTTTGAACAATGATTATTGATATAAACACAGAGCTGGTAAGTGATGGTATTTGAGGGCATCAGCAAATATTCTGTTTGTTTTGTATAAAGTTTGCTCTTTTTGCTGATCTGTTCAAAGCTTGTTATTGCTCCCGGTTGTTGTGCATGGATAGTGGACTCATAAAAAAACAAAGAAAGAAGCTCCTATTCTCTGCACACTGCTGAGATTTCCGTTATTTCCTCATCCGACTTCCCAGCTGGATGGGTTTCTGCACTTTTAGAGCTGAAAAGCTCCACTTCTCATTTCTGCATAAGTGCCATCATCTACAAATCGCCTCATGAGATGTGTGGTGATTCATGCAATCAGTACCGACAATTATGTTCAAAGAATCCGTGACCTCTAATGGTCATGAATCTAAGTGCATGTGGAGGGTAAAAATAACTTCCATTATGGTGACACTGATGATGTATGAAAAATACAACTAAATAGTTGGATTCCTGTCAACAATTAAAGCACTTTTCTTTTCATCATGAACTCTTAGTTTGTTAAAGCAAATCCTGGTATATCCTGCTTTAGAGTCTGTACCCCTGGGGGTATTTCTACCTCATGCTAAGATTAAGACTGCTGACATGCTTGTTATTAAAGAGGGGTTCATGCAAAATATACTTTTTCTATGTTTCTACCATGTTTGAAACATATTTCCACATCAAAAACAATCTTTCACTGGTTTTCCATTTCACTCGTGCATATTTGAGAAATCTGCCATCTCTCTTCAGTCCAGGACTCTGATCCCACTGCCAGACATGCCACCCGTCACCCGTAATTAAGACCTATCTCACACTCACCTGCCAAGGCTAATAAAACTCCTGTATGATGAACACTCTAGTCCATTCCATGAACATGATTAGGTATTATGAGGCTAAGCACATGGCATCTCCTGCTGCAGCTGTGACTCTGAAAGCCGCTGCTAGCGATCTGCATGGTCTATTGCCAGCATTGTTTTTCGGTGAACGTATGGAAGAAGTCGGACATCTGGGAACAATGGTTATGTGATGGCTAATGTGCGTGAGCCGCAAAACATAACAAGCGGTACACGGGTGTATTCCTGGTGGTAATTCCATTTCGTACTAATACATAACGCTAGGTGGTAACACACGTAAGACGCACAATTTTCTAGCTGCTTTCTCATGTTTTGAACAGTTTGTTTTACACCAACAGGCATGGCGGGTGTTTTTTATTGGCGGATGTAGCGTCATGCCGACTTCCATACAACCATACTTGTATGTAATTGTGAATAAAATTCAGAATTTTACATATTGATATTAATCTATGGTGACATTTGTCTAAATTTTTAGCAAACTAGTATAAAAAGTTTCAGTATGCAAAAAGCCCAATTGAAATTTAAACATTAAATGGTACCCCATTGCCCGCCTCCTCCCTTTCCATCCACCAGGATGCCCCTGTAGCTCCTCCTCCTTTTGGCCCCACTTCCTCAAATCCCAAAATCTCCCGTTTTGAGAAGCAAAAAACAGGGAGATCTGCATTGGTCGTTAGGTTGTTCTTAGCCACTGACTTTGTTCTCTGCCACACCCACATTCTGAAAAACTTTTGCGTTTATTTATATATGCTATAAAATAAACGTAATTAAACAGCACAAAAGAACTTATTTACTATTTATTTGGAGAATAAGTTACATGTTTCTGTGTTTTTTTAACGATGCTCTTTCTTCTTCTTCTTCTTTCGGCATTTCCATTCAGGGGTCGCCATCGCAAGTCAGTTTCTTCCATCTAACCCTATCTGCTGTATCCTCTTTGGTCACACCAACTATCTTCATGTCTTCCTTCACTGTAACCATGAACCTCCTCTTTGGTCTTCCTCTAGGCCTCTTTCCTGGTGGTTCCAAATCCAGCATCCTTCTTCTGATGTACTCTCTCTCTCTCCTCTGTACATGTCCAAACCATCTCAGTCTGGCTTCTCTGACTTTATCTCCAAAACCTCTAACATGTGCTGTTCCTCTGATGTACTCATTTCTGATCCTGTCCATCCTGGTCACTCCCAGAGAGATCCTCAGCATCTGCATCTCTGCTACCTCCATCTCTGCTTCCTGCCTTTTCTTCAGTGCTACTGTTTCTAGACCAAACAACATGGCCGGTCTCATCACGGTTTTGTACACTTTCCCTTTCATTCTAGCTGAAACTCTTCTGTCACACATCACACCTGATACTTTCCTCCACCCGTTCCAGCCTGCCTGAACACGCTTCTTCACCTCTTTTCCACACTCTCCATTGCTCTGGACTGTTGATCCTAGATACTGGGATCAGCTCTTTAGTGTTTTTAAATGATCACTTTGAAGATTATTTAAAACATATCATTAGCAATGAATGTGTGGTGTATCACTAACTTAGGGTGTACATGTGTTTCCCACATTGATGCAAATTTATCATTTTACAGATTCTAACTGATTACTTGAATTTTCTTCCCTCCTAGAAACACTTGAGGCTTGAAATGTTTCCACGGTTTGTTCCAAATAAGGTCCCAACAATCCTAACTTAACGCAGAAAGGTCATGGAGTTACTGCCCACAGCTTTGAATAGATCACACCCTGCTTTCAGCTATCTGACCTTTAAAAAATGAGGAGGAGGTCCGGAGCATGAGATAGGAATGCTTACACTACTTTATTTAAAAAAAAGTATTTGCTTTAGTGCTCATGTTGTTGAGGATCTCGTCAAGGTGGGTCTCTGATTTAAATGGGATACATCTGCATTGAGTCGGTAAAATTCATTTTCCTGTCAGTTTCCGTCTAATCTACCAGTCATTGTCACAGAGTGGGAGGAACGCCAAGAGACAAAAAGAATGAACAAATATTAATGAGCTGTTACACTGAGAAACAACTGGTGTGTGAGCTCCCTGATGGCATCTCTACTTTCTTAATGACACATGCAATTAGAAACTTTCTATTAAAACAGAAGCTGTAGCCATGTTTCCAAAATGCTTCGACCCCTCATGCACGGCTAATGTACAGTATATACCCTACACACGTACCCTCACACACACGTACAGTATGTAACAATATGTAAACTTCCCAATAGAATATCCCAGTAGCATCCTCTTGATACAATATTCATCACAATATGATGTGGAGGATCATCATATTATGAAACACAAGTGTTAGGTTTTTTTTTTTTATTAACACTGCTTTATTTTCTATTTTTTTATGTTTTTTATTTAAAAAAATTGTTGAAAGTTTTTGGCAACAAAAAAACTTTAAAAAAAAATGTGTTAGTCTTTATGTTGTTCGTCTGGCCTGTTTTAGAAGAATTTCACTCGAGTACATGTTCGTAATAAAACTGAATCAATCATTGGTTCTTTTATCGCCCTATTTTGCATCTATGAATGTATATGCAAGGCATGGGCAAACTACCGCCCGTGGGCCACATGCAACCCGTTAAATGTTTTAATCTGGTCCGTCGAACATAAAAAATTTAACCTTGTTAATGTTTTATTTCCGCTGCGATTCTGATGTTTCCTCACTAGATGGCGCCCTCTAGTTATATTGGATTTGTTGAGAAACAATAACACTGCTCCCACTAAAATGTGTGTCTCCATGTTACATCAAGTGCTTGGATTCCAAACCTAGCGCCGCTAAATGCATGTTTTTAAGCACTATCGCACTAGATTTCGGACTTTGTGCTGTTTGATTTGAAATTTAACACCCTTGATGTAACATTTAGCGCTTGTTTATAATCTAACGCGCCATTCTATCGGTCTAATCTAGTGGTTACCAAAGCATGCCATCCATCTGCTCTTGTTCCAGCCCTGTGTCAAATGTTAGAACGCAATGTTGCAACGCAAACCAAAAAGTTTGCCCACCCATGGTATAACCCATCTGTACTTATTTTGCAACTTTAAAGTGTTTCTTTTTTTTAAAGTTAAGTCAGGAGCAACATGACACTGTCTAAAATAAGTGCTTGACTGTTTCTACCTTCTCAACAACATAAAAGTCCAGCCCATCCTGTCATAATGCTGCATAGGTTTTCTACAGATGTACACCTGGTCTGTTCCATGCAGCTCAGACTTCTTTACTTTGTTCAACTACTATTAAAAGTCTAATTTAAGAATATCCGTTTAGTCTTCTAAACCGTCCATCTCAAACTATGTTATTGGGGTTTGCCGAGGACCATCACGGCTGATTTCAGGCGGGCCAGGGTACACCCCAAACAGGTTACCAAGCTGATGCGGGGCCACACACACACACACACACACACTCATCACCTTGAATTTTTTTTTTCTCCTTCGGTTTTTGATTTGCCGTTTCACCCGGTTTTACATCAACAAAATGATATTTCCATTCATATTGAAAGAACATTTTTTAAACCAGTTACCATTAAAATCAACAAAGCAAGTTGGCTGCATGCCAAATAGGAAGTACTGTATATAGCTTCTGAATCCAAAAAACCTAAAAATCACCACATAAACTTTCATTGAAAAATGAGTAACAATTCCTCAGCTATCATGACAATGACATTCTGGCTCAATTATTTTAGATAAAATGCATTCTCCGTCTTCGTCATTTTGAACCCTGAAGGTTACGGTTCAAACTAAAAATTGACGGGAGAAAATTCAAATTCTTCAATAAATTATTTTAGTAAAACTATTTTAAAAAATTGAGTTTCATCTCATATTTAACACTTTAACACATTCATTTTAGTCCTGATAAAAATATTATTTATACATGCTGTTTACTTTGCGATGAAGGGAAGGTCTCCCACTCCTCCGAGCAGGATTTTCATGAGTAACCAGACACACACACGTCCCTCTCCAGGATCTTAATTAACTTCTGTTCTCCTGCGAGGACACCAGCTGAATAAATCTCAAGGACAATAGACTAGATTAATTCATTTATTTACAAAACAACCGAAGCTCATCAAATGCTAATATGGGCCCATTTCTTTCACATCGCATCTCCATTTACACCACAGGTCCACGAGCCTCCGTGGTACACACTCTGGTTGGAAGGATTTGTTTTTGTTCAACGTTTGACAACCTAAAACCACCTTGGAATATAATACTTTAATTTTAATTTGATAAAATCCTCTTTTTATTAAAGCGAATACCCGAAAGACAGAATGTACTTCTATGAAAGGAAGCCTCACCTCGTCTGACTGGAAACATTCTTTGTGTCGGCTTTGTGAACTTTAGAACTGCGTCTTTAACCAACAACAAAGTAATAAAAAAAGTTTTACACCTCTGCTCACAGAAAGGGGAGGAGGCATTGAGTATTCAGGTTGTCTGTACTTCTGTAACACTTTTGTGAATTAAATATCTCCCAAACCACATAAGGGAGTTCAATAAAACTGGCGGCTGTTACTCAGTACCAACTATAGATGAACTCATAAGTTTTCAGAGACATGTAAACACATGTTAAGATCACACGTCCTTGTAAAAACAATCTCCCACACCAATGAGTGGATTTTAAGAAACTGATTATTTGCTCAGTACCAACTATAGAGCTTCCTCCGCCGGGTGGCTGGGCTCTCACTCAGAGATCGGGTGAGGAGCTCTGCCATCCGGGAGGAGCTCGGTGTCGAGCTGCTCCTCCTCCAGGTCGAGAGGAGCCAGATGGGGTGGTTCGGGGGTCTGGTCAGGATGCCCCCCGAGCGCCTCGCGGGCGATGTGTTTTGGGCACATCCCACTGGGAGGAGACCAAGGGGCAGACCCCGGACCCGCTGGAGAGACTATGTCTCACAGCTGGCTGGGGAAAGACTTGGGATCCTTCTGGGTGAGCTGGAGGATGCAGCCGGGGTGAGAGAGGCCTGGAAGTTTGCGTGTTCGAATTCCACCCAGTTCACATCTATGGTCCTTGAGGAAGACACCGAACCCCCTGTTTCTCCTACCATTGGCGTCTAGGCAGCCTGCTGCGGTGTAATGCAGCACACAAATTTTCCCGGTGAGGGACCAATAAAGTGTACATTATTATTATTATAATTATTATAGTCAGTTTGCGATACAGAACAAACGGAATCACACTGTTGAACACCATGGTGATGACTTATTCATGTTATTCCTACACTCCCTCCCCTCTGCTCTTTTCATTTTATTTCCTTTTCACCCAGTAAAAACACACTGTTCCAATCGAAAAACCAGTTAAATCGCTTTTCAAAGACAACCACAAAGTTTTATAGGAACAAATAACTCCGTTTATAAATATGCTAATCACCTAGTCCGAAGGATTTGCTGTGGCTATGATTACATACCCCGGGGGTGTCAACCAAATAAAATGGGTAAAAATATATATATAATGCCTTCACAGTAATTTAATACTCGGCCAATCTGTTGTACCCTGTGAGCTTCAGTGGAGGTACAGTCGCTCTGTGTGCAGGAAACATCAGAGAAATGACTTGTTTTGCTCCACACAGGAAGTAGACATGGGCATGATGGAAATTGCCTCCTTCACAGACCCCTGTGAAGAGCATTTTCATATTCCCATGCCTTCATCATTTCCTTTGAAAGGCATGAAGGCTGGGAAAAGGGTTTGGGGGTGTTGGGGTTGTATTGGATCCTGCATGGCAAGGCCTGTTTGATGCGCTCACCACCATGTGTTCAGACTGATCAATGCAGTGAGAGAAGAAAGCTGTTGGCAGAGTTGTGTTGTACCCAACAATGAGATGATGGTTGGGTGAGCCAATGGGACAGGAGGTTGGTCGGGGTTAACAGCAAACAAACAAACAAAAAACAAGTCTGTGCTATTTTCTGTTTCCCAGTTTTTTTCTGTTTGGTTGACCAGCTTTGACTCAAAAAATACTCACTAATGGATCTTTTTTATCTCCATTTTAATATTAAAATAAGTTAACAGCAACAATTTCTTTCTAAGCTATAGATTGTATTTGTTATTATCTTTGTATCAGCCTCCGTAAGAAAGACACAAATGGTGAGGGGCTTTAGATAGTTGGGAAGGGCTTGGAAAAAAAGATCAACAATTTGAGACATTGTCAGAAAATGGAAGAAGCTAATCTTTGACCGTCTCCATCTGAAAGGAGCCCAACAAGAGACCTCACGTCCTGGGGTGTCAATGATGCCAAGAAAAGAAAAGAAGTAGCTCAGAGCAACGTAGGAGGATCTGGTCAATGACCCGAAGCAGGCTGAGACCACCTTTTGAAATACTGATTATCCAGTGTAAAATCATGCAATGCATGAACGGTTCGTCTGCTCATTTTAACGCCAGTATGAAGTTTACCTGAAACCATCTGCATATTCCAAAAGTGTTATGGGAGAACCAGAATATTCCTTTTTGATGCCAATCTTTTGTGTTTAGGAGAAAAAAATAAATAAATAACATCTCAACAATATCATGCCTACCGTGAAGCAGCGTCCTCACCTGTGGGGCAGCCTACCAGAGGACCTCAGGGCCACCGAATTTCTTAATGTTTAAAAAATTAGGCTAAAGACTGATCTTCATAACTCAGCTTTAACTTCGTTCCGTTCCGTCATCTTCCGCTTGCTCCGGGGTCGGGTCGCAGGGGCAACAGCCTCAAACGGGCAGCCCAGGCTTCTCTCTCCCCAGCTGCATCCTCTAGCTCACCCGGAAGGATCCCAAGTCGTTCCGTGGCCAGCTGTGAGACATAGTCTCTCCAGCGGGTCCGAGTCTGCCCCTTGGTCTCCTCCCGGTGGGACGTGCCCAAAACACCTCGCCTGCGAGGCGCTCGGGGGGCATCCTGACCAGATGCCCGAACCACCCCATCTCGCTCCTCTCGACCTGGAGGAGGAGCGGCTCGACACCGAGCTCCTCCTGGATGGCAGAGCTCCTCACCCGATCTCTGAGTGAGAGCCCAGCCACCCTGCGGAGGAAGCTCATTTCGGCCGCTTGTACCCGCGATCTCATTCTTTCGGTCACCACCCACAGCTGGTTACCATAGGTGAGGGTAGGAACGTAGATCGACTTGTAAATCGAGAGCTTTGCTTTTCGGCTCAGCTCTCTCTTTACCACGACGGACTGCATCGGTCACCACGATCACCACATAATCAGCTTTAACTCTGATTCCTAATTCTGTTAGTCTAATTAAACTTATTTACAAAGTATGTATTTGTATTATTTAACATATTGTTTTTCCCGGTGATTTACTTTTAAGATTTACATATAGCTGGAATATTTACAAAAAAATTTTTATGATGCATCTAATTTTTGTTGTACCCATCTAATTTTTTTTATAGACTTTTTTTTTAGACTCCAAGTGGAAATGTCAAAACCTAACTTATGTAGCCATGTCGATGTCTCTATATAGAAAGAATAAAAAAGGCGGTGGCTCAAGAGGGAGGCAGTGGCTCAGTGGTAGAGCGTTGGTTCTTGGATCGGAAGTTCACGGGTTCGATAGCCACTGAATGTTCACGCCTCGGGTCTTTGGAGAAGACACCTAACCCCCTGTTTCTCCCACCATGGCGCCATCATGGCAGCCTACTGCGGCGTAATGCAGCACACAAATATTGGGTATTGTAAGACCATGACAAATTGTGCGTTAGCTCGGGCTCAGAGTTGAGCAGACAAGTGGCTTGTGGTTAGAAATTCTTCCTCAACCTTTTCAGTATTTGCCCTGAGGCAGCGGTAATGCCGTTCTGGAGGGAGTAGGAAGAAGTATGTGTGTGAGTGTGTCTGATAAATTATTATTATTTCTGAACAGATGCATCAGTCCTGATCAGTGTTTGGACCCTGATGGTCACGGGTGAAGGTATGCATGGGAACAAAGAGTCCAGGAAGTCATTGAGAATGGGGTGAGAGTAATTTAGAGATGGTGTGTACTGTTTACACGGCAGGCCTTAAGGGATGCGCTTCTCCTAGCAGGAGAAGGTACTCAGCATGGGAGGCACGTCCCCGCGACCCTTTTTTTCCCTTCACACCCCCTCCCCATGTCTCACTCTGCCTCTTCCTCCAGCTGCTCAGGGGCATTGGATGGTCCAGGAAAGATTAATGCATCTTCAACAGCATGCCGTGAAATCAAATTAGTGTACTCTGATCCAAAGACACAGAGGTCTTAGGGCAGGGCTTCAACAGGGACAATTCCTCAATAACCTACAGCTTTTTACCCCCTAGACGCCCACCACCGCCCGCGGATGCAGTCTGTTGATTATCCAAAACGCTGACATGCATTAGTTCTGACTTTGTGTTTGTTGTTAACTAATGAGCTCATTGTGTTATTACCATGCAGACGAGTATACCGCATCATGCCAACCTGTAAGGGTTCGTTTTACCTCATTGATTCTCATCAGATAGCAGGTCAATAGACTTATAAAAAAATAAAACATACATTTTTAAAAAGCCCATCCCTCCAGTGTTACTCCACATTATTCAAACATGCACGTTCACGTTACTACAGCCTCCGTCAAACCCAGTGAAGGATGTGCCCATCCAGGCAGAATACGCTGGTAAAATTGGATTTGTGTAAAGAAAATAAGAGGATTATTATTTCTTCAGTGTTTGCTTCTGCATTTCTCTCTCGTGTTTGATCGTGTAATCGAGCAAGCAAAGATGGAGTCTTTCGGTGAGCATCCAGAGTAATAATCTGATGCCCTTCCTACTGATGTGGTACATTACCTGTCCTTGATGCTCACAGACATGGTGCACTTTAAACCTGTAAGCTGGGTCTCAGCTCATAGTTATTCACCTGTTTGGGTCATTGCCATTCTGTTACGCTCCTCGCCCTCACCACGGTTCCCAACATTATTGGTCTTGTGATTAGTGCTGTCTGACCTGTGCTCTCACACTGAGAAGCAGGTGAGATGGTGCTGATGTTTTGCAAATGAGATTTATCCTTGTGATGCTCAGACGCCGGCATCTCCGAACGAAAACAACAACAGTTATGAATGAAAACTTACATCTAAACGTGAAACTAGAAGTAAACTTAGATCCTCCTGGACAGGATGGGGTTATCCCAAATTAATTTCACATTGTCGCAATATTTTCTGAATGCAATCTCCCCAACCACTTCAGGGGTTTTAAATTAAACTGCCCACAATTACTCAATACCTACTACAAATAAACTTAACTGTTATTGAAGTTTGTGATACATGACCTGCAGTTCTGCAAAAGGATAGAAAACAAGTTACATAACCTGTCAAAAAAAACTGTTGTTTGCAGGTTTGTTGGTGTTAGCTCAGAGATGGGCAAACTTTTTGGTTTGCGGGCCACATTGAGTTCTAACATTTGACAAAGCGGCTGGAACAGGATCAGATGGATGGCATGCTTTGGTAACCGCTAGATTAGACCGATAGAATGATGCGCTAGAATTTAAACAAGCGTGCTAAATGTTACATCAAGAGTGTTAAAATTCAAATCTAGCAGCTCTAGGTCTGAAATCTAGTGCGGTAGCGCTTAAAAATGTGCATTTAGCGGCGTTAGGTTTGAAATCTAAATGCTTGATGTAACATTTTGTTTGATTTAACATCTAACACGCTTGTTTACGTTCGTGTATTGGACCCGATGGCTTTCTAAATCTGTGCACACTGTTTATTTTGACAGCATGGGCATCACGGAGACACACACATTTTAATGGAGCAGTGTTGTATCTTTGGCGCCATCTAGTGACAAAACATCAGAATTACATAAAAATAAAACATTAACAAGGTTTATTTATTTAAATTTTTTTAAGTTTGGCAGGTCGGATGAAAATGTTTAACGGGCCGCATGTCGCATGGGTTAGCTCTTCCTTAGGGTTGGGGCAAACCCAAGTTAGTTTATATAGACCCAGTTCTCAGAGTAATTTTATCCGATTAAAAATGATTTTCAAATGGGAGTCGAAATGTCTCAACCAGCAAATGCACCGACCACAAGACAACTTTGAATCCTTTCTACGATAAGCAAGAAGTGTTCTGTGTTGTCTGGAGATCATTAGGCTGCAAAACACGCTATCCCCACATTGTAGTATAAGTGATTTAAAACTATAAGTAAGAGTTATTAGTCCACAAAAACACAATTTCCACTCTTTAGATATCCTGTTGTTTCTTTTTTAAATGTGAGAGAAGGATTTAGCAGGATGCTGATGCTGCATCAGTTTGTAATAACAGATGGCTGAGCCAAATGGACGAAGGAAGACCAGGGGTCTCTAAGTTTGGTCTTACAACCTGTCCTTGAAAAGGCAATAGATTGTATGACAGTCATATGGAATACTAAAACCACCCATTGGGGCTCCATGTTTTGGAGCAAGAAGCAGTTTACTTTTTGTTTTCATTTGCTTTGTTAAGCCTTTGTTTTTTGAGGCTATCAAGGGAAAAAGCATAGAAACAAAGACATTTTTTTTTTACTGCATGCAGAAACTCTGTTGCTTAGATTGGTGTGCACAGCTTTAGTCAGTCTCCTTTATTACTGAACTGCCTCATCTGTTAACTCATATTAGAATAAATGTCTGCAAACCTGCTTCATTATTTTCATCTCAGCATATTGTGTCTGGGGGAGGGGTCCCCATCCACCAGAGACAAAGTTAATGTGCCACTTGTGACATTTACAAAGTGCACACGAATTGTTATATTAACTGTGGCTGCACATGCTGCTGAAGATGGTGGTAATCAGTCTTAGCCAAGGCAGGTGCGATAGGGCACGCAGCAGGCCTAACAAAGACAGATTGGGACCTGCAGGGCACATCGCCATAACCAGCAGATCCTCTCTCACACTCCTGCTTAAAGCTCTGAAATGTGACCGTGCATGGATCACCGCTGGCAGGATGGAGATACCGCACGCATAAAACATACGACGACTCATGCAAGGCATGATACACCTTCCAAATTCAGGTATTTTGTGTGGAAAGAAATTTCTGCACTCGAGCAAAATTACAACACAGTTTGTTTAGAGGCTCATATAAAAAAAATATCAATTTTCGCTCGAGGAAACCAAACAAAACCGTGAAAAACATGTAAATCTAAGAATCAGCAGGTCGATTCCTCTTCAATACCCTTCATCTGAGGTGAATCCCAGTTTAAGATTCCAAACATGTTCATTGAAGCAGCTTCTGAACAAGTGCGAACATCCCGTGCATGAAATTCTCTTTACCCTATTGACTGAGGATGAGTCTGTCGCTGGATCCGGATTAAAGTCTTAAGACTATCTACAAAAGAGGGGCAGGAAATGAGGGGGGGACTTGTCAAAGATTTCTTTGCTGCCAGCAGTTTGTTAGCACACAAAGAGGGTAAGGCTGTGCTTCCAATTCTTTCACTTCCAAAGTCAACTAAAGATCACATCCTGTACATGGAGGGGGGGGTTTGTGGGAACATTATATTTATCACTAGATAATAGAATAAGGGTCAGAGACGGGGTCCTGCCTCAAGTGGAGGAGTTTAAGTATCTCGGGGTCTTGTTCACGAGTGGGGGAAGGATGGAGCGGGAGATCGACAGGGGGATCGGTGCGGCATCAGCAATAACTAGGACGCTGCATCGGCCCGTTGTGGTAAAGAGAGAGCTGAGCCGAAAAGCAAAGCTCTCAATTTACAAGTCGATCTACGTTCCAATCCTCACCTATGGTCACCAGCTGTGGGTGGTGACCGAAAAAATGAGATCGCGGGTACAAGCGGTCGAAATGAGCTTTCTCCGCAGGGTGGCTGGGCTCTCACTCAGAGATCGGGTGAGGAGCTCTGCCATCCGGGAGGAGCTCGGTGTTGAGCCGCTCCTCCTCCAGGTCGAGAGGAGCCAGATGGGGTGGTTCGGGCATCTGGTCGGGATGCCCCTCCCGAGCGCCTCGCGGGCGAGGTGTTTCGGGCACGTCCCACCGGGAGGAGACCAAGGGGCAGACCCCGGACCCGCTGGAGAGACTATGTCTCACGGCTGGCCGGGGAACAACTTGGGATCCTTCCAGGTGAGCTAGAGGATGCAGCCGGGGAGAGAGAGGCCTGGGCTGCCCGCTTGAGGCTGTTGCCCCCGCGACCCGACCCCGGAACAAGCGGAAGATGACGGAACGGAATAACAGAATCACTAAAGATGTACAACTGAGTTGTGTTCAGTGTGACACTTTAGATTTAAAGGTGAGTTTCATCAAAAATTGAAAAATTTTCAGAATCACAGCGCCAAAACTCATCCATTAAAAATCAGAAAGGTGGAGACGTGTCAGGAAGGAGTGTTGAACACTTTGGCCATTACTCCATGTTCTTTGTATCACTTAGTTTTTTTATTTCTATATTTCTTAGTTTCTTCGTCCATTTCAGGCCGTTTTAAGCTCGAAGTGTGGTGTGAGGCCTTTTAGGCCTGCTTGTTTGTTTTTTTTTCTCCCCCAAAACTCACAGGTGCTGGATGGCTTCTAACGGGAGGATTGGCTGATTGCTCCCAGCTGCACAGACTTACCGGTGGCTATAAAAGACCTGGTGTCACCCACAGTCTCTGTCAGGTCTTCAACGATTCTAGTGGTAAACTGACCACCTCTAAGCTGAGTCAAATTTTGATATCAGATTAATTTTCTTATTCTCCTCACAGGAACCTTCAGCCCTTCCTCTTGGCCATCCAGCACTGCCTGAAGCCGTTATCTCTCTGCTGTGGATTCCTTTGTTCAACACTTAATAAACTGTTAAACCTGCATTTGGATCCTCCTCATTCCCTCTCCTACACAACAGAAGACCTGACCCCCCTCTGTATCCTCATACAGTATCCTCATCAGGAGGATGGCAAACTCCATCCCTGTGCCTTTTTCTCTAAGCGTCTCTCTGCAGCTGAACAAAACTACGATGTGGGGAATAGAGAACTGCTCGCAGTCAAAACTGGCACTCGAGGAATGGAGGCACTGGCTCGAGGGCGCAGAACACCCATTCGTGGTCTGGACAGACCACAAAAACCTCGCTTACATCCAAGCAGCTAAGAGACTCAACTCTCGACAGGCCCGGTGGCAGCTGTTCTTTACACGCTTTAATTTTACCCTCACTTACAGGCCGGGCAACCGCAATACCAAACCTGACGCCCTCTCCCGCCTGCATGACTGTCATCAGTCCAGATCGGAGCCGGAGCCCATTCTACCCCCCTCCTGCGTCATTGGGGCAATCACTTGGGAGATCGAGACTGCAATAAGGGATGGTCTGCAGCATGATCCGGACCCAGGTACTGGCCCAGCTAACCGTTCGTATGTGCCATCCTCTGCCCGCTCCCAGGTTCTCCTATGGGCACATGCATCCCGGTGGTCCTGTCACCCTGGGATTCGCCGTACAATGGCGCTTCTTCAGCGGCGGTTCTGGTGGCCAACGATGGAGGCAGACACTAGGAATTTTGTCGCTGCCTGTTCTGCCTGTTCCCGGGGCAAGGTCCCTCATCGTCCTCCTGCGGGGCTGCTCCATCCCCTACCGGTTCCCAGTCGTCCCTGGTCCCATATCGCACTGGACTTTGTGACCGGACTCCCTCCCTCAGAAGGTAACACTGTTGTGGTCACGATTGTGGACCGATTCTCCAAAGCTGTACATCTGGTGCCTCTTCCTAAACTCCCTTCAGCCTTGGAGACTGCCCAGCTCATGGTGACCCATGTGTTCCGTCTGCATGGTATCCCTCTGGACATAGTCTCTGACCGGGGTCCGCAATTCACATCAGCTGTTTGGAAGTCCTTCTGTAAGGCGCTGGGGGCTTCCGTCAGCTTGTCATCTGGCTTCCACCCCCAATCCAACGGCCAGTCGGAGCGGGCTAACCAACACCTGGAATCCACATTACGGTGCGTGTTGGCCTCTGCCCAGTCCACGTGGTCGTCTCATCTCCCGTGGATTGAGTATGCCCATAATTCCCAAGTTAGTTCCTCCACAGGATTGTCCCCGTTCGAGGCTTCTCTGGGTTACCAACCCCCATTGTTCCCGGATCAGGAACAGGAGCTGGCCGTCCCTTCGGTGCAGCTCCATATCAGACGGTGTCGTCGGATCTGGAGGAAAACTAGGAGGGCCCTCCAACAGGCCTGCGGCCGGGCTCGGCGCCAAGCTAATCGCCACCGTCAGCCAGCCCCAGCATATCAGGTTGGTCAGTCTGTCCTTCTGTCTACCAGGAACATTCCCCTCAGGGCAGAGTCTCGCAAGCTTTCACCCCGCTTCATTGGCCCTTTCCGGATCCTGCGGCTGGTCAACCCGGTCTCGGTAAAGCTCGCCCTGCCCTCTTCCATGAAGGTACATCCTGTGTTCCACGTCTCTCAGATCAAACCGGTTTCTACCAGTCCCCTCCAGCCTCCTTCTGCTCCCCCTCCACCTCCTCGCCTTGTTGACGGCTCGGATGCGTACACGGTCAACCGTCTTTTGGATGTTCGTCGCCGAGGTCGGGGTCTACAGTACCTCGTGGACTGGGAGAATTATGGCCCGGAGGAACGGTGCTGGGTGCCCCGTTCAGCGATCCTGGACCCTGGCTTGGTCCGGGACTTTCACCGCCGCTTTCTGGACAGGCCTGGTGGTCCGCCCGGTGGCGTCCGTAGAGGGGGGGGGTACTGTGGTGTGAGGCCTTTTAGGCCTGCTTGTTTGTTTTTTTTTCTCCCCCAAAACTCACAGGTGCTGGATGGCTTCTAACGGGAGGATTGGCTGATTGCTCCCAGCTGCACAGACTTACCGGTGGCTATAAAAGACCTGGTGTCACCCACAGTCTCTGTCAGGTCTTCAACGATTCTAGTGGTAAACTGACCACCTCTAAGCTGAGTCAAATTTTGATATCAGATTAATTTTCTTATTCTCCTCACAGGAACCTTCAGCCCTTCCTCTTGGCCATCCAGCACTGCCTGAAGCCGTTATCTCTCTGCTGTGGATTCCTTTGTTCAACACTTAATAAACTGTTAAACCTGCATTTGGATCCTCCTCATTCCCTCTCCCACACAACACGAAGGAGGATTTAAAATCATCGACATGTGAATCAGACTGCTACCATGTTCATCTGACTGAGAGATCGCTTTTATTTCAATGAAAAAAAACTCACCACCTCTTTTGGCATTTCACCACAGCAAGTCAGTTTCTTCCATCTAACCCTATCTCCTGCATCTTCTTCGGTCACAACAACTATCTTCATGTCTTCCTTCACTGTATCCATGAACCTCCTCTTTGGTCTTCCTCTAGTCCTCTTTCCTGGTGGTTCCAAACCCAGCATCCTTCTTCTGATGTACTCTCTCTCTCCTCTGCACATGTCCAAACCATCTCAGTCTGGCCTCTCTGACTTTATCTCCAAAAACTCTAACATGTGCTGTTCCTCTGATCCTGTCCATCCTGGTCACTCCCAGAGAGATCCTCAGCATCTTCATCTCTGCTACCTCCATCTCTTTCCTCAGTGCCACTGTCTCTAGACCAAACAGCCTGGCCGGTCTCACTACGGTTTTGTGGTAAGTTTTCCCTTACCCACCACCAATTTTGATATTTTGAAAAATCTTTGAAAATTTCTACCATGTTTGAACTTTATCCCCACATCAAAAACGAACCTGAAATCTTTTCTATTTCACTTGTGCATTTTTGAGTGATTTGCAAACTTGTTGTTCTTGGACACAGATTTTCTTCTTCGCTTCACAAACATTCAAAAATAAGCAGGAACTGTTTCAGTGCCCATTGATCTGCTTATGCTCGGTCCGACCACGCAGGTGCTGTTCTCCCTCTCCTCACATACTTGAGTGGCGGCACTAAGCGGGGAGCGAGAGGAAGGGAAAATTTATAGTATGAAAAATTAAAGTAAAGAAATATATTAATAAGCTTTAAAAATGCATCTCGAAGTAAACAGTGTTTATCTATGATTTGATTGAATATTACCCACAATACCACCTCTTTAAGTATGGTTAAAAAAAATATTAAATCTTAATAAGTCTTGTAAAAAAATACAAATATTAACTTGGTAAAAAAGTTTTGTTTAAAAATCTGAACCAGACACAGAGTTTCTGTCTATTTACTTGTGTTCGAGGTTCATTTTGAATGTTTAAAACTTTTTTTTCTGTGGAATTCACAGCTCACACATTAACACACCTCAATTTTTGTTTCATATTTAAACTCTGAAGACGGATAAAAGATCCTCAGAAGTCAGATTTTCTTCGCCAGCCGTTTTCCTCCTAATGTGAGGTCTTAACTCTTCTACAAGCAATTAGAAAACACATCTTCTCTGTTTGCCTTGATAATAGATAAAACGTTGGCCTCGTCTCTGAGCAAATAAAATGCTAATGAAAGGCCAGGCCACCCGACTGGTTGCATTGCAGCCGGTGTGGTCCACATGCAGATTACCTGCCCGCCGACCTGTGCCTAATTATTATTCCTGTTTACAAACTTTCATCTCCTGGGACGGACTGCAGAAGCAGCTGCATGGAGATGAGCAAACAGGACTGGACATGAATTTATTCATGGGTCCACACGAGGGTCCCTGTCCCTCCTCCCATGGGGGAAAACATTTATGAAGATATTCGCTGAAAATCTAAATACCGACATTATTATTCCAGCTTGCTACCTGCACCGTGGCTGCTTCTGTTTCTGTGCCAACTCAATGCTACCAAACCTCTCCGGTAATTTCCTCCACCTGATGGATGAAGCTGGACAGGTGGAGAAGGAGAGGTCAGCGTTTGCCCGTCCTCAGAGACGCTTCGCGATGGAACGTTTTTACACATGATGGTCAGGATTTGGTTATAATTTCTATACTTTTATGTCTTAACTTTAAAGTGTTCTCGGGTTTCTTGAAACAAACTTTTAAATCAACTGTATTGTAATTATTTTAATACAACAACCGCCATTGCCGTCATTATGACTCCACGTCACTTTAATATGCTAATTAGAGTAAATCAAACACAACCTTAGGAGGCTGACCTTTTATGTCTGTTAATATGAACATTTATTTTATCATTATTTTTTTCTGGGTTCTAAAAATGAACATTTCAAAATTTAAAAGCATTTTATGTCTTCCAACCTGCTGCGCCCCGCAGCAGCTGAGAGGAAGTGCGCATTGCCATAATAACAACTTTGCACAAAAGTTGTTGCTATGTTGCTATAGCAAGGTGTTTATTGACACATTGCCGCACATAAGTGTGTGTGTTTATATTTGTGAAGAGAGACAAGGAGGGCTCTGACGCATTACAGAGATATTTTTAAAAGTTTGAGTGAAATAATAGTGATGAGATAATATTTATGAGAGTAAGAAAATTGTTGTCTGAGTAAAGTATACCATGTTTTGTTAGAACTCCTGCCCCAAGTGGAGGAGTTTAAGTATCTCGGGGTCTTGTTCACGAGTGGGGAAGGATGGAGCGGGAGATCAATCGGCGGATCGGTGCAACATCAGCAATGACTAGGACGCTGCATCGGTCCGTCGTGGTAAAGAGAGAGCTGAGCCGAAAAGCAAAGCTCTCGATTTACAAATTGATCTATGTTCCCACTCTCACTTATGGAAAGAATGTGATCATGGATACAAGTGGCCAAAATGAGCTTCCTCCGCAGGGTGGCTGGGCTATCACGCAGAGAGCGGGTGA
The DNA here is from genome assembly GCA_902685375.1 of Neostethus bicornis. Taxonomy (NCBI): domain Eukaryota; kingdom Metazoa; phylum Chordata; class Actinopteri; order Atheriniformes; family Phallostethidae; genus Neostethus; species Neostethus bicornis. The sequence goes on from LR738550.1 coordinate 4,129,140, forward strand.
GGCGTTCTGCCATCCGGGAGGAGCTCGGTGTCGAGCCGCTCCTCCTCCAGGTCGAGAGGACCCAGATAAGGTGGTTCGGGCATCTGGTCAGGATGCATCCCGAGCGCCTCCTGGGCGAGGTGTTTCGGGCATGTCACACCGGGAGGAGACCAAGAGGCAGACCCCGGACCCGCTGAAGAGACTATGTCTCACAGCTGGCCGGGGAACGACTCGGGATCCTTCAGGGTGAGCTGGAGGATGCAGCCGGGGTGAGAGAAGCCTGGGCTTCCCGTTTGAGGAGGCTGCTGCCCCCGCGACCCGACCCCGGAACAAGAGGAAGATGACGAAACGGAACCAACACACATACACACGTACACACATATATATATATTTACACACATGCATGTGAAAATATTTTTTCATAAATACAGTGCAATACACACATTAATTCACATCATTATACAACCAGCTACGTTTGTAAACAACCGCACACGCAAACGCCTACGCCACTGCACACACAGAAACACACACTCTTTAATATATATATTCATATGCTTGCCAATACATACCAACACACACATACACAAACCAGTGCTTGTAAAGCACATGTACACACACTGAGGCACACACACCAATAAAAAACACGCAAACAAATACATATACATGCAGATAAACACACACTGATACACACACACACAAACGTACAATATCTTTTAATGTGCGGCACGTTGTGTTTCTTTTTGCATAAAAGGCCTCAATTATTAAAGTTTGATTAGATTTTTAATTCATACACAAACATGTTGAAAAAAAAAAGCCTCTCGAGTTTATTTAGTCAGAGATCAGATCGTTTCTCGTCTAAACACACACTTTTTCTTTAGACTTAAGTTTCCAGATGTGTTTACAAACTTCCAGATGTTCCTCCCATTCACCTCACACACATCCTTACTCCTCTGTCTCTCCATCACTCTCTCTCTTTGATACACTACAGGTGCCTGGAATCATCTGGCTGTGATAGGCTAACACACACACAGACACACACACACAGCCGATGTGTGCGTTCATAAAGGCAGCAGTGTGTGTGCTGTCAGCTTCCAGTCAATCTCTTCTATCAAAACACAAAATGCTCTGTAATTACAGCTCGTTGTCAGTGTTTGATGAAGGCATTAAGACAAGAGAAGAAGTTGTCAAACTGAAGCTCTGCGGACATTGTCGACATGACAAGAAAGAGACGTCGCCCGTCTTTGTTTCCTTCATAAAGACCCACAGACCACACAAACATTCAAATAACTGACGTCTATTCTTTCAGAGCTTTCTGAAGAATCAGTTGGAAGAAGCAGGTCTTTAGACAAACTTGTGATGAGAAAAAAGTGGCCGATTGTGCCCATAAAAGGGTTATGAGTTCCACTTTCCAAGTGGGCGGAGAGCGTGTTTTCGGCATCCACACGTAGATACCGTTCCATCATCTTCCTCTTGTTCTGGGGTCGGGTCGCGGGGCAACAGCCTCAAACGGGCAGCCCAGGCCTCTCTCACCCCGGCTGCATCCTCTAGCTCACCTGGAAGGATCCCAAGTGCTCCCCGGCCAGCTGTGAAACATAGTCTCTCCAGCAGGTCCGGGGTCTACCCCTTGGTCTCCTCCCGGTGGGACGTATCCAAAACACCTCGCCCGCGAGGCGCGCGGGGGGCGTCCTGACAGGATGGCCGAACCACCCCATCTGGCTGCTCTCGACCTGGAGGAAGAGCGGCTCAACACCGAGCTCCTCCCGGATGGCAGAGCTCCTCACCCGATCTCTGAGTGAGAGCCCAGCCACCCTGCGGAGGAAGCTCATTTCGGCCACTTGTACCCGCGATCTCATTCTTTCGGTCACCACCCACAGCTGGTTACCATGGTGAGGGTAGGAACGTAGATCTACTTGTAAATCGAGAGTTTTGCTTTTCGGCCCAGCTCTCTCTTTACCACGACAGACCAATGCAGCGTCTTAGTTATTGCTGATGCTGCACCGATCCGCCTGTTGACCTCCCGCTCCATCCTTCCCCCACTCATGAACAAGACCCTGAGATACTTAAACTCCTCCACTTTGGGCAGGACCCTGTCCCTGACCCACAGAGGGGGCATTCCACCCTTTTCCGGGCGAGGACCATGATCTCGGATTTGGAGGCGCTAATTCTCATCCCGGCCGCTTCACACTCGGCCGGAATGAATGATGAATTTCCAGTTACACGTAGATACATAATTGAAAATTCAGCAAAACCAATTTTACATCATAAAGTGGATTAATAATAACACCTTAAGCTTAAAATCCACGCAAGTCTTTATAAATTAGGGTCCCAAATCTTCCTTAAATGCTCAGAACAGCTCTAAAGCAGATGTTCTGCAGCAGTTTTTATCGTCCAGGTTCATTCTTATCACTGAAACTTTCTTTCTGGGCCGGAATTTATGGAACGACATACTGCATATTTTCTAAGACGCTACATAACAATGCATTTTAATTGAAGAAATCAATCTGAAATGAGGCTGAAAGGTTCAGCTCTGTCCTCGAGATGCTTAGCTCGGGTTTAAAACATTTATGTGTTTGTGACAGTCATTAGTTAAAAGGCTGATTAATGCACTAATGAATGATTAGCAGAGATCACGCCGTCTCCCTGAGTAATTGACCTAAATTAAGTCGGCCTCCACAGGCCTAGGCATGGCCTCTCTGCTGGTCTGATTTCCAGTCGTCCAGTGCTGCAGGGTCAGCTGGAGCAAAAGAAAACCCCGGGAGGATGGAAGGAAATGAAGGGAAGAGGGAGAGTCTCCGAAGTAATCCTGTGCTCCCAAAACAAATTGGCTCTCCCTTCCCGTCTCAGCGCTGCGAGGAAGTACCAGTGGGAACAGAATCAATTCCACCTGACCTTCCAACTTAATCACTAATCGCTCCGCTGGCACTCTGGTGAGACCTCCAGCATTGTGAGACGATGTAGGGGGCAGGGCCAGCGTGGTCCAAATGTCAGTACAGAAAGCTACAGTCTGCATTTTTCACTCATTTGGAACCAGAGACGTTTGATGTTTTCAGCAGAGACTTTTGGATTTGCTCATTGAGAGAAAGAAAATCTGTCTTCAGCATGGCTGGAAATAAAAAAAAAACTGTTTGATGGGCAGAAACTTTAATCACGAGCTAAAGAATCCATTTCTGTGCAGCTGTTTAGGACATCCAGCTGTTGAAGGTCAGATGTAAGCAGCTATAAGAAGTTCTCCACAAGTTTTGAAGTGATTGTATCATTTATTTCCATTAAATTAGAAATCTAGATTAAACGTTGTTGAGCATCTGGTTCTTATTTTAATGATCAAACAAGTATTTTGTTTCAAATCTGACAAATTAGATTTCTAAAATGTACTGATGCTCACTTGTAATGATTTTTCTTTTCATCTTGGGGCCCCACAGCAAGTCAGTTTCTTCCATCTAACCCTATCTGCTGCATCCTCTTCAGTCACACCAACTATCTTCATGTCTTCCTTCACTGTATCCATGAACCTCCTCTTTGGTCTTCCTCTAGTCCTCTTTCCTGGTGGTTCCAAACCCAGCATCCTTCTTCCGATGTACTGTCTCTCTCTCCTCTGCACATGTCCAAACCATCTCAGTCTGGTCTCTCTGACTTTATCCCCAAAACCTCTAACATGTGCTGTTCCTCTGATCCTGTCCATCCTGGTCACTCCCAGAGAGATCCTCAGCATCTTCATCTCTACCTCCAGATCTGCCTCCTTTCTTTTCCTCTGGAAATCTATTGCTGTTTAAAGCTCTCCCTTTCTTAGGGCTTGGACATATAAATTATGAGTAGACTCTGAGTTGATTGTTATCCTAAATTCTAAATCCACTATGTTTCTAAAGCACATTTCACAAACGAAATGTTTCACAAACTTCTGGACAAATATTAACAAGATTAAAACTACGAATAATAAAAATAGTTTTATTTAAATGGATAAAGTGTTTAGGTTTATCGTAAAGTCCGAGGTGTCCTTGAATGCAGCATTGTGTGTGCGCGTGTACGGATCTTGCAAAGTTTTTACTTCCAGTTAAGTTTATTCTTTCTTACGTACTGTTTTAATATTTCCTTAAGTGACCATAAATACCTGAGCCAATCACTATTCAACCGCCCATCGTGAAAGGTAAAGGTCACATAGATCGAGTTCACAAATTCTTGTGAACACAATACCTAACAAGGGGTTTCGATTAAACTCCCCACGGTTACTCAGTACCAACTATAGATGAACTTGAAGGATCACTTTCAAGTTGTCATATTTTTCTACCAGCAAGTAAACTACAGTCTTTTGAAATCTACAACAAAAATCTACATTAACTCCACCTGGCGACCTTTTATGGTTCCATACAATGAAATCATACGACATTTAACACGAGGACTACCAGAATTCTAGAACTTCTAGAACTCCCACGGACGTCAAATTGACAATTAGCGCTATGGCGATGACGTCATACACGGAAGCGACTGACAAACATCTTCTCAAATCCGTTTTTTGCTCACCTAGATTTCACCTGAGTGGCGCCACAATGCGTTCTAGACAACAGTAACCCGCGCTATAGTCAGGCGCGGGGAAAAGTTATAAAAAGAGGCGTCAAAATGACGTGGGAGTTAGAGGAAGAATTACTCGGAACTCTTTTTTTTTAATTGTTAAATTACAATATACAAAAAAATGTAGAAAAAGTCCAAATCTCGCGAACGTCAAAGATCAACGCAACTGCAGTAATTAGACGTCAACTTCTGAAAACTGTCAAATTGACTGCTTTGGTAGTTCTAGTGTTAAAGACATGATATTATAAAAAAGTCCAAACTTAACACACGTGACTGTTTCAACGTGGTTCTAATTAAGACTTCAACCATTCATTAATAAAACAGTTAGTGATATAAAGCAGGTGAAGTTGTTTTGTTCAACTTGTTTAATATTAAGATTACATCGTAAGTTTATTCTAATTAATCCAATTTATCAATAAAATCAATTAAATTCTCATACTGAAGTGGTTCCATATCCCTGATTGAATCCAGCCAATAATCTGTTTTAAAGTCTTTATGAGGTGCAAACACACACTTCACAGTAAAGCAAAGAGCTGCATGAGGCGGATAACGACAGATAATAAAAGAATAAAAGCAGTAAACAACAGCAATAAAATAAAAACCAATGAGTGGTAGGACTGGTCTCCTGATCGTGCTCGTCAAATGGAACATAAAAATATAGAATAAAAGAGATTTAAATCCACCCAAGCAAAGTTTAGTTTGGTATGTTAGACATTGTCCCTTAATCCTACATAAAAAAAAACTTGTGTTCATAAAAGCTGAAAAAAAAAGCAAGACGTTCTAAATAAAAAGGAAAAAACTTCTCATCATAACGTCAGTGTGTTTCAATCCAGAGTTTGTTGATTTCAAAATTTATTTCATAATTTCCATTGTCGATCTACGTTCCCACCCTCACCTATGATCACCTGCTGTGGGTGGTGACCGAAAGAACGAGATCACGGATACAAGCGGCGGAAATGAGCTTCCTCCGCAGGGTGGCTGGGCTCTCACTCAGAGATCGGGTGTGGAGCTCTGCCATCCGAGAGGAGTTCTGTGTCGAGCCGCTCCTCCTCCAAGTCGAGAGGAGCCAGATGGGGTAGTCCGAGCGCCTCGTGGGTGAGCTGTTTCGGGCACATCCCACCGGGAGGAGACCGAGAGGCAGAACCCGGACCTGCTGGAGATACTATGTCTCACAGCTGGCCGGGGAGCGACTCGGGATTCTTCCGGGTGAGCTGGAGGATGCAGCCCGGGTGAGAGAGGTCTGGACTTCTCATCTGAAGGCCCCCGGTTAAGCGGAAGACGACAAAACAGAACGGAAATTTCCAATGTAAAACTATAATAAACTATTGAGTCTTTTTGCATATTAATTTATTCTAATTTATTCCCGTTTGTCTGTAATCTTGTGGCCTGATGTGCCTCCGTGTTTGGTCGTACCTGTGCTGACACTTCTCAGGTTGCCCTTCAGTGAAGGATACTGTATGTGGAGGCAAAAAGCTTCCACTTGCTGATAAGCACCCCCAGAAGCAGGTCGGCCTCCTGAGACCACACAGCTTTCTCTCCACAACACTAACAATAGCTCACCCTGTGGAAGGTCAATGAGAGAGAAACGCTCTTCTTCCTGCTCGGGGAGCCTCGGCGACCTGACACGGCCCGACCGCACTGCTGCACCAGTTAAACAACTAAATAATACATGATCTAGTTTGGAGGGGTTTTTAAAATTTATTTCTTGTTTAACGTTCTATACCTCGGAGTGTGAGGTGGATAATGAGAGGAAAGTGGGGTTTTGCAGTTTGAGAAAATGAGGTAAAAGCCCCACAGGTTGTCCACAGAGTCTGCAGGCACCACAGTGTCCATCTACGTTTCACAAGTCAATATTGGCGGTAGTAAACACAGCAGTCCACACACAGTGCTCATTCCAGCGTGCTCGGCTAGCTGTGGGCTGGGAAATGTGTTGTGTTGCCTACCGGTAATGACAAAAAAAACCCAAGCCGAGCAGGAGGTAATAAAGATTCTCTTTCTGCAGAGACGCCTCATATCCTCCCTCAGCCTCTAATTTATTCCCGGAGGTGCTATGAGTGATTTTGTCTGTTCTTTCTCTTATATCAAACATTGCAGACTATTAGCTCTCAATAATCATTTGCTGCAGCCCAGGACACGATGATTTCCCCTGACACATAAAACTGCAATAACGTCAACTCGCTTTCAGAAATAATATTGCCAACATTCTTTTTTTTTTTTTTTTTTTTATGCGTCTCCCCCCGGCTGCAGGAAAAATGCTTTAGTGCAATTCGCCCACTCAGGAAAGAGACTCCACAAACCATTTGTTAGTTTCAAATCTAGTTTGGATCCAATACTTCAACATTTCTAAAAAGTTTCAGAAGCAGAGCAGGTTTTTAAAAAAAACTATCTGAGTCAGATCGGTTGCATCTTTACCCCAATCTTTATGGCAGTGCATGTGTGTCATACAACACGGGACACGAAAATCACGGTTCAGTATGAACCTTGTTTGTAATCAAATGCTAAGTCATTTGCCTTTTGTGTATTAATGTGTCTATTAAACCGACTAATTGTTACAAAATTAATTAAATCCGTTTTGTTACATTGTCTTCTGCTTATCCAGGGCCGGGTCTCTCACCCCAGGCCTCTCTCACCCCGGCTGCATCCTCCAGCTCACCCAGGAGGATCCTGAGGCGTTCCTCGGCCAGCTGTGAGACACAGTATCTCCAGCGGGTTCAGGGTCTTCTCCCAGCGGGATGTGGCCAAAACACTTCACCAGTGAGGCGTACGAAAGGCATCCTGGCCAGATGCCTGAACCACCGCATCTAGCTTCTCTCGACCTGGAGGAGGAGCAACGGCACTACTTTGAGCTCCAACTGGATGTCAGAGCTCTTCAATCTCTCTGATTGGGCTCTCTGAGTGAGAGCCCAGTCATCCTGCGGAGGAAGCTTATTTTGGCCGCTTGTATCCGCGATCTCATTCTTTCGGTCGCCACCCACAGCTGGTGACCATAGATGAGGGTGGTAATGTAGATCGACTTGTAAATCAAGAGCTTTGCTTTTCGGCTCAGCTCTCTCTTTACCACGATGGACCGATGCAGCGTCCTAGTTATTGCTGACGCCGCACCGATCCGCCTGTCGATCTCCCGCTCCATCCTTCCCCCACTCATGAACAAGACCCCGAGATACTTAAACTCCTCCACTTGGGGCAGGACCCTGCCCCTGACATGCAGGGATCAGGGGTCATATATATGTGTGTGTATACTGTACCTATTTTTAAGCAGAAGTTTAAAAAATACTGGGAAAATGTCATTTATAAAAATAATTTTCACAACTTTTAATTTTAAAAAGCATGCAAAGTAAGAATATTTATAATTTAAGCAAAATCATACAAACATGATGGTTTCTCAGGATTTTTAAGAAATCATTAATGGCTTAGTGGCTCCGTGTTTATTGGGATGACGAGGGCAGCGGACACTTACGGAAAAAAAAAGAAAAAAAAACAACTACTATTCCTTTTAGCAAACTAATTAAAAACGACAGTGAATAAAATACAAGTCGCCCTGAAGGTTTTTCTTCTCCCTCGTTTTTACAGAAAAAATATTAATAAAAATACCAACAAAATATCAGATTGAAAAGCAGTTTCAAATGAAAGCAGTAGTTTTGATAAAATCTAATTGGTTATTTTCTCTGTTCAGTTTTTAAAAAATGTGTGTTTTCATCTAAAACAGGGGCAGAACCAGGGGTGGGATGGGAGGGTACACACCACCTTCTTTTAGTCCACAAATAAAAAGAAGAAAGGAAGGGAATTAGTCAAGCCATTCCCATGGAGAGCCAGCGAATGGGCCAGCAATATCCAGGAAAATGACTCTTCAAAATGTTCGGGGGTGAAGGGAGGTTGCCCAGCCCGCCCTTTACTGGCTTTGTCAATGACCTCACGGCCTCCCCTTTAGAAAATCTTGGATCCGCCCCTGTATATCGCTTCATAATGAGCAGAAAATCATTCCTGTAGGATGTGGAGATCACAGCCAGACACTATTTTCAATGTTTTCCTAATTATTCCCTAAATCTCACTAAACAGTGCTGAATTTTAACTTCGCATGAAAAAAAACCCACATCAAAAACTTAATTTCCCAAGAAATTTGCATAAAATGCTAAAGAAAGACATTTTTCATAAAGAACTTTGGCTAAGTTTGAGGTATTGTGAAGTCTAATAAAAAAAAAAGTGGTGAGCAAAGCAAAAGAAAAGAAACGTCTCGTCTCCAAATTGCATTTTCTACTAAGAATGATGCAATTACAAGTCCCAGACTCTCAAGCACAATGTGTTCCCGAGCACGACGAGAGAGAGAAGCTACGTTTGGAGGGAAATGGAAGTGATGAAGGAGCAAACACGGTGATAGGGGACACTCAGTCCTGCAGGAATGAATTATTAATCAAACTGTAATTCCTACATGTAAAAAAGAAGACAAGGAAAACATATAAACAGAAAACTTGAATCATTCTCTTATGAAAGAAGGTCACACTCCACGGTTTTTAAAGTCAGAATAGACCAATTTAACCACTTTTTTTTCAGATTTTGTTTTATGAGTAATATTTTTTACTTTTTTACTCATCAGGTGGGCTGAATGTGTGTTTACAGAGAATTATTGTCCATCGAGACATCATAGAAACATGCTGCGACTGAATTGAATATACTTTATTTATCCCCGAAGGGAAATTTGAGTGCTGCAGTGTAAACTCCTCGATGCCCCCTGACCCTATTCATTGGCGTCCCAGTACGGTCGAACTGCGTGCAACCTTGCAACCCAAAAGCTGGAGTCCGGAATGGGTCACAAAGCCAGGCCGCAGTGAAGAACACCAAACTGGCCTCTCTGTATTTCACTGGGTCTGAGTGAGCTCCTCCAGTTCCTCAAGCGAGCAACCGGACGTTTCCATGGAAACCGCAAAAACACAAGCACCTGCTCTATACAGTCTCCTTCTCTGCACCTCCTCCAGATCAACTCCTTCTCCTCAACTCCGCCGGGACCGAACCAACTCAGCACCCAGCAGCTGTTTGTGTATGTCAACAGCAGAATGACTTCATAACCAGCTAGTCGTTGGGAGCTAGCCGGAATATTTATGAAAAATCAGCTGTCCAACATAAAGTCCAAAATAATGTCCATGTTCAGAATGAGAGGAAACATATCCAGAAGAAGAGACAGAAACTCAGAGAAAGTTAAATTAAACACTAAAGTAACAGGGAGCACTGCAGCAGGCAGCCGCCCTAACTGTTAATCCAAATCATGTATCCGGATACATGATGCGGATGGGATACCTTCAGTACCTTGTGGGGTTCGAGTAGATCATTAGAGTAGACGTCAATGTGCTGTGGTTCATTTGCTATCAATGGCAGAAAGATGTAATAACTTGGAGATGATCCCTTAAGTTCATCTTTAGTTGGTACTCAGTAACTGTAGGTCGTATTCAGTCAAATCCCACCATTGGTTTGTGAGATATCACACTCACAAGAATTTTTGACATTAACCTTTGAAATTGCAACTGGATTTTTAGTCATATCACCTTGAAAACCAAATTAGTTCATCTGTGGTTAATACTGAGGAACTGTGGGCAGTTTCATTTAAATTTCCTCAGTGGTTTGGGACATTTTATGTTCACCAGTGTTACGGAAGCACAGGTAGCCCGAGTTCTTAACGCCTTCTCCACATTCTATGAGGAGCCACATTAAAGTAAATGAATAAACATAATGTACACTTTGTTCATCCCTCAATGGAAAAATTTGAGAGCTACATTACACCACAGTAGGCTGCCAGGACAGCACCAATGGTGGGAGAAACGGGGGGATAAGATGTCTTCTCCAAAGATTCTAGGCGTAAAGTCTGTGGGAATCGAACCTGCGAATATCTGGTTAACTTCTGATCCAAGGGTGAACGTTCTACCACTGAGCCACCGCCTCCCCCAAATATTCCAATAAAAAAGAAAGATTAACAGTTATTTAAAATTGAATATGTTTTGAATAAATATGGTTGATAAGATTCAAATAACGACAAACACAATTTCTCTCAGATTTTATTCCTTGACAAACTTTTACAGAGTTCTTTCTTTTTTCTTTACTACAATTTAAACACAGATTTAAACATTAGTAAATGTTAAATTAAAATTCTGGGGGTTTTATTCCGTTTGTTGTGCAAACAGCCAATAGGGGTTCATCTTATAAATGATGAACTCAGCATTTGATTTTCAGACTTATGGTTTTTAAAAAGCGTCATAGTTTTTCTTTATGTTTTTTTTTTTACTTGAGCCGTTGTTATTCCTTCAGTAGATGGCGTACAAGAATACTTTTTCTGCTTTAAAAGTTTGCAACGCAATTCAAACCCGTTCCTGATTGGTGTTTCCATCCTGCCTCTTATTTTGTTCTCTGATTCAGAAAAATAAAGAGTGGCTTCAAATGAACTCGTTCCTTCTCAATGAAGACTAGTTTTGACCCAACCAGATCCCATCCTCTTTTGACCATGACTCTAACCCCGAGTCACTGAGCTTTTCTGCACATGTGTGTTTCACTGCAGCAAAAGTCAAGAAACAACGTCATGTGCTCGAGGCTTGAGGGAAGCAAATCACAATGCTTTTCTATTTCAAAGCTAAACTGACTGATGAATCAGATTTCAGAGGCGTAGGGTGTCCACTACCTGAATCAGAGATGATCACAGAGGACAAGCAGCTTTACTAAGCTGCAGCTCATGTTGCCCAATGTCAGCATCGTTCAGAAGAAAAGAAAAGTGTCTAAATTCCTGCAGAAACCTCAGCTGGAAACCACAACCTGAGAGGCAGCTGAAAGTAAAACATTCATATGTTTGTGTCTGAGTTTTAACCGGCTCATCCGCCTGCTCGGGTAGCTCGCTGCAAAGCATGCATGCAGTGTCTAAAGTACATAAAAACATCCAAATGTGCATGTTTTCACCAGCTTTCCTCTTCTGAATGTTTTATTATCCATTTTTAATCTGGGTTAACTTGTCATATTCTTATAAAACTTTAAATAAAGTACTTTCAAACAATGGAGAAATTCTCCAACTTGGTTGTTTGTCCCGGTGTTGGATTGTGTACTCCACACCTCGTCCTTCAGTAGCACTCCGTCTGCATCAATCAGAACCTTAATAACTATGTTATAGTTATAAAACGATCCAGGGGTTGATCCCAAAAAAATAGTTCAGGTACCACAAATAAAACCTCTTTACGCAATAAACAATCCAGTGGTAAATATGTCTTCCATTCCGCATACAGCCACAACGTGTAAAACCCTCCATCATGGCCTTACACTCAACAAAATATAAGAATATGGCAGCTTTCTACAAAACTTGAATTATTTGCTCAATGCTAACAGACCAGCCTATCCTCCTGTTGTATTTTTGCAAAAGTTTTCCACAGATGTGGACACCTGTTCTTCCCCAAACTGCTCGGATTTCTTTACTTTGTTCAACTCTTTTTAAAATATTTCTCAAAAATGAGCTTTGAAATAAATCAGACACTAAAGCATGTCTCCTCATCTGTTAGCTGCAGTTTGCTGATTTAAAAAGAAAACAATTTTCAGAAGGAAACAAAAAGATTTTCCTTCACATAGCCAGACACAGATGATGTTTGCTACTTTAGCTGCGATGCTTATTAGCTGTCCAACCAGCAGGTCTGGAAAAAGTAACATAACGTAATCTCAGTCTTGAAGGAGGCCTGGGGAAGCCAGCTCAAAACTTGTTTGAATGAAATATTTTACTTTCTTTTAGTAAAATAAAGTAAAATCTGCAGAACCTCTGCAGATTTTAGTCTACCTGGCAACAAATGCAGGCTGAAATGCGATTGATGAAATATTGTAATACAAAATCAAACATTGGAAAGTAGCGCAGTTAACAGAGAAATCAAAGGGAAAAAAAAGACCATTTGGAAATATTTTATAAACATTACTAGCTGAAACCTGATTAACAGCAGTTTGAGGTTCAGATCTTAATTGGACCAGCAGAGAAAGCTTTAAATGTGTTCAGAGTTCATCATTTGTTTCTCATGACAAAGCCTCCCCTTCAAAAACCGGCCATATTCCTGCTCATTTTCTAAGCAGGCGCCAGTCTGTACAGGTAGAAACAGAAACGTGCTTGAACTTGTCAGCATTCCAGTTCTGCAGAAACACTTCTGGAAAATTCCTTTTCTCAGAGATGGCAGGAAAGATGGGGTGTGGAGAAAGTCAGACACGAATCAAACCTCCGAACACCCGCCGAACAATACACTTTTTTGTATCTCAATGATTATAAATCATTTTATTGGAAAAAAGTAAGAAATTTCAATGACTTGGAGGCAAGGGTTGTTTTTTGTTTTCTTTTCTTGGTGAACTCTGCGTGGCATCTTAAAACTGACCAGATAGGTTCTGATTTATTCCAAACTCAACAACAATGGAATTAAAAAGGCCACGGAATGAATATTTATCACACACTTAGCAGCTGTGCTTTCAATCAAACTTCAAGCTATTCAAACCCATGTGTAAAGCAGCAGATATTTATTCTGGCTACACATACAGGATAAATATACATCTGCCATCCTTGTAGTCCTCTCTTCTTCTCAAGAGCATGGCCTCATGAAGAGGAATCCGCCTTAGATGCTGATACATAATTCAGCTGCACAGCTGCGTTATTCAACCTTTGCTACCAGATAAATATGTACAGCCTGCAGCTGCACCTCTTATTTTTAAAAGTTAAAAACTCCTCCTGCTTCTTGTTTACCAGCAGACAAGCTCCTTTTGAAATGGACAATGCAGAAAAAAAAAGGAGGACACAATGTGAAAGGAAGTTTTATGGTCAGAAATGTTTCGGCCAATCCTGTTTTTTGACTCAAACATGGTAGATCACGGGTTAAACGCGGCCGTCGAGATGAAACTTTGCAGCCCGCAGATTAATGATAATGCTACTTTGTCCTGCGAATTCGATGTGAATTCAACTTTATAGCAATGGAGGTGGAAGTGACTGGATAAGCCAATCCAGGGGGGGCTTGATGGTTTCATAGGGTGAGACTTTAGTGACGTTTATTTCAAGAGGAGAGATTTCTCAAGTGGTGACATAACATTGCCGTGGAGGCACTATTGTGCTAAACCACTGCCTCCTTTTTTCGGAGGCCTCCCTTTTTTTGCTTCGACAGGACTTTTTAAATTGCAGCCCAGAATAGCGTGATGCATGTAGGGGTTAATTATCTAAAATGAACAGAATGAACAGAGACTACATGGCCTAAAAACAAAAACTATTCTTTTTAACTTTAGAGTAGGGCTGCAACTAAGGATTATTTTAATGATCGATTAATCTGGCGATTATTGGCTCGATTAATCGATTAATCGGGTAGAATTGACAACTTAACAAATAATAGTTTTTTGGCATTTTATTGAATGTAGTTATGCAAAACACAACTCATAACCACTTAAACAACACGTTGGGCTCATTCTAATAAGTAAAAATGTTAATCTTTCTGTGAAATAAAGAGGGAGAATATTACCATTTCTACAGCAAATATAAAATAATAAATCTACTTACTGTATACAGTAAAGGTAAATCCCGAGCACCTATAACATGTGTTTTATAGTACTGGCTAAAAAAACATAAAATGTAAACTGTTGACCATCCAGGATCACATTCAAAAACAAGAAATCGTTAACAGTTTTAGATTTGCAAATTTAACCTTGTTCAGAGGTATAGTACCAAACAAAAATGGCTTAGGTTAACATGAGTAAAAATACACAAAAAACAATGAAGTTGTGTAATATTAAGTGCAGTTGACAGCAAAAACTTTCTAAACGATTAATCGATGACTAAATTAGTCGACAACTATTTCAATAATCGATTGTAATCGATTAATTCGATTAGTTGTTTCAGCCCTACTTTAGAGTAAGCATGCAATCAGAAGAGCTACAAAACACTTGTAAGGTAAACTACCTGCAGGTAAACTACCTGTAACACCACCGTAAACTGGCAATGACAATTTACAGTTACAGTTTTCAATGAAACCGCCCACAGTTACTAACCTAATGAAGGCAAATCCAAACAGAATGGTTTTAATGTGAACTGCACAGCTACAATAATGTATCAAACCCTGTTTATGTAAACTTATTTTACAGTCTAGTGCTCTGTATTACAGTGTGAACTCATATCTAACGTGTCTTCAAGCTGAGCAGCATGCCAACATAAAACTTCAGCGCGTTAACTATCTACGGATAAAAACACACTGAGTCTCTAAAGTTGGTGCTACGTATAGTTGGCATAAAACTGACGTACATTTTCATAACAATGACATTATTTAGCAATCATTCATAGGTGTCGGAGTTCTAAGTTGTTCAACTACCGGTAAGTGCCGGATGTAAAATACAAATAGCAACCTTTAAAAACTAAACAGAAAAGTTTGAATTCATTGATTGAGGGGAGGCGATAGCTCAGTGGTAGAGCATTTGCCCTTGGACCGGAAGTTCTACAGAAGTTTGTGGGATCGAATCCCACTGAGCTCATGTCTAGGTGTCCTTGGAGAAGACAGCTGAACCCCTGTTTCTCCCACCATTGGCACCATCCTGGCAGCCTGCTGCGGTGTAATGCAGCACACAAATTTTTCCGTTGAGGGATCAATAAAGTATCATTCTTTCCTTCTTTTCTTTATTGTGCAGCCTTGATACGTATGCATATGTACCATTTTTGATAGACTAAGTCACACTTCTCATCATAATCTGCCTAGTTTTGCTTGTTTGGAAAGTCATTAGCTCAGTAATAAATGTAATAAATGTAATTCTGTCAGTAAATTTGAAAGGATGAGCAGGGATGAGTTCTCATGCAAACATTTACCCAGATTTTACACATTTCCTGGGAACACATCTTTACAGGAAATACTCACCACTCTTTCACAATAATGTGAACTTTATGAGAATCAAACTTGTAGAAACATGTTTTGTCTCCTTGAGCTTCAGCTGAACAAAATGCAATCTTTTCAGTGGTGTTTGAGAGTCATGATGACGATACAAGCAAAGGACGCACTCTCGTAAAATTTTTACAAACTTATTTGATTAATCTGAGGAGCTTTGTTTATATTTTAATGTAGTTCAACATGAAAGCAAGGACGCTATTACAAGTAGTGGTTGGTTAAAAAATATGATTATGTTGATACTAACTCAGTTTCTGTATCAGACCGACTCCAACCTGATGACATTGACTTTTTACTTTACGTTTGCTCTTGTTAACAATGCAGCCATCTTGGCAAAGAAAAAAAAACAGCCATGTAGCCAGACTTTTGAATATATAGCAATACGTGTTATACCACAGTGTCGCATGTCACAAGTTGGAAAAATCCTGTAAAAATATGATTGGCCAAATCAGATTAAATTTCAAATTTAAATTGTCCAAAGGTTTTGTTCCGTTATCTTTTTTTTTTTTTACAGGGCCGGGTCCCAGGAGCAAACAGACTCAGCCGGGAAACAATGCCCATAGGTATGAAAACAAAATACGATGGGTTCACTTTTGATGGTCCTAGACTGAAAACCCTTCCCTCTCACCTATTTTAATCCTGGAAAAGGCTCAAGTACCCCCATTACTTTGTGATGAAATAAGCAGTTTAGAGAACATAAGCGTTCATCACATGTACTCACTGAGAAAAACAACAACTAAATGTACAGATTTTGTTAAGGAAGGATGTTCAGAGTCTGGAGACAGGACTCATGCCTGAAGCTCTGAGACAGACCTGTTCAGGGTGTATCTATCCCTCATCTGCACACCAAACGAGATCAAATCCAACACAACTCAACAGTGATCAGTTAAGGAGTAAGTGATGTAGGGGGATTCGTTGTGGATGTTGAAATAAACTCATCATTTGTTGCTATAAAGGAGATCTATAGCAAGATTTTCTCCACCTTGACCAATACCAAACACCCTCTGCCACCCTGTCCAGAGGAGCTCCTTTAATTGTAGAGTGTCTCTTACTGGTCCGCAGAAGAATAAGGAACGCCTTCATCCCTTCGTTCAACTCGATACAGTACTGGATATTCACATGAAAAAAAGATCTATGCATTTCATAAAAAAGCATTAGAACTTAGAATTAGGGCCAGGCCACTTTAACGGTCGGCTGATCGGCTGATATTTCCATCTCGTGCCACATTGGCAATCTGCAAAAACTTTGCCAATTAACGCAGATGGATTTTTGTCTGAAAATGCCGATCCGCAAAACACTCAGCAAACAAAGCTCCTGTAAGCGCACAACGATGTGACACCTACGTTGTCAATGTTGATTCTCCGACATAGAGAAAGAAAGCAGAAACAGACATTTTTATCTTGATTTTTGTTTTTGAAAATTAAATTCTAATGAACTAGTTAGAAGTAAAAATGTTGTTTTTAATATGATTTGAAGACTTTTGAAGAACATTATTGGTACAGTTTAATTAAGACCTATTTCCAGTGGTGGAACGTAACAAAGTAAATGTACTTCGTTACTGTACTTAAGTAAAAAAATTGTGTATCTGTACTTTACTTAAGTAAAATTTAAGACCAGTACTTTTACTTTTACTTCACTACATTTTTAGAGCAAATATCTGTACTTTTATTCCGCTACTTTTTAAAAGTGTGTTTTACATTTTTTGTTACATTTTCGTTCAGGAATTTGAAAAATATACCGGTTTTTTAGCGCATCTCAAAGCCGCATCGCCAAAATCAAAAGAAGCAGTTGATCGGGAGAAGAAGTAATGAATCGAGAAATATTTTCCGCATTCATTCAGAACCAAAAACCTAACATCAAATCTAGTACAAATTAAAAAGAGTCAGAAGATCGTTGTTCGTTGTGTTTACTTCTAAATAAAAAGTTGAGCCATCATTACACGGAGCAGGGGCGGATCTAGAATTTTACAAAGGGGGTGGGGCTTTGACAAATCCAATATATAGTGACTGGGGGCCTCCCCCCCAAAACATTTTAAAAAATGAGTGTCATTTTCCTCCATTTTGGAGCCCATTTACTGGCCCTTCTAGGGGATAGCTTGACTTGTCCCCTTTCTTTTCTTTTATTTATTTATTTATCTTTTTTGTGGACCAAAAGAGGCGGGAGAGGGCGGGGGTCACACCCCTGCAGAGTATTTATCCTGGTTACCATGGTGACACCCTATAGCACAAAAAAATAACATTTGAATTATGATCGAATACTTTTACTTTTTACTTAAAAAGTACAATTTACACCAACTACTTTTGTACTTTTACTTAAGTAGATTTTTTTTATTGGTAATTTTACTTTTACTTAAGTATTTTTTTTGCCTAATTATCTGTACTTTTACTTAAGTACAAAAAGTGAGGATTTCATCCACCACTGCCTATTTCTACTTTTTGTTTATCTTATCCAAACAACAATTTAAAAAAACTTTGGACACATTTGTTTTAGTCACTAAATTTTAGATGACTTTATATATATATATATATACAGTATATATATATATATATATTTACTGGAATATTTTTCTTTGCAAATAAATATATATTTTATACATTCTTAGACCGTTCCTCCTCCAGGTCGAGAGGAGCCAGATGGGGGGGTTCGGGCATCTGGTCAGGTTACCCCCCGAGCGCCTCGCAGGCGAGGTGTTTCGGACACGTCCCACCGGGAGGAGACCAAGGGGCAGACCCCGGATCCGCTGGAGAGACTATGTCTCACAGCTGGCCGGGGAACGACTTGGGATCCTTCCCGGTGAGCTAGAGGATGCAGCCGGGGAGAGAGAGGCCTGGGCTACCCGTTTGAGGCTGTTGCCCCCGCGATCCGACCCCGGAACAAGCGGAAGATGACGGAACGGACGGGACGGAACATTCTTAGAATCTTAAAAAACAGATCTTCTGGGAATTTATTTCCACTTTATTTCAACTAAAAATTTGACGTCAATTCTTTTATTTCATTATTTTTGGCTTTATTTACCTCGTTAACACTTTCTCGTTTTCTCACAATAAGTAATCTAATAAAACAAGAAAACCAATTCCATCTGCAGGAGGAACATTTGTGAGTTGTTTTTAGTTTTTATTTAACACCTTCGGTAACCTTTAACATCCTTTGCCCACGTTTATTTTTCTGCCAATTAATGATCGATTGTGTGTTGTTTTGCCAGGGTGTAGAAAATGAATACATAAATAAAAAAATTTTGCTATTTGAAATGTTCATCTGTACAGCTTTACAATAACAACTCCTCCTCCGTGTTTTTGCAGTAAGTGTCGAATTTCTTTGTGTAATTAGCGGCCGCGACTTCATACCTTCTGTCAGAGTGCTTATTTCACTTCAGCAAAACAACTGCTCATGTTCATATAAACTTTTTTCTTTTTTTACAAGGGAAATTCTGCCAGTTTGATCAAACGGGTGAATTTTCATCCATAGTATTAGCGTACTTTTGATCACAGCAGGAATCCAGTTGTTTGGGTGCAAAAGAAACGTGCTTCGGTAGCAGCTAGACATTCACGCCAAAGATAATTTGTAGTTATACCTTTGGAGAAATATTGAGATGTATCATCCAGCCAGAGGGAGGATGATAAAGAAAGCACATTTAAAATTTAAAATAAAATAAACTGCTTGAGGAAATACTTTTAATTGCTTTCCAACCAAGTTAGAAATAAAATGGCATTGATCATATCATCCATGGATGGTATAGAGCTGAAAGGTGTAAGGCTGCTTTTGTAAGAAGCAGATAAATTGTTTTTGAGCAAATATATTCTTTGTTTGAAGAGCCATAGGAAGTCAGTTTCTTCCATCTAACCTGATCTCCTACATCTTCTTCGATCACACCAACTAGCTTCATGTCTTCCTTCACTGTATCCATAAACCTCCTCTTTGGTCTTCCTCTAGTCCTCTTTCCTGGTGGTTCCAAACCCAGCAGGGTTCCGGTGTACTCGCTCTCTGTCCTCTGCACATGTCCAAACCATCTCAGTCTGGCTTCTCTGGCTTTATCTCCAAAACCTCTAACATCTGCTGTTCTGCAGAACCCAGAACATCTGCAAAACCCAGAACATCTGCAGAACCCAGTCGCTATCTCCCAAGCATATATTCATGTCATATTCTGCACTGGCTTCAGTAAGGTAGAATGCTGTGCATGTATCCTGTTTACACTGAGTGGGTCCTGTTTGGAATAGGACACCCTTTTTGGTCACTAGGTTAAGTCTCTGATCATTGGGTTGGACAATAAAAAAACTGATCAATGATTTAGGTGGAGAAAAGCAAAATTCATTTCATTCCTTCTGCTGATGTAGTCTCTCTGTCTCTCCTCTGCACATGTTCAAACCATCTCAGTCTGGCCTCTCTGACTTTAAAACCTCTAACATGTGCTGTTCCTCTGGGAGTGTCCATCCTGGTCACTCCCAGAGAGATCCTCAGCATCTTCATCTCTGGTACCTCCATCTCTGCTTCCTGTCTCTTCCTCAGTGCCACTGTCTCTAGACCAAACAGCATGGCCAGTCTCACCACGATTTTGTACACTTTTCCTTTCATTTTAGCTGAAACTCTTGTATCGCACATCACATCTGACACTTTTATCCACTCATTCCAGCCTGCTTGCACATGCTTCTTCACTTCTTTTCCACACTCTTCATTACTCTGGACTGTTGATCCTAGATACTTAAAATCTTCCACCTTCTTTATCTCTTCCCCCTGTAACCTCACTTTTCCATTTGGATCCCTCGCATTCACACACGTACTCTGCCTGAACACATGTGTCCAGAAGTTTAAATAAATGGGTTTCTAAATGGAATAAATACAGCTAAATAAAATAATTTTATTCCAAACATTAGCGATGAGGCTGTTCAGGATTGGTGAACAATTTTGAAAATTTTCTAACAGCAAATTTTCTGTCTAAATAGCGCAACTGTGATTTGATTTTTTATATATTTTTTTGTCATTTTACGAGTTCTTTCGCAACAACTTTAAATGGTTATCCATTGAAAATGTTTAAGATTGTGTTCAGTCGTGGAATTTTAAAGATACACTCTATTATTACTTTTGTGAAATACAAATAGTAAATTGTATTGAAATAATGATCGATGGCATAAATTGCATGTTTATTTCTTGAAGTATTTTCAGAAGAAAAAAAAAAACTTTCTAGAAACAGAATAATCAAACAATATGTAGGATCTATAAACTAAAGACAGATCTGCTGCAAATGATGCATTATGTGTCTGTATTTATTCAGAAAACAACGGCAAAGATATAATTATATAATCTTTTTGTTTTGGTCCATCTGTTGATGTTGTTTTTATTCTGTAAAGTCACATTTTCCGTTCCGTCATCTTCCGCTTGTTCCGGGGTCGAGTCGCGGGGACAACAGCCTCAAACGGGCAGCCCAGGCCTCTCTCACCCCAGCTGCATCCTCCAGCTCACCCGGAAGGATCCCAAGTTATTCCCCGGCCAGCTGTGAGACATAGTCTCTCCAGCGGGTCCGGGGTCTGCCTCTTGGTCTCCTGTCCCTTGCCCCCCGAGGCGCTCTGGAACCACCCTACCTGGCTCCTCTCGATTTGGAGGAGGAGCAGCTCGACACCGAGCTCCTCCCGGATGGCAGAGCTCCTCACCCGGTCTCTGAGTGAGAGCCCAGCCACCCTGCGGAGTAAGCTCATTTCGGCCGCTTGTACATGCAATCTCATTCTTTCGGTCACCACCCATAGCTGGTGACCATGGTGTTTTCAGAGGAAATCACGATATAAGGAGAAACAATGGCTGACTTGTGACCAAACGTGAGCAGAGTGTGTGGACTAAAGCACGTCCTGTTTATGATAGAATGTGGACGTGATGGAGAACAAAAAGCATGGCCAAGGACAACCAGATGAAAAAGTAGATGGTAGAGCTCATAAATCACTCAAATATCCATGAATAAAATAGAATTTTTTTGTGTTAAAATGGAAATAATATTCAAACAGAAACTTTCCAACAATTTATTTTGTATTCCACCTCCTCTTTAAACAAAACTTGTTTAGGATGACGTAAAGGGTTTTTTCATACAAATATCAAGATGAACCCGTAACTTTGTCCTAATGTTTAATTATGGTATACTGGGATCTTCACTTTAAAAGCCCAGGTTTAGACGACCCAAAAGCAAAAGGACGTTTTAAAGATTTTCATTTTTCGTTAGCCCTGTGCTGGAAAGAATCACCAGAAACATGAATGATCACTGATAAACCCGAATGTCTCTGTTTAATTATCTATTCTTTACAAAGAAAAAAAGAATCACTACAATCAGCATTCAGTCACACTTAGCTCTTTTTTTTTTACCTCTAGATTAACTTTGGACTTCAATGGTTCAGGAATTGGAATTAACCCCTGTGTGACCTCTCTGTGTTTCTGTAGATCATATTTGGACCTTCTGACATGACACCCGAACCCCGCTCGGGGGTTACAAAAATCATTACAGAAGAGATGCTGCAATGACTAATATGTTAGATATGTGTTAAAGTCCTTATTAGGACATACACGTATTGGTGCACGCTCTCCAACACAATGTAAGTCACTCCGGGGGGCCACATTCTAACAGGGGGGATATTTGACCCAGGATCTCCATGTCAGGTCCATTGTGTGACCAGGTTTAACTAATGGACAGGCTAATCAAAGGGGCTGCCCATGTCTGTCTCACCTTTGTAAATACACGAGTCCTGACCTCTAAACCACACCCGCCCCCACTTTGCCCCCTCCCAAACAAGCCCTATACTCTCCCATTCAAAACAAAGAGGGACTAATCGACACCTCGAGCAGGCAGGAATTTCTACAAGAGAAGAGGCTTAGTGAAATACCATACAGGTTCTGGGAACAAAAAACAAGCCCAGACTCATCCACTGCATACTGGGAGTGTTTAGGAAGCTTCTGGATTATTTCTATGAAAGAGAAGACTAACAATGTGGCTGCAAACACACACCAGAGATTTCTCTCACAACAGCCTAAATTACAGATTTTCCACAAGAATAAATAGAAAGAAAAAGAAAATGATTCAGTCTTTAGAGGGTCGTGTGCTGAAGTAATGCCAATGACCAGCTATTCAGATAAGCGAAAATGAGACGCTTTTCCAATGATTCATGCAGCGATGCTAGTCCTACTCTGTTATTAGCCAGCCTTCCACGTCAGTGAGAGGAGTGCGTAAACACAGGGTACAGAAAGACCCCCTGCCTCACCACTGAATGGAGGAATTATCCCGCCTGCCCTAACCGATACATTTCAGGACACAGGGTTTTTAAAAAATGCACATGAGACTTAAGCAGTGGCAAACCCTGAATGCCCTCGAAGCCTTCTCTGCTGTCGTGAAAGAAATAAACAGAATGGTGTTAATTATAGTGTGGTCATTAATTCCGTGTAGTCCCTCATTCATTCAGGAGTGATCCATAGTAGAAAAAGTTTCAAAAAAGTCTTCTGGACAGTTTAATTCTTGATAAAGACGTTTCGACTTCCATCCGGAAATCGAGGTGAAGATTCTAAGTAGAGAGAAAGGATGGTTTGAAAGAGGTGTGAAGGAAGCCATCTTTGTGATGAAAGAGAATCACTCACTGAATCGGAATGGAGGCGTTAGATACATTCTGCCCAGTATTTACAGCAGCCTTTTGAAGCCATGGACTAAAGATGACACCTCGTGGCCCAGATTCACGCCTCTCGTTAGCAGGAATTTCTATTCACCAGGCTTTTAGCATTTTTATAATAGGGTTCGTTTACTGGTCTGTGGCTACAATAGGAGCCATTCACGGCCATCATAGGTAACACAGGCTCACTGGTCGAGCCCTCCTTACTATTTTTTTTTTTTACCTTTTACTCAGGTTAGTATAAATAGATCCAGTTTTCAGTCCATTTCATTCAGATTGAAAATGATTTCCGGATGGAAGTCGAAACGTCTCGTTCAAGAATTAAACTCTCCAGAAGACTTTTTTGAAACCTATTTACTGTGGTCATTAACATTTACAAATTATCTCCACATGGTCTGTTTAACTTTCAGTGCTTTTCAGATGGTTGTGCTGCTTTCAAACGTATTTTCACATTGAGGTATTTGATCAAACCCATTTTTTGTGTAATTCCGCAAGAGACACCCGCGACCTGTTTGGGGTGTATCTTGCTTCTCACCTGAAATTAGCCAGGATAGGGTCAGACACCTCCCAGCGACCCCATTCGGGATAAATGATTCGGAAGACATGACAAAACATTTAAGCCAGCATTTGTTGCCATGTAGGTTAAAAATCAGCAGAGCTTCCATGGTTCTCTCTGCACAAATTGAATAACAATTGTTTTTTTTGCTTCAACCAATCAAATTTTGACCTGATTTCCCTAAGTCTTCACACAGACTTTCTACGTCACAGTTTCAGGCCTGCTGATTGGTCAGTGTAACAATAAAACTAGCAAACACAGCGGTTTACTAAGTGAATAGGAAAATTGTTGAAATTAAACTTTAATTTTTTCAGTCGGCAAACAACTAAATGAGGAAATCGATCAGATTTGGTGGCCGATTCGCTTTCAAGGTCACTTTTATTTTTTTTTGTTTTTTTATTTTTACTCACTCTATTCATCCCTCACCGGGGAAATCTGTGTGCTGCACTCCTACACCGCAGCGGGCTGCCACGACGGCGCCAATGGTGGGAGTCTAGACGTGAACTCAGTGGGATGCGAACCCACTGAACTTCCGGTGGACTTCTGGTCTGCGGGCGAACACTATAACCACTGAGGCACCGCCTCCCCCCTGTATGTGAGTGTATGTGTGAACACATACAAAAGTGTGTTTCTGTTAAAGTGTGTGTATGTGTTTGTGTGTTTAAGTGTGTCTTTAAGTGTGTGTATGTGTTTATGTGTTTGAGTGTGTGTTTAAGTGTGTTTTTAGGTGTGTTTTAAGTGTTTTTAAGTGTGTTTCAGTGTTTTTTAAGCATGTTTAAGCGTGTGTGTAAGTACGTTTAAGCGTGGTTATTGGTGTTTAAGTGCGTTGAAGTGTGTTTAAGTGTATTTAAGTGTGTGTGTATGTGTGTTTAAGTGTGTGTGTATGTGTGTTTATGCGTGTTTAAGTGTGTGTATGCGTGTTTAAGTGTGTGTATGCGTGTTTTCGTGTGTATGTGTTTATATGTGTTTAAGTGTATGTTTAAGTGTGTATATGTACTATGTTTAAGTGTGTTTAAGTGTGCGTATGTGTGTAAGTGTGTGTGTGTTTATGTGTGTTTAGTTTTTTAAGCGCGTTTAAGTGTTTTTAAATGTGTTTAAATGTGTGTGTTCAAGTGTGTGTGTGTTTAAGTGTGTGTGTGTGTGTGTGGTTTAAAATGTGTGTGTTGTTTAAAGTGTGTGTGTGGTTTAAAGTGTGTGTGATTTAAAGTGTGTGTGTGCGTGCGTGCGTGCGTGCGTGCGTATTTAAGTATGCAAATGCATTGACCCATTGATTTTATAGCAGTCATTAATTGGGTTTTAAGGCAGCAAGGAGTTGTCCCTGTGCCAGTCTGAGCCCAAGCAGTACCCATTATTTTTTCTGAGATGCTTCAGTTCCATCCAAGTTGACTCTTAAATGTAACATTGCCCTGGGTCTGGGTAACTACTACATTCTGATTGCCTGCAGGGTGTCCTGCGTTGGCATTTTTGTTGGTGTCCAATAATTTAATAATTTAGTAATAACCAAGAGTAATGCCAAAACATAGTCCGACATTACCTCTTATAAAAAAAAAAAAAAAACTCCATTTAATCTGTGAAATATCGTTTTCTTTCTCAAACAACCCTGGTATTATCGAGGTAGTGCCCTTTGAGTTGTCCACTATCCCAAATCAATGGACTGTGGAAACAACCATCCAACAATGTCCGTTCATTTCGATTGGACACTTGTTGTGCATTTTATTTT
The DNA here is from genome assembly GCA_902685375.1 of Neostethus bicornis. NCBI lineage: Eukaryota > Metazoa > Chordata > Actinopteri > Atheriniformes > Phallostethidae > Neostethus > Neostethus bicornis. Next base: position 4,154,481 of record LR738550.1, read on the forward strand.
AGGTAACTTTAGTGTCAGATAAATCAAGCAGTTAGTCACCTTCTCTCACCTTCTTATGGGAGTGGGTGGCGTGTCCCGGCTGATTTGAGGTGAGGGGCAGGGTACAACCCGAACAGGTCCCCAGTCTGTCGCATACAACCACACACACACAATCCTAGGGGCAATGATATATCAACCTAGCATGCAATGTCTTTGGAGGGTGGGAGGAAATCAGAGTACCAGGAGAAAACTCACACATACACGGGGAGAACATGCAAACTCCACACAGAAAGGCCAGTGTTCCAAGCCTCGTCCCCACCCACGACTCAAACCCAGGACATTCTTGCTGTGAGGCCATTGTGCTACACACTGCGCCACCGTGCTGCCTCAGATAAATCAAATAAATTCAAAAGTAATGTAATGAAATTAAATACAGTAAGAGTATCAGTACTTTGTATCTGAGAGTACTCAAAGGAAGTTACTCATTTTGGTTTTGCAAAAGTGGTATCAGTGCAACCCTAGTAATTTGTCTTACAAGATGGGCGTCAAATAAACTTCATTTACTGCTCACAGTCCAACCTCTTCCATTTGATTATGGTTTATATTGTAATCAATGTAAAAAATTATAATGTAAAATAACCCAAACAGATTAAAACTGTTTTAATATTCATTTATTCTGATAAACTTGCTTCAACTGAGACAGAAATTCTTGATAAAACTAATCAGATTGCAACATATTTCTGTCTCCAGCTCAGATAAATCACCCTCTATAACACAGACTGGGTTGTGTTCAGCCACTTAGACGGTCCATTGGTATGCCGGCTGTGACATCTCGAATCTGCATCCAAATGGGAAATGAAATATTTATGCTGCAAAATGATGGCACTCCTCATTGTCAATTTGCCCGAACGCCGAAGTGCATTAGGACGTGGGTGCATTCTTGGCCAGGCAAAGATGAACAAAATCAGCCAATGAGGCGTGAGAACAGGAGTAGCACAGGGGAGTGTGAAGGTAGCGAGTGATCACCTGCGGGCGGCCTCGGGCGAGAAACACTCAGCCAACACCCTGAAATCTCACACAAAAAAATCCTCCAAGTCGCTTTAAATGTCACAACTTTCTCAAGCAAATACTAACATTTAGCAATGAAAGGCTCTTTTGTTTCATTATTCAAATTTTATGGATATTTGTTGTGATGTAGAGCCTTTGTATTCTGCAAGCGAGAGCAAATAATGAGATTAATTCATAATGCAGCTTGATTCATCAGACGTGAATAAGAAATGAGCTGAGAAACATTTACACCATCACTAAATACACGTCTGAAGAAACAATAGTGCCTTTTATTAGAAAAATATAAGATGTGACAATTTACCTCAACCATCGACGGGGTGTATTAATTTTTAAATTAAAGTATTTTATAGGCCAAAGAAATAAAACAGAACGGGAAAAAAATAGAGTAAAATTAAAAGGAACTTGAGGTTTCAAATGGTAAGACTATTTTAGTCTTTTTCGTAAATAAATGAGGCCATATTTTTACCTGCAGTAATAAAAGAGAATCTAATCAGCTGGATTTTACTCAAACACATTTAACAGTGTTGGATTTTTTCTGCAGACCTCCATCGGTCAGAAAAAACGAACAGCAAGCAGGTTTTTGGTGCACATCTGAAAAATTTAGCAGCTGGTTTAGCAAAACTTCTGGCAATTCAGTTGTTTTTTATTACTCAATGCATAATTTTTGATGAATGTTGGGTTTTTATTTATAATTATGAAAAAAATCATGTGCTGAGTTCTTATTTAGTAAAAGGATATGGAAGCTAAACTGCCCCCAGGACACGGCTAAAAACAATGGGCGACAGGGCCTTCAAGGCTGCTGCTCCCCGCCTGTGGAATGCCCTCCCAGACTACCTCAGGGCTCCACAGACGGAGGATGCTTTTAAAAAAGGACTAAAAACCCACCTTTTTAAAAAAGCTTATCATTTTTAAATTTGTTTGCATTGTATGTTTGTTTTTATTGTACTGTACTGTTTTAATTGTTTTAAGTTTTAATGTTTTAATCCATGTAGCACTCTGAGACTTGATTTCAAGTATAGAGTGCATTATAAATAAAATACATTATTATTATTATAATCTGTGGTAATCATAATTTTGAGCGTCACAACATTCATGCTGAAACATGTAGGTAAAAAATGTTCAAACAAGACATAAAAATGAGAGACTGAAACGATCTTTTGTACGAGTTATGAAGACAGTATGATGACTCCATGGCAACATGGTGGATAGATGGTTAGAGGAAATGCCTGCATATCCTGTCAATGTGCAAATACATGCATGCAGCTGATGAGTGATTCCTTTCATTTGAGGAATCAATTCCTGTACGGCCTCAACAGCCCCACTCCTGTGGTTTGGAGAAAGTCAGGAATCAGGAGTCAAAGAGCCAGAATCACGGATCCCAGTCCACAGTAAACCCCCTACTCCAAAAAGTGACCCACAAAGCCTGAAGAGGACTGATCACCCTCACGTCCTTGTTAGAAGACATGTTATCTGCTTTTCCCTTGGTGTTCTTTTGTTAGAGTTTTACTTGGTTTTAGACTTGTTGTGGAATCCCACATTCCTCACAGTGACGTGTTTGAACAGAGCCAACGATCTCTGCAGCCTGAAGGGAACAGAGTGCTGGAACAAAACAGCCTCTCATTCAGCAGCTCTAAAAATGTCCACTTCTCATCACTTTTATTCTCTATTGCCTGGTTTTTACAGTAGTTTAAAAAACGTAGTTCTACATCAAACTGTGAGAATCAATCAGAAAAGTGGGGTACATTTATAGTAGAACCTTTAAGGACTAGTCAGAGCAACTGGAGCCATGTCATTGTAGTTTGTCATGGTAGTAAATTTATCAAGAACATAAATTTAGCTATAGTTGGTATCGAGTAGTTGTGAGAAGTTCCATTAAAAAAGGCCTTCTCTGGTTTGGTGGATTTTGCGTTCACATAAATTTGTTCCCTTGACACTTGTGACTTTAAACTTTTGTCACCTGGGGAAGAAAAATGAATCAGTTCATCTATAGTTAGTACTGAGTAAATGCAATTTCATTCAGATACTTTCAGTGGTTTGGGAGATGTCACGTTCAAAAGTGTTACGAAAGACGCACAAACAGGAAGATTACCTAATGCCTCCTCTACATACTGTTGGCAAAAACTGGTTCTTATACTTTATGTAGCCTTTTTTTCCCCAAAATTTTAAAAATACGTGTCATATTTTTTTTTCTTCAGGTTGTAAGAATCAATTCAATTCAATTCAATTTTATTTGTATAGCCCAAAATCACAGAATTTCCGTCTCAATGGGCTTCACAAGAAAAAGAGGAATGTATTAACACAAATACACAGCAAGAAAAATAACTAACAAATGCTAACTAAACGAGACTAGCACTTTTATGCCCTTAGACTCTCCTTCTCGGTGAGGAAAAACTCCTGAAAAACCCATCAGTGGGGAAAAAATAAGAAACCTCGTGGGGATCCACATGAAAGAGAGATCCCTCCCCCGGGACGAGCAACCAATCTACAGCTAGATATCTAAAGAAGTCAATAGATGTTCTTCATCCTGATGGTAACACGGGGGACTCCTCAGCCCAGCGATGCCCTGGACGGGGGCATAAGGTAACTATCATGAAAATATCCCTCCGCTGATTGAAAGTATTTGAAGAGAATCAACACACATGATCCAATGCATCAACGAAGATGCAAAAAACAACTAAGCAGGAAAATTGCACTTAAAAAAAAATCTACAAAGTAGCGAGGCTTCGAAAAGTGAAGCACATGATAGAGAGGTATGACTGTACCAAAAAGTAGAAAGATTTTCTGGACAGGATCTACTATTTTATACGTTTATGTCCAACGTCATAAAAATACACCAAGTTGTTCATATGATTAAAAAAGAAGGTTAAAAATAAGATTTCATGTGAATATTTTGAACGTATCGGGTTGTTTGATGTCTTATAAACAACTGAGCAAAACAACAGGCTTCAAAGTCTCTGTTTATGTCACAATGTCTTGTTTTTAAAGGCTCGTTTTTCACCTGTCACCTCCATATGGTACAAAAGATTACCCCCGTATCAGTCCTGTCCACATCTATCTGTACCACTACGAACACAGAGGTAAATTACCGCCTTCCTCTGGAGACCGAAAACGGCTCATAACTCAACCATATCGGCGTCCTTGTCAATAAAATCGCAAATAAAACAGATTGGGCCTGAATGAATGTGCTCTAGAGAGGCATAATGTGTCAGTTAAAGCGGGGAGAAGTTTTCCCTCCTCAGGAATGTGTCGGAGGTCTTGTTCCCTACCCATCCCCCTTTCTGTCTCATGGCCACCTTAGGAAGGAGAAGGAATACTTCTCAAAATGTTTGAATCATTTTAAAAGGTTTTCTGCACAAAAAAGGTTCAAAGTTGGTGATTTAACTTGAGTTTAATGAGCGATTATCATCTGGTTTGTGGGATCATAAGGAGTAATTATGATCAGAGGGTCCAGATGCAAAAAAAAATTCACTAACTGCGTGTTTTTATTGATTTAATTCATCTTTTATTCACGGGCTCTTGTTTTTTTTTTTTCAAACTCGTTGAGTACTGGTTTAAAGGGCTAATGAAAACGTGGTTTACTCTGGAGACACAAGATGAAGAGGAGCAAATTAGAGCCGAAACTCAACAACTAATGAACAAAAGACTCTTATCAGAAGAATATTACATCAAACTCTCATATTAAATTTATAGGAATCCTCCATCCAAATAGATCTCAGAGATTTTTTGTTCTCCTGTTCGACCACTTTTATTTTATTGGAAACATACTTTTATTTTCGGCATGGTTTCCATCTTTTTTTTGGTAATTCTTAATAGAAAACCCATTTCTCGGAGAAAGGTGTGGTCGATTTTTTGCTCTGAGAAGTGTAGGTGGTCCTATCCAGGTGCCTGCATACGATTGGCTAGTTCGGTCCTCTAAAACACCAATACCTGAATCAGGTAGAGAAAAAATTCAGAAAGAAGTCTCACAGCAACTTGTAGGTTTTCATTTCAGACGCTTAGAACTCTAAAGGTTTGCTGATGCAGTCAGTGAAGAAAAAAAAAGCAAAGCACGAGGTGAGTAAGGCGGTTTAAAGAGGTAAGAGGATATTTTTAAAAGTTCAGACTTTTTGAGCATTTTGAAATGTTCAAAATAAGTCCTCAAGTTATTTTGGAGTTTTCTTAAGGGTAATTTTTCTCTTTGGAAAAAAAATACAAGTAAAGCTTAAGTGCATGAAATAAACTTTCTAAACGTTTTAGAAAGTATGCAAGGTGAGAAACTCTGAGACTCACAGATAGCAACGCCTAAGTCAAAGCTGTGGCATGTTTGCATCATTGATGACTCAGTTTGGGCCTGTGAGAACGTGCCAAAGATGTGAAACCCCGTAGCTATGCAGGAGGGCATGCCTGATCTCGCACAACCTGCAACTTCAGTAGAAAAAAAAAAAAACTGTCGGCATGCAAATCCTTCTCAAACTTGTTTGCGTTTTCATAAATCATGACTTCGTATTCAGCAGCAGGTGTTGCTTTAGTCTCCGTCCATCCTGATTGTGTTTGAGAACTTTAAGAAAAAACTGTAGCATCAAAGATGTTTTAATTAACATATTTTTCTATTTTTTTCTTCTAGCGGCTGTTGGATTATTCCATGTGTTCTATCCTTCATTCCACCGGAGTCTGTATGTGTCTGGAACCAGATTTCAGTGGTGTGAAGAGTAAAAGACATGGGGATATGTCTGCGATCGCTCGTCCAAGCTGGTGGTTTAAAAAAACTATAACAAGGTGTTTTTTTTTGTTTTTTTTTATTGTGACATGTGAAAAGTTTGTGTTTTATTAATAAAAACTGCACTGAAGTCTGAACTGCTTCCATGACCTTTCGGCCTGTGTGTCTCTTCATGGAGAAGTGCACCACATCGAATCATTACGGGTCCATTATACCACCCACACCTCCGTATTTCTCTGCCTTCGCAGCCCCGCAGCACTTTTGTTTATTAACTAACACCATGAAAATCTGCCCACACAAACAAGCTTTGCTTCTTGGCAGATGCAGCTTATTAACAATTTAAAACGTGCCCTCAGAGTGGCCCTCACCAAGATGCCATTAAAACATGTTTCCTCTACGACGCACAATCATAAAAGTCATCCTCTGTTCCTCACATAAAACTCACTTTTTTTTTACTTACAATTTCCGGGAAAGTCAGTATAGTTTTATGAAACATGTCAAAACTAAAAATTTTTTTTACCCCATATCTGATCTGGGCAGAGTTTATAAAGTTCAGCAGAATTTGGAATAAAATCAAGAACTCCACCTCGAGGGAGATAAACACACCTCCTCCGCAGAAACTATTTAAAATATAAAATTATAATAAAAGAAAAATAGAGGCTCATGTTTCTGTGTAAATGCAAAAAAAAATAAATAAATAAAATCACATTTCCCATTTAGTATCCTTCATTGTTTGCATTTTGTATGTATTTTATTTGAACTTGAACATGAACTTTTCCATGCATTTTTAGCTGGATTTTAAATTAACCAGAACAACCAGTAAAGTTATTTTTAAATAGATTCTGAAATTAAATACAAGAAAAACTCAAAACTTCTAATAAAATTTAATATGCAAGTCCAGGGACAAAATAATACCAGCTAGTACGAGACAGATGGTCCAAACAGCCAGGTGTGCTAAACGGTAGCAAATACACATGTAAAGAATGGTGTGTTAGAAAGACGGGGGTTGACGTTGAGGAGGACAACCAAAGTTCAGTATGATGTTATGCAAGATGTGCCGAGTCATTCTGGATTTCTGCAGAGTGTATGAATAACAGTGATGTCATAAGGTCAAAGCTGGTGATGGACCATATACAGGTATTTCACCCAGGAGAAGTCCCTCGTGCAGTGCTCCATCGCATCAATCAGACCCTTTATAGTCTTAAAACCGTCTTACTGTACCGAGTTAATGTAAGACAAAATTAGTTTGAAGAATAAACACTTTTACTACAAAAAAATTCTGAGATAAAGTTTCCTTCTGTGCAAACAGCTGTTTTATGCAAAGCTTTCTTTAAAGAGCTAAAAAAAAATCAATAATAAGGAAGATTAGAGCATATTTTTATTCATTAAAAGCTTGAATTATTTGTCTATAAAATCCAGGGTTTACACATAAGGACCCTTGTCCAACGCTGCCTGAATTTCTTTGATCTGTTCAATATCTTTAAAAAGTTCATCTAAAAAATTATATTGAAGATCAATCAAGCATCAAAACAATTTGTTCTCATTAAGTTCTTGTTTCCTAATAAAAAAAATAAGAGAAGTGGAACAATATTTCCATTCAAGAAACCCATCATTGAAGCTGTTTGCCAACCTAGCTTGCCAATCCCCCTTGTGGGAGACGGTGGATCAGCACCAGAGCGCTCGCCCACGGACCGGAAGGTCGCGGGTTTGATTCTCACTGAGACCACCGTCTAGGGTCCTTGGAGAAGACACTTAACCCCCGCTTCTCCCATCATTGGCGCCGTCGAAGGGCAGCCTGCTGTGGTGTAGGAGTGCAGCACACAAATTTCCCCGGTGAGGGATGAATAGAGTAATTAATTTATTTATTTTATTTATTTAGCTGTTATAAACTGTCTGTCCAATCAGCAGGTCTGAAAACGATGATGTAGGAAGTTTGCAAGAAGCTCAAAAATCCTGGCTCAAAATTGGATTAGTTGAAGTAAAAGTATTGTTTCTTTTCCCTTTGAAATTACAAAGGTCATTAAAGAAACTTGCATATTTTAGTGGACCTAGCAACAAATACTGACTGAAGTGTGATTGCTTGATCGAATGACTTCATGCAAAGACACACGTTTGGAAGCCATAAAAGAAAATAGACCAATCACTTGAAAATATATTAATAATGCACAAAATACTACAGTTGAAGTATTTTTTGATTCATCTTCTAAACCGCTATCCCACACAGTGTGCCATAGCTTATCCCAGCTGATCACAGACGAGTGGCATGGCACACCCCAAACAGGTCGCCAGTCTGTCGCAGTATCACAATAAGACAACCATCTGCACACACACTTATTCCTAGGGGTATTGTCTCAGTGGCCAATCAGCCTAGCACGCATGTTTTTGGAGGGTGGGAGGAAACCGGCGTATCTGGAGAAAACCAGACGGACTTCATGGGGAGAACATGCAAACTCCACACAGAAAAACCAGTAATCCAGGCTTTGATTCAATCTGGAACTGGAATCCCTGACCTTCAGAGTCATAGTTCGGACAGTGAGAAGGTTTTCACCATTCTGACCACTTGTACCACCATGCCGCCCAGGAGTGTAGCAGTACAGAAAGTTTGTTTTATCCCTTGGTTTTAAAATTGTGGTTCATTGACTAAATAGAATCGGAAAAATAAATAAAATTATTAAGATCTTTCAGATGTTTTTTTAAGCCAGCAGAGAAGGCTTTGAAAGCATTGAGAGTCTGCCACCAGTCAAATTTTGTTGCAGTCATCGATAGGTTGACTGGCTGCTTGCAAGTTAAGGACTCTTCTTTTTTTAATATTCCAACAATGATTCAAAGGATCAAGAGTCTTTCCTGCCCATTATCAGACCGGAGCGAGGTACACCCTAAACAACTCACCAGCCTGGTACAGAGCTGTATTTTTTCAAATTTTTTTTGTTGATTAAACAAAACAAAAAATGCACGTCTTGCAATTATACGTAAAAAAAGGAGAAAACTTTCTTAAAACTATTATGAATAATATAACTATAAGTATCCTCAAGTAATGAGTAAAAATTATGTCCATTAAATGGTGGTAACCATGGTGATTTGCTGTTTAAAAAAATAGAGTTTTAACTCATTCAAGATCGTTTTAAAAATAAACCTGTCCGAAGACCTGTCTGTGGAGAGCATACTGAGGAACAGCTGCGGACATGTGGAAGTGGAAATTTTATTTTCTGCTCATCTTTCTGCCGCAGATCTGGGCGCAAGGAGAGGACACAGGTAAAATGTTTGAAGAATTAGGCAGTGAAAACAAGGTTATTCTACCATTATGGTCAACTTCTTAGGAAGCCATCGCTTCAGACATGCAATATTTGATCACTGAAAACAACATGGGGCACAAAGCGGGCTTGTATGTTGTAGAAGACCGTACTGGTGCTTTAGCTGTGTTTACTCTCAATGCTTTAATCTGTTTGTGTTGTGGCTGCTCAGTGGCTTCAGACCTCAGTGTGCACCAGCTGACACGTCTGGTGGAAATGGTGACACCCAAAGAATGTGAGGACCTTTTGTCTGATCTGTCCCACCGCGAAGAGGACGTCTTCCATCGCATTCAACGTCTGTTAGAAGAAAACAATCAGCTCGGTCTGAACGGTCGGTTTAAAAGAGACACAGTCTCTATTGAAGGTTTGTTGTAGACTTTCACTTTTATATAAATAATATGATAATTTAGTTTTCTATCATTATGAAGCAAACGAACACACTGGTTGAGTTATTAAATATTTTGCCATTTTTCAGGAAAGACCTAGATGTAACCTGTCTATGCACTGTAATCTGCAAATGTCAGGAGCATGACAAATTCCTCTCTCAAAGACACACAGACAAATTCCTCTCCCCATCTCAAACACACAAACACGTTCCTCTCAAGCACACACAGACACACTGACAAATTTCTCTTTCTCGCTTGCTTTCTTTTTCTCTTTTAACACACGCAGACATTTTTCATGCAGTGCGTTGGAAGTGGGAGGGGCCATAGCAGCACCAGGCGCTGCTTATTGATCTCAGGCTTAACGTGATTTCACGACACAGACTCCAAAAATTTCCAATAGCACTAGAAAAACCCACTAGATTGACGCTTTTAAGAAGAAAAAAAAAAAAGAGTAACTAAATTTTAGCGTCTAGCAACTAGAGGGTTTGAATTCCTGCTAAATACAGCGTCAAAGTCGCTCAGTTGACAATGCTAATATTAATAATACATTTTATTTTCAAAGGCCCATTTTATGACACTCAAGGTCACCATACAACATACTCACTTCACTTCATAATTTCTTTTCCCTATACACCTGGCGGTCGACTTGGAATCCGTCAGAAGGCTACCAGTAGACTGCGATTGATAGGTTGGGCACCCCCGACTTAATACCACTCTTTACATAATCGAAACACTTCTTTCAAATTATTTCTTCTACTTCCATAAAATTGTTCCTTTTTTGCTTGATTTTATCAGTGTTTGTTTCAGTTCGTCTTCTCAACCGCTTATTCCAACCGAAGTCCCAAGGGGTGCCAAAGCCTATACTGGCTGATTTTAGAAGAAAGGCAGGATACACCCTCAACAGGTCGCCAGTCTGTTGCAGGGACACACTCACGAACAACCATCCACACACACATTCATTCCTAGGGGCAGTTTTTTGATGGCCAATTACTAAACCTGCATGTTTTGGAGGAAACCGGAGAAAATCCCCACAGGGAGGACATCCAAACTGTATTTCAGTTCAAAAAGTGTTTGTTAAAAACAAGAAAAAAATGTACGTCCTCAAGTCAAAATCCATCAAACTAAACCAGAGTGAGTCCTTGATTTCATAGAGAAACTTTTTCCAACACTTGATTATACGAATGAGCTTTAACTTCTAAAAATATTCTTATGACTTCCAGCTTGTCAGACCCCTACTGTGACGCTTCACGGTGGGGGAGCATCTTCTTCACGATGGAAGCAGATTTGCAAATTTTGTCACTCGAGGAGGAAACCTTTCTAACCAGTGCGATAACTGGAATTAGTGATTCCAGCAACCAAAATCTCACACTTGAATACACACACACCTGAGCTGGAAAAAAAATGCTAACTTTTACATTGGTTTTTAATGAAATAGGGGACATAAACTTTTTGGACCATGCACAACGAACACACTCGTTAAAATATATATACAGACATATATGACTTCATTCTGAGAGTTTGAAGCTTAAGACTGGCAAAAAAAAAAAAAAAAATTAATTGCTGCTATGTGAGACTAACTCATTGTAACCCCCAGGCCAATCTGAGACCTACTTTTAGTAAACAGGAAAGACAGATGTATAACCTGTACGTACATGAAGAGCACAGATATGGACACTAAAATAGTTGAAAAGGGATCAAAATTGTGTAAAAATGAGCTGAAAATGGATCCTTTTGTTTCTATGGACATGTTAATAAAAAAAAACCATGTTTGATATTGTCGTAAACTAACACTAATTAAATTATTGTAAATCCACCAACAGATTTTCCGTTTAATTTTTTGTGTGTGGTTAATTTTTTTTTAATTTTGGGGGTTTTTGGGGGAAGGGCGTGTTGTCTTTTCAGTGTTTCTTTTTTATTTTTGTTGAGTTGGTGACTGAGCAGTCCCAGGAGGAATTGAACCAGGTTTTCCCGGTCGAAACACAGTAACTCTACCACTAGGCCAATGCCCCCTAAGACCGATTAGTTTTTCATTTTCGGTCCCCAAATTTTTTTTTTTGCCAATTGGCAAAAATAAGAAAAAAAAGATCTTTCCTTAAATCTAATTATGCACTTAGATTAAAAACTATTTATTATTTTTTATTATTATCAACATAAACTAAATGTCCTTTTTTAACTATTTACTGTAGAGTGTGTTTGTGCACGTTTTTAGCTTTTTTTTTTCTAGTTGATCTCAGAAACGTTTCTTCGGATGGTGAATGTTGCACACTAAACAAAGCAAGCCAAAAGGAAAAGCTGCTCATGAAGTGAAACTCCTCACCATGACACCTGTCTGTTTCACACATGTCCAGTTCCGTTTGGAGAGCTGTTGGCAGCGTGCTAGCAGCGAGACACTTGTCTTTCTGAGGCCCATATGTTCTGTGTTTGCTAGATGAAGAGACTCAGTGCCGAGCGGCCCTGACAGGCTGGCTGCAGAAGAACGGGGAGAAGACCGACTTCCACAGGCTCTCTCGGGCCCTGCAGCACATCGGCAGAACAGACATCGCTCTCGGTGAGAAGTCAAGAAGTACAAATGTCCCCTGAAGCACAGAATCTGTTATTTTTGTTTTTACCCAAAAATGACACACAGTCATACAAAATAAGATATTTTTAATAATGAAGTAGTTCGACCTGCATGTGCATCCAAAACAAATATTGTAGATAAGAACTGGACACAGCAAGCTAGCCAAATTGGAAGTTCCGTTCCGTCATTTTCCGCTTGTTCCGGGGTCGGGTCGCTGGGGCAACAGCCTCAAGCGGGCAGCCCAGGCCTCTCTCTCCCCGGCTGCATCCTCCAGCTCACCTGGAAGGATCCCAAGTCGTTCCCCGGCCAGCTGTGAGACATAGTCTCTCCAGCGGGTGAAAACGCTACTTCCAAATTGGAAATAGCGTTTTAAAAAAGCCTTTAGGCAAATAGACTTCTATTGAAAAATTGGCAACTTTTACGCAGTCGTTTTTTGTCATGGTAACCATTCAGATTCCGTTACCATAGTTACAATGCATTCTTGATCTTTCTGATTACTTTTTACATTGTTTGCATTGTAGTACAAGTTATTTGAGTTAACTAGCCAATCAGATGCTGTTTATCCCAGACAGATTCTACCTAGCCACTGAAAGCAAGAAGCCAAACCATGAGACTTCTATTGACGTCACCCATAGCCAAACTCTATAGGTGGCATCACACTTAGTTCACCCCGTTCTACAGTCAACAGTCCCAACTCGTCCCTCCACAGAAGGAAATCAGAACTAAATCTTATTTGGCTAAACGGTGGAGTATGTTTCAAAGTGGTTTATTTCAGTCTAACTTCAAAGAGTTACAAAGCAATTACGCTACGCTTGGTAAAATCAAGATTTGGTTTAATTAGGGATTTGAACACGGTGCAGTTTACACACTCGCAGTTTCTGGTATGTGTTGGAGGCTGGTGTGTAAGCAAGCGCAAGTGTTCATCTGAGTGGCGTTTGGGTGGAAGGAGGTGTAAATGATCTGACAGAGGACTCAGTGGAGCTGACACCAGCCGGAGAACAAACCATCTGCTCCTTTCATCAGCAGCTGGGGAGGATAAAAAAACATGAAGAAAAAAAGAAAAAAAACACGAGGAAAAGATGAGCTGTAAGACAAGAGTTTGGGCGAGAGAAGTGATGGTTCTGCTGGGGAGGACTCTGATGCACAATGTAGCAATCAGGCTACGTGTGTTCGAACTCAACTCCTCTTTTTTTTCATTATTAGGATTCAAGGTTTTATTTACCAAAGAGGTTTCCAGCTCATATGAGAGAAGCAGACGTAGGAACTATCTATGATTAAGCTTAAAACATCCCTGTTTTGAGAAGAGGAACGTATGCATCATTATTTGGTCCAGTACCCAGAGGGGTACACACAGACGTTACTTGGTGCTCATCGAGCCTGATAGCAGGACTAGGTTTTTGCTACTTGTAACTTGTAGCAAAAACATGTCTTCGCTTCAAGAACAACTACTTTATTTTCCAGAGTATAAGTCGCAATTTTAAGAAAGAGCTGAACCAAAAGAACGAGATCGCTGATACAAGCGGCCGAAATGAGCTTCCTCCACAGGTTGGCTGGGGTCTCACTCAGAGATCGGGTGAGGGTGGATGTCGGTGTAGAACTGTTCCTCTTCCAAGTCGAGAGTAGCCAGATGGGGTGGTTCGGGCATCTGGTCAGGATGCCTCCCGAGCGCCTCGCTGGTGAGGTGTTTCAGGCACGTCCCACCATGAGGAGACCAAGAGGCAGACCCCGGACTCGCTGGAGAGACTATGTCTCACAGCTGGCCGGGGAACGACTCAGGATCCTTCTGGGTGAGCTGGAGGATGCAGCTGGAGTGAGAGAAGCTTGGGCTTCCCGTCTGAGGCTGTTGCCCCACCGACCTGACCCAGGATAAGCGGAAGACGAAGGAACGGAAGTTGCAGTTGAAGTTTCATAGTTTGGTCGGTAGTACGACTTATACTCAGGTATGACTAATAGTCCGAAAAATACGGTAAATATTTTATTAAGTAGGCTTAATAGATGCTTGCAGTCTGTTAGGAACCAGAAGCGTCTTGCATTGAATGAATCTGGATGAATCTTATTTGCTACATTCTACAATCATGAACTATATGATGGTTCATGAAATTATTTTTAAAACATTTTCTTCTTTTTTATCCAGAATTAGGAAAGAACGTCAACCAGGACAAACTGTTGAACCTGAAACACCATGTTGAGGATTATCACAAATTTGTTCAAAACTCATCCCCGGATATGAATAGACCTCAGGGTGTTCGGCACAGGGTCAGAACCAAGAAAGGTGAGACTACTCATCCTGTTTTAGTTTCATATTATCAAGAATGTGTTCACATTCTAGCATGTCGGGATATTGATGATCCGAAAATCAAAAGATAAAATGTTTTTGTGAACGTTGAATCTATTAGCCGTAGAGATTAGATGCTGGATTATTAATTGTGCCGCTATGGGCACAATTCCAACTCATTACTCCTTAGCTTCTCACTCTACAAAGAATATTTCCCATGATAGTCAGAGAGTCAGGAATATAATTATCACCTGTCCATTTATTTACTCTCCAGCGTGCATCCTTCTGGTTAGAACTTGATAAAATGTTGCTCCCCTCCAGTGTGATGCTGAATTTTACTCTGTTTTGTTTTGTTTGTTAGAAAGTAATCTGTCATGGCGTGACATGAGTCTGATCATGGAGCGGGCCGCCATCGCTCCGTACTCGAAGTCACCTTTGGAAATTGCTCAGCCATTTGTATACGGCATCCTCCTGGGCTTTGGAGGCACTCTGGTCGTGTGGGTTTTAGTCTTTTTTTTTGTCTACGTTTCTCAAAAAAGACATCAAACTTAAGATTACGATCAAAGTCAAGACCGTGGACTTAGGAGATGTCATCTTTCCGATGTTTGATGACGTAAAGACGTAATCAATAAATGTGTATAAATTACGTCCAATTTATTTGATGATTTCTTTCTTTTTGATTTACATCGATCTCTTTTAGGGAGGTAGCAATATGAAAATCTCACATGATTCTATCTGGATATTAGCTGCAAAATAACACACTTATTATGACTTTTGGATAAATCTTGTATTGCAAACTAATTTATAGAAGTTGTATTTCTCCGCGCTCATGTCTGGCCTGCACTCACATAGGGTTTCACCAATCATTCCAGAGCACACGCAGTAGAGGTTGTCGTTTCGGTGACTTTGTTGGTAATAATATTTGTTGTTCAGTCCTCACGTGTCCTGTTCCATACTGCAGCATGGTTAGTGCTTACACTACAAGCAAACACGCCCGAGTCAAACTGAACTGAGCTCTGGCCGGCCAGGGTCGACTAAATGGACACAGGCTCACTTCAAATTTTCTTAGTGACTGTTCACTCTTGGCATCCTGACGTTACTAATAGTTATTGTAGCACATCATACAGTTTTGCTTTATTTAGATTAAAAGTGTTTGGGTTTAACTACATTGCCTTTTCTTTTAATTCCCTGTGCCAAGGAGGTTACGTGATAGGAAGCGCGTGTGTGAACAAGATAACTCGAAAAGCTGGGAGTGGATTCCTGTGAAATTATCAGCATATATCCATAATATGAAGATGAACTGATTCAATTTTGGGGGTGATCTAGGTCACCGTTTGGCTCCAGGAGTGTTTTAAATGTTCTATATAGGTTTTTCTTGTTGTTCTTGTTGTTTTCTTTACTCTGTAGTTAACTTCAGCATTTATGCTGCATAGATAACAGAAAAAAAAAACTTTTTTTTTTCTATTGTGCATAGAGTACATCGGTTTGTACTCTCCGAGTGCTTTCTGGTGTTGTCTACTTACCTAGCTAAGTTTATGTACATTCAAAAGTGCTTTTGAACATATTTGAGTCAAATGTATGTGACTCAATCGTTTAATTTGCGTTCTGCACAATAATCCGGTATATAATCTGTACGGTAGTGAGATACTGTCAGAAGTCTTCTTCTTTCGGCATTTCCCTTCAGAGGGCGCCCTAGCAAGTCAGTTTCTTCCATCTAACCCTATCTGCTGCATCTTCTTCGGTCACACCAACTATCTTCATGTCTTCCTTCACTGTATCCATGAACCTCCTCTTTGGCCTTCCTCTAGTCCTCTTTCCTGGTGGTTCTAAACTCAGCATCCTTCTTCTGATGTACTCTCTCTCTCTCCTCTGTACATGTCCAAACCATCTCAGTCTGGCCTCCCGGACTTTATCTCCAAAACCTCTAACATGTGCTGTTCCTCTGATCCTGTCCATCCTGGTCACTCCCAGAGAGATCCTCAGCATCTTCATCTCTGCTACCTCCATCTCTGCTTCCTGTCTTTTCCTCAGTGCCACTGTCTCTAGACCAAACAGCATGGCAGGTCTCACCACGGTTTTGTACACTTTTCCTTTCATTTTATCTGAAACTCTTCTATCACACATCACACCTGATACTTTTCTCCACCCGTTCCAGCCTGCTTGAACACGCTTCTTCACCTCTTTTCCACACTCTCCATTGCTGTTGATCCTAAGTACTTAAAATTGTCCACCTTCTTTATCTCTGCTCCCTATCAGATTCTGTCAGAAGTAAATTAGCATTATTATTTACTTTGATTAACACATACATATCTGAGCTAAAAAAAAAAAGTGTTGTGTTTAGACTTTTATAGTTAATTTAAAATAGTACCACTGTGATGCATTGGGAATTTGTAATGAATTGCATTTACAGACACAAACTGGGAAAATATACGAGCGTTTCAGATGTTCCTTCGCCAAAGATTCTCTTTCATTTTACAGAAAATGTCTCAGTTATTGTGGTGGTTACGCTTGGGGCTCAATTGCAACAATTTTACTTTTGCGATCTTGTGCTGTTGCTAACGTCATGGCATCTCTGGTTTACGCTGTAATCAGAATGAACAAAGAGAATCCACATTGATTCCTAACCTCACTGCTGAATCAATGATTAAAAGAAATGTCCTTCTAATGATCCTTGTGTGTTTGTAGGGCTTTGGGGTGACAGATGCACTGGAACCCAGCCCTCCCACCAAAGGTTGTTCCGGTGTTCCTCTGATAGCTACGCCACTTTCCATTTCCCCTCCAAGTGACGGCAACGTGCCCGTCTGGCATCGAAGAACAACTAATTATCCAGCCTGGCGCCTGCTTCCCCTGGAGCCTGCCGATACCTCTGCAGGCAATCCAAAAGACTAATAACAATGACAATGCTAGCAGAGAATAGAGGTACAAAACACACATTTTAAAAAGGGAAAAAAGAAGAAGTGGAAATAATCTGAAATGTGACATGCTGCAGAGAAATGAGTCCAGAAATTGGCTTAGAAAAACAAAGCCTCTCCCTCCTCCCCAAAAAAAAATCTAAATTAGAAATTTCAAACTGACTTTGTTGATGTGTTTGAGCTTTAATTAAGAAAACCATTTGCTCACAACCGGATCTTTTTCACATGATTGTATGAGACATGTTCATAACTCTGAAGTACTCTCCAGTTTCTAATTTGATTTTTTTTAATACCAACCCCACTTTCTTTGTCATAATTGAGCTAATTACTTCATTACACAAATCTAGCCTAATGTGTTTCAGCAAGCCGACGGCTTGGATTAGCAGTGGCACTGAGCAGCAATTACTGTCTATTAGTTCATAAATCAACATTTGAAAGAAATTGGAGTGTTGGAAAAAAGCAAAAGTTTGACTTCTTTTATTCTTCATCTGTGCAATGTTGGGAATGGTTCATGCAAACTTTACAAAAACTAGGGCCGAACTAATTATGTTTGTTTTAAATTGATGCAGATTTAAAGAGTCAAAGAAAGATTCCATTTAACTTCAAGATCAATGAAAAAATATATACAATTCATATTGTAAGTTTCTCAAAAAGAATTGGTTTATTTCATTTTCCAACTTACATTTCCTACTCTACCAGGGGCGGATCCAGGATTTTCTAAAGGGGGGCAGCAAGGTCATTGACAAAGCCAGCATAGCCCCCCTGAACATTTTGACAAATAGGAATCATTTTTCTGCATTTTGATGACCCATTCGCTGGGTCGCTGGATCAATAGCTTGATCAGTCCCCTTTCCTTTTTTTTTTTTGTAGACCAAAAAGGTCTACTCCACAACCCCCTATGGGTCTGCCCTTGCCTATAAAACTTTATTTATTTGAATGATTTTAACACATTTTGCACATCAAAATGTTTGGGGGAAAAATGCCATGCACCCAACTCAGGAAATGCATTAATTAGAAGATGCAAATGAACTTCGGTAAAATGTGTAACAAATTATACAAATATGTATTGTTATGTAATAAAACTTTTCTTTATCAAACGCACACAATGTAAACTGCAAAAGGTCTGTTTCTGTTTTCTTCCTCAAAGTTGGAGCAAATTTGGCATTTTTTCTGCTCTCTGCACACAATGTTGCATGGTGGTGCATGCATGAGAACCCAAAAAATATAAGTATTTGGCAGAGAGACTTTCTCCAGAGATCAGCATCGATTGCAGACTTTTTTTTTGCCGATTGCCAACGTCTCACGTGAATAAATTCTTTTTTTTGTCAATTGACCAACTGATAAATCGGTACGAACAAAAACGTTCCAATTTCAATTTGATACTACAGCAATTATCTCAAAGGGTTTCACAAAAATCACTCAAGAGCACGCGCTAATTGCTAGAAAAACTTAAGACCCAGGAGATCATCATGGACATCTACCTAAAGATGTAGAAATCCCCCCCAGAACTGAAGGCAGTGTACCCACAACTGTTAATTAGAAATGAGTGAATCAAACTCTACAACTATATGTTTGAAGAATTCAGCAGATGGGGCTTCATAGGGTTTTATAGGGACCACATCATTTGCTTTTTGTGGCTTCATCGGACCGTGATCTCCAGCTCTCACTGGACCGATTTGCTGCCAAGTGTGAAGCGGCCGGGATGGGAATCAGTGCCTCCAAATTGGAGACAATGGTCCTCGCCCGGAAAAGGGTGGAATGCCCCAAGGGTCCCAAGCGTCCTGCCCCAAGTTGAGGAGTTTTAGTATCTTGGGGTCTTCTTCCCGTGTGGGGGAAGGATGGAGCAGGAAAGCGGCAGAGGGGTCGGTGAAGAGTCAGCAATAACTGGGACACTGCATCGATTTGTCGTGGTAAAGAGAGAGCTGAGCCGAAAAGCAAAGCTCTCGATTTTCAAGTCGAGATACATTCCCACCCTCACCTAAGGTCACCAGCTGTGGGTGGTGACCGAAAGAATGAGATCGCGGATACAAGCACCCAAAATGAGCTCCCTCCGTAGTGTGGCTGTGCTCTATTGGAATCCTTTCAGGTGAGCTGGAGGATGCAGCCGGGGTGAGAGAAGCCTGGCTGTTGCCCCTGCCACCCAGCCCCAGATAAGCGCAAGACGATGGAACGAAACAGGTTTTATCCCGATTGAAATGAACAGCAGTCTGTGATTCTCCGAGTTAAAATCTTCACATTTATGTCTGAATTGGACAGCTAGAACCATGTAACATTCTAAAAAAGGCTTCTATTTTTTTATAGATCAAAGAGTGGCATTTGTGTTCATGTCATGTGGTGTTTCATCTCCATCACCGGGCTCGCCGTGTGTCCTTCGCTCTACCCTGCAGCCTGTTAGGATCCTGCAGGTGCTGGCTGTGACAGGTTCACCTGCTGTGGGCTTGTGCGTCTTTCTGAAGGCAGTGGAGAGGAAAGCTCCGGTTCTGTATGCCTGACTGAGCCAAAGAAACAACATGCCACATGGGGCTAGCATCATGCATGTGACACTCTTTTGCAAGGTTCCACCTAGAAGCTTCTCCCAGTGGAAGAAGAAAACACTTCCAGCATGTCGGTGCAAACTGCTTCTGGAACATTTCTGAACCAAGAAGGAGTCACCTGAATGACTTTTAGTAGTTTATTTAAAATATTCACTCATCTGAAAGGGAGATCGTTTAGCTCTTCAGGCAGAAGTCTCACCGTCTGATGCACAACTTCATCTTGAATCGTTTTTCAGACACCTACAGGTCCACGGTTGCAGAGCAAGCACTCCACATTTGTTTTCCCAAAACAATAAAATTATTGTTTATTTCTGGTGATTAAATGAAAATCGTACAATCAGAACAAAAATACAGTATTTCTAGTCGCAGCCGAGGCGGTGTGGGTATTCGCTTTGGTGACCTCAGGATTGCGACTCTGCTTTTTGGAGATGATGTGGACCTTTTTGCTTCATTGGTCCAGTTGATCTACTCTCCATTCTGACCCATCGTCACCAGTTGTGGGTGATGACCGAAGGAACATGGTCTTGGATAAAAGTGGCTAAAATGAGCTTCCTCTGCAGGGTGGCTGGACTCTCACTCAGAGAGAGTGAGGAGTTCCGTCGTCCGGGAGAAACTCTGAGTAGAGCTGGTGCTTCTTCGGGTCGAGAGAAACCAGATGAGGTGGTTCGGGCATCTAGTTAGGATGCCTCCTGAATTCCTTGCTGGTGAGGTGTTCCAGGCATGTCTCACTGGGAGCAGACCGAGACCAAGAGGCAGGCCTCGGACCCGCTTGAGAGACTTTGCCTTACAGGTAGTTGGTTTCTAACCAACTGAATGTTTTCAAATAATATTTCTACTATTATTTTATGGAACCCCAAAAGATGGGTACCTTTTGTCAGCTCAGAAATACATTGTTTATAATGTAAACAATATATGTAAATACATTGTTTACAGAGAAAAACTTAGAAAAACACTTCTTCACTTTCATCTTTGATGTTCTGAGTTTTCTGACCATGTGGCACGAGAGGAGGAGTAGCATTATTTGAGCAGAGGAACCAAGCATGAGCAGATTGCCTGCAAAAAACACTTCCTGCTCACGTTAGAATGTGGGGGTGGTGGAGAACAAAATATGTGATCAAGAACCTAATGTTGTAATTTAATTGAATAGAATCTGAAAACTAGACAAAAAAGCTCACAAATGAATAAATAATTTAATTCTACAAAAATGCTGTTTCGGAGGTTTCGACTGATTCAGGCTTGTTTTTGAAGTTTGAATAACGTTAAAACCTCCAAAAAGTTGATTTTGAATTAAATATTTCCTTATGATTTATTAAAATTATGACCGATCATGAGGTTCTCTGGACATGAACCGAAGACCTATGATGGTCTTCAGTACAAACCCACTGTTCTATGTAGATGTCCAAACGATCTCAGATGTCTGATTTGCAGAAACCTGAAGAATAAAGCGATGCTCTATTCTCATGCAAAGTGTTGAAGTAATCACATGGATGGATGGAGAGAGAATCTCACATGAAATTGACATTTACAGCCGAGGCGAAGCCAGTGTGTGGTTTTGCTTTCCAGCCATGTTCATTCTCATGTAAAACGGAGTGGGGATTTCTTTGGGGTATTTAATAGTTTGAAGAGCAGCAGCTTATCAAACAGGATTCTCTGAGGACGGCACATCTGTCTGTTGTCATTGGTTTGGCGTGTGAATCTAAAAGTGTTTGCTTGAATGTAGATGGCCTGGATGTAATGTGTGTCAGGGGAACGCTCAGACACTGGGGCCGTGTCCTTGATGTGCTGAGGAGGAGGTTCTGCTTCGTGGCCTCTGGGGTGAGCTTAGTGTCACTAAAGGCTTTAACTTTTCCCTCCCTCTAATTGCATCTCCATTCATCTGCAGACCACAGAGGTGCCGCAGTACCCCTTACACTAGCCCTCCTCTTTTGCTCAATATACATGGATCACAGGAAACAAGCTCTTTTAAAGTCAGACTTTCTTTTTAATCGCATCGCCTCTAGTTTCACAACTTTGTCTTTTATATTCGGCTCCGGGGAATCGGGGACTTCTTCAAAATGAAAAAAATTCTGCTGATGAGACAAGAGTGAGTTCTGGGGGTTTACAGATAAAACCACAGTGCCATCAGCTGGAGTGGAGATGGCATTACAGAGGAATGTTAAAAAAAAGAATTCTATCAAGTCAAATTGTCAATATTCGCAACATAAGTATGTTCTGTGGAAAATTAGATTATGACAACGGAACATGTAGAAGAATCTGCGAATTCAGCAAATCGGAGACGTTTTTACCGTAATATAGTTTTTTGTTTGTTTGGTTTTTTTTTTTAAAAACTGAACAATATCGTTTATGGATATCATGTTTTCATTCATTCATCTTCTGAACCACCTACCCCTGAGGGGGTTGACGGAAATGCTGGAGGCTTACCTGATTACAAGTAAGAAGTGGGGTGCACCCTAAACAGGCCGCCAGTCTGTTGCACGGCTATGTCGCACTTTAATAAAATGGAAAAAAAAAAAAATTGAATTGTTCAAGTTCAAGGACTTTGTTGACTGGTGCAAACGCAATACCTTTGACATCGATGCTACCTAGACTAAGGAGATGGTGATTGAGTTCTGAAAAAAAGCCACTCTGACCCACCAGAGCAAGCAGGGACTTGACTTTGAAAGGGTGTTCACATTAACACCAAACTGGACTGGCTAGATAACATTGGTGTCCTGTACAAGACGGACCAAAGTGGCCTCCACCTCCCGAGGAGGACACTGCTAACTGTTGCATCAGTGACTTTTAAAGAGTGTCTTTCTGGTGTGGAGGAATAACAGAGAGGGACAAGAGGACACTGGACAAGCTGGTCGATCTTCTCTTTAACTTCATCACCTCTCTCTTCGTGATGAGACAAACAAACCTCAGTCAGCAGCAAGATAACCACATCTTTCTCTAAATAAACTTTGTAAACACTGTTTTTAAATGATTCATTTTAGGAATCACTGCTAACATGAACTGTATTGCATGGTTGATCACTTATCAGCTGCAGAGCTACCGACAGACAGACGGACGGACGTTTGTGTTCGTGTCAAAGTCTTCTTGGTACACTGATTGGACAATCTTCTTCTTCTTTCGGCTTTTCCCTTTAGGGGTTGTCACAGCAAGTCAGTTTCTACCATCTAACCCTATCTGCTGCATCTTCTTCGGTCACACCAACTATCTTCGTGTCTTCCTTCACTGTATCCATGAACCTCCTCTTTGGTCTTCCTCTAGTCCTCTTTCCTGGTGGTTCCAAATCCAGCATCTTTCTTCCTATGTACTCTCTCTCTCTCCTCTGTGCATGCCCAAACCATCTCAGTCTTGTCTCTCTAACTTTATCCCCAAAACCTCTAACATGTGCTGTTCCTCTGATCCTGTCCATCCTGGTCACTCCCAGAGAGATCCTCAGCATCTTCATCTCTGCTACCTCCATCTCTGCTTCCTGTCTTTTCTTCAGTGCTACTGTTTCTAGGCCGAACAGCATACATTTTCCAAATACTAAGCTAAAGCCTCAATCATCGACTAGTTTTCAAAGTAAATAATATATTCAAAGTAAGTAATAATCTGCAAATGGTTGCAGATCTCGATAGATTGGAGTTTCAAAAACTAACCCTAATTCCAATAGAAGTATGGCAGATCGCAGATCTCGATGGTTAGATCATCTGGAAGGGAGAGGGAGCATGCGGAGAGTTGTAAAGTCGCAGTTCTCAATGGTTGCAGATCTCGTCAGGACAGTGGCACCAGCCTGGCTGATCTGATGATTATATCGTTAACTTGATCTGATTTCATTCAGTTTTGGGATAAAATTTTTCTGATAAAGTTGAGGTTGATAAAAGTTCTTCTTGTTATTTTCAGCTCCTTTCTTTCTTTATTTACCAAGATAAAACCAGCAGGTTCTTCCTCTGGTCTTCAGACAGGTGAGCTCCCTCTCCACAAGAAAAAAAACTCATTTCAGATGCATTAGGCTGAGAAATAAGAGTCCAAAATAAACAATGAGCCAGTGTTGAAACCAGACGAATCCTCCTGCATTACGTTTGTTTCCTTTTATCCAGCGCTGTGTGGAGCTTTTCATGGAGAACTCAGAGGAATGCTAATGTGCAAATGTTTTAGTTAATGAGTCCGATGCCTCATGCCGCTGAGGAAGAAGGCACTTCCACTAATGTTTGTGTGCTTAATGGTTTCTGCCGTACTCGGCGTGACACACTCAGACATCACTGCTCTTTGTCTCACAAGTGAAATGGCTTCTGGGCTCCACTCATCACAGTTTAATGTGTTTTCTCTGACTTCCATCTGTAATGATCGGGGAGGGGTTGAGGGGGTTCAGACATTCATGTGACAGTAAACAGTTCTGCTCGGAGCATCCCAGAAATAACCGAGCCTCTAAGCTTACCCTGAAGTTTTAAAAATAAATCAAGTAATTGTGCATAACTTATCAAATCCTGATTGTGTAATAACACGTTCAACACCCCCGCACACATTACCGAGCACCATGTTGCTTCTCTGCACGCCGTGCAGTTCTAATGAGTTCCCCCAGCTCTGCACCACACTGAGCTGTTTTTCTTTGTCTTGTCTAATTTCCCTGCTGATGCTAAATGACTCAGTGAGAGGCCGGTATATACCGTTATCACTCAGGCTTTTTTGGTTTTTAAAGATGTAGGAGAATAAATGGTACACAGGGATGTTTAAAAGGGCATCAGGCTCAATCAACTTTTTGGAGGTTTTTACCATGTTTGAACGTAATTCCTACATCAAAAATATATCAAAATGTTTTCTGCTTCAGTCACGCTTTACGGAGTAATTGGTGAGCTTTCACACTCAGAATTCGGAAACGATTAGAATACTAAGTTGTTGCTAAGTTGTTGTGATCCTTTTGTTCTCTGCCATGCCTTTTGTTTGCCACCATCTTTCTGTGGACGTGGTTGCAAAAAAGATGTGGCCAAATGTTTCCATGCATGCACCACAATGGCTTCTAAAATATTGTATTAGGGTCAAATCAGAAGCGTGACATGTCAAAAAAAGAATATCCCGAAGTTTAAAAAAATTATTCACCTCCCTGTCTTCTAGTTTAAAGAAAACTTTTCAACATTTTTTTTTTTTTTTTTTAATCGGAGCTCCGTGGAGCTGGCCCCTCTTAAAAAAAATATGAACAAAAATAAACAAAAAATATGTCAATCGTTTGTGCTGTTTTGTGTTGTAAAAATTTTGTTTGTGCTGTTTTAGTTTTTTGTTTATTTTAAGAAGTACGATTTGGACTTCACGGAGCTCATTATGGGATGTTTTTTTCAAAAGAAATTCAGGAAGAAAAACCCATTTAATCCAGCATTGACCCCCAAATTAAAAATAAAAACTAAATATTTCTATTTCGTTATCTTTTGCTTATCTGGGACCGGGACAAGGGGATACTGCCTGAGACAGGAAACCCAGGCTTCTCTAACCCCGGCTGCATCCTCCAGCTGACCTGGAAGGATCCCGAGGTGTTCCCTGTCCAGCTGTGAGACATAGTCTCTCCAGCGAGTCCAAGATCTGCCTCTTGGTCTCCTCCCGGTGGACGGAACACCTCACCAGTGAGGTGTTGTAAGATAAGCTCAATTATGAAGTATTCGTGTGTTTTTCACATCAGACATAACCATGTGTTTAACGTCTGCTTTTAATACTAGAATCATCTAATAACCAACATTTCAGCTAAGTCTCCCACATACTGTTCACACGCTTGCTTATCATACTCCGGGACATTCAAGGCAACTGCTGGCTGCTCCTGTTATCTTAGTAAGGAGGGGACAACGGGAGGGTGAGCAGAGAGTTTTAGGACCAGCGAGCGTAAGGGCGCTCGTTCTCCTTCTCTCCTCTTTCTCAGCTGAAAAAGACAATTGATATCTCTGTTTTGTGAATTTTTATTGTTGGGTTTGATTTAGAAACTACTAATTTGAATAAAAGTCTTTTTTGGACTTAACAGGCATTCAGGATGCATCCTAACCAGATGCCTGAACCACCCCATCTGGCTTATAATCGACCCGAATGAGCAACAACTCCACACAGAGCTCCTCCCGGATGGCAGAGCTTCTCGTTGCTCTTTCTCTCTGAGTGAGAGCCCAGTCACCCTGCAGAGGAAGCTCATTTCAGCCACTTGTATCCATGATCTCATTCTTTCGGTCCACACCCACTGCTGGTGACTGTAGGTGAGGGTAGGATGTTTTTGTTTTAGCTAGCTTAAAACTAATGAATAAAACAAAACAATGACTCATGTGCCATCAGATTGAGTGAAAAAATGAACAAAAATGGCTCAATTTATATGATTTTTTTTTTTTTTTAAACTCCACAAGTTCAACTTTCTGATTGTACGACATTAAAAGATCGTCGTTGAGCCAGGACGATGCCATCTATTTGGAAACACTGGAATAGCAGAAAAATTACAGTAGTAGAGTTTTTTTTTTTATGACTTATTCATATTTAAAGCTTGACAGTAAACTCCTTTCGGTCATAGTTTGGATGCTTTAATAAATCACAACAGTGCTGAATTGTTGCTGCAGTTTAATAATTGGAGGAAGAACACTAGCTATCAGTGGTCCAATTTACTCTGAAAAAAAAAAAAAAAAAAAACATTCAGATGCTTTCTGCTGGCGTGGTCAGGATTTATGATGAAAACACAAACACAGGTCAGCTAAAAACTACACCGGGATTAACGAGCATCGCTTTATCAAAGTCAAAAGTTTCATTATTCAAAATTCAAAACGAGTTTGCCTTTACTTTGTTAAAAATAAATCTCAAGCTGCTTCAATATTTATAGCTTTCATTTCAAATTCTGCTTGTAAAAGGTCAAACTGAAGTGAATTTTTGGCTAACGTCTTCTCAGAAAGTGGTTGGATGAGAAAAGATAAAAGACGCCTCATGCCTGAATGAAGACACGACCTTTGACACTGAGCGATTTGTCTCAATAGCAGAAAAACCACCAGGCGTGTAAACAAATTTAAAACAGAAATATTTTAACCTTAAACCTCTGAAAAAAAGAAGCCTTGTTCATTTCACCATCACGCTTAGTGAATGTGCACGAGGTGGAAAATTTATTTCTATCAGATCTCAATCTTATTGGATTAAAAAAGCTCAGTCAATTATGAAAGAAATTTAGTTTCATGCAAAAATTTAACCTCTAAAAAACACTTTAAAAGAAAAATCAATACCACCTTATGGGTTTATTTGAATTCCGTTCAGTCGTCTTCCGCTTATTCAAGGCCGGGTCGCGGGGGAACAGCGTCAGACGGGAAGCCCACGCTTCTCTCACCCGAGCTGCATACTCCAGCTCACCTGGAAGGATCCCGATTCGTTCCCCGGCCAGATGTGAGATATAGTCTCTCCAACGAGTCCGGGGTCTGCCTCTTGGTCTCCTCCCAGTGGGACGTGCCCGAAACACCTCACCAGCGAGGCGCTCGCACACCACCCCATCTGGCTTCTCTCTGCCAGAGAGCTCCTCCGTGGAGGAGGAGCTGCTCGACACAGAGCTCGTCCCGGATGACAGAGCTCCTCACCCAATCTCTGAGTGAGAGCCCAGCCACCCTATGGAGGAAGCTCATTTCGGTACCCACAGCTGGTAACCATAGGTGAGGGTGGGAACGTAGATCGACTTGTAAATCGAGAGCTTTGCTTTTTGGCTCAGCTCTCTCTTTACCACGACGGACCGATCCAGCGTCCTAGTTATTGCTGACGCCGCACCGATCCGCCTTGTCTTATTTGAATTTATAGCACTAAAAAGAAAGTGAAATTATTAAGACGTAAAGGTCAAAGTTATGGAAATTAGTTTTAAAATAGTGCAAACAAAAGTTATAATGATCGAAAAAATTTTGCTCTTTTTCTAAGTGATAAAACGGTACCATTTAAACACAAACAAGGTGGATCAAAAGTAACGTCCATGCACAAAATAATCCTACTAAGTCAAAAAGATTTGAGTGTTAAACATGAAAACAATAGAAAATGAGTGCAGGAATAAATGCATGTGATGGTAAAGAACACACACACATGAAGAGGGATCTCATCAGGACTCCAAATTAAAGCTGATGACCGGAGAAACCTTGTAATCACTTATGCTGCCAATTTGCTGTAGAGATGAAGGAGAGCAGAGGAGCAGATGTGTGCCAGGATACCTCAGGATGATTTCTTAATAGCTCTATAAATTCATTCAGACATCCCAGCACTGCTGACAGCACACTGCTGGGATACACACACACACGCTGGAGGCCTTTAAGCAGTTTGCAACACAAACAAAAGTTACTTTGCATATTTTTTTTTGTTACAGTTTGTATCGATGTATCTGCAGGAATATTACCCATCTATACAAAGTTATGTTTGGAGGTCCAAAAAAAGATAAATGAATGACTCGGTAACCATTAAAAAGAATGAAAGTGAAGAAAGTAGCAGATCCTGACACCTCAGTGTGAACTTAATTAATTTAAATGGACAAACTGTTACAATGTGGGGATGTGGAAGGAGGACCCAAATGCAGCACAACAAAACAAGATTTATTAACCAAAAGTCCACTAAATCTGTAAAGCAAGG
Organism: Neostethus bicornis; assembly: GCA_902685375.1. Taxonomy (NCBI): domain Eukaryota; kingdom Metazoa; phylum Chordata; class Actinopteri; order Atheriniformes; family Phallostethidae; genus Neostethus; species Neostethus bicornis. The sequence goes on from LR738550.1 coordinate 4,182,743, forward strand.
GCCACAGGATTAACTCAGATTAAAAAAAGTTTAAAGACAATAACAGAGTTCAAAGATGGAACTTATGGTCAGGCAGCCAGGAAGACCTGGCTGGAAGGGAAAGTGCTGGTGGTGACTATGATGACCCGACAAAGACATCTGGAGTGATTGCCTTTAAATAGGCACCAGGATCCACAGGTGTGTGTCATCAGACTAATCATCCTCAGGTATCCCTAAACAGGGTGATACGGGAAGGTCCGGGGCTCCCTCTGGTGGCAGGGGAGGGGGATCATAACACACACAACTTTGAATAAGGTGAGAGTTATTGCTGCTCCGAGAGAATCATAAGCTATGGGTGTCTAGAAAACGACTTACAGATCAAAATTAGCTCCTCTAAAGAGTCCAATGTGATCTGTACAGGTTTTAAGAGGGGGAAAAGTCTTGACACCTTCGTCTTCTGAATCAACTATCGCAAATGGGGCTTCAGGGGGTGACGGAACCTATCCCGACTAATACACCCCGAACAGGTAGCTAGTCCGTTGCGGGGCCACATACACAGAAACACACACACACTTAACATGTTTTTAGAGACTGTTCTTCATAGAATGAATCATAACCCCGGATCTCCGAACGACTGTCCCTCATTACTGAATATCATCATTATTATGATTTGGTTTAAAAAACGCTTCAGAAAATAAAAGATGCCGATTACAAAAAGTGACGTTCCTTTTTGTTCCCCATTAATTAGAACAGCAAATATAAGAAGCAAGGTGGTAAATCTGGGTAGAGCATGCTTATTTTAAAATATCAGTGGTTGTTGCAATCATATTTTTTGGGGGGGTTGGATATGCATTCTGGTTTTGAATGAAAAAGGAAAGAGTAAGATTCTGGGTTCAGGTTAGAAGACAGCAAAGCAAACAAACTGCTGAGCTTTCCTAATTCTTTTCTCATTTAGGGTTAGTTTTTTTTTGCAGAGTCTTGCCTCCGTAGGGACCAGGGCCAGACTGCTTGGCTGGTTGCACCTTACAGCTGAGGCCGTGCACGCTCACGGTTAATTACAAAAGACTTCAGCATTCAGCAAGTTCACACCACAGATGATCTGAGAGGTAGAAAAAGCAATCATCAGAGCTCTCCTCATTCTGTTCTCTTTGTTGGAGACTCATCAGGAAGTCATCTAGCGCCTCCTGCCTGTGAACTGAAGCACAAACTTGTGAAACATAAACCAGGACTGGAACATCATGGGTTAATTTAAATATGCAAAGGTGACATGTTGCCTTTTTTTTCTAACTATTCTTCCTTTCAGATGGTGTTCTACAAAGTAAAAAAAAAAGAGTTTTGCTGCCTTTGCTTTTACCAAAGTCCAAGCATGGGACTAAAACTAATTACTGATTATTTCCACTGCTGCTGAGAGAGTCAGTGAAACTGGAAAGAAGAAGAAGTTATCCACTCTTGATATTCTGGTCATTATTAGTGTAGGCACCTGCGTAGAAGCAGAAGGTCTGACAGTTTGCAGATTTTCAGGATTTTAATGAGGAAAGACATCAGCAGTGACTGAAGCTGCCTGGGTCATTTCCAAAAGATTGGAGCTCATTATTCGGCCATTATACTGCTGCTGATCTTCACGGAGAAACAAAAAGAATCCAGCAACTAAATCCCAGACAAAAGGATTCTAGTTAGAAAGAGCTTTTGTAGAAGTCTCGTCTTGTAAAGAAGACATAATCAGGGAGAGTTTGACAAAATTTTTTTTTGGCTTACTGTATTTTCACGAACGTTTTCCATTAAGTCATCTTCCGGTAATCTAGGGCTGGGTCGCAGGGCCAACAGCCTCAGACGAGAAGCCCAGGCTTCTCTCCCCCCGACTGCATCCTCCAGCTCACCCGGAAGGATCCTGAGTCATTCCCCAGCCAGCTGTGAGACATAGTCTCTCCAGCGGGTCCGGGGTCTGCCTCTTGGTCTCTTCCTGGTGGGACGTGCCCAAAACACCTCACCAGCGAGGCGCTCAGGCCACCCCATCCGGCATTTATCAACCTGGAGGAAGAGTGCCTCGACACCGAGCTCCTCCCGGATGGCAGAGCTTCCCACCCGATCTCTGTGTGAGAGCCCAGCCACCCAACGGAGAAAACTCATTTCAGCCGCTTGTATCCGCGATCTCATTCTTTTGGTCACCACCCACAGCTGGTTACCATAGGTGAGGATAGGAACGTAGATCGACTTGTAAATTTGGAGCTTTGCTTTTCGGCTCAGCTCTTTCTTTACCACGGCAGATCGATGCAGCATCCTAGTTTTTGCTGATGCTGCACCGATCCATCTGATCGCACTTAAAAGTCTTAAATTTCCTCCCCAATGACCAGAGGGGATGAAACCCTATGCAGGTGCCTGGAAATTTTAGATATTTAAACCCAACACTAAGTTAAATGGAAACAAATTTAAAGTTTTAATATCTTTTACTTTCAGACACATCAGAAAGGAGCAAAAATTTAGTGTTCTAAGCAATTTGATTTGTGATGGAAAGTCAAAGTTTTATCAAACAGAGAGAACCGTTCCAACTCTCTGCATGACAATAACTGATTTAATTCGATTGCAAAGGAACAGGACACTTTTAGTTATTTAGTAGACCATGACGTCCTCTGCATATAAAACTATTCAAGTATCAAATGAGGCCATCTGCATGAATGCAGAGGCCTGGTCCAAAGTGGGTCATGAATCAGGACAATAATCCCACACACAGAAGCAAATCCTCAGAACACAACTGAGCGGGGAAGAATAAAATAGTTTTAAACCCAAAACTAAACCGGACTGAAGCGAATGGCATGGTAATAAGAAAGCTTTGTGAATGACTGCATCAGACTAACACTGTATGTGTGTGTGCTAGAAACAAGTCCAGATATGGGTTCATTATTTGACAATCTAGATATATTATTTTCTTATACATTTTGAAATACACTGGATCATAAATGTTTTGTCCCATACCATCTGTGAACAGACAAGCCGAAGCTGGACATGAAGAGCATAAAACCAAATATGTTTTTACAGATGCTCTACATAGAACTCATGGGCTTCATTCTGTCGGAAACTTTTGAACATCTCAGTAACTGTGTAACTGTGACATTAGCTGAGTTGAACAAACTGGTGGGCAAGTGGGCATGCTTTGTCAAAATGAAGGGTGTGCTGCAAATCAATTGAATTAAACTGTTTTAGGATACCAAACATGATCAGCCAGATAAGTAAAAAAAAAAAAATAGATAATGCCCGAACCACCCCATCTGGTTTCTCTCAACCTGGAGGAGGAGCAGCTCGACACCGAGCTCCTCCCGGATGGCAGCACTCCTCTCCCGGTCTCTGAGTGAGAGCCCAGCCACCCTGTGGAGGAAGCTCATCTAGGCCGCTTGTATCCGCAATCTCATTTATTCGGTCACCACCCACAGCTGGTGAAGATAGAATGAACAGGAATCTGTTCATTACTTTTATGGACAGAATTTCTAGGCGCAGCCAAGGTATTGGAGGGATCGGTTTGGTGACCTCGGGATTGAATCTCAACTACATTCATGTTGCTTATTTTCTTTCGGCAGAGTTTTGTCCGGAGAGTTGAAGGCTTTTCAAAGAATTATTTTTACCTTTGTTTAAAACAGAATGTGTAGTTTTATCTAGTCACATTTAACCAGTAGTTTTTTAATCCATCTCTTTCACAAACTCAAACTGTTGTTTGACTAACTTGTTGTTATGGCAACTGCTCATGAGAGCCGAAAGCATTGAGGTCATTTCAGAACCTTGAAAACTAGTGAGCTGTAGTTTATTCTTAGAGTAACTTGGGTTTTTATGTAGGCCATGAAAAAGGATGTGTGAGCCACTGGCAACGTGTATTACCCACCTAGACTTCAGAAGTGCTCCGTCTACCTCAATCAGCCCCTTAGCAATTAATCTCACAAATCATCGTAATTGGGGAAAAAATAGCTCAAACATCATAGAAACTTCACAATAAACCCATTGAGACTCAAACAATCCAGAGGTGGAAAAAAGTGTTCTATTGTACATACAGCTGTGACACAAAACTATGGATGCAAAATCTCAAACTTCAATGACGTAAAAGAATTATACATTTAATGCTGGAAGCTTGTGAGTTAAATTGTTTTTACTCAGTATTTTACTCACTGTAAATGTGACTTGCAAAAAGGATCCATTTTTTAGCAGGTAAAATTCATCTTTTTCTGTCCTCAATTCAGGTCACTTCAATTTTATTTGTATAGCCCAAAATCACAGAATTTCTGTCTCAATGGGCTTTACATGAAAGATTCAGGAGGGAAAAAAAAAAAACAAGAAAAAGAGGAACGTATAAACACAAATACACAACAAGAAAACTAGCAAACAAATGCTAACTAAACAAGACTAGCACCTTTATGCCCTTAGACTCTCCTTTATGGTGAGGAAAAACTCCTAAAAAACCCATCAGTGGGGAAAAAAAAAGGAAACTTCGTGGGGATCCACATGAAAGTGAGATCCCTTCCCCGGGGACAAGCATCCAATATGTCAAAGATTATTGTTTAAATATAAGCTTATTCTACTCTACAGCTAAATATCATCAGGATGAAGAACATCTACCTCAGGAAGCTAAAAGTCCAACCTGAGCTCACACATGTCTGCATAAATTTTTACACCCATCCTGTTTCATGTTACTTGGATTTCTTTACTTTGTTCAACATTTATTGAAAGTTCCATCCTTTTTGTATATATATAAAAAAAACTTGAAAGTAAATCTGCTTCCGAATCTATGTAACTGTCCAAGTAGGCAGGTCTGAAATCGGTGATCAGGGAAACTTGCCAGAAACAGGGTATTCTATTGAGATCTATGGGATGGATCATCGACAGAATGGAGTTCCGAAAACTAACCCTAATGCTAATTCCAATAGAAATATGGCAGGTCACAGATCTCTAAGGTTAGAACATATGGAAACTTTTCAGCCAAGGTTTCACTGACTTTCAATTTGTATTGAGATTAAGCTAGCAGAACTAACTCTTCATGGAATTTTCATTGATTTTTAGTCTACATGGCAACAAATAGTGGCTGGAATATTACTGGAAAAATGCTTTGATGAGGTAACATGATTGTCAGCAGGAGTCATTGGAAACCCTCAAAAGGAAACAGACAAACTATTAGGAAATGTTATATAAATGTTAATGAATGAACTATAATTACTCATTAAGATGTTTTCACGCCCACAATTCAATTTCATTTTTTTTTATAGCCCAAAATGACAAAAAAAAAAGTGGTCTCAACCGGTTTCATATTGCAGATTTAAAAAAGTACAAAAATAAGGAACGAAAAATGTATGAACACACATACACAGCTAAAAGCTAGCTAATAAAAGCTAGATAAATAATTTCAGCACATTTCTGCCCTTGGGCTCTCCTTCACGGTGAGGAAAAACTCCAAAAATCCCATGAGGGACGGAAAACTGCAAAAAAGTTCTGAAGACATTCAGGTTTCTACTGAAAACACACCAGGTTCAAAAGTAGTTGTTCCATGCTGGAAAGATCTAATCATAACCCCAACATCTTTACTTTTGAAATCATATTTTGACCAACACTTACCTGTAATGTGTTCCTGGCCATGTCCATTCCTTTTTGAGCCTCGTAGACCATCTTCTTAAGCTTCTTTCAGCAAGATAAAAGGTGACATTATCTCCATGAGATGAATGGCCTCCACATTCACCAGGTCTCAGTACACAAAATCAAAATCTACTTCTACAGTAGTCACTTCAGATTTATCTGATTCCTTACAGTACAAGCTATTCAGTTCAAATGGATTTTTGTAAGTCTGTCCAGTTTTTATTCTGTGCCATAAAGTCCAAATGAAAGCAGACCTTTTTGGAACAGTGTTATGTATCATAGTGACTTTACAGTTAAGAATATGTCTGCTTCAGAGCTGACAGCAGAGAGCAGTTTGTGAAAGACTTGAACCATCAAATTGAGAGGAGGGTGCCATAATGAGGAGCACCTGATTAAACAGTGCCCAGGTAAACAGGAAGTAAAACTTCAACAGAATAAAAAAGTACAGAAATAAAATAAAAATTTAAACATCTAAAATTACTGTTCTCAATAAGTTTGACTTGTAATAATTATAAAAAATCATTATAAAAGTCTACAAAACTCATAAAAGTTGAAGTGTTTGTTTTATGAGCTAAAACTCCCTCAAAATCAGTGTGCATTTCACGCCCAGTCCTTCACTAGTACTCCATCCGCATCAAGAAGTCCCTATGTTATGATTAATTATTACAAAACCATTCAAAAAATACAGAAAAAAGCTGATTGAAAATCTTCACAATAAAAGCTTTTACTTACTAAACAATCCAGAGGTGGAAAAGTCTTTAATATGTTTGTGTATCCATTTCCACCTGCATGTTGAGTGCTGGCACTCTTCTTATTCTTCTTTCGGCATTTCCCATCAGGAGTCGCCGCAGCAAGTCAGTTTCTTCCATCTAACCCTATCTCCTGCATCCTCTTCAGTCACAGCAACTATCTTCATGTCTTCCTTCACTGTGTCCATGAACCTCCTCTTTGGTCTTCCTCTAGGCCTCTTTCCTGGTGGTTCCAAACCCAGCATCCTTCTTCCAATGTACTCTCTCTCTCCTCTGCACATGTCCAAACCATCTCAGTCTGGCCTCTCTGACTTTATCTCCAAAACCTATAACATGTGCTGTTCCTCTGATCCTGTCCATCCTGGTCACTCCCAGAGAGATCCTCAGCATCTTCAACTCTGCTGCTGGCACTAGACCTTCCATAATCCCTAGGTAGGGATGACGAGGTATGTTCTGTAAATGGTGGGACCTGAGGACGGATTAGAGACAGAACCCAGAGCTCTGTTACATCCTGACATCTTGTAGAATAAGTTCTTAACCTGAGAAGCGGTTTGTCCTTCCTCCAATAAAACAAGGACAAACTGGTTAAATCTTTCTTAGTAGTCGTGACTCATGAGTGGTATTGTGGGAAAAGTTCTCAACTTTACGTAACAAAAAAGAACTACACTTACACGTCACAGCTGACCCTGGTGGTCTTTGTACTCGTAAGTAATAACGTCTGAGAAATGGAGGAACAGATCCCCAACTCACAAAAAATAGATCTTATAATCTTTAATCATTTTTATAAGAACATGACACCATTTTACTCACCTTAAACTTGGATTATATGTAGATAATATCCGTCCTCACTAATGATAAAACTCCGGCCTGTCCTGTGTCTGTCTATTCTAAAAACAGTGTTGCACCCTGAGCCTTTACAAAGGTTCCTGGGAGACCAGCTCAACATCTGAATGAAGTTTTATTGCCAATTACTTTGTGTAGAGAAAACCAGCAGAATAGATTCTTTAAAAAAGCTCTACTGATTTTAGTCTACCTGGCAACAAATCCTGACTGATATGTGATTGGTCAAATGCTTTAATGTCAGAGCGGATTTTTGAAAGCAGAGCAACTATCAGAAAAGCCATGGAAGGAAAAAAACAGATGATTGGTCATTTTTTTAATAAACATTGATGTTTAAAATAAAGTTACCAACAGTTAGTGAGCTTTTTATGGCCATCAGAGAAGGCTTTGAAAGCGTTTAAGGGTCCATCACTCCTACAAGTTAAATGTTTTAGGATAGATCATTCAGAAAAAATTGTTCTTATATTTCCACAAGCTTTTTCAAACATCTTTCCTCCAGCTTAAAGGAGGGACAGGCTTTTCAGTCAGTGTATTAAAGGGTATGACTGCTGGCTCTCTGGCTTCCTGAGGACAAACAGAGGAACCAGGTGAGTAAATCACACAGACAGGATCCACGTTTCATACTGGTGCAAATAATAATCTTACAATGTGTGTGAGGTGGAAACTGGCAGACCTAGAGGGTCAGGCCTGAAAATGAGATGTGCTGCAGACTTCCCCAGAGGAAAGACACACCCAGGGTACACGGCCCAACGATGAGAGAAAGACAGGAAGCACTGCCAGACCATAAAATAACTGCTGGTACCTACTGATACACACCTCAAACACATAGTCACTGAATGTGCATGTTCATAAAATTATTATTGATGTTTTAATGTATCGTGGTGATGTGAGGAGATTTTAATGTTAGCAGATTGTTTAGTGAGTAAAATTATTCATTGGGGTTTTTTATAACAGCAAAAAAGTCCTAGAGAAGTTCAGGTGGAGCTCTACTGAAGGTCTAAGTGTGACATGCATGGCCCATGGCCTCATTCAAGTAACATTTTCCTCTGCTTTTTTAAAACGTAACCACAACAACTTTTCTATTTCAATCCAAAGCCCTCTACCAGTCTACATGTGTTTACCAGCCCAACAAGTCTACATGTGTTTTGTGGATCTGGAGAAGGCATTCGATCGTGTCCCTAAGGGACTCCTGTGGGGGGTGCTCTGGGAGTACGGAGTCTCGGAGCCCTCAGTACGGGCTGTCCGATCTTTGTACGACCGGAGCCAGAGCTTGGTCCGCATAGCTGGCAGTATGTCGATTCCATTTCCAGCGAGAGTTGGACTCCGCCAAGGCTGCCCTTTGTCACCGATTCTGTTCATCACATTTATGGACAGAATATCTAGGAGCAGCCGAGGCGTTGGAGGGATCCGGTTTGGTGACCTCAGGATCAGATCTCTGCTTTTTGCGGATGATGTGGTCCTGTTGGCTTCATCGGACCGTGATCTCCAGCTCTCGCTGGATAGATTTTCTGCCGAGTGTGAAGCGGCCGAGATGGGAATTAGCGCCTCCAAATCCGAGACCATTTTCCGGTCCTCGGCCGGAAAAGGGTGGAATGCCCCCTGCGGGTCAGGGACAGGGTCCTGCCCCAAGTGGAGGAGTTTAAGTATCTCAGGGTCTTGTTCACGAGTGGGGGAAGGATGGAGCGGGAGATCGACAGGCGGATCGGTGCGGCATCAGCAATAACTAGGACGCTGCATCAGTCCGTCGTGGTAAAGAGAGAGCTGAGCCGAAAAGCAAAGCTCTCAATTTACAAGTCGATCTACGTTCCCACCCTCACCTATGGTCACCAGCTGTGGGTGGTGACCGAAAGAATGAGATCGCGGGTACAAGCGGCCGAAATGAGCTTCCTCCACAGGGTGGCTGGGCTCTCACTCAGAGATCGGGTGAGGAGCTTTGCCATCCGGGAGGAGCTCGGTGTCGAGCCGCTCCTCCTCCAGGACGAGAGGAGCCAGATGGGGTGGTTCGGGCATCTGGTCAGGATGCCCCCCGAGCGCCTCGCAGGCGAGGTGTTTTGGGCACGTCCCACCGGGAGGAGACCGAGGGGCAGAGCCCGGACCCGCTGGAGAGACTATGTCTCACAGCTGGGCGGGGAACGTCTTGGGATCCTTCCGGGTGAGCTAGAGGATGCAGCCGGGGAGAGAGAGACCTGGGCAACCCGTTTGAGGCTGCTGCCCCCGCGACCCGACCCCGGAACAAGCAGAAGATGACGGAACGGAGCCCTCTACCATTGGTTAAATATTTGTAGGACTGCCATTAGTAGAATTTCTCATTCCTGTATCCACATTTAGAAGCCAGAAATGAACAAGAACAACTCCAGAACAGTCCTAATAGAGTCACACCAAAGTGTGAAAGTTAAAAAAAGAAAAAGGAAACTACGTGGACATAGAAATAGTGTCACAATCATTTCTTTTGCAGCACTGGTAACTTATCACTGTCATAAGGCCAAATTGGTGGCGATAAATCATTCAGATTTACCTGCAACCATCCAGCAAGGATGAAGAAAAATGGGTTCGAGGGTGAGAAAGAAGTGTACAGACCCTGACAAGTTTGTCAAGAGGGTAACATGCTGTGTCTGGAAAAGAAATTAATCATAAAAGTACAATCATAAAAATTGTGAAGTATACCAAGTTGCTCTAGACAGAGACTGACCGCATCCACAAGCTTTAGACAATCAGTACCTGTACTGACCCTGCAGATGACGTCCAAACGTAAATCAGACTGAAACAAAGAGAAACAAGATTAAGTCAACGCCAAGGGGTTTAAGGAATACCTCCGCCTGCTCTATGACACCAACTTTATTTGAAATAATTGTTTTGCTATATAAATTTTTATTCATTTATACATTTTTTTCCTCATCTATGGTCACCAGCTGTGGGGGATGACCGAAAGAATGAGATCACGGACACAAGCAGCCGAAATGAACTTCCTCCGCAGGCGGGCTGGATTCTCACTCAGAGATCGGGTGAGGAGTTCTGCCGTCCGGGAGGAGCTTGGTGTCGAGCCGCTCCTCCTCCAGGTCGAGAGAAGCCAGATGGGGTGGTTTGGGCATCTGGTCAGGATGCCTTCCGAGCGCCTCGCTGGTGAGGTGCTTCGGTCACGTGTCCCACCGGGAGAAGACCAAGAGGCAGACCCCGGACCCGCTGGAGAGACCATGTCTCACAGCTGGCTGGGTAACGACTCGGGATCCTTCTGGATGGCTGAAATGAGTTCCTCCGCAGGGTGACTGGGCTCTCACTCAGAGACCAGATGAGGAGTTTTGCCATCCAGGAAGAGCTCGGTGTTGAGCCGCTCTTCCTTCAGGTCGAGAGAAGCCAGATGGGGTGGTTCGGGCATCTGGTCAGGATGCCTCCCGAGCGCCTCACTGGTGAGATGCTTCGGGAACGTCCCACCGGGAGGACACCAAGAGGCAGACCCCGGACCCGCTGGAGAGACTATGTCACACAGCTGACCGGGGAACGACTCAGGATCCTTCTAGGTGAGCTGGAAGATGCAGCTGGGGTGAGAGAAGCCTGGGCTTCCCGTCATGAGGTTGTTGCCCCCGCGACCTGGCCCCGGATAAGCGGAAGATGACGGAACGTAACATTTTTTTTCTAAAAATGTGAAAAAAAATAATAAAACCAAACAAAGATTAGTAGTTTGATATAACCCAAACAACAAGGCACCCTTAACCTTTATTCATTCAAGACCCTTCTTGGCTTTACTGACCATTAGATATACCCAAAGTTACGTCTATATCTGGCTTATCTTACTCTAGTAATTGTTTAATTTAGCAATTAGAGTTTCAAAAGAGGCAGTTTCGTTATGAGTTTGACCCAACCCTCAATCTGAGGCCTTCAGTTGTTTTGAAGATATCACCTTCACAAGAATTACGGAAGCGTAGGCGCATGAAGAGCCCAAGTGATTGATGCCATCTCCACATTCTCAAGGCAGAGGTTTAGAAAAGTCCCGGAGAACCTTCAGGATTCTAGTGGTACTTCACAAATGTCTAACCATGTCTAAGTCATGGTCACAGCGGGGCTATAGCAAGGATGAAACAGAGCTTCCCGTTTTATCCTCCCACAAAACTTGTCAGATGTAGATATTGTGTAAGAGGAAGATGTGGAGTTCATGTTAACTGCTGCGGAAGAGTTTCTTCATGTTTGCCTCTGGGAAGGAACTGCTGATTCATCTTGTATGGGGTTGAAGCCTCTCAGTCACATCACTTCTCCAATTCAGTGTAGCAACAAAAAAAAGTCATGTTGTGAAAACTTATTTCTACAAAATTCACAATCTGATTTCACATAATGATTCAACAATCATTTTTAGCTCGACTCTTTCTTCACCACGAACCGATGCACCGTCCTAATTACGATTCTTCTATCCTGAACAAGACACTCATATTCCTATTGTTAGGCCAGGACTTGCACCCAGAAGTGGTACGCAACCCTTTCCCAATAAAAGATCAATCAGTATGTTTAAATATGACACAGCACACATCTGAATATCCTGACATGGATTTTGGCATCCCGCACAGCTCAGCGTTGGGGCCCTTGCTTTTCAACTTTCACATAAATTACATTTGAACTTTTTCCAATCATGCCGTTGACGTATTTTTACGGCGTTCTAAATTAGGATTTATTAATACTATAAATGTGGAGCTGAACAAAATTAGAGTGAGACCAGCATGCGTTTGTCTGTAGAACGATCAGCTCCGCCCATTTTTACTACAAGACCCTTCAACAGCACCAATTATATAATTATAATAGACGGATCGGTGCAGCGTCAGCAATAAGTAAGACACTGCATCGATCCGTTGTGGTAAAGAAAGAGCTGAGCCGAAAAGCAAAGCTCTCGATTTACAAGTTGATCTACGTTCCTACCCTCACCATGGTAACCAGGATCTACGTTCCTACCCTCACCTATGGTCACCAGCTGTGTGTGGTGACTGAAAGAAAAAGATTGCGGAGACAAATGACCGAAATGAGCTTCCTCCGCAGGGTGGCTGAGCTCTCACTCAGAGATCGGTTGAGGAGTTTTGATATCCGGGAGGAGCTCAGTGTCAAGCCGCTCCTTCTCCAAGTGGAAAGAAGCCAGATGGGTAGTTTGGGCATTTGGTCAGAAATCCTCCCGAGCACCTTGCTGGTGAAGTATTTCAGGCACGTCCCACCTGGAGGAGACCAAGAGGCAGATCCTGGACCCGCTGGTCAGGGCACGACTCAAGATCCTTCCGGGTGAGCTGGAGGATGGAGCTGGGGTGAGAGAAGTCTGGGTTTCCCGTCTGAGGCTGTTGCCTGCGCGACCCGTCTTTGGATAAGCGGAAGAAGACCGATGGGAAAGTTTTACTGTATTTGAGATCAAACAAACTTTCATACTGTACTTAAAAAAATAATCAAACAAGACTCTTATTAATAAAAGCATTTTAATGGTTTCGCATTTAGACACATGTAGTTTTCACACATTCATACTTTTCTCAACACGAAGAGTAAGTCAATGCCAAGGATTCAAACGATATGCCACCGCCTGCCCTTCAACACAAGCTTTATTAATAATTAATAGTTGAAGTTTATGTGATAAAACCTCAACCATCAGTAGGTTTTGAAATTTTGTAACCTCGACCTTTGATCGATTGACCCTGAAACTTAAACAAGTTCATCTACAGTTGGTACTGAGTAACTGTGGGCATTTTTTTTTTATCCCTTCAGTGGTTTGGAGGTACAAAAACACTATTTCTGCTCAAATGTACAAGAAAGAAAAACAACAAATTGGACTCAACCAGCACGTTACAACAAAAAAATAACATAGAAATGGTTTCTTACAAACATTAAAAGAACAATAAAGGGAATAAAGTCGATAAAATAGTATTTTGGATCAAAAACTGTGCAAAACAAGGGCATCCATGTCACAGAATAAAGTGCAGCTATTTATTTGTTTGTGTTATTGATACGAGGAATGTGAAAAAAGGAAAAATAAAACTCCTTCCAGCTGGATTAAAAAAAAAAAAAAATCACATTTAAGAATGAAAAATGACACTCTGCTCTGAATCTAAACTAAAAAATACATATGATACATAAAAGTCCACCTTAAAGGAAGTTTAAAATAAACTGAAAAATTGATAGTGATGTTTTAAACTTACCGTATTTTCACGACCTTAAGGCGCATGTAAAAGTCTTCGATTTTCTTCAGCATGAGCAGTGCGCCCTATCATGCAGTGCGCCCTATGTGTGTTGTGAAAAAACAAGTGAAGCAGATGAACACTACGCTTGCTGTGATTCCGGGAGGTCTGACAAAGGAACTTTAACTGCTGGACACCGGTGCAGACCTTCAAAGTAAGGTTGCGTGCAGTGTAGGAGCGATGGATGATCAGAGGAGACCACAGCTTCACAAAGAGTGGAAGGCAGCGCCGGGCGAGTTACGCCACAGTTTGCCAGTGGATTGTAGATGTTTGGGCTAACGTGTCTGCTGGCACTGTTGTCCGAGCTTTCACAAAAGCCGGCATTATTTCCGAGGAGCCGCATGGTACAGAAAGTGACTCTGACAGCGAGGAAAGTGAACCTGCTATGTTGGAATTAGCGCAGCTGTTAGACTCGGAAACAGAGGATGAGGACTTGGATGGATTTGATAAATGACTTTATGACGACTGTAACTAATATTTAAATAAAACCAAACAAACTTAGTTTTACTCCTGATCTATTTTTAAATACACACACTTGTCTGCTTGTGTGTGTGTTGTTGGAAGGCGGACGTGGTAGAGGACCAGTGCCCTATCGTCAGGCGCGCCTTGCTGTATGTGTGTGTTAAATACAGATCACACAAAACGGGGACAGCGCCTTTTAATATGGTGCGCCTTCTGGTCGTGAAAATACGTTAGTAAAAATGAGTAGATGATAAAACAATGGAAATGTTTAAATACAGAATGAAGAGCTTTTGTTCGATCTGAAAGGAAAAAAACATCAAAATGTGGACTAAAAAAATTGATAAACCCGCATTTTCTTCCCTGATTAAACTAAAAGTCAATCGCAGCTGTTTGTGTTATCACATGGAAAAATGTGCGGATTTATTTATGTATTGCAACAGCTGAATGCGACGCAGCAACAATCTGCAGATACACGGAGAAGCTAATGTAACGTTTAATGTGCAACAGACTTCTTATAAAAACAGCTTTCATTCATTCATGCATTAATTTGGTATCAAAGCTCGTTAAATTCCCAAAAGTACCACCGTTCTAACGCTCTGCTGGATTCAACTCTGTGTTTTAGTCATTTAGAGATGCTGAAGTGAGAATTAGATGAAAAGAAATGATCAATTTTGCTTTATGTTACCAATTCTGATTTGGTCATTTAAATATTTTTTTTGTCAGTGTTTTAATTCTTGTTTGAATTAACCATCAGATTAAAATCCAATTTTTCAAGGGATTTTCTTTGTCGTATTTATGGCCATCAGCGAAAAAAAAAAAACAGTTCCTTCTTACCTCATCACTGGACCATCTTAAAAAGTCCCAGTGTGTTTCTTTCGTTCAGGACTGGAGCATGTGATTAAAGTAGAACATAAAGAAAACACTCGTTAAGCTGGCGTGGCTCCAAACGACTTCAGATGCAGCCACGTCTGCTTTTCCTTCTCTTTCTTTACACAACCTAAACACACTCAGAGTTCATTGCAGTCTATAAAAAGAGAACAGATTAGAAGTCGCTGAGGATGCTGATGTCTGCAAACTCCTGCCGGTATCTATAGGAATACAAAGCCAAGAGGAAGGACCACTTGAGGGTCATGAAACTCCACACAGAAGACAAGTAGAGGCTCCTTGGATCAGCCAGAGCTGTAAGAGAACAAACACAGAGAAATACTTTAATCATCTCTATACAAGTCAGATAAAGAAATGTGTATTTTTGTTTTTAAAAATGGATTTACATTGTTTCTGTGTGATAGCAAGAATCAGAAAGGTCATGAAGGCGGTCACTGCCAAAATGGAGAAGAATACACCGACAGCCATGAAGAACTTGAGTCCTTTAAGCCACGTCCGCCAGTAGTCCTGTACGTACATGATGTGTGTGACCAGAACCCAGAGTGCTAACACACCTGCAAAAAAGTGAAACAAACACACACATTTTGAATGAATCCTTTAAAATGAACTATACAATGGGACTGCGACAGACTGGCGACCTGTTCGGGGTGTACCCTGCCCCTCGCCTTGAATCAGCCGTGATGGGCTCCAGCACCCCCCATAAGGGATACACGTAGGGCTGAAACAGTTAATCGATTTAATCGATTATAATCGATTATCAAAATAGTTGTTGAATAATTTGGTCATCGATTAATCGTCTAAAAAGTTTTTGCTGTCAACTGCACTTAAATTGGTCTCCATATGGGGCAGTAGAGAGCAAATTGACGATGCGAGCTACCAAAATAGGAGGAGAAGAAGATAGCAGCCAATCATTGGCCTTCATTTCACTCCGCCTCACGTGATCAGTAGATTTATTATTTTGTAGAAATGATAATATTCTACCTCTTTATTTGACAGAAAGATTAACATTTGCTCTTACTGTAATAAACCCAACGTCTTGTTTATGTGGTTATGAGTTGTGTTTTTCACAATTACGTTCTATAATATGCCAAAAAAGTAATATTTATTAAATTGTCATTTTATCCGATTAATCGAATAATCTACCCAATAATCGACAGATTAATCGATTACCAAAATAATCGTTAGTTGCAGCCCTAGATACACGGTTTAGAAGGTGACTGACTGACTGACTGATACAATGGGATGTTTAAAAATCTACAAAAGCCAGACACCATCTTAAAATGCTCAGACCGTACAACCAGGCTACTCTCATCCCTGCTGCATCCTCCAGCTCACCCTGGAGGATTCCGAGTCGTTTCCCGGGTCTGTCTCTGGGTCACCTTCCAGTGGGATGTGCCCGAAACACCTCACCAGCGAGGTGTTCGGGATGCATCCTAACCTAACCTTCATGTGACCCAACCAGATGCCTGAACGACCCCATCTGGCTCTTCTCGATCAGTCATCACAATGTCACAACTTAAATATAACTTTATAAGATCAAATATAAGCTGTTTGCAGTGGATTTTTATAACATAAGTTAGCTTTTAAAAGAACATAAAATAGCTTCTAAAAATACTTAAACTAGTTCAAACAAACCAGCTTAAAATAACATTTTTAACTTAAAATATTCTTTTACAAATAAGTGCAAGAAAAATGTCCTACTTTGTGACTTTTTATAATGAAATAAAATCAAATTCTTTGAAGTTGATTTATTACTATTTATGTAGAAAAAACTTTGATAAAAGTAGTAAAAAAAAAAGTTAGCATAATTAGCACATAGCTGCAGTTAATAAACATGTGGATGAATAAATTATAACAATTAAATGATTTCATGTCTGTTTCTATTTGTGTGTTCACGTACCTGCCAGGCCTCCCATCGCTGCTGTCCAGAGCTGCTTATAAACAACATTCCAAACTAAAAAAGCTGAAAATCCAACCAGACATCCAAAGATAGAATATCCAATACTGATGTAGATCCTATTAAAGGCCATTTTTTAAGGATAAATAAACGTGGTACATTAAAATTAAAGCTGGATCTATTTTAGTTTTAAACTCAAACCTTGTAAATCTATCAACGGCTTAACGCCATGTTATGTAACATCCCAACACAATAGTATTGGATGTACGGCTAAAAATCAAGCATAGCGTTTTAATTTATATTAATCTAGCTTTAAATTAGCCAAAATGTTCTTTTTGTTGAAGTTAAAACTACAAAAAGCGGAATCTAAAGCAAAATAAACAGGAGAAAATAATCTGTTATGAAGCATCCACATCAAAGATGTAATAATACGAGCAAGAGAAAAATCTCCAGCAACAAAATTCTTCGTCTTCATTCACAAAAAATACTTTAACATTTTTTTTTTTTTTTTTAGGGGGGGGGTTTGTGATCGGATTTAATTTCTTACATTGATACAAAATTTCCTGGAAATAAATATTGCGCTAATAAATGTGTAGAAGTGTGAGTGTGTCAAAGCCCATTTTCTTGGAAGGGATTTATCTTGTTTATACTGAATATCTTTGCTGATAGAAAACCTTGTGTTATTTTCTCCACCGCCCCTAGAGGTGAAAATATGTATTACACTAAGAAAAGTAAAAAATGTCTCATCAAATTGTTACTAATATATATTATATATAATATATAGACAAATTTGGCTAAAAAAATACCCCTATGAAGAAATCAAACATGGCCAAGTTACCCTTGCCCGGACGCGGGTCACCTGGGCCCCCCCTTGGAACCAGGCCCGAGGGTGGAGCACGCGTGCGAGCGCCTGGTGGCCGGGCTTTTACCCATGGGGCCCGGCCGGGCTCAGCCCGAACAGGGGACATGGGCCATCCTTCCAGTGGACTCACCACCTGCAGGAGGGGCCATAGGGTCTGGTGAAGGAGGAGATGGGTGGCAGCCAACGACGGGGACCCTGGTGGTCAGATCCTCGGCTGCACAAGCTAGCTCTACGGAATGTCACTTCTTTGGCGGGGAAGGAGCCCGAGCTGGTGCGCGAGGTTGAGCGGTTCTGGCTAGATACAGTTGGACTCTCCCCGACGCACAGCTTGGGCTCTGAAACCAGGCCTCTTGACAGGGGCTGGACCCTGTAACTATTCTGGAGTTGCCCTTAGTGAAAGGCGCCGGGCTGGAGTGGGCATACTTGTTGCCCCCCAGCTCGGCTCCTGTGTGTTGGAGTTCTACCCGGTGGACGAAAGGGTTGCCTCCCTCCGCCTTCGGGTGGGGGGACGGGTCCTCACTGTCGTTTGTTGCTATGCACCGAACGGCAGTGTAGACTACCCGTCTTAGCTCACCCATTCAAATGATCAGAATCAGGTGTCCTCGTTTCTTGGCCTGGCCCCAGGTGTAAAAAATCAAGCACTCAGGTATGCAGACTCAAGAACTCAGTGAATTCCAGAGTGGAACTGTCATGGGATATCACCTGGGCAACCAATCCAGTCGTGATATTTCCTCCCTCCTAAATATGCCACTGTCAACTGTCAGCTCTATAATAACAAAATGGAAGCTTTTGGGAACAACAGGAACTCAGCCACGTAGTGGTAGGCCACATAAAGTGACAGAGAGGGGTCAGCGATGCTGAAGCGCATAGTGCAAAGAGGTCGTCGATTTTCTGCACAGTCAATCGCTACAGAGCTACAAACTTCATGTGACCTTCAAATTAGCTCTAATTCTGTATGCAGAACTAGAGGGAACCACATGGGTTTCCATGACCAAGCAGCTGCAGCCACGCCACACATCACCAAGTGCAACGCAAAGCTTCGGATGCAATGATATAAAGCACGCTGCCACTGGCCTCTAGAGCAGCGGAGGCGTGTTCTCTTGAGTGATGAATCACACTTTTCCATCTGGCAATCTGATGGATGAGTCTGGGTTTGGAGGTTCCTAAGATAATGGTACACTTCAGACTACATTGTGCCAACAGTGAAATTTGGTGGAGGAGGAATTATGGTGTGGGGTTGTTTTCCAGGAGCTGGGCTTGGCCTCCTTAGATTGTGCCTAAAAGCGGAGCGGAGACTGAGAGCTAGGCCTTCTTGACCAGGCTTTTAAGTTCTAAATCTTCATGATTAAAAAACAACCTGCTGACTGAATCTGGGATTCTTTAAACTCGTGCATGTCATGTGTTTAATGACTACCGACTGAAACTCAATTGAAAAAAATAGATTTCGACTTAAAATAGTATTCATTCTTTTTTTTTTTTAAATCAATTTAATTTTTTTTTTCAAACGCATACATTTTTCACAACAAAATAGAAAATAGAAGATAGAAATAGTTCTTTATCATCAAAACAAATACCTTTTTAAAAAAATAAAAATGCAAATCTTCAAGAAATAACATTATTTTCAACAAAAAAAATCTGTGCACCAATTGTAACGGTACATCATGCAAAATTCTGAGCTGCTCATCAGAGCTTCAAAGATTATGTGTGGTTTATTGCAGTTTTGCAGCCGAGAAGCATTACAAAATAAACCACATCATTTGGTTACAACTGTGACGTAAAAGCTGTAAATGAGAACTTGTGTGGCCGTTTATTTTAATCAACTCTGTTCACACAATTAGACTGGTGTGTGTGTGTGTAGGTACTATTCTGTGCAGGGCCTGTGGCCTATAGCGCTCTGCTCTCTTCATGACCAATCAGAAAGATACAGGAAACCATATCTACAAACACTCCCCCTACAATTTGCTCAGACAACCGAGACTGAGAAATCATCTTTCAGACATAAAAAAGAACAAAGGACAGGAAAAGAAAAGCAGAAAAAAAAGTGTTGTAGCTCTTAAATCAAAAAGGACCCCACCGGTGAGTAACATTTTATTGATCAAAATTAAAACATTTATACCTTAAACACATTTAAAAATGTAAATACTCTTTTAAACTGTTTCATATTTTAAATGACTATAAACTAAATGAATAATTTTATCCACAAAAAATTATTTGACTCGATTTTGACCTTGTTTGGCAAATTTATGAAACAAAAACCTCAAATTTGAAAGTGGTGTTTTAAAGATTTTAGTATGTTTTGGTTTTGTTTTTTTTTAATAAATCAGCTTGAAATGTAGATTTGATTTGTTGTGATATGTATAAGAATTATTCTAAGATTTTTTTATTGTCAGTTCACATATAACAGGTATATACAAGCGAACAGAGAGGCTGTTTTTTTTTACCTTGTGCAAAAATAATGTAGAACAAGATGCAATAAATTTACACGACGCTATAATTGGTGAATAAATACAAATGTAAACGCACCTGTTAGAGAGTACGTATGTGCAGCATGCCAAATTAATATGTGCAACCATACAGATAAGATGCTGGCAGGGGTTTTTTTTTTTTTTTTGCTTTATGGCTGATTCGTCAGGGGTGAAGGTACCAGTGGCAGGCATTGAATCAAGTTAAACGTTCTTACAGACAATAGGACGGGCAATAATGTGCTGTGAAGAGCATTGAACACACCTTTGCTTCTATTGGCAGTTTGACCAGAGGGGTCAAACAGATCTAACATGTATTTCCCCGTCCCTGCTAAGTGGTCAAGAGAAAGGAAGGAAAGTTCATCTGCATGTGTGTGTGTGTGTCAGTGTTGGCAAAGAACATTCCATGGGCGTAGATGTGTTGCAGGAAATCCCACTCCCATTCCCGAAGGACCTAAATAGAAACAGACTCTCACAAAATAAATATACCTCGAAAAAGACAAAGTGTGAACACACAATGTGAAACAGTCAGTTTGACAAAAAAAAAATCTACACTTATAAATCTATATTTTATTTTGGGTAATTATTGCCAGTTGACATTTTAAAGAATTTTTTGGTGGAAAACTTTTGGTTTAATTTTTCAATATTCTCAAAAATTCTGTTCTTATTTTGGAGCCAAATTCTCAACAGGTGGCGCCATATAGTTTCAGAACTGCAGAGAAGCAGCATGTACAGTATCCCTTTCTCTGCCACACACTGAGTAACTTCGGTCTCGTCTTACTGGAGAATCAAAGGTGTCAAAAGTTTAAATCAAGCCTGTTGTGGGACTTAGAGATGTCTGACACATGCTTCTTTTATTTAACAAGCTTTAAACCTGAAACAAGGTCAGCCAAACCTGCAGCACAGTTAATGAGCTTTCATTACAATCCCAAAGGTTACCGAGCAATTAACACCTACAAATGAGCTGGTTTTCCATCAATGTATCCAGAGATTATCAACTTTCAGCCCCGATTAGCCTCAAATAGAAACCCACTGTGGCTGTAACCCACTAATAGTCATGATTCATTTTAAAAGAGACATATTTTCCTCAGAAAACAATACAGTCATAGATAGCATCAAACTGTAGCAACAAATCTTTTCTTATCAACTCATCGATTGTGTTCACCCTGGGGGGTCATGAGAAAATAAACTGGATTCCTTCATTTGGAACATTCTTAGGATGGTATCAGAGACCTCGTGTGAGACAGAGAAGCTCACAGTGGAGCCAAAACCACACAGAAACGGTCCTTCCTGTTTACCTTAGTTTCATTTCTTTGCAGAGTTTGTGTCTAATCACCAGCTTCTGGGTTAGCTGGAGGAGCGACAATAAAGTAAGTAAAAAGTTACCGTTCTATCATTTTCTTCTAGTGGTGGATGGATTTCATGGATTTCACACCTAGACCCAGTGGTTCATCAGTAACTATTTTGTAGTCTTCAAAAAGGCCCAGAGAGAGCAGCTTGAAATCTGACTGATTGAAACAAAAAAATAATTGCCATTCACTTTGTGCAAAGACTGGCAGCGGTGTGAAGTCTGAAAATTTGATTTTAACCTTCCTGGCAACAAATACTGGCTGAAATCCGATTGGTTAGATCCTCAAACATGAAAACACACATTCGGCAGTAATGAAACCAATAAAAGCAAACACACCATTTAGATATTTTATAAATATTAGTGGCCAAAATTTAATTACCAACTGTTTTTTATTCAGATGTGTTTTTCTGCCAACAGAGAAGGCTGTAAAGGGGTTCAGAGTTTTCTGCCGTTTTTTTTTTTTTCCAACAAAGCACAGAAGGAGTTATCAGACTTATGAATCCTACACTGTTAGAGAAAAAAAATTCAAAGGTGAGAAGCAGGTGTTGTGGTTTAATAACAGATAAGAGCTTGTTTCTAAACCTCCTACACACGTGCACCTGGAGGAACGACCTCGCCAACGCAGGGGAAAGCATGACAGAATAAATGTTCTTTATGTTGGCGTGTGGAAAGTTTGAGGTCTGCACAGGAAGGTCGGCTTAGCTCCGAAACAATAGCAGGGGTTTAAACAGTTCTTACGTAAGGTTCTGGAGTGGACTGCCATCCAGTGAGGATAGAAAGTAAAATATCACTGAGAGTTGTTGTGTTTCATCTGCGGATGACGAAAAGCATAAAATGTTTTTGTTTCCTCATTAATAAAGATTTGGATATGGATGTTTTTTTTTGTTTGATTTTTAGAGCCTCTGCAAGTCAAACTTCTCCATGGAGAACTTGGTCAAATCTGTTTGTTCTGCGTCAAGAAGACGGACACCAGACGACGAAGTAAGTCATATTTGTGTGTAAGAATATGCAAAGAAGTAACAGAAGGTTTGTGTGTGCGTTTGTAAAGAAAGGTGTTAGGATGCAATAAACTCGTGATGAGAATGTAAGAGTTTAACAGCCGTGCAAAGGGCAAACACCTGAGGACGGATGAACCTTCAAGAATCAAACAGGAGCTCTAATGGGAGATACTAAGCGTTCACAAAGAACTTGAACTGGCCCAGTTTTCAGGCAGTTTATCTGAGCATGTGCAGACCCGACCGGGCAGGCAGCTGGACAACCTGATAAGTGTGGAAAAGAGTTCTCCTCTGAACTGAACAAACTGAATAAACTTTATTGGACAACCAGCCCCTGACCGAGGCTGTAAACTTCAATGTGAACAAGTTTAAAATCAAATCACAAACTTTAGTTTAAGAAGGTGCCTGAAATCATTCTGTTATCAGAAAATTATTAGAAATTTGATTATTACTTTACAGATAGAACTTTAATTTTTGATGATCTGTACATCGAAGACAATATGGAAGATCTTCAAGCACTCTGTGTGAATACCAGGCAAGCATGAAAGTTGGTACGAAAGATTCCTATCAATTCATTCTGTTGCAACATTACTCAAATTGAATTCACTGGTTGGACTTGTGCTTATGAATAGTTGTACCGCATATAAACATATATTTGATTAAACTGTGGACTCTGTGGGACATTAAAAACCTCAACCGATCACTTTTGTATGATGAACAAAATCCACAACAACAATCACCCCCAACCTTTCAATCAGTTGAAGTTGTTGGTTTTGGTCATAAGTAAGTATTTCTATTGGTTGGAGACACACAATCAGAAAAAGACAGGAAAAAAAAAAGAAAATGTGTTTTAACGCTAGCCTGTGGATACCTACAAAAAGTTCCCAGGCTGTCAACGGTAGAAGATCCTACATGGTCTTTTCTCCGATCTGAAGCTTTATACAAACTTTTATTCACTCCATGGAAACAGTCTTCATTATTGGGGTTTGTTTGTTCCACAGACGATGCATACTTTTTTACTTTAACCAATTGTTGCTTTATGGTCAGAACCAGTTGTGACATGTGTAACCAGCTGATGAGGCTAACTGAAAGAATAAACTTAGTAGAAAATTCATCAGCAGCAGGAAAACAAAGTCTTCCTGCTCAATTAAAATCTCTAAACCTTGTCTTTGTTCTGGGTTTAAAGTTTCAATTCCAAGAAATGTTTCTAACACAGACCATGGTCAATCTCCATGATTGGTTGATCTCATTGCTAAACTACCAAGCTACAAACAGTCTCAAATAGATGCTTCCATCTGATATCATCTCTGTTCGCTGATTGGCCAGTCATTTGGAAACTAATGTGTGTGATACCTGACTTAGTAACTGGAGGGAAATTAAATTGAGCGGCGGTACTACATGGTGCCAGCCTGTCCTGGAGATTTGTTGAAGGATAAGTTAAAAAAAGTGGAACAACAGATCCTGAAAATAAAATATACAAAAAAGTTCATATCAGCAAGGCAAGTTTATCTCTAGCACAATTTATACACAACGCAATTAAAGGGCTTTCTCCTTCTTTCGGCATTCCCCTTCAGGGGGCGCCACAGCAAGTCAGTTTCTTCTATCTAACCCTATCTGCTGCATCTTCTTCAGTCACACCAACTATCGTCATGTCTTCCTTCACTGTATCCATGAACCTCCTCTTTGCTCTTCCTCTAGTCCTCTTTCCTTGTGGTTCCAAACTCAGTATCCTTCTTCTGATGTACAAGTACTCTCTCTCTCCTCTGCACATGTCCAAACCATCTCGGTCTGGCCTCTCTGACTTTAACCCCAAAAACTCTAACATGCACTGTTCCCCTGATATACTCATTTCTACTCCACTCCATCCTGGTCACTCCCAGAGAGATCCTCAGCATCTTCATCTCTGCTACCTCCATCTTTGTTTCCTGTCTTTTCTTCAATGCTACTGTTTCTAGCCCAAACAGCATGGCCGCTCTCACCACGGTTTTGTACACTTTCTCTTTCATTTTAGCTGAAACTCTTCTATCACACATCACACCTGATACTTTCTTCCACCCGTTCCAGCCTGCCTGCACACGCTTCTTCACCTCTTTTCCACACTCTCCATTGCTCTGGACTGTTGATCCTAGATACTTAAAATCTTCCACCTTCTTTCTCTCTTCTCCCTGTAACCTCACTTTTCCATTTGGATCCCTCTCATTCACACACATGTACTCTGTCTTACTCTGACTAATCTTAATTGCTCTTTTTTCTAGTGCAAACCTCCACCTCTCCAGCTTTTCCTCCATCTCTTTCCTCCTCGAGTTTTAATAAAAATATAAAACAATAAAATGACAACATAGTAAAAAAATTAATAAAAAAAAACAGTTCAGCAGTAATTTTAGTAAAAGAAAAATTATAAAAAAAAGAAGGAATAAATTAAACATGTTGATTAAGTTGTTTAATCTCAAGTCTGATCTAAACTGCTCTGTGCCAAAGAGCGCATTGACGCAGCGCAGCGTGCGCAGCAGGTAGTGCGCAGAGCACAGCAGCGCAGTTTGAGAGGGATGGTCCTTCCTTTCTGTTAGACTCGTGGATGCAGACACTAAAACACACAGGATCCTGCGTGGAACGGAGGGAGGACAGATAAAATGTGCTATCAGGAGCTGCTGTGATGGCGCAGTAATGTGCGGACACGCAGAAGACACGCGTGGATTTTCTGACAGGGAAACTTTTTGATCGAGTAGAAGATGCATCTGTTTCGGACTCATCATTACCAAGTGTTCCCGGACAGACGAACGGGACACACACCGACCATCAGGGGGATCAGCTGGGTATGCAGCATTAAACCCATTCACTGTCTCCATGGAAACCAAGATCATTACTAATTATACACATTAAAATAAATCAGTTTAAATAGAAGAATGAACCAATCAGAAGCAATGTTTAAGAAAACTCACATTTTTAAATCACTTGGATCCTTCATATTGTGCCAAATTTGATTTTTTGCAATAATAATTTGACTAATTTTATTTTGAATAATAACTAAAAGTATTTCAGATCAGATGAAAAAACATTTCAGTCAGACCAGATGGAGACACTAGATAACATGTGTTAGAAAGATAAGAATCCCTTTCACAACATTTCAAATACTAATAACAGTTTAAATATTCAATTTGTCTTTTTTTTAACTTTCCTAAATGTTTTACATGAATTTTTTGTCCATGTTTGGACGCAGGCGTGGATAAGAAAAGAAAAAAGCTGGTATAAAATATGACAATTATAGAAATAATTTAATGCATTAGTTTAACACTATCGAATTAATCCAATTATAAGTAAAAATGTAGGAATATATGAACAAGAATTGTAATAATTACCTCCACCTCGATCTGTTTTATTACAGCATCCTGTATAAATATGAGCTAATAAGTCAGATTAATTTAATTTGAACTGATCGTTAGAAAGTTCATCTTAAATATGTTTAAGTCTTAATTCCAGCTCGGCTCCAGCAGCCACATCCCTAAACAAACATCTCAGGAAAGTTCTGAAAAGCATCAAAGCAAAGCAACATTTTTCTATTGTTTTTGGAGGTTGTAGAGAGACGGACACAGGAAAGTAACAAAGAACAAGGTTTTTTTTTTATTAAACTGAGGTTATAAATAGTGTATTGTTTATTGTCCACCTTCCCTGGTACACCCCCTCTTCACACACCCACTCTTAACACACACACACACTACAAGGGAGCATGGAGAAGAATGTGGAGAAGGGCAGGTCCTGGTTTCCAGGTCACAGGAAGACACGGGGCAGAGTTAAAAGGCTTACATTCTAAATTTACTTCTTGCTTAAGTATCAGTGAGCTAGAGCATTTTAAATCTTCTGCCTCTGTGTGTGTGTGTGTGTGTGTGTGTGTGTGTGTGTGTGTGTGTGTGTGTGTGTGTGTGTGTGTGTGTGTGTGTCTATATTAAAAATCAATAGATTTATTGTTCTTCCCTTCCACCCTGAAGCATTTCTGTTGTGATGATACAATACTCAGAATGGCGCCACCTATGGCACCATTCTATTCATTTCACTCCAGCAACTTTGTCAGGTAATGCAGGAATTAGCTTATGATTGGAGCGATCGAAAAATGTCCGTCCAATCAGCAAACAGAGATAATGCATAAACAGGTCCTTCCGGCCATGTTTGTAGTTTAGTAGAAGGTCAACCAAACTACAAAGTTTATATTAGCAACAATTTCTGAGATTGAGAATTTAGACCCATAACCAACAGTTTTATAGAAAGTTTATTCGGGGGGAAGATGTTGTCGCCCAGCTGTCGACAAGAAAAAAATGTTTTCTGGACCACACTAGCAGCATTACATGTCAAATTCAAATAAACCCCAATGCTGCGAGGTCAGACTGTTTCCACAAAGTGAAAGAAACAAGGTGATGAATCAGGCCACTGATACAAATAAACTAACCTGGTGTCAAAGCCAGAGAAAAGTTAAGAATATTAATCTTTAAAAGAAAAGAAATAGTAACACTTTAAATCAACTTTTTGGAAGTTTCTACCATGTGTAAAAAAATATTCTTACATAGAAGACAAGAAAGAAAACTGGATAGAGGAGGAGCGGAGAGAGCACTCAATCCAACCAACATTACCGAAACAGTTTATCTCTCTCATGGTTCGTAATAGGTCCCTTCTGTATGTATTGGGGATCAAACAATTTGGCTCAGGATCTGCTACAAAGTAGACATCATGTATAATGTCGGCCATTGCTCTTGCTACTAGCACTGCGCAGTGTTTGGTTACGAGTAGCGCTCCATGTTGTACACCTGTGTGTGGAAATTGAAAACATTGCTTTTGCATGAAACTTCCTCTTTAAAATGACCAAACGTGGAATTATTTGGTTGTTTTGAAATTCATTTCTGTTTGGATTCAGTACGTGTATGTAGAAACTGAACATCGTAAGTTGTATCCCCCTACGTTCCAAATAGGAAGTAGTTTCAAGTTCTAAAAAGTCTCACAGACTTCTAATGAAAAATAAGCGGTGTTACTCATTACCACTGTTACCATGGTAACCCTTCCAGCTCTTTTACCTCCATTATTACGCTTTTGTCGTTATTAGCAGCCCAAATTATTCAAGTTGATAACTGGCTTTTTAACGATACCGATTAAAAAAGAGAATGGCAGCTGTTCTTAACACACAATAGACAAGTTTGAATGATAGATTTTACTTAGCCAATGACAGCAGAAAGCCAGACTGTGAGTGAGACGGATTGGCTGCAGTCAGGGTCTCCAGTGGCAGGGGCCCATGCTGTCAAAAAAAGCTCGCTCCTGGTTGTCAACATGTTTACCATGCAAAAACACAGAGTGGACCAATGACTGTATATTTCTGGCTTCAAAAATTCAATATGGCGCCTGCGTCTCAACTGGCTTCACTAGTTTGAAGCCGAACATTACGGGTGACATCACTCTCAGCGGTTCACTCCTCATATGCCTCTTTATGGGGGAGGCAATAGCTCAGTGATCGAAAGGAGGCACCAGTTGGATTCCCACTGGGCTCATGCCCGAGTGTCCCTGGAGCAGACACTCGGCCCCCAGTTACTGCTATCATTGGCACCATCATGGCTGCCTGCTGTGGTGAAATGCAGCAAAAGTAATTTTCCCGTTGGGGATGAATATAGTACGATAAATAATCAGAAATAAATCAATAAATACAGACGTTAAAATCTTAATGCTAACGTGGTGCTAAGCTAAATCTTAAATTAGTGATACATTATGCTGAGAGGGATTGAGGACACACACCGAGACAAGGAAAGTATGTATCACGATGTCTACATTGATGTAATACCATACTGAAATATTTAAAAGCATTGGTCTACTCCTTTAACGCCTCCTCAGATTGGTTTCTATGAAACAGGACATTCAGTAGCAGCATCCCAACATGTCGTGCTTGCTCCTTCACAGCTCTGCCGAAATGTGGAGATAAAGCAGAACCACATACCTGAACCCTGTGTGTGAGGGTTCTTGTCTGTGTCTCCCTGGAAGCACACTGGTTTCTCCACATTTCTTTTCTTCTTTCTAAAGCTGCATCTATCTGTATCATCTACCATCAGAAAGAAACTCATCTCCTTTACTCAGTAAGAGACAGATTTAGACTCCTGTTTTTTCACATTTGCCCACTTGGAGTGTGAAATGAAGTTTTCTCCATGAATAGCCTCAAACAATCAGCTGTTCAGCCTGGGCTCATGTGATGTAACAGCTGAAGCCAGACAAAAACATGCTGCACCTCCGGCCTCAGAATGAGCAAACCCAGAGATACGTATCTGTGACGTGACGTTTTATCTGAAAGTTATGATATCTACCGGCTTCTGCAGTGAGTCAGTGGAAGCCAAGCAACATGACCGGTTTCAGAGTCTCCACTAGCACATTACAAACTAACCCACACAATTAATCTCGTGTCCGATGTGGAAGATAAAAGCATAAAAATATCTGCCTGATCTCTAAGAAAATATAATAAAAGAAAACATATGATATATTACTGGGACAATTTACTGTGGGAATATCGATGCAGGAGTAAACACAAGATGGTAATAAAATCATAAAAAATAGGAAATAAAACGTTTGCGTTGCACAGGTCAAAGTTCTGCTAGTTTTCTTTAATGTATGAGTCAGCAAATGTCATGAAGCGGTGTACAGGTGGAAAAAAGAAGACCCAATTGCAGAAGACGTGGGTTATTTGAATTTGGCAGTCCATTAATACTGTAGAAAGAAAAACACAGTTTCAGTGGCATGATAAAAGTTATTGTTAGAATGTGTTCTTGGTCAGGCAACCAGGAAGACCTGTCTGGAAGGGATGGTATGACCTGACAGGGAAGTCTGGGGTGATTGCCCTTAAATAAATGATAGGGTCCGCAGATGTGTGGAATCAGGAGTCAATCTCAGGTGTACCTAATCAGGGTGATGAGGAACATCCAGGGAATCCCTCTGGCGGCAGGAGAGGGGATCATAACAACAAAAATCAAATCAATAAACTTGCCAAATTAATTTAGTCACCTTTGCTTTGATGGAGTTTAAAAAACACACCACAAAAAACTATTTTAATTGATAAATTGTGAAGCAAAAGGCTGTGGAGTCCTTCCACCTACATGAGCATGCACTTCACATCCACCCACTCCACAGTGAAGACAATACAAGCTCAGGTTTAGATAATGGCTTTGTGTTGACATTCATCTTAATAAAAAAATGAAGTCATTATTACCTGTGTTTAAACTCAGCTTGATTGTATTTGTTTATATTGGCGGAACTACAGGGAGATTAGTTCAACTTGTCCAACTGGTTCCTGAGGAATGCTGCTCTGGATTGGAGATGAAGGAACGGCTCAGTGAAATAAAGTTACTCTCTCTCTGTTTCAGACTCCGTTGCCAGAGGCTGTGGATTCGAAGGACACTATGAAGCAGGTGTGTATGCCAGACATTCTTTAAAACATCACCTCCCCATGAGTAAAGAGTAATCTAATGTTCTCGGTCGTGGTTTTCCACTCCTACTCAACACACTCTCACACACGAGTGAGGGTGAAGCTAAACGCTCACGAGCATAAGCCATCTGTCAGGATGAACTGCAGCACACAATTATAAAAAGTCGTTGGTTCTTCAAGTTTTTGCCATTTTTTGCAGAGATACTAAGTTTTTGGCTTCACAAAGACGGAGATTTTTGAGGCGGGGCCAAAAGGAGGAGGGACTGTAACATGACATAACGTCACATCCGCCAATGGACAATACCCGTCATGACAGTTGGCGTAAGACAAACCGTTCAAAACATGAGAAAGCAGCTGGAAAATTGTGCGTCCTACATGTGTTACCACCTAGCGTTATGTATCAGTACGAAGAGGAATTACCACCAGGAATACACCCCTGTACTGCTTGGTCACGCTTTGTTTTGCGGCTCACGCACATAAGCTGTCACATGACCAAAGTTACCAGATGTCCGACTTCTTCCATACATTCACAAAAACAATACTAGCAATAGACCATGTAGATCACTACAAGCGGCTTTCAAATGCAAAGCTGCAGCAGCAG
This sequence comes from Neostethus bicornis, assembly GCA_902685375.1. NCBI lineage: Eukaryota > Metazoa > Chordata > Actinopteri > Atheriniformes > Phallostethidae > Neostethus > Neostethus bicornis. The sequence continues at coordinate 4,213,059 of LR738550.1, forward strand.
GAGATGCCATGTGCTTAGTCTCATTATACCTAATCATGTTCTTGGCGGGTGAGCGTGAGATACATCCTAATTTCTAATCCGGAAGACTTGACATTAAAAATACAGGACACACGTTTGGTGAGTCTGGAGTTAAACCTTAACCAGAAGGAAGTCCCCTCTACAGATCTAGGACAGTGTCGAGCCTCAAGCAAGGCAGTCAAGGTATCTTGAGATCTTGTTCATGAGTGATGAAAGGATGCAGCAGGAGATCTACAGGCAAATTAGTGCAGTATCCACAACTATTAAGAGACTGCATTTCTCCATCATAGTGAAATGAGAACTGAGCCAAAAATACAAGTGGGGGAGATGAGTTTCCTCCATAGGGTTGCTGGGATCTCCTTCAGAGATAGAGTGAGGGAGGAGCAAGTTGAGATATTGCTTTTCCGTGTCAAGAGATTCCAGATGAGGGGGTTAGGGTACTTGGTTAGGCAGCCACTCAGTGCCTCCTTGCTGGTGAGATGTTCCAGGCATATGATCCTGAAGTATCCAGAGGTATACCCACTGAGGAGAACATCTTTCGCAGTTAACCCAGGAACACCTCGAGATTCTTACGGAAGAGGTTCACCTGCTTTCAGATGAGTGATGTTCAGGTGTCCGTGCACAAATTGCTGCCCCTCCAAACCGACCCGTTAGTTTGTGTAGCACTTCACAATTCTTACCAGTTAGTTCTGGTTTCTCTTCTAAGACTGTTTTGGTGTATTTTTTGTGTCGTTTTTGTTTCGATTTGATGTGTGAAGCCCTTTGGAACAACCGTGTTGTGACACTCTACTATTTAAATAACTGAGTTGAAGTGCAGCGGAAGATGATAGAGCTACAGCTATTAGATGGCTTCATGAAAACAGAATAGAAGATTTACACATCAAAGTTGAATAAAGATGGAAAAAAGAGCAGAGCAATAGCAATAGAGGTGCATGTTAGTTGGATTTGAAGTTCGATTATTAGTGCCAAGTATTGACGCCAAAACTGAAAAACTGGATCAGCCTGAAATTAAACTTTATGCTAACACCTGGAAACTATTGAAATGAAGATTTTGCTGCCATGCAAAACTTTAAAAGTCAATTTCTCTTATTTTAGTTTATGTTATTCAGAACAATCGGAACCCTCTTTGACCAGGTTTATTGCTAAAATCTACAAAGTTGTGGAAACAGCTTACCGGGTTGTGAAGGAATTTCCAAATCTTCTGTTTGGATGTTCGGCCTGGTGTTCTGTTTTATGTCGAGATAATCTCACACTGCTTCATACAGTTGACACGCTCCATTGTTTCATTCAATCTTCATCTGACGATAAACTTTTCCATGGAAGCAATTTTTGACGAGACTTTAATTGGTGTTAATTGGCACAAAAACAGAATTGAATCCCTCTCAGACGTTCTTTTAAGGAAGATGTTTGAGGATCACCTTATTGATGGAAAAATTAAGGTAGTTTATATCAGGATGTTTTATTAGTGATGGTTTGGAAGATGAACAAGCTTTGATGGGTCAAACAAACCAGTCAGACCTAGTGGAAGATATTTAATAAAAATGTAGTCGGATGAATGCTGATCCATTCCATTACGTTCTGTCTTCTTCTCTTATCCGGGGCCGTGTCGCGGTGGCAACAGACGGGGAAGCCCAGGCTTCTCTGATCCCAGCTGCATCCTTCAGTTCACCCGGAAGGATCCCGAGTCGTTCCCCAGCCAGCTGTGAGACATAGTCTCTCCAGCGGGTCCGGGGTCTGCCTCTTGGTCTCCTCCCAATGGGACGTGCCCGAAACACCTCACCAGTGAGGCGCTTTGGGGGCATCCTGACCAGATACCCGAACCACCCTATCTGGCTTCTTTCGACCTGGAGGAGGAGCGGCTTGACACCAAGCTCCTCCCGGATGGCAGAGCTCCTCCCCCGATCTCTGAGTGAGAGCCCAGCCACCCTGCAGAGGAAGCTCATTTCAGCCGTTGGAACCGCAATCTCATTCTTTTCATAGGTGAGGGTGGGAACGTAGATCGACTTGTAAATCAAGAGCTTTGCTTTTCGGCTCATCTTTCTGTACCATTATGGACCAATGCAGCGTCCTGATCTAATGCTAAATTTGAACAAGTGTAGATGTTGAGTTATTCAATGTATTTAAAAAAGTTGGAATCATTTCTGATGAAGTCAATGTCTTGGTCCTTGAATGGAAAATGCTCAAGAATCTTTAGACTTTTTTGTCTAATGTAAGCGATGTACTCTCTATTGAAGTTCTTTTCCTGCCTATGAAAGAAGTTTCTGATCGGTTGGCAAGGGGCTCCACACAGGATAAACTTTGAAGTGTTCTCTGCACCGCTGGCTTTGAACTTCACTGACCTCCAGTAACATGGAGACTTGCAGTGTTTGCATCCCTTTAAACTGCTGAACTTGTTCTTTTGTTGTTATAACATCCTGCGATACCACTCAAGCGCGTCTTAAAAAACACATTCCTGGCACGATGGTCATAAGGAGTCTAAAGGACACTCTGAGGCACGCAGTTAATTGACCCTCCCCACCCTTCTGGAGTCTGGCTACACCCAAGCCGAGGTCCGTGCGTTGTTTCATCTCAACTTCTTCAGCACCCTAACAAAGTGGGGACCTTTAAAGGTGCTGATAACACAGATGGCCTGGAAATGGTTTCTGTTTTAAGTTCAATGGTTCCCCTCCGATGGAGGAGGTAAAGAGCACCTTTCATCTCCTCAAAAATCAAAGAAAAGATTGGATTACTGGATGTGGAAATGCACTGGAAAGAAATGGTATTTAAGATATGTCTGCAGGAGGCTGGTGCTGTTTTTTCTGACGTCTAAGCGTTCGAAAACATGTCCATCTATCCAAGCATTTGTGAAGTAATAATGAAACTGTCCTCACTCAGTACCAACTATAGATGAAGTGATTACATTGTCAGAGGTCACAAGGGTTGAGGTCATAAATTCTTGTGATACAATATTTCTTAAATCAGCTGAGGGCTTTTGATGAAATTGCCACAGTTACATAATACTAACTATAGATGAACTGATGAAGTTTGTGAAATAGGGCATGGGGGGGGGGCGTATTGTTTGAAACCCCGTCATCAACTTATCCTTGACTTCACTAGTTTCATGGGTGGATCCAGAGAGGGCATGGGGGGTGAACGCCCCCCTGCTTTTGGTCCACAAAAAAAAAAGAAGAAGAAAGGAAAGGGGACTAGTCAAGCTGTTCCCTTGCAGGGCCAGCAAATGGGCCACCAAAATGCAGAAAAATTACTCTTATTTTTCAAAAGCGGGGAATGCCCCCAGTCCCCTCCTACACTGGCTCTGTCACTGACCTCACACACACCCCCTCTTTAGAAAATCCTGGATCCACCCCTGAGTTTGGCGTCACAGCAGTAGAATTTTGGTCCGGCTGCTCTGTTGTATTAATAATATCTCATTTAGAGTTTTTTTTTTTCTCCAATCAGCTTGATCAAATGTGTCAACGCTGCTGGGAATGATGCAATCAAATAACCACTGCCTGCATCTCCTTCGTCATCTACCAACGGTTGTGCAAAGTATTTCCAAGAAAATCGGACAAATTATTCTAATCATTGGAATTTAAATTCAGCAAAAGCACAATTTCATACTTTGTAGCAAAAAACAGAAGTTTGTCTCAATGCATCATCGAACCTCCAACCATAAGGCAATAAGGCAGACAATCGTCAGAAGTTCCTACAAAAAGGTGGACCATTTTTAGGGGTGCATTTATTCGGTAATTGCCTGTTGTTGTAAAACGTTGTGTTTTGTGTTACCGGATTGAATCAAATAGAAACTTTATTAACTTTGCTCATTTCTTTTTCTGCTTCTGTGGTTTTTTTGCTTAGTTCATACTTTATGCAAAATAGGTTTTTCTTCCAATAAACCCCCCACATGTCTGCTCTGATGTAGATAAGATCTGACGGCTGATTTCTGGTCAGACCTAATGTGTGTCACTATGCTTCTGTGTAGTGATGGAAATGTGATTTTGTGTTGTTCTCATTGTCACAGAGCCAAAGCAAGTCGTTTAGGTAGTTTTTTGGGGGGTTTTTTACTCACGTGAAGCTCCTGTTAACCGGTTTGTCTCAAAGCATGTCCCACTAAAGTCACAGGAAGTGACAAAAACAAAAAGATATGTCGTCCGCAGAGGAGACAAAGTCTTCATCACCAAGATAAAAGAATAAAATTACATTATAGTCTTAAAAATCAAGAAATGAAATAGCAATTACCATGTTGATATTCACTACCAAATTCTGAGATGTGTTAATGTAACAGCCCACGGTTACTCAGCACCAACTATAGATGAAATGATTGGTTTTCAAAGCCATGCGACCAAATGTCACGGCCACACTGATCCAGGTCTGAAATACTTGTGAAAGTGATATCTCCTGAACCAGAGAAGGATTTTAATAAAACTCTCTAGTTCCTCAGTGCCAACTATAGATGAACTCAAGGAATCACCACTTCTTTATTGTCACGTCTTTCCACAACTACAAGTGACCTAAAGTCCGTTAAACTCTGTTATAAAAATCTACACTAACGCCACCTACTGACCTATTTTTGGAAATTCACACGATACAAAATTTGTTACAAAATTTGTTACAAAATTTGTCACATGTTACAAAATTTTTTGTAATATGGTGGTGAAAATTTTTAAAACTTTATACAACTGCTTCAATCTCGTTATCACTCAGATCTCAACCATTTATTATCAGTAAAAATGGTGATCTAAGGATGTTTGATTTGTTTGATGCATTGGCGTCAACTCAACCTCAGATTTCCGTTCGGGGATCAATAAAGTATTTATTTATTCAACTTATACTTGCTATAGAAAGCACTATAAATTGCAAAATCAAATGATTCCTTTCAATGTTTATCTGTTGATCGGGACTAATGATCTGGATAGGATGCTTTCCTTTGATTGGTTGCTCATATTACTTTTTTAGAGGGTATTCCATTATGTATAAGGGTAAAAAATCTCATTAAGAAGATAAGTGTTGATGTTGACACACTTGAGAAGATGCCCAATGGAGTCTAAGAGGAAAATGAGCCCCTGGGAATACTGGTGACCCCCAGACAACCTGACCTCTGTGGGTTTTAACAGACGCCTTGGAACATTAACATCAATGGCAGGCCTGGGAAGAAACTACTCTGAGCATGAGAGGTTAAAGTGTCTCCTCTTGTGTTCCCCGTACTAATCAATCGTACTGTAGATGGAGATTAAAGTTAGAGCTCCCATGGGAACATGGACGTAAAAGACATGAGGCATCGCCCCAGTCTGGGTGAGCCATGTTTACATGACGGTGGGGTCAGCAGGGAAAGAAAAGGTCAGTAGGTGTGTTTACATCCTGAACGAGTACCCTCAAGCTGGACGAGGTGAAAAGGAAAGTCCTGCTGCTTGCATGTTAAGAAAACATTAGGAAGCTTGGAAGTGTTTGAGTTTTTTGTTTGAGCATCTACATCTGGAAGGCTAAATCACTCGTGTAATCACAAGATGAGCTGAAGTTCACCAGAGGGGATCTGAACGACCAGGAGGAGAATTTAAGATTCCAGCACTGAGTGACAAGGAAACTAGCTCCAAATTTGAAAGAGGAAAAAGAAATCTACTTTATTCATCCCGTAACGGGGAAATTTGTGTGTTGCATTACACCGTAGCAGGTTGCCACGACCGCACCAATGGTGGGAGAAGGTGTCTTCTCCAAGGACACCTTGAAATGATCTTAGTGGTATTGGATCCCGTGAACTTCCGGAGAAATTCCGGTTCAAAGGCGAACGTTCTACCACTGAGCTATTGCCTCCCTCCTGGTTAGGCGAAGGGGTTAGGTGTCTTCCCCAAGGACATCTGGACATGAGCTCAGTTGAATTTGATGCAGCAAACTTCTGGAGAACTTCCGCTCCATGGGCGAACGTTTGACCACTGAGCTATTGCCTCCCTCCTGGTTAAAAACCTCAATGCTTGATGTTTCCACATTGTTCTCAGATAATTCCAGGCTTTCCTGTCATGTGACCGTCATCTCTGTTTTTATTTTTCACTTGTGTCCCACTCGTGAACAAGACCCCGAGATACTTAAACTCCTCCACTTGGGGCAGGACACTGTCCCTGACCCGCAGGGGGCATTCCACCCTTTTCCGGGCGAGGACCATGGATTTGGATTTGGAGGCGCTAATTCCCATCCCGGCCGCTTCACACTCGGCAGCAAATCGATCCAGCGAGAGCTGGAGATCACGGTTCGATGAAGCCAACAGAACCACATCATCCGCAAAAAGCAGAGATCCGATCCTGAGGTCACCAAACCGGATCCCTCCAACGCCTCGGCTGCGCCTAAATATCCTGGTATCTAGGTGCGCACCTGATATTGGTGCGGCATAAGCAATAACTAGGACGCTGCATCGGTCCATCGTGGTAAAGAGAGAACTGAGCCGAAAAGCAAAGCTCTCGATTTACAAGTCGATCTACGTTCCCACCCTCACCTATGGTCACCAGCTGTGGGTGGTGACCGAAAGAATGAGATCGCGGGTACAAGCGGCCGAAATGAGCCTCCGCCGGAGGGTGGCTGGGCTCTCACTCAGAGATCGGGTGAGGAGCTCTGTCATCCGGGAGGAGCTCGGTGTCGAGCCGTTCCTGGAGAGGAGCCAGATGGGGTGGTTCGGGCATCTGGTCAGGATGCCCCCCGAGCGCCTCGCCGGCGAGGTGTTTCGGGCATGTCCCACTGGGAGGAGACCAAGGGGCAGACCCCGGACCCGCTGGAGAGACTATGTCTCACAGCTGGCTGGGGAAAGACTTGGGATCCTTCCGGGTGAGCTGGAGGATGCAGCCGAGGAGAGAGAGGCCTGGGCTGCCTGTTTGAGGCTGTTGCCCCCACGACCCGACCCCGGAACAAGCGGAAGATGACGGAACGGAACCTGTGTCCCAGTTACGCCCCATGTCCATAAAGATGAAACCCATCTGCTGATTTCTTCTAATAGAATAGATGTACAGTCAGATTAGCTATTAATTGATGATTAGACGGATTGCGTGTCTGTCCTGGGGAAGGGAGGGATCCCTCCTTCATTTGGATCTCCATCAGATTTCTTCATTTTTTTTCCCCCTCTGATGGGTTTTTTGGGAGATTTCCTCAATGAGAGGAAGAGTCTAAGGGCGGGAATGTGCCAGGTTTGTTTTGTTGGTTTTAGAATTAGCAATGGCTTTTAAAACTTTTTGTATACTTGTGTTTATTTTTTGTTGAGTTTACTGGGTTTTTGTCTGTTTTTTTTTTTCTCAGTTTTTAGGGAGCCGGACAGTAAATAAAAGTACATTTAAAAAGAGTGATGACGGTGGTTCACAGCAAAGCCGGGTGGTTAGCGGCTGAGCAATAGTGTGTATGTTTTTTATGAGAATATGTACAGTTTCAGGGTGTGTGCGTTTATTTTTTTTACTGTGTGAATATGTTTGTGAACGTATAAGTATGTGTGTGTCTATGTGTGAGTCTGAGAGTGTGTGTGTTTGTGTGCAAGTATTTGAGTACAAGATGTGTGTGAAAAATCTTTGTTGGTGGTCAAAAATTGAAGGGTTTTTTTTAGGCACAGCAAGAGACTCATTGGGGAGTTGGAGAATTTCACAGGGCCATTTTTAGTGCGTTCACACCTCCCTACAACACACACGCGCACACACGCGCCTACAAAATCACTACGATGTCTACACTGTGAAGTTTGTCTCTCATTTTCACCTCCACAAAAACATTTCTAAGAACATTTGCTATGTTCACTAATCAAAAAGAGAAAAAATGCTTTTTTAATAAACCAAATAAATAATTCTCCATGTAGACTTTTTAAAAAGAAGCATAACAACTATGATTTGTGTTCTGATTAGTTTCTTTCAGACCGAGTCGTGAAGGCAGCGAGGTCAGTCTATAGTGTCATAATGGAGAGCAACTCCTGTCTGATCCGAGACAGAAAGTATCACCTAAAAACATACAGGTAGGATTCTTTCTACTTTCTAAAACCAAAGCTGGGATTTGTTTATTACATGTTGAATTTTTTGCTGCAGACAATGTTGTTCTGGGAAGGAGCTTGTCGATTGGTTGATGAAGCAGAATGAAAGTCTCCAAACCAGAAGCCAGGCTGTCGGGGTGTGGCAAGTCCTCGTGGATGAAGGAATATTAGTCCACGGTAAGAAATGAAAAGATGATGACGTGCAACCGTGGCGTTCTTGAAATGGGGTGTTTCATGCAAAATCAATTTTTTGGAAGTCTTTTCCATGAAATTTCCACATCAACTCAGGCACAACGGCCAAGTTTAATTTCCCTGGAGAGCAGGTGTGGCCATCGCCACACCCACCCATCTGAAGGAAACTTTCAGTCATGGTTTTTGTTTTTTGTTCAGTTATAAAAAGAGTAAATCAGTCACAAAGATATGGTAAAACAAATGAGAAGCTCTCATCTAACAGGACTGAAACAGTGTTTTGGGCAAGTGAATTGGGCACATACCACCGGGAGGAAAGAAGCAGACCCCGCACCCACTGAAGAGACTCTGTCTCACAGCTGGCCAGGGAACGACTTGGGATCCTTCTGGGTGAGCTGGAGGATGCAGCTGGGGTGAGAGAAGCCTGGGCTTCCCGTCTGAGGCTGTTGCCCCCGCGACCCGGTGTTCTGTCGAGATCTGAGACCTCGTCGAGATCTCAAACCAGTCGCAGTTGTTGATAGGTTGGTGTTCAGAAAATTGAGGTTTCGTCTGAATCTGCGACCCATCGCGAGATGTGGGAGACGTACGAGATTACTCTTAACAGTAAAAGCAGTATATTATTAAGAGAGGAAACAACTTTGCTTAAACTTATTTCCACTTAAGAAATGATTAGATAAGTTTCATAAAAACTTTATTGAAGTGGGGCGGGCTAGCGTCAGTATCATGGGCTGCGTCATGGGGGCGGTGTTTGGTTGCATCCTGCTGTTCGTAGCCCTTGACGTTTAGATGTTCTGGAAGGGAGGGTAAGGGGGATGATGCGTTCTGGACATGCACAGAGCTGCAGAGTTGCAACTATCGATGGTCGCAGATCTCGACAAAACACCGGCCCCTGATAAGCGGAAGACGACATAACGGAAAGAACTGAAATAAAAAGCCAGTTGTGACTTTTAACGTATTGATTTCTCTACTACGTAAAAAAAATAAAATAAAACATGTTCATATAGAATGAATCAAATAGGTGACATTGATATTTTTATAAGCCTTTTTTTTGGCAAATATTGCCAAAAAAAAAAGTTTGTCATTATTTGCTAGGAGGTAAGATTTACGACCCCACGAAAGACCAATACACCCTCAAGAAACCTTAGGGTAAATTGTAGAAAATTATTGAGCTTATTTCTATTTTATTCTGATGATGAAACCATTTAAACTTCCCCTGATGGACTGAAAGAGCCTTGAGATGAGACAGAGACTCTCAGCGATGCATTTTCTTTTTCTTTCTACTCGGTCAAGAGCTTCTAAAGTGTTTATACTTGCTGAAAGAAGCTCTAAAGATCTCTTCAATCAGGACACAGATCTCTCATCATCAGATGAAGGGATTAACGCAGAAAGAATTTGCTCTTTTTCTATTCATCAGAGGCTCTGATGTTTGAAATCAATGTTCTATTTTTTCCATCTGTGTCCAGTAAAACACGAGGTGAACTTCCATGACAAGGACACTCAGTTCTACCGCTTCCAAGACTCTGAGTTTGGCCTAAACCAGACCTCTGGGAATGATAAGGATTCAGAGGATGAGCTGCAGGAAGCTTTGTCCCTGCTTTCTCAGCTGGGTCCAGATGCCCTGCTCACTATGATTCTTCGCAAATGGTCAGTTTTATGTGCGAATGGAAGCTTAGAGCATCTACATGTCTGAACAGTGTCCATGTCTTTAGACTAAAACTGACGAGATGCATAAGATTATTTGTTCTTTATATTTTTATACCGATATTAATTGGCATTTGGACCTCCTCTCATTTTCTGTCATATTTAGCCCCAGCCAACGGAGTGCTGAAGACCTGGAGGTCATCTATGAGGAGTTGCTCCACGTCAAAGCTGCTGCTCATCTCTCCACCTCAGTGAGTTACTCCTTATGGTTTCTATTTTACTCAGAAATAGTTTTTATATTAATAAAATAATCAGTTAATGAGCAGTTTTAAAAAAAGGAAAATAAACTATCAGTTAATTGGCCACATTTTGGTTCATGACTGAGGTTTGGGGGGGCAGGGGTTCTGCTTACGTGATTTGTTTTTTGTATTATATTGATTTTAAATCTTTTTTTTGTAATTTTATCTTAATTAATTGTTTTTATCTTAATACCTTTTTTGCTGGTGTTTTTTAAAATTAAGTTTAAGGGCTGAAAAACAGACCAATCAAAAGTGACTTGCTACCAAAAAGTGATCAACCTGTTAGCACATAACTCCCTTAAGTATAACCATTCTTTCTCATTGTTTGTCCCGTCATGTCATGAAATAATGTGACCCAGCATGACTTGGAATCTTTGCAGGGACGTTTATATCGTAATGGATGTTTTCTGCCACTGCAAATTTGGAGATCTCACCCAAAACGAATGAAAACACACCCCGTCTTAAATTAATCTTCTTGCATGTTTCTCTGTATAACTGAAATTTTCACTATTTGTGTGCAAATTATAAATGAGGGTTAATGTGACGGAAAAAAGTCTTTTTAGGCCAGCTCCAGGTCAGCTTATGGATGCCCAAACTGACCGAGAAAACTCCTTAATTTTGCAGCCTCAGTCTGGACGAGAACACATTTCATGTAATCAATGTCTCATGCTGATAAGTTTAAGCACAAAATCATGTCTAAGAATGTCCCACACATGAGGTTTTTGTACTTAGCATACATTTTTCTATCAATAACTTATTTCTTGGATTAAACATGCATGCTGGATATGATTAGACATTTTAAAATAGTGATACAAGTCCTTCTAAATGCTAAGACTACACTCTCTCCATAGCTTAACCGAGGTCTGCATGCAATCATAACAGTTCTCTTCAGTCTAGATTTCAGATGGATGGGGATACTTCACTCCAATCACGTTCATCTGCACCCTTTATGTTTAATCAGCAGCATGACTATGATCTTCGTACAAATCTGGACTCAAATGACAGAAAAAGAGCTTAAAAGCTCATCATTTCAGAGCAAAAACTTAGAGTTCAGACAACTTGTGTCAGATGGTCTCAGATTGATAAATTGTTGCACACTTAAAAGTAGATAAGTTTGCCGAAGTTTGGGAAAAAAATTTCAAGCCACTCCCCCTTCAGGTCGAGAGGAGCCAGATGGGGTGGTTCGGATATCTGATCAGGATGCTTCCCGAGCGCCTCGCTGGTGAGGTGTTTCCCTGAGGAGACCTAGAGGCCGACCCTGGACCTGCTGAAGAGATTACGTCTCACAGCTGGCCAGGGAACGACTCGGGATCCTTCCGGGTGAGCTGGAGGATGCAGCTGGGATGAGAGAAGCCTGGGTTTCCCGTTTGAAGCTGATGCCCCCGCTACCCGGCCCCGGATAAGTGGAAGGCGAAGGAACGGAAAAATCAAGTTCTATTCTCTCTGCTTAATACTTTTCATCTGTTGTGTTTTTTTAGGTTCGTAAAGAGTTAGCTGCTGTGCTGGTGTTTGAATCCCATGTCAAAGCGGGGACAGTGTGTAAGTGTCATCCCTCTGCTTTACCACTGAGTTTTACCACTCACACATCTGAACACACACTTTGATTGTGCAGCTGAACTCCTACCGCTCTCTTTTTCAACACTTCTTTCACATGACTGAGCTCAAGCTAAGTATGAAGCTCCGCAAACTGATCAATTTGTCATGTATTTGTTTTTCACACAGTCTGGCTCAGAAACAACCAAAAAGTGTGATTTATTGTTATTGATTTATAAAGACGAAACAAATAACTTTTGAGATTCTAATAGTGATTTGTGGGCTTTGTATTTGTCACCTAAGGGCTTTTTGTTTTAGAAAGATTCAGCCTTTTTTTAACGTATTGTATTAGTGTTTTTTACTCCTCCCACGTGACAACGAAAGAGGGATCGCTACAGCAATGTTGGGCTACCTACAGCCAATAACACTTTTTACATAGCAAAAAAACCCTGTGAGTTGGGTGGAGAATGAGCGGTTCTCCAAGGGCCCCATTTCAAATATGGGTAATATGTTAATGAGCAATAGTCAGGCTTTTACACTGTGATGAAGCTTCATTAATCAGCTGGGTTCCATGACTGTTTTGTCATGCATGTTCTAAAACCCAAATTGCAGTTGATTATGTGCACAAGATACAAAAAGAAAGCAGGTATTTTGAATGAGATGAGACCTCTAATGTTTTTATGTGCTGCAGTGTTCAGTCAGGGCGACAAAGGCACGTCCTGGTACATCATCTGGAAAGGCTCGGTCAATGTCATCACACATGGAAAGGTAGGTCCACGCTACTGATTGAAAATAATAAAGGATTTTATTACTGAAAACTGAGGGTGGTTTGTGCAGGGTCTGGTAACCAGTTTGCACGAGGGGGAGGACTTTGGGCAGCTGGCTTTACTGAATGACTCTCCCCGTGCTGCCACAATCATCCTGAGAGAAGACAACTGCCATTTTCTTCGCGTTGATAAGCAGGATTTTATTAGGATCCTAAAGGTTGGTCCAACATCCTCACAGATTAATTTGTGGCACTTTTACGTCCAAGTCAGATGTCTTTGGTTAAAAAAAAAAGAAGTATAGGTAGTTTAAAAAGTTGTGCCCCTCAGGATGTGGAGGCGAACACGGTGCGGCTGGAGGAGCATGGAAAGACGGTGCTGGTGTTGGAGAAGAGTGCAGACTCAACCGAACAAGGAGGAGCAGGAACAAACAGCAAGTATGAAACTTAAGCTCCCATTTTTGACATAAACCATTCATACGGTAACAGAGAGTGAGGAGGTATTATATCATAACAATACAGCCGGGACGGCCATTATCAGAAGGAAAAAATGTCCCATTTAAACATCCATCTATTCTCTGAACAAAACAGTCCATCATAAGGTCACGATGTGAGGGAGACTGTGTCCCGCTTCGAGTGTCAGGTGGAGAACACGTCCGTGTGGAAATGAGACACTTTAATACTCATTAAAAAAAAAAAAAAAAAAAAAGACCAGCATAAAATCATACAAAACATCACATGTTTGTTTCACAAAGTACAAAAAAAGGTCATAAATGTAGAAAATCTAGCTAATAAGAGCTAATAAAACATGTTGTTATATCTATGTAATCAAGACCGTTATAAATTATGATCTCATATTTAATAATAATAATCAAAATTTCAAAATTACCAGAATAGGTGAAATTACAAGTCAGGGGCGGAGTCCTTCTCCGAGTGGAGGAGTTTAAGTATCTCGGGGTCTTGTTCACGAGTGGGGGAAGGATCGAGCGAGAGTTCGGCAGGCGGATCGGTGCAGCGTCAGCAATAACTAGGGCGCTGCATCGGTCCATCATGGTAAAGAGAGAACTCAGCCGAAAAGCAAAGCTCTTTATTTACAAGTCGATCTACGTTCCAATCCTCACCTATGGTAACCAGTAGTGGGTGGTGACCAAACGAATGAGATCGCAGATACAAGCGGCCGAAATGAGCTTCCACTGCAGGGTGGATGGGCTCTCACTCAGAGATAGAGGGAGGAGCTCTGCATCCAGGAGGAGCTCGGAGTAGAGCCGCTCCTCCCCCAGGTCGAGAGAAGCCAATGGGGTAGTTCGGGCATCTGGTCAGGGTGCCTCCCAAGCGCCTCGCTGGTGAGGTGTTTCGGGCATGTCCCATGTTCGGGCAGTCTATTCGATAAAGTTTGTTGCTAACAAAAATGTTGGCGTTCATTCTGTGTGCTTGAACTACCAGAGCAAATGCGATGAGTAGTTGTTTTGTTATTGAGATTTATTTCCTTTCCTGTCTGTCCCGCTCTGTCCTAGGTATACAGTCATGTCAGGAACCCCAGAAAAAATCCTGGAACACCTTCTTGAAACTGTAAAACTGGATTCAAATGGAAACGATCCAATAGGTAAAAGCTTGCAGAGATGTTTTGGAGCCATCATAAATTACTTTAAACATTGACGGGTTGGACGTGTCTTCACAGATCCATGCATCAGCGACTTTCTCCTCACACACAAAGTCTTCATGCCATCCAGTCAGCTTTGTCCCGCTTTACAGCACCAATATCCTCTACTGGTTTATTTAGCATACAATCATGATGACGTTTTTATGTCTGAGAAAACATTTCTTGTCAAACACCTGCTCGTCATCCCCTTAACCAGCTTTGCACCAACCAGGCCGAGCTCTCTGAAGGCTCAGAACAAGAAAAAACGGCTTATATTCTCAACACCAAACAGAAAGTGGTCAAGCTGATCGGGCAGTGGGTGGCGCTGTACGGGCTCCTGCTGAAAGAAGACCCAATTGCTTTGGAGTTTTTGGAGGTGAGCAGACTGATTAGCAAGAGGCACCGGACTGAATTTATGTCCTTTATATAACAGATGGTGTTTTATTCATTTTGTGTGCATTTAGAGAATAAAAAAAGACGTTGCAGCTGATTATCGCTTGTCCAGCATCCTAAAGGAACAATTCAGGGACAGGAGGAGGACGAAAATGTAAAATTATCACTTCATTTTCCATTTTTTCAACACTATTTACTAGATATAAAGCAAATACTAATACATTTTCTCTTTTTGGGAACAGTCTAGAGAACGGTTACCAGTCGCTTAACAAGGTGAACTTAACATTTAACGTTAAATGTTCACGAAAAATACTGTAAGATTGTGTGAAAATGCAATCAGATTTTTTTTTGTCACTTTTACAGAACCAGCCGTTTGATTGGTTTTCAAACTGTGAGGAGTCACTAGGAAGGATACAGCCAATCAGAGCACAGGATAAAGGTTGGTCACATAATGTAGATTATTGAGGCTCAATCCTCATAACTGATCAATATTATATAGTATATTTTCCATTTAAATTTTCTCTCAAAAGTACTCGTGAGAGTGCTGTGACATGACCTCAAACTGCAGATGAACCATGAACAGATGTTACATAATTCATCAATCATAAACTCTGCATGCCCTAACGTTTTGGCTTGTCTCCAATCTCCTCTCAGTGTTGTATGAGCTCTACGGCTCGGACAGCAAACGTCTCACGCTGATGCTCCCTGTGAACACATCTGTGCAAGATGTGATGGCGGCCATAGTGGATCCCGTCGGGGATCACGTCTTGGTTAAAATGAACTCCACAGGAGGTATGAATCATTTAATAGATAAATACTGTTCTGCTGGGATTCACGCTGGTTAGTTCTACCATCCTACACCATCATCTTCTCATTTGTCCGGGTTCAGATCACGGCCAAGTAGACAAATCAAGGAAGCTAAAACTTCCCAACTTCCCATTTTCTCATCTGGGGGGATCCCTAGAAGTTCCCGGTTTAGAAGTAACATGTAGCCCTCACAGTGAGTCCTAGCATTACCTAAACGTCTCCCCTGGTAGACCACTAGCTATTTCACAAGGTATTGTGGCAGCATCATTACCAGGTGTCTGAACCGCCCAATTTAGCTCTTCTCATTGCGAAGGAACAACAGGCCTTCCTAAACTAATTACTGAGTAAATACCTGGTCACACTGCAGAGGGAAATGTATTTTGGTCACTAGCATCTGAAACCTTGTTTTTTCGGTCATAAGAGCCTCACTTTTTGGCTCAGTTCTCTTATCTCCACAATTCAGCAACCCAAACACTCCGGATGCTGCTCCGATTTGCCAGTCTATCTCATGCGTCATCCTTCCCTCACTTGTGAACAAAACCCAGAGATCCTTGAACTTCTCGACTTAAAACAAGACTATATCACTAACTTGTAAAGGGCAATCCATCTTTTTTTGGTGTAGAACAGGCATGGGCAAACTACGGCCCACGGGCCACTTGCGGCCAGCTAAATGTTTTAACCTGGCCCGCCGAACTTGAAAAAAAATCAAACAAATGAACCTTGTTAGTTTTATTTTCACTGCAATTCCGATGTTTCCTCTCTAGCTAATGCACTCTAGATATTTGGCTTTGTTGCGAAAACAACAACACTGCTCCCATTAAAATGTGTGTGTCTTCATGATGCGCATGCTGTGAAAATAAACAGTGTGCGCAGATATGGAAAGTCATCGGGGGCAATACACAACTTGAACGTTAGATTTCAAATCCAAGCAAATCCTGGCAAATTAAAGGACATGTTTTCTCTGGATACCAAAATGTGTATTAATTCTCCAATGAGATGAGGTTACCAAAGCATGCCATCCATCTGCTCCGGCCTCTTTGTCAAATGTTAGAACTCACTGTGGCCCGCAAACCAAAAAGTTTGCCCACCCCTGATCTTGTACCATGTTTTTGAAGATGCTAATTCCCAGTCAGTTGAATGAATATTTTCACACTGCTCCTACAAAAGTGAAATTGTAAAGAACCCAAACACTAACAATACATTTTATTGATGTTTCGGGGCACGTGTTGGGACTCTTAAGTTCTTTTTCTCTACCACTTTTTTTGTTGTCCAACCAAAACTTCCATTGGGCATGTGGTGGTTGTATTTTTGCATGCGATGGGCAAGGGACTTACTGGTCATCGTGTGTCAAATATCAACATCAATGCTGTTGCCAGAAGCAAAAGCCAATAAATGAGGATCACAATATTTTTCAGTGCTGCAAAGAATATAAAATCAGATAGTTTTAAAAAGACCTGCTGATCATTCGTAATGATAAAAATTCTTGTATATCCCTGTCCGAACGTACAGATAGAGCTCAGCTAAAGCTCGATGCCACTGCAGTCTACACGGCCCTCGGTCTCAATGAGAGACTCTTCATCTGTACGAGCAGCGAAGTGGAACAACTGGTGAGAAATGGATTGCCCTCTTTAACCTTCTGCACATAAAAGAGAAAAAAACCCACCCGCAGGTTCTTTTTCACATCCAATGTTGTTTTCCAGAGACCTCTGAAGGAGCAACAGGGACCAGAACAAGGGACGGCTGATGTTTTTGAACAGATGAGCTCTAAAGACGTTGCCACAGAACTCACAAACTATGACTGGGAACTCTTCACCGCCATGCATGAGGTAACACTGCGGTAACAAACACATTCTGAGTCTCCTTGTGTGGTAGATTCTGATTCCCTGCTCTCTTCTCTGCAGGTGGAACTTGTGTATTACATATTTGGCCGTCAGAAGTTTCCGGGAGCCATCACGGCAAACCTGGAGCGGTTTGTGCGTCGGTTCAACGAGGTGCAGTACTGGGTGGTGACGGAGCTGTGTTTGTGTGAGGACCTGGTGAAACGGGCCGTCCTGCTGAAGAAGTTCATCAAAATTGCCTCTGTGTAAGGGCTGAATGGAATCGTATGATTTTCCAACTTTGATTTGCCAACAGCTGGAACAGCCACTGAAGTATTCCACATTTACCCGGTTTAGTGCACTAGCTATTTCAGGATCACTACCTATCTTTTCCAGTGGTTTAGTTTCCACACATCAACTTAAGTTTTTATCTACTTTGGCAAGAACAAGATGGAGTTATTGGTTAATTAGATACGTTGCTTCTTTGGGTTATTTTTGGTGGAAAAACCCCAGAGAGAGAACTTCTGAGATTTTTTTTTTCTCTCCCATCAATTCAAAATGAAAAAAAAATCCATTCATTTACTAAACAGCTCCTGCTGATGCAGATTACAGGATCAAGGTTTTCCCAGAAAGATGAATCAGACCTATTTAAATAGTAACACTACTTCCTTTGAATTTAAAGAGCTTTAAATTTACATCCATGCTGGCACCACCTGGTACCTCTGCCAAACTGTACAAATAAATGTTAATTTAATAGAGAATAGGTTAAAAAAAAACAGCTAGGAAAATGGGAATGGACACTTCTTTTTGTTGGTATTATACCACACCTTAATGGCAGTGGTGGAGCGTAACGAAGTAATTGGACTACTTAAGTAAAAAGATTTGCGTATCCGTACTTTACTTACTTTTTACTTTTATTTCACTACATTTTAGAGAAAATATCTGTACTTTTACTGCGCTACTTTTTAAAAGTGAGTTTTGTATTTTTCATTACATTTTCGGTCAGGAATTTGAAAAATATACTTTTTTTTTTTGCGCATCCTGTAGCCGCATAGCCAAACTCAACCTGTAGAGGGAGCTGTTGATCACCTGTGGTCTCAAAGAGGGAGAAGAAGTAATGAATCGAGGACCAATCAGAATCGAGAGTAAACATTTTCCGCAGTCATTCAGCGCCAAAAAACTAGCATCAAATATAGCACAAATTAAAAAAGAGTCAGAAGATTGTTGTTTGTTGTGTTTACTTTTAAATAAAGTAAAGTGAGGAGGCGGTGGCTCAGTGGTTAGAGCGTTTGCCCGCGGACCGGAAGTTAACCGGAAGTTCACAAGTTCGCATCACACTGAGTTCACATCCAGGGTCCTTGGAGAAGACAACTAACCCCCCCGTTTCTCCAACCATTGGCGCCGTCATAGGTGGCAGCCTGCTGCGGTGTAATGCAACAGACAAATTTTGTGGCGACGGATGAAATAAGTATATTAAAAAAAAAAAAATTATCGACAAGGGTAGCATAACTCGACGGGTTGCTCAGCTGGAGAGAGGCGGTTTATGTGTCTTGAGCATGAGGAGAAATGCAAGATGCCATAACTTAACAGGTGGCACAAATTAACAGGAGTCCCGATTACAGAGATTAACGAACCATGTTCACTCCCCAGGTCACAGTTTGCCAATCAATGGTTACATAGACTGAATAGAATTGAATTTATCGGTACTCAGATGGTACATTTGTCCCCTCAAATAGTTTTTTTTTTATGTTTGCTGCTGTTATTTTCGTCTACATAAGAAGTCAGCCGTTATGAACCAACATGCCCTCTCTGCCGCAGGTTGAAGGAGCAGAAAAATCTCAACTCTTTTTTTGCTGTGATGTTCGGTTTGAGCAACAGTGCCGTGCACAGACTCTACAAGACCTGGGAGGTGAGAACGCAACATGCTCGATCACACACACATTGTGTCACGTGACATTTACAGTTGTTTGGTTTTCAGAGAATCCCGAGTAAAACCAAAAGAATCTACTGCGCTTACGAGAGGCTGATGGTAACCCAAACAATTTTTCTGCAAAGTTGAAGTTCTTTTTCTCAATCTGATTTGTTTTCTGTTCCAACATAAACTTCTGTGGATTTGCTGTGTCCTCCTCCTGTGTTAGGATCCCTCACGCAACCACAGGGCCTACAGACTAGCTGTTGCCAAACTCAGTCCTCCTTACATTCCCTTCATGCCTCTCCTGCTGAAAGGTAAAAGCTCGTCATAAATCCACAGACATATTTTATTGAATAATCTCTCATTACTTATTTTTCTCTGCGTACGCCCAGACATGACGTTCATCCACGAGGGAAACCCAAACTATGTGGACAAATTGGTCAATTTTGAAAAGATGGTATGATTTTTTTTAAAATAACTGTTCTCTTGATGGTCAGAGGAAGACGTTGAAATGTTTTCTGTTGTTACAGCGAATGCTCGCCAAGACGGTGAAGATTGTACTAGAATGCCGAAGCCAACCTTATGGTGAGGGATGCAGATCTTTAGTGGTGAACGTGTCATTTAATGCATGCAATAAATCAACTAGTTTTTTTTTTGCAGTGCCTTCGTCTCCACAGAGAGGCCTCGCAGATCGGATGTTTCTGGAAGGAACAGTGACTCGCCTGTCTACATGTAAGTTACAGTCAAGACTGCAAGCAAGTCCAAGACTTGGATCACCTTGGGCTACCTTCTTTGCCTTTACAACCAGGCTAAGTTCTAAGAACTTAAAGCTTTTTTTCTGGAGGGTTTGTGGTTGTAACAGCTCATTCATTTCAACTCATTGACTACTTTACTGCCCAATATTACAACAAAGTTCTCGTAAAGGTTTTCAAACATAATTTATTGGACGTAAATGCACAATCTGTATGAATAATTACTAAACAAAGCAAAGCTAGGATTTGCTTGTCTTAAGAGCCTTCTGAAATCCCAGTTTGAGGAAAAAAGAAACTTGATAGAGATCCAGTTGGAAGAGAGACTGATTCACAGAATAAACGTAGAATGGATTTACAGATGAAGTCATTTACATTTACCAGAACATAGTTCATGTTTGTTGAATGTAGCAGACAGACTTCATCCGGATTAATCAGGATTCTGTAGAGTTCAGGAAGTCAATAGTACAGGAGATCTAAAGATCAGGCACTCATTTTCTAAGAATTGCGTATATGTTAGGCTGAGCAAGCGTTTTTGCTTACCAATACAGCAATTTTGAGATTCCTCAAAACCCTCCTAATCTTAATAAACCATCTTTGCTGCTCGGTTGTCTGCTATTTTTATGACGGGGTTTTCGTTTGCTCTGTAATTATTTCCTCACTGCTCCAAATGCTTGATTTCACTGTCCTCAGTTCAGCTCCTGAGTTGCCTTAAAGTTACACAACAGTACACACACTCCACCACTTTCACGGGTCGCTTGATTTGCATAGAAGTCGGCGTACACACACTTGAGAAATGAGACTCCAGCACAAAAGCAATGTGTTCTTGATTATGTCTTGTGATGTTTATTGTGCTTAAAGTTTTATTGATGACCGTGTACAGTGTCCTTGGATGACCTGGGCTTTAAATCAAATGTATTATTATTTTTATAAAAGCACAGATGTGTTCAGTTAAAACGTCCCGTTTCATTCAAAATAACTCTTTTCTAATTGCGTCTCGTGCTCAGAAAGAATACATTTGTAGAAACTCTGGGAAGATTTCCAGTTCTCTTAAAGATTTCCTTTTCTCATCAATAGCTCGTCTTTAGAATGATTGAGAATGGATTCAAAAGGACAATTCTAACCCTTCCCAGCTGGATTGGAAAAATAAATTGCTTTTCTAAGATTATTTTAGATGTTTACTAGCCTGATGCATCCAATTTCAGGAACTGTTGCAACACAAAGAGCTTTGTCTCCTCCCGTTCTTACAGTAGCTACCGAACTACAAACATTTCTAAGTTACCAGGAAGCGACTCATTATGTCCAGTTTCTCAAACTAATGTTTGACATTATGACGTCATTTCTATTGGCTGATTGGCCGACGTTTTCTCCTGGGTCTTACAAACAGTTACTAATGCATCGATATCTGGCCTGGCAACTGGAGTACAATTAAATCAAATAGAGGTGGAAGCCTGGCTTCCTGTTTTCCTAATTTCTGAAAAAAGATACACCAAAGTAGTCTACACTGTTGTGTTCATACCCCCGAAACATGTTTATCTGAAGGTGTTAACACCACCTGCTGAAACTAATCTTAGCCAATCAGCGATCCACACTTATATAAACATTCTAAACCCATGCTGAATTCACACCAGTGCAGGTTTCAGCGCAAAGTACAGTGTCAATGTGAGAGTTTTTTGCTTGTTTTCAAGGGATGATTCCACTTTTCTAGGCGTACAATTTCCTCCAGGTAAACAGAGGGCTCCGCATCCTGAACGCAAGAGTTGGAAAATCAGACTTTGTATACAAATCATGTTCCTGCATCTCCAAAACAAACTGATAGTTACTGTTTAAATTAGACCATCTTTTAGATCTCCAATAAGGTAAAGAATTGACTTATTGAAGCTATGGCCTGGAGTTCATGCCAAGGTGTCCTTGATCAAAACACTGAACCCCCAAATGCTTCTGATGATGATTTGTACCTTGCATGGCAGCATCCCCATCAGGTATGAATGTCTGTGTCTGAATGGGTGAATGTGAGCTACAATGTAAAGCTCTTCGAGAGCAAACGCAGGTGGAAAAGCACCACAAAAGCATAATCATTTACCATTAATTCCCATTGACTTTGTGTTTTGCCTAAAACAGACAAAAGATTTTATAAAAGCGCTGATGATTTTAGTCTACATGGCAACAAAGGCTGGCTGAACTGTGAAACACACTTTTAGATAAATCCCTGTCATTCGAAATAAATGAAAACAGAAATATTATATAATAAGAGTTCTTACCTCCAAATGTTTTTCTCAGTTTAGATGAAAGTTTTTTGTTCCGTTTCGTCATCTTCCGCTTGTTCCGGGGTCGGGTCGCGGGGGCAACAGCCTCAAACGGGCAGCCCAGGCCTCTCTCTCCCCGGCTGCATCCTCTAGCTCACCTGGAAGGATCCCAAGTCGTTCCCCGGCCAGCTGTGAGACATAGTCTCTCCAGCGGGTCCGGTGTCTGCCCCTTGCAGCTGTGGGTGGTGACCGAAAGAATGAGATCGTGGGTACAAGCAGCCGAAATGAGCTTCCTCCGCAGGGTGGCTGGGCTCTCACTCAGAGATCGGGTGAGGAGCTCTGCCATCCGGGAGGAGCTCGGTGTCAAGCCGCTCCTCCTCCAGGTCGAGAGGAGCCAGATGGGGTGGTTCGGGCATCTGGTCAGGATGCCCCCCAAAAATCTCTTGGGCGGGGTGTTTCGGGCACGTCCCACTGGGAGGAGACCAAGAAAAAAAAAAAAAAAAAGTTTTTTGTTTCTGTTTTAAACCTTTTTGCCAGTAGAAAGAAAATTATCCCTCACAAAGGGATTAAAACAGACACCTGACAGACACAAGTGAGCTGAATAAATGGGATAGTTTTAATATTACAAACTAAACTGTAACCAAAACCACAAAACACACTTTTTAAAAGGTAGTATTATTTTAGGTTGAGTAAAACATAGGACAAGATTACATTTAAAAGTTTTTCTGAAGTAGGAACATGAACCATGGTGTTTGGGAGCTGACACAAGACTCCATCTTTGAAATGTTAAAAATGAATTTGAGAAAGTTTTGGAGGGAAAAACAAAACTTTTTTAAGCGCCATCTTTTTTCTTTAAAGTTACAAGTTTATCCACTTTTTTTTTTTGTTTACCTGTTAATTTCTTACCTCCTCAGCCACCTCAATGCGGTATTAAATTTTTCTTGTCAGATATCTAACCTCCGTTTACCTCTTCTGATTTAGACTCGGAGCACGCCTTTCCTCTAAGAAATGCTGCCAACATCCGACATTACATCCAGAACCTGAAGGTGATGGACAACCAAAAGACGCTGACACGGCTCTCCAGGACAATCGAGTGTTGAGAGAAAGTTGAAGATCAGACAAGCTGGATGAACTATGGAATGGTGGAAGTAAAGCTTCCACCATCTTTGCAGCACTGAGAGAGAAAATGTTCGATATGCACAGTAATGACCTCCACCGCTGCTTGTAAAGAACCTTTGGGACACTTTTTTCTGACACGAAGCCTTAAAATCACCTCCAAAACCAACAGAATAGCTCTTAACAGTAACATGTTGCTGTGTTATATTCAAAATTTGTGCCACAAATTTCACTTTAAGTTGTCTTCAGGGGCGAATCCAGAATTTTTTAAAGGGGGCTGTGGGCGGTGAGGTGAACGGTCTTTTCAGCCACGGATATTTCAGCCACGGACATTTGAGCCAAAAAACTGCAACCTAGGATATTTGAGCCACGGTGACTCGGAGATTTCAGCCACGGACATTTGAAGACCTGCAACCTTGGCGCAACTGTTTATTTACGATAAAAAAAATTTAAATGACTAAAAGCACGATAAAAATTTTTGCACGATAAAATTTTTAAGACTAAAAGCAATTATTTTCTGTAGTGCAACTGTTTATTTACAATAAAAAAATTTACATAAAATATCAAATTTTTACATAAAACATCAAAAAATTTAAAAAAAATATCAGAATTTTTTATTTGAGCCCAAATGTCCATGGCTGAAATGTCCTAAATTCGGGGGCGCACATGGCTCAAATATCCTAGGTTGCAGTTTTTTGGCTCAAATGTCCGTGGCTGAAATATCCTAGAACTGGGCCATGAGGTCATAGACAAAACGAGCACCTGTGGTCCTCGCCAGTATAGAGGTGCCTGGGGAGGAATGCCCCTCCCCTCCAGAACATTTTGAAAAATAAGTAATTTTTCTGCATATTTTGCCCAAAGTTTATAATAATGGGATATAATATTATTTAAATAATATTTGGGAGGAGACGGCAGCTCAGTGGTTAGAGCGTTTGCGCGCGGACCGGAAGTTCGCGGATTTGCGTCCCACAGAGAGCACGTCTAGGGTCCTTGGAGAAGACACCTAACCCCCGCTTCTCCCACCATTGGCGCCGTCGAAGGGCAGCCTGCTGCGGTATAAGGAGCGCAGCACACAAAATTTCCCGGTGAGGGATGAATTGAGTAATTCATTATTACTATCAAAGTCGTAAGGACACTTTTTGTGTAAATAAAAAGGGGTGAAGCGTGCACGCCCCCGCCCCTTTTTCGTGGATCCGCCCCTGGCCTTCTTCTGCACATCGACTCTTCAGCAGCAAAGCTACTAACAGACATGCACATATTTCATACTGTTTTTTTTATTGTTATAATAAATAAATTATTTTCCCAGTTTATGAGTGTTTAATAAGAAGACGAAGGCTGTAAAAAATGGAAATATTTTGTTTTATTTAAGGTAGAAATAGTAAAAATGGTCTTAAATAGCCACTTTCAACCTGGTACAAAAAAAAAGTCTCCCCAATATGGGGTGTGAAATTTCACAACAAATCAAAATCCTCTCCTCATTAATATATACATCAGTTTTTTTTAAAAAAAAAAAAAGTCTCGGAGAGGGAAAGTGGGCTAAGACGTGGAGAGAAAAGAAACAGTGCCT
This sequence comes from Neostethus bicornis, assembly GCA_902685375.1. NCBI lineage: Eukaryota > Metazoa > Chordata > Actinopteri > Atheriniformes > Phallostethidae > Neostethus > Neostethus bicornis. The sequence goes on from LR738550.1 coordinate 4,237,708, forward strand.
TCTCCTGATGTGACCAGAAAGAAAGTAAAAAACAGGACGTCGTTATAAATAATAAGCAGACAGGAAGGAATTTTCAAATGGAGATTTTGTGAAGCACGTGATCATAAATCCAGGTCCAGTCAGAAGGGATGAATTTAAAAAATGGAGTGAATCTAAAAAGAGAAAAACCTTACACATGTTGGGACGGAATGGGGGGTTGTGTTTGGACAGCTGTGACAGCACAGCGGATGAATTATGAAGCCATGGAAACATCTTCAAGCTCCACTCACATGTGATCTGTGTGTTCCTGCTTCAGCCTGAGCTTTAAACCAATGGGATTACAAACGTAGAGACGTCCAGTGAAGTGGTGAGAGGTGATAAAAAAACCAAACGAGTGGTGAGAACATAATAGGGGCGAGGGACCCTCAAATTTATCATGTGTTAGATGCACAAAAGTTCAGATTCATTGACACGTAATCACAAATAAAAGCAAGCACTGTTCCATTAGAAAAGGTGGATATAAATATTGCACTTCCAAACACGGTGTAGCTCCCAGTGCCTAGTGGTTCTCCCTTTGTTTGAGGTATTTCTGCTTGTTCGATAGGTACGTAGAACGGTTTGACCTCGGTTTTTCTCAAGCTACAAAGGACTAGGCAATGGGAAAGACGAAAACCAAACACACACATTTTCAAAAACGTCCTTAAATAAAGCATTCACACCGTAGTTCCACACTACCAACCCACTATGTACATTTAAGGCACATTTAAAACCTATTTACACACTAAAGGTCCTGTAAGCTCTCCGGTGTTTGGTGATTTCAGCAACTTCTCATTCGTTTTACTCACAAATATAATAATACAGTATTTCAGTCGACACGGAAGCTGAAATAATGATCTACTTGTGTCCAGGCTTCCATCACGATGGCTACATCTCTGCTGATTGTCGCTGAGCCACGGCCGGTCTCTCTGCCTAAATGATCCCAACCATGAGGTTTCACAGGTCTGTGTTTGGTTCCAGTCCCATCCCAGTCGACTACAGAAAGCTAAACTGAAACACAAGCAGGGATCAGTAGGAATCAGGACTCAGAGGAAAGTCGGTCAGTCTTTAGGATCTTTGGAGTAAAATCAGTAGATTTCCTTTGAGTGCAAAAACACTCTCCACCACCCTGAGGCAGAAAGTGGTCGTTTTCACCAACAGCTGAGAAACATCTACGTGTTTTGTTTTTTTAAAACCTGCATGTCTTGACCCAGCATGCACTGGACCAGGGCCCGCTGGAAGGCTTTAAACCATTTGGAAATGATTGATCTTTGCATTAAAGTTGTTAAAAAAATTTCACTCTATGGAAAACCACCTGAAAATCTCTAATCCAGCCCAGTTGACAGCTCCCGGTGACCACCAGCCATGTGCGGCCACGTCTCGTCGTTGGGCAGAGTATTAGCACCAGTATCAGGCAGCTAAACGGGTTCCACAGAAGTAAACTAAACACGTTCTGCTGAGTTGCAGTCTCTTCTGTCCAACATCAGCCTGAAGGCACTCAGATTAGTTCCATTTAACATCAATTCCAACCTGATAAAACAAAGATAAATAAAAAAAAAAACATTCATTTGGCTTGAAGCTCTTTGGATTTTTTTCTTCTTCCTCTAGTGCAGCACAGTGGAGTTCCAGTAGTCTCTCTCTTCATCTCATCCCCTCCTCTTTGGAGCCGCTCTACATGTTCCATCGGGTTTTTATTGCAATCATATGGCCTAATATTGTGGTTGTGGGAGCTCTGGTGGCCGGTTAAGCCTCCGAGGCTGCCTGTGGTTTCAGCTGAGCTTTCTCCATGGCCGTGCCGTACGGTAAGGAGCGCTTGAAGAAGCCAAGCTGCAACAGAAACAGAATGAGATTGAAATGGAAGCAGTGTTACTACAATGTGCTGTTTGTGATTCCACCAACTCACCCTGTAAAGGATGTAGATGAGCAGCGTGAGGAGAAGTAGACCAGCTAGAATAGCCAAGATGATGATCCAGAGAGGAATAGAGTTCTGAATGTCCGGTTTGTTCCAAACTAACGGGGTCACCGCCTGAGGAAGACATGACAGTCTGTGAGATGGAGCCGATTGAAATGTTTCACATAATAAACAATGAATTACCTTCTTCTGTCCACTAGGTAAAACTTTGGGTGGGATTAAATATGGCATCTTCTTCACACTGTACGTGGCCTGGCACTCCAGCACATATGGCTTGTGAGCTCTCTGAGAAGAAAAGAATTTCTCATTAGATCTACGGATATTAAAGACAGGCTGTTGGCTATTTTGAACTTTAATAACCCTGTGAATTAGGGCTGTTTGAGATATCTTTATTAGCTCAATTAATTGGTGCATTTTTTCTTTTTTTCCCTCTTCATTTCTTCTAGTTTAAAGCGTTTTTCACACATGGCATATCTCCCAGACAGTGTCTCTGAGCAGCCATCTGATTGGTCAGGTATCAACTTGGTAACAGCGTGTCAGAAGGTTGGACTAGTCACTCTGCTGGCGCGCAAAGATCATCATTTAATTTTAAAACCCGGAAAAAAACCAAAATTAGCAGAAGAATCAAACATTTTAGATTTAGAAAAAAAACATGTACATCAAATGAGTTCCACAATATCAAAATGAAAAATTGTACTTTTATATTTTGTCAATATCATGCAGCCTGACTGGGAATCACCCTCCTATTGTTCCTTGATTAGACTCATTCACTGAGTGTAGGGAGAGCAGTATCTGAGAGGAGACTGAGCATGAGCAGAGTGCATGCACTGCCACTACAAAACACTTTCTATTTATGTTAAAGTGCAGGTTTGGCAAAAAAAAAAAAAAAATCCATAGCCAAGACGTTTAACTAGTAACTGAATACTATTCAGGAGAACGTAATGACTCAGACATGCATGAATTAAATAGAAAACCACTGAAAGTGTGTTTGATGTGTAAATAATATTCAAATATCCAAAAAGTTGATTTTATAATTCTTTCTTTTTAAAAAAAAAAAAAAAAAATCTACAGTTCAACAAACAAACACTAGATGGCGACAAAGACCACACACACATCTCCCTCAGGCTTTGAGGAAAAAATAACTGGAACAAAATAAAAATATATTCACTCCATCACACTGTGTGTGATGTGTGTTAGTAAGGGTTGGGGGGAGGCGGTACACACAGATCAGAACAATCTGGAGCAGAAAACAAATATGTGTAAGTCAATTCTCTTTTGTTTGCTTGTAAGGTTTCTTTCTTGGTCTTTTTGAAAGTTTTCTTGCTCTCTTGCCAAAAACATGATGTGGGAAAATACACAAGCGTGCACCGGATTGACTGATGTATGGCGTGCAATCTTTTCCCCCAATGAAAACACATGTTCCTGTGCGATGCGTGTGAGAGGCGGCGTTGGTCTCCCACTAACCTCACTGAAGGTTTCGGCCCAGATGCGTGAGCGTACTTCAAGGATAGCGGTACTTCCCTTTTGCAACAGACCCACGTTGCACTGGAGCGTCCAGCACTCCATGTTAGAACAAGACTGTGGAAACAGAACGTTGTGCACAGTTGAAAACCACATTATTCATACACACAGAAATGCAGGCTGTAAAACAAGGACAGAAGCTTGTGAAAAATGCTGCAGGTTGAATAAAAGCAACAAAGAGCTTAATGTTTGAATTCTCATCGCAGGCCTGGTTTGGATTAGCTTGTAGGAATGTCCTGAGACTGTAAAAAGCTGCATGCGCCACTTGCCACATTATTGCCCAACCACTAAAACCAACCCATTTACTCAAGACTGGAGGATACACAGATTTAATTAGAACCCCACAACGGAGCTGTAACGTTTAAAACACACACGTCGATCTTTAGGGACCTCCACCGACCAGGAGGTTCCCTCAGGCCTCCTGCAGCGTACGTTTACTTATCACACCAACGGTAGACAGACAAATCAATTGACTCTGATTTAAGTCTAATACGTTTTGAAAGAGAAAAGAAACATTTCAATCTGCTTCCTGTTGGACCTGAGATGCCTTTTGGAAAACCTCAGATTAAAGGTGCTAACATATTCCTCCTGATGGAGTGAAACTCTGGATTAGACGGGTACAAGAATTAGACGTGTTCTTCAAACTAGAATTTGTGATTGTTTCACATTTTGCTTCAAAAGATTAAAATACTATAAGAAAAAATGGAGGTTCTACTCAGAGCGAGAGCCCTGCCCCCCTGCAGAGGAAGCTCATCTTGACCACTTCGATTGAAGATCTTCTTTTAGTCTCCTCCCACAGTGACCATCAGTGAAGGCAGGACGGGAGATCAACAAAACAAATTCTGCATTTTGTGGAACTAAATTTTATTATTTCTGATTTCAGGCGAGAGGCGGGGTACACCCTGAACAGGTTGCTAGTCTGCAGCAGGGTCATACTCACAGACAATCATCCACACACACACTCATTCCTAGGGGCAGCCAATCAACCAAACATGCATGGCCAGTGTTTTAAGTCTCGTCCCATCCAGGATTCCCTGACCTTCTTGCTGTGAGTCCACCTTGCAGCCCTAACCAATGCGTTTTCCTCCAAAACTAATTTTTTATCATATTGTTTAGGATTAAAAAAATGTTGAAGAATGAATAAATATTTACTGTAAAAAAACAAAAAAGTTAAAACTCTGCATTATTTTTTCTCCCATCTTTTATTTTAATTTATTTGCTTTCTAATTGAAAATATTGTTAAAAAGATTGAAATGATTTGTCTAATTAGAGGTGACCTCTGACCTTGTTCAGCTTTAATACACACTGACCTGGAAGAACAAACTTCACCCACGCTCTACTAAACACACACACACACACACACACACACACACACACACACTCAGGTAAATGGAGAAAGGATCCTTTATCCTGAAGTGGGACAGAAACGGTCTCTGGTTGGAGAGACAAAGACTGTTTCAGTGGTGCAGGTTTCTACGGATAACACTGCGTGATTGTGTGTGTGTGTGTGTGTGTGTGTGTGTGTGTGTGTGTGTGTGTGTGAGAGAGAGAGAGAGAAAGACAGGAAGACAGAAAGTCAGAAAGTTGGTTTAGAGAAAAAGAGTGAGTCAGAGAGAAATAGAAAGATGTGTGTTTCTTTCCTGACACGACCTTCCCTTCATCTCCTTTCATGTTCATCACCACAGGGGACCACCCCGAGCCCTCTGACCCCTCCCTCTTTAATGACATCAGAAGCTAATTAGCCAGTCTCAGGAGGCCCGTGCAGGACTTATGTCACTAAACCAGATCCAGACCTTTAGACTTAAATGAACTTTGCAGTCAAACATCACACATCAGCTTCACATCGATCTCTTACCAGGTTCGTCAGGTGGGTCAGCTGGTTTTTGTGGACGTCCCGTTTCTCCACGTGATGCTCGTGTGCCTTTAGAGCGAGAATGGGAGACTCGGTGGCTGTTCGCTGGATCTGAAGGACATAAACCAGAGGACACAGTCTTCATTAGAACGGACATGTTATTATCATCCCCCTTTTGTCCTTTGCTCTGATTCCTCACACATGGTCAGTAGACACTTGTGTCTAGATCAGGGGTGGGCAAACTTTTTGGTTCGCGGGCCACATTGAGTTCTAACATTTGACAAAGGGGCCGGAACAGGAGCAGATGGATGGCATGTTTTGGTAACCGATAGATTCGACCAATAGAATGGCGCACTAGATTTTAAACAAACGCTAAATGTTACATCAAGAGTGTTAAATTTCAAATCTAACGGTGCTGGGTCTGAAATCTAGTGCGATAGCGCTTAAAAACATGCATTTAGCGGCGCTAGGTTTGAAATCTAAGCGCTTGATGTAATATTTTGCTTGTTTTTAACATCTAACACGCTTGTTTACGTGCATGTATTGGGCCCAATTGCTTTCCATATCTGTGCACACTATTTTATTTTGACAGCTTACGCATCACGGAGATATACATTTTAATGGGAGCAGTCTTGTTGTTTTCTCAACAAAGCAAATCTATCCAGAGTGCGTCATCTAGTGAGGAAACATTAGAATTGCAGCAAAAATAAAACATTATTATGGTTTATTTATTTAATTTTTTCAAGTTATGTGGGCCGATTAAAACATTTAACAGGCCGCATGTGGCACGTGGGCCGTAGTTTGCCCATGCCTAGTCTAGTTTTTTCCCTTGTTATATTGGTGGTAGTGCCCTTCGTCCCTTTGCCTAGTGCCTCCAAGCCTGCTCAGAAACCAACCCTACCCAGAACCCGACTTTCTCTAGGAACCAAGTCTGCTCAGATTGGTCATCAGATGAATCCTTGTCCGTCTTTAATCACTGAACCTTCGTTCAAAAACTCGTTGAACATTTGTTGTGTCCTACTTCACACCTCCACAGTCAGGTAGTGTCAGTAGTTTTAAAAGAACCTCATAGGTGCATATGATCAGCAGTCAGACTGATGACTCATCACCACCCCTCTCTGCATTAGTAAACTCCTCAGATAATTCACTTTCTGTGTCGCTGCGGCGGATGTGTGCTTCTGGAGACGAGTGAGGTGGTTTATTGGGAAGAGCTGGGACTTCAAAGCCATGGTGGGGGAAGTGTCCCGGGTGGGGCTGGGAAGTTGGGAGGAGGATGTGGGTCACACATCGGGACACCAAGAGGAGAATCTGTAATTTGGTTTCTTTGGACCCCCAGGATATGTGTGTGTGCATGTTAGATTCTTACTCTGAGATTAAGGTGGTTCATCTTCTGGTCTGAGGTACAGTTGATGGGCCCCTCGGTGGAAAACTCCACTGGGTAGAGGACAGTGTGGGCGTGTATGCGGAGAGGACAGTGAAGCTTCAGTACGGTGTGGCTGATCTGACTCGGGCCGTTGTTTACCAGCTGAAAAAAAAAACCAAGAAATATTACAAAATTATTCTTTTTATTTTTAATTGATATCATTATTAAAGAAAAACTAACAGAAAAAGTAAAACAACATAAACTAAAAAGTAAAAAGGGGAAAAAAGACTGAAAACTTTGTTGCATTACAATTTTTTTAAGTACAATTTTGCAGTTTTATTTTCTGCAGTGCATTATTTTCTGCATTTCAACAGATGCATTGTGTTCTGCATGCTGATTGGTTGTACATGCAGGAGGTCAGGTGCAATTTACACCTGCCCATGGCGACAAGCACCCCATATTTACAGAACTGCCCATCTGGCAGGTCTATGGCTTTTTATGAAATCAATTATTTGATTTTATAATGCTTCAAAATGTAAAACACTAGGATTTTATTTCTACAGATCTGCTTATGCTCACTGCTGAAGAATCTGGCACACTTCCTGTTTGCTGCTTTGTAATGTCAATTTGCTACAGAAGCACAGACGTATGTAGACAGACGCACAGACAGTCCCACGTCCCAACGCCTCCTTCATAAGTGGGCGGAGGCGAAGAAAATTGATCATCTCTTTTTTTTTTTCCTTGTATTTTATTAAGAAAAACAACCACAGTTTATATTTTAGAAAATCAACTACACAATAGTTACGAAATCTTACAGATTAGAAAGTGTGAAAGCCTGATTGTTGCTCATTCCATCGACCATCCTGAAAAAGCTCAGATTTGCCACAGTTCGTGAGTGAACCACCTCTCCTCCGTACAACTCATTGAGAGAAATACTAATGCATTGTATTCAAAAACTATTTAATCATCCTTCAAACCACTTTGGTGACAAAAACAAGACCCGTACACCACTATTAGACGTTCTGAAAAGAAACGGAACCTTCAATCTTGAGATTGAGTTTCTCATGACTTTTATAAGTGCATTTACTACTAACACATCTTAATGTTTTTATGAGTTACATCCATGTTCTTAAATCGTGCTGAGTTGTTCTTATCGACTGCTGTTGGATCAAACTATTGAAGCCAAACCTCTGCATGTGATCTGGAGCTCATTGACTCTGGTTTTCTACCGTTTCTGGGAAGTCAGTCTTTTTATTTTTTAAAGAACAGTCAGATCTACTAACTTTTGTAGTGATGAGCGTGCACAGATGATTACCTCATAAATATGTTTCACTGCAGGCCCAACGTCGTGCTCCACCCCGAGAACTTTGGGCATTTTCCAGCCGGCCGGCGGCAGGAAGACCTTATCAGGTCGGGAAACACTAGAAAAGGAGGAGAAAACTGTTAGAAAATGTAGAACGCAGCGGGAGATTTAATAATAAAACTGAAGTGCTAGACTCACCCTTGAAGGATGACGTTAGCCTGAACCACCACCTCCAACTCGTACGATACAACCTCACTGTGGGAGTTATTCTCATTTTTACTGTGGAAACAACACAAAAGTTCTGATTAAGTGCTTTTTGTTTCGTCTTCTGAACCACTTATCCTGATGAAAATCAGAGATCAGAGCTGCACAAATGGTCAAAAAAGTTTTTATTCATCTTTTCCATCATTCTGACTTTCAGAGCCCACATCGTTGTGTTACCAATCACAGCAAAATGTAATCAGACACAAAAAGATGATTCTAATGTCATATCTGGGACACAAAAAAAAAAACCAGCCAACATATGGATCAGATTGTGGTTTGGTTTAAAACGCTCGGTATCGCTTCGAGGGTTTCAAATAACACATTGTATTTATTGTTTCTTTTATTTTTTTATTGTGTTAGTTTTTCTTGAAGCCACAAATGTTTCACATGCATTAGATTACATTTGACTTGGATAAATAGATTAGACATATTTTAGTACCTGCGGATCTGCAGATCAAACTGGACAGTTTTATGTGTGTCCTTCAGTCTCGGTACGGTGAAACGCAGACCTGCCAAACGCTGCAAAAAAAGAATCCAAAACAAAGTATTTACAATTAATTCAGACATCAAGTTTTTTAACAGAGAATTTTGTAACTCGTAAAGAGTTACATCCACAAAAATAAATGCACGTTCTATAAAATCTCAATATAAAATCATCCGTGTAGAGCCCGAGTGCCCGTTACGTCAGAAGTGATTGGATGATCGATCTCAGAAAAAGTTTTAGGAGATCTCAAGAGGTTTATTTTAAAAAGAATAGAACTTGAGTTTTTATCAACAAACACAGCATTTCTTGCCTTCTATTTCCCGTCCTTCCACAAACAAAAATAGATGGACTTTCTGGAAAATCATACATATTTTAGATATCAGGTGCCTGATCGTAGATAACCAATCGATCCCAGGAAAAGTTTTAGAAGATCTTAAAAGGTTTAATATTAAATTATTTTTCAAAATATCCTCCATTCTATTTAAATACAGGTAGATTATCCATTTGATTGTAACCATAGCAACCAAACAACATGTTCATCTCTTCTAAAAAACGCATGGAGCTCATGGCTCCAACGATGCTAGTTGTACATCACCTTCATGCTTTTTAGAATTGAAGATAAACGAACATCTGGTAAACAAACGGGCAGCTGGTTGGGATGCCCCCGAGCACCTCGCTGGTGAGGGGTTTCAGGTACGTCCCACCGGGAGGAGATCAAGAGGCAGACCCCAAACCCGCTGGAGAGACTATGTCTCACAGCTGTATAGGGAACGACTCAGGATCCTTCCGGGTGAGCTGGAGGATGCAGCCAGGGTGAGAGGAGCCTGGGCTTCCCGTCTGAGGTTGTTGTCCCCGCGACCCAGCCCCCGGATAAGCGGAAGATGACGAAACGAACGAACATATCTTGTGTAAATATGTGTAGTTTTTTATAAATCAGACTAAGTTAGAGCCTGTAACTGACTAGTGCTCAGATTAAAAAAATTAATGATGTTTTTTTTTTTATTGAATCACTGCTGGCAGTTTCATTAAAACACCTTCAATGATTTGGGAGGTATTACGTTCACAAAAGTGTTACAGAAGCATGGACGCATGGATGGAGAGACACCGTGAGTCCAAATCATGTGGAGAATGACATTTTTCTACTGAAATCATAATGTGTTTGACTCCTTTAATGTTCAATGTAAACATCTGACTTTTTTTAGTCACTCAGTGTGTGCAGCGCTGCGTTAAAACTTAGAAACACTGTTCCTGTAAAAACTTTCTCTCAGTTCTTCTGTAGCTGATGGTTTTCCTCTGCAGACCCGTTAAAAAGCCGGTAAGTTAATCATTAAAAAGAGGAAGTAAGCAGGGAGCAGAGAGTGTGGGCACTTCCTGTCACAATTCCTGTCACATTCGAAGTTTCCTGTGCCACCCCTTTGCCACCTCTGACCCCCCCCAACTGCACTACAAACTAAACAGCTAATATCAGACAGACTGAAGAGAAGTTCTTCAATAGTTGATCTTTGACATACTACAGATCCTATAAGCCCTTAGATCCTGTTGCATAAATCTGACAATGATTTGATATCATCATGATTTGATATTATGATTTGCCTCTCATTCAAATCTCCATATCAGTCATTTTTTATCTGGTGAAGAAAAAATGATGTTTACATATATTTGAATTGAAAAGGAATTGATTTTGATAGGACTGTTAACACCTGACTTTAACAAACTCTTTATTAACCATTGCATTAATTTTTTGCACATAACTGAGCAATTGTGTAATCCTTCATTCATCCAGCAGTGATCAAGGCTTCAAAGTTGTCTTCTAGACAGTGTGTTTGATGATCGAGATGTTTGGACTTTCATTTGGAAGTCATAACTGGTTCTACTGTATATATACTAATCTGAGTTTGCCCCGCCCCTAAGGAGGAGCTAACCCTCCTATAACACTCCTGCAGACCACTAAGGGTTCTGTCTGGGTCTGGTTTGAAAAAGTTAAACAAACTAGAAGTAGAGGTGAGAGTTTTCAAGTAACCATGGAAATGGAGATGATCTTACGTTTGTGCCGGCTTTCATCGGGTTTCCCAAATCACAGCTCAGGTATCGGGTCTGGTTCTCCTCCTCGTAGCTACAGGTTAGCTGAGACGTGCTCTGAAAAGCAGGAGCTGTTAGTTTTGGATCGATGAAAGTTTCATCCTGTCTGATGGCGTTTCTTCTCACCTCGTTGTTGCGGGCGATGCCGCTGTAGTCGGCTTCGGGGGGCAACAGCACGTACAGCTCGGCCTCATACGCTCCGCCCTCTCCTTCGTTCCTCGCGTTGAAAGTTAGGGTCAGTGAGTTGTCATCACCGAGGTAGACTTCCTTCCTGTCACTGAATATCCAGACAAAAAGGAAACACGTTCATTCAGCCGATGGTTTGATTCCGCACACAAATAAACACAGATCCGACGAAAAACTGCAACTTCATTTAAACCAGTTTGTTCAGATTGTGATGTTTTGAAGCTAGAATGACAAAGTGAAACACCCCTCGCCCCCACATCCCTACTTTTCCTTCCCTCCCACTTCTTATTCACCACAATAAGAAATTCCACTTGGAGGGCCACGCACATGCTTTTAATTACAGCCCATTTTCATAAAACCAGAGAGCGAGGCAGAGAAGATTTCTGAAGCTTCGCTTGGCCCAGAGCACAGTGGAGATCTGATGCCAACTGGCCTCACACTTTTTAAACCAAACAAAGACTCCAAACTGGTAAACATTACGAAGCAGAAAGACTTGGCAGTCGAGAAGACAAAAACAAAGATGGTAGGTATCTTTGGAATCCAATTTTTTGCCTCCTCAACTTTCTTGTCAATCCTTCCAGCTGTTTTTAAACTCTCATCGAACACCAACAAGGTCTTAGTTTGATTGCACCAATCCTGTTATCTCTTATTTCTTAGCATCAGATTGGTCCGTATGTGTCGAATCAGCCATACATTTAAAAAAAGAAAATGCTGGCAGATGGTAGATAAATATAGGAATGTGAAATCAAAATGACAGAGCAGAGAAGGGAGATTTGGGGAGGTTGTTATTTCTGAGAAAAATGCAAACAGATTTCTCAAAATCAAAGTTGTGGAAATAAAGTTTCTTCTTTGCCGCTCAGATTCTCTTCATCGCGACTCCTGTCTTCTCCTTCTTCTTTTTTTTTACAGTTTGTCATCACACCTGACATATATGATGACACCCCGTTGTGTTGTTTTCTGAGCATGGGGGTGCCCCTCAACGCCTCTGCAACACCGAGGCTGTTAACAGCTCCTCTTGGGAACGGAAAAGCAAACAAAGCAACCAAACAACAAAAACAGCTGGCTTTTCTGTTTCGTTTTAAAGCCCAGGTTGGTGCTTCTCCACCAGAAGGTTCTGCCATGTACGGTCTCTAAGATAAATAAATTAAAAAAAAACTCACCCTTTCACCTCCAGCTTCAGGTCAGGAACACATATGTTGTCTTCTCCACAATCCAGAAGAATCTGAGTCTGAGAAAAATCAGAATAGAAAGTTTAAGAGTTTGGGTTTTATATTTTTTGCAATATCACTTAAATCGAACTTGAGCTTGTTGGGATAACAAGTTGCTCACTGTGACGCAGTTCACTTTTGCAGCCTCGTTGTTTTGGGGATTTTTTAGCTTTATTTTCTACAGCTCATTGTTTTCTGCATCCTAATTAACGCAGTGTTTCCTGCATGCCGATTGGCTGCACATACAGTAAATTGACTGAGGTCAACTTACACCCACTCCGTAAAAACAACTTTCTGGTGCCCACTACTAACCCGCCCTAAATTAATCTTAAGTTTACAGAAACAACATAAATAGTTATTTTACATTCCTGTTTTTTAAACGTAAAATAGTAACATTTTATCTCTCCTTTCATTTCTACCAACCTTCTTAAAGCCATTTCATTTTTCCCCAAAATGGAGAACATTTTTCAATTTAAAAAAAAAATGCTATAAATTGAGGTAAATTGTAGCTGGAACTTTGTTATGATTACATTTTTTAATACGTTTGGTTTTGCCATGCACTTGTTATCTATAACGGGTTTGTTGGGAGTGCCGGAGCCTATGCTGGCTATTTACGGGTGAGAGGCAGGGTACACCCTAAACAGGTCTCAATAATATAATACAACGTGAAATACAATGTGAGGTCCATGCCCATCCGCAAAGATGACGAAGTCCAGGTTGTTCATGGACACTACAAGGGCCAGCAGATTGGCAAAGTTGTACAGGTATACAGAAAATCGAGCGTGTGCAGAGAAAGAAGGCCAATGGAACCACAGTTCATGTCGGCATCCATCCCAGCAAGGTGGTCATCACCAGGCTAAAGCTGGATAAGGACCGCAAGAAGATCTTTGAACGCAAGGCCAAGTCTCATGCCGATGGAAAGGAAAAGGGCAAATACAAAGAGGAGACCATTGAGAAAATGCAGGAATAATATGATCTTTGCTATCAAAAACTGTGTGTCTCCAGTCTCTCATGGGGCCACACACATACAACCATTCACACACACATTCATTCCTAAAGGTACTTTTTCCACGGCCAATGCACGTAACATGCATGTTTTTGGAGGGTGGGAGAAAACCAAAGAATCTGGGCAAAACTCACACAGACACGCGTAGAACATGCAAACTGCACACAGAAAGGCCAGTAATTCAAGCCTCACCCCGCCTCACTTGAATCCCTGACCTTCTTGCTGTGACACTACAGGGCTAAGCAGCTGCGTTCAAACTCATTATCTCTCTATTAAAGTTTGTACTTTAAAAAGCTGTTAAAATGTTGATGCCTTTCTGAAAAAAATCTATAAAATATGTGCGGTAGGCAGAGCCTAAAATTTTTTATAATAAATAGAACAATACATTGAAATCTTCAACAAATTATTTTTCTATGGTGAGCAAAAATCATTGGTCGAAAGGCCTGTTAATCCAAGAGCTTGATTTATCCAACAAGTTAGTGTTTCTATTGGTTGAGGATGGAAGTGGAGAAGATGCTCGTAAAGACCACGGTGGATTCAGTGTTGTGGTGCTGTCAGCGCTGGAAGATCTTCCAAACTGCCTTTACTAAGGAGCAGCTGCAGGTTGTAATGTGAGGGGGTCTGGAAACACCTACACAGCCTGAGATAAATCACAGCTCTGACAAGAAGATGCGTCCAGCAAGATGCAACATGCTGCATGACTAACACGTTCCATTCACAGTTTTCCCCGACCACCACGCAGAGCACACCTGGACCGCAGCACTCCGTATTTGCACATCCGGGACAAAGCTGACACGACGGAGTCGGCGTGAATCAGCACGCACACGTTTCCCATTCATGTTAAAAAATTGGAAATAATGAACAGGGTGCAGCTCAGAGCTCGCAGATGCCAGGTCCCACAAACGTCCCACATCAGAGCAGCGTGTGGTGCACCACACACTCTACACACACTCCACCACCGCAGCTGTGTAGGGTCATACAGAGAAGGAGCAGAACACAACTCCGGAGATTGTACTGATACGAGAAACCTCTGCTGACCTGGAAACACTAGCGAGGGTCAGAAATTGTAGAGGAGGGGTACAATGACTGCAGGGGAAACCCTGCGGGCATCCTAATTGTATCCCGCTGCGACTGACAGTGTGATGATTCACATGACGATGAGGATAATAAATAGAAGTAGAGGAAGAGATTACAGAGTGCAAAGTGACCCCCTCTATCATTAAACCATCCAGGGGCTCTAATTATGGACACCATGGTAACCACCGGCCTATCTTGGCCACATGTGCACGCTGTCGTGTGTGTATGCCAATGTAATACAAGGAAACAATGTTCAATCTACTTCCAACAGCGTCAAGCATTACATCAGCATGCGACTTAAGATCCAACATGTTCATCAGAGCAGCTTCAATCAGGTTGGAGGAGATTTGATGAAGACAATTACACACAATTTTACAAAAGATCAGTTTTTACTGACTGGGTTTTTGGGGTTTAAATGATAAATTCTGAACTTGGTATATTGATTCAAATATTATTACAACTTAACGTTATTGAACGAACATGGTGTTAGCTGTGGACGTTTCACAAGATAGCTCTCCAAGCAAACCAATATGGCGGATGCAACAGCTTAAAAATGCCGACCAGCGAAAGAAAAAAACTTTTATTAAACGTTAGCATTAAAGTAAAAATGGTGACATTGAAGTTTATTAAGTTTGTAGAAATGTCAAAATATCTACATGAAAGTCAAAATGTCAAGAGTAAAGTTTCATCGTCTAAAGAGGCCGCGGGGAGTGCCGGAGCCTATCCGGCTGATTTCAGGCAAGAGGCAGGGTACACCCCCAACAGGTCGCCAGTCTGTTGCGGGGTAACACACTCACAACCATCCACACACACTTACTCCTAGGAGCAATTTTGCTTCTACGGCCAATTAACCTAGCATGCATGTTTTTAGAGAGCGGGAGCAAACCGGAGAAAACCCTCACATACACAGGAAGAATAAGGAAACTCCACACAGAAAGACCAGTGTTTCAAGTCCCGCGCCCGCTCTGGGACTCAAACCCTGATCTTGTTCCGGTGGTTTTAATCCTAACGTCTCAACTTTAATGTCGAGATGCCTTCTCCTGATGCTGGTGTCTTGTCAGGATGAGCAACGAGCGAGTCGAAAAGTCCTATGAGTGCAAAATGAGATGAACTTTATTCCACTTAAGAAATAACTACCAAGAATACCTTTGTTAGTCCCACAATGGGGAAACTGCAATCATCATTAGATTTGATAGATTTAATGGATCCTTTATTAATCCCAACCACACCATAACGATCCTCACTGATTCCAAGCATCGCAATGGATACATAACTCAATGGGCCAAATTATTCTCAATAGATGTTCCTACTCTAAGAAAAAGACAGAAAAATGCCAGAATATTCTGACCAAATTATTAATGCCATTAATAGCATATCTCTGTGCCGCAGAAGCATGAGCTTCTTGCTCAAACGAAGAATAGGCAATACCTCTTAGCTCTTTACAGGGCGTAACGGCCGCGCTAGTTTTCGGGCAAAACGAACAAAACGTCCGTGGCAACTCATGTTCAAAATGGTTATAAAAACTAGATTATTCGAGAAGTCTGGTTTCCTCTTAGTTCGAAAGCGTGTGTGCCCATTCAGAGTTAAAAGGAGGTGTTTTTTGCCCGTTAAAGGGTTAACGTGTCTAATTCTTTCACTACATAGTTTTTATTTCAATACTTTCACAATATTGTTTAATTTTATTTATACTTTTAGACCAATTTTTCCAAATGAACAAAAACAGGAAGCAGAGGAAAGCAGAACAAACGTTACAGGCTGTATCTGGATAGCAAATCACAGTTACTGACAAGCTTGGTTCTTTTACAGCAACAGCAATCTGGTTTATGAACACGTCTAGAAAGACCATCCATTTTTAGCTCACTTACACACAATTTCAATCAATTAATATTAAGTTAATACCATTGAGACCATCACAAAGAACAATACCCTCCTTGTTAGGGTGGTTCACTCAGGGCAGAAGAAAGTTTTTTCTTAGGGTGATTAATAGAACATTATAAAAATAGAGACATGTGAAAAATCTTAACATGAGAGCATTTTCTCTATCAATTCTGTTTAAAAAGCTCTTAGCCAGCCAAGAATGTCTGGAACCTCCTTCTGTCTGATTTCATCAAAGTTGTGGTGTGATGGTCACTCTTCAATGTTTACATGCTATTCCCTTCACACAATGTGAAGCTGGATAAATGAAAATATCCTGGCAGTCTGACACTCCTCCAAAACACAGATCAGGTTTTATCTTTGTGTGTTTTAAAAATGCCTTTTCAGCAACTTCTCAGAGGATATTCTGGTCACAGAGCCTTCGGTTCAGCAACAGCCAACATCTGTTCGAGGCCAAATTACTTTGATATCTAGGACAGACATCAGCGGACTGGACCAGGAGAGACCAGGATGGAGGGAAGAAAAAAAAAGATCAAACTTTGTTGATGGCTCAATCTGGTAGTAGTTCCTAAACTCACATGTGGTGCAAACATGGCAGCATATCTAACGAGTTCTGCTCAGTGGTGGAGAACTGTGCCCTCAACTGGAACGTCACGCATCCTAATGGTCATCAAGAACTGTTTGACACACACATGCCTCACATTTCTGTAAATACTGTAAGTCTCCGCCACTTTCTCAACTCCTACACTCCTTTCGGCACCTTTGAAAATGATTTCAATGTGAATTTTGAATGAATGAGTGAATGAATTTCTATTGGTTGACAAATTCTTTGAAAATAAAGAAAAGTAGAAATAACAAAATAATTTGAATTTTAACGAGAATCGGATTGGTTAAGGTATCTGGTTAGGATGCATATTCAGGACCTGCTAGAAAGACTATGTGTCACAATGAGGTGCAGAAAGGGGAGAAGAACCCAATTGCAAGGACGACAAACAATATTTATTTACTTAGAAGACCAGCAACGCTGTGGAAGAAAACACATGGTTCAAAAGAAATGTCTCATGATAAATGTTCGAAAGTTCGGAAGTCCCGGCTGGAAGGGATGATGACCCGACAATGAAGTCATGGCAGACTGCCTTTAAATAGGCAGCAGGTCAATCACCAACAGGTGTCCCAAATCAGAGGGATAAAGGAAAGCCCCGGGCTCCCTCTGGTGGTAGGCGAGGGAATCATGACACTATGTCTCACAGCTAGCCAGGGAACAACTCAGAATCCTCCCAGGTGAGCTAGAGAATGTTGCCAGGGAGAGGGAAACCTGGGCTTCCCGACTGAGGCTGTTGAAACAACCTGGTGTTCAGTTGAGATGTACTGCCCTGTCAAGATGTGTTACACATAGACATAGCTCACTTCAAGAGGTCCACCTATCGATTCATACTACCCTGCCAAAAAAGAGAACCTTAACCCGAAGGGCCATTCTAAGGATGGATAGACAGGGGGAAGGGTTTCTGTTTCACAGACATACGCAGAAACGCCAGTTAGCTTAACTTGAAGAGTAGCTCAAATCAAAAACATACCAGCCTCAGATGAAGCAGAACCTAACGGTACAGAATGGTTAACCTCACAGAATTATACAGTTTTAATATATTTGATTTTAAATATGTCACAAAATCAGCATTATTAACCATTCAAACATCTCTATTTTTGGTAGTTTAATTGTTGGATTGATGAATGCTCGTATTTCAGAACAGTTTGATACGTAAACAAGCCCAAGTACTGAATACAATATGAACAGATGATGCTTATTTAAAAAATAATAACAATTTAATTTCTTATTGACAGTATACGTAAAAATAAGTGACTTTAATTGATGACAAAGTACCTTTTGCTCAATCACGTTATTGGTCTGATAGTTGAGAATGGGTCGCAGTCCGTGGGCGTCAGCAGCAGCTTCGGGATCCAAACTGAAGTTCAACGCCACAAAAATGGGGGAAAGTTTATCCCTAAAGTCTTTGTCATCCTGCAGAAACAACAACAAAAAAAAAACAGTTTGATCATAAATAAAATTTGATAAAAACACATAAAACCTCATTTCTTTCCATCTCAAAAGAAAAGAGAACACATACCTTCAGGTAGATCTTTCGGTTGTCACACAGACGTTCACCATGGCGAACGCTCACACTCCTGCGCAGCAACGGCAGTTGGGAATCCAGGAACAGAGCCCTCTTTACGGCACCCTTCTGCTTGTGTTTCTGACTGTCAAGCTGCACCTCCACCTGAAAATCTGGAACACAAATGAGCATTCATGATTTGATGAATGTTCCTAAGTTCCCTAATGACAGCTCTGATGAAGGACCGACGTAAATTTTCTGAGGCACACAGTGTGCTCCGAATAACCCCAACATTGCGTGTGGATGAAGTAGTAACTCAAACTAGCAGGAAAAAGGAATAGACTACCATCATGAATATTAAACAAAATTATTGAAATTTTTTTAATAAAATTAAGTTGATTTTTTTAGAATCTGTCTTTCTTGAATCCTTTGAAACAGCACCGGTCTAAAAAAAAAAACAATCAGTCATGGCGCTGGTTCAGATCCAGAAGTGGCACAGCACAACATACTGATCAGTCATTCTGTAACCGAAAAGTTGCACGTCTGATTCTCACCTGCTGTATTAAAGTTAATCAGTCTTTGATTTTGTGCATAAAAAGAACTACAATCAAGTGCGAAAACAATGCAATTTATTTATCGATATTTAAACATTTTCATAATAATTCCAAATCTTTTATTACTTTTTTACCAAGTTTTTGTTCAAAAATTGCATTTTTTTCTCATAGCATTTTTTGTGATGCAGCCCAGCCTCACCCAGACTCTACCTGGAGCAACCCCTGGGTGATTTGAGTCTGAGATCCATGTTTTAGAAGGAATAAAATAATAGAATCTCACCAAGGTTTTCTGGTAGGTGCTTCCCTTCAGCGGAGATGCAGAAACTCAAGTTCACGCTGTCTCAGACGGAGAGAAAACAAAGAGAAGAATATTTATGAATGGCAGGGATTCAGCACAGATGCACACTAATTCTCAGACTCTGTCTCATGGCCCAGTCTGCGTGGTTCACATTGTGATACATGATGGGAACACTACAAATACAATGAAAAAAAAAAAAACCTCTCTATGACCACTGAACTGAGAGGGGGTCAGACCCCCCACTCCTTCCCTCTAAACACTAAAGGGACTAGCAGAGTTAAGAAGGGTGAAATTGAGCACGGACTCAGGTTTCAGTGCTGACCAGTCAATGGTCGTCTCCATAAGCCAGCAGATTTCTCCCATGACATCAGCCACACAACATGCTGCTGCTGCTATTCAACTCCACAACTTTAATACCCCAAACTTCCAGCTCACACAGGAGAAGGAAAAGTAAAAGATTAGCAGCAAAAACATGGGGAAATAAGAAAGAATAAAGAGGGAAACAAGTTCTGTTGATGAATTGTAAAAACAACAATATGCTCTTTTGTGCACAGGCTCACAGGAGTCTGCATGTCCTGATGTTTCCCAGCTGTGTTCCACAGCCAAACAATATCTCATTGAAAGCAACAGCAAAACCCTGGGAGCCCCTCCTTCCCATTATCCCCCCTCTGCTCTCCATTCACCCTCACCAGAAACTCCTCATCACCAGGCAACGCAGCATAATCAAGACATATGTGTATACAAGAGTTTCCTTTATGGATCAAGATGTGGAGAGGGAGAGAGGGAGCGAGAGGAGGGGGGCACAGCTAGACACGAGTGCAGCGTCCAGCGTGTGGAGCAGCGAGAAGCCGTCATCTGTTTCCTTTCCCGTTTTCTGGAAGCTGAACGCTGCACATTCAGAGGAGCTCACAATGTGACTATTCAGCATGTTCCTGCTTTACTGAGATATGAAGACATTTTAAAAAGAAAAAGGTCAAGAAAAGGCAGCGTTCGCTTTACTTCCATCCCAAACCAGAGATCTGCCTTATCAGAATTTCCAAGCATGATAACAGTGTTTATGAATGAAACGCTCTTTTTTTTTAGTTCGGGTCAAACAAATAGCAGATGAGTCACAGGGCAGGCTTATCAGAGAGCTGGAAAAGTTGAGCACTCACCAGGAAACGTGAATGCTGGAGTTTCCATGAGTGACCACACAGTTCTTCTCCTCAGGGTTGATCATGGTGGGGTTAACCGAGAGGGAAGCACTGGCACTGACGATGGGACGAGATCTGTGGCACAAAAACAGGATATATAGAGCGAGAACAAAATCAGTGTTTCGTCAGTAGCTTTGCATAAGTCACATGAGAAACTAAGATAGAGATTTTTTTCTCAATCATTAATTAATGTGATTAAAAACATCGTACCGAAAGAGAACAGCCTTATTGACACCAAATGCTCCAACTATTAAATCTGTTCGAAGAAAAAAAAAGAGGAAAACAAATGTAAACATGTTTAAATACGACATTATTAGTATTCTGTTATAAATAAGACATTCAGTCACCTGGGTAACCGTTCTTATCCAGATCCTTTGCACCTCTAAGGGCAAATCCAAAGCTAGCAGGAATAGAACCCGCAGCCCACTGGCCCGTGATCACTTGAGAAGGTTTTTCCCTGATACCGTCTGAGTACCCATTAAAGATGTAGACCAGTCCCTGATGGTCGTCTCCTCCAAACGGACAGCTTATAGCCACGTCTGCAAGAAAGCAGAAAGTATAAAACATCAACAGTTAAATGGCAGCCATATTTGAAGTACTTGAGGATACATTTTTTTCAGTTTCACTTTCATTTTTGATTCAGTAAATTTCCCCTTCCTCTCGCTCCCCTATAACTCCGCCTCCTTGGTAGTGCACAGCACAGTGTAAACCTCATTTGAGGTCACAAATACAATGTAAAGCACTTCAAGTTAGCAAGACGAGAACATATTCTTTACATTTTTACTTTGCTAAATCTACTTAAGGGAGGGGGGGAACTGAGGGGAGGAACTGAGCATTGCAGATAATGTGCACTGTCACTGCAAAAAATCTTCCTGATTACATAAAAATTTATGTGCACAAGATATAATTTTATTTTATTTTTTACTTTTTACATACTTTATTCATTCCTCAACGGGAAAATTTGTGTGCTGCATTACAGCAGGAGGCTATCGGGATGACAACAATGGTGGGAGAAACAGGGGGTTAGGTGTCTTCTCCAAGGACCCTAGACGTGAACTCAGTGGGATTTGATCCGCGAACTTCGGGTGAACTTCCGGTCCAAGGGCCAACATTCTACCACTGAGCTATGGCCTTCCAGATAAAGAACATAATCTGCTGCCAAGAACATTTTGACATTTGAATAGCATCTGAACACTGGACAGGAATGCTTACAAATTTCTCAAATGCCTGAAATAGAGATCCACATCAGGTATGTTTCTGATTAGGAAATCATTTTTAATCATGGTCGTAACCTACAAAAAAAAAAAAGATTTTACATCATACGCCTCTTTAAACTGGTAAATCCAGCTCTTTATTTTCTGAAATTTTGCAGCATCTAGATTAAAAAAAAAAAATCCTAAAACTGTCTGTGAATTGTTTCTTTTAGCTAAAGGTTGGCATAGCATCACCCAGTTATATCAGTCATTTTGGAACCTGGTTTTTGTGCGACAATTGGGGTAAAAATAACCACATTATTACCAAACTTTCCCCTCTTCAAGATAAAACTTTCATAATCTTTATAAATCATCATTTAAGCATCTGTAATTCTTCAAACCTCCATGCAGCTACTAGTTATCTGAGATAAGTCAGAGTCTCCAGATGCTTTTCAAGGCTTCACATAATTACTGTGGAAAGATTTGTCTAATCTGAAGAACATATTGTGACCATAATTCTCTTTAAAACCATTTCCTTTGTCTGTATAATCCCAGCTTACCGTTGAAGCCGTCCTGGTTCAGGTCTCCAAGTGGCGCGATCGTGCTGCCAAATCTCCCATAAACCTCCGTTCCCGTCAAGTGAGGTTGGAGAAGCACCAGGTTCAAGGGCCCACGCTGTAGGTAAACATAGACACGCCCCATCTCTTCCAGACGACCATCTGAGTCTCGGACCATGAACATAGGGGCTCCCACTAACAGATCGATCAACCTGTCCACATAACAAATAGAAGCACAGAGCAGTCTAAATGAATGCACATAGCAGTTCAAGATTTCATACAACTGACCATTGATGAATATGCTTCTACTAACCCATCTCTGTTGATATCCGTTGTTGCCAATGCATAGCCGAAATATGATCCCATCTTAAAACAAAAAAAAAAAAGGATTTAGAGAGCAGGAATTGCACTGATTTAGACTAAGTGGGAGCAGAATGCATGGACTGCTGAATAAAAAACCGAGAAATGTCTTGCTTTTGTTAGAATGTGGACGTGGCAGAGAACAAAATCAATGGCCAAGAACAAACTGGCATTCAAATTGTAACTGAACACTGCATCGGAGAGCTCGCTAATAACCAGACATGCATAAATAAAATAGAAAACTTTGGAACATTTTGAATAATGTTTAAACGGTAAAAACATTCAAAAAGTTGATTTTACTATTATCTCCTTCATTCATTAAAAAAAAAAACTGTTGATATTAAGGCGTCAAATCATTTGTCTCATTCTGACCTATACATTTACGACCTGCTTGACTTGTTACCTTAACCTTTGTTTACATGACACCTAAATTCTAATCAGTTCATTTCTAGCATAACTGAGTAACTTTAGGCAGTTTCACTAAAATCCCTTAACTGCTTTTGGAGATTTAGCATTCACAAAGGTTTTACAGAAGTACTGTCAGACAGCTGGAATCTTTAGGCTGAGGCAGAAAATAAAAACATGTCTTACATCTATTGTTTTTACTTCATAGAAAAATGAATAATTTGAAAGTTACAACTGATTCTGTTTCCGTTCTGCTACATAAAGACAGCATCTCGTGTTTTTCCATATCCTTCCATAGAAGTGATGCATCCTTCTTTCATAACTGAGCCTAACAGGAGTCCATGAAATACCAAAATGTCTAGTAAACACAAGAATGTAAATAAAAGTTTCTTTTAGACGGGAGTTTCCAGCCGTACCTGCTCTCCAGTGAAGTTAAACATGGTCGTCATGTCTGTACCGTTCAGAACGGACACCTGTAACACAGCAAGCCCATATGGTGAACATCTTTTTATAAGGTCTAGTATAAGCACGTCTCTGGGTTGGAATTTGCTACGAAAACAATTCCAAGTATCACAGATTCTTCTTTTTTTTCTGCATTTGTCTGGAGCCTTAAGCCCACGTTTCCCTCTTTACAATAAAAAGCGGCGCAAGGGAGGTGATAAAATATTCTTACCAAGCCGTAAAGCATGAGTCCTTTTGGAACACCGGTGACAAAATCTGAACAAAGAAGGAAGAAACGTAACGGTTAAACTTAGAGGAAAACAAGGAGAAGCCCAACTTGATAATAAGAGAATATTAAATTCTTATTAAATTGTTTCATATTCAGCTGCATTTTTCAGTCTTGTTTCTTTTTTGAGCAAATACATTTGAAGAAAAACATTTGCAGCACAATAACTGAGTAGACAATGCTCAGATGGAGTAGAAAGAAATGTTAACTTGTAAACTCCTAATATCCGTTAAAAAAATATTAAAACATTAACGCTGAATGCATATTAAGTACAAGAATAAACTGGCACCAAAGGATTGAATAATATCCTGCCCTATAACTGTGTGACCTCAACCTTTTGTCACAGGATTCTAAAAACCTTATTGAGTCATCTAAACTTGCTACCGAGTAACTGTAGGGAGTTCTCTCAGTGATTCTGTGGGTTCCGTTCTGTCGTCTTCCACTTAATCGGGGAACGAGTCACGGGGGCAACAGCCTCAGACGGGAAGCCCAGGCTTCTCTCCCCCTTGCTGCATCCTCCAGATCACCCGGAAGGATCCCCAGTCGTTTCCCAACCAGCTGTGAGACATAGTCTCTCCAGTGGGTCCGGGGTCTGCCTCTTGGTCTCCTCCCGGTGGGACATGCCCAAAACACCTCACCAGCGAGGCGCTCGGGAAGCATCCTGACCAGATGCCCGAACCATGTGGCTTCTCTCGATCTGGAGGAGGAGCGGCTCTACTCCGAGCTCCTCGTGTATGGCAGAACTCCTCACACGATCTCTGAGTGAGAGTCTAGCCACTCTGCAGAGGAAGCTCATTTTGGCCGCTTGTATTCGTGATCTTGTTTTTTCGGTGTCCACCCACAACTGGTGACCACAACTCATGCCTTATGCCTCCACCCACCATTCTGTGGCTGGAGGCATAAATATGCATAATGCAAGTGGGTGCAAGCCCACTTTAAGCTAAACCCACCATTAGCCAGCATAGAAAAAGTGAAAACTTGGTTTTTCATTATTAAACTGAGGGATCAAGATTGCTTTCCTTTTTCAACGCTATCCTAAAATCTACAAACTTTACACAAACTTTTAAACTCCTGAGTGGTTTTTCTACCTTTCATTTCATTGACTCACCTTCTACTGGATCACCACTGAATTCCCCGACAGCCACAGAGTAGCCTGTTCAAAGGGCGAAAAGGACGCATCAAGCAGGCATTTTCATGTAGGTGAATTTATTCTAAAGTCCTGTTTGCTTTACCTTGATAGCTGTCGTCCCGAGTAGACGTGACTTGTTTGGTTTGGATTTGACTTGGCACAGATTGCATAAAGAAACCCGGATAATAAGCCTGAATGATGTCTTTCTTAGCAGCAGAGATTACTTGGCCTAAAAGGCGGACAAATGAAGAAAAACGATGAGAAAATGATTTTCTCAAGGGTTGGTTTGGTCTGTAAATCATTAGTTTTAACTACCTTGCCAGAAGTAGCTTCCTGGCCCACCCAATACCACTTTACCATCCTGGAAGATGACATGTGTGAATTAGTGCTGGAAAAAAATTCCCGTCAAATCTGAGTTAGAAAGTTGTAATTACCAAAGTGAAGTCAGCACTGAATCCTCCCTGACAGTAACCTTGTCCCCCATGGTCGCTTATTTCTGAAACATAGAGCAGGACAGTTCATACTGAAGCACATACTGATGATGCATCAGAGATGGAGCGATGGTTACCTGTCCGACAGGGTGCATACTCCACAAATTTGGTGAAATTCTTGACAGAGAGGTAACAGGTTCCTGTAGCATCAGAGCGAGGGATGTCTTTTTCTGTCCGCCAGGAATACAGGGGGGCACATGCCTAGTCAAGGCACATCGGGAGATTGTTAGAAGAGATATCTTTTGTGTGTAGATGGGAGATTTTCATCAAGTTACAAGAACTCTTGGAGCTCAAGTTGAGGTCAGTGGTTCATCTGGAGTGCGGTTACCATTAGTGCTACATGATTTAGAGAAATTAAATGAGATTTTTTTAGTCTGATATTGTAAAACCAATTTGATGTGGGCCCCGCCATAGGCTCGGGACCTGTTTGGGGTTTATCCTGCCTCTCACCTGTCACCAGCTGGAATAGGCTTCGACACCCTCAGAACAGAAATACATAGTACAGGCTCATCTACACACCTATAAACACACCGATACCAGGTCGGTTTGTGCATCAAAAAGCTGTTATAAAGCCTTTGTTTTCACTTCTGTCAGTGAAACAGCAATGTGATGTTGCTCCGAATGCTTAGCCATGAGAGATGTGTCTCTGCTTTCAGATTAATTTTTTGCACCACAGTACCTTCACACGTCACAGTTTTATTCACAACCATCATTTAGGCAGGGAAAGCAGCGATATTAAATGACTTGGCTTTCCGTTCCGTCGTCTTCCGCTCATTCAGGGCCGGGTTGCAGTGGCAACAGCCTCAGACGGGAAGCCCAGGCTTTTCTCACCGTGGCTGTATCCTCCAGCTCACTTGGAAGGATCCCGAGTCGTTCCCTATCCAGCTGTGAGACATAGTCTTTCCAGCGAATCTGGGGTCTGCCTCTTGGTCTCCTCCCAGTGGGACATCCCCGAAACACCTCACCAGCGAGGCGCTCGGGGGCAGCCTGACCAGACGCCCAAACCACCCCATCTGGCTGCTTTTGACCTGGAGGAGGAGCGGCTTGACACCAAGCTCTGCACGGATGGCAGAGCTCCTAACCTGATCTCTGAGTGAACGCTCAGCCACCCTGCGGAGGAAGCTCATTTCAGCCGCTTGTATTCGCGATCTCATTCTTTCGGTCACCACCCACAGCTGGTGACCATAGGTGAGGGTAGGAACATGGATCGACTTGTTAATCGAGAGCTTTGCTTTTCGGTTCAGCTCTCTCTTTACCACAACGGACCGATGAAGCGTCCTAGTTATTGCTGACGCCGCACCGATCCGCCTGTCGATCTCTCGCTCCATCCTTCCCCCACTCTTGAACAAGACCCCGAGATACTTAAAAGTTTAATTCAATTGATTTTAAATAAAATCCGTGTCATCGGCAAAGATGGAGAACATATTCCTGTTGTCTCCAAATGATCTACAAAGATATGTTGATTTTTTTGGGTGTATTATAAAGCAAGGTAAGAAAAAAAAGGGGGTCAACTGGTATTAAATGACAACGTCATGAGTTTACAGATGAACTAGATGTCCCTCTTTGTGGACGGATCATCTTACCAAAATTGTGTCACCGTGGGAACGCACAGTGGCGCCAAACCACTGGTGGGACTTGAAATCAATCTGGTGTTGCGTCTCATTGATAATGACGGTGCGATCTCCTGGGAAAGAAGAGGGAAAAAAAGGTAAATTTCTTGAGGTGAATTTCATGTCCTTTCTTTTGTGGGACATCTGTGTAGTTGGCATACAGAGGATTTCACACTTTAGCTGCATCATTTTTCATGCAAAGATAATCTGAGGGAGGAAAATGAATTTGGTCATGACTTGGCAAAGTTTGGACAGAATTGACCCTGCTGAACCCCTGCTCTGTTTGGCCACCTGGCCAGTTATACTGATCTCCTGCTATGACCGCAGCAGGTGACGTGACAGATGGTGCGGGGAGTCAGGTTTAAGCACAACTTTATTGAAAGACAGATGTTACATCTGGGCTGTAATAAAGATGAAAATGCAAACAAATTGATTAGGTAAGGTGGACTCCCTCCCATCGTGGAGCTCATACCGAAGTAAACATCTGCAGGGTCTGGAAGTGGGGACAGATACTGCACCATATAGAGAGAAAAGATTTTCTATCATGCTTTTTAGTCTTAGTTCCAGACAGTAAGGCAGCACATAGGTTGGAGTTTGAAGGTCTCCTCCGTGTTTTTGTGGGAACTGCTTGGAGACTGTGGTCCAAAGCAAACATACACACTCTGGCTTGGCTTCCTCACAGTGACTTCCCAATCATCTCCGTTTCAACGTGCTCTTCATTCTCGCTTTCTCTGGTTTTACTCTCAATGTTACCTCCGTTTTCTTCTTTCAGTTTTTCTCACACCGTCTCACCCAGACCATTCCCTCCTTTACATACAGAACAATCCCCCCCTCCTCCTGTTTAGTCTCCTTCTCTGGCTTTTCTCTCTAACATCATGACCGAAGCAGCCAACTCCAAGTGTTGAAAACTGACCTTTGAGGAGCAATTTAATCTGCTTCTGCTTCATGTTTTGGTTTTTTGGTTCATTTTTTATTTGCTTAATTTGAACACTTTAAAGTTGCATAAATGCAAGGCTCTGCAAAGTTTTTAAATGCATGATTAGTTTTGTGGCACACTGACAGAAAATAGAACGCACCACAAAAAATTCTGCATCTAGTCAGAATAATGTGAGAATGTGTGTATTAAAAGCTTTTTATCTTATAAATAAATAAATAAATGAATTACTCTATTCATCTCTCACCGGGGAAATTTGTGTGCTGCACTCCTTACACCGCAGCAGGCTGCCTTTTGATGGCGCCAATGGTGGGAGAAGTGGGGGTTAGGTGTCTTCTCCAAGGAGCCTAGATGTGCTCTCTGTGGGACGCAAACCCGCGACCTTCAGGTCCGCGCACAAACGCGCTAACCACTGTGCTGCCATCATATGAGCGGAGCTCTAACACGGACCACCACCATGCTATGGTCTTTCCAGTTCTGTACACTAACCTCGACCAAACAAGCTGCAGTATCACTGTTAAACTTTAAAGAGAGATTAAATAGAGATGACTCTATAACGTCAAACATAAAGTGTCCATCTATTTGTCGCTCAGTAGGTAAACATGGAGGTCGACCAAGCTATGGGGTTTGTGTTTGCAATAATTCCTGAAATTCAGAATTTAGAAGAAAAGAGAATGTTTGGAGTTTTATTTGGGGAAAAGACATGGTCGTACTACTGCCAACAGGATTTGGCTAAAGTTTGGCTCGGCCTGCAAGCGCAGTGTACTCGAAACTTCTAGTTCCGACAAGAAAGCAGTCATTGGCTACAGCAAAAAGTATCCGCCCACCGTGGAGCAAATGAACCCTGTTTATTCGAGGTCAGACTGTTTTCACAGCTTCAAAGAAACAGTTTGATGTATCATACTAATAGGGTCCCAAAATAAAAGTTGGGGATCCAAACTTGGAGAAGAAACATTGAATCTTGAACCAAGATGATGAAAAACAAGATTCCCAGAGCAAGATTCTAAGAAACAAAAAGGAGCCACAACAACAAGTCATGTGAGCAGAATCCCAGCAGGACCTCCAGCCGGCTGTGAGAGCCTGGTTAGTGCAGAGCGCTGACGTGACATGGTGCCAGGCCCGGTCTATCCCAGCACAGAGAGGGGTCTCTAATTTGAGCTGTTTGTGAGTGGATATCCATTAGAGGGGTTCGAGACTCTCGTTTTGAGTGTGTGTTCATGTGTGTATCCATGGAAGACAAATGGTTGAATTCACTCATCACATCAGCTGCTCCTGCGGGAGAGAGCGGTGGGCGATGGGGGGTCTGGTTTCTCCCTTGTTTCCTCCCAGCCCTCTCACACCCTGCTGCCTTCTATCCCTTCCTCTCAGATCTGTAGAGTGGCTCTTATCTCCATGAAGAAGGAAGTGGATGGGTGGGAGGGTTTCTGGACACTTTGACCTAATTAGTTAGGCTAATTAAGAGGGTCTCTGCCTTTAGGGTCAAAGCCCTAGTTCACAAAGAAACAGGGACACTAGCCGTAGTCGTGTAGATGAATGTTTTTCTAAAGTCACTTTGTTAAAATCAATTATGGAAAATAAAAGTCAATAAATCACTGAAGATCTTTTTAAAGCTGAATGAACTGCAGCAGTAAATGTCATCCATGTCCGAGCTGTTTGTCA
Organism: Neostethus bicornis; assembly: GCA_902685375.1. Classification (NCBI taxonomy): domain Eukaryota; kingdom Metazoa; phylum Chordata; class Actinopteri; order Atheriniformes; family Phallostethidae; genus Neostethus; species Neostethus bicornis. The sequence goes on from LR738550.1 coordinate 4,267,071, forward strand.
CACACACATTTTAATGAAGATATCAAAGAGTAATCCAGTAAGTACAGCTCCCCTCCCCCGTACACCGTCGAAGACCCTCTATTCACTGTACGGCAACTCTACCGCAACCCAGATGTTAGAACTGGCTTTGCTTCTCTAATCTCCTCCTTCAAAGCCTTTAAAAAGTGAAGGACACCGTTACCCGGGAAGCCAACCTTGACTGAAAGACCTCACTGCTTGTCTATGACATCACTCTCTGTGGTCTTCAGCCAGCGCTCATTGATGTGCTGTACTCTTACCGTCTGCATGATTGGGGGCAATACTCGACGTGTCAAATAAGGAGTGCTTAGCGATGTAGTGAGGGAGTGCAAAAAAGTGTTCTGTTCCTTCGTCTTCCGCTTAGCCCGGGCTGGGTCGCATGGGCATCAGCCTCAGAGGGGAAACCCAGGCTTCTCTTACCCCAGCTGCATCCTCCAGCTCACCCGGAAGGATCCCGAGTCGTTCCCCGGCCAGCTGTGAGACATAGTCTCTCCAGCGGGACTGGGGTCTGCCTCTTGATCTCCTCCCGGTGGTATGTGCCCGAAACACCTCACCAGCAAGGCATTCAGGGCCATTGTGACCAGATGCCCGAACCACCCCATCTGGCTTCTCTCGACCTGGAGGAGCGGCTCAACACCGAGCTACTCCCGAATGGCAGAACTCCTCACCTGATCTCTGAGTGAGCGCCCAACCACCCTGTGGAGGAAGCTTATTTCGGCCCTTTGTATCCACGATCTCATTCTTTCGATCACAACAAAGTGCTTTAAATATAAATAAATTCTCTCTTCTCTATGAAGGGGCATGCTGTGATTTGTCAACGCACCTACAGTGGTCCTGATTTCATAACTTGTGTGTAAATGTGCGTTGGGTTGTACTGATGTACTGGGAGTGTTTCTCTCAAAGGATTAATAAAGTACTCTCAATAAAATTATCGACCCGTCTAATGACGGGTGTTTAGTATTCTAGAAGCACACATCATGCACAGACATTTTTACATTGAATCCCTGTCTGAATGGTTTTCTCTCTGCTGTTTTGTTTTGGGGGTTTTTTGCCTGGTAAAAAAAGGAACAAATAAAAATGAATTCAGCACTGTGACGGATCAAGTGAGGTTTAGACAGACATAGTAAGTGACAGATATAAACATGAGTTATGGAACGTGTTTTCACCTGCCCTGTACCACATACCGTGGTATTAATGAATGATTAAGGTCTAGATAATAACTAGGTCGAAGCAGTCGGATGGGGGAGGTTTCCACATTGTTTGCTTTCAGGACGTCAAAATTTACCATGTGACTTCATTGAAGGAATTTCCGAAAACAGCTCAGTTTTATGACGACATTCGAAGGATCGTAGCTCACTTGTTATTAATTGTAGAAAAAAAAGTATGACAACTTGTGGTGATTGCTTATGTTCATCTATAGATCGTACTGAGTAACTTTGGGCAGTTTTATTAAAATCCCTTCATCTGTTTAAGAAGTATTACGCTCACAAGAATCTGTCACCTACACCTTTTTTGACCTTGGTCGCATGTCATGACAAACGTAATCAGTTCATCTACAGTTGGTACTGAGTTACTGTAGATATTTTAACTCAAATCTATTCTTTGGGATGAGAAATATTGAGTTTTATACTATTTTACAAAAAAAGTATTTCGTCCGTATGGGCCGTCCATGAGGCTTAAAAAAAAAAAAGAAAAAAAAAAAAGTTGTTTGAAGGTGCTAAAAACAATTTAGGGAGGGTTTCAGCCCCCCTAAAAAGTTCTAGAACTGCCTTGGTGGAGGAAAAACACGGTTGTGTGTGGGTCCTTCTGTGGATTATTTTACACGATGATAAGTTGCTTAACCTCCATGTTTTAGGAAAAGAGCCAAATGTGAACCAACACGTGTCCATCTGTGATCTATAATGTGTTTGTGTGTGTTTTTGGAACCACTGAATGACCTTTTCCTCACTCCCCCATGGCCCTATTGTGTAAAGCAGGCTATGGTAAGTCTGTCAGCATCGTGGAACATGAATCCATTCATTAGCCAAACTCACAAACATCCTCTTGTTCTGCCAGGTCACTTTACTTCATTTAGACTCCACCAAAAGCCTTTTATCAAGATTGCCAGCTTAACCTGTCGTACAAACAGGATATTCTTTGTTCTACTTATTTGCCTATTGGTTGTTTATCCCTGCTTCATGTCCTGAGGCGATACATTACTAACGTGGCGTGCAGGGAAGGGTGGTGGAGTTTTTTCTCCTTTCCATTCAAATCTACTTCAATCATTCTAAAAATCTAAAGTTGAAAAAAAGTAGCAGATAAACGACATCTCTTAAATAATTAGATCAAAATAAACGGCTGAACACAATCATTGCTCTTACCTTGTGTGTCAAATTCAATGGCGTGACAGTCCGATTGGCCGATGCTCCACGGGCAGTAGAAAACAGAGCCTCCTTCTTTTACGTTGGCTTGTGTTGTATTAGCTTTGGGTGCTCCGATCACCACGCTGGCACTGGAAGGAAACACAGACATCTTTCTTTAGAACAACAATTCAAAACACATTCTCTCTCCCACAGCTTGCAGCTCTGGGACCTTATTTTTAAAGCTTACTCGTGCTAAAATCAGTGTGTACATTAATCCGTGCAAATCGAACAATCTATGCACAACTCTAAGAAAAGCCATGAGCTGCCAAATGCAAATCTTAAGACATGGAGAAAAGATGACACTTGTAGACAAAGAACAGCGAAATGAAGCATTTGAAGCAGCAATGAAACAGTTACAAGGCATACGAGTCCCTGACAACGTAGAAAAATGGACCACACAATAAAAAAGATGGTCAATTAAAATACATGTATATCGTCACTAAATTTAAACTCATTTTGATTCTTTGCTGTAATACACAGTCTTCACATGCTCATACACAAAATAATAATAAAATTATTAAAACTGCCAGCTAGGAATTGCTTGGCTATCTTCCATTGGCTAGTGTCGTTAGTTTCCGTTTGATTACTACGTTACGGTCAGAACTTTTTTTTATTTCAGTGACAGATCAGTGTGAGCCACTCACTACGTTGCAATGATGACCACTGTCTTTAGAATCAGAATTACTTTACTGTTCCCAAACTTGGGAAATTTCTTCCTTCTTCTTTCAGCATTTCCTTTCAGGGGTCGCCACAGCAAGTCAGTTTCTTCCATCTAACCCTATCTGCTGCATCCTCTTCGGTCACACCAACTATCTTCATGTCTTCCTTCACTGTATCCATGAACCTTCCTCTAGGCCTCTTTCCTGGTGGTTCTAAACCCAGCATCCTTCTTCCGATGTATTCTCTCTCTCTCCTCTGCACATGTCCAAACCATCTAATTTCGCTTGAGCGAAACGGTACCACAGCTAAGGCTTGCAAAGAGCACTGCTTTGCAGTTCCTTACTTTGGAGGCCAGCATCCCCACTTTGGGTGAAATTATATTTCCTCTTCATTCAGCATGAGTAAAGACCTGATTCATTTGAAGCTTAATTCATATGCGTTGCATCATTATTTACAATCCATATTTGGAATTCTAGAGCTTTTGTTGAATCAAGATGTAGGTCAGGTTTGTTGTGTTTACAACTGAGATTTGCAACTGAGGATTTTTACAATATCATTTTTCTGGATTGTCAGCGCTAGAAGATTTTTTATCCTGCCTTCAAGTAAACTACAAAACAAATGTGACCATGCATTGCTAGCAGGAGCATTGGCTTTGCTTGCTCAGACACACCAGGAGAACCGCTTGCTTGGTCACACATGCTCTCCGGGGCCCGATCGAGCAGGAAAACATGAGAGCAGACAGGCTAAGTGGAGTCACACTCATGTTGCTACAGCTGGGATGCTAAACTATGTCCTTGGAGCTTCAACTGTACGACCGCACGAAGAACAACCAACCTCTTCAACAGACACACGTTGCAGGTGAATTACACACCTGGGTGAACTTCTGAGACGAGGCAGGTTAAAAACAGGTAGAGTGATGATGTTTAAATGGTTTCAATGAAGATTTGGGGATGAATAAGTCAGGAGGGAAATTTCCAAGTAGATAATGTGGCTTAAGTGGATGGTTTAGCCATTACCTCATTGTGGAACCACTTGACCCACCAAGCAGCAGAGACACAGTTACAGTTATTTTCATGTGGGTAAAAGAGGAAAGGGACCATGGAGACCAGACGATGTCTGGGGGCCTTTAAAACAGGAAGAGAACACCCTTTCCTGCTCTAGATCTTCCAATAGCACTCAAAAGTTTACAGTTACACTAAACTTAGCATCCTGCCCCTACGGAGAAGTTAAATAGAAGATAGTGAAGCATAAAAAAAAGCAATACATAAGCCATGGAATCCACTTCAATTAACCCTTTCTATTACCTCAAAGAAGGGAAAACAGACAGTTGGGGACGGTTAATAGTAAAATAAATCTAATAAAAGCAGGTCAGGGATTATTGGTGGTCTGTCGAAAGCTTTTAGGTCCATTGTTTGGAAAATAAACATGCGAGAGAGAGAAAAGGTCTGAGGGCTTAATACCCCACTGTTGGTTTAGTTTTAATACCTCCAAAGGAAAACAGAACAATCTGGAGCAGAACAACCTCGTTCGGAGCAGGAAAAAGGAAAGAAAAAAAAAAAAGCAAAAGTCAGGTCAACATGGAGAGGAAGAAATGATGTAGAGCCACAGATTTTCCCAAACAATCCAAATCCCAGAGAGGTTTTCCTCATCAGACAGCTGAAGGTTTGAACTCTCTCCATCTTTAAAATGCTGATGCAGAAGTTATGCACACCTGTCAGCTGTATACTATCCTAATCCATATGAGGAAAAAGCATTTTAAAACCTACATGAATAATTACATCCAGCTCTGTTTCAAACATGACATGTACTGATGTATGGATAATGCTACCAGTTCAAAATATGCTCAGAAATAATGTGACAGCATGTGAATGTAATCGTTTGCATTTTTTTAGAAGATTGTTCCTTCAATCTAATTTTAACGCCGCCCATCCATTTATGGCCCTGGCTGCGTTTCAAAGGGATAAAACACAGGAAATAACAAAACAAGCAAACTCTCCTTTAATCAAAAAATTGGCTGCATTCACTTTCCTTCTCGTAATGATACACACAGATGTGTAAAAATACAGATTTTTCTTTCTCACACAAATTCAGACTGATAGCAATCACCAAGGTCTGCTAATGGGTTTAAATTAGCATTAATGTGCTCTAATCTGGCTGGGATCTGAGTCCTCCAAGCATTCCCACACCCGTTTACCTATTGTTGCTTATGTGCTTAAAAGGTAAAGCTTTAGCTTTGCTTGTTTCTAACAAGACTGGATGCTACCGACGAAGTTCTGCATTGCAAATTCCTTTGTGAAAGTAGAGGCTCTGGGATTGGCATGCAAAAATATGTAATCACGAGGGGGGTGAAGCAATCCTCAGCTGTTCACTAAAGGACAGACATTCTCTATAAGAAGAGTTGAATATGCAGGAACCACTAAAGCAAAGTGGAACAAAGAATTTTTTAATGATGGCACATCAGGGGTTTGAATAGGAATGCGATGCATGGAGCCCACAGCTCAGCAAGCAGCCGCTAAAGCTGTGAAAATGACACTTTAAGAGAATTTACCCAGCTTAACAGAATATTTTGGCAACAAAGTAGATTAAACTTATCTCCTTTTGGTCATCTCTTTGTCATGATTCTCCCTCCGTCCTGACCTTTTCCTGTCCCTCATGTTCTCCCCTAATTCATCACACCTGGTCCCAATGACCCCTCCCAAGTTTTTGCCCCTGTATCTTGTTTTCACCCTTGTTTGAGCGCTGGAGTCCTTTACTTCTTTGTCCTTCCAAATCTGGTCCTGTCACACCTGCCCAGAACCCAAGTTTGCCCAGGTTGAATATCAGTCAACTCGTGTGTTTCACATACTGAGTTTATGAAGATATGTCTTAATGTGACGGTCGTTATATGATACGTACTGTCCAACTCTGCCACAAATCACTCAAGGTATACTTACACTAGGCAGGGTAGGCAAGAACTAGGTCGGAGTACGATTGTCCCTCACACACCACTTTCTGACCTCCACTCACATAAGGATCACCATTTGTGTTGGAGCCCACTTAATTTGGTGTTGTGTGACCGTTTCAGGATAAACATGAAGAGCGGCACTTGCAGAATACAAAGGAGTTCTTGTCAGGATGCCCTCGCCTGCCGCCAGAGGGAGCCCTGGACCTTCCTCATCACCCTGATTAGGGACACCTGAGATTGATTTCTGATGCCACACACCTGTGGACCCCTGCTGCCTATGTAGGGGCAATCACCTGGGGCTTCCACACCGGGTCATTATCATCCCTTCCAGCCAGGTCTCACTGGTTGTATGACCATGAGGATATTACATTTGAACTCTGTTGTATTATTTGAATCCTGAGTTAATCCTCTGCCCTTTGCCTTACAGACGTACCTGACGTGTGTTGATAAATTCTGTTTTGATGTCCTGCAATTGGGTCTTCCTCATTTCACATCCTCAAACCCTGATAGTTCTTGGCTCTGGTTACTGTATGAGTTATAATTTGAAGTAGATTGGTACACATCACAGCCCTTTGCCAAAGCGTCTTTTGCTTTTGAGACAAAAAAATTGTTTTGGAGCATCGCAAAAAAATGATGTTTGTCGGTGCCACAGGATAGTTTGTGCTCATGCCACATGCCAACTGCGTCCAAGTCCAATTTAACCGTGCCCAAGTACACCAAATAGGCCAGGGGTGGGTTATAGCACTCACTCTAGTTGAATGAATCGTGCTCTAGCGGTCAAACATACTCTAGTGGAATTTAAACTTACACCCTTAAATATAACCAACATATTTCACAAGATGAGATATTTCAATAATGTCAATGGGGTGAAGCGGGAAAGAGATAAAAAGCACGAGCAGCTCTTAGTTGTCCAATCAGCAGCCAAACAGCAGCCACTAACGAGCTTCGTCACCCAAATAACAATAAAAAAGCAATAGTTAAACAACTAGAAGTCGGAATGCAAATGAAGAATGTGCAAACAGCTTTACTGTAACTGAAGCCCGACTTGTTTGAGGGTCAAGCAATCTGGAGACATTTTACCAAAAAAATAAGGAGAAGTCTCACCACACAATAATTGCCCGACTGTAACCACTATTTATGTGGGGTTTAGAAATTAAGGCTGATGCAGAGGGCTGGAACTTGCTGATGTGACATTATTGTGTGCAGCCATGACTAATAGCGTTGATGATGAGGTTACAAACTGAGGTTGTCAACAGACAAATTCCAAAGCTGCACCCACCCAGCTAGCCCACCATTCCACATTTAATTGTCTTCCAACCAGCTGCAAGGTTGATGTCACTCCACCACTATTATAACAGCGTTGGGCTTTAAAGAAGGGGAAATGGCATTTGTTAAGTCTGACCAGTGCCGTTCTCCATCTGCAGCCATAAACAAGACTCTGAACGCCATGGCACATGCAGGAAAGAGGGAGTGGGGGAAGTTAAAGCACCAGAGACCCTCAAAACTCACCAGCACTTAGGCAAAACACACACAGTGGAATTTAGACTAAGCAATCAACACATACTTAAACAATGGAGTGGTTCCAAGTCAGTGAGAAGAAGTTTGAGGCAGCGACTGGAGGGGAAGCTCAAAGAAACTCAACAAACGCAGGCAAGGATTAGGACGAAACCCAAAACATCAGAGAAAAACAAAGACCACTCTGTTGGTTCTGATCTGTTTGTGTTTTACAAGCTTCATTTATCATTTGATGACACGAGAGATGCTATTTTATTCCTAAGACAACCAGAAATAAGAAGGGTTCTTCAAAAAAATAATTAATTTCACACCAAAACACTTGCAGTTTTCGGATTAAAAAATTAAAAGAGTTTAAAAACTATTTTATAAATTCTAAAAAAAAATGGTGCAATAAGAATGTGTGCAAGTCTGTTTTATGTGGATTTGTGTTGGTATAAACTAACATCTAAAAAAAAAAAGGTCAAATTATTGATTTTTTTTTTCAAGTCAATGAGACAATGTGACCTTCAGTCAAACACGTTTAATTTGGTTGTGATGGTCTATGTCACGTCATCAGCAGAAACACTGCTACTGATAGTAAAACCTAATTATTACCTAGTATTCGTTGTTCCAAATATGATTTTATGTTCAGCACCGTTCATAATTCAACATAAAATTTAACTACTGAACTATGTCCACCGTTTCTCAAAACGTCTTCAAACAGGACAACAGTTAATACGAGGCTAAATTTGTCCATTCAAAGAAGTTAACCCTAAAACAGTCAGTCACTTTCTTAACCGTCTAACTCTGTGGGGGTTGCGGGTGGTGTCAGAGCCCATCCCGGCTGATTCAAGGCGAAGGGCAGGGTACACCCCAAACAGGTCGCCAGTCTGTCGCGGGGCCACACACATAAAACCATACACTTATTCCTAGGGTCAATCATGTAGTGGCCAATCAACCTAACATGCATGTTGTTGGAGGGTGGGAGGAAACCCACACATGCACAGGGAGAAGATGGGGTTCCGAGGTTCGTCCAAACCCGGGAGTCGAATCCACGATCTTCTTGCTGTGAGGCCGATAATTTCTAGCATTTAGTACATTAGCAAAAAAATGGCAATATAAAGTCACTGTTTGAACAGCGACTGTTTTTCTTTTTTGTTTTCTTCAGTTTAAAAACTAGATTGTGACATTGTGCTCCAAAGAGCACATTATGCTATCTTTCACTGAAATAACGTTAGTTTTTTAACAATAACTTGTTTTTTACACCACTTCTGGCTTTACAGAACGTTTAAGTTTAGAGTGTGTATTTTTTTATTCAGACACGTTCCAGTTTGTGTGTGTTTGAGAAAGAAATCACGTGTAAAACCAGTTATTCAGCCCAATTGTTCTAATCATAAACTTATCATCAAAACAAAACAAAAAAAAAACACCAGATAATTGATCAAAAGCCCAGTTTTAAATAAACTTTTCACTGCTGTTAATATTCCACAGCTGTGACTGAGATTGTCGCTAACCCAAATACATCCGTTCCATACCATCGTCTTCCGGTTATCCAGGGACGGGTTGCAGGGGCAACAGCCTCAGACTGGAAGGCCATGCTTATCTCGCGCCAGCTGCATCCTCCAGCTCACCCGGAAGGATCCCGAGTCGTTCCCCAGCTAGCTGGGAGACATAGTGGCCGTGTGGTTAGAGCGTTCGCCCGTGGACTGGAAGGTCGCGGGTTCGCGTCCCACGGAGAGCACGTCTAGGGTCCTTGGAGAAGACACCCAACCCCCGCTTCTTCCACCATTGGCGCCGTTGAAGGGCAGCCTGCTGCGGTGTAAGGAGTGCAGCAAACAAATTTCCCCGGTGAGGGATGAATAGAGTAATTCATTTTTTTTTTTTTTTTTTTTTTTAGTCTCTCCAGCGGGTCTGGGGTCTGCCTCTTGGTCTCCTCCCGATGGGACGTGCCTAAAACACCTCACCAGTGAGGCGCTAGGGGAGCATCTTGACCAGATGCCCGTACCACCTCATCTGGCTTCTCTCGACCTGGAAGAGGAGCGGCTCGACACTGAGCTCCTCCCAGATGGCAGAGTTCCTCACCTGATCTCTGAGTGAGAGCCCAGCCACCATGCGGAGGAAGCTCATTTCATCCGCTTGTATTCGTGATCTCATTTTTCATAGGTGAGTGTTGGAACGTAGATCGACTTGTAAATCGAGACCCAAATACATAATTATTTAATTTGAAAATACACTTCTTGAAGCGGCACAACTGTTAGAAAAGCTCTGAAAGGAAGTCAATGATTTATTTAGAATTATTAGTAAGACTTCATAGACCAAACATTGTCAAGCCAAAAGTCGAGTCTTTTAAGGCCTTGACAACTCACAACCACTAAAATTAAAAGCAGGTGGATTGTGGTTCTGACTTGGTAGCTATCAACTTCCACAGCTAGAAGACTAATAACTAATGATGTAATAAAGTAACATTCAGTCTTCAAAGCATGTGGAACTTAATGAAGCCATTTCTGAATGGTTGATTTAAAAAACACAAGAAGTGTGCGTGGAGACTCATTCTGGACCACATGGAGCCGTTACAGTCGAGACCAGATGAACGTTTGGATTTGGCCTTATGGACGATCATGTACACACACACTGTCAGCACTGCTGCCCAGGCGCACAAAACCTGATGAGAGTAGCAGTAGCTGCTGAGACGGTGTGCTGACTACAGAGAGTCTGCTGTGTAGAGTTGAGGCCACATTTTTTGTTACCGGTCACATGGCCGTGGAAGAGTGAGTTACGGAAAAAAGATCTGCAAGATGTTCTAAAGAAAGTCATGTCCTTTATAACAGATTTATGGGCATTTCATAATCTAGGCCGAACTTAAAAAGAAAGTTTGTGCCCATACAAACCAGGACTGATAAGATAAACAGTCCAGTCTGCCGAGCATCTGATCTCACATCACAGAAAAAAGAACATTTCCTCTCTTTCCTCAAAAGATTTTATTGTTTCAGAACAGGTGGCTTAGAAATTATGGAACTGGTTAGCAGAGGTATTCACAAAATGCCCTTTGTTTCTCACAGTAAAATCAGATGGACACGCAGATGGGATCTGATGGATACAGTACATAAGACTTTATGATTGCACAAGTTTTTGGTCTGCTTTCTATCACCCGGTTGAAAACATTACAAAGGCTTTTTTTCTTTCAACAACTTGCACCCATTTAGAATTTTAAAGTTAACAGCTGTTTTATCAGAAAACACCAACATGTCAGCTTATTTCACAACTGAGAAGCATACTGCTTGGATAGTGTGCAGCAGAGATTCACTGTTTCATTTCCAGAAACACTGAGCCTTTTTAAACCCACTGCCCCACTGTAAGGGTTTAACGGCCAGAGGTTCACACCTCTGCACAATGGCCACACCGGGGGGGGGGTCCGATCTCTCACCTCAGGATAGAGGGTGTTGTATTTAGAAGTGATGGTGGAGGGGTTTGCAGCTGTCTGCATATAAACACAGATTTTGCAGAGTTTTCATCACATTTTCATCTCAAATACTACAACCTAATTCAAACGACTCAAATCTGAATGTCATTGGAAGTTAATACTGTCATGAGCTCGTTGCCATATAAAGAATAACATTTATTAAATTACCAGAGATGTGAGTCATCTGGAGGAACTGGAAGTAAAACAAACCAGACCTGCCAGCAGTCACAGATTAAATCTGGCTAAGTGTGAGTCAGGATAACCCCGACCAATCACCCACTCCGTTCCAAGTAGACATGACGTCCTCGGGGCATTCCCAAACTAATACAGCAGAGGGTCCGCGGGCCCTTTAAACACATCATCACTGGCCATGCTGACATCTTTTTCCACTGAAACACACAGGCGCATTATGCAGAGCCGCTCCTATGACCAGGCTACTGAAAAGTTAAAGAATAACAACCTAAAACCATTCGGAATCCATACATAAAGACATATATAGATATGTAGAACCATCTGTGACTGCTGGAGGTGGACAGACACAGAAAAGTAAAGCAACATTAATAAGTTTAGAAGCCAAGGACTTTTACTGCGGCTGCGATGATGGGATACTGTAAACAATTTCTGCCATCAGACAAAGAAGCTCTTTGTGTGCTCAAAACAAGAACCTGGATGAAGGAAAGTTTGCCAGCCCAAATATACAAGCAGTCCTCTTGCAGTTTAAGCACTGAGTTGATTTCATTTAGAAACAAATCTACAAAAAAAGACCAGAAGTAAAATGATTAAAAAAGGGAGCATTGTGCTTTCATGGGGGAATCATTTCTATCTCATAAGGTTTTTAGGAAAACATGGTAACTTTTATCAGATCAGAATGGAATTTTTAAAAGAATATTTAAAATGCATGTTACTCAATTTTTTTAACAATGTGATTTCCTCCTCCTCTCGCTTCCCACTTTGCCCCGCCCTCTAGATGCATGCATGACACAGAGTAAATCCCATTTGTAGCTGCAAATACAGTGTAAAGTGCATCAAATTAGCAAAGCTAACAAATGTTTTATATTCAATTTTGATGCATTTGGGGTGGCGGTGGATCAGTGGTAGAGCGTTTGCCCTCGGACTGGAAGTTAACCAGAAGTTCACGGGTTTGAATCCCACTGAGCTTATGTCTAGGGTCCTTGGAGAAGACAGCTAACCCCCAGTTTCTCACACCATTGGTGCCGTCATAGTGGACAGCCTGCTGCGGTGTAATGCAGCACACAATTTTCCCCGGTGAGGGATCAATAAAGTATATATTTCATTTCATTTGTACAAACCATACTTCTTGTTGAACGACCTCGCACGTACGATCCCCCATCACACACACAAACTCATTTTCACAGTTTGTGTGAAAATGAGGCACACAATTTTCACACAAAAAAATGTGTGAAATGTGCAGACACAAAAGAGTGTCTCCCTCGGCCTACACAGGCCCAGGCCTCTCTCTCACAGGATGCAGCCGGGGAGAGACAGGCCTGGGCAACCCGTTTGAGGCTGTTGCCCCCGCGACCTGACCCCGGAACAAGCAGAAGATGACGGAACAGAACAAAAGAGTGTAAGGAGGCAGGTGCACAAATCACTTGTGATCAGCTGTGTTTATGATTTGGCAGGACCAAATCATAAAATGCAGATTCAGAATTACTGAGAGAACCGGGTTCGAATGTCACTGGGCCAAAGCTTTCCCTGGGACTACGTGGGATAAAACTGGAAGGGGAAACTAAAAAAAAAAAAAAAAAAATGATAACATGCAGATTTATGTGAGTGGTCATGTTTTCAAATCAACGTGCTATGATTCTAGGTGTACATGTGCATAAATCAGGGGCGGATCCAGGGCACAACTGAGGGGGCGCACCCCCGCCCCTTTGGTCCACCAAAAAAGAAAAGAAGAAGAAAAGAAAGGGGACTAGTCAAACTATCTCCTTGCATCACCAGTGAATGTCCCACTAAAATGCAGAAAAATGTTCTGGGGGATATGCCCCCAGCTTCCCCTATACTGGCTTTGTCAATGACGTCATACGCCCCCCCTTTAGAAAATCCTGGATGCGCTCCTGTAAATGATGCTGATCTGGATCTGTTGTAGTTTTGTGAGGGAAGGGATAGAGTAACGATGGTGCAGGACACTGCTGCAAGCAATGTTATTTTTATGTGGGAATAATGCTCAAACAAGGTAGAAACTTCCAAAAAGTTGATTAAAGTATAAAGTATCATAAACAATTGTATATGCCAGAGCTCTACAGACACGACACAAAAAACAGATTCCCATTAGAGGCTCCAAAGTCAATATTTGTCCACTTCTAACCTTGCTTAACTACATGAGAGCTCCCCACCGAGCTGAAGCTGAGCTCTGTTTGTTCAAGCCATGGCTAAACTATCTGTAACCCGATGCACATCACTGAAACGCACAATCCCGTTTCAGTTTCTACTCACCCGACCAGGTCTGTTATTGTTGTCAACCCCTGTGTTCTGACCTTTTCTTTCTGAGTAATACCCTCTTTCTTTTCGGTGCCAGGCACCATAACAAAACCACGTTGCTGTCATTTGACAAAGAACAACTCCTCTGATATTCCGAGCATATTTCAGAGGAGTCTCTTTGAAGGGAGTGATGTTCATAAACTATTGCTGAACAGAGAAAAGTCCATCTTTGTTAGATGGTGAAAAACAAGCAGAGGATAATAAATCCTGCTGCTCTTCCTGTGCCAACCGAAGGAGCGATCACACACAGTTCATAGACATTTCCCCAGGCGTACGACCACGGTGGGCCATCCATCAGTGGCCAGATTTAATTTTATTACTCTGCCTAAAGGCCAGTCAGCCTCTCATTCATAAACTCATTGTCAAGGAGGAGCGTTACGTTGGAGAAAGTAGCCTTTTGTATTTGTGGCCTTTGCAGGACGTGTTTATGTATGGAAAACATATCTTCTTGAGAAAAAAAGGAAGGAAGTCAATGATAGGATGCTGGTTTTGAGTAGAGGAGTTTAGGTATGTTAGGGTGTTGTTCACAAGTGAGGGCACAATGGAGAGAGAGCTCAACAGGAGGACTGGCGTGTTATCCTCAAGATTAATCATTGGCCTGTTGTGATAAATAACGTGCTACGGTAAAAAGCGAAGCTCTTGATTTATTTATTTAGGACCCTGATGAAGGCTGCTAAGCCAAAACAGGTTTCTGATTCAGAGCACACACTGTGCCGTGCAGATAAAAGCATGAGGAGGAAGAATTCTGACATTGAAATAAGTCAGATTAAGAGAGCAGCTGCTAAAATGACATTACAAAGGAGCAAACAAGAAATGTGCAGGATTCTCCAGAGACGTGCAATTCTGTATAAACAAAAAATCTCATCTGCATCAGAATTTATAATGTAGGGTATATGGTGCCAAAATAAGAACTTATGCTCCTCTGTGTAGAGAGAAGTCAATTGGGTTGGTTTGGGTAATTGGTTGGGTTGCCTCTGAGATGGCTTCCTGGTGAGGTGTTCCAGGTACGTCCCAGCAAGTGGAGAACAAGATGCAGACCCAGAACCTACCGAAAGGACTATGTCTCACAGCTGGCCAGAGAATGCCTTAGGATTCCCTAAATTAGCTGCCAGACATGGCCATAGGAATGGATCACTGGGATTCAATGCCACGTCTGCTGACCCGTAACTCAACCCAAGAAGACTGGAAGAGGACGGTGTGATTGAAAGATTTTCTGTCTACTTATAAATCTCTCAATTATTTGCTTTAGCCGATAGATGGACAAGAGATCAAGCCGTTTGTCTGTTTTTTTTTATCCCCCTGCTTGGTACCAGGTTCACGGCAGCTCGTCTTGACATAAAGAATCTGTCAGCGCAACCCTCAGCTGACCTCACAGTGCTGCTCCCACTCCTCTGTTCTCCACGTCCTCCAAGTGTGGGCAAGGATCATGTGTTGGCAGAAGAACAGATAACAGAAACTTATTTCAAGTTTGATGTGTTTTGATGGAAAAACCTCAGAAAAAGTGCTGATGAAAAGTGTCAGATACGTGCGGTCGGCTGAAAAAACTCCTGCTCTTATATCTGCTCTCTGACTTTGTATTGTTTGACATCTGCCTTAAAAAAACATATAATCTGGAGGAAAATTACAGACCACAGAGTTGGACAAAGTGATATCTGAACACTTCTTGGTTTCCATATTGAACCTGCTCACTCCACTTCGGTGAGGAAGGTGTTCGAATTAAGTCATCGGTGAGATGACGTCTGCTGTGTCTGGTACTAAGTGAGACGGAGGAGATGATGCGTAGAGGGGCTAGACATGGGGGAAGGTCTGGCTGATAGATGAATTTAAAAACCTCTGCAGAATGACATCAGCATAGGAGAGAATGAGGAGGGGGATGTGTGTGTGTGTATGTGTGTGAGAGAGAGAAGAGGAATCTATGCATATAAGCTTCACATCCTAAATCATATCATTCTGCCCCCACACCCTCACCCTGCTTCCCACAGAGGAAAAATTAGACTAATAGCAGCAGACTTAAAGAGACAGCAAAGGCCGAAGTGAAAAAGGGGGGAGGTGGGCAAGTCTCCTTTCCTGTCTGTCATCCAGGGAACCGGCGGCACACTGGGCAAGATGCCCTGTCTGGAATCCCAGCATGCCGGCCAGTTGAATAGTGGTTTACTTGAGGCTCAGCAGACTCCGTTAGGAAGTCGGAATGAGACTCCCTGAAAGTTATGTTCCAGATTATACCAACTACATGGCTTCATCCAAGTCTGATCCATCACCGGAGGGAACTAGATGGTTTTCATGTACCCTAAATGACCTCCAACATACATCAACAGGTCATTTGATGAGAGCAAAAGCATCCAGGGATGAATGGATGGATGTGTAAAGTAAAAGAGACAGATGACACAGGCTGTGAGGAAGAAGACAGTTACAAGGATCACATCCCAAACACATCAACTCATCATAATGGAATTTTAAAAACTTGTTTTGGGCTTTGAAGGTTAATAAATGAGTTACACGTGATCATCTGGTGTTTTATTCAGTTCCTTTTGTTCCAACCTAACCAGACAGCCAATGGGATTATCAGGATTTGTTTTATGAGGAATGCCAGGCTGGAATAAAGTGTGATGGAAGTATTTGTTAGCTGGAGGGTGTGTGCGCTGTGCGTAAAGCATGCGTCCTGGAACACACAGTCTCCACACAATCCTCATTTGGATTCAAAATCAAAGGAAAAAAAAAGCTTTTACACATAATAGTGAAAGTGTTGCAGGGAATTAAGGAGTTTCCAGTAATAAAACTAATATAGAACATTAACTGGAACTCTGAAGGTTCCAAAGAAGCGCTCAATGGAAATCTTGAACGCAGCGCGCAAAAAACACAACTGATTAATACACAGAGATTATTTAAGGTTAAGCATTTGGATTGATTTAGTAAAGAATGATTTTAATGATAAACTCACCCGGTAGATTCAGATAAGTAAAAATCTACAGAATAACCGAAGTAACTCCCATTAGGTCCGTTATAAACAGTTGGATTCTCCAGGTCCAGATTGAAGGAATCACACAGAGAGAAGCACACGATCATACAAAGAAAGTAACGGATCAGAGACGATCTGATCACACTGGATCCCTCCATGATTTACAAAAAAACAAGAAATAATCCAGGAAAGTTTTTTGGTATTTTTTTTTCTCAGAGAGGAGATGTGTTTAAATCTGCATCTGTGATCAGCTTAGATCTCATGAATCAGCTCCTCTTCAGACTCACTCCTTCTCTGCTCACATCCTAACAGTGCAGGGAGTTCCCTGCAAAGTTTAGAGGAGGAGGAGTCCCTAAAAAACTAGAGGAGGGTCCTTCTATCCACTAACACAACTGAGAGAAAAAGGGGGGAGTCTAACACTTAAGCGGGGGGTTCATGCAACAGCAACTTTTCAGAGGTTTCTATATAAAAAAAATACTGTTCCTAAATTTGTGATGAAAATCCACATGACCAGATCAGAAGGACTGTATTGATCCCACATGTGGGGAGTGTGTGTGTTACAGCAGCACTGTAATCATTAAAAAAATAGTAAGTCAATAAGTAAAAATAAGAAATGATAAAATTGTTAAGTAAGAATAGGAGAAGTGATATTTAAAATATTTTAACAAGCAGTACAGATAGTGTGCATAAAGAGATAAAAAGCGACATAAAGTGAGGCAAAGTGACATTTGTTGGCATCCTTCTGTCTCTTGAGACAATAGGGTCTGCATCTAGATACCTATCTGTTTGTGCAGTGTAGGCTGTGACTGAATAAGCCGTAACTGTAAATGTGATAAGTGGTATGAGTCACAGGGGGAGCAGTGGCAGACTCACTTTTTTTGCTGTTTTCAGGTCTTTGTGGCCTCACGCTGGAACTCTCGGTTCTCCTCGGCCTGCTTGATACCAATGGAACATTCTCCTCATAGAGGATGTCCTTTGGAATGCTGCCATCGTCCATCCTGCATACATGGCCAAGCCAGCGCAGGCGACGTAAGGTGATGTAAAGTGGCGTAAACTGCATTTACAATTTCAGCGAGCAAAAAGTGTTCAGCCAACAAAGACGACGTCGTGAAGTCACACACAAATGTCTGTTCAGGCCATGTTTGGAGTTTAGTAGTTAAACATGGAGGCCAAACAGGGCATGTGGTTTGTTTTGACAATTTTGGATATTGAGAGTTTATTTAGGGAAAAAACGTGGTTGCCCTTCTGCCAACGGGAAAAGAGTGTTTTGTACGCACTGTCCCCATACTACATTGACTGTGTGGGCACTTCGCATACATCATGGTCAATCCTCACCAAAAAGCAAAAATTGGTTAAAGTGAAAAATTACCCGCCCACCGTGGAGCAGAATGACCTCAATTCAGTGAGGTCAGACTGTTTCCAAGGAGTGAACGAAACTATGATGTATTACTCTAACGTTTCCACATAAATGCACCAAAATATGAACATAAAAGAATAAGCACTAGCTTCGCAAACTTGAAGCACTAACCTATTATTTTTTGGCAACAAAAAAATTTACACTGTGACGTGCACACACCAAGAGAGCAGGGATAAGTGTGAAGCGAGAGGAGGAGGGAGGTCACTGTGTCAAAAGTGAAACTGGATAAATGCATTTGTAAGCTTTCTTCGGCACATATCACATTTCTAAGCCAAGCTAAGGTAGCATGTTTATCTGTGATAAGTGTTATTACCCCACAAAAAGCCCAATACCCCCTCAATGAAGCACAGATTATTAGCTTGATGAACAATGGATCTGTAATCATTCCTTTGATTTTATCTCCTACTTCTCATCACCTTCTCAGATGAAAGCTATCGGAGGAGACTTCATGATAAGGGCTGTAAAGTTCAATAAAACTTCAGAAGCCCATTTTGATTAGGATTCCTTTTTTATCCACAATCCCAAACACAACACCTACTGTTTGACTTCTCCCTTTTAACCCTAAAGCAGAGATTTAAATGCATCTCCATGTGACACCCCATGTTTCTCTCTAATTACAGCATCCGTGTATGTGGTTCTCTGGTGATGTTAGAAGGGGTGTGGGAATCGTTCCGACTCACATGAGATTAAAAAAAAAAAGGCGGTCAGGCTACGGAAAGCAACAACTCACTTCAATGAGACCTTTAATAAAGCAATCCAGGCCGGCTGGAATTAGTGAGTGTTGGTTTAGCTGATTCACTGCAAGCCTCTGGGATTGAATGCAGAGGCCAAATTTGGCTTCATGAACTTTCAGTCAAGTGTTGCTCGTATTTATAACCTCAGCAAACGCTTCAACACACCCCAACGTCTGACTGTAGACTGATGGAAGAAATCCAGAGTGTCTGGAGGGGCCGCTCCACAGCTGTTGGGGGCACTGGATAGTTCAACACCCTAATTTGAGAGGGTCTCGTTTACCCGCTCAGGGTGGTTAAAATAAGACTAACTCAACAGTGTAGTAGTTTGAAGAGTTTATTGCGTGAAAAACCAGAATGAGTGAATGAACTAATAAAATCCCACATTTTTCAGTATTTTTAGAGCCTTTCCATTTGGGATCATGTTATTTACTCTCTAGCCTTCCCCATGAGGGGACAAGTAAATACTGTTAGCACTATCAGCTTTTAGTCATCGTTACTCTCTACCTGATTAAACATCACAGCTCAGGATTCTTTTAAACTCTCAAAGTTTCAGATAAGTGAAATATTTCTTTCAAGTGTTTTCTCACCCGCACTCTCGCCACTCGTGACTTACAGTTCCCGTCAATAAGCCGTTAGTTTATTGGGCATATTTTGTGACTGAGCTCTGTTCTGTTAACTCTGAAACATTTTCCATTGAGTCTTTTTTCCAAAAACAGAAGGGGACCTGGTGGGGGAGTTATACCGAAGGTTTGGCTGTGACCTCATAATTCACGATATGTATGGTAACACATATGGGGTGCAGAAAAAACACATATAAAGTATTTTGCTGGCTTTTAAAAAGCTGGCTATAGATTTTAAATATAGCCTGGCGCACATTCATACTTACAGATGGCACAGAATGTGATTCACTGCAGGGACGAACTTAGCAACAAGTGAGAAGAAGAACTCTTAACTACACACTTAACGTTCCATCATGACACATTTAAAGAATTTAAGTTTTAATCTTTTAAATGCACTTGTAAAAAAAAAAAAAAGAAAATAAATACTTAAAGCGAGAGTTGAGAGGGACTTTAATGGAGGAGTGAGGTCAAAACAGTTCAGAGCAGCCTAAAGTGTGAAAAAAAAAAATGAAGATAGAAGGATGTGATAGAAGGATTATCCAAAAGAAGAAGTGCTAGAATACTGGCAGAAGGATGCCGAGTTCGGAACTGACAGGGAAGTCAGGAAGTCAGTGAAGGAGGACGTTAGAGGAGACAATACAGAAGACAGGGTTAGATGGAAGTAACTGACTTGCTGTGGTGCCTCCAGCGGGGATAAGCCAAAAAGAGACAAAAAAGAGTGTAAAACGTGAGGTTTGTAGGTCAAAGCCAGTTTATCAGAGGGATCGATTTGATTCACAAGAGAAAATAAATAAAAATTTATTTGGAATACACAATAATTTTTGAAAAATGAAGTTCTTCTTCTTTTGGCATTTGCCTTTAGGGGTCACCACAGCAAGTCAGTTTCTTCCATCTAACCCTATCTCCTGCATTCTCTTCGGTCACACCAACCTCCTCTTTGGTCTTCCTCTAGGCTGCTTTACTGGTGGTTCCAAATCCAGCATCCTTCTTCCGATGTACTCTTTTCTCCTTTCCACATGGCCAAACCATCTCAGACTGACCTGAAACATAACGTTAAACCTTTTATATCTAATGAGGAGTATCACTAGGATAACGATTCCCCGATTTCACAAATTTTACAATCTAACAAGTTTGTATTTTGGTCTGACCCACTTCCACTAAGATACAGTAAATTCTTTTATGCAAGCTTTTTCAACTTTCTGTCCATCTTGATTTCATCAAGATAAATAATCCTGGTTTTCCAGTCATTCTTTATTCCTATATTTACTGGTATGCCATAGCATTACGTTAATGTGACATACTTTGTGGTACAGTGTTTAAACAGGTATGTCTATCTCTTCCTAAGTTGCAACATGGCGACAAGTAGCACATAATGAACAACTCGGTCGTGCTGAGTTGCAGTATGCTAATTCAGTACCATTTGTTAAGACATCTAAATTTTCTCATCCACTTGTTTGGTGCATTATTTCTCATTGTGTTGCAGCTTTGTGACACCGTGTCAGTTCAATGTGTGAAAACAAACACATTGGTCAGGCCCATTTTGTCCCTGATATCACACCCCATGCTATCTCAGATGAGGGTGAACTTTGACCGTTAGCAACACCCCCACTCTCTCACCACTAACACCATCCTGTAACAAAGGAACATCAGTCTTTGCATCTAGAACATTGGGTATCAAACTCTGGCCCACGGGCCAAATCAGGCCTGCAGAGGTATTATATTTGGCCCTTTAACCTTTGCTTTTTTCATATTTCATTTTCTCATTTTTTTCTCCAATTTTCTCATTATTTCTCTTGCAAACAACGAGCTGATCCTAATGTTCTTCAAGGGGTGCAGGCACCCCCGCAGTTGCCGTTAACAACTGCTCACCTTTTAAGGCTAAGAACAAACAATATGAAAGAGAAAACAAACCCACCGGAGTCATTTCTGTGCTTCAACACATCAATTTCACGGACAACCAGTGCCTTTTTCCTCCTGCTCATTTCTGTCAGGTCAGCATGATCCTTTCAGATGGACATACATATATATTTAGAAACAGATAAAATGTCTGGCTAAAAAAGGAAATTTGAGATAGACGCCACATGGAAACTTCTAGTTATGTTTCTTAGCCCTCCTGTGCTTGTGGACATACCCTCTAAAAACCAAAACTTTCCTTCTTTCTTTGTTCTGGCCACTAACTGTAGAAATGGAGTGATACACATCTCAGCGGCAGGAAATTCCACCAATGTAAAAGTCTTCCCTGGGCTTCCTGTTTCACCGTTACACGCAAACACACACCTTACACACACATTCAGCTCCTAACTGCTTTGCCTTCCTGTCTGGCCTTCAAAACATTCCCCATGTACGAGAGAGAAGGCGTGAGGCGCTGATTGCTGTGGCCAGACTGAGACATTGCATGCTGGATGACAGATTTGTCATGCAAGGGTGGAAATCCTTGGCCGGGCACAGTTACTGAGTGGACTGTCCATTGTTTGCAATACAAGCTCTTAGCAACAAGACGACTGAATCATTTGATTGCTTAAGAAAGAGAAATCATCCCAGAGGTTCCTTATGAGAGATCCCACACCCTTTTATGCAATAATTTCCTCTCATAAGCTTCATCTGGATGTGTACAGGGTTTATAGAGGAGGTCTTGTGCTTTTGGGAGGTAACAATAAACTGATAAATACATTTATTCTGTTTTACTTCCCTTTTTGACAATGAATTCCTCCCTTGTCTCACTCCCTCACGGAATTCTACATCCTGGGCTCAAGCACAACACAGCAGAAATTTTGTTTGAGGGTGCAAATACCCTTTTTTGTTGGTCATTTACCTAAACGTTGCAATTTGTAAAGAAGAGTTAATGTGCTTTTGTAGGATAATAATTCTGGATTCCCTCCTACTCTTGCTCTCCGCTTCGTCCTACTTCCCCAGGCTGCATGAACGGAGACAGAGTAATACCTTAGTGAGGGACCAAGCATGAGAAGAGCACGTCCACTAAAACAGCTCCTGCTTACGTTAGAATGTGTGAATGGCAGAGAACAAAATCCATGGCAAAAATCAACCCTGCATTTGAATAGCATCCAAATACACCACAAGAAGCTTGCAAATTTCTCAAACATGCAGAAATGAAATAGAAAACCACTTCAAGTTTTTAATGTGGGAATAGTGTTGAAACATGGTGGAAACCTTCCAAATTCAAACCCCCTTTAAACGTGATGTGTGGGTAACAAGAAGCTCCAAACTGTGTCCATTGTTTAGTTGGCTTGTTAAAACAGCCACAAAACACCTCCAAATGAGCAGTGGTGTTTTTATGTACGTACATCTGTTAATCAGTCTGAGAGAGAAGGGCAGTAAAGTAGCCGCACACAAACAGTTGAGAGCGAAAAACTCCCACCACCCCAATTCTGTAGCTAATAACACACACCAGTGTCTAAAACAGCAACTCTGACCTGCAGGTTTAGAGCATGCTCTGTGTTTGATGATGTCTGGTCTGTGTCCTGCACCAGTGATCTTGTTTGGCAAAACATACAGCATTTTTAAAAGGTGGTGTTAAATGCTTGGCATCTTTTAATGAGAGGTCATCGAGGTGGAGAGCCTGGGTTGATGGAGCGAGAGAAGATACACGACCAGGGTTAGAAGTAAATCCTCTCTGCTTCCACGCTTATAGAAATGAATCACAAAAAAATATTTGATGTCACTGTAGAAGTACAGCATGTAAATGACAACATGAGCTCTTGTGAATTTTCTTTTATTAGTGAAAAACTTTGTGCAAGAATGTGAACGATCACCAGCAACACGACATGCGTGAATAGCCAGGCTCTTTGTTTAAGGCCCGATGCTTTGGGTGTCACGTTTTATTTGGATGGCCTATTTGTCTCTCAGAGTAATGGTGTGCTCCCCCTTCAGGGTTTTGCCAGAGGGTCAGGCGTGCTGCGGGGCCGCCGCCAGGCCTTGCAGTGAAGGAATGCGGCTGTTAAAAATGTGTGTATCTGGGGGTACAGCTGGAGAGGGTAGTGAATCAGTGAGATCTCTGGAGAGCCTCAGGGAATTGTTTCACATGCAGATTCACACACATTTAAACATTCACACATCCCCTCCAATTTGCTGCGGCTGCATTCCCACACCCGTTGTCCCTGCTTAACATGTCTGACTTTTCTCACAGTAAAGGGGGGGACTAATTGGACAAAACCAAAATGCACTTAAGTCTAAATCAATAGTCATAAAAATATAAAGGGCTGCATGACATCAAAAATATATCTAATTGAATTTTTTTTCTGATAATGCTACATTGATTAGATATTTAAAATTTATTACATATTTAAAAATTCTGTTTTGCAGAAATGAAAACTAGCCACAACTTAATCCTGTAGTTTGACTTTTTTTTAAAATACAAACTAACTCCACAATATGATATTTCCACCTTGTTCAGGCTTAAAAACTCATCTCGTTATGCAGAACTGCTCTTATGCATTTTAACTTTTTACAATTTGAAAAGCACATGGCAATGTTTACTTGAAGCAGGAACTAGTTTCTAGTTAGTTAGTTGCCTGGCTTCGCCTCCTTACCCTGCTGCAACAAAGCTGATGCAAAAACTTGTAAATAAAAAATGGAGCAAAATACAAAAGAAAAATGACGTCTTATTGCATATAAGTTTTTGCATGTGTTAATATTATGATATTGTAACAATGTGCAATATTGTACAGCACTATATGGCACATTATCTTTAACTGAACACAGTTGGAGGACAATAAGAAGAAACCTGATGGAAATTCAGCCGGACGTGAGTTTTTTTCCTGGAATGGGAATAAAAGATTAAATTATCTACATAATTAATTTTTTATGAGATATAACAGATTGACTTCCTCCAGATTGACATGGTTGTAAAGCACTGCTTTGAAAGATCCACAGAGAAATTTTATCCTAAACCAGAATGACTAAAAAGAGGTATTACACACAAGGGAACGTTTTAAAGTATTAGAGTGTAATTCAAGTTAACTATCCGAGTCGTTTCTGGACCTCTGCTGACACATTATTAGCAGGTTTGAACACTTCATTGGACAAATAGAAGTAGTTTTTCACACCTTCAACGACAGAAACCAGACAGAGGAAACAAATAAATGAAGAAACAAAGGTTTCCCAAGAGGCTAAGTGTTTGCAAAGAGACAGGTGGACAATGGAGCGTTTCTCTTTGGGGGCTGGTGGTAGAGCATTAGGGGTGTAATACATTATCACTGTTTCCGGAAGACTTCGGGTTAATGTGTTGAAGTTTTCTCTTCCTTCCTGAGGCGGAGGCTGACATTTATCACTGTTTTCTCGCACTCCGCTACATCCTGCGTGAACATTAAATAAATCTTTCTAAATACTAAATAAATCTCATGGTGTTTGCAAGAATCTTGCTGTTTGTTGACAAAGAAAAGTCGATGTTAATCATGTCCATTATATATGTGTTGGGATCACGAGGAGCACGATGAATGGGTAAGGGTTAGATTTTTAATTTCTTATTCCTGCAATTAAGTTAATAACTAATTAGATATAACCACCGAGATGTGACAAAATATTTTATTTAATTTTGAAAAAAAAGAGTGGACAGTTAAGAGCCATATGGCATGCTGGAACGGGTGGAGAAAAGTATTAGGTGTGATGTGTATCTATCTTCAGATAGAAGAGTTTCAGATAAAATGAAAAGGAAAGTGTAAAAAACCGTGGTGAGACCAGCCATGCTGTTTGGTCTAGAGACAGTAGCAATTAAGAAAAGACAGGAAGCAGAGATGGAGGTAGCAGAGATGAAGATGCTGAGGATCTCTCTGGGAGTGACCCGGATAGACAGGATCAGAGGAACAGCACACGTTAGAGGTTTTGGGTTATAAAGTCAGAGAGGCCAGACTGAGATGTTTTGCACATGTGCAGAGGAGAGATAGAGAGTACATCGGCAGAAGGAAGCTGGGTTTGGAACCACCAGGAAAGAGGACTAGAGGAAGACCAAAGAGGAGGTTCATGGATACAGTGAAGGAGGACATGAAGATAGTTGGTGTGACAGAAGAGGATTCAGCAGACAGGGTTAGATGGAAGAAACTGACTTGCTGTGGCGCCCCCTGAAGGGAAATACTAAAAGAAGAAAAAGTTAAGAGCCATATGAGGTGGTTCAGTCGTTAGGGAAGGATACCCTCAGGAGACCTTGCTGGTGAGGCACCTTGCTGCTTTGGGAATTACCAGAATGGGTAATTTAGTCTAAGAATTTAGTCTAAATTCTTGGGCAGCATGACCATGCTTGATTAACAAAGCACGGTACATTTGACCAGTGTAAAGGGTCCAAATAGTGTCGATATGGCTCGTTTAGAAGAGGTGTGCTAGGGTACGGTTCACTTGGACTTGAGTTTGTTTTGCATGTAGCATGTGATCACTGTGCTGGACGTTTGATGTCACATTTTTGCTGCCCTTCAAAACCAAGCAAAAGACTTTTGACTTTACTTGAAAGCGTGTTAGGCACCGGTGTGGACTAACTAACTGTAGACATGTGCCAATAGGAGACAGTTTGAGTTAGATTACCAAAAGGCATTTATTCAAAGGATGAGATGTTTTACAATCTAAAGTGGACTCGTCTGAACGACTCCCACCGCAATCAGAAGGGAATACTACTTTCTCACATGAAAGTAAACATTGGTTTCTAATATTTTCTTAGGCAATCCACAAAGCCTGTTTAAAAAGTGAGTTGAGGGTGAGTGGTGCAGTTACACGCCACACTTGACCATTGGGAACTACTTACATTGGGTTATGTTCAATCTCTAAAAAATATTTTAGTCTCTTCTTACTTAGGTTGAAATAAAATGAAATCTATACTTTTAAGGTTTATAGTCATGGTTAAAATAAAACTATTATCACCTTCATAAATCCTCTTTTTTGGTCAATGGGTTGGTTTGATATTGGTTTTAAATTTTAGTTTCAACAATGAACTTCTTCCAAATTCAGTTTTACGCTCATTTTAGTTCAATTATAGATATAATCATCTCAGAAAAAGCAAAGTATCAAATGCAAAAAGTGGATGAATAGTTTCTGTGGTTTTGATTTAATCTAACTTTTGGTTTCAAATGACCACGATGGTGTGGAGCAAAATGTTGGAGTCAAGACTTTAAAGAACGAGCACAGAAAATAACGAAAAACATCTTTGTGGTTATGTTCACTGATTGTTCAAATTTCTTTCTTGGCCTAAACCGAGACCTGAAATTAGATGGACTGTGGCTAGTCTTTACTGGGGAGTGGTTTATTGCAAGTATTCTAGGACCGAGTACTGAGATAAAAAGTGGGATATCAGAAAGGATGGAAGTATGCTAACTATCAGCAGCGTAACTAACGTGACTAATAACATTCACACTTTATCTCGTCGCTCTGAGCCCTTCCTAGTGTATTGTGTTATTTCCTTTCCAGACTACACTTACTCTGCTTCTGAGTAACTGAGCCGTAATCACTGTGGAGCTCTCAAAAAATGTACTGTACTTAAACCGTGTCACCTTTTGTAAACATAGAATAGCCATGTCCATAGCAGTGAATCACATATGCTATTAAAAATTTAAGCTCCCTTCTGAGTTCTTTTAATCTGTACCGCTCCTCCTTATAAGTCAATGTTGATGCTAACGCTGTCCAGACCACCAAGGTGTCATGCACACTTAGAAAGCCTTTCATAGAAGCCGACAGAGGTTTATGATTGGTGCATGAGGAGCATCAGCAGCTGTGAACCAACATGCCTTTGTCATGTTGCTAATGTACAAGTCACAGCTTGGTTGCCCTGAACTGGTCTGGAGAGAGCGGGTGATAATATCACACATACATTTTCACGAGAGAGCAAAGACATGGAGACGCTGAAGTAGGAAAAAGGTCTGGCATGTGCTCTGTCTGGATAAGTCACATCTCAACAAACTGGAAAATGAAAACAAACATTCAAAGTTAAAAGAGATTATTATCTCCATTCTGCTTTGGGAACTTTCGTCTACTTAAAATGAACCCTAGTAAAAAGATCTCAATCTGGTGAACTTGACGATACAAGAAGGTACTCATCTGACCTGTATAAGCCAATAATTGGACCTACATGGTGATGAAGTAATATATCTAAGACCAAAGGCCTCATTTATTAAGGATTGCGTAGATCTTAAGCTGAGCATTTTTTTTGCTCATCACTATAGCAGTGCTTACGCCTTGAAAACTTGATATTTATCAAAACCACCGGAACTCTCTTTATGCAACGTAAACTTCAGAAATCACACCTGCAACAAATCTCAGCAATAAGCCAATTTAAGATCCCCTGCCCGCCAACCACACCTCATGGATCATGGAAACAATATGCAATTGTCGTTAATTGAGCCTGTGGCACTTGAAATCCCTAACGATCAGTGACAAGGTGTCGTCATTGAGGAATCTTAGCGACATCCCTGACAAACAAAAGAGTTTGTACGGCAGTCACCACGGCAAATATGTTATTGACATTGATTTGTCGGTGAATTAAAAATGAAATTTTCTTAACAAATAGTGGTGACAAAAACAGGCATTATGATCTCACTACATCTACTGTTTGTGTGCTTTCTATTCGTCTCTGAGCTGCTTTTAATGCTTCGTTTCACAGTTCTAAGTTTATTTCAGGTTGTGTCCACAATTGTTGTCTTATCCCCACATCTTGGGATTACGTACAGCAGCTCCTGAGTTGTCATAATGGTACACAATAGTCCATGCACTCAACCACTTAAATAGGTCGTCTTGCGTGAAAGTCGGGGTGTGCACGCTTGATTTTGATTGCTTAGCAGAGAACAAACTAACATCATGCAACGTAGTTTTGTGGCGATTAGTTCTGTGACCTCACAGTGAGAAGGTTACTGTGACAAGCTCTGTTTCACTGAAGGATCGAGACACTGGTCTTTACTGGTCTTTCTGTGTGGAGTTTGCTTGTTTTCCCTTTGTATGCAGGGATCCTCTTCAGGTTCTCAGACTTCCTCCCATATTTCAAAAACATGCATTTTGGGCAGATTAGTCATTGGAACATTTTTTTCTGGATGCAAAAAGAGAGCATAAATGTGGTTGTGTTGCCACGCAATAGACTGGTAACCTGTTTAGGGTGTACCCAGCCTCTTACATGGTACCAACCCAGAGAAGTTCTGGTGTTCCCCGGTTGGGCAAACCATACAGATAATTTATAAATGTAAACTTCAGAAACTAAATCAGTATTTTTAACTGTAAATAAAGCAACTTGACAGATTTCTTTTAGCATGCACTGTAGGTAGAAGTGTGCCATTGAATAAAAAATCTGGTTTAATCACCTTACAGGTTTGAAGTATTAGTTCAGATTTACTAATCTTGGATAGACTGCACACATTATCGATGAAATTCAAATAAATGCATGAATGTCTAAGGGGTGACTAAAAGTTTTTTCCAACTTTGGGACATACTGGAACAATTTTAGTTTAACTTCTTACGTTTTTATGACCGTCAATAATTTTTGACACTGTATCTGTTGCAGCTTGTGTAACTTCTCCCGGCCTCTGTAATCTAAGCAGCCTGTTGTCTGGTTAAAAATAGCTCAGTCCCTCATGTCTTTTATTCACTTCTGTTGAGGTTTATCCATATCTAAAGCTTTGCGTCAGGACCCAGTCACCTCTGCATAACCCACACTTGTGGTAATCAAATTTATCAGGCGGGTTTGGCACACCAGAGAAATTCCCGCTGAAATATTGGTAAAAGGTATGTTTCCAGTGTTGCAGTGGAACAATCCCAGTCTTCCTGTATTTGTCTAAAAGAATGTTGTGTTTTCATGCTGATCTTCAAAGGGAAGGGGTTGTTACACAACTTAGTTGGCACCATTTTTTTCTTGGTGTCAGCTGAAGTGTTTTGAAGCCAGATTTATTGATGTCTGTATCCGACATCATGGTAAGTGCTACATTCTTCTGACCCCGGAAAAAAAGATCCTAATCAACTTTAATCTACCTCATTGTGGGATTTATGTTGATTTTAACTTCACGTCATGTAAATGACAAATTGGTGAATGATGTGCATCCATTTAAACTTAACTTTGATCTATTCCGAATTTGCCTTTCAAAGTGATTGTGCACAAGCGCAGCTGAACAGGAGATTGTGCACACCAGCATCTCTTCAGACCACATTGGTCTTTTTACTTAGGATATTGGACTCATCATCGACATGTAAAGTTCTGCATTTGTCGCTATGACTATAAATTTAGAGTAATGCAAACAAGAGTTATGCAAAAAAACAACTTAATTTTATGTGTTTGTTAATGATTTTCTATACATCCATCATAACCAAAAAGAGGACTTCTTGCGCCATACTTATTCCAGTGTCGAATAGCATCTAAAAAAAAAACAGCCATCATGTTTGGGGTATCCTTTCGTTGTCATTTTTCTATTCAGATGCTGGTGGACAATTCCGCCAACCAAGGTATTTGTTTTGAGGCAAACAGATTACATGTCACTGTGTAAAGAAAAAGACGATTGGCTGCATCTACCGACAATCATAAAACTCATCACATGCAAACAGAGTCTTCAGAGTTGTGATAAGCTGCAACCACATGTTCATAAAGTGGTCATGGTAAATTTGGTCTTTTTTGGGGGGGGGTTATTGATCGAACGTCATAGAAAGGGCAAAACTATGGTACAAATACAATAATTATTTGTCTAATTATTAGTCCTTATAAAAGACTACGGACATGCAAAGAAGACAATAAAATGACTAAATATATAATTTTAAAAGGCAAGTCTTTCTATTATTTTACCTGCTGTGAAGAGTTTTATAGAACACCCAGATGGAAGAACACTGATCTAAGTTGTCCAATAAAGTCCAATAAAATAAACTCTGGAGATACGCAAAGTTGGCTTTACACAACCAATTAAACATTTTGTTTTTTACTAAACATACATTCCTAATTTATTCATAACATATCAAAAACTGTTTTAGTAAAAAAAAAAAAAGAAAAAAAAAAACCTTATGTTTGACTCCAACTTCTGAGTTCCTGGAGTTAACATTCTGGGTATTTTTATCAACACCATGACTCTAAATAAGATCATGAGGTATTTTTCTTCAACTCGACATATAAAACCAGCTTTTCTTGTGACTTTATGTCTTTTGCTTCATTTAGAAAAAAGACTGCTTTGTTTTCTGGACATCACATGACAACAAAGGCGAAATCTCTGATCACAAACTAAACACCGAAGCAAATATGTGGTGTGTTGTCTCAGCTGTGGACACCAGATCCTCCAGTGTAGTGTGAGAACACCAACCATGAAACTGCATCGTAATGTAGGAATAATTGATTGTGTATTTTACAAATGGTTGTAAAAGATGGTAAAACAGATAGTTAAAATCGTCAGCTCATCTACATGTGTGTTCTACTCATCAAAAACTTAGAGTACGAAGCAAAAGCTACTTAAGAGAAAAGTTGTGGCTTCATCTTCCTGTCTGCGGGCGTTCTCATGGCTCCACATGATTATAAAACCAATCATCTGTTCAAGCCCATGGGGATCTATGTTGACCCCTCTTAAGCATCCACAAGTAGCTCATAATGGGAAGTTCTGACTGCATGTTTGACTACACCAGAGCCAAGAACACTACTTCTGCATCCATAAAACAGCAAGACGAGAACACACGCAGACACAAAATTATTTTCCCTCCACCTGAACGAAATGGGCTGCTCTCTCAGGAGGATTTATGTGAAGCTAATGCGATGCTCCAGAACCGGTTTTAATTGAGTTTACAATGTTGCAGCCCACTGGTAATTCAAATAAACACAAGGATGACTCCTCTAGGTACCAAACCCCTTCAGGAAGTGACAGAACATTTCCAAATGTTGATTCATTTCTATGAATGAGATAATATTTCTCACACCGAACGGGAACAGACCACTCATGAAAAATACCTATCTGGTTTTGATTAAAGATATTAGATTGAATACTGATTCATTCTCTTCACTGACTTTCCAGAGAGGACATAAGGCTACAGGCGTCTTGTGACTCAGTTCCTTTTCTAAATGTATTTCTAAATAAGGCAGTGTGCTTCTGTTTATCAGCATACACGGTGCTCACTGTCTCCTTTCATGACCTGACACTGCAAACAAGCCAGGAAGGATAGATCACAGCCTCTGTTTTTGCTTTTCTTACACGTGACAAATATGAGAAAAGACCAAAAGAGACCATAAGAGAGGATTGTGTCCCAAATTACACAATTACCCCAGCTCATCTTTTCTCCTCCTATTTGACAAACTGTTCAACCTTTCGTAACTTCTCGTTCCTGCGTGTCCTCCAACCCAAATCCTGGCCTCTCACAGGATAAAGGTCGAACTGGATTGGAGTTAGGAGTTTGATCCAGCAGGGCAAATCAATAACATGACAAACAGCAGAAAAATGGTCGAAAACTTTGAGCAAACTGTTTTCAACTTTTTTTATACATGGTTGTCTCAAAAGGTATCACGCAAAGAATTCAACAAAAAGATGCACATGATCACACAAAAATCAGATTAACTGTGGCTGATTTTTGAACAAACTAAATAAATTTACAACATTCCTGCCTGTGAAGTCCTCTTTTATTTTGTGAGAAAAATTCTAAAAAATGGAAAGAAAAACTAAACTTCATAGAGATCTACAAGGAGAGATCTGTCACAGGATGGACAGGCGATGCATCTAACACTAATAATTAAAA
Source organism: Neostethus bicornis (assembly GCA_902685375.1). NCBI lineage: Eukaryota > Metazoa > Chordata > Actinopteri > Atheriniformes > Phallostethidae > Neostethus > Neostethus bicornis. Next base: position 4,298,947 of record LR738550.1, read on the forward strand.
ATTGGTTTATTCAACTCTGCAGCTATGTTTGGAGAAATCAAATATCTTGATGGAAATGGGCATCAACTATGGAAACAAACAAGAGGAACCAAGGATAAGACGAGGGCCACAGGAGAAGAAAGCCAGGATCAAGCAAGGGCAAAGCGGATGTATGAAGCACCGAGGCCTCTTCAGTCTTCCAACACAGACTGTTTTGAAGAATTATCTCAGTGAGAAGTTTACCTGACGCTCTGATAAGCGGGACTAATCCTATGAGTGGATGGTGAAAACTCAGATAAAACACAAGTTTAATGCTTTTGCCTCTGAAGGCGAATGATGTTTAAAAGTTTATCGCTCCCCTTCTTCACATCTTTCACCCCCCCTCTTCTTTTTCTCTTTCGTCACTCCTCTAGAGGTTCCCTCCGGAGCATTGCTCTGAAAGCCTCCCTTCTCATATGCAATGTGTCTGGTTTCTATTAGTGATTTGGCTCAGGTCTCCATGTGCATTCTGTCTAGGTACAGGAGCTCTTAAGGCAGAAATTTCCCCTTTTACAAGCCCACCCCCTTCATCCAGTCTCCCACACATACTGGGTGTAAGAAGCTGAAGTTACCCCCCACTTTACTACCACTGTAATAAGGAAGCATGAACAACCCGGAACATTTGAGTCTCCCTGTGAAGCGTGTGCGTTAGCATGTATGTTTCCATGAGTAAGAGGTGTGGGTCAGACTCCCAGAGGAGCTGCCGTCATGGGTGCGGTCAGCTTTTTTTTTTATTTAACAAATCCACCTCAGCTCATCAGGATGTAGCAGCAAGCCATGAGGAGCTGCTCTTAGACTAAATAGTTTGTTGTCTCTGTAATGCATTTGTGTGAACAATGGTGATGAACGTCTGTGAGGAAGAACTGATCAAAGAATTATTGGATAAACACTAGGATTAGTGGTTAATAAAGGAGTGTATGACGAGTTCCGGAATAAATATGTGGATCAGAGAGAAACTCTGCATGATGTTAAACCATTTTAAATGTCAGGCGTTCTTTAGATGACCAGAAACATGTGATGATTACAATAGAAGATGCTTAGTAAACTGAGGTGGAGTAATAAACTTAGGTGATGAGTCCACTGGAAGGGCAGCCCATATTCCCTGTTCGGGCTGAGCCCGACCGGGCCCAATGGGTAAAAGCCTGGCCACCAAGCACTCGCTCTCGTGCCCCACTCACGGACCTGGCTCCAAGGGGGGGCCCCCGGTGACCCACGTTCGGGCAAGGGCAACTTGCACATGCTTGATTTCTTCATAGGGGTCTCATAGCTGGCAGGGGAACGACTCGGGATCCCTTCGGGTGAGCTGGAAGATGCAGCTGGGATGAGAGAAGCCTGGGCTTCCCGTCTGAGGCTGTTGGCCCCACGATCCAGCCCCGGATAAGCGGAAGACGACAGAACAGAAACATAGTACAATATGTTAACCCAGAAATGTGATATTTGCTGGAAAAAACTTCTCCCTCTACTCACTATGTCCCCCAGGGTGCATGTACAGTACATGTACAAAATAAACCTGGTTTGAGACTGCAAATACAGCAAATAGAATCAAGATATCGAAACAAGCACATGTTCTTTTATACTCTTGATTTGGTGCATTTAAATTTAATATCCCTCCCTTTAGAACAACGCTGGACTCATTTACACCGCAAACCACTTCCTGCTTACGTAGGAATGTGGGCATGGCGGAAAACCAAATCTGTCGTCAAGAACACCCGAGTGTTTGAGTACTTTCCGAATACTGGACGGAAGAGATCGCAAATGACTCTAAAATAGAAAAGAACAAGGTCAGCTAAGTTTTAAAGGTTGAAACATGGTCGAAACCGGGAATCTCTCAATTAGGACACACCTTGTAGAAACCGCCTAAAGGTATTCCTGTATCTTTTGGCGGTTCAAGAATACCATGTTGGTATAAGGTTTCTTGTACCAAGATGTCCTCAATTCTAGTTAAACGTGTCCTTTAAGAAACCCTAAAATCCTTTTTATTATCCTAATCCATGCAGATGATGTTTGTGTGATGGAATACAATGAGGTTTTGGAAAAAGCCTGAGATAGTAGCTGTTTGTCTCAGCTGAGAGGCCTCTCCGGTGATGACACAGCTATGGAAACGGCTCCAGCTCTCCTCCTTTTCTGATGAGTTACTTCCAGAAGGATGATGTCAGCTGTTGCAACATTTTGAATAATGACCTCTCACACTCAAGTTAAGAAGTTACAAACCATGTGTGTTAAACTTTCTGGGAGACTCTGGACATTTGTTAAAGATGTGTTATGTTCAAGGTTAATAAATCCTTTTAATCTAAAGCGGTGCTGGAAGGCCGCAGGAGCCTCTGATGATGTAACTGTTTCAATTACTAACAAGTCAGTGTTCTGAAGCTCCAGACAGATGGTCAGAGCAGAGATTTTTCAGGCAGCTTACAGTCCAGACTGCATCCAGGTGTTTGGATGATCCATGACCCAGAGGCAGTCGGGAAGGGAGGGCAGAGGACAAAATTCCACAGGACCCCTCTAGCTTCTCTGACTCATTGTGCCAAGTTTAAATATCTCCCAAAATACTTCCTGATGAAAGATTTGAAGTTATATCAAGAACTTCACAAAGACCAACACGGAAATCCATTTTTTTCTGAAATGATTGACAAACATTAATTTCCTCACACAGCATCACAGAGACGTTCTTTTTGGCAGGTTGTGTCAACGGGCGCACCAGAACAACTAACCAATTGTTCCTTAATTCAGGGATTTGAAAGATTTTGCCACAATGTGACTGATCAAAGAGAGATTGTCTTGCTTTGCTGATGTTCACCACAAAAAAAGTTGTGTAGAGTTCTGACTCTCCAGCCAGTGACTCCACTCATACTCATGTTTACTGTCTGAAAGTTGGACCTAAAAGTTGTCTGGAGTGTACAGTATGTGAGTGACTTGAACAAAGAAAAGGTCTCTCACCCCTTAACCTCAGAAATGAAGATATTACGCTTACTACAGTGTGAAGTTCCCTCACTAGATTCCCGAACCACCCCGTCTGGCTTCTCTCGACCTGGAGGAGGAGCGACTTGACATCAAGCTCCTCCCGGATGGCAGAACTTCTCGGCCGTTCTCTGAGTGAAAGCCCAGTCACCCTGCGAAGGAAGCTCAATTCGGCCGCTTGTATCCGCGATCTCATTCTTTCTGTGAAACGACATCACTCATTATAAATTATACTAATAAATCACCTGAGGAGCATGTTAACTGGTCAAACGAAAAAGTTTATTAACATGTGTTTCATTTTGGTTTAGAGAGCGAAACATGTCGCCTACTAAAAACCATCAATGCTTTTAATATGATTTCATAAAAACAAGTCATAAAGCAGTCGGGTGTGGTTTTTTAAAGTTTCTTTCTATGGCAGTAATCACTTTTTTTAATTGCCTCAGACTTTTATCTGTACTTTTTTTTTTTTTAGTTAAAGAAAAACTGTCTAAATAGAATAAGTCCAGTCATGAGGATGTTGAACGTCTCGGGTAACAGTCACACTTTTCTACAAGAGTCACATTTAATATTAAAAGCTCACAAATAAAAGACTGTTGTATTGATAGAAAGTTATTCACTAAAGAAAAAAATGTTTTTGAGAGCAGCTGAACTTCTTGTTTTCAGACAGATTAACTCAGAAGATAAGCTGTTAATTATTGAGCTTTAGAAGTGCAAGAGAACATATTTTGTCAACAGATGAGTTGCCAGTCCTCCAGTCTGTGTGTGTTGTCAAACCATTGGCTAATCAAGGAATTTAAAGAACCAAGTGGAACCTACACCATCTCAGCATGAAAAAAAGAAGACCATCATTAGCACAGCAGGGCGTCATTCCATTCTTTTTCCAGTTGTTTAGCCACACCCTATTTTAGGGTTGCTTCAATCTCACACTTTCCCATATTTGAGCCTTTTTTGTAATCATCTCATGTACTTGTCATTCTTCTTGGTTTAAATCTAACCCGATGCAACAAGGTCCACTCTTATGGAAATGTAGAAAAACAGGAGAAGAAAAGAAGGTAAATCTGAAGAAAACGAATGAGGAGCAGCTGTTCAAACCCAACAAAGTATTTCTGACTCATTGCCTTGTACCCCCTAATCACCAGTCACAGGAAGAAGAAAAAAAAAACAAGGGTAAAACACAGACGTTCAGGTGACTCTACAAAGAGTGCGTTGATCCACCTGCCAGCTGCTGGTCGGGGGGTCTGGCAGCTTGAGGTGGGGAATAAGGGTGGGGAGGGCAGGCTGTGATTAGTGAGAGGCTGAGAGGTGACCTCCCGTCCCCGGGTGACTGGTCACACTCTGCAGGAGTCTAATGAGGGGGCTTGAAGGCACAGAAAGGCCCATGGAGGTCAGAGGTTGAAGTCAGAGAGAAACTACAGGAGCTTCTAATCTGGTGACAAACGTGCACACATGTGGTTTAGTCAAAGTGCCTTTTAAGAAATCAATTTACTGTAAATACAGAGTAAAGCAGATAACAGGGATTAGTTCTGCTCCCACAACAAGATTTTATGAATTCCAAATGAAAGAAAAATCTTCTTTTTAATTCCTCAACTGACCAAAAATGTACCAAAAAAAACTTCATCTGGAAACAAAACATAAATTAATCCTCTCATCAAACCAAAACAGTTAAAATGACAGGGAGATAGAAAAATAATTTTAAAGTGAAGAAAAAGCAAGTTGATGATGAAACGTCTGTCTTGTCGTTCTTGTCATTAGGGCTGGGCATGTGGCCTAAAAAGTAAAATCTAACTTTTTTAACCACAAAATCTGATTTCCGATTTTAATCCATTTTTTTCTGTTCTATTAAAAAAACAAATAAAAGATGATATTTACACATTTACACTCTGCTAATTTTTCTTATCTACTTTAACCATAAATATTCTGTTGGCTTCAGACTAGCATGAAGTTGCTAGCAAATAATATTAGCCTTTTATATGTTGCGAGGTCAGACTGTTCCCCCAGTATGAAAGAAACAATCCAGTTATTTTACAAAATACAGGTACAATATAAAACTCTATTGTACTCAAATTTGTAGATTGTTGTTAATAGAGACTGCGTAGCTTAATCTTCTTTTTCTTCTTTCAGCATTTCCCTTCAGGGGTCTCCACAGCAAGTCAGTTTCTTCCATCTAATCCTATCTGTTGCATCGTCTTCAGTCACACCAACTATCTTCATGTCTTCCTTCACTGTATCCATGAACCTCCTCTTTGGTCTTCCTCTAGTCCTCTTTCCTGGTGGTTCCAAACCCAGCATCCTTCTTACTATGTACTCTATCTCTCTCCTCTGCGAATCTAGGACATTTCAGCCTCGGAGATTTCAGCCACAGACATTTGAGCCAAAAAACTATTTTATGTAGAAAATTGTGATATTTTATGTAAAACATTGTGATATTTTATGTAAAACATTGTGATCTTTTATGTAAAACATTGTGATCTTTTAAAAAATTGTGATATTTTATGTTTATGTAGAAAATTGTGATATTTTATGTAAAAATTTCATCGTAAATAAACAGTTGCACTACAGAAAACAATTGCTTTTAGTCATTTTTATCCTATGGCTCAAATAGCCTAGTCACCGTGGCTCAAATATCCTAGTTTGCCATTTTTTTTTTTGGCTCAAATGTTCGTGGCTGAAATCTCCGTGGCTGAAAAGACCGTTCACCCTCCTCTGCACATGTCCAAACCACCTCTGTCTGGCCTCTCTGACTTTATCTCCAAAACCTCTAACATGTGCTGTTCTTCTGATCCTGTCCATCCTGGTCACTTCCAGAGAGATCCTCAGCATCTTCATCTCTGCTACCTCCATCTCTGTTTCCTGTCTTTTCCTCAGTGCCACTGTCTCTAGACCAATCAGCATGGCCAGTCTCACCACGGTTTTGTACACGTTCCTTTTCATTTTAGCTGATACTCTTCTATCACACATCACACCTGATACTTTTCTCCCCCCATTCCTGCATGCCTGCGCATGCTTCTTCACCTCTTTTCCACACTCTCCATTGCTCTGGACTGTTGACTGAACCTAAGACTGCGTAGCTAAAACTCCATTGAAAATAATCCAATATAGTGCAGCTCAGTGAGTGATGTCTGCATTTTCACCTCGTTCCATTCTGACTGGAGCTGAATTTTTTGAGGTTTTCATGGTTTCTGTTGCTGTTCATAACTCTTTCTAGCACAAAAAACATGCATGTAACAAGACTTTCTGCTCTTAGTGGCTGGTAGGAGTACACATGCAGTTGTTTGTCTCTGTGATGAATTGGTGACTTGTCAAGGACGCACCCCGCTAAATGTTGGAACCAGGCAGCCACAGGAAGCGAATGAGTTCGATTATGTTCTTACATAAATATTTCACACACCATCCCATCATTTAGAAAAACTAGAAAGTTGTTTATGTTGGCTCCCACGATTTAAAGACAGAGTTCACTGTAGAGAGCTTTCTTTCATTTCGTTTCTCACAGAGAAAAAAAAAAACTGACATGTCCAGAGGAGGACTACAAAAATAAAAGAGCAGAAAACCCAGTAGTTAGACATGAACATCATGGGGTTAGGTCGATGAGATGGAGCATTTTGTCATTTCATTACACTAAATAGAAGTGGAGAACACCAAGTTAAGGGTGATTCACCTCTATGGAAACTCTGCCCCACCAACGCCCCACCCAAGATGGTCTGCAGCTGGAAAACCTACTGGAATTTTTAACACAGAGGTGACTGTTTAGTTTCAGCATACAAGCAACTAATAAAATTTACAAATTAAAAAGATTCACTGCCAATTTTTGACACGTAATTATAGTAGGTTCCAAATGCATCGACTGTATTTGAGTGGTTTTATTTAATTAAGAATAATTGTTCAATGTAAACATGTCATAGCTGTTGTTGTGCTTTTAAAAGTTTCAGATAAACAAGCCTTATTTGTCAGACTGACATGTTTAGTTTCAAATAGAAAGCCTGTCTCTAAGAGGATTTATTCAAAAGGCAAGAAGAACTTTTCTTCACTTTTAATGTTGCGTAGTTGTGTTGAGCAACTCTGATTAAAACCCACAATCTGACAACCTTAAATCTTTTTAATGTTTCAAAAATATGTATGAAATATTAAACTATTTCCTCAAGGTTTTTCTTTTCTAAGCGGAGGGGGAGCATGTTACTGAGAGATGGAGTAAAAGTACAGGTTGTTGCTTTAGTTACAGTAAACAAGTTGATAGAATAACTATAATACCAATCACAGTGATCAGCATAATCGACACGCCTAATCCAACAAAAAAAAAAGCACCTGTAGAAGGAAATAAAATGAACTTCAAACTAATCTCACAATGAAAGGTCTACAAATTATAGCAAATAATCCCAAGACTATTAGTACCACTAATTTAAATACCAACTGAACTGACCCTTAACGCCACATTTAACTTTACAGAACATATTGGGACTGTGTGGAAATGATCAAGTATCAACCATGGAAGCCCAAATATCCCCAATAAATCAGAATGTTGGACTAATTACATTTTATGCCTTCAAAGTCACAACAGTTGTTTTCAGCATTCTGACTGGAACTTAAAAGGGACTAAAAAGGGTATAGGGTTGTGGGAAACTGCACCAGAGGGTGAAATGAGCCAAATTGGGATGAATTCATTAACCATCAGGCTTTACTCCAGTTCATGTTACTACAGTAAAGAATTTACAGCCAGTTTGAAGTCATCCCCCTTCAGAGGTCTCACTCTCACTTCCCTGGAGGTTTCATCTCACGTTTTAGGTTTCTATAGAAATATTTTATCATCTCCCAGGATGCTGCCTGACATGGGAGTGGAGTAAATCTGCGGCGAGATCACAGGAGTGTTCTCTGCTGGTTTTCAGGAATGTCTAATCTGTCTCTGAGCCGCTAAAACTCACACAGATGAAGATCCCCAGTTATCAGATTTCTTTATGATTTCCTGAGGAGGCATGCTGGGAAAGCCTTGTAGTGTTGAAGCAGAACATCTCTCAGGCAGATTAAAGTTTAAGTCACCAAGTAAAGGAGGAGATCTAATGTATACAGAGAAGATCTGGGGCCACTTCTTAAAGACTTGTGCAGATCTTAAGCTGAGCAAGTGTTTTTGCTCAACTTATGCTACTTCCTAACTCAAGCTTGGGCTTAATAAAAAAACTCTCTAAGTCCGTGTATGCAACATGAGCTTTATAGATCACACCTGTGACGAATCTCAACATCCCACTATTACCACACCTCTAGAACTTCAAATGTAGATCATGCAAATAATGTGATGCACAAATGAAATTACGCTGCCTCTCATGCAAAATGATCAGGCATTGCCATTGCACCGTTGTGGTAGCATATACAAAAAATAGTAGGCGCTTGGGATTGCTCAATTTGCGTGGAAGTTTGCATACTCAAGGACTTTGACATACCATACATATAAACGTCTTAGATTTTCTTCAAAATGAGCAGTGCGCCCTTTCGTGCGGTGCGCCTTGTGTGTGAGGCGAGGCGGACCTGAAAGAAAAGACATGAGAACGTTAAAGAGTGAAGTGTGGGCGTGGATTGTGTATAAAAAGCTATGTGCTGTAGGCACAACATTGCTGTTTAAACCCTGAAAATGGCAAAGAGACACGCTTATGACGCTCAGTTTAAGCTGAAGGCAATCAGCTACGCAGAGGAACATGGGAATCGAGCCGCCGCGAAAAATTTCAGCATTAACGAGTCAATGGTTCGTAAGTGCAGTACAGACAGTGACTTTGACAGCGAGGAGCGAAGTGGACCTGCTCTGTTGGATTTTGCGCATCTGTTTGATTCCAAAACAGAGGATGAGGACTTTGACGGATTTGAATAAAGACTATTACCGGTAATGTGCTTGTTTAGTATCGTTACTACTTAAATAAAGCACAACCAAACTCAGTTTTGCTCCCGATCTATTTTTTAATACGCACATTTGCATGCTTGCGTGTGTGTTGTTGTAAGGCGGTGTGTGACTGAGACTGCGCCTTTTCGTACGATGCGCCTAATGGTCATGAAATTACGGTAATTTATGAACGATGCCCCCAAACTTCATCAGTGTGTATGTGCACACAAAGTCACACTGTTTCCTGTTTGCTATGCCCCCTGATCGCTATTATCTGTGCTGCTTCAGGATCATCACATCTTCTTCACAATAAATGCTGGTCATTTGTAGAAGGTCTTAATTTTTTTTCTTTGTGAAATGTTCATTGTCTGATGATGAAAGATCACAGCAAAAATGTTGTGATGCCCAATATTACAACTATTAGAGATTATTGGTACAGCTTAGCAGCCAACTGCTCCTACAATCTTGTTTTTTTTCTATCCACTTCCCTCTTCTATACATTTTTTTCTCCACTCTGTTATCTCTGCCAGGTTCAACACATCTCACCTCGTGAGATGGGTTTTCTCTCCCTAAAAAAAGGGAGACAATAAAACAAATCAACACAGGAGCTACAGTGAAGCCATGTGCTAAATTAGTCGAATCAATCTGTCATCTGTTTGCGATTGGTTGCACATGCAACTTTTATATCACCTCAGAGGCAGAAAAGTGATATTTAAAAAGCCAAACAGTCTCTCATTACTTTATTTTGTCCACATTACAGAGACATTGGTTCAGTCAGCGGGGAATCCTCTTCCTACTTAAACCAGAACCTCAAGTTATGAATCATCTGAGATCTGAAGTCATCCCTGATGCAGGATTAATTTTAGAAGTAGTCCATCAGCACCGCCACAAGCCTCTCTATCATATCCATCACCTGTCCGACACACTGTGCTTGTGTTCCCAGCAGAAACCTGAGAATAAACCCTGGTTCCCGACATGTACGAGCAGCAGTGAAACAGAAGGTAGAAAATAGCACCATGACCCATTTCTTCCACTGTTTGATGATAAAATTAGATTCTTGACATCATTTAAACTTCTAAGCATCTAAAGCAACAAAAGTTATTAACCCAACTACAGGAAATTCAAAAGAATATGTTTTTGATCAGTCTGACCAAAGAAAAACTATATTTTAACTCAAGTTAAAACTACTTTCTTTTTGTGGCCGTTGAATCTGTCCCACCAAACTTGAATACGTTTTGAACATAAAAACATTTTTCCTTCTGTTCTAGTGTTTTCCAATAAATGGCTCAATGAATATCTTTGATAGCAGCGCACTTCTAGATCGAACTACTTCGTTTTTCTGTCCCCCTCGGTGTTCAAGTGAAATTTACAATTGTAATTTTTTTTTTTCGCCCCAATCAGACAGCCCATTTTTGCCCTTGTACTCTCCATTCAAATCAATTCAATCTTTGGGGGTTTTTTTATTCATAGATCCTAATGTTACAAGAAAGTTGTTTTAAAAAGCAGATGGTTTTCATCCAGATGCCAAGTTAAACATTTATTCATCTTCTGAACCGCTTATTCCTTAAAGGGGCTGTGTGTAGTGCCGAAACCAATCTCGATTGATTTCAGACTCGAGAAGCAGGATACACCCTGAACAGGTCACCAGTCTGTTGCAGGGCCACAGACACACACAACCATCCACACACACTAATTCCTAGGGGCTATTTCATAATGGTCAATTAACCTAACATGCATGTTTTTGGAGGCTGGGAGGAAACCAAAGTACCCAGAGGAAACCCATGTATATATGGGGAGAACATGGAAACTCCACACAGAAAGACTAGTGTTCCAAGCCTCGTCCCCACTCTGGCACTTGAACCTCAGACCCTCTTGCTGTGAGACCACAGCGTTAACCGCTGCACCAGCGTGCAGCCCCCAAGCTGAACTTATTTATGAGTAAAGTAGATTAAAATTTTAGTTTTCTATGTTCTTTGTGTCTCTCTTTAAGTGGTTTACCAAAACACACCATGCATCTGGTCCTGGTCTGGTTTTATGTAGAATTTCTTGAACCCATCATCGGTCCACAAGTGGAAATGTTTGACGCTCCATGCTTTAGTTTCCAGTCTAACAATGCTTTTATTTTAGTTCTTTTAAAGAGTTAGTCCTTGGGGACAGAAAATAAACGTGGATTCATTTTTTTGGCTCATCAATAAAAGCCACTGTTAAAATTCTCCTTCTGAGTCATCTGGCCAGAGACCGGGTGCTTTTTTATTTTTAGTTTCCACTCCATTCTACAAGCAGCCGAAGCTGCCAAACCTCCTCAGGTTTAGTTATTGAGCAGATGTTATCTTGTAAACTGAAATGTCATGCCCTCTGGTCCTGGAGAATACCCTCTACTTCTCTTTTCTCCACTATTCTCCTTTTCATTTAGTTACAAATGAATGAATGAGTTGGTATAGTGTGATTCATATGTTCTCACTCTTACTCCAATCTGTGAGAGTGAGGTCTGTTCCAGACTCCTGATGGATCACCTGTGTTACTGTCCTGGGTTTTGCCAGACCGAGGAGGTCTTCCTACTTGATGGATCCACATCTAGCTTGGCTGACTCCTGGCTTTGCTGTCCTGCAGCCCTCGATTTATCACTACCTCCTCTTGCCTACTGTTGGGGGCAAATTTCTATAAGATCACAGTGGTAGGTACATACCTGTCCGATGTGGGAGTGTCTCCATGATCAAAGGTGTCCAACGCAGTCCTCACATTTCTGTTTTAGCAAACCTGGCTTAAACTGAATTGATCCAACAACTAATGAACTTCTTCATGATTACCCAGTAAACGGAGTCATGTCTGTTAAAAAAAAACATTGAAAGTTTGAAGGAATGTGGTCGTTGAGGACCGGCGCTAGACACTACTATCCATTTGGTATACTAGTTATTGGAACACAGAGAGAAAGAGAATGAGGCACAGGTGGATCACATAAAGGCTGCTACTGATGAGGAACAGGTGGATTAAATGACACGGCGGAAAATAATGACAACCCAAAAAATTCTACTGCAACCTGGCGACCTGATCAGGGTGTATCCCGCCTCTTGCCCGTCACTAACTGGGATAAATAGTTCAGAAGGTAACAAACTTTACTCTCTTTTACATAATTTCCAATAAATCATGATGATTAGTTACCTACATGTTGTCTAGAACTGTAAGTTAGGGCATGTTGTGACTTTGACCAAGCCTAAAAAACTAATCAGTACAGATTAAACAAGAAGTAGATTCAAGCAATCAAAGCATCAAACAACAAGAGATGAGAGACCATGGCTCAGTGGTAGAGCATTCGCCTGTGGATCGGAAGTTTGTGGGTTCGATTCCCACTGAGTTCACATCTAGGGACGTGAAGAGTCCTTGGAGAAGACACCTAACCCTCCTCCCCTGTTTCTCCCAGCATTGGTGTTGTCGTGGCAGCCTTGACCACTGGTGGCATGACCCTGAATATCTAATCAGTTCATCTATAGTTGGTACTACCTATGGACTGTTTCATTAAAATCACCTTTGTTATGTCTTTGATCGGAGTGTATGTCAGAGTGAGACGTCTGTCTCTTCTAAAGATCTTTTATAATTTCTTAAACTAACAGCAGAGTGAGAGGTCTCGAAAATAGTAGATCTTGGATGAGTCTGAAATTGAAAAGACGGAATTAGACTGCGCTCAAAACTTGTTAAAAACCTGGGATAACTTTAGTCTTTGTAAGTATTTTTTGTGTTTATGTGCTTTGTTTGCATGCTTAAGATTGTATTTCATTTGATAGCGTGTGAATCGCGTCTTATGTAGTAAGCCACTTAGGATGTGGGCGCGCATGTTTCAAGCTAAGCTAACGTGCGCATGTTTTAAGCTAAGCTAACGTGTGTTTGATCATGGAGACTCAGCGTTTTGTACAGCTTATAATGCACTTCTTTTGTTTGTTTTGTTTCAGTTACTATTACCACGTACATATATATACGTACATATATGTATAATCCTGTGAAGAAAGAGTCTACATAAACAAGAAAAGCAAGCCTTGTGTGGGAGTCTCTTTTTTCATTGGAAGAGTTAGCTGGCTGTCTAGCTGCACACAGTCACGTGTCGTGAGGACAGCACAGTAAAAAGACTTAAATAGAAGAAAAAAGACTTCTATACGGCGGGTTAAACAACACTGAGCTACACAGTCAACATGAGTCTACGCTCAGGTAAGAGTTACTTGAGAGATTATGAATCACAGTTCGAGCCAGAGGCAAACTCAGAGCAGCAAGCTGATGACCAGGCTGCCACCAATCACCCGGTTCCTGCAGACCAGCTGTCGCCTGAGAGGCAGCCGTCAGAGAGGCCGCAGCATTCACCTCCACACAGCGTCAGGTCCAGAGCCACCAGCAGACGGTCGCACACCACAGCAGCTTCAAGTGTGTCAGCCACAAAAGCATACGCCAAAGCCCAAGCAGCAAAGGCCCAGCTCCGTTTCGCAGAAAAAGAAGCTAGTCTGATGAGACAAAAAGCAGATTTGGAAGCAGATTCGGCGAGACAAAAAGCAGATTTGGAAGCAGACTCGATGAGACAAGAAGCAGACTCGATGAGACAAAAAGCAGATTCGATGAGACAAAAAGCAGATTTGGAAGCAGATTCGGCGAGACAAAAGGCAGATTTGGAGGCCAGTCTCCATGTTTTGAAGTGTGAAAAGGAGATAGCAGCAGCTGAGGCAGAAGCTGCAGCCTATGAAGAATTAGAAAGTCAGAGCGGGGAGTCAGACCCAGAACTTCCTATTACAGGTGAGACGTTAAATGCAGTACAACGCACAAGTGATTATGTGGAACAACAATGTAAGCTAAAGGCGCTACCTAGCGCTACACATGATAGCACAAATTTTCAAATGCCAAGTCGATCAATAATAACAAAAGAAACTCATGTCCAGTCCCCAATGAAAAACGATGTTAAACATGAGTACATACCAGAAGCTGTTCCAACCAGCACATTCTCACTCAAACCCCAAGCTCACACCTTTTTGCCTACAAGTCACAACCAAATAGAGCAAAACAGCGTACAAGATTTTGCAAAATATCTCATCCGCAAAGAAATAGTTAGCACTGGCTTACTCCAATATGATGACAGACCCGAAAACTATTGGGCATGGAAAGTCTCATTCACGAGTGTTACTAAAGACTTGAATCTGTCCCCTAGAGAAGAGCTAGACTTGCTTACAAAATGGTTAGGGCCAAAATCTTCAGAGCAAGCAAAAAGGCTTCGCGCAGTACACACCCTCAATCCCACTGCAGGTGTAAAAGTGGTATGGGAGCGTCTAGAGGAATGTTATGGCTCCTCAGAAGTCATTGAGGATGCACTGTTAAAAAAGTTGGAGGAGTTTCCAAGGCTGACAAACAAAGAGAGTGGCAAATTAAGGGAGCTGGGTGACATCTTGTTGGAGTTGCAGTGTGCTAAGTCTGATGGTACACTGCCAGGTCTTGCATATCTAGACACGGCTCGAGGGGTTAGACAAATAGTTGAAAAACTCCCCTTTAACATGCAGGAGAGGTGGACCACTGTAGGTACAAAGTATAAAGAAGTCAATAGAGTGTCATTTCCACCTTTTTCTGTCTTTGTGCAATTTGTACAGCAACAAGCAAAAATGAAAAATGACCCAAGTTTTTCCCCATCCAGCTGCAGCAACCAAGTTACCACACGCAATGAAAAGTCCATTCCATATAATCGGAAAGCTACTGTTGCAGTACACAGAACGGAAATTGAGGAAAGAAAACAAGGGAGTTTTGAACAGAAGAAAATCGAAGAACCAGATCGTCTGTGTCCAATTCATAAGAAGCCACACCCTCTGAAAAAATGCAAGTTATTCAGAGACAAATCAATTGAGGAACGACAGGCTTTTCTGAGAGAGCATCGTATATGCTACAGGTGTTGTGGGTCTGTGCAACATATAGCCAAAGATTGTAAAGTAGCAGTAAAGTGTGTTGAGTGTGACAGTCCAAAACACTTGTCAGCACTCCATCCGGGTCCCACACCTGTCCCAAAAGATGACACCTCAAAGAATGTAGATGCTAAGGAGGACTCAGAAGACCATCCTGCAGTAGTCTCCAAGTGCACAGAGGTATGTGGACGCTCATGTTCAAAGATCTGTTTGGTGAAAGCATATCCAGAAGGTCAAAAGGACAGAGCTATAAAAATGTATGCAGTGATTGACGAACAGAGCAATAGGTCCCTGGCTAGGACGGACTTTTTCAACCTGTTTGGAATAAAAAGTGCACCTGAGCCATACACGCTGAAAACATGCTTAGGAAAAGCTGAAACTGCAGGTAGGAGAGCAGAACATTTTGTAGTAGAGTCCATGGATGGAAAAACAAATGTCAAACTGCCTCCTTTAATCGAGTGTGATTCAGTGCCGGACGAAAGATCTGAAATTCCTTCACCTGAGATTGCTAAGCACCATCCACACCTTCTCCCTATTGCAAGCAAAATCCAACCGGTCGATCATCATGCTCCTATTCTCCTTTTGCTGGGAAGGGACCTCCTCAGCATTCATAAAGTAAGAGAACAGATCAATGGACCAAATAACGCACCATACGCCCAAAGGTTAGACTTAGGGTGGGTTGTGATAGGGGAAGTGTGCTTGGGCAAAACTCACAACACAACAGAAGTCAACGTGTACAGAACACACATGCTAGACAACGGACGGACTACTCATTTTGAACCATGTCCAAACGTCTTTACAGTGAAAGAGGACTATGTCAAGCAGCCCCAGCAAAGCACACCTTTAATCTCAAATAGTGTGGACATTAAAGGCAACACACACAAGCTAGGTCAGTCTGTGTTTGAACGTACAGAGTCAGATGACAAGGTGGCACTGTCTATAGATGACAAAAACTTTCTAACAATAATGGACAAGGCGGTCCAACAAAACAAAGAAAACACCTGGGTCGCTCCATTGCCCTTTCGCTCTCCAAGGAGGAGACTCCCAAGCAACAGAGTTCAAGCCTCAAAACGTCTATACTCACTCAAAAAGACGTTAGAAAAGAAACCAAAAATGAAAGATCACTACATCCGATTTATGCAGAAAATGTTGGATAACGATCAAGCTGAACTCGCTCCACCTCTGCCCGAAGGTAAAGAACACTGGTATCTGCCAACGTTTGGTGTATACCACCCGCAAAAGCCAGATCAAATACGTGTTGTTTTTGATTCTAGTGCAGAGTGTGAAGGAACATCCCTGAACCAAGTACTACTCAGTGGACCTGATCTGAATAATTCTCTGTTAGGAGTGCTGTTACGGTTCAGAAAAGAGCCAATAGCCCTGACAGCTGATGTTCAACAAATGTTTTATTGTTTTGAGGTGTGTGAAGATCACAGAGACTATCTGCGCTATCTCTGGTTTGAGGACAATGACGTCACAAAAAATGTGGTCGAATATCGGATGAAAGTGCATGTTTTTGGGAATAGCCCATCACCCGCTGTTGCCATTTACTGCATGCGGCGGGCAGCAAGCGAAGGTGAGCTGGAACATGGCTCAGATGCCAGACGGTTTGTTGAAAGACAATTTTATGTAGATGACGGGCTCACTTCAGTCGCCACACCTGAACAAGCAGTTGACCTGTTAACGAGAACACAAAACATGTTAGCAGAGTCCAATTTGCGACTACACAAAGTTGCCTCCAACTGCAGCCTCGTTATGGAAGCATTCCCTGCAGACGATCTAGCAAAGGACTTGAAAGAATTAGATCTTGGTGTAGATCCACTTCCTGTTCAAAGGAGCTTAGGACTATGTTGGAACCTGCAAACTGACAGCTTTACTTACCTTGTATCCAATGAGACAAAACCATTCACACGTAGGGGAGTACTGTCAACTGTCAATAGCTTGTATGATCCGTTGGGTTTTGCAGCTCCTATAATCGTGCAAGGCAAAGCGCTACTCAGAGAACTTTCAACTGAGGAGAGCGACTGGGACGCACCTCTTTCCCCAGAAAAAGAGGACGCATGGATCTCATGGAGAAACTCACTGAAAACTCTAGAAGATCTCCAAATCAAAAGGTGTTACAGTTCAGGTTCTTTAGGTGAAATGAAAACTAATGAACTCTGTATTTTCTCAGATGCGTCTACTGTAGCTATAGGTGCGGTAGCTTACCTGCGCTCTTTAGACACTCAAGGCAAGTATCACGTAGGTTTTGTGATGGGGAAGTCAAAACTAGCACCCCGACCTGCACACACCGTACCACGGTTAGAACTTTGTGCTGCCGTGCTGGCAGTAGAAATGTATGACTTAATCAAAGACGAGTTAGACCTCAAAATTGACAGTGTCAAGTTTTTCACTGACAGTCGCATTGTGTTAGGTTACATACACAACTCCTCAAAAAGATTCTACATGTATGTAGCTAACCGCGTCACACGAATCAGGTCATCCACTCAACCTGACCAGTGGCATTACGTTTCAACAGATGTGAATCCAGCTGACCTAGCAACTAGATTTATTCCAGCCGTTGAACTCAAAAACAGTAATTGGGTTACAGGCCCAAGCTTTCTGTGTTCAGAAAAACTCAATGAATCTCAAAAAGACTATTCATTCTCACTGGTAGAGCCTGAGAATGACAAAGAAATACGAGCTCATGTAAAAACACTTGCAACTACCGTCACAACAACTCAGTTAGGTGCAAAACGTTTCGAAAGATTTTCAAGTTGGACAACGGCATGCAGAGCAGTAGCCAAACTTATTCATGTTATGGTTTCTTTGAAACAAAAGACAAATAAACAAGCAGGATGGAGAAGTCTGAAAGAGAATGTAACACAAATGAACTCACTCAAGCCAAAAATGTCATCATTCGTTCGGTGCAAGAAGAAGCGCACAAAGTGGACTGAAAACCAACCAAATGTCAAAGAAGGAGACATTGTGTTGTTAAAAGATCCTCTAGCCCACAGGAATGAATGGCCTCTGGGACTGATAGTTAAGACTCTACCCAGTAGTGACAAGAAGGTTCGTAAAGTGGAGCTACGGATCATCAAAGATGGAACTCCAAAGGTGTTTTTGAGACCAGTCTCAGAGACTGTTGTTTTGCTTTCGGAGTAAGATATTATCTATGTAAATTTTATGTTTCGATATGTGGTGATATAATATGTTTATATCAAGCGGGGAGTGTTATGTCTTTGATCGGAGTGTATGTCAGAGTGAGACGTCTGTCTCTTCTAAAGATCTTTTATAATTTCTTAAACTAACAGCAGAGTGAGAGGTCTCGAAAATAGTAGATCTTGGATGAGTCTGAAATTGAAAAGACGGAATTAGACTGCGCTCAAAACTTGTTAAAAACCTGGGATAACTTTAGTCTTTGTAAGTATTTTTTGTGTTTATGTGCTTTGTTTGCATGCTTAAGATTGTATTTCATTTGATAGCGTGTGAATCGCGTCTTATGTAGTAAGCCACTTAGGATGTGGGCGCGCATGTTTCAAGCTAAGCTAACGTGCGCATGTTTTAAGCTAAGCTAACGTGTGTTTGATCATGGAGACTCAGCGTTTTGTACAGCTTATAATGCACTTCTTTTGTTTGTTTTGTTTCAGTTACTATTACCACGTACATATATATACGTACATATATGTATAATCCTGTGAAGAAAGAGTCTACATAAACAAGAAAAGCAAGCCTTGTGTGGGAGTCTCTTTTTTCATTGGAAGAGTTAGCTGGCTGTCTAGCTGCACACAGTCACGTGTCGTGAGGACAGCACAACCTTAGTGGTTTGAAAAATATCAAGTCCACAAGAATTTATACTCTAAACTTTTCTGACCTTGTTTTGCAGACAAAACTAAAATCTTACCTGAAAAAAAGCAAAAAGAAATCTAATTTCAAATTCAATTTTATTCAGTATCTCTTGAGCACATTGTCAAAGGAGAAAATACATAAAAAGCACTAATAAAAAAAACTATTTGCACAGTCATACACAACATTTTTCGGACTGCATGATAGAGATGCAGCTCAGGATTCATACTGTACACCATCCATACTGTGTGTCCTGTGACACGTGGTGTGGAAAAACACCTGGGTAGTAAATGCTTGAAAAAGTATCTTATGTCATGCTGTTTTTTTCCCCCTTTGGAAACTAAAGTGTGTGTGAGTGTGTCTTTGTATGTGTGTCGGGGGTCTGACTGGAATTTTTTAGATGAGGTAAATAAGTAAAAAAAAATAAGTTTGTATATAATGCAAAGTAAAATTATGTGGATTATCTCTAAATTACAAAATTACTCAGAATCTGCATTTTCTCGCCCCATTATGCCCGTTTTTTTTCGGTTCCTGTCAACCTCCAAAAATATGCATGTTAGGTTGATTGCAGGGGCGGATCCAGGGGGTTTGGGGATAGGGGCGCAGACCACCACCCCCACCCCCTTCTCTTTTTTTGGTCCACAAAAAAGAAAAAGAGATCTAGACAAGCTATCTCCTTGCAAGGCCAGTGAAAGGGCCACCAAAATGCAGGAAAAATACTCTTAGTTTTCAAAATGTTCTGGGGGCGGAATCCCCCCATACTGACTTTGTCAATTCGCCCCTGGATTGGAGACTGAAATTGCGTTTATGCATGTATGTGTTCATGAATGAAAACTTAAATTTGCCTCATAAATTGAAACTTCCAATCAGAATACATCTTTTCTACTCCATGAAGGCAGCATCTTATTAAGGTGACATCTTGATATTATTACTCCACTAGGCCTGGTCATTGTTTTTAAAAGGCAGATCAAGTTGGCAATAAAGATATTTTTCCATCTGTTTAAAACTAAGCGGCACGTTTAAGCTTAAACGTGGTATTTTTTTATGTGTAAACATCACCCGTTAGATTATTCCACTAATGAAAACCACGTTCCTACCTCTAAACTCTGCTCAGTAATCAGCTTGTTTAAACACTGGAAAGCCCTCATTCAGCAAGGAGAGTGATGTTTTTACAGGTACACCAGTGAACCCCTTTGTTACAGGAAATGTGGTCATTTGATTAAATTATCAATGCACAATGCGGCTACTGAAAACTGAACTACTTCGAATCCCAATACAGCGGTTCCCTGCTGGGAATGACTCACAATGCTAGTTTTATACTAAAAAGGAGGCGAAATGTAGAAATGTGGTTTTAATCAAAGCCAAGTGACCTTAACTGGCATGACGGGGTTAGAAATGTGCCACCAGTAGGGAATTTTACATGATTCAGTTAATTGTGCACAGGGGAATAAGGCATGCAAAAAGGAAGTAGCTCAACATCCTTTCCCAGATTTTCAGTAGCCTGTGTCACTCTTATTCCCATCATCGCTAGGACACAATGCCGCTATGAAGCTTAGCAACAATGACGGGACCAAAAAACAACTTGGATGTCATTTAATCTTATTCAGACAGTTTCTCACGTTGTTTACTGGAAGCATGTTTTATTTTTAACAAAATCTAATTAAAGAAGCGAGAACGTTATCTCACTGCTGAAAAACGGATGAGCCTATTGGTCAAAATCAGTTCCTATGAACCTATTAAACTTATCAGAAGGTGCCCCTTGCAGATCCCAGAGAGGGTCTGTACTCCAAGTGGAATATTCTAAGTTTTGCATGGTCTTGTTCACAAGCGAAGGAGGAATGAAGCGGGAAATCAATGGGTGGATTTGTGTGGCTTCAACAATAATTAAGATGCTGTGTCAGTCTGTCATGTTGAAGAGAGAGTTCAGCAAAACCAGTAAAACTTTCCATTTACCAGTCAATCTATGTTCTTACAGACAACAACGGTGACGGTGGTGACAGTAGTGACAGAAGAAGATTGCAAATAGAAGCGGTCAAAATGAGTTTCCCCCGTGGGGTGGCTGGGATCTTACTCAGAGATAGCGGTGACTTGCTGTGCCATCTGGGAAAAGCATAGAGCACAGTCACTAAAAGAGGAGCCAGAGGCGGTTTGTACATCAGGTCAGTATGCCAACTAAATGCCTCACTTGAGAGGTATTTCGGGCACACATTTTTGTGAAGAGACTGCATTGTGCTACGACAGGTAAGGGTAACAGGGAGATGGATGGAAGAAGACCTGAGGAGATGGAAATCTGCAGGAGGTCAGACAGGTAGGGCGGTGTGAGGTTGTGGATGGCCTTGAAGGTGAGAATGAGAATTTTGAAAGTTATTCTGAGTTCCGAGAGCCACTTAAGTTGCTGAAGGGCCGGGGTGATGTAATGGAAGGATGAAGATCTGGAAATGATGCGGGCGGAGAAATTTTGTACGTCAGTCAGTCATCTTTTGAGGTTGGGGGGGATGCCGGAGCCCATCCCGGCCAATTTAAGGCAAAGGGCAGAGTACACTCCGAACAGGTCGCCAGTCTGTCGCGGGAAATTTTGAACGTGTTGCAGTTTATTAAGGGACATCTGAGGGATGCCTAATAGGAGGGAGTTGCAGTAGTCAAGCCGAGAACAGACTAGACTGTGGACCAGCATGGCGGTGCTGTGGGTAGACAGAGACGGGTGAAGACGGTTTATGGACCTGAGGTGTAAAAAAGCTGACTGATGTAGCTCATGTGGAACTAAAAGAAAAGACTAGAATTTAGGATGACATCCAATCTCACTTGGTTTTTAATCTTTGATACATTACATTCTCTGTGTTTGTCTTTTCCTTTTTTAATTGTTATTTGGACTGTAGCACGAAGTGGCAAAGTTGATAGCCGGCCATACAGATGCATCAATTTAAAACATTGGCAGCTGTTTCCCCCCATGTCACATAACCAATAACAGCGGGAAGTCAGACGGATTGGGTTCAGTTATTGTCTCCAGTAGGAAAGGCCTGCTGTACCTTCAACAATCAAATAGCTTGCCTTCTTCGTTGGCAAGCTAGCTGCCATGTGAACACAGATTGGGTCAATGGGCCTATTTCTGGTGTCCTGACTAGATCTGCAACTTTGCGTCTCTGCGCATGCCCAGAAGGCTCCCCCTATTCCAGATGATCTAACCATTGAAATCTGCCACCGGTGTCCTGACGAGATCTGCGACCTGCCATACTTCTGTTGGAATTAGCCTTGGGTAAGTTGTCGGAACTCCGATCTATTGAGCGCAATGAGGCCGCAGGTCTCGATAGAACATCATCGCCAAAACATTCAACATGGTGCCGTGCATAAGGCAAAAAATCGCAAAGCAGACATTGGCTATATTTTGATTGACCAAAATGGAAGAAGGAGTGGTCTACAACGATGCTGGCCAGGTAACACCTCGGGATCCCCTTTGATGAGCTGGAAGGTGTGGCTGTTGTGAGAGAAGACTGGCCTACTCACCGAGATGAGCAGAAGATGACGGAACAGCTGTGTGACACAATGACGATCTTTCCAGGGTGTACCCCAACTTGTGGCTGCTAACCAGGAGGGTTAGACTCTGGCATCATCCGCAAGGTTCAAAAAATGAACAGATGGAGGGATTTCACCATTGCCGTCATGCAATCCTGAAACCACGTTGTTAACATGACATAATACTTAATGATGTCATACATTCCAGGATAACACCACTGTTTGTCCCAACTCTTTCTTACATTACAGACGCCACTTGAGATCGAAAACACAAACAGTTGTGATCATTTTCCTATAAAATCAAGTTCAACATGTTCTCAAACTACGAAAAGACAAAGTTCAAGGATGTTTTTTCATCTAAAATTAATTTCAGATATTCTGACCCATATTTAAAGCTAAATTGTTTTATTTTATCCAGATAGCTCTATAATGAGGTCATCTCTTTTCTCTCCCGGGGTTACCACTGGTTGTCATTATGAGACTCTGGAAGAATATAGACTTTTAAAGTTCCACCTCGTGGAAAGCTGGGCAGAACGCCAACTGCTTAGCTAATGGGATGGTTTTCATTACAAAAAAAAGAAGAACATGTTGCTTTTAAGGAAACCACGAGCGAACACGCTCCAGTGTGAAACTGCATACTGCCTTTCAGTCGTCCTTGTTTAGGAAACTTGGACGTTGCTGTGGCGACGGACAGGTCCTTGGAGAACAGCAGGCAGTGCATGATACACTGTTTCTCATTCAGCTGTGAGCCTCCAGATGTTTTCTGATTCTATTTGAAAGCTTGTCTTCTATGTTTCTGTGACTTTGCTTCAGCTTTGCTTCTTTTAACAATGTTTTTTCTCTGAAAGGAAAAATTTGCTGTCTTCACATTCATTTAAATGTTTTAGAACTTAACTTTTTTATTAATGTTCTTCCAAAATGTTACTGGTTTTATTGGTCACACTGCGGTCCATCTTCATTATCAGCATGTTACTGACTTTACTGGTCACACTGTGGTTCTGAGGTCAACCCTGACTTTCTTGTCTGGTTGAAACTAAATGGCTCCTAGGACTATTTTACTTTGATTCCATTGTCTTCCGCTTATCCAGCGCCGGGTCGTGGGGAAACAACCTCAGACGGGAAACCCAGGCTTCTCTAATCCCGGCTGCATCCTCCAGCTCACCCGGGAGGATCCCGAGTTGTTCCCTGTCCAGCTGTGAGACAGTCTCTCCTGCAGGTCTAGGGCTTGCTTCTAAGTCTCCTCCTGGTGGGACGTGCCCGAAACACCTCACCAGCGAGGCGTTTGGGAGGCATCCTAACCAGATGCCTGAACCACCCCATCTGGCTTCTTTTGACCCACACAAAAAATGTATCTAAGCAGGTGCTGCTTTCCAGTACAACATGAGCGCTCGATTTAAGCAATACCTCGACAGATTGCCATCTTTCGGAAAAAATAGAACTCTAAACGTAGAAAAAAATTATTAACCGTAATTAATATGAGTTTTTACTTGCCACATATGGTCCTCAGACTTTGGTTTGTTTAACCATCCAAAACCGGTTTTCCTCAGACATCGACACTAAACAGATTTTACATCAGGTTGTACAAAGTTTGTTTTATGCTTTTTATTGATTTGTTTGGTAGGATTTGATCATGGATTGCAGAGAGTCGTTCATTTTGTGGATTATTGAGAGTTGGGAACACATTGAAATACATACTAATAAAAAAAATAGAATGTAAAAAGTCCACATTTTTATCTTACAAACCATATGCTAGTAGAGTGGAACAATCACAGTCATTTTGTGTTGTTTTTTTAATGGAAAATGATCTTCCGGGCGTAAGGATAAACTTAATGGGTAACGTCTGGATGAACTTGTCACCCTTCTTTTGCAAACTCAGGTCCTGCTATTGTTTAGTGTCACAATGAAGCTGTGACTTTGGTTCAAGTTGAGGCGAATGCTTCTATGAAATATTTGGGTCTCTTTTTTGCCTACAGTTAGACAGGAATGTCTTCTGTACACCATCTGCTTCATAAAGAAGATTCTTTACACCAAGTACATACAGTTTAATATGAACCACCTGCTTTGTGATGACATTTATCGTCACAGTTTGTACACATTTCATCATTAAACTACAGAAAATAGCTCACACTTAAAATGTTTAACCATCTGAAGACATTACGTCAGATTTCATTAAGTCCTGGCCTCGCTAAGCGATGCTGTCTTCCACGCGCTAACTCAGCTATACAGGTAGGTAAACAAACTCCCATTCGTCTCTAAAGAAACACACTGTTGACTCTTTCTAGGTTTTTAATGAGAGAAGTGTAAAAAGATGATACCGTCCTGTGCTTCAACAAACAAAAGACAACGCAAAAATGGCTCCTGTCTGGCACAGGGGTGGGCAACCTTTTTGGTTTGTGGGCCACATTGAGTTTAAACATTTGACCAGGGGGTCAGAACAGGATCAGATGGATGGCATGCTTTGGTAACCACTAGATTAGACCAATAGAATGGCGCGCTAGATTATAAACAAGCGAGCTAAATGTTACATCAAGAGCGTTACATTTCCAATCGAGCGGCGCTAGGTCTGAAATCTAAGCGCTCAATGTAACATTTTGCTTGTTTTAACATCAACACGCTTGTTTTCGTGCATCCATCGATTCATCGATTGCTTTCCATATCATATGGTGCGCCATCTAGTGAGGAAACATCTGAATTGCAGAGGGAATAAAAGACTAGCAAAGGTTTATTTACTTAATTTTTTTAAGAATCCCGGGCCGGAATTAAACGTTTAACGGGCCAGATGTGGCCCGTCGGCCGTAGGTTGCCCATGCCTGGTCTAGCATGACTTACGGGGAAACAGTTGTAGGCCTAAAATTCCCCACAAGGTGAAGGTTAACTTAACTAACACAGATTACATGAGTGAAAATAACTACGAGGCGGGCTCCGTAACTAAGAAATATTCATCCAAATCACACACAAAAAAAAACGTATCAAACTAAATAAGTTTAGATAACTACATGAGTTTTTTTCTTCATGTACATCTGTAGGGGAACATCGGTTGGCCAACATTTTTATTGCTGCCTTCTTGTTTGCGACACAACTCAGTGACCCATTCTTCACAGTTTAGCCACATTTGTAACTCAAATTATTCAAAGAATCAAAAACCTTTTATTGCCATTGTCAATGAAAATTCACAGAGTAAGAACTTGCTTCGGCATAACTTGAGAATGGCACGTGGATGGTGGTTTTCATATGGAATCATCAAATTGTTTCATTTCGTCTTCTCAACTGCTTATCCCAAAATGGGGGCATGAGCGATGCCACAGCCTATCCCGACTGATTACAGGCGAGAGGCGGGGAACACCCCAACAAGTTGCCAGCTTGTTGAGGGGCCACACACACAGACAACCACGCACACACACTTATTCCTAGGAGCAATTTCATAACAGCCAATTGACTTAACACACGTTTTTGGAGGGCGGGAGGAAACCCACAAGTACACGGGGAGAACATGCAAACTCCACACAAAAAGGCCAGGGTATGTAGCCTCGTCCGACTCTGGGACTCGAACCCCTAACTTTTTGCTGTGAGGTCACTGTGCTAACCACTGCGCCCCCATGCAGCCCCAACATCAAATTATCTTCTGTAGAATTTCTGCATGTAGATCAGTTTATTCTTACCGCCTCCATATATAAACTGTTGTTCCAGTAAAAAAAGAGAGGTGATCATTCTTTCCTCGCACTCTCATGTCAGGGTACCATTTCAGTTGGCCTGGAATGCCTGCTCACACTCTGCAGCGGTGTCCGGCCACAACAGTAAGAGCAGAGGCCAGATTAGGTTTTAACATCTGTCAGCATGTTTAGAGATAATCATGTTTTTTTTCACGTCATCTCTCAAATCTTTCCACAGGCTCGTGATTGGTTCCATTTGCCAGCCCTGGAAACTCACAGACCAAACCGGCTTCTTCCGGCCATTTTACAGCTAGAACAATAGAAAGTAGAGGCCGGAAAGGTGAAACAGATGATGCATGGCTCTTAGAGCTTTGGAGCTCTGCCACAATTGTTCAACAGCGTCCAGAGCTAATTTGTTTCCATGTTCTTTCTTTTTTTCCACACGCCTGGTCTCAGGCTTCAGTGTGGCATAAGTACCTGATACCAGTACCGGGTACTTCAAATTGAGCTCTCAAACTTACAATCAATACAACAATAAATTCAGTGGACTTTTAAAATGTAATCATCCCATGGGTTTGGGTGAATACTTGATTACAGATTGGCTGCAGTAGATGTTTCGGTTAAATAACCTCAGTGTTCTACATTGTTGCACCTGCTAAAATGTGTCTCAGACAAGAAACCCATGCTTCCCACACCCTGGCCACATCCTCCAGGTCACTTGAAAGGATCCCAAGGTGTTCCTCGGGATCCAGCTGTGATATTCTCTCTAGTGGATTCAGGGTGTGCTTCTGGGTCTCCTCCCAGTGGAACGTGTCTGGAACACTTCACCAGCGAGGCATCCACCCCATCAGCTTCTCTCGACCCTCAGGAGCAACTTCTCTAGTCCGAGCTCCTCGCGGATGGTACAGCTCCTCTTCTTCTTTTCCTGCAGCTTTTCTCTTCAGGGGGCGCCACAGCAAGTCAGTTTCTTCCTTCTAACCCTATCTGCTGCATCCTCTTTGGTCACACCAACTATCTTCATGTCTTCCTTCACTGTACCTCTTTGGTCTTCCTCTAGATTTCTTTCCTGGTGGTTCCAAACCGGACATCCTTCTGTCGATGTACTCTCTCTCTCCTCTGCACATGTCCAAACCATCTCAGTCTGACCTCTCTGACTTTATCTCCAAATCCTCTAACATGTGCTGTTCCTCTGATCCTTTTCATCCTGGTCCCTCCCAGAGAGATCCTCAGCATCTTCATCTCTGCTACCTCCATCTCTGCTTCCTGTCTTTTCCTCAGTGCCACTGTCTCAATATCAAACAGCATGGCCAGTCTCAACTCACAAATATGCAAGTCAGGTTACTATGACTACTAACGTGGTAAAATACAAATAAGTGGTGTTGTTTAGTCAATGACATTCTTCAGTTTTTGACAACTTTCCATTCTTCTCACACAGATAGATTTTTAGGCCCTGATGGAGTCGAGTCCTTATTTTTAAAGAACAATTGTCCCTTTGAAGTTGAGCTGAGGATTATTGATCAGCCCTTTTAATTAATGTCAGGTTTGCTCGGCAATAACTCTGATCTCAGCTGTAATTTTAAATTACCTTTTAAACACTTAAAAAATCCCACAAATCCAACTGGAAAGCATCCTGCAATTTAAACTAAAGAGCAAACATCTGTCTGTGGATACAAGTAGTTGCACATTGTGAACTAATTAAGCTGGAGAGAACGTTTTTCCTGCAAAGTTTGGTTTTAGAGATTATTCAAATGAAAAACTGACACTGCTCCACAGGTTTTATTGCTGGTTTCACTGGTGCAGAAAGTCAAAGATAGTGGAAATGAGTTTTTGTTGCCATCTACTGGTCAAAGACTAAACTGACTTCTCATGTCTGCATGAGGACAAATCCTGCTGTTAGACATATTTACTGAAATAAATATGATATGATAGAAGACTAGAAATTAATCAAGATAAATATATGTTAAATGCATGAAAAAGATCCCCATTTAAATGATTAGTGCCAAACTAAAAACTCACCTTCTGGACTGGTCAGAGCAGGCTCGGACCCTAGATTAGAAAGGACAGAGCAGGCTGTTTTTTTTTTAAGAAGGCTTAAGACTTTTGATGTGTGTGGTGACATGTTGAAAATCTTTTATCAGTCTGTCGTAGCAACTACAGTTTTCTTTGCGGTCGTCTGCAAAGGAGGCAGCTTGACCACGAGGGACAGCAATAGGCTGGACAGATTGATAAAGAAATGTGCATCTCTGGTGGGGAGAAATGTGGACTCTGTGGGAGCTGTTTTGGAGGAGAGGATGAGGGCTTTAATGCAGGGTATCCTGAATAACCCCCGTCACCCTCTACACGATGTTATCACGACCCAGAAGACGACCTAAAGTAACAGGTTCCTCTCACTGCACTGCAGGACTGAGCGCCTTAGGTCGTTCATCCCTTCAGCCCTCAGGCAATTTAACCAATCAGATGTTTCTGGAAGGAACTAAGTCCTATTTTTTTATGTATGTATGTTGTTTTTATTTAATTTGTATGTACAGCTTGTGTGATTTCTGTTGCTGCTGGACACCTGAATTTCTCCTGCGGGAGATTAATAAAGTTTTTATCTATCTAAATGATTACAAACAGACTTAAAAAATTATATGGAAGAATAAATGTTTTACTTTCTGTTCTCTCAGATTGTCTATTCTAGTCTTTCTTTTTGTTTTTTAAACTTTCAGATGAACTTTCCGTTGTTCTTTTGGATCTTGGCCTCCTCTTCTTGTTTTCTGCCAACATTATCTAACAGTGTTTCTACTACACATTGATGTCTGGTCTCCAGAGAGGATTCAGAACTCCATGAGTTGGAATGTCACCGGTTTTCAGTTCAGTATTTAAATCCTTGGCATGAATCAGGCTTTCCTCTCCACTTTGGTGAAGATCCAGTTGCATGTGTCTGGAAGTGTGGCAAAGCTCTGCTTCATGTTTAGGGATGTCTTTATTAATGCTGTTAATATGTAGTAAATCATTTTAAAGCCTGTTTCTTCTTTTGCTTTGAAACCTGTTCTCTTTCCATGATTTTTATTAGACTCTAGATAATCTTGAGCTCTGCCAACAGTGCATTTGGAATCAATTTCTGTTCAGGAAATGTTTTTCCATGATTCTCAGAAGCTTGTTCTTTTTTTAAACAAAGAAACTGGAAATGTGTCTTTTTTTTTATGACAAGCTGCTGAAAACAAAGTGACCAAGTTGGTTTGGATTTAGATTTAAAACACATGTTTGTCCTGTCTGTTTGTCTTGTAGTGGCTTTTTTACAGTACAATAAAAGATGGATATTAAGGTTTGGTAAATTTGTCGTTACGGCTTGTATAAAGTGTCAAAACAAAATGAAAATTGAAATAAAATGATTTAAACTCAGTGACAGTCTGTAGACTCCACATATTTGCCAACAAAATTACGCCATTAATTCATCAGTTCATCAATTCATCATTCATCCCCGTACCGGACATCGCCAGGCTGAGGAGTCCCCCGTGTTTCCATCAGGATGAAGAACATCTGTTGACTTCTTTAAATATTTAGCTGTAGAGTAGAAGCTAATATTTAAACAATAATCTTTGACACATTGGTTGCTCGTCCCGGGGGAGGGGTCTCTCTTTCATGTGGATCCCCACGAGGTTTCTTATTTTTTCCCCACTGATGGGTTTTTTAGGAGTTTTTCCTCACCGAGAAGGAGAGTGTAAGGGCATAAATGTGCTAGTCTTGTTTAGTTAGCATTTGTTAGTTATTTTTCTTGCTGTGTATTTGTGTTAACACATTCCTCTTTTTCTTGTGAAGCTCATTGAGACGGAAATTCTGTGATTTTGGGCTATACAAATAAAATTGAGATTGAATCAGTTTCTCAAAAACTATTTTATGATTGTAAAACAAAAAAAAATGGCGCCACCACAGACAAAAAACTCCACAGTAAATATCCTAAAAACAGTTTTTACCAAAAAATTCATCCACAATGACTTTATAAATACTTCAAAATGTTCTAGAAATAACTCAGCATCATACTCACCTAAACTTTGAATCATTTGTAGATAAAATGTTTGCCTCTGTCTTCACTAATGCTGAAATTCCAGCATTTCCACTGCAGACATAAAACAGCTGCCCCATGCGTCTCAAATGTCTTTACTTTGTTCAACTTTTCTTCAAAATTTTGACTTGAAACCAGCTTTGAAAGTTAATTTACCACTGAATTGATTTTTTCTTCACCTCCAATCATTTTAACAACAAAATAAAAACTCATATCCCTCAAGCTTCACCTTGGTCTAGCTTTAGCCATGATACTCCAAACAACATGCTTGGAAACCAAGACTCACCTTTTTATTAGATACACCTGTCCAACTGCTCAGCCAATCAAATAACAGCAACTAATTGTAATTAGGCATGAAGACATGGTCAAGATGATCTGCTGAAGTTTAAACCTTACATCAGATGTGAAAAAAAGG
Source organism: Neostethus bicornis (assembly GCA_902685375.1). NCBI lineage: Eukaryota > Metazoa > Chordata > Actinopteri > Atheriniformes > Phallostethidae > Neostethus > Neostethus bicornis. Next base: position 4,329,140 of record LR738550.1, read on the forward strand.
TGAATTAAGTGACTTTGAATGTGGCATGGTTGTTGGTACCAGATGAGCCAGTCTGAGTTTTACAGAAACTGCATATCTATTGGGATTTTCAAGCACAACCATCTCAAGGGTTTACAGAGAATGGTTAAAAAAATCAGATTCAGAATATACTTTATTGATCCCACACAGGGGAAATTTGTGTGTCACAGCAACAACTTCCTATCTGCTAAGTGAGTCGTTGTAGAGCCCGATCACGTACGGAAAGAAAGACCTCCGGTAACGAGATGTTCTCGAGCGGAGCTGTCTGAGCCTCTTGGAGAAGGAGCTCCGTTGTTCGTCCAGGAGTGGGTAGAGAGGATGGTCATGGTTTTCCATGATGGACAAAAGTTTGTTCAGTGACCTCCTCTCTACCACTGCCTCAAGTGAGTCCTGTTTGCTGCCAATGACAGAGCCAGCCAGTCTGATTAGTTTATTCAGTCTGTTGGTGTCACTGGCTGCGATGCTGCTCCCCCTGCAGATGACAGAGAAGAACAAGGAGCTGGCCACCACAGACTGGTAGAAGGTCTCCAGGATCTTGCCGCACACATTGAAGGACCTCAGCTTCCTTAGAAAGTAAAGTCGGCTGCAAGTCTTCTTGTACACAGCAGTACTGTTGCTCCTCCAGCTCAGTCTACTGTCGATGGTCACTCCTAGGTATTTGTACTCCTCCACCACCTCCACATCTCTACCCAGAATGCAGAGCGGCTGCAAAGCAGTCCCCCTCCTCTTCCGGAAAAAAAGAGAAGACATTCAGTGGGCGAACAGGCCTTGTCGATGCCAGAGTTCAAAGAACGGCCAAACCGGTTCAAACTAATAGAAAAGCAACAGAAACTCAAATTAACTACTCATTACAACCGAGGTGTAAATCTCCGAACACACAACTTGTTGAATCTTAAAGATGAGTAACAGCAACAGAAGACCAAAGTGGGTCCCACTCTTGTTAACCAAGAACAAGAAATCGATGCTACAATCTGCATAGACTCACCGAAATTGAACAATGGAAGACTGGAAAAACATTCCTTGGTCTGATGAGTCTCAATTATTGCTCTGATATTTGGATGATAGGGTCATATGTTTGGAATCATGGAACCATCCAGCCTTGTATCAACAGTTCAGGCTGCTGGTGTATAGTGTGAGGGATATTTTCTCGGCATATTTCCTTTAATACTTATTGAGCATCAATGCAACGCCACAGTTTACCTGCGTATCATTACAGACCATGTGCATTCCTTTTGTGACAACAGTGTACTCAATTTCTGATGGCTACTTCTAGCAGGGTATCACACCATACCATAAAGCTCCTATCATTTCTGACTGGTTTCTTGAACATACAATGAGTTCACTGGCATGGCATCAATCCAATAGAGTACCTTTGGGATGTGCCTTGTTGTGCCTTCTTGAATCTAGGCCATAACGGCTTACGGTAGTTCTGAAGGCAAAAGGGGGTACAAACCATTATCAGCAAAGTGTACACCATGGCAATTTTAATTTAACTGCCCACAGTTATGGCAGGGTTAAGGTAGTTGTCATGCTAACACAACCTGGACGAATGACTACACAATTTCGGCTCCAAAAAATTCAACTTGGCACTGTTCATAAGGCAGGAAATAAAAACCAAATTTGATTTGTTTAGATACAGCCGAATGCAAAAGGGGATGATGTCACACTCAGTAAATCCTAGTCATCCTCAGTTAATGCTGGTCACCACCACCTGTGGACGGTAACGGAAATTTGTTGTTTCAAGGACCTGGTGTTAAACTCCTTGAAATTGTGCGACTTCAACTTTAGAGTTTTTGACGTTCCTTGGCATTTCTTGCGGTTTCAACAGCAAAACACATCATCAGTTCTGTACCTGGAATCAAAAAGTGTTTTACACATTTACGACAACACATCCTCCTGAGATAAGACGAGCACAGGTTGATTAAGCCTGCTTGTGTGTCTCACTCAAAGAATATGATCTCGAATACAAGCAGTCAAGATGAGTGTCCTCTGCATGATGACTAGGATTTTGTTCAAAGATAGGGTGGGGACAGACATCTAACATTTCAGAGGAGCTTGGGATAGATCAATTGCTCTTCTGGGTCAAGAGGAGCCAGCTGAGGGGGTTTGTGCATTAGTGCAGAATGCCTTCCAGATGCATTAATAATGATAAACTGTTGACCTGCTGGAGGGACTCACAGCTGGCCTAGGAATCCTTCCAAATTAGATAGAGATGTGGTTAGTGAGGGCTTCCGTACTGCCCCGAAACTGGGCCCTTGATAAGCAGCAGTAGATGGTACAGTACAGAGGTTTTGATGGTGACCAGTCAAAAAGACAACAGAATGTCTTTTAGTCATCCTGCACCCACTTAACCAACGTTAAGTCCTAAATGGCTGAAATAAAGGAAGAACAACGTTTCCTTTTTTACCAGTTTTTTATTTTGTATAAAAACTTTTGTTTTCCATGGTAGGCAACAGTTAGCATGAGCGTAGTTCTCACAGCCTTTTTAGATGAAGTCACACAATCACACACACCCTTTCACACAAAGAAATACACAATCACAGAGTACAGAGTTAATTTGGTGCAATGGTCCCAAACCTAAATCTATTAGTAGAACGCCAAGGACTAAAAGCTCAACAATAGGCAGCTTTTAATTATCATCACTTCAAAGATGCGACTCTGTCAAAGCAAGTCACGCAAACATAAAGAGTCATAATAAATCTGCAGTCTCACAATAACTAACGGAGACTGTTTAGTTCAAACCTGATGGATGAAAGCAGGGTTTAATTATATCTCGAACCACCGCCCCGTTGCAGCTATTTAGCATGATTATATTAAGACAATTATAAAAGAGTAAAGAAAAAAAAGCTGAGAATACATCAGAATGCAAAGAAGTGTTTTTGTGTCATCATACCGAGCTTTTAAATGGAGACATTTAAAGAGCAGAAATCTTTTACAGCTGTGTTCACACAGACTCAAAAAAACAGCTCGTTTTCTAATCAGTTCAGTTGGATTTGAAACCAGAAGCCAGACAGCCATCTGTGTGAAAATGGGAAGGAAACAAACCAGTAACATCAGCACCTTTCAGGTGGGACGCCTTTATAAGTACAGTACATCCAGATGCATGCACACACATCTCTCTCTCTAACACCGACACACACATATAAAGTAGGCAAAGACACACAAACACACACAGTTCATACATAGAAAATGATTTAAGTACTTTAAACAGCTCATGCTGCAGGTTTTTTTCTTTTTAATGCTCGGTGTGAAGTTTGGCTCCACTCAGGATTCATTCTTTCCTCCAGCAAACATCTGGTCTGCACCACAATGAAGCAGAGGAATGGTGCTCTCTGCACAACAGCCCATAATAACCTGCTCAGTTAGGTTAACCAGTGGACTGTGTAAGCAGGATCATCATGGGTCAGAGTTGATCTGCTGTGTGGTCTACCTTCATGTATGTAACTACACAACAAGCAGCTTGGTTTCAAATGCATATACAGTACACAAAAACAAGTATTTCCAGGATTATTTAGTTTTACTTTGCAGTCGATGCTATGCTGAGCTTTTGTTTGGCGTTTCTCCAGCACAGTCAGCTGTGAGGAGAACCAGAAACGTCTCCCACACTGAGAAACTCTCTGGATTTAGATGGTCTATGGAGCACACACACTTCAAAGGCAGTATGGAAGATCTAGCGCTGACAACCCAGATCATCTCTGTAAATACTAGACATGCATTAAGACCCACCTTGGTCTTTCCTGGGTTTACATTTCCAACCAATAGAAATACTTAATTGGAGTGGTTGACAGGCTCTAGACCAATGATGTTCAACTAAACCAAAATGATTGGCTGAGGTTTTCAGTGTCCCCTCGAGTCCGGAGTTTATTAATATATATTCCTTTATTTTCATTCCACTTATTTATACGCATGAGTCCAACCAGTAAAAGCAGTTTGAAGTAATATTGCAAAGATTGAATTTATAAAGATCTTCCAAACCACCTTTAATGCTGATATGGAGATGACCTGCTCTCCTCTCATTAAGGCCTCTTCATTCCCTCCTCCTCCTCAGCAGACCTTTCTACAATCCTTACTTCCACCTGTGTGTGTGCTTTCAGCACTTTGCTGCTCTCCGAGCGCGTGATTCTGATTCGTAACATGATTCAACAATCTGGAGAAGGTCGCAGCCTGATGATAAAAGTAATAACAGTGGGATTTGTCCTTTAGTCTTCTGAGATGAAGCTTTTTGTGCAAAACATATGCAGAGAAGCTGTTTCTAAGCTTCTGGAGGCAGTGGCTCGGCTGGTTCCACCATGCAGGGCTCTTGATGGACGTTTTGCAGAGGAATCGAAGGCTTCGCCTCCTCTTCTTCTACATTGGCTGAACGTTCATCTGGACTCTGATGGCTGACCTTCTCTTCATGCTCCTCTTCCTTCACCTCTTCTTCTTTCTCTTCAACACACGGGGTTTCTTTTCTTTCTGGTTCTTTCACTGACTGCTTCTCCTCCTGCTCTGCAGCAGGCTTCTCCTCGTGCTCTGCTGCAGGCGGTTCCGAGGGGCCCAGGTGGTAGTAGAGCACCGAGTCTTTCAGAAGATCAGAAGGGTTCTCCTCCCGGCGGCTGGACATGGACAGTGCTGCAGCTCCAGACGGCAGGAGAACCTGGTTTGCATCTGGCACTGCTGGTTGTTCCAGTAATTCCTCCCTCAAGGCACTGGGCAGGATGCAGATTGGCTCCTCGGGCTGCCCCGGCTCCGCCTCCTCTCGCTCCCTCCTCTCCTGCTCCTCCGCACTCTGCAGGTGCAGCACGGCCGTCTCGTTTTCTCGCTCCAGGATGTCCTGCTCCACCAGGAGCTCCTGCACCTCCTCAGCCGACTGCACTTCGCTCTCCTCCAACTCCGAGTCCAGCCCGGTGATAGAGGACAGGGTGGGGGAGCTGGGGCAGAGGGAGGACGTGGGGGAGGAGGTCAGCTCAGATTCGACATACTGCTCTCCTCCTGGTATGAGCATCCTCCTTTTCTCCAGGTCCAACTTCATGATGGTGTGCAGGTAGTGAGTTCTGACGCGCAGCGGGTTGAACTCGATGCGGCCGGCCACATTGCCGCAACCGTCCCGCGAGCAGCCGCATGGGAACGACATCCGATCCACCTTAAAACACAAAGAAGGACTTTAGTCTGCAAACAAGTACAAGAAAATCAACTCAGAGAGGATCATTTTCTTCAAAGCTTTATTTACTTCACTATGTGTTTAACGGTACATCTATTCCTGCTGAACTGTTTTGGTATGGGACGTTCGGGTCAATGCAGGGTTGAAGACTCTATATGTGCAGCTATGTGAAAGGGTCGAGTCATGGTGAACCAATCATCGACAAGTGACCTTGTGGACTCCCGCCCAAATAGACTGTCGAGTCTATTTGCACTGCTGGGCGCGGCATAAAGACAAGTGTGGGAGTAGCATCATGCTTATAAATACATATATGATGATTTAAGCATATGTTATAAAATACCACCATTATCGTTTATCAGCCTCAGAATTTAGAGCCATTTACATAATAGAGAGCTGCAGATTGAGAGCTGGGACGACCTAGTCCGGGAGGTTGGGGTCATCATTTGGTGTTGGCTTACATGTCCAGCTGTGGAATTTAACTTTAGCAGAGTTTACCTTCTCATGTTGTTATTTTTCTGTAAATAGCATCATTTTCAGGGATTTTTTTCTCAATCATTCCTTAAATTATTGTGTCACAAAATGTGCTTCATAAAAAACACATATCTGAGATTTTATTTATAAAAATACAGAGGGACTTTGTCTTCCCGACCAGTCATTTTAGCATCACTGTATCACTCTTCACGGTGCCTGAAAGAATCCCAGAGTGCAATAACTTAAGGTTTCCTTGTTCAAGCACACGTGATTCAAATCAGCGTCACGAGGAGAAGCTGATAAGCTTTCAGATCAATTTTAATTGAAATCAGGTGGACGGGAGCGGGGAAATGTCTGAAACTGCCGGACGGCAAGGAACAGTTTCCTACATCTGTTCTGCACACATTAAAGGATTAAACACATCTCACTGGCTGCAGAACTCAGGCCCACATATACTGCTTCTATGAAATGTATTTTCTTGTTTACTTGATAATGACATTTCTAACATTTAGATCAGTCAAAAGCACTTTTAAAAAAGGTAAACAGAATTGTTTAAAAGGGTATTTATTCAGAAAAACTAACACCGCTGCAACTGTCATTTTATTGTTCAGTTGTGGTTCAATGAAAGTAAGGTTTTCTATTTTGTTCTGTTCAAAAATAAGTGAAAAGTGGCAGTTAAAAGACATACAAAAACGTCTCCTTTTCTATGATATAAAACATACAGAGTGACATTCAGAGATATTGGTAAAAAAAAAAACCAGTCTGTGTCACATTACGTTTCAGTAAAATATGGACGACTGAATCCTTTGTCTTTAAGTTTCTAAATCAGGTCAGCATCAATATATTTAAAAATAAAGTTGTGTTTAACATCATCTGAAATCCGTACTTACTTACCACTAGCACTAAGCTCGAACAATCTGAGGGGCGATCTTATTGTTTTCAGTCTCTCGGTCCATGAAAGCATGACCATAAAGACACTATGATGGAATCAAACCTACCGCTGGATCACAGAAAGTTTTCTCCTTTGGGCATTTCCCTTCAGGGGTCGCCACAGCAAGTCAGTTTCTTTCATTTAATCCTGCCTCCTGCCTCCTCGTGGGTTCATGTCTTCCTTCACTGCATCCATAAACCTCCTCGTTGGTCTTCCTTTAGACCTCCTGTCTGGCAGTTCCTCTCTCTCCTCTGCACATGTCCGAACCATCTCAGTCTGGCCTCTCTGACTTTATCTCTAAAACCTCTAACATGTGCTGTTCCTCTGATCCTGTCCATCCTGGTCACTCCCAGAGAGATCCTCAGCATCTTCATCTCTGCTACCTCCATCTCTGCTTCCTGTCTTTTCTTCAGTGCTACTGTCTCTAGACCAAACAACATGGCCGGTCTCACCACGGTTTTGTACACTTTTCCTTTCATTCCTGGATCACATAAAGTAGTTTTTTTAAAAATCTTAAAACAATTTTGGGACCTTAGCCTTTGTTTGCATAACCCCTAAATGCTCAATCAGTTCATCCAAAGTTGGTATTGAGTGACTGTGGGCAGTTTCAGTAAAAGACCTACATTGGTTTGGGAGATTTTATGATAACAAAAGTGTTCTGGAAGCACGAAGCGAAGCAAGAACAACACGAGTCCTTATTGGTTCCTTCACATTCTGTGGGTGGAGGTTTAAAAAATATAAAAAATAATTATGATCCTTAAGACCTAGAAATGTGTCAGCTGAAAAAAGATTAGATCATTATTCTTCCAATAATTAAAGGATCTCTTTTTGTTGTTATAATTTCTTAGCATATTTTCAGGCGTACGGAGGCACTCACCTGGCACTTTATGCCAGCCTGGCTGCAGCCGCAGTGTCGGGGGTCACAGTACAGCCGGCAGTCACAGCCACACTCCTCCCGAGAGAGCCGGATGGTCCGCAGCTCGGCTTTCTCCCGCGCGTCTATCCGGGCGATGCCGGAGGCACGCAGCAGGGCGCGGCGTCGTTTTGTGGGCAGAGGTTGCAGGAAGAAGCAGTCGTCCACTTCCACAGCGTCCACATCCAGGTCCTCGTCAGATACATCGTCTAGAGTGAGCAGGTCAGCCTGGGCACACTCCACTGTCCCGTTTCTGGTAAGCTGCAGGGGTAAAGCAGGGAGGAGTGGTCAACAGCACGGATGGATGGCCGGACACCTACAAATACATTTTCATTCCCGCTTGTTTGTGTGCATCACAAAATCTACTTGGCGGCACGGTGGCGCAGTGGGTAGCACAGTGGCCTCACAGCAAGAAGGTCATGGGTTTGAGTCCCAGGTGGGGATTGAGACTTGGAACACTGGCTTTTCTGTGTGGAGTTTGCATGTTCTCCCTGTGTATGAGTGGGTTTTCTCCTGGTAATCCTATTTCCCTCCAATCTCCAAAAACATGCATGTTAGGTTGATTGGGTGCTACAAAATTGCCCTTAGGAATGAGTGTGTGTGTGTGTGTGTGTGTGTGTGTGTGGATGGTTGTATGTGTGTGGCTCTGCTACAGACTGGCGACCTGTTCAGGGTGTACCCTGCCTCTTGCCTCGAATCAGCTGGGCCTTGGGAACCATGAAAGGCCCAGACTGACTGAATCTACTTTAAAAGTAACATGCGTGTTACATTTCAGGTGTTTTTTTTTGTCTTTTACAACATTTTTTCATGTTTTTTGTTGTATAAATTTAACCATGTGGTTTACAGCGTTCATGTTTGACCCCGCTGGCAGGATCACAAGATACATCTGAGGAGCGGGAACAAGATTAATGACGACCAAAAGCAGGGAAGCCCTGGTACCACATAACACCAACATTTATCTTCCAGAGATATTTCTGCAATCTGTGTCATGTTGTCAGAAGTTTTTTTTTTATTCTCAAGATACGAAACAAAACAATTCAACTTGTTTTAAAAGAACAACTTGTTTACTGAGTCACTGCGAATGAATCAGGCCTTTAGGCACGAAATGTGCATTAAGGAGATGTTGCTCACGATTAATCATTCAAGTTCCTCCGTTCTTCCGTTAGCCATGACCACGCTGTATGTGAACTCAAAGTACAAACTACCTGTCCTCAGCCTAAATCAACCTACGAATTATGTGCTTCCCAATCTGAATGGATCAAGGATGAATATCTTTTTAAAATTTATTTATTTTTACATACTCTATTCATCCCTCACCGGAGAAATTTGTGTGCTGCACTCCTACACCACAGCGCCAATGGTGGGAGAAACAGGAGATTAGGTGCCTTCTTTAAGGACCCCAAATGTGAACTCAATGGGAATCGAACCCATAAGCTTATGGTTAACTTCCCGTCTGCGGGCGAACGCTCTACCACTCAGCTACCATCTCCCATTCATGCGTGGGTTTTCTCCAGGTACTCCAATTTTCTCCTACTCTCCAAAAGCATGCATGTTAGGCTGATTGGCCGCTATGACATCGCCCCTAAAAATCAGTGTGCGTCTGGATGGTTGATGTTTGTGTGCCCCTGTAGCAGGCTACTGACCAGAGGTGTCAAGTAGCGAAGTAAGACTACTTCGTTACCTTACTCAAGTAGAAAATCTCGGTATCTTTACTTTAACGAAGTAATTATTTTTTTGTCTACTTTTTACTTTTACTCACTACTTTTTTATGCAATTATCTGTACTTTTACTTCGTTAAATTTATAAAAAGTAGTCGCTACTTTCTCCATTTTGTCACCGTTAAAAAGCTGCGACTGTTTGTCGGAGTTTTTTTTTTTTTTATGGACCCTGAATGCGTCAAACAAAGGAACAGATGAATGATTGGCTGATAGGTCCAGTCAATCATTACTTTGGGCCGAGTAGCCACGCCCACAAACTTTTAAAAAGCAGGAACGTTAGTTTGCGTGTTCAAGACTTGTTGCGGGCTCAGAAATCAAAGTGTTTCTGATGCTGCAACACTGAACTTTGAGTGAATTATCAGTTTTATAAAAAAAAACAACAGCAAAGAAATGTTTTATTATTATTTTCAGTCTTAGGTTATTGTAAACGTCTTTGCTGAAAATGTGGTCGATGGTATTTTTATAAAAATAATTTTGATCTGTGACGCACTATTTTATCTTTAGAAACAAAGCTAATTGAACTGATTCATCCATAAATAGTAGTGGATGAAGTATTTCTGCTTAAAAGCATCCAAAATGTTATTGATTAGTTTATAAAAACTGACTGAGGAGATTAAAACTACACATCACGATTTTGTATAATGCAGATGTTTGGGTTAACATTAAAAAAACCTTATATGTACACATATACATGTAGATATGTATATGTATAAATTTATATATACCGTCTTCTAAGTCCCGCCCCTACTGGTTTCTTTCTGGGTTTCTTAAAATCTTATTTCCCTGGTTATTTTTTCATTTTTACAGTTCTTAAAATTTTAGAAAAAGAATCCAAGAATTTTTCCTCCTGTGTGTTTCCTTCACTCCCACTGCCTTACGAGTGCATGCAAAGGGTGTTATTTTGTCAATGGGCGTGGTTTTACTGGGTGTACGATATTTTTTGTAAAATACAATAATTTTACGTCATTAGTACGATAATCCAGCACCTCCCACCTGGCAACGCTGCCCAGGCTGTATGTGGCACTCCCATACTTACCAACTGTTTAAGACTATTCAGTTATTGCCTCAAAGAACTTTGAAAACTAGCTGCCTTCAAGGCTTGAAAAAGCCTTTTGGTCATTTTTATTTATTTATTTATTTTTTTTTTTACATTGAGTGTGTTTGTGTCTGCTGAAGTTGGTTAAATTAGGTGATGCAGAGTGAAGCTTGGTAGCTGAAGGGACGTTACATAATGCCCTGCTTATGTTAATACATTTGATTGTGTTCATTAATCGATTTCCAATAAAGATTATTAAGAAATAAATGTTTCTGATTCATAAAGTTTAACACCAAAACGCTTTGATTTATTATCATATTTTCTGCTCCTTAAAGCATGTGATAATAGTTAAAAAATGTTCATACGCTTTTGTTAATAATATTCCTTTTTTTCTGAAAATTACTTTTACTTTTTTACTTTAAGTAGTTTTAAAATAGGTTACTTTTTACTTTTACTTAAGTAGAAAACTTGAGTTGATACTTCTACTTTTACTAAAGTAGTTTTTTAACTCAGTATTTATACTTCTACTTGAGTAGGAAATGTTGGTACTTTTGACACCTCTGCTACTGACCTGTTGGGGGTGTACCTTTCCTCTCGCCTGAAATTAACCAGGATAGGCTACGGCATCCCCCTCGCCCTCATTAGAGAGAAGCAGTTCAGAAGATGAAACATAATACTATTTGTATGGTAATGTTTTTTGTTTTTTTTAAATGTATGTCCCTGATTGCCGCGACAGACTGGCGACCTGTTCGGGGTGTACCCTGCCCTTCGCCTTAAATCAGCCGGGATGGGCTCCGGCACCCCCGTAACCCTGATAGGGACTGACGGATAAGAAGATGACTGACTGACTGTCCCTGATTGTTTAGGTTACAAATCTCTATCATGCAGATAATAACGTCATCTCTTCACTGTTTTAAAAGCACATGGTAATGTTTACAGGCAAAGTCCAGTCTCTTCATCTGCTCCCCGCCTCGTTAACATCGCTCCAATCAAGCCAATAGATCATTCACAAAAACCCTGACAAATCAGTCGGCTGCTCAGAGTGAACATAAAGATTGCAGTCTTAAAGAGACAAAGTACAGAATGCAATTCCCTACTCCCACATATCAAAAGCAAGATCTCGACTTGATGGTTGCAGGAAGCGTTGGCCTAGTGGTAGAGTTACTGTCTTTTGACCAGGAGAACCTGATTCGATTCCCACTGGGCCCAAGACGTCCCTGAGACCACTAGAGAGGCAACTTTGAAAAAAAAACAAAAAACTTTTCGATTTGATATAAATATGGTGCAGCCCTAGTTAATGGTATTCTAATAATCATTTCCCGGAATAACCAGAGCCATAGTTTAGCCACCATAAGATTAGACTAACCTTCATTTTGCGAGCTTTGAGCTTCTCCTGGCGCAGGTGCTGGCGCAGCGTGTACCGGTGGCTAGTTTCCTGTTCCCGTGCAAATTCGCCCAGCGTATAGTGCCTGATGGAGCAGTGGTGGCGTGCCATGCCCAGAGAGCTGCCCCCCTGGCTGGGCACGCTGGTGAAGCCCTGCCGCCGGGGGAAGTAGTACACCGTCACCAAATCGAAGCGCACTCGTTTACCCCCGAGTGCGGGCTTGTGCTGTCTGAGGATGGAGGTTGCTGCACACAAAAAAAAAATATGATGGTTAACTACAGGAGTGACCAGATATCTCATTTAGATCTTAAACTGAACGAGTGTTTTTGATCAGCTTATTTTAGCATATTTGGAAAATATAAACACCTCCGTAACTCCCCTAAAACTTATAGATCCCCCTTGTGACAAATCTCAAGTGTAAGCCGACTTTGTCTCCATAGCACCTCTATCAAACTTCAAATACAGTCTCTCTAGCAGAGCCTGGGCCTGTCCCGGTTGGGTCGTGCCTGGAACATCCCATCAGCAAGGCAGTTTACTGCTAACCAGGTGCCCGAACCATCCCATCTGGATCCTTTTGACCTGGAGAGCAACGCCTGGCTACCCTGCGGGGGAAGCTCATCTTGTCGGCTTATATTTGGAATGTTGGAATTGTTTTTTTTTTTTTTGTTCACCACCTTGTAAGGTTAGGAATGGATATAAACTAACTGGTAAACTGAAAGCTTCGCTTTTTGGTTCACTTTTCTCTTCAGAAGGACGAATTGATGCAGGATCATAATTATTGTTGACACTGCACCAATCCATCTGTCGCTGTCCTGAACAATATTATTTATTTAAATGATATCATCAAAACTCTCTATATGTAAGATGCGACATATTGTGTAGACGTAGGTAAATAACAGCATGACAGAGAGAGGCCTGCAACTTTGTGTATGGCACACACTGATCTGTCAGTGAAATTTTTTTTTTAAATAGTCTGAACTTAAAAATTAGCCGCACTGGGAATCCATGTCAGCTGATGGAGGTAATCAGAGTAATTCCCAGCTTGATGTGTTAATGATATTAGTATTACGTCGATGTGTGGATGTGAAATATTAAAGCAGGTGCACCACATTGCACGGTTTCTAAAATTTGTTCCAATGTGAAGATTCACAATGTGCATTTTTAATGAGTGGCAATCTTTTCCGTGATGTGGCCAAATTATCTTAAGTCTAATTGAAGACAGGTGTTTATGTTCCGTTACGTACACTTCCGCTTATCTGGGGCAGGGTCGCGTGGTCAACAGCCTCAGACGGGAAGTCCAGGCTTCTCTCACCACGGGTGCATCCTCCGGCTCACCCGGAAGGATCCAGAGTCTTTCCGCAGGCAGCCAGCTGTGAGACAAAGTCTCTCCAGCAGGTCTCCTATCGGTGGGACACCTCACCAGCAAGGCACTAGAACCACCCCATCTGGCTCCTCTCGACCTGGAGGAGGAGTGACTCGACATTGAGCTCCTCCCGGATGGCAGAGCTCCTCACCCGATGTCTGAGTGAGAGCCCAGCCACCCTGCGGAGGAAGTTTTTTTTTCGGCCGCTTGTATCCGCAATCTCATTCTTTAAGTCACCAGCTGTGGGTGGTGACCATAGGTGAGGGTGGTGAGGTGTTTATGTGTGCTTCTAATTGCTGCTGCTTCTAACTGCTTCAAATGCTTCATTTCACTTTCCTCAGTTTGCTTCCGTTTTTCTCCACAGGTGTCATAATTTCCTCACGTCTTACGATTTGCGTAAGTCCACTTCTAACACTGCTTCACTTATGCCCTCCTCCACCGTTTTAGATTGCTCTATTTCCATGAAAGTTGCTATAAGTGTAAATTTTAGCATAAGTAAAATACGTATATACAGTAAATGAGGCTCCTGGTCAGGCTGCGTTGGCTGTGTTCCTTACGGGTAAACGTGGAGCTGGACGGAGGGTTGAGGCTGTCGCAGCTGTCTGCACTGTCGCTGCTGGAGATGTCATCATCCGAGTCCTTAGATGTAGAAAATGGAGAGCTGTTGTCCACCTCTTCATATCTTCGTTTGAGGCTTAGTGAGGAACCTGCCTCCATGGAAACCTGGTGTCTGGGGGTTAGAGAGCAGCACAGGCTAAGCCACAACAAACAAACCGGATTGGTTAGAATATGTGGAGAGAAATAGAACAAATAGTTTCTGGGGTTATTTAAAAACTCGTTTCTTATCCTACAGACAACATATTTCTGTGTTTCTGACACCTGGGTCATGCATACCAAAGTGTTTGAGTCCTTGACGCAACCAGAGGGAAAAAAAGAAAAAGAGGGGCATCTGTGCAATCTGTATTCCCGCTCCATCATTTCATCTGTCTGCCTCCGATCTCACACGAATCCCTTTTCTGAAATGATCATGCCTAGAAATGTAACCATGGAAACTAGGCAAGCATGGTTTATGAGAGCAGTCTTAAAGAAAATGATCTCTGTGGCACCTTGTTGGTTTTTTCCCAAAAACAACACGAATCACTGCATCCACACATCTGCCAAGGTCACTGACAAGAGCCAAGTTTACACACATTTTAGAACAATACACTCCTCATTTATTCTCAATCTAACACAAAAACTGACATTTAATTTATTTAAATTGACATAAAGATGTAAATTATTTAGGAATCAATAAGTTTCCTATTAAAGTTAATTTATTGTATTAGTTGTGTATGAACATGTAACGCATGCTACTGTACTCCTGAATTATGGATTTATTTCTATAAAAGCTGCAATCATTCTGAATTTAAAAGAATTGAATGTGTTTAATTAACATACAAGAAAAAGTCCAGCAAGTTTTTTTTTCAGCACAAGACAGAAAAAATGTATTAAAATCACAAAACATTGAACAAAATTAAAACAGATTAAAAAGAGTGATTGATCTTCAGTTAAATGCATGATTAAACACTACTGTTTTCAAACTAGATTTAATGATGATCACAGTGTCGGTCTGTCTCACAGCCTCAGGAAGTTTGTTCTCCATGTTTAGTCATCAACAGGAGACCGGTCCCAGAGGATCTCAGAGTTCTAGATGGTTCATAAGACACTTAAACACAAGAAAAGCAGCTTTAAAGTCTATCCTCTGATCCACATGAAGCCAGTGCAGAGTCCTGAGCACAGGACTAATGCCACCATATTTTCTGATTCTGCAGCATTTTGAATAAACTGCAGCTGTTTTAAGGCCTTTTTATAACAGTACAGAGTAAATAATCAAAAATAACTAAAAAAAATAATGCCTGAGTAACCAAAAGATGACTTGTAAGATGAGGTGTCAAAAGTACCAACATTTTCTACTCAAGTAGAAGTATAAATACTGAGTTAAAAAACTACTTTAGTAAAAGTAGAAGTATCAACTCAAGTTTTCTACTTAAGTAAAAGTAAAAAGTAACATATTTTAAAACTACTTCAAGTAAAAAAAGTAAAAGTAATTTTCAGAAAAAAAGGAATATTGTTAACAAAAGCGTATGAACATATTTTTTAACTATTATCACATGCTTTAAGGAGCAGAAAATATGATAATAAATGAAAGTGTTTTGGTGTTAAACTTAATGAATCAGAAACATTTATTTCTTAATAATCTTTATTGGAAATCGATTAATGAACACAATCAAATGTATTATCATAAGCAGGGCATTATGTAACGTCCCTTCAGCTACCAAGCTTCACTCTGCATCACCTAATTTAACCAACTTCAAGACACAAACACACTCAATGTAAAAAAATAAATAAATAAATGAAAAAAAAAAATAACCAAAAGGCTTTTTCAAGCCTTGAAGGCAGCTAGTTTTCAAAGTTCTTTGAGGCAATACTGAATAGTCTTTGGGAGTGCCACATACAGCCTGCGTGACACCTGGAACCAGCGTTGCTAAGTGGGAGGTGCTGGATTATCGTATTAATGACGTAAAATTATCGTATTTTACAAAAAATATCGTACACCCAGTAAAACCACGCCCATTGACAAAATAACACCCTTTACATGCACTCGTAAGGCAGTGGGAGTGAAGGAAACACACAGGAGGCAAAATCCTTGGATTCTTTTTCTAAAATTTTAAGAACTGTAAAAATGAAAAAATAACCAGGGAAATAAGATTTAAAAAAAACAGTAGGGGCGGGACCTAGGAGACGGTATATATAAATTTAAATATATACATATCTACATATATATGTGTACATATAAGGTTTTTTTTAATGTTAACCCAAACATCTACATTATACAAAATCTAAGCGATGTGTAGTTTTAATCTCCTCAGTCAGTCTTTATAAACTAATCAATAACATTTTGGAGGCTTTTAAGCACAAATACTTCATCCACTACTATTTATGGATTAATCAGTTCAATTAGCTTTGTTTCTAAAGATAAAATAGTGCGTCACAGATCAAAGTTATTTTTATAAAAATACCATCTACAACATTTTCAGCAAAGACGTTTACAATAACCGCAGACTGAAAATAATAATTAAAAAAAAAAATCTTTGCTGTTGTTTTTTTTAAAAAACTGATAATTCAATCAAAGTTCAGTGTCGCAGCATCAGAAACACTTTGATTTCCGAGCCCGAGTCTCAAACACGGAAATTGACGTCCCTGCTCTTTAAAAGTTTGTGGGCGGGGCTACTCGCCCCAAAGTAATGATTGACTGGAGCTTTCAGCCAATCATTCATCTGTTCCTTTGTTTGATGCATTCAGGGTTCATAAAAAAAAAAAAAACTCCGACAAACAGTTGCGGCTTTTTAACGGTGACAAAATGGAGAAAGTAGCGACTACTTTTTATAAAATGAACGAAGTAAAAGTACAGATAATTGCATAAAAAAGTAGTGAATAAAAGTAAAAAGTAGACAAAAAAAAATTACTTCGTTAAAGTAAAGATAACGAGATTTTCTACTTGAGTAAGGTAACGAAGTAGTCTTACTTCGCTACTTGACACCTCTGCTTGTAAGTAAAGACAAAATCAATGCATTATTATGCATTAAGTTGCAGAAAGGTGGAGGAGTTTAAGTATCTCAGGGTCTTGTTTACGAGTGGGGGAAGGATGGAGCGGGAGATCGACAGGCGGATCGGTGCGGCGTCAGCAATAACTAGGACGCTGCATCGTTCCGTCGTGGTAAAGAGAGAGCTGAGCCGAAAAGCAAAGTTCTCGGTTTACAAGTCGATCTACGTTCCAATCCTCACCTATGGTCACCAGCTGTGGGTGGTGACCGAAAGAATGAGATCGCGGGTACAAGCGGCCGAAATGAGCTTCCTCCGCAGGGTGGCTGGGCTCTCACTCAGAGATCGGGTGAGGAGCTCTGCCATCCGGGAGGAGCTCGGTGTCGAGCCGCTCCTTCTCCAGGTCGAGAGGAGCCAGATGGGGTGGTTCGGGCATCTGGTCAGGATGCCCCCCGAGCGCCTCGCGGGCGAGGTGTTTTGGGAACGTTCCACCGGGAGGAGACCAAGGGGCAGACCCCGGACCTGCTGGAGAAACTATGTCTCACAGCTGGCCGGGGAACGACTTGGGATCCTTCCAGGTGAGCAAGAGGATGCAGCCGGGGAGAGAGAGGCCTGGGCTGCCCGTTTGAGGCTGTTGCCCCCGCGACCCGACCCCGGAACAAGCGGAAGATGACGGAACGGAAAGTTGCAGAAAAAAATTAAACAGACTTTGATATTGATAATAATGTAAGATTTGATAATATCGTACAACCTCTACATTTTTTCTTTACTTTACTAGTTTCCAATTTCTCGAAGAAATATATATAACTTTGGACTGAACCTGATTTTTTTATTGATCAAAATAACTACAGTTTGATTTTGATTCTGGTAAATATTGTTGATACTTTATCAAATCCATATGTTGGTATTACACAGATTTATTGATCTCGAAATTTTTGACCAAACTAATACTGACTTAAAGAGAACATCTGTTCATTTACAGTCCTAAAAATGGACATAGTGTAAATACATTGATGATTTCATGTGAATGTTACAGATTAATTAATCACTAATAAGGATAAATCATTCTGTTCATGTGTCAGTCCTTCTGATGTGTCCCAACATGAGATTATAAAACTAACCACATGCAACATTTTCATGATAGCAGCATGAATCTGCATCTTTACAATCTACCATGGACTGGATGAAGGGTTCTGATTGTGAATGTATGAAACAAGCAGAATCAGTCTCACACACTCATCCACACACACAAAGACAAAAACCATCCAAATGAGAAAAGATCCTGATCCCTCTTACCTGAGGAACAACAGAGACCCTTAATCCAACCGACTCGGAGGTCGTTTTTCTTTCCAATATGAGCTGAACATCAATCTTTTAGGATCTGGGGAGGATTTTTACAACCAGAACCAAAAAAAAAAAAAAAAGGATCCAGACTGCAGGCTTGGAGTAGAAATGGTGACCTAAAGTGATCTAGCTTTTTTTTCTTTCTTTTTTTTTGATTGTCAATTTGCAGCAGTTAGAATTCACTCTAAATAAAATGCTTTAAAATATTATAAAGTATTTAATCCTGATAAGACTTTTAATGTTGCATACCTCTATTTAAAGGACAGACAGGAGGGGCAGCAGAAGGTTAGCAGCGATTTATTTAACAGCATCAATGACGAACCCAAATAGATCTGATTTGTTTTATCAGAGCTTTTAAACTACACTTAAAAAAGAATTTAAAGAATATTTCTGCTGATTTCTCCAGTTTTTTCTTCTCTTGTCGCTCTCATCGGGGTGGCATCGCTTAGCTAGCTTTATCTTCTCGATTAGAAACCGCGAACTAATTTATTTAATTTAGAGTCTAATTGTTGCTAAAAATTTTCAATCGAGAGGGGTTTTTTTTCGTTTTTTCTTTTCCACCCCGGTCGCCCCAGTTGTTACAATGTAACAATGGAGGCAAAAATTCTTTCCTCAAGTGGTATTTATACTCATGATGACGTCACGTCCCTGCCCGGCGTCAAAGCATGCTGGGAAATGTAGTTTATAGCCATTTCCTCTCTTTTTCCATCTTCTTTGTTCTTTCTATATGGAAACAGATGTGCAACAATCTATGCAAAAAAAAAGCTTTAAGGATGAATCTCAGACCCTTTTTTTTCTTCTTAAAAATCACAAACCCTATTAAACTGTTTCCATGGTAACCAAGTGAAAGGCTGCTCATTAATAAAGGAACAGATGTTAGATTACCTAAATGGCATCAATAAAACTGTCAGATTCTTTCTGAGCATCTGAAGAAGAAAACAAATACTACACAGTAAAAATTTTAGATTTATTTACACAAATAAATATGTGTGACACTGTAATGTTCAACCTCCCATCTTGAAATAAATCCATTTATCTTTTTTTATTAGGATCATAAAGAAACAAACAGATGGTGGTAAAACATGGGTGATCATTTTTAATAATGCTGACAAAATGACGTATACGCTGATATCAAACAATCAACTTTCATGTAGAAAAAGGGACAAAACCTATTTTTTTTTCTCTCTGTAATTTACCATTTATAATAACATTTTGAAGCGTTAAAATCCAAACCAGGAAAACTACAAAAAAAATAGAATTTTAAAATACTATCGCACATTTGTCATTTTTAAAAAAAATCTTAAAAAGAAGTAACAAGCTAAAATTTTAAAAAGTAGCATCACACACACACAAAAAAAATATTGTGCTGACCAAACCGAGGGAAGCAGATGAAGACATTTTGCTGGTGACGCTGTGATGATCACAAGAGTTTATCATCTATTCCAACAGCAGATAACTGGCATGTACACACACACAATGTTATTAGTAGCTGGATGTTTGGACAATATCTTTTTAATTAAAAAGTAATACACAATCAGACTGTGTGCAAAAAAAAAAAAAGAGATCCAAACTGATTCCCTTCAGGCTTCTTGGAGAGTCGCTCAGACTCTCTGTGGTCACTTAGAAGCAGGTAATAAAACACAAAACTACTAGATTAAAATGAAGTGCTATCAGTATCTCCCTCACTTTCTCTTTTAAAACACCAATTAGGTTTCTTTCTACAGCCATTAAAACACAAAGTTTTAGCACAGCAGATCAGCCACAAATGTGTTTTTGTGGACACATACAGCTAGGACAGGGGTGGGCAAACTTTTTGATTCGTGGGTCATATTGAGCTCTAACATTTGACAAAAGGGGCTGGAATAGAAGCAGATGGATGGCATGCTTTGGTAACCTCACCTCATTGGAGAACAAATACACATCTTGGAATATGAAGAAAACATATGGTTTACTTTCCAATGAAAAAGAAAAAAAAAAAAGAGTGTGTTTGTGCGCGCGTGACTGCGTGTGAGATGGCAACACTGGACTGGTAGGACTGGTAGATCTCAGAAGGTTTGATATTTGAAAAGTAGATCTCAAAACAAAAAAGGCTGGGCACCTCTGATCTAGAGTGTGCCATCTAGTGAGGAAACATCAGAATTACAGGGAAAATAAAACATTAACAAATTTAATTTTTTTTTAAGTTCGGTGGGCCAGAATAAAACGTTTATCGGGCCGCATGTGGCCCGCAGGCCGTAGTTTGCCCAGCCCTGAGCTAGAACGACCATGATGAGGACAAGCGTTTAAAACAAGACTGGTATTTCACTTCTTTAAAAATAAAAGAAAGAGAGTGAACCGCATAGAGACGTGCTTCAGTCACATGTTTCTTAGCTGCCACAAGATTTCTTGAAACGTCTCCATAAATTTCATTAATGACGCTCTAGCGGGTCTGGATAAGAGAACATGACTTTGTGCCAGTTTTATTTTAGAATGATGTGGTAGCCATCACTCGTGTCATCTGGGGAGATAAACATAAAAAAGGTTATAAGAAAAATTTACCATGAGAGAATAAAAAAAAAAAAAACAGTTTTAAATACCTTTCATTGTGTCCAAAACAAAACAAACTTCATCCTGGAAGTTCTGGATCATCTGTTAGGACGATAGATAATAAATATCTTTACATGTAGTGTGCTTCTGATGATGATTAACTTACATTTCTACACCTGTAACATACCTCATCACTAACAAGGACATGGATACCAGTGGGACCCTGTTTGAAGATCTGATTGATCTGTCTGGGGGAGATGCTGAAGAGCTGAGCGAGTTTCTCCGTCAGTTCAGTGGCTGTCAGTTCCTCCAGGTAGATGGCATGATAAACTGTCGGAGGAAAAAAAAAGATCTGAAATGTATTCTGAGAAATAGTTTGCAGCTTTCTTTAAAAAAAAGCCTTCTCTCTTAAACAGTTGTTAAAGAAAGGAAACCAAATTCAAGCAACTGGTCAGTTTAAAGTGCTTCGAGGAGTTGGTGGGATTAGGATTGGTTGTCTTTCAATCTGTGTAGCCCTGTGGCAGACTGGTGAGCCCATACAGTGTGTAACCCCACGTCTTACCATCCAACTACCCAGGGTAGCCATAGACACCCTCTGACAGGATGGTTACTTACTAGGTAGTGTATTAAGTCAGATTTTGCTGCTTCAGCAAACTCAATTCTCTAACGGGAAATAAGTAGAAGAATTTTTTTAATT
The DNA here is from genome assembly GCA_902685375.1 of Neostethus bicornis. Taxonomy (NCBI): domain Eukaryota; kingdom Metazoa; phylum Chordata; class Actinopteri; order Atheriniformes; family Phallostethidae; genus Neostethus; species Neostethus bicornis. Next base: position 4,350,263 of record LR738550.1, read on the forward strand.
CTGTTTTATTCTATTTTATTGTAAAGAGACCCATAAGCTACAAATTTACCAGAATTAAATGAGACATTGTGAATATTTTTCTAATTTCAGGAAGAAATGCAATAAAACCAGATAAAATGTAGCTGAACCTGTTTTGATAAGAGAAATATTCATCATAGTTTAATGATGATCTGCAGACTTTACCCTAAAAAAGATGGTCTCATTGAGCAAATTTAATTGTTGATCGTTTGATGTTGACTCTTTCTTGTACCTTGTAGCACAACTCCTACTACATGGTCACAATGCTCCTCTGTTTTGTTTTAGTTCTAGCTTTCTGATTCTTGATTTGACACTATTGTCAAATCTAAACGTGCATGAGCAAAAGCTCACCAAAGAAAGTGCTGGCGGAAGCATCTCCGTTTTCATGTTTAGTTTGCTGTTCCCGAGTCTGCTGAGGCTCCTGGCAAACGTAGATGGTGAGCCGCGGACGAACCACTCTGCATCCAAAACACAAATAAATAAATAGAATAAGTAATTACTACATTTTCTTTGATATAATGAGAAAAATGAATTGCAAAAGTTGTCAACATGTGATTAAATTTATAATAACGCACCGTCCTTTCAGTGCATTAAAGAGTCTAATCCCATCAGCCGGACCACAAATTTGAATAACATCCTCTCTGGTCAGTTTTAGAAGGTCTGCTCCTGTAGTGAGAAGGAAAAAAAAAAAAGATCAAATGACAGGATTTTACAGTAAATGGCAAGACATTTTTAAATTATTATTATTTCTATTACTTTCTCTAACAAACAGAAAAATAAACAACAGAGTAACATGTGAGGTCAGAATTTTTTTTTTTATGAAACTATGTCCCATCCAACAATCTTTTCAAAGTACACACTTCATTTTTTTATGTTAAACTAGAAACACAAACATTATTTCTTTGAATCCGTGCCTTAGAAGATGGACAAAAAACTAAACATACTGGATCCCATCAAATTGATAGATGACAACCATAAAAATAACACCAGTCCTCTTTCATACCTGAAAAATTTGTGAATAGACGGCAAAAAGGTGAGAACCGGTTTCTGAGGAGCCACTGCTGCGCGTCCTGGGGTGTTGCCGTGGCTAATAAATTCTGAAATAAAAAAAGTTTGTTTAATAAAAAATTATTGATCTTATCCAGCTGAGACATAAAAATAGAACCAAAATCAAAACGAGGTATTGTGATGTCAAAAAATCTGAATAAAAAATGTGGATGAATCAACTTGTTAAATCTTCAAATTAAAATGGACAAGTTAATATTGTTTGTACAAATATTTTAGGGCTGTAACAAATCAAAAAACTCAAGAATTAATTTTTTTATCGGATCAGTAAAGGGAAAAAAAAAAAAACCCAAAGTAACATCACCCCAGTGTTTCACTGATTGGAAGGAATAGTCATCTCATATGGAGATCACAGAGCAGCCATCCCCCCAAAAAAACAACTTTTAAATTAGGTATGAGTGTACATTACTGAAAATGTTCAAAAAGATAGAGCAAAATCTGATTGGAATGAGTTTAAGATGGAATGTTGAAATGTGGTTTAAGCACTTTCACTATGTGTTTAAAATCCATGTTCATCACAAATGAACAGCCTAATTTATGTTCCTATTAACACACAGAAACCCAGTCAGATTGTGCAGCAAGGAGTTGATAGATAAGCAGGAGTGGAGCAGCTTTTGTTCTCTTGTCAACAAAGAAACACACGCTGGTGTGTTAAAAACACACCGGCGTGATATTGCTTCAAATCCATGACCATGCTTGATGTGTTTCTACTATCATGTGTTTTTTTGTGCCACTTTGCCGACACAAAGTCAAACCTAAAATATCGATACGAATAGTGTAACGGATCATTAGCAAGGCCCGCAAAGGCTGTTAATGTATTTAAGAGGCAGAAAATCCATCTTTTTTTTTTAATTTAACTTATTTTAGTCTAATATTATATATTTACTCATTTAATAACCTGGATTTGAATTTTTATGTGTGATTGAAAACGATCTGAAAAGCAGTTTTAAGGCTTGAAAAAATAAAAGTCTGATAGACAATTTTTTACTTAAAATATTTTTAATCAAAAACAAAAAGCTGATTCTCAACTTTGATTTATTTCTATCTGTCTTTAAATATTTCTTGTTGTAAGTGAAACCTTTCTGACGTTTTTTCTAATAGACCGATGTTATCTTAACTTCAGACTCTTTGAATTCCTAAGTTGACGTGTTTATTCCTGAAGGGGGTGTTAGCTCATTTGTTACTTAATCCATCAACACCCAGGAGGCTAATTTGTATTTGTGTAACAAATATGTAAAAGTTTAGTCAAGCAGGAAGTAAAAAAACCCGACTTACATCTGCTACCTGAACAACAGGCTCGGGCTGATGGTTTGGAGAACCATTTCTGAAAGGAATAAAAGGAAATCATTAGCTGTGTTAATAAAATCCAAAACAGGCTTTTATGTACATGCTGTTTAAATATGTCCAGGTGGATGTGAGCGCACGGTTAATCCAAGCAGCATTATTTATGAAGTGTTGGCAGAGACTATTTAACACTCCTACCCTTCAGCGACTGGAAAGCTATTATGTGAGCTGTTGAAGCCAGGAGACTGAGAGTTGTTGACATATGTGACCTCGGGCCAAGGAGAGCACTGCAAAACAAACCAGTGTTATTATGAAATCGAAATAACGGACATAGAAAAAGCATTTGGTGGGCTTTAGGAGTCTCTGCTTCTCAAAGAGGAGATTTTATGCTTTGATGGGTCTATAATTCTTGTCTTACAGCATCTTACAGAATTCAAAAACGTGGAGTGGATTTTCGGGTGCTCTGCTCTTTACCAAGACACAAAGCCACCCCCAAAATAAAAATTGAACTGTTCAATGCTCAATCACTTTCAAACAAAAGTTCCTTTATTTTTGAACACATCATTGACAAAAATATTGACATAATGTGCCTCACTGAAACCTGGCATAAATCATACCTGGCACTTAATGAAGCCTGCCCCCCAGGATACACCTACCTTGAAAAAGCTAGAAACACCGGTCGTGGGGGAGGCCTAGCTGTGATACATCACAGAAACCTGCAACTGACACCAATTTCATTACCTGTAACATCTGCATTTGAATGCCTTGGTTTCAAATGTAAAACAGAAAAGACAACAATAACAATAATTCTTATTTACCGGCCACCCAAAGTACACCCTAACTTCTTCACTGAACTCCAAGATCTGCTGACCACATTATGTGCAACGTCACCTAGTACACTCATACTAGGTGACTTCAACCTGCACGTTGACACTCCCACAAACCGTTCTGCTTCCGAATTTCTGGAACTGCTTGACACCTTGCATCTTACACAGCATGTACATGTTCCAACACACTCCAAAGGACACACCCTCGACCTGGTAATCACGGATACTGCCCCTATCACCAACATGGATGTCTATGATTTGGGCGTATCCGACCACATGGCTGTTTTTCTCGAAGTAACCTTAAATCACCATCATCAAGACACAAAACGGGAAATACATTTCAGGAACCTTAGAAACATCGATCACGCTGCCTTAACAAAAGACTTACAAAATATTCCTCTGCCAAGACCCTCCACCTCAATTCAGGACTCTGTCGACTACTATAACACTGCACTCCAGGGCATTCTGGACTCTCATGCACCCCTGAAATCAAAAACAGTCTCTTTTACAAAATCTGCTCCATGGTTCACAAACGAACTCCGTATTCTCAAAAGGGCTGGGCGAGCCTTGGAACGGAAATTTACAAAAAGCAACCTCACAGTACATAAAGAAGCCTACCGTGACCACCAAAAACATTACTGCAGAGCCCTTGCCATAGCCAGGTCCACTTACTACTCTCAAAAAATCACTAGTAATGCTGGAAATTCAAAACACCTGTTTTCAACCATACATTCTCTGCTCAAGCCCCACACTTCGACCCACCAGGATACCAGTGTCAACAACTGCAACAGGTTCATGGACTTTTTCACCAGCAAAGTATCTGCTCTACAATCAAACTTCCTGCCTACAAACTTCACCCAGTCTACAAACCTGCCCATACAGACAACCCCAAGCAGTTTTTCCGAATTTGCACCCACAACACAGAAAGACGTTGAGGCCATCTTAAAAACCATAAAATCCTCAACCTGCTCACTTGACCCCCTACCAACACCCCTCATCAAAGCTAACATCACAAGCATCAGTTCAATTATTGCAGCAATAATCAACCGCTCACTGCAAACTGGCCAAGTCCCCCCGGCTCTCAAAACTGCCATTATTAGACCTCACCTAAAGAAACCATCACTGGATCCAAATAATCTGACAAACTTCAGACCCATCTCCAACCTACCGTTTCTTTCTAAGGTTCTTGAAAAAGTTGTGGCAGCTCAGCTCAATCATCACCTTTCTACAAAACACCTACATGAAAAATTTCAGTCTGGTTTCCGGTCAGCTCACAGTACAGAAACGGCCCTGGTCCGAGTGATGAATGACTTACTTGTAACTGCGGACTAGGGCTCTCCATCCTTGCTCCTCCTTCTGGACCTGTCAGCTGCCTTTGACACTGTGGATCACACCATTCTCCTTCACCGTCTTCAGACTACCACTGGACTCTCAGGAAATATTTTCAACTGGTTTCATTCATACATCACAAACAGAACAGAATATGTGGCTCTGGTGACCGCTAAATCCCAGCCACACCAAGTCACCTGCGGAGTGCCTCAAGGCTCTGTCCTTGGCCCCACACTTTTCACCATATACATATTTCCACTTGGACAAATAATCCGGAAACACAACATTTCATTTCATTGCTATGCTGATGACACACAACTGTATTTGAAAATGGACACTAAGCCCACCCAAGCTCTTTCTGCCCTTCATGCCTGTCTGGAGGAGATAGGGACGTGGATGACCAACAACTTTCTCCAGCTCAACACCAGCAAGACGGAAGCCATATTAATCGGTACACCTCACCAGATCAAGACATCCTCCATTTCAAGCATTCTGGTTTCTGGTCACAACATTCCACTCTCCTCCTCTGTAACAAACCTTGGCGTAAAAATCGACTGCAATCTCACATTTGACCAGCATGTACGTCACCTCTGCAAAGTTTCTTTCCTACACCTCAGAAACATTGCCAAGCTCCGCCCCTCACTCACCCACGCCGCAGCTGAAAAACTGATCCATGCCTTCATCTCCTCCAGACTCGACTACTGCAATGCCCTCCTCGTTGGCACACCTGGCAGGAGCCTTGAGAAGCTCCAGCACATCCAAAACTGCGCTGCCAGGGTCCTGACGAGGAGGCGAAAATTTGACCACATCACACCTGTTCTTAAATCACTTCACTGGCTTCCCATCCGTTTCAGAATTCACTACAAAATCTGCCTCCTCACCTACCAATGTGTCCATGGAAATGCCCCAACTTACCTCACTGAGCTCCTCTCCCCACTCATCAACCCAAGACACCTTCGCTCAAATTCCACCCACTGCCTCCACCAGCCCAGGACCAGGCTAACCACAATGGGGGACAGAGCCTTCCAGGCCGTTGCCCCACGACTGTGGAATGAGCTCCCGGAACTCCTCAGGGCCCCACAAAGTGTCGACACTTTTAAAAAAGGTCTAAAGACATTCATTTTTAATAAGGCTTTTAATCTTTGATTTTATGATTATTTGTTTTCAGAATGTAGATTTTAGTTTTTAAAATGTTTTTATTGTTTTTACCTTTCTGTGTAGCGCTTTGGGATTTTCTCTGAAAGTGTAAAGCGCACTACAAATAAAATGTATTATTATTATTATTATTATCTATAAACATGCTGCCTGTTGTTAGCTTGGAAATGTAACATGCCAAAAAAAAGTTGATAAGTACGTTCATTAAGTTTCACTTAGCCTTGTGCCCAGTGTGCGTGCAGCGTAAATCCTGTTTACAGAGGATATTTGTTGTTTTACACGCAGGCCATATCAAACAATAAATCAATTACCAAAATAGTGGTCACCAATTTTTATAATCTTTATATAAATTATTTTTTATTGTTTAAATTGATTATTTGTTTCAGCCCAGTCCTATTTTGGTATTTTTGCATAAAAATGGGACTTCCTGTTGAGACCAAACGTAAGCAGACTATGTGCACTAAAACGCTGCCTGCTTAGATCGAACTGGGATGTGGTAGAGAACAAAATCCGAGGTCAAAAACAACCTGACGTTCCAATAGCATCTGAATACTAGTCGGGTGAGCTCACAAATGACTCAAACACACATTAATAAAATAAAAATGGATTAAATTAAACTGTTTATTTGATCACAATGACTTGAAGTTTTCTCTCACCTCTGTCAGGATTGTGGTTTCATAGGAAGGTTGATACTTTTCCTTCTCCTGAGGAGTTCTTTTCTCCATTTTCTCTCTGTCGGTCTTCTGTTTTCTGTCAGCACCTTTGGGCTAAAACATGAAGGATTCACAAAAGTGAAATTATAAGTTACACTATCACACAATGTCACAATGACATCATTTCACACCCCGCTTCCTTCATGCGAATCTTCTAACCTTAAAGACTTTAACTTGACAGGAAGCCGAGTGGAGGTGCTCTGTATATTCTCCGCTCTCATTTTCTTTAAAAGTGTCTATTTGGATGCGGAAAGGAACGCCCTTTTCTCCTCCGTGTTTCCGCATGGTGAACTCTGTGCTGATGCAGTGAACCTAAAAAAAGGACGAAGCGAAAAAGGAAATCAAAGTGATGCTTGTATCTATAAAACAGTGTGATGAGAAGATCTTTGCTACAAGTGTTTGGTTACTTCAGGCCACAGATAACTAGTCGTTATTATGAGAGGAGGAAAAGTTAATGATACTTTGTTATGTGATGGTGACATTTTAAAGAAGCATGCAACTTCCCACGACCCTGGAGTTAGTCAATCCAAACGGTTTGAATTGGGACAAACCATAGAAGAATTGATTGCAAATTTGCTCATGAATTTGCTCATGAATTTTGACACAGATGACGAGAGTCACTAATTTAGAGTCACCAATTCACTTGCGTCATTTTTGTTGTAGAAAAATAAATCCATCTGAGGTGTTTCAGATCATTTCTTTCTTTTTAATGAGCAAAATAAACAACACATGCGGAGGAGATGGGGGAAAAAAACATGCGTTTTGAAAAAAAAGTGTTGACAATCATGCTACCTGGATAAAAACAGAGGTTCTCTTTGAGGGGTCCCAAAGGAACTCCACAGTGTTAAGCTGAGTGGGGTTAGCCCTGGGGTCGATTATGCCCACTGACATGGGGATATCTGCAATGGATCAATGCAAAACAAGCTTTTATCAAAGAACTTATGAATGCACTGCTAAATGTTCTCCACCACAGCTTCCACTCCTTTAATCAGGTTATCAGTCATCTGTTTAAATCAATAGTAAAGAGTTAATGTCCGATGCCCACCCAAGTCCAGGATACGATCTCCAGGTCTGTTCCACCTCCAGCCCTCTAGCTGCTGGTGCTCCGTGTACTGAAGTCGCCTGTCGTGAAACACCACCCGGATAATACTCTAGAAGAAAAACAACAATCATAGTAGTATAAAAAAAAATATGTAAATGGATTCACAATGTTTTTATGGAAACAGAAACGGTAACGTCAAGTAATTTCAATGCCTACCTTCACCATTTTATCAGTGATTTCAGGAAGTTCGCCAATTTTCCGATTGTCGAGCATTCGGATTTCATACGACTGTCCTGCAATGACAACAAATTTGTTATCATACATGTGCAAATTCATTTTAAAGTATGTGTAGATAACTCAGTAAAATGAAGAGGACTTGGAGAGCGTAGCTTCACTCAGTCTTCTAACTAGAACTGCTGGAAGACGTGGCGAGTTGCTGCCTCTGTTAGTGTTGTTTTAATATTTTTGTTGTGATCATCAAATTAATTAAATCGTCATTTAAAATCTTCTTCATCTCCTTTCATCATTTCCATTCAGGGGTCGCCACAGCAAATCAGTTTCTTCCATCTAACCCTATCTGCTGCATCTTCTTCGGTCACACCGACTATCTTCATGTCTTCCTTCACTGTATCCATGAACCTCCTCTTTGGTCTTCCTCTAGTCCTCTTTCCTGGTGGTTCCAAACCCAGCATCTTTCTGCCGATGTACTCTCTCTCACTCCTCTGCACATGTCCAAACCATCTCAGTCTGGCCTCTCTGACTTTATCTCCAAAACATTTTCATTTCATCTACTAAAATATGGAAAAAGGATCCTTTGCAGATGCTTTTGTCTGTGATTAATGAAATATTTACCTCACTAAACGTGATTACAGAGGACCAGATGAAATGCAAAATATTTGATTGACTTTATCTTTTACTAAAAAAAAAAAAAACAATATAAAATAGATCTTGAAACTTCACAAAATTGTAGTTCGACAGCCACATGGATGTACGTTAAGGGGCTTCTGACTTGATCCAACTAGATCTACAGACATGATAATTTGAGGTGGATTACTGATAATCTGCATTGAACCGTCGTACTGACCTTGGTTGAGGTAGGTGAGTGTTTCATCGTGCAGTTTAATGGCTGGTGAGGTAGCTGCACACAGAACATACTGAAAGGGAAGGATCTTGTTTTCGCTGTCGGGAGGCAGGTTGGACTCCTCCTGTTTGAAGATGGGGAGGGCGAGGACATCGCTGGAAAAAAAACAGATAGTAATTTTGTGTCATGGAGACAACGCCACTAAATACCACAGTATCCAGCCAATGTGTGACTGCTTTCCCCATTTACACAAGAATCCCTGCAGGAGCGAGGCAGTTAATCTGCCGAGAAGTGAAAAGCAGAATAAAAAATGTTTCCCACTACAGCAAAGTGCTTCGGTCATCAAAAGCTTTAAATACATTATGTACTACTTTTAATTAAGCAGAGGAGATATATGTATAAAACCAAAAACACTTCAGAGTGTAGAGAAAGATTTTTAAAGTTTTTTGAGTCACCTATGAGCAGCATTTTCTATTAACAGTTGGACATTTAAAAAAAAAAATTATCCCAATGTGAGTGAATTACTGTCATTGGGACTAATAAAGAGAACCGGTTGCAAATTAAACTAAGATTTAAAACGGAGGAAAGTTATATTGCACTGCACTGCTAGGGATAGGTTTATAAAAGTAAGTGTGCATTAAAAAAACAACTGTAAATTAAAAACAACAGCAAATTAAAAAAAAACATCCCAGACATATTGTAAGACCCAGCCAAATGATCTTTTAGCCGATAGTGCATTCTCACGAGACATTTGTAATCTGTGAAAATGTTGCTGATTTGTGCAGATGTATTCTTTCATCTGAGCATAAGGGGAGATCGGATTACAGCAGCCAGCCCAGGACGCTATGCTCACCACTAGAATCTTTTTATCACTTAGCAGATCGCTTTAATTAGGCTGATGGTAAGTAACTAAGATGAGATCAAAACCCTCATTTACAAGTAAACTGTAAATGAGAGTAACTTTGAAAAACCATGGCTTGTTTTGCGCTGCTCTATTTAAATGCAAATTAGATACAAAGAAGATACTTCACACCCCTCCCCCACTGTTTTTCTAACCTGCATAACTATAGACATGCTAACACAATAGGCGTTGCAACTTTGCCGACAATTATCCACTCAGATGTTCTGTTTTCTGTGTTTTTAAGTTAGTGGGGTAGGCATGGTGGCTGCATTTCTCATGCCACAGTGCCCAAAGTGGGATGTACTCCTTATACGTATGTGTACAAGACCAAAGTCAGCCATTATTTTGTCTCATATGGTGATTTCCTATGAAAAACCGTGATGCAACACGAGTGCAAAATTGTAACAGAATGACTTTAAGCAAAATGAGATGATGAAAATATCGTATTTAGTTCAGTTTTTTAGTTTATTTACTAGGCTCTGCATTGTCTTCCACCGTGGTGGTCGCTAGTCTTCCTGGGGCCCAATTTAGAAAGCAGAAGTCCAATTCATCAAATTATGTAGTTTATGTAAAATCTGTTTCATTCCAAATTAATTTAGCATTATAAAATCAACATATTATATTATAAAAAGCAATAACTATCTACACCAGGGGTGGGCAATTAATTTTTATCAGGGGCTGCATGAGAAGCCTGAATTGTGTCAGAGGACCACCAACTTTCTTTCATTGTAAAATACTTAAATATTTTGAATAGCTGGTACTGATAATCAGAAGAATAAAGCTCTCTGTAAATATGTATATTAGGTTATGTCAAACTGTGCTATATTGGTTAAATAAGAAAAACAATTATTCAACCAGTGCAATAATTGTTTTTCCTTTAATTCCTTTTGCCTTTAATTTCTGTAAAGAAATATTTGGAAGTCCATGTTTTGTTGAAAATACGACATTCGTTATGAACTTTTCTTTTCTTGGGGTGTGCCGACATCTTGGGGATAACCCGGCGAACAGCATCACCTTCACTCACACACGTGTATACGCGAGTGAAGGTGCTACGTCTACGACGTGCATACGTAGCGACGTAACGCTTTTCAAAATAAAATTTAAAAAAAGTTTAATTTATGGTGTTTATGATTGGCCGGACAGGGACGTACAAAGGGCCGGATGTGGCCCGCGGGCCTTAATTTGCCCAGGTCTGATCTACACCAACAATTCTGGGTCTGAGCTGATTTAAGATCTTGGAGTCTTTTTAAAAGTATCTACACCTGACAAATTTCTTAGTTTTTAGGGTAACTTGTTCATAACTGACTTGATCTAAACAAAACAGATTTTGGGCAAAAGTACCAACATTGAACAGATCAGGACAGATAAACACACTTAGAAATGGAGTAAAGTGAGAGAAATCAGGTTTTCTTGTCAGATTTTAACATCAGTAATCCAATCTAACATTGTGTGTCATCTGAACATGAATTTTAAAAAACAAAAAAGTAATAATCAAGCAGTCTGTATTTGAGACATGGTGTTTGGCCATAATTAAAACATTGCATATTTGTACTGGATTAAAGTCACAAAAAACAATGCTTCATTTCTCACTAGTTTTAACCGATTCATTATGAAAAATTTATATCCTGATAGTTGTCTAAATGATCTGAAGGTTTATATTAAATCAGTATGTAGTTAGAAGTAATAGATCTTACCTCATACTGTATGCTCCAGCACCAAGCTCCTGTCCAATTCCTGATAAACTGGCATCAAAATCCTGAGCCAAGCCAGACTCGATCACTTCATCCGTGAGAGGCAGTTTTAAAGCCCACGCCATGATGATGATGTTTGGACTTAATGCTGAAGAATTCAGAGGATTTTAGAGGCAGGAAACCTCTTTTTTTTTCTACCTTTAGAGTCACAAAAAACAAATAAATATAGATCCTATAAGTATGAATCACATTTAAACACAACCGTAGCATATGGTGACACTTTATCGATTAATTAAACAACAGATGAGGTGTAACTTTATCAAATAAAAAGTAAAATGTTACATTATGTTGTGTTAAATAATAAAGAAGAGTCATTTTGATGCACTGATGCGTACAGTCAATATAAATAGTAATTCTACACCTATTGTTTTATATTTAAAGGTTGGTTTATTTTATAAAAAATACATATAAAAGTATAAAAAGATCAAATACCTTGGTTTTAGATGAAAGTGAGAATATTTGCTCCAAACAGAACAGCTTTATTCCGTCATGTCGAGCTCCTTCGTCCAGAGTGAAATAAACATGTCGAGCTAACAGGTTAGCACACTAGCCTGCTCATCACTAAAAACAGCTCTAAAAATACATTTAAATGTGTTTTTTCAGTTCATTTCACCAGCGTTAGAAGGGTAATGATATTACAATGTGAAATGAGATAATATTAAAGTCACACTTCTTTTTATTTTATAAAAAAAGGCGTTTAATTTGTATGTTTATTTAGCCTAGTCGGAACAAGGAGAGAAACTTCCGGTGTTTTCTTCTTCTTTGGTGGATTTCCAGTAGGCAATGGATTCAATCTGCTCTCCATCTCCCCCTGTGGCCTGGACTCAGTTTAGCAAGTACCTGAATTACATGTTTGAAAGTTTCTTATTTACCTGTCAAAACGTTCCTCCTGCCTCCCGGATCGGGGAGGCTGTCACACCGGCCGTACTGATGGCCTAAAAACCGTATCGATCGACCTTTTTGAAAATCACAAAATATTGTGCATGCGCAGTCCTTCCATAATGAGCTAGAACGATGTAATGAGGCATAACCAGTATAGCTCTGACTGCTCTGCAACAATGGCCGATTGCGATGTACCATTACCAGCTTGATAGAGAGGAATTTTGTATGCGTTTTAATATATGGCAGTCATTGACATAACACACTTTTTTGTTCCGTTCCATCATCTTCAGCTTGTTCCGGGGTCGGGTCACGGGGGCAACAACCTACACGGGCAGCCCAGGCCTCTCTCACCCCGGCTGCATCCTCCAGCTCACCCGGAAGGATCCTAAGTCGTTCCCCGGCCAGCTGTGAGACATAGTCTCTCCAGCGGGTCCGGGGTCTGCCCCTCCCGGTGGGACGTGCCCGCGAGGCGCTCCGGGGGCATCGTGACCAGATGCCCGAACCACCCCATCTGGCTCCTCTCGACCTGGAGGAGGAGCGGCTCGACACCGAGCTCCTCGGATAATAAAGACATCCTCCTAGGATAATAAAGATACTTTTTTGTATCTTTATCAATTTTTTTGGCTGTATAGAAATAGCAATACACACATACTGTATTTGCTAAGATCACATTTTTCTTGAGACTGAAAAATTTTCGGTCAAAATGAGCTTCATTCTCTCGAGCTCGATTCTCTCATTTGTGGCCGAAATTAGCTTCCTCCGTAGGGTGGCTGGGCTCTCACTCAGAGATTGAGTGAGTAGTTCTGACATCCGGGAGGAGCTCTGTATCGAGCTGCTACTCCTTCAAGTCGAGAGAAGCCAGATGGGGTGGTTCGGGCATCTGGTCAGAATGCCCCCCTAGCTCCTCGCTGGTGAGGTGTTTCGGGCACGTCCCACCTGATGAGGCCAAGAGGTAGACCCCGGACCGGCTGGAGAGACTATGTCTCACAGCTGGCTGGGGAACGAATCGGGATCCTTCCGGGTGAGAAATCTGGGCTTCTCGCCTGAGACTGTTGCCCCCGCGACCTGGCCCCGGATAAGCGGAAGACGATGGAATGAAACATTTTTCTTGTGTGGTAGAAAATTAAGATTAAGTAAGATCAATATTCACTTTGAAATCATCTTAATGACAATGGGTGTCTTTAATTAACTTGATGTGCTGAAACAAGACATCTATCTAACATCCATGGTGTGAGAATCTTGTTCCAGCCTGTTCAAACCAACTCCAAGCTGCTCAAGGACAAGCAAAGATAACATTTTACAAACTCAATCCAAATAAGGCAGCCTCTGTCCTGCAAGAATGCAGGTGTAGATAAGGATGTTTAGTTTGCACAGCCCAGTAATAAATAGTCATAAATTATCAGCCTATCAAACATAATGTTCAGCCCAACCAAAGTTGCATAGCCTATCAGAATGAGACATTTTGCCTGGCAACAATAAAGCTCACTCTCACAACAGGGATCCTTAAAACTTATGTGTGGGGAAAGTTTGTTTAACTTTTGGGGATCAAACTTTGGTTTGCATGAACTTCCAATGTTGCAGCATTTAATCTTTTTTATCAAATTCTTTTTTCTCTTCTCATTTATGTGATGGCGGCACGGTGGCGCAGTGGGTAGCACAGTGGCCTCACAGCAAGAAGGTCGTGGGTTTGAGTCCCGGGTGGGGACGAGACTTGGAACACTGTCCTTTCTGTGTGGAGTTTGCATGTTCTCCCCGTATCTGCTTGGATTTCCTCTAGGTACTCCGGTTTCCTCCCACCCTCCAAAGACATGCATGCTAGGTTGAATGGTCGGTGCCAAATTGCCCCTAAGAATGAGAGTGTGTGGATGGTTGTATGTGTGTGGCCCCGCGACAGACTGGCAACCTGTTCAGGGTGTACCCTGCCTCTCGCCTTGAATCAGCCGGGATGGGCTCCGGCACTCCCCAGAACCCCGAAAGGGATGGACAGATAAGAAGGTGACTGACTGACTCACATTTGTGTGGCATCTTATTAAGAAAATTCCAAAACATGTGTTAAAAAATAATGAAAGCATAGAACTTGACAGGTATGTTATTTTGTCTATAAGTTACTTTCAAAGCAAATTTTAAATTATTTCAAGAACATTACAACAACAAAAAAAAAAGAAAGAAAATAACAAGAAAAAAGTTTATTTAACAGAAAATGAGAATTATTTAACCTGGGTCGTAGTTTCCATCTTTATGATCACTTTACCCATTTCATAACTTAGTACATCTTGAGTTATTGATCATATTCAAACAAGGGGAGTGTAAAATTATGTGGTTGATCGATAGCAGTCATTCCAAAAATATGACATGCAGAATCAAATGAATTATTCAACATATCAATTTAAAAAAACTTAATTTTTTGGAAGTTAATGCTTAATAATTTTTATATTTTGTACAATTTATTAGCTTCAGACAAATAAATCTTACTTAAAAATTGTCATTCTGCCATTCAGCTAAATTTAGCAAAGCATTACACAAATAAAATGCAACTTATTTTTGTAAAAAAAAAAAAGATTTACAATGGATGAAAAACTTAATCCTGGGCCAGGTTTTATCATTCATACGTTTCTTAACCAATCTTTAAAGAACTAAAAATGAATTAAATTCCATTAACTAAAACATAAATCTATTTAGCAAATTTAACACGTCGCCCAATTCAGTTAGAATTAGAATTTAATCTCTGAAAAAAACAAGAAAATTAACCCTGTAACGTCTTTTCTAGGATAACAAATAAATATATTTAAAATGTTTAAAATATGAACTGAAATAGTTTTGTGCTCAAAGTGAATCATTAAATGATCTTTGACTGATATTTTACAAAACACATTCACACGCGGTTAAAAAAAGAGTTCCAAATTATTAAGCGGATGAACATTTTCTGCAAAGGTTTCTGCACAACGGTACATATGTTGCATTCCTGTTTGCTGCTTTGTACTGTCATTTTAGCAGCTGCATATTTGTCAGGCAGAACCTTCCTCATCCTGCCTTTATATGCATGGCACAGTGTGGGCTCTGAATCAAACACACATCTGTTTAAATGTTTCTGTGAAAAATGGGATGTTTTCATCCAGCTGTGTCCTGCTTTCCAGCAGCAGAGATTTTGTAGAAACATTGATCTGCTTAATAATGTGGAACATCATTCTGGACTTTCTTCTTCAACTGATAACAGAAATCTGATTTCAGGACTGCGATAAAAACCTTGATACAAAACAATCCAGACAAACCGAAGCAATAATCTGCATGACGCTTAAATTCCATTTGCATAATCATTTGGAACTCACTGCATATTTATGATGTATATTTCTATAAATAGATGTTTTATAAATCCGTGTTTACTTCAACATTTAAAATGTCAAAAATGAATGTCAAATCATTAAAGAAACAGTCCATAGATTACACGTAACATGTGTAATCTCATTAATCTCAAAGTATGACAAGCAGAAAAAACAGGAAGAGGTGAAAACATTACATGCCAAGTGGGGCAAAAAAAAAGGAACTTAGTAATCCACCAATCATGTGAGTTCTCCCAGTTTAAAAAGATAAGAGTGACATCATTTTCCTCATAATTGCCCCTCAACAATGAAAGACGGGCAGCACGGTGGCGCAATGGGTAACACAATGGCCTCACAACTAGAAGGCCCAGGGTTTGAGTCCCAGGTGGGGACGAGATTAGGAACACTGGCCTTTCTGTGTGGAGTTTGCAAGTTCTCCCCGTCTATGTGTGGGTCTTCCTCCCACCCTCAAAAAACATGCATGTTAGGTTGATTGGCCCCTGAATGACTGCCGCTAGGAATGAGTGTATGTGTGTGGCCCCGCGACAGTCTGGTGACCTGTTTGGGTGTACCCTGACCCTCCCCTCTAATCAGCCAGGATGGGCTCCGGCACCCCCTGCAACCTCGTAAGGGATAGACGGTTAAGAAGGTGACCGAATGAAAGTCAGTCAGTCAGTCATCTTCTTATCCGCCTGTCCCTTTTGGGGCCGCGGGGGGTGCCGGAGCCCATCCCGGCTAATTTAAGGCGAAGGGCAGGGTACACCCCGAACAGGTTGCCAGTCTGTCGCGGGGCCACACACATACAACCATCCACACACACACTCATTCCTAGGGGCAATTTGGCACCGGCCAATCAACCTAGCATGCATGTCTTTGGAGGGTGGGAGGAAACCCACGCAGACACGGGGAGAACATGCAAACTCCACACAGAAAGGACAGTGTGAGAAAAAAATTCAGTAAAATCAAGAGTTTTTTTTTTTTAAATGCATTTGCTAATTGATTCATTGAATCATCTTTGTTACCGCCTTACCCAAAAGGGATTTGGATTACTGGCGCTTATCTTGACGACGCTCATCAAGATACATGCAAGAAATAGGGTACACGCCCAACAGGTTCATTTGCAAATTACAGTAATGTGAAAAATAAGTATTTTAAAGTACTTCCACCAAAATTTCCAAATAGATTAGTTAAAAATCAGATGATTTTGTTAAATTTTTCTCATTGTGATGCTCTCTCTCTCTCTCATGTTTTTAAGTGGGAGGACTCCCATAAATAGTTGCCCCACTTTTATTGTTGTATAAATAGTTATAAAATTCACTCACAAGTCAAGCAAACATAATCGTACATTTAAAAATGGCACAGTTTTACTCAAATAAAAGAACTTGTAGTTCAACATAAACTCACAGAGCTGAAAGAAAAGGGGATTAAATTCATCTTAATGATTATCCGTTCAGTTTTTATCAAATGTGATTGTCCCAAAACACTGAGCCTGGAATTTGGATGAAATCAACAACAAGATTTAAGATTTACATTAAACACATGTTTCATAGAAATGAATTTATGACAGATTCATGTAGAAACAACATAAATATAAAGTTAAAGAGTAATATTAAATATAATGGACTAAGCTTATTAGTCCAACATTAGTGTGTCAGTCTTTGACACAGAATGGCAAAAATGGGACCAAAAAAAAAAATCAGTGTGACTTAGAGCGCAGCCACTTAAAAGAGTCAGCTTAAAAAAACACTCCTATAAAAGTTCATTCAATGTCTTAAACTTGACATGTTTATCAGACAATAGAAGATAAAAGGACCATGCAGGTTTTACTTAGTAATGCACCACATGAGATGTTTCACATATGGAGTCTTTAAACAATTAAGATCTTTTTTAAAAAGTACTCTTTCATAACGTATTTACCTTCTTTTTCTCATAAACATTATTTTCCTTCAGCCTTAATGAGGATAAATTCAGAACACAGTCTGTGTGTGCGTTGCATTAGACATTGAAATTCCCAAAAGGACAGAAGAAGAGCTCAGAACTCTCCTGAAATTAGGTCGCTTGCTAAACCTGGAAGACATTGATCTTGCTTGTGTTCTTGAGTGTCTGCCGTCGATTGCAGAACCAGACCCGCACGACCTCTCTGTCGTAGTTCAGCTCGCGAGCGATCTCCGTGATCTCCTGACCTGTGGGCAAAGCGTTCTTTTCAAAGTAAGAGTTCAGAACTTCGATGGCCTGAGGGGTGAAGCTGGTGCGCCGCTTGCGCTTTTTTGACGGTTCACCTCCAACGAATTCCATCAAGTTCTGCTGGCCTTTCTGGTTCCAATGTTCAGCTTCAGCCAGCCATTTCTCCAACACTGGCTTCAGCTTCTGAGCGCTCTTAGGGGTAATGTCCAGTTTCTCAAATCTGCAACAGAAAAGAAGTTAACTTCTCTGGAAAGACAGTGAATGCATCACAGTTCATGTACAGCTAAGATCAAACTGCAAAGGAAAGTTGATAACTTGTATTTATAATCGTTAGTTCATGAGCCAGAGAGGTTCATGTTCATAAATTATAATTTAGTCATTTTTTAAAAGAATACATTTATCTTTATTATTTTTGTACCACAACACAAATACACACAAAAACACACGCAATCCTCTCAAATTTTCCTATAAATTTTTGTAAAAAAACAAAAACAAAACCCAGCTCACATAATAGGTAAAAGTTTCAAATGTATTTACCATCGGCCAGATTTGTGCTTTCAATAAACTGTCTTCAAACAGATTTAAAAAAAAAGTTTTTCCCTTTAAAAATGTTATACCTTCTATCGGCTGTTAAAATGTCTCAGCGATCGAATGTTACAATAGAACATTAGTTTACTCCATTGTTTAGGAGTTGATCCTGTGCTGTTCTTCCCAATTAATTGCCAGTAATCATGTGGCCTGTAATAAAGGCAGGATAAAGGGAGAGGCAGATTGGTGCAGCGTCTGCAATAATTAGGATACTACATCTGTCCAATGTGAGAAAAGAAAGTTGAATCAAAAAGTATGACTCTTAGTTTACAAATCTAACCTGCTGTCTGGAGATACTACCTGTTAACTTTTTACATGTATGTGAAGCAGAAACATGATTTAAAAACTTAATGAAAAAAAAATATTCTTTTAATAAGCATATTGAGTAGATTTCACCTGATTAGAGTATCTATAGTTAAAAAAATTAAAATAATTACTTATTACTTTCTCCCACTTCATTTGAATGCAAGTTTTTAATTCCCAAAATAGAATTAAATTTACTTTGTTCCTGTCGAATGGACTTCGAGATTTATTCATTACAATTTTAGGGGGGAAATTTAACAGATGGAGTTAGCAGAGATGGAGATGCTGACGATCTCTCTAGGAGTGACCAGGGTGGACAGGATCAGAGGAACAGCACATGTTTTGTAGATAAAGTCAGAGAGGCCAGACTGAGATGGTTTGAGAGAGAAGAGAGAGGGTACATCAGCAGAAGGATGCTGGTTTGGAACCACCAGGAAAGAGGCCCAGAGGAAAACCAAAGAGGAGGTTCATGGATGAAGATGGATGAAGGAAGACATGAAGATAGTTAGTGTGACCAAAGAAGATGCAGTAGATAGGGTTAGATGGAAGAAACTGACTTGCTGTGGCGACCCTTATTTGTGGTTTTATCCACAAATAAAACCTCTCATTGATTAAAAATGCTTTCTAACTTTATCCCTATCTGATTAATCAATTACCTGACATAATAGATCGCTGCAGCCCAGGATGTTGTCATATATTTTGCTGCCTATTTACTAGTTTTTTTCTTCTTTTTAAAATGGACTTTACAAAGCATTCAAACGTTGTGAATAAAAACTGTTTCAATGACGTGCCGATATTCTTACTGATGTTTCAGTTAATCCATTTTACTGATGTGGTTCATCCTTGAAACTGAAACGTTCATTACTTTTCCAATTCTCACGCCACTTTGATTCATAACAGCACCCATAACCTACGCCTGTGTGTGAGCTATTATGGGAGATTTGGTCCATAAGCTCCAAAGATGATCAGTTGCTTAACACTCAGCAAGAGCTTTTCCCAGTTTACACATCAAACCATCTCCAATAAACTCTAATCTAATAGTCATTGAAGCAGACTAATCATCTCCTGCAAGATTGGTAGAAAATCTAGTTTATGCTCAAATAGATTTATGAAGAAAAAAAAAAATCATGTCTCAGCAAAGAAAGATTTTTTTTCCCCCATCGGACAGGATCATCAGTCACGCTCCACCTATGCATTTCACAGCTGAAATGAGTCCAAATGTCCTCTGAGAAGAAGGTCTGCCACATCAGTAGTTCACAAACACAAACTGATGCATCCCTGATGATTTATGGTGAGATTTTTTTGTGATTTATATAGAAAGCAGAAGGGATTTACCTGCAAATAGCAGACTGGCTATAGGCTGGCCCCTCAGTAGCAGTAAGGGCCTGC
The DNA here is from genome assembly GCA_902685375.1 of Neostethus bicornis. NCBI lineage: Eukaryota > Metazoa > Chordata > Actinopteri > Atheriniformes > Phallostethidae > Neostethus > Neostethus bicornis. The sequence goes on from LR738550.1 coordinate 4,370,092, forward strand.
CCTACTTGTGTCTGTGTAAGTCCCAGGGAAAGCCGTCGGATCTTGAAATTCTTGGCAAACTCTCTGATTTCCTCTAGATTAATGCCTTCCTCGCTACTCATCGTCTGCTGGGGTTCTGCAAATGCATGGAATCTTGTTAAAAATATCATGTACCTTTAAATATATCCATGCTTTAGGGAGGACAAGCAAGAGAACATACTGCTGACAAGCTGCCCCACTTTCGCTATGTCTCCACAGGTGACGGGTGTTGCAGAGGAGAGTGTGTTCGCAGTCTTCAGTAAAGATGGCTGCGGTGCTATGACAACTGGAGACTGGCTAACACTTGTTACCGAGGCCTACAAACGGACAAAAAGTAACAACAAATACTTTTAAAAGGAAGAAATGCACAGAAAACATACAATGTGGTGAATTCACATTTGAATGTCCAGTGATTTTGAAAGTTTTTCCCACTTTGAAATTAAACTGTGAAAGACAATCTGAAAAATCTGGAAATCACAAAATCCAGATTGTGGTTGTTTATGTGAATAAGATACGATGAGAAAAGTTTTATTTAACACAAGATGGGACTTTAAAACTCAAAAGAAGAGTAAAATTCTCATACCGGTGTGCTGGGTTTGTTCAGTGTAGGAGGAGCAGGTGTTTTGGGCAACACCGCAGCAGAAGAAGCAACAGCAGCAGGTCCGTTTCCTACTGTGGCGATGATCTGACCCTGCGTGTTGAGAAGCAACTGTGGGGCTACCGTCTGGACCTGCAGACCCTGGAGGGGGAGCGTGGGAGTGGCCGTCCCCGCAGCCAGAGAGGCTGGATTCACCAACAATGGAAGGGTTCCTATCACCTGGAAATAAAAGTAAAAGTAAACAAGAATAAATAAACGTCAAGGTCATCGGTGGTAAAAATATATGACAACTTGGACATGATGCCTCAAGTTCATCTATAGTTGATAATGAGTAACCGTGGACAGCGTCTGACTCTTTAAACACTTTTAAACCCTTTTCCAACAACCACAGCCACCACCTGGATTTTATTTATAGGTTATTCCTCTGCTTTTAACACCGTGGATCTGAACACTCTGTTTCACTGCCTCCTGAATTTACAGATCTACTCAACTCTAGTTTTAGGAATTTAAAACTTTTAAACCAACAGACTCCAGCAAGTCTTTTAAAATGATTTTAGATTCAGCAAGCTGGTTTTAACAGGGCTCCCACAAGATTCTGTTTTTCCTACGTTTTTATTTTCCATTTATACCAGCGGGATCCATTTGGGTGGAGCTCTGTGTCGAGCCGCTCCTGCAGGTCAAGATAAGCCAGATGGGGTGGTTCGGGCATCTGGTCAGGATGCCCCTGAGCGCCTTGCTGGTGAGGTGTTTCAGGCACGTCCCACCCACTGTAAGGTGACCAAGAGGCAGACCCTGGACCAGCTGGAGAGACTATGTCAAACATCTTGGGATCCTTCCGGGTGAGCTGGAGGATGCAGCCGGGGTTAGAGAAGCCTGGGCTTCCTGTCTGAGGCTGTTACCCCGCGACCCGGCTCTGGAAAAGCGGAAGATGACAGAACGGAACGAACAACATCTATAACAGGGAGGCAATGTGTCTTTTAAAAGGATGACATGGCTCTGGTGGCCCACATAAATAGTACTGCGGCTCTCACCCAATACCAACGTGTGGTGGACAACCTGGTTATCCCTCGCAGTGAGAAATCACTGGAGATCAGTGTTTTTTAAACAGATGAGTTGTGTTTTGCAGGTAGAATAAAAGGAAAGACTGAACTTTTTAAACATCTCTCCGTTCAGGGAGAACAAGTGGAACACAGGTGGACACCAGCCTGTTCTTCAAGATACACTTAGTCTCTTTACTGCAAAGCCCTTCAGCGTCTTCATCTGCTTAGAAAACTAAGAAACTCTAATCATGGTTTATCATAATACAATCCATCCTCACATTCAAAATCTCATCTTGATACAACTTCCTCTCCTGGAAACAGAAAACTAAACTCTAATATATCAAGATGGGAAATAACTGGTTCAACACAAACTCCCGTCCTTTCTGTAGGAACGTGTTGTGATCAGAAAAGACACAATCACACACACCCTCTTCATCACTTTTAACCATTCTCTTCAAGCCAGCGACACAAAATTCTACTAGCCAAAAAAAGAAATCCATTGGACATCATTTATTCTAATTGCAATCAAAGCCCTGCACAATAGTGTGTATTTTTAAATGTTTTTTCATCTGATTGTTTCATTTACTGTGTGCGCCCCTGCTGAAGGAACATTTCTCTACGTCACAAACAAAACGTTTTCTATTCTTTTAGTGGTTTGGGTGACAAGAATTTGTGACCTCAACTTCTGCAACTGTTACCTTAAGTTGCATCAACCTGAAAACCTAATCAGTTCATTTATAGATAGTACTGATAAACTGTGGGGCATTTTATTAAAATCCTTTCAGTAATTTGGGAGATATCGCCTTCACAAAAAGTGTTACGGTGGAACGCACGGACAGCCTCAGTTCTTTATGGCTCAACTCCATTCTGTAGGCATAAAAAAATATGCAGAAATGTATACAAATCATTTGTTATCAACTCCAACGTTAAGTCCAATCTTGCAAGCTGAAGCATAAACCTTGAGCGTGTGTCAGAAATGCAGAGAGACACATATTTTCTCCAACATTTGTAACTTTAGATCTCAGAAAGCATCCCTGTGCAGAGCGGCTGGTTTCCTTTGCCTCAACAAGCCCTGCTATTTGCAAGCTTGCACATCTTTATACAAAACATTATCACAGTAAATAAGTATAGTTACTCTGCTACAGTGGAACAATTGTTTTGTAGAAAACCTCACAAATTTATCTTTGACAGCAGTTTTATAACATTTCACGCATAATGACTTTATTTCAGTCCATGATAAGGACCAGGATGTAACTGTGAGCGACTAATAATGTCAAGCATTTATTCACCTAAGTTTTCAAATTTGCACCATGCAGCTAAAAAATGCATTAGTCACCCGGTAAAAAGCAGAGAACACACCCACACAATTCTAAAGATTGTCAAGTTGACAATTATCAGGAGCACCAACAGCAAAACAGATGATCTAGAAAAATCTAGAGTCAGCACGGTGACCCAACAGACCATCTTTTCTCAGACCACGGTCGCTTCTTTCTGAGGACGAAAAGATGTTTTAGAAAATTGTCTACATGCAATCAATATTCTTATTCTTCTTTCGGCATTTCCCTTCAGGGGTCGCCACAGCAAGTCAGTTTCTTCCATCTAACCCTATCTGCTGCATCCTCTTTGGTCACACCAACTATCTTCATGTCTTCCTTCACTGTATCCATGAACCTCCTCTTTGGTCTTCCTCTAGCCCTCTTTCCTGGTGGTTCTAAACCCAGCATCCTTCTTCCGATGTACTCTTTCTCTCTCCTCTGCACATGTCCAAACCATGTCAGTCTGGCCTCTCTGACTTTATCTTCAAAACCTCTAACATGTGCTGTTCTTCTAATCCTGTCCATCCTGGTCACTCCCAGAGAGATCCTCAGCATCTCCATCTCTGCTTCCTGTCTTTTCCTCAGTGCCACTGTCTCTAGACCAAACAGCACGGCTGGTTTCACCACGGTTTTGTACACTTTCCCTTTCATTTTAGCTGAAACTCTTCTATCACACATCACACCTGATACTTTTCTCCACAAGTTCTATCCAGCCTGCTTGCACACGCTTCTTCGCCTCTTTTCCACACTCTCCATTGCTCTGGACTGTTGATCCTAAGTACTTAAAATCTTCCACCTTCTTTATCTCTTCTTTCTTTCTAGATACAATCAATCTGTCTGCTAGATTACATACTTTTGTAAGTTGGGATGTGTTACCGAAACCAATATTGTTGTTCACCCACTTCATCAATTTTTACCAGAACACTAAGTTTTAGTCTTTAACAGTTTTCTTATTTGTATCAGCGTACTGGTGGTAGATCCATGAATAGGATTTTAATATGCAGGGTCTCTATTAGGATCCTGGAATCATCTGGGAGTGTCAAGTTTACATGGCGGTTATAAATAAAAGATTGAAAAAACAAATAATCAAGTTAAACTATTAGTTTATTTAGAACCCACCTGTCCCTGGGCATTTGTGATGATCTGACTGGTGATACCAGCCATGCTGGACATGGCACTACTGAGAAGGGGAGTCGATGTGAGGGAGCTGAGAAACTGCGGCTGCGCTCCCAAAGAAGCGGCACTGATCTTAAATAGAAAACAATAAACATGAATGAATAAATCCTGCATAGATAACATGTAAACAGTGAGGAGGAGTTTAAATGTCTTACGATGGCGGGGTTGAGGGACAGTCCTGCTGCCTGGAGAGCTGCCACTGATATGTTAGGCTGAGAAATGGTGGTTGTGGGAGCGGTGGTCTGCACTGTTGCTACCTGAGCGTTGGTGACCTGCGCTGGCTGAGGCGGGACCTGCGTCACAGCGCTTTGCACCGGCTGTATGGAAGTCGTCTGAGGCTGGAACATGTTCTGAGCATTTGTCTGCAGCTGAGTCTGGACGGAGTTCAGAACTGTAGCAGCTAAAAAGTACAAAAGGAACTTTGTTTCTAAATCTAAAAAAAATACAAAATTGCCATCATGCTTTTATTTAAAAGGTGGGGGTTGTGCAAAATCATCTTTTTGGATGTTCCTACCACGTTTGAATGTTGTTCCTGCATCAAATCCATTCCTGAAGTGGTTCTCTATCTGTGTGTTATGTTTGGGACATTTGTGAGAACGCCTGTTCAGTATTTCGATTACTATTCAAATGCTAGGTTGTTCTCGGCTCTTCATTTCCATTCTTTAATTTGTGCATCTGGACCAGGGGTGGGCAAACTTTTTGATTCATGGGCCACATTGAGTTCTAACATTTGACAATCGGCCCGGAACAGGATCAGATGGATGGCATGCTTTGGTAACCGCTTGTCTAGACCGATAGAAAGGCGCGCTAGATTTTAAACAAGCACTAAATGTTACATCAAGAGCGCTAAATTTCAAATCTCGTGTGCTAGGTCTGAAATCTAGTGTGATAGCGCGTAAAAACGTGCAATTAGCAGTGCTAGGTTTGAAATCTAAGCGCTTGATGTAACATTTTGCTGGTTATAACACCTAACACATTTGACATCAGAATTGCAGGGGAACATAAATCTAACAAGGTTTATTTATTTAATTTATTTTCAATTTTTTCAAGTTCGGCGGCCTGGACTATAACGTTTAACGGGCCGCATGTTGCCCGCAGGCCATAGTCAGAACAATGCAAAATGGGTTATACCTAAAGTAACAACTAGATTTACTGTAGTTACTGTCTCAATAACAGTGTCTATGAAAGGCAGCAGGAAAGGGCTCCCAATTTTTTAATAGAAGTATGTGAGTGCTGAGACATAATTGGAGCCAGCAGGTACTTCCTATTTGGCTGAACAACACGGCTGACAAGTTTAAATTTATTCCGCTGATGAGATTTTTCTGCAGGATTCTACACACTTCCTGTTTGATGCTTTCTAATGTCATTTTAGCAGCTGCATATTTGTCAGGTAGAATCCTTCCTCATCACGTTGTCATGTCTGCACAGCACAGGTACAAATCTATTCAAATGCTTACGTTTCTGAGAAAAATTTAATATTTTCATCCACATTTCCCTTCTTTCCAGTAGCAGAGATCATTTTTGGTTTCCAGATTGGTGGAAACATTAATCTTCTTAATCATATGGAACGATCTTCAGGAGTTTTTCTTTAACTGGTCTCGACTGATAAACTGATCAACACAAAAATCTGATTTCAAAAACTCCAAGATGCTTCTGATGCTTTTAATGCAATGAAATCCAGATAAATCAAAGCAATACACTAGATAATAATTTGCATAATAATTTGGAACAGACTGTATGGTCACACTCACTACCCAGAGATGATGATACTGTAGGTTGCATTTTACCTTGAAGACCAGTAAAGGGCAGTTTGAGGATGTTTCCAGCCGGGTTCGCCGCAGCCAGACCAGGAAGAGTTGCCACACCGGTGGTGGGCAAAGTGAGAACAGCCAACCCTCCTTGCCCCCCGATGGATCCAGCCATATTAAGAGGAATGAGCAGAGGTTGACCCAGTGAACTCGTCTGAGCCATCATACCCGTCATCAGAGAAGCCAGACTTTCCTGTGTCAGCACCTGGCATAAAGAAGAGTCGCCTCGGTCAGTGTGTGTAGAGATCAAACCAGAAAATGTGAATGTGTGTAAACTCACAGTCAGTACCTGTGGACAGCCTTGTACAGTGAGGGGCAGAGCAGCTTGGTGTTGAGTCAGGGACACGCTGATAGGGTTAGCGGGGGTTAGTGTTTCCACGGCAGGAGCCTGTGCTTCTACAGACACCACCTGCTGCTCGCCGACCACTGCAGGAGGACAGGTTTTATTTTTCTCCACCACAACCCATAAACTGTTTGTATCTTTTCATTTAAAACAGGGTTTACCCATTTTCCCGCTGTTTGGTGTTACTATGGAGCTGTTCAGGGTGTCGGCAGCCACGGGTTGCTCTGCAGCCTGAACCACACACTCCTCTGCTTTATTCTCCCTCTTCACATCAGGTAGAGATGATGGTAAAGATGCATCCACTCCTACTTCTAGCACTCTAATCGTCTCATGGCCAGACATGACAATAACCTGCAGGAACCAAAGCAGAAATATTTGCTATACTAAAGGTGGATTATAAAAAACAAACTTTTTGGAAGTTTCTACCTTTTTTAAGTGTCATTCTAACATCAAAAACATACCCTAAGTGGTTTCTCTAAATCATGCTTTCGGATACTGATTGTTCTTAGCCACACCTTTTTGTCTCCACCACACCCACATTCTAACATAAGCACTAAGTGTGACCTCGTGCATAAAGACTGTTTATGCTAGAACTTGTGCATTTGCTCATTTAGACCAGTGCTTCTCAGTTACTTTCTGTTACACCCTCTTAGCAAAAGAAAAACAGTTCACACACCACATTCGTTTGTTTGATGCACTTCCTATAGTCTGCTCGGGGAAACAACAACAAAAAAAAATAACTCTACACGGAGGCATGGACAAACTACAGCCAGTGGGCTACATGTGTGGCCTGTTAAACGATTTAATACGGCCCGCCGAGCATAAAAAACTTAAATAAAACTCAAAAACATGTTAATGTTAATGCAATTCTGATGTTTCCTCACTAGATGGCACACTCTAGATATATTGGCTTTGTTGAAAAAACAACTCCCACTAAAATGTGTGTGTCTCCGTGATGTGCACGTTGTCAAAATAAAAAGTATGCACAGATATGGAAAGCCATCGGGTCCAATACACGAATGTAAACAAGCGTGTTAGATGTTAAAACAAGCAAAATGTTACATCAAGCGCTTAGATTTCAAATCTAGTGCCGCTAAATGCATGTTTTTAAGCGCTATCACACTAGATTTCACACCTAGCACCGCTAGTTTTTAAATTTAATGCTCTTGATGTAACATTTAGCACGCTTGTTTAAAATCTAGTGTGCCATTCTATCGGTCTAATCTAGCGGTTACTAAAGCATGCTATCCATCTGATCCTGTTCCTGCTCCCTTGTCAAATGTTAGAGCTCAATGTGGCCCGCAAATCAAAAAGTTTGCCCACCCCTGATCTACACCATAAAGCGAATACTCCCTGCACACACTCTGACAATGAGCATGCCACTGACAATTACTGTAGTGAATGTGCAATTACACTTTGTTAGTACCAAAAAAAATGCATGTTCCCCAGGGTTACACGCCCTCTCAGGCCCCACTATTTGAGAAGCACCGACTTAGATGCAAATTAAGCAATCTACAAAGATGGAGAAGTAGTGGACTTTTAAATACCTCTAGACGTAGGTAGGAGCTACCGTACGCAAATTGTTCGAAGTGAGAAAAGAATACACTTGCGTACAGAACCGAAAGGGAACCGAAGACGGTGAAATGAAGCATTTGAAAACGCGAGAAATTAGAAAGCAGAGGAATATTTGTTAGTGTACGCCTATTTATAAAAAAAAAATGCGCCATGTTATAAAAGATCGTCAATCATCACATTTGAACTTATTTTGAAACCTGTGCAATATTTTAAACCCTCCACATAGAAATGATTAATAATAACAATAGTAATATGGTGAAAACATCAAGATCAGAATCACTTGGACTGCATCCAGTGGCTAGCATGGATTCCCAGTGCTCTATCGAGTTCTGTGAACACCGAGAGTTGCAACTCTGCACATGCCCAGAACGTGTCATCCACCTACCTCTCCCTTCCAGAACCTCTAAACGTCGAGGGCTGCGACCAGCATGATGAGACCAAACATCACCCCCATGACGCAGCCCATGATGCTGACGCTATCCCAACCCCTTCCTATAAAGTTTTTATAAAACTTATTTAATGTAATTTAGTCATTTCTTAAGTGGAATAGTTTTAAAAAAGTTGTTTCCACTCTTTGTAATCCATTGCTTTTACTGTTAGAAGTAATCTCGCACATCTCGCGATGGGTCGTAGATTCAGACGAAACATCACTTTTCTGAACACCGATCTATCGACAACTGCGACCGGTTTGAGATCTTGACTAGGCCGCAGATCTCAACAGAACACCGGTATGCAACTACTTTAGTTTTTGTTCTTAGTTTAAGGTGCTGTCTTTCGCTTGGTGGAGACGCTACCATTACAGCACATTGGCAGGGTGTCGGATCGTTCGTGTGATCCATAAGGTTACTGAGGTTTTTTAGAAATCTAAAATTTGCGTGGCATCAGCAATGTACGAAAGCTGAACAAAAATGCTTTCATACATCAAAGCAAATTTTTGTAAATAAGATCTCTAAGCTAAAATATTCCAAATCAGCGTCATCTGTAGAGCCCAACATGAGAAGTTGGTAAGAACTATCAAGTAGTCATTTATAAAGATCGTGTGGTTTTCATATTGGTGCTCTGATGTGGGCTTCTGAGTCTTTAAAGACCATTCTTTAAGAATTAGTTGAACTTTTTTTATTTAATTAGCTTATTTTATTAGTTTTTAGGGGGGGTTATAGTTTGAGATCCAATAAAATATTTTTGAAGAGTTCCCCTGAATTCATAACTTTTCAACCATTTAAAATGATTCAATACACCAAATTATAACTTGGCTTATAACTCATGTAATAAAATAATAACAGTCTTAGCAAAGAAGCAGCTTGACAAACTGTGCAGAAGGACATGGTGCAGAAACAATGCAGGAATAGAGAGGATGATGCATACCTTCTGGTCTCTGGCAGGTAATTTCAAAGTGCGGGATTTAAATGGCTGAAAAAAGACTTCTGCAGTCAGACAGTGAATGGCTAAGGAAAACAGAGAAGCCGAGCATGTTAGGACATGGTGACACAAAACAACAAAAGAAAAAAAAAAAAACACTTTAAAAGCATATGAGTGCATCAAACAATGACAAAAGCACATCAGACTACAAACAACCCATGCAATGGTGTGCATCTGCATGGAGCATTGCTTGGATTTTTTGGAACAAAAAGCACATTCACTTTTCAAGCAAGGCAGTTTAAAGTCTGGTAACACCAAAAAGTAGCGAGCAGCAGGTATTATTCGGCAAAACACAGAAATGTGCAGATGTGAATGGACCAGTGAAAGGCAGGTCATTTTCCTGCAGTGCAATAGGGACATGGGATGTGAGACAAGCAGCTGGAGCTTGAGGACATTGCAGGTTATCAGACTAAGCCTTGGATCCCTGTTAGTTAACCTGGAAAAAAAGTTCTATCCAATAGAAAGAGGTTACCTGCTCATTGACTGTAAGCGGAGCATCTTTGGCAGGGAGATCCTGGGAGTTCATTGCTTGCTGCAGCTCCTCTATGGCTGTCTTCCTTACATTCTGAACAAAAAAAACATAGACTTTAATACTCTTTATGCTGCATCCAGTCCCACTAAAAACATCTAATTTTTTCTGGTGCTTAATAAGAGGCTTACGTGCTATTTTATTGTATTTTTTTTTTTTAATGAGTTTGTGAGACATTATTAATGGTTTATGTTGCTACATGTGAATTATTTTTACATTTTTAATTAAATGGTTTTTTTTTTTGTCATCTTCCGCTTATCCGGGCGGCTCGCGGCTACAACAGCCTTAGACAGAAAACCTCTCTGACCCCGGCTGCATCCTCCAGCCCACCAAAGAGGATCCAGAGGTGTTCCCTGTCCAGCTGTGAGACATAATCTCTCCAGCAGGTCTGCTTTTGGGTCTCCTCCCGTTGGAAGTGCCCAAAAACCCCCAGTAGCAAGGTGTTCGGGAGGTGTTCGGGAGGAATCCTAACAAGATGGCCGAACTACCCCATCTGGCTTGTCTCGACTCGGAGGCGCAAAGGCTCTACTCTGAGCTCGTCCTGGATGTCAGAGTTCCTCACCCTATCTGAAAGTGAGAGCCCAGCAACCCTGCATAGGAATCTCATCTTGGCCACTTGTATTGTGATTTTGTTCTTTTTGTGTGTTATTTCATGAGCGTAGATTTTTTTTCTCACTTGAGATAAAAACTGCAGCTTCAAATATTTAAAAATACTGTTTTTTTTTTAAGTGTTATTAAGATTTGTCTCTACAAGTTCGGACTTCTGCTTATGAACTGTCAGGTGTGTGGGAAATCTGGTTCAAAGTCAAAGACCCATAACATTATCAAAAATATCAATATGTTGATTAGTATCGATACTAAAATATCTTAATAAGACTAATTTCAATATTGAAAGTATTGATAGACAGTTGCTTCCAATTTTCTCAAAAGGCGCTTTTTATAAATGCCACACATAACTAGACTTTAAATGCCTACTGTAATCATTTTGACCCAAATGCCAAATTATCACTGAGGTCTATGACCTCTGACCACAATAGGTGGCGTGCAACTATCAAAATTGGTATCAAGGAGGCCAAGGAGAACAGAGAGATCCAGCGTGAGGGCACAAAACCAGGAAACAGTGGAGAAGTCAGTCTGCCACTGCTCCCCCCGTGACTCATACCGCTTATGACATTTGTAGCAAGCTGCAGCTCCCACATTGTCTTATTCAGTAACACGCTGCACAGACAGTGGAGGTGCGTATTCCATTGTCTCTAGAGACAGAAGCATGCCAATAACTTATTTTTATGGATAAACAAGCAACCGATTGGTTGAGTCAAAAGTAATTATTTTTAAAAAAAGTAATCATTTAAACTAAAAACACTCCAGATTTTATGATGAAATCATGGACATAGTTGAAGAATTTTTAGGAACTTGATAAGATTGCATTGATTTTGTCTTTAAGTATTTTTTTTATGATGCATTGTTTGGATTTCATTTTACGCCAAAATACAAAGATAGAGGGTTTTGAACCTGAATACTTCAAAATAATTCTTGATCATGTTAAATATTAAATATATCTCATTGTCATGTTTTAGAATTTTTAGATTTGACTTTGACTAGGAAGAAAAAAAAAGATAAAATTTTAGTTTTTGATTTTATGGGATTAATCATCAATATGTTTAATAGAAGTTCAAAATGTCAACATATTAAAACATTAAATCAGTACATGCAATCTGGTACTAAACCCCCCAAAAAACAAGAGCAAAACAATCAAAACATGAATGCAAAGTCATAAAAAATGTACTGATATTTCAAAATGATCATATATGATGTGATTTCTGCAGAATTAAGAATCAGTCCAAATAAACTTGAGAGGGTGTAGATGTGCACCCCACCCCCATCCTACCAAATAAAACTCACTACTTTACACTCTTAAATCCAGATTACATCTAGAACAAACAACCTTAAGCCATTTGAACACAGCAAACATTATGGATCTCCTTCTATTTATCATAAATATATAAATTATGCTAATTACGAGCATTGCATATTAACCAAAAACTCATTTCCTTTCGCCATTTGCTGCTAAGCAGCAGCCCTAAACAGACAGGTCTAATAAATCAGATCAAACTTACCAAGTGTTTGTAGTTCAGAAGGTTGGTTTGAACCTCATTCTGGTCACATAATTAGAAATTCATGTCAGCTCGCAGACACAAAGCGAGCTATTTGCATTGATAAGCAGCTGTCTTATGTTACGATCTCCTAAATCTTAATATTTAATCACCGAGGCCTTTATGGAGAAGAAATCTTTTCTCTGAGTCCTGTTTGAGATGTAAAGTCGGACAAAATTGCTTGAAAATTGTCCTTTTGCACTACGTCATGAACATAATTTATGCAAGAAAAAGATCTCGTATTGAAAAATGTCTGCCTGAAGCAGAGCGCTGCCATGGTGCTCTTAAAGGGACCGCGTACCTTTTAAAGCTCATACTACTGAACACTGTTGTTATTATTATTATTTATTCAGACAACTTTTTTTTTTACTAAATGTACCTGTTTTTTTTCTGTGTTTTAAAAATAGCAACTTTTATATCAGGTTTATTTGGAATATTTTTATATAAACATTATTTAACATAACTATGATGCTCAAGATCACTTCGTAGGAGTATTTTTGAGCCACGCTTTGTCTGGCCCCTCACCTTGGACCTGTTTGCCGCTCCTCCTCCAGGTCGAGAGGAGCCAGATGGGGTGGTTCGGGCATCTGGTCAGGATGCCCTCCGAGCGCCTCGCTGGTGAGGTGTTTCGGGCACGTCCCACCGAGAGGAGACCAAGGGGCAGACCCCAGACCCGCTGGAGAGACTATGTCTCACAGCTGACCGGGGAACGACTTGGGATCTTTCCGGGTAAGCTGGAGGATGAAGCCGGGTGAGAGAGGCCTGAAATACCCGTTTGAGGCTGTTGCGCCCGCGACCCAACCCCGGAACAAGCGGAAGATGAGGGAACGGAATGATACTCAAGATATTGAACTCATGTTATGTAGTGTATATATATATATATATGTAATTTATGTTAAAGCACCTATCAGGAGAATAAATAAAAAAGGTTTGTTAAATCTTTAACCCTAATAAAGAGCCATTCGTAAGTGGCTGCAGGAGTTGGTTCGGGGGAGCATAGATGAAGGAAACAATCTAGAAGAGGTGCGGAGAAGGAGACTGTCTAGAGGAGGTGCTTCGGGCCCGGTGTTTTTGCGGTTTTCATGGAAAGGTCTGGTTGCCTGCTTGAGGAGCTGTAGGCGCACACCTGGACCCAGTGAAATACAGAGACCAGTTTGGTGTTACTGCGGTCTGGCTTTGTGGACCCATTTCGGACTCCAGCTTTTAGCGATACCAGGTTGGACACAGTGCGACCGGACGGGGATGCTGGTGGATAAGGGTGAGGGGAGCATTGAGGTGATTACACTGCAGCACTTAAATTTTCCTTCGGGAATAAGTAAAGTATATTCAATTCAATTAATGCCCTAAGGTTCTGAAGAGGCAGCCTAACAACCGCAAGGGGCAACAATCGACTGGACAGAGTGATTGAGAAACGTGCAGTTATGGTGGGGTGGAACGTGGAAACTGTGGGAAGTGTTTTGGAGAGAAGAATGAGGGTTCTAATGCATGGCATCCTGAATAACCATCCTCTGCGTAATGCGGTCACAGCCCAGAAAAGTGCCCAAAGTAACAGGTTCCTGTCACTTCCTGCAGGACTGAGCGGTTTAAAAGGTTGTTTATCCCTTCAGACCTCAGGCAATTAACCAACCAGATGTGCCTGGAAGCAACTGAGTTCATTGGGGTATTTTATTACAAGCAATTGTCATTCAGTCATCTTTTTAACCATCTATCCTTTACAGGGTGATGGGGGGTGCCAGAGCCCATCCTGGCTGATTTGAGGCGAGGGGCAGAGTACACCCAAAACAGGTCACCAGTCTGTCGCAGGGCACACATATTCATTCAAAAGGGCAATTTGGCACCGATCAATCAACATAGCATGCTTGTTTTAGGAGGGTGGAAGGAAATCAGAGTACCTGGAGAAAACCCAAGCATAGAGAACATGCAAACTCCCCACAGAAAGGCCAGTGTTCCAAACCTCGTCCCCACCCAGGACTCAAACCCATGACCTTCTTGCTGTGAGGCCATCATGCTGCCCATTGCGCCACCATGACGCCCAGTAGCGATTGTAAGTTATTATTGAATTTTTTTATTTTTATTTCGATGTGTGATTTGTTGCTGCTGGACACCAGTAAGTTTTTATCTATCTGTATCTATTATCAATCTATCTATTGTCTATCAATGTTAAACCTGGATTGTGAGACTTAAACTTTGTGGGTTTTTTTTTTTTTACCTCTGAATGTACAGATTTGTGCTTTTATCTTTGCTGCTTTTGTCATGGTTTGCCAACTATTTTTTAAAAGTCTCAGACTGTATGAAATACAGTCTTACGTGCAAAAAAAGATTTACGAGTTTGCAATAATTAAATTTGTCAATTGCAAATTTTTTCCCCCAAGGCCTCAAATACTTTGAACCATTTGAGACAAATTTGTAACTGAGGTGTCGATGCTTCACAAGATGCTTCACAAGATGCTTCATGTTTTCCCATTACCAACAAGGAGGAAAGAGAAAGTGCAAAGTACAGGGAGATGATTCCAACAGAAACAAAACTGAATCTGCAAATAAAAAAAATTGGTTTGAATGGCCCTTTGGGGTACAATTATAGCATAGCTAATATTATAGTTAAATGATTGAGTCATTACAATGTTTTTTTCTACAGTTTTACACACACATACTGTATATATATATATATATATATTTCACTCATTCGTCTTTTGAACCATCTATCCCTATCTGGGTTACGGTGACATCAGAGTCTATCCTGGCTGATTTAAGGCAATAGGCAGGGTACACCCCAAACATGTTGCCAGTATCTTGCAGGGCCAGACACACTTATTCCGAGTGGCAATATCATATAGGCCAAACAACCTAACATGCATGTTTTTGGAGGAAACCAGAGTAAATGGAGAACATGCAAACTCCACATAGAAAGTCTAGTGATTCAAGCCCTGTACCTCCCTGATCTTCTTGCTGTGAGACCACTGTGCAAACCACTGTGTCACTGAGCAGCCTGTGGCATGAATTGTATATATGAATATTTGTCTGTTTTCTTTATATATATATATACATATATATGTATATATATACATATATATATATTCATTTATTTTCTATTTTTATGAAGCAGTTTTGTTTCACATTTAAAATGACCCCTTTTTTTTTATTTTCAACCTGTTTGTGTTTTTAACCGTGAGGGGGCGCCAGCGTGCGAGTGAAACAAGCCAAACCGCAGATAAAGAACGGGGTGACGTAACCACTTCCACAACAACAAGAAGCTAGAAACAAGGAAGTGGAGGTTTGTGTCAAAGCCGTAACCTGAAAATAAGGCCGTGAGAAGAAACGCAGAGCTCTCTCCAAGCAGACATCCCACAACCTCCGAAACAATCCACAACCATGAATAACAAAGGTATTTCTTCCGTCCATGTTTGATAAAGCGTCCAGCTGTCCTCTTTGTGACGCTGAAAGGAGAAGATGAGGAGCTGTCATGATGGCTGCGTACATAACAATAAACTGACGCCTTGTGGCGGAAACATTAGCTTTTAAACAAAAATCTAAACCTATTTTTATTTAATTTCATCCATAAAGGATTCAAATCTTTAGATTTAATTTTCATCCAGATTACAATCTTTTTAAATGCAGATTGGACTCTTTTATTTTTCCGTTTTTGTTTCCATTTAAACCAATAAAAAAAAAACCACATTGTCATTTATTTCCTTTAATCTGATCTTTTTAAACTATTTTTTTTACTGAAATCAGATTAATTTGTTATAAAAAAATAGATCTTTATCCTTTTTTTTAATTTGATTTGTCTGTATTTGTGTCAATAAAAGACAAAGAAAAAATAATTCCCCTCAAAAAATATAGATTATTAATTTAATTAGATTTTATTTTATTAACAACCTGATCCTCTTTTTTTTATAAAAACATTTTCATTACAATCAGTTTTTTTAATGTTTAAAGAAGCTGTTTTTACTGATTTTGAAAAATTTTTCCATAAAATGATCAAACTTAGCAAATTAGCTTTTTTTTTTTTTTACATCATTTTTTTTCAGATAGTTTGAGTTTTTTAACAGTTTTAAAAGTAATAAAAACAGATGATATAAGTTTTATTGCTCATGTACATAATCTAGGGTACAATGTACAGCCATTTCTTTGTATCTTTTTAAACACAGAAAAATAAGTCAGAATTGTATACAAAAAATGATCCTTGGATTTTTTTTTTATAGTAGATTTTACAAAATAAAGTTTAGATTTTATGTTTAAGAAATGTTTTATATTAAAAATAGAAATTGACATTAAAATTAAATTCACTATAAAAAAAGACAATTGTTTTCTAATAAAAATATTTCGTACTTTTAATTGACTGTTTTTTTTTCTATAAATATAATTTTTATTATTATTATTTTGTGTTCCTTAAAATATTCTAAATTTATTATTAGGATTGAGATTTTATTTGGATTTTTGTGGCACATTAATCAAGACATTAATATAAAAAAAGGATCTTTTTTTTCTTAAAATAAATATTAAAAAGTAAAATCTTGATAATTTACTCAAGAAATGTTACCTTATTTTAACATTTGTGTCTTTTTAAAAAATATATCCATATATTTTCAATTAATTTTTGAGCTGAAATAATGTGGCAACAAAACAACAGTTTTTTATAATTACAATAAGTTTCTAATGTTAGGTAATCCCGACAAAAAATCAAATCCGTCCGAAAATCCTTCTTTTTTTATCTGAATGACTAAATGTTGCATTTAAATGAAAAATACTTGTATATGAATGACTTTTTGAAAAATTGAAACATCATAAGAATCCATAAATATTTTTAAAGTTATTAATGCAAACGTTAAAAGTGCGACAAAAGCATTCAGTTATTAAACAAAAAAGAACACTTTGGAAATTTATTAGCAGCAAAAAAGTTGAAAATGCTAATAAACATTTTAAAAATGTCAAATTTACAAAAAAGTTAAGCTATTGAAGTAACATTAAGTATTTCTATGTTTGTATTTTTCTATGACTTATTTAACTTTATTTCTTTGATGAATCTCAGGCTA
The DNA here is from genome assembly GCA_902685375.1 of Neostethus bicornis. Taxonomy (NCBI): domain Eukaryota; kingdom Metazoa; phylum Chordata; class Actinopteri; order Atheriniformes; family Phallostethidae; genus Neostethus; species Neostethus bicornis. The sequence goes on from LR738550.1 coordinate 4,387,100, forward strand.
ACAGATGTTTGAAGGCTCTTTAAAATGTTTTCTTCAGGTTCCTATCCACAGCAGGCTGTGTATCCTCAGCAGAGCAGTGCACCTGTATACCCTCCTGCTATGCAAATGTCTCCTCAGGCTCCTCCTTACACAGACACACCACCTGCATATTCCGAGGTATTTGTTGCATTTCATCTTTTTTTAAATAAAAAGTTAATCATCACGATTCTAACGTGCATTAAACTGTGTTGCAGATATACCAGCCCAGATATGTGCTTCCACCTCAGGTGCCTGGTCAGGTGCCTCAGATGTCCTCCCCTTACCCTGGTGCTCAGGTGTACATGCCCATGCAGCCACCCATGCCTGTTGGTCCGGTGGGTCAGAACGTCCCCATGGCTTACTACCCCATGGGAGCCGTTTACCCACCAGGGTCAACAGTGATGGTGGAGGGTGGCTTTGATGCCGGAGCTCGTTTCTCAACTGGCAGCAATGTTTCCATCCCAGTGAGTAGTGATTTAAACTGACCCATATTTACTACAGGATTTGAACACATTAATTTAGCAAGTACTCCCACCTAAAAATCCTGAAGGTCTGAAAATATTATTGTTAGTACAGGTTCAATATAATCTGAAAAAAAAAATCTGGAAAGTTTTTCAAATGATTTATTCCTGTGCTGTCTGGAGAACAAAACAAGATTTTACTTGTCGGACAAGGATAGCACACCCCAGCAGACTTTACCAGAGTGTCTACAAGGCGTATGCATCCTGTCTGCTTTATTTATAAAGTTAGGAAGAACAGAGAGGTGTGTTCTTTAGAATAGTGGGGGCGGGGAGAGAAAAGTTACAGACCCCCACTTACAGCTGGTGGAGAAAGATGAAAGAAAACTTTGCCGTGCATACTTCCGGGAGTCAAGATTAACCAAGAATGATGGATGAAACCAGCATGAAAAATTAAAGTGAAACTGATTAATAAATTTAGAAGTTTTTTCAACAAATATCTGGTTTCTGAACAAACAAAACATACCATGTTCATCTGTATATGTAATCAGATAAGAATTCTTATCCAACGTAAGCAAAAGGTAGAAAATATAGATCTTTAAATACTTCTATTTAACATTGAAAAGTGTCTTTAGTTTAATGTGACCCCCCCTCTGAGTTTCAGGTCTGTTTGTGACCTGCAGCTGTTTGACAGTGTTATCGATTACCTGTGTGTGTGTGTGTGTGTGTGTGTGTGTGTGTGTGTGTGTGTGTGTGTGTGTGTGTGTGTGTGTGTGTGTGTGTGTGTGTGTGTGTGTGTGTGTGTGTGTGTGTGAGAGAGAAATAACGCAGGACTAAAACTAAGATTACATATTAGTTTGGAGGGAAAATTTAAAAGCCTCTAAGCTCGCCGGGGTATAATGAAATCTATTGATGTCAATCGGCAACATTTAATTTATGAATGTTTTGTAAGAGTATGACATCCAGATCGTGTTCTAACTTATTATCACTATCATATGATTGGATGACTTTCTAACTGTATTTCTCTCCTTTGCCAGCCCCCACCTCCTGGTCACCCCCCCAACGCAGCTCAGCTGGCAGCCATGCAAGGTGCCAATGTTGTCATGACACAGCGCAAGAATAACTTCTTTCTGGGTGGATCCAGTGGGGGCTATACCATCTGGTAACAGCAGCTATTCCCCTCCTCCATCATGCCTAAAACGTGACCCCACCCTCCCTTCCCCATTCCCGACGATCCCCTGAGTTCCTAAATCATCCGCCTCCCTCTTCAGGCTGCTTGGCCATGCCACAATACTGATATCACCTAACGGAATGTAATATTTTAGAGCCCTTGTGAAAGGTACAGTACTCCACTTCTGACCTAGTGATCAAACGATAAACGTCACTGCCAAGAGAGGACAAAAAAAATTTAAGTGTTGTTTAAAAGAAAAAAAAGAAAAAAAACTCATTCCACAACGCCTCATTGGATCTAATCTCTTCCGCCATTATAGATCGGCCGTCATTCAGGCGTCTGTCAGTTTGAGAGACCTATTCTCCTTTGATCAAACGGTCACACATATAATTGAGATGTTCTTGTATTCCTGTGAAACTGCGTAGATAAAACGTTAAAAATATCAGACCTGCATTATATAGTTTTAGCTGCTTTTATGGTGAAAGTGAAAATGCAAAAATCACAAAGTTCCCGTTCAAACCGCAAACGGAAAAAAAAAAAGAATGAAAAATGCCGTTTATCTCTTTTGAAATCTTTAGTGTAGTTCACTTATTAGGTATGTGATAGTTTTTGTGTAAATACCAGTATGATGATCACGAGATGTTACATCTCGACTATATATGATTAAAGAAAAAAGAAAAAAAACTAGCATCCTGGATGCTTTTTTTTTTTTTTTTTTTTAGATAGAATCGTCTCGTCTTTTGCACAGTATAAAAAATACCACATCAAATTTGTTGCACAAGGAACTGAAAGTTCAGATTAAATTGATGTAAATGAAATCCATTCAATCAAAATCAAAGTTTGAGAAAAATATTGAATGCAATATCTCAAGTGGTTTACTGTACCTTGTTGGGCGACTCGTAGATGAACATAGTCAAGTGCCAAAGAGCACTGGGGATAGCCTGAAATCGAAGCAAATTAACTTCAGTAAACTTAAAGGAAAGAAAAATGAGAATAAATCCAAATGATAAGATGACTGATACGGGCTGGTTGGTGTAACATTTTAGCTTTTTTTTTTTAAATGTATCCTGTTCTTTTTCGGTCGGATACCCAAAGCTTATCAACTAAATGTTTTATTAAACAGATTCAAACACAGTTTTTCCATTTTTTTTTGTTACACAATATGATTTAGTATCAATGCATAAGTTTTTTTGTATTAAAATGTTGAGTCCGTATCACAATATGTTAAGTTTTTTTAAAGTCATTTCCACCAGAAGGTGGCTTTCCAACGCTTGAGCAGGACCAACGTTTAGTTGTATTTTAAACGGTGGGTTTCACCTATGCATTTTTTTTTTTAAAGTTGCTGCATACTTTTTGCACCTTTGTTTTTTTTTTGCCATGGACTTTTTAATCTGAAATGCACTGCTGAGTAAAGTTGAGGTGTTGCAGACGAGTGGCTTCTCTCTCTCTTTAAAAATGGGTTTGAAAAAGAAAGCTGTGACATTTTGAGTCAATTAGACCTTTTTTTTTAAATTACATCCCATTTGTTTTGAAATTTAGTTGTTCTTAAAGTTTACGAAAGCTTTGTTGCATGTTTTTGGGTTGTTTTATATGAGAAAGCTACATTTTTAAGCTTTGATCATCTTATTGGAAACTTTAATAAAAGTTTGGGAAGTCATCATGAAAGTGATCAATTATTTTTTTGGGAAATTTTCTCCATCGTTGTGTGAAGCATCAGCGTGTCACTGGGTATCCGACGTTTCACCTCAAGTTTTAACAGCTGTGGCTAACAGGAAACCAATGCCAAACCGCTATGAGTGTTAACTCAATTTAAAAGTTCCTGTTTCCCTTGGAAATTAATTCTGTCCCAACACACACACGTCTGGTGTGACCGACATATCACCTCCTTTTAAAATGTTCAATGTTTATTCAGCTAAAAAAAAAAAGAGGCCACAGCTTTTAAAACTTAACTACCATTCAAACAACTTTTTTTTTACCATCTGTGCTGCTGGGATTGTAAAGCAGAATGATGATGATTCAGCAATATGTAAACCACAGCTGACCGACTGGTAGATGCTACGCCAACCACAGCCAGCAAACCGAAGACTCTCTGTTTGAAGGATTATGGACATTTATAGTTCAGGGATTCTCTTTACAATATTTTGTAAAAAAACAAATAAAAAAAATAGATGTATGTACTAAAGTGATGTGACAGACTTTGGTACACATTCTATCTTTTAAGATTACTAAAGGAGATGAGTGTCACTACAGTTTGCTGAGATGTGTCAAAGATGGAATCCTCTGAGGAACGTACTTAGGTGCACTTAACTTTTTTATACTAAACTTAAAATTTAAAATGTAAGTTTAGAATAAAGGTTATTTTGGAAATTTGAAAGTTTGTTCTTTTCTTCCCATGTCTAGTGTTTTATTACAGCGATGCAATTTGTTTTCTTTTTGTTGGTATTGTCTGTAGGACGTAGAAAAAAAAAAAACACCTGAGATTGTGGTTATTGTAAAGTTCCATTTTTTTGTTGTTTTTATTTTTATTTCTTTTTCCAACGCTGGATCGCAGGTAAATGATAGATTGATCGGCATCCAGCGGTGTGTCTAAAACGAATGATGTGTAACACGATGCAATCATTTGCAAGTTACTTAAATTCCATATTAAATTGACATTAGTACAAAAAAAATGAACCAGTTATTGTATTTTTTTGGGAAATTGAAATGGCTTGATTTAATTGAAAATACCTTTTTAATGCCAGAAGGGGGGATTATAATTCCAGTAAAACAGTCCAACTTTCCCAATTTGAATATAAACTAGATTCTCACAATCAGGAGATTAATTTTAAAAAGGAAGTGAAAAACATATACATGTATAATATAATTCACACAGGGACATCCGATCACACACATTGAACATGACATCACTACAGTATTGCTAGCAAAGTTTTGTCAACAAATAATTTCATTTTACCTCATAAGCCGATGATAGAGAAAAATGAAATACCAGAAAATGATAGATGGCAACAAAAAATGACATTATGATCATCTAAACAGCCCTAAAGTTAAACTTTACTGATAGTAACAGAGCTGTTAGCACCTAATGCTAGTCCCATCCTCCCAGACTAGGTCGTCCTAGCTCTCAATCTGTGGTTAAACTTGACTGGTAGTAACAGAGCTGATGGCACCAAATGCTAGTCCCATCCTCCCAGACTAGGTCGTCCTAGCTCTCAATTTGTGGCTGGCTGTTCTGTAAATGGCTCTAAATTCAGTTACAAACAATAACTTGTCATTTTTCACAAACTTTCTCATGGACAATTTTGCTTTTGTTTCAAGTCTTAATATTGATTGATCTCATCAGATACGACAGCTACTCTCTTACGGTCTTATTGGGAAAAGATTGTATGTATTTCAGAATAAAATACACAGTATTTATTGGAGTAAGTTAATATAGTTTTAAAAATATAGACTCATTTTGATTTTAATGCCAGAAGTTTTGAACAGGTTCGAAAAATGACAGTTTGTTACACTTAGTTAAACATTAAAAAAAAAAAAAAGTCCATCTATTCTTGGACAAACTTCCTCTTTTGAAGCATAAACATGCCACAAGCAGAGAAATATGGAGCTTGAAAGGCGGGAAAATCAAACTGTAAGCAGCTTCTTCCTTATTTCTTACATTTCAGGCTCCAACAGTTTGACAAGAAGTTTCCTGTGAGGCAGAAAATAAAGACAATTGGTTTTATTTAGATGAAGCCCAAAGTTTAAGGACAATGTGAAACCCCATACAGACCTAGAGAGGTGTTCGTTTTCATGGGCTGATAATTCTTTTCTCATAGCCAGTCCTGCAGGGCCTTCAGGACACCAGCCCTCCAGGACTGGAGTTGGACACCCCTGGCTTGTTTACATGAACATGGTACTTTTTATTTTGTTGTACTACACTCATCCCTCATGACAAAATGCGGCAATTACTTTTGCTGCATTGCGACGCAGCAGGCAGCCATGACAGCGCCAGTGGTTGGAGTAACTGGGGTTTAGGTGTCTTCTCTATGGACACTTTGGCATTGACCCAGTGGGAATCGAACCAGCTTCCACCTGTCAAAGAATGGACATTTTACCACAGAGCTAACGTCTCCTTCTATTATTTCTAAAAGGGAATATTCGCCCCAAAAAAAAAAACCTACAAATATTTAACATTTTCAAAAAGCTCGCTCCTAGTTGACGAGGTTGCGGTCATATGACCACTGACTGGACCAAAAACAGGATATCTCTGGCGACAAAATTGTAATGTGGGATGTCCCACTTACTAGATCCACTCTACTGGTCTTTTTGAACATGCTTCAGAATGTTCCATCCCTTCTACAACCCTAGGAGGGTCCATGAACCTGCATCCATAGGGTCATGGATAAAACCCTTTCTAGTGACCTTTAAAAAAACTTACCAGATTTTTGTATTCAGAGTTACTGATTTCCATTTGGATGCTTCACACTCAGTAGCCAATCAGTCCAGTGAGAGTCGGAGATCAGGACCAGATGAAACCAAGAGGACCACAACAACTGCAAACAGCAGACTTAATGCAGAGGCCACCAAACCAGATCTCTACCCCACCGTAGCTTTCTTCTTCTTTTGGCATTTCCCTTCATGGGTCGTCACATCAAGTCAGTTTCTTCCATCTAACCCTATCTGCTGCATCCTCTTCAGTCACACCAACTATCTTCATGTCTTCCTTCACTGTATCCATGAACCACCTCTTTGGTCTTCCTCTAGTCTTCTTTCCTGGTGGCACCAAATCCAGCATCCTCTCTCTCTCCTCTGCACATGTCCAAACCATCTCAGCCTGGCCTCTCTGACTTTATCTCCAAAACCTCTAACATGTACTGTTCCTCTGATCCTGTCCATCCTGATCACTTCCAGAGAGATCATCAGCATCTTCATCTCTGCTACCTCCATCTCTGTTTCCTGTCTTTTCCTTAGTGGCACTGTCTCTAGACCAAACAGCATCGCCGGTCTCACCACGGTTTTGTACACTTTTCCTTTCATTTTAGCTGAAACTCTTCTATCACACCTGATACTTTTCTTCACCCGTTCCAGCCTGCCTGCACACGCTTCTTCCCCTCTTTTCAACATTCTCCATTGCTCTGGACTTTTGATCCTAAGTACTTAAAATTCTCTACCTTCTTTATATCTTCTCCCTGTATTTTGAAACAATGAACAGAGTCAGTGATGCAGCTTTGGCAGTTTGACTTCCACTGGAAATAAAATTTGAAATGCAATGAAATTGCTTGTTGATTTTGAGAGAGTTGTTTCTATTGAGATACAGATGACTTGGACAGAGTGTACCCCACCTCTTACCTGAAGCTATGAACGATTCTTTCTACTTCGCAGCTTTAATAAACTCAGCTGTTTTCACATGTGTCTAATTTGATCACCTGCGTTGTCATGGAAACTGAATTTCTTCAAATCCCTCAAGTTTCTATAACTTAAAAATAAAACAATGATTCAGATTTAATCTCCAATCAAAGTGATGAGCATTTTATAAGGTAAACATGGTCCACAAAATGAAGTGGGAAATTTGGGGAACATACGTAAGTGTAGTTTTTAACAAATCAAAGATAAATAAGCAGTTTCTAATAAAAAAATTCTATAGATAAAAAATAACTTGAAGCATGATTTAAAAAGAAAAATGTTGAACCAACCATTGATTGGACGATCTGTAAATAAATCACTTGGACTATCCGTGCATCTATGCTTCAGTAACACTTGTGGAAGCTAAATTATATTTTAGCTCCTGTTATGACAAAATAAAAGATCTCTCATTTAAATTTAAGTATAACCTTTATTAAGAAGTAACGTTCAAAAGATCTGAAAATATGTAAAATATTGTCTCGAAAAACTCAAACATTTCATCAAAAAGAAAAGAAATGCAACAGATTGTTGTGACGATAAAAAGGAGAGTAACAGGACTTAATCAGGAGGGGTACACATGGTAAAGGGAACCAAAATTAGACCTTAAAGTCCAACAATGAGGTGGAAACTATTTGTCATAAGAAACACTTCCTTTTTTTTTAACCTCAAGCAAAGAATCCAAACATTTTTGTAGTGATAATTATTCCAAAACAGGATCGACCCCTCCCTTCCTTCCCTCCCTCTTTCCTCAGTAACCATGTCTGATAGGGTTTATAACAAAAAAAAAACATCTGATGCATTAAAATCATCTTACATTAAAGAACAAAGCTTATAAAACTGTATAGAAAAGCTGTAAAGTTCTTTAAAAAAAAAAAAAGCATCAAACCCAAACCAACACTGCAAAACTTCTCACATTAGATTTAAGAAAAAAAAAAAAACACACACAAGATTGTCTTTTAAAAAAACTCTAAAAACATTCAATACGATCGAGATATTTTCTCTCAGATTGCAGCATTTGATTTTTTTTTAAATTACGTGGCTGCAGACGTGTTGGAAGTCAATCTTCCCCCCGCCCCGCCCACCCACAGCCGCCGACACCTGTTGCACATCATCTGCTCCACTCACTCCTGCAGCCACGCTCCTATTTTTAGCTTCGCTCGGATTCGCAGGACAACATCTTAAATATAATTCCCTGCCAACTGGACACTCGGCAGGATTCACACGTCCAGCTCATTTCATATGAAGTATTCCTTCTTTTCGCTCACACCCTGGTTCCTGTAATCCTCATCGGGGTCCTCTCCTGGAGCCAGCTCCCCCGTCGTCCTGTAGTCTCCTTTGTTGTGGCAGAGGTATCGATAAAGCAGCAAGCTAAAAACGATGATCGTCAGCAGGATGAGGACGATAACCACTAGAGAAAAAAATAATAATAATAATAAAACTTCATTAGTGAGGAGGGGGAGGAGGAGGAGCTCTGCCATCCGGGAGGAGCTCGATGTCGAGCCGCTCCTCCTCCAGGTCGAGAGGAGCCAGATGGGGTGGTTCGGGCATCTGGTCAGGATGCCCCCCGAGCGCCTCGCGGGCGAGGTGTTTTGGGCACGTCCCACCGGGAGGAGACCAAGGGGCAGACCCCGGACCCGCTGGAGAGACTATGTCTCACGGCTGGCCGAGGAACGACTTGGGATCCTTCCAGGTGAGCTGGAGGATGCAGCCGGGGAGAGAGAGCCCTGGGCTGCCCGCTTGAGGCTGTTGCCCCCGTGACCCGACCCCGGAACAAGCGCAAGATGACAAAACGGAACTTTATTTAAAAAGATGTTTGAGTAAAATAGTAGAAAAAGTTTCAAAAAAGTCTTCTGGACAGTTTAATTCTTCAACGAGACGTTTCGACTTCCATCCGGAAATCATTTTCAATCTGAATGAAATGGACTGAAAACTGGATCCATTTATACTAACCTGAGTAAAAGGTAAAAAAAATAATAAGAAGGGCTCGTCCAATGAGCCTGTGTTTCTTAAGATGGCCGTGAATGGCCCCTATTGTAGCCACAGACCAGTAAACAAACCTATTATAAAAATGCTAAAAGCCTAGTGAATAGAGAAACCTGCTAACGAGCAGAGGTGTCAAAAGTACCAACATTTTCTACTTAAGTAGAAGTATAAATACCGAGTTAAAAAACTACTTTAGTAAAAGTAGAAGTATCAACTCAAGTTTTCTACTTAAGTAAAAGTAAAAAGTAACCTATTTTAAAACTACTTAAAGTAAAAAAAGTAAAAGTAATTTTCAGAAAAAAAGGAATATTGTTAACAAAAGCGTATGAACATATTTTTAAACTATTATCACATGCTTTAAGGAGCAGAAAATATGATAATAAATGAAAGTGTTTTGGTGTTAAACTTTATGAATCAGAAACATTTATTTCTTAATCTTTATTGGAAATCGATTAATTAACACAATCAAATGTATTAACATAAGCAGGGCATTATGTAAAGTCCCTTCAGCTATCAAGCTTCACTCTGCATCACCTAATTTAACCAACTTCAAGACACAAACACACTCAATGTTAAAAAAAATAAATAAATGAAAAAAAAATGACCAAAAGGCTTTTTCAAGCCTTGAAGGCAGCTAGTTTTCAAAGTTCTTTGAGGCAATACTGAATAGTCTTTAACAAGTTAGTAAGTATGGGAGTGCCACATACAGCCTGGGCAGCGTTGCCAGGTGGGAGGTGCTGGATTATCGTACTAATGACGTAAAATTATCGTATTTCACAAAAAATATCGTACACCCAGTAAAACCATGCCCATTGACAAAATAACACCCTTTACATGCACTCGTAAGGCAGTGGGAGTGAAGGAAACACACAGGAGGAAAAATCCTTGGATTCTTTTTCTAAAATTTTAAGAACTGTAAAAATGAAAAAATAACCAGGGAAACAAGATTTTAAAAAACCAGTAGGGGCGGGACCTAGGAGACGGTATACCGTAATTTCACGGCCATAAGGCGCACCTAAAAGTCTAAAATTTTCTTCAAAATGAGCGGTGCGCCCTTTCGTGCGGTGCGCCTTGTGTGTGACCTAAAAAAAAAAAGCGGTGCCCGTGAGGCGAGGCGGACCTGAAAGAAAAGCATGAGAACGTTAAAGAGTGAAGTGTGAGCGTGGATTGTGTATAAAAAAGGTATGTTCTGTATGAACAACATTGCTGTTTTAACCCTGAAAATGGAAAAGAGACACGCTTATGACGCTCAGTTTAAGCTGAAGGCAATCAGCTACGCGGAGGAACATGGGAATCGAGCCGCCGCAAGTAATTTCAGCATAAACGAGTCAATGGATTGTAGATGCTTGGACTAACGCAGTGCTTCTCAATTATATTCTGTTGCGCCCCCCCCAGAAAGAAGAAAATATTTCGCCCCCCGCTCTCCCCCACTCTCCGCCATGACCATAATTAGTATCATTTGTCTATGAAATTGTTATAAGCAGTGGTCCCCAACCACCAGGTGGACCACCCCTGGTGTGAGGGGCCTAACTAGTATTTTTATTCACTTTGTTTTTGTGATGTCTTTATTTTGAAGGTATGTTTACCGTTACCAAGGCAACCAGAGTGCGTTCGAGCAGAGAGAATGTTTCCACGTTATAAAGACGCTGCTAATAAATTTTCTCGTGAAGACAACGTGGGTTTAAATGTATTATTATTGATTAAAAAAGCCAGTTTTTCCGGCTGGTCTTATCACCTGTAGACCGGTCCATGAAAACATTATCAGACCATAAACCGGTCCGTGGCGCAGAAAAGGTTGGGGACCCCTGGTTCTAAGTACACTTCTATATAACATTGTATCCTCGTTAACATTAAAGAAAAAAAAAAGAACATCTTTATTAACATTGTTTTTTAGTGTGTAAAAGAAAATATTTAAAGTGCATCAATTAACTTGAATTTAAAAAAAAAATAATACTTATTTAAACTATAAACTACAACTACTGTAGTGGATGTACAATTACACTTTATTCTAGTACGGCAAAAAAGAAAAACGTGTTCCACAGGATCACACGCGCCCCACTATTTGAGAAGCACTGGACTATTTTTTTAATACGCACATTTGCATGCTTGCGTGTGTGTTGTTGTAAAGCGGTGTGTGACTGAGACTGCGCCTTTTCGTACGGTGCGCCCTATGTGTGTGTTAAATCCTGCTACGGCGCACAAAACTGAGGCTGCGCCTTATCGTACGGTGCGCCTAATAGCCGTGAAATTACGGTATATAAATTTACATAAATACTTATCTACACATATATGTGTACATATAAGGTTTTTTGTTTTATGTTAACCCAAACATCTACATGATACAAAATCTAAGCGATGTGTAGTTTTAATCTCCTCAGTCAGTCTTTATAAACTAATCAATAACATTTTGGATGCTTTTAAGCACAAATACTTCATCCACTACTATTTATGGATTAATCAGTTCAATTAGCTTTGTTTCTAAAGATAAAATAGTGCGTCACAGATCAAAGTTATTTTTATAAAAATACCATCTACAATATTTTCAGCAAAGACGCTTACAATAACCGCAGACTGAAAATAATAATAATAATAAAAAACATTTCTTTGCTGTTGTTTTTTTAAAAAATTGATAATTCAATCAAAGTTCAGTGTTGCAGCATCAGAAACACTTTGATTTCCGAGCCCGAGTCTCAAACACGGAAATTGACGTCCCTGCTCTTTAAAAGTTTGTGGGCGGGGCTACTCGCCCCAAAGTAAGGATTGACTGGACCTTTCAGCCAGTCATTCATCTGTTCCTTTGTTTGATGCATTCAGGGTTCATAAAAAAAAAAAAACTCCGACAAACAGTCGCGGCATTTTAACGGTGACAAAATGGCGAAAGTAGCGACTACTTTTTATCAAATGAACGAAGTAAAAGTACAGATAATTGCATAAAAAAGTAGTGAGTAAAAGTAAAAAGTAGACAAAAAAATAATTACTTCGTTAAAGTAAAGATAACGAGATTTTCTACTTGAGTAAGGTAACGAAGTAGACTTACTTCGTTACTTGACACCTCTGCTAACGAGAGGCGTGAAACTGTGTCACGAGGTGTCATCTTTAGTCCCAGGAAATCCGCCCAGTCACTGGTTCCGCTATGTTGATGACACTTTTGTGAAGATCAACAAGCAAGATCTGGAAGCCTTCACTTCACACATCAACGTTGTGGATCCTAACATCAAGTTTACACGTGAAGACTCCAAGGACAACCGGTTGGCCTTTTTAGACTGTGCTGTGATCATAGGAGAGGACGGGAATTTGCAACTGGAAGTATACAGGAAACCCACGCACACAGACCAATACCTACAGTTTGACTCTAATCATCCTTTGCAACACAAACTGGATGTCATCAGAACTTTACAACACAGGGCGGAGGAGGTACCCACGAGCACAGAGGCTAAGGAGAAGGAGACACAGCATGTTCAAAAAGCCCTCTCGGTCTGTGGCTACCCCAAATGGGCCCTGAATAGGGTGAGAGGGTCCAAGAAACGTGAGAAGAGGGAAACAGAAACTGAGAAGAGAAAAATGGAGTCTCTATTCCCTACGTGTCAGGACTGTCCGAGAAGTTACAGAGAATCTTCAGACAACATGACATCCCGGTTTTCTTTAAACCGGTCAACACATTACGTCAAAAACTAGTACATCCTAAAGACAAGATGCCTACAGAAAAACAGAGCAATGTAGTTTATTCGATCCGGTGCAGTGAAGGGAGCTGCAAAGAACACTACATTGGTGAAACGAAGCAGCCACTCCACAAAAGACTTTACCAACACAGAACAGAAGCCTCAAGTGGTCCACAGTCTGCTGTACATCTGCATCCTAAATCCACCAAACACACTTTTGAGGACAGCGAGGTGAAGATTCTAAGTAGAGAGAAAGGTTGGTTTGAAAGAGGGGTGAAAGAAGCCATCTTTGTGATGAAAGAAAATCCCTCACTGAATCGGAGTGGAGGCGTTAGATACGTTTTGCCCGGTATCTATAGCAGCCTTTTGAAGCCATGGACTAAAGATGACACCTCGTGACTCAGTTTCACGCCTCTCGTTAGCAGGTATTTATATTCACTAGGCTTTTAGCATTTTTATAATAGGTTTGTTTACTGGTCTGTGGCTACAATAGGGGCCATTCACGGCCATCTTAAGAAACACAGGCTCATTGGACGAGCCCTTCTTACTATTTTTTTTACCTTTTACTCAGGTTAGTATAAATGGATCCAGGTTTCAGTCCATTTCATTCAGATTGAAAATGATTTCCGGATGGAAGTCGAAACGTCTCGTTGAAGAATTAAACTGTCCAGAAGACTTTTTTGAAACTTTTTCTACTATGGATCACTCCTGGATGAATGAGGGACTACACGGATTTGATGTTTGAGTAAAGTTTCACATACCTGCGATGACTGCTGTGTCCGGGCTGGAGGGAGGGTCTTCTGTGGGGATCACTGTGGGAATAAACTCAGTCAGATTGAACATTCGGGAAAAATGAAATCTTAAGAAGTAAAAGACTCCGTACCAGTTGAGTTTTTATAGGACGCTGTTGTCCACTGGTTCATATCTGTACCTAGGAGATAAACAAAGGCATGTTAAAAGTGTCACAGAATGTTATCTACAACACACACACCCCCACACACACTTCTGAAACAATGTGTTTTGTGTTCAGGCACAAACTGATAATTAAGGGAAGGAACTGAGAAAAAACACACACCACTTGCTATTTTTTTGTAAACAACTTGTACTGAAATTGTCCAAAAGAAAGATTAAAAAAAAAGAGTAAACGTCAACATCTTTCATCCTTCACACTTACTCAGTACTGACTATAGACTGACTGATTACATTTTAAAGGATGTGACACTAAAAGTCACGGATGCAAAAGTTGAAATCCCTAATTTTTTTCAGTGCAGTCTTTAAAAACTACTGAATGGCATTCAAAGAAACTGCCCACTTGTTACTCAGTACCAACTATAGATTGACTGATTAAGTTTTCAGGAATGTGACTAAAAATCAAGGTCACAAATTACAGAGCAGACAGAGGACTATTTTTCGAAGATTCAGCGTAAACTTATATTTCCTTCACAAAAAAAAATCTTTTAGAACTTTCTTATGTCTTGTTGTCCACCAGGGTGGTGAAAACAACGGTACGCTGACATGAGGCCACTGGTGTGAGACATAGTGTCATGTGGTGCCCCGGGCTCAGAACATTTGTTACTAAGCGTGGTTCCCCAGGATACCGCACAATAAATGTCAGTGTCCCTTTAAAACAAGTTAGAAACACATGGAGTTAGAAATGGAGTGATGCATGAAGATCATGGCTGTAAAATAACATCAACAACATCCGTTATCAACCAATCTGAAAGTGCTTTGATTTTCATCGTTTGTTTTCTCTGTCTTGCAGCCGGATCAGGAGGCGGGGCCAAAAGAAAAGATAATTACAGTCAATCAAGAGGAATTCATTCTTATGATAAACAATTATTACATTTTGTTCCGTCATCTTCCGCTTATCCCGGGCCGGGTCGCGGGGGCAATACCTTCAGACAGGAAGCCCAGGCTTCTCTCACCCCGGCTGCATCCTCCAGCTCACCTGAAAGGATCCTGAGTCGTTCCCCGGCCAGCTGTGAGACATAGTCTCTCCAGCAGGTCCGGGGTCTGCCTCTTGGTCTCCTCCTTGTGGGACGTGCCCAAAACACCTCACCAGTGAGGCGCTCGGGACGCATCCTGACCAGATGCCTGAACCACCCCATCTGGCTTCTCTCGACCTGGATGAGGAGCGGCTTGACATCGAGCTCCTCCCGGATGGCAAAACTTCTCACCCGATCTCTGAGTGAGAGCCCAGCCACCCTGCGGAGGAAGCTCATTTTGGCTGCCAGCTCAATCCCCTGCCTGGAGTTCATGCCGAGGTGTCCCTGAGGAAGACATCGCACCCCCAATTGCTCCTGATGGTAGTTTGCAGCTTGTATAGGAGCTTCCAGATTCAAGTATGAATGTGGTGTGAATGGGTGAATGTGAGCCACACCGTAAAGCGCTTTGAGAACCAACACGGACAGAAAAGCGCTGAAGTAGGGTTCATTTACATTCAACTGGTTCTAGTCCAGGATTAATAAACAGCTCTTAATATTCCATTAAATAATTTACCTGGTTTACGAGGCACAACTTTACTGGAACTAAAATTCACAACATTTAAGTTCGTACGGTGGGAAAAACTTTTTACTAGAGTAAATATATGGCTTGACCTTCATTAACAGAGATTTCATCTAAATTCAGTTGTATTTTTAGGCTGCTGTTTACAGCAGTAGTGACTGGCTGCCAGAACGGATTTAGTTTAATCTGTTCACAGCATTTTAACATTTTATCCACTTCCAAAAAGAACTGGGATTTGAAAAATACAGTTGCTAAAATCAAACTGGAAATGCATGTTGCATTGTGGTGAAAATTTTAAGATTTATAGTAACAAATGAGAAAAAATCAAGGACCGAATGTAATCAAATTTAAGTAGATGGTAATTTTGTAATCTGTTCTGTTCATCTGGGACCGGGTCACAGGGGCAACAGCCTCAGATGGACTTCTTCATACTAGGCTCCCCTCACCAAGGTTGCGTCCTCCAGCTCACCCGGGAGGATATTGAGTGTTCCCTGTCCAGCTGTGAGAAATAGTCTCTCCAGCGAGTCCAGGGTCTGTCTCTGGGTCTTCACCTGGCGGGACGTGCCCAAAACAGTTCACCCGCGAGGTATCCTAAACCATATGCCCGTACCACCCCCATCTGGCTTCTCTCGATCCAGAGTAGCAACAGCGAAGGGGCAAATGTTTTGTCTTCTGAACTGTTTATTCCTAATGGCCTATCCCGGCTGATTTCAGGCAAGAGGCAGGATACACCCTGAACAGGTCGCCACACATGCACTCCTTTTTAGAGGCAATTTTTTGGCGGACAATAACCCAACATGCATGTTTTTGGAAGGTGGGAGGAAACCAGAGTACCCAAAGGAAACCCGCATACACAGGGAGAACATGCAAACTCCACACAGAAAGACTAGTGTTTCAAGGCTCGTCTCACCCGGGACTCTAACCCTGACCTTCTTGCTGTGAGGCCACTGGGCTACCCATTGAGCCAAATTTGTTCCGTTCCGTCATCTTCCGCTTGTTCCAGGGTCGGGTCGCGGGGGCAATAGCCTCAAGCGGGCAGCCCAGGCCTCTCTCTCCCCGGCTGCATCCTCTAGCTCACCTGGAAGGATCCCAAGTCGTTCCCCGGCCAGCTGTGAGACATAGTCTCTCCAGCAGGTCCAGGGTCTGCCCCTTGGTCTCCTCCTGGTGGAACGTGCCTGAAACACCTCGCCCGCGAGGCGCTCAGGGGGCATCCTAACCAGATGCCCGAACCACCCCATCTGGCTCCTCTCGACTTGGAGGAGGAGCGGCTCAACACCGAGCTCCTCCCGGATGGCAGAGCTCCTCACCCGATCTCTGAGTGAGAGCCCAGCCACCCTGCGGAGGAAGCTCGTTTTGGCCGCTTGTACCCACGATCTCATTCTTTCGGTCACCACCCACAGCTGGTGACCATAGGTGAGGGTTGGAACGTAGATCGACTTGTAAATCGAGAGCTTTGTTTTTCGGCTCAGCTCTCTCTTTACCATGATGGACCGATGCAGCGTTCGAGTTATTGCTGATGCCGCACCAATCCGTCTGTCGATCTCCCGCTCCATCTTTCCCCCACTCGTGAACAAGACCCCGAGATACTTAAACTCCTCCACTTGGGATCAAACCAAATGTAATAAAGAAAAATTTAAAACTTTTTTAAAATCTTTGTAACCTAGAATGACCAGGTTTTAAAAAGGGGTTTAAATAAAGAAAGAAAACAGTAAAAATAAAGAGATCCAGGTAGGGCTGCAACTAACGATTATTTTGATGATCGATTAATCTGGCGATTATTGGCTCGATTAATCGGATAGAATTGACAACTTAATAAATAATAGTTTTTTGGCATTTTATTGAATGTAGTTATGCAAAACACAACTCATAAACAACACGTTGGGCTCATTCTAATAAGTAAAAATGTTAATCTTTATGTGAAATAAAGAGGGAGAATATTACCATTTCTACAGCAAATATAAAATAATAAATCTACTTACTGTATACAGTAAAGGTAAATCACAAGCACCCATAAAATGTGTTTTATAGTACTGGCTAAAAAAAACATAAATTGTAAGCTGTTGACCATCCAGGATCACATTTAAAAACAAGAAATCGTTAACAGTTTTAGATTTGCAAATTTAACCTTGTTCAGAGGTATAGTACCAAACAAAAATGGCCTAGGTTAACATGAGTAAAAATACACAAAAAAACAATCAAGTTGTGTAATATTAAGTGCAGTTGACAGCAAAAACTTCCTAAACGATTAATCGATGACTAAATTAGTCGACAACTATTTCAATAATTGATTATAATCGATTCATTTGATTCGTTGTTTCAGCCCTAGATCCAGGACATCCTGTTGGTTAAACCCTCCTTTTAAATAAATATTTGCTTCAAACATGATCCTGACATATTTTATACAGTAAAAAAATGACATTAATATGAATAAAAATCTCATTAAAACACATTTTAAACACATTTTAAAGACTCAGATCTAAACAGGAAGAAACTAAGCCTTTGTTTTCAGCTGGTTTACAGTTAAAAAGAGAAAAATTTAAACTTACTGTTCATTTTAGAAGCTGAATCTCTTTCAAACACCTGGAAAAAAAAACATAAAAAGTTTTTAAAACTACTTTTAAGAAAAAAAAAAAGGAGTGTTTATTTTTCTGACATGTTGAGCTGGTTTTTCAGGCTCTTTGTCTTAACTTTAACACTTTATTACACAACCAAACTCTTTCACAAGAACTTTGAATTTATTTTTCAATTTAAATTTAGATAAAAAGACATTGATAAAAGATTTTAAAAAAGTGATTTAGGTTTAGTTTTTGGTTGTTTTTCTTACCTCCTGCTAACACTTTTAGCACCAGCTCAAACTTTAAATGGAGTATTAAATCAAACACACACTGACTTATTTTAACTCCTCTGAACAGCCAGCCACAGGATTGAAGAGTCTGAAAGTTTGTCTGTAAAAGAAGTAAGAATATAAAAGTTTTTTTCTCGGAACTCGTGAGTTTTTTTCTATTTCCGCCCCTTTTTTTCCACTTTTCCCTCCCTGCCCTTACAAAGATCGTCTCCGATCACAAAAAAAAAAAAAGTCTCTTCTGCTCCTATTTTTTATTTCATTTTTTTAAAACTTAATCCTAATACAGTAAAATTTGCAACGTTATTTGTTTTATTTTAATTTTGTTTGATCGTAATTAAAATGAAAATACATTTACGAAAATCAAAGATTGTCTATTGTGAGGATGTATTTCTCTTCTCTATAAAATAAGTAAAAAAATTGTGTTTCTTTTTAATTCATATTTTTCTTGCTTTGTTTTAAAAAAATCGCAACTTTTTTACTCAATCTTATCGGAAACTTTTAAAACTTGATTAAAAAACTTTCTTTTCTGTCTTTTGAATTTTAGAAGTAGTTCATATTTATTTAAAAAAGTTTTACAAAACACATTTCTGTCTGTGGGTTAGTAAGAATCTGAATTTGCCTGATTTGCAAGTTTTCATTTGTATTTTTCTGGCCCAGATGTTAAAAAAAATAAAGAACAGCTTTAACATGATACTGTAAAACACAAGAAGAATGAACCTGCACAATTAAAATATTTTCTAACTCTACCTCTCTACCTACGTCTCACCTGTGTCTCGTCTTCCCCTGATTATTTAAGCCCTGGTCAGATCATCTGCTGTGCTGCTGTTAATGTACTGTGCTGTTTTTAACTCAATGTTTTAACACTTGTTTTAATAACTTAATGATGTGACAAAGGTCACAGGGTAGTTTTGTACACTGATTTTTTATTGCTCTGTGCACGTTTATGTTTTTATTCTATGTGATGTTTGAATGACTTTATGCAGTCCTGAACAAATGTACTCTCTGAGGAAAGTAAAGTTTACATTGACCTTTGTTTGCTCTCCAGCTCCCAGCTGGATTACTGCAATGCCCTCCTTGTAGGGATCCCATGCAGGGGCTTACAAAAGCGCCAGCACATCCAGAACTGCGCTGCCCGGATCCTGATAAGGAGGCGCAAATATGACCATATCACTCCCATCCTCAAATCCCTCCACTGGCTACCCGTTAAATACAGAATTCAGTACAAGGTCTGCCTCCTCACCCATCAGTGCATACACGGCACTGCACCTGTTTATCTCCAAGAACTCCTAACCCTCCACACCACTGTCCGAGACCTGCGCTCCTCCTCCTAACCCTCCACACCACTGTCCGAGACCTGCACTCCTCCTCCTACTGCCTGCACCAACCAAGGACCAAACTCTCCACTATGGGGGACAGGGCCTTCCAGGCAGCTGCTCCACAGCTCTGGAACGATCTTCCCGAGAGCTTGAGGGCTCCACAGAGCGTTGAGGTTTTTAAGAAAAGACTGAAGACATTTTTATTTCTAAAGGCTTTTCAATAAAGTTTTTAGTGTTGTTTTTTTTCTGTTGTGGTTTTTTATAATTTTGCTGTTTGTTGTTCCTTTTGGTCATTGTAGCACTTTGAGATCTCCACTGGAGATAGAAAGTGCGTTACAAATAAAAATTTTATTATTACTATTATTATTATTATGGTATCCCCTTCACATCATCTGGTCACCTCTATGTCTTCTTCCAGACTACACATCCCTGCCCCTTTCCGTAACCCCTGATTATCTGCAGTAAACTGGTCAAAGCTGGCTATCTATCTGGGTTCTCTATCTTCATCACCTCATGTCAGTCTTAACCTAATATCCTTGTTTTAAAGTTTGCTTTTGATTTTACAATGAAATGGTTAATTCATGTCTAATTTTTTGGGAGTAGGTGTTGTTTCTCTGATTTAAAAAAAATTAGACACTTAATGCTTTCCTGGCATTTTTTTTTTGCACTGTGAAGTAATTTGGTATTTTTATTGCAACTTCTTTTCAAATGAAAAGTTACTTCAGAAGGACACAGTCAGCAGCCATAACTGATACAGTTGTACATACTGTATGTCTATTTAGCTGAAAAACAAGGCTCAGCTGTCCTGCAATGTCACCATGTCAGCTCTTTAATTACATTTATCTGCCCAACATTAAATTTGATTAGATTATCAACAGATTCCCATAAAGGAATATTTTGCATAACTAAGTTCAATCACAGCAGCTGAGACTAGTGATAATCACAATGCACAAATTTCCCAAGTGTGGGAATTTCGTAGTGTGTCCAAAAAACGACAAGCAGAACCAAAACAGCTCCGTTTCGTCATCTTCCGCTCATCAGGGTCGGGTCGCGGGGGCAACAGCCTCAGACGGGAGGCCCAGGCTTCTCCCTCCCCAGGTGCATCCTTCAGCTCACCCGGAGGGATCCCAAGTCGTTCCCCAGCCAGCTGTGAGACATAGTCACTCCAGCTGGTCCGGGGTCTGCCTCTTGGTCTCCTCTTAGTGGAACGTGCCCGAAACACCTCACCAGCGAGGCGGCCGGGGGCATCCAGATGCCCGAACCACCTCATCTGGCTTCTCTCGACCAGGAGGAGGAGGGGCTTGACACCAATCTCCTCCCGGATGGTAGAGCTCCTCACCCGATCTCTGAGTGAGAGCCCTGCCACCCTACGAAGGAAGCTCATTTCGGCTGCTTGTAGCCGCGATCTCTTTCTTTCGCTCATCACCCACAGCTGGTCAGATCCTCGGCTGCATAAGCTAGCTTAGGGACGTGGAATGCAAAACTGACATAATAAAATAGAACCTAGGTTTAAGACCTATTACACATGTTTACATATATCTGCACATTTGCACACACACATAAACACATCAAACACATATACATGTACACACAGCGACATGGACATGTACAGACATTCACAAAATCCTAGAAACACACACACACACACACACACACACACACACACACACATATATACAGTATTTAAACACATTCATACAGACACACCTGTAAGACTTGACTGTGTCGTTGAAAACATGTATGCAGCCAGTTTAGTTGTGTAAAAATGCACTATACACGGGGAGAACATGCAAACTCTACACAGAAAGAGCAGCGATTAAAGCATTGTTACATCTGTGATACCAACCCCTGACCTTTTTGCTGTGAGGTCACTGAGTTAACCACTCTGAAAATCAAATCAGGTTGGAATAAAGATTCTGCATCAATTTCTTCTCATTTCTTCTTCCTCCACCTCTTCCCTCCTCTCACTACAGATCACAATGTCATCTGCAAACATCAGTGTCCATGAGGATTCCTGTCTGACCTCATCTGTCAGCAAAGAACTCAGAGCAGATCCCTGGTGCAGTCCCACCCCCACACTGAACTCCTCTATCTCACCTATAGCATCTGAGCTCACCTTCATCATTCTGAGCATCTCTTCTTTCATTTATTTAGGACATGACAACACACTGTCTCACCTTTTTTTAAAGAAAGAAGAAAAATCATTGTCATGATCATTAATGAACTGAAAACAGAATTTATGAAATTGATATGAAAATAAGAAATGATTTCT
Organism: Neostethus bicornis; assembly: GCA_902685375.1. Classification (NCBI taxonomy): domain Eukaryota; kingdom Metazoa; phylum Chordata; class Actinopteri; order Atheriniformes; family Phallostethidae; genus Neostethus; species Neostethus bicornis. The sequence continues at coordinate 4,408,709 of LR738550.1, forward strand.
CAGAATTTCAGGGTTTAAGGTCTTCCTATGTCATGACAAATACCAACAAACCCTTCATCCTTGTCTTTACCTCTTAATCCTTTAAATTTTTCTCATTTTCTCTCTATCCCAAGAAAAAAAAATAGACCAGCAGATGGAGGTCTAACTCTGGAAGCAGGGAGTCTCATTTCTCGCATTTACTTTTCACAACACATATCAAATTTGTTGTATAAATGCAAATACACATGAAAAACCCTCAAGACACTGTCTCTTAAAGAGCAGTTTTGTAATGTTGATGGGTAAGGACCAAAACATAACACATTAAAGCCTAGTTTATTGTGTGAACTGGTTAGGATGCTTGCTGAAGGTAGATTTATGGTTATGATCCAGTTGGAGGTCTAACAGGAGGGATGGTGAGTCTCCTGATAGTGGGCTGATGGATCACAGAGTGTTGAGTTTTGTTGGAGGCTGGCTTTATATATGGACGCTTTGGCAAAAACTGGGTAATTTCAGGAGACAGGGTAAGAGACAGGTTACCAGAGAAGCCAGGACAATCCAGGATGGTTTCAGGCATACAGAGATTCAGGGTTCCAGAGCTGAGTCACCATGTAGTAAATGACCGTTTGCGTGCTGAGGGTTTATATAGGAGAGAGAGAGGTGAATTTCAAGGTAGGTGATTGGACACAAGGTGTGGCAGGTAACGGCCAGGAGAGGGAGGTGTAATGGAAAAATACAAGTTGCAATACAAGTTTCACACCTGTGACATAGAATATCCAAAGCATGGATATTCAGATCTTTTTCTAGCTCATCCCCAGCTGTTTCGAGACCAACTGAGCGATGCCCTCTAGTGTGGATATTCCCCAAAGTCTCCTCCTGGTGGCAAGGAACACATCACCAAAAAGGCCCCCTACCCACATGCCTGAGCTGCCTTCTCTGAATGTGGAGGAGCAGTAGCTCTACTCTGATCTCCTTCTGCTCTTTGTCACATTGAACTCATCCACAGTCCTCAAAAAAAAAAAAAAAAAAAAAAAAAAGGATTCCACGCCCTCTGCCCCATGTCTGCAAATGTGAAAGCTGTGATCTACTTTTTTTAAGTGCGCAACTCGTGATGGCAGCAGGTCCGTGTAGCGCTTCACATTTTTATGGGATTAAAAATAAATTTAAGAGGTGAGCTACTTTGGCAATGAGGAATGTCGAGTCGAAGTGGACGTGTCGAGATGTTCCAAGCTGGAATGAAGCTGAATGAATGAAGACAGGAGCTTCCGAGTGGAGCTTAGTCTGTTTAACAGACTTGCCAGCACGACGTCAGAGGAGATTCCTATCTGAACATACCCGGCTTCACTATGCTGCGTGTGGACAGAGATGTAGAAAAGTACAACACTAAAGCTAAACACACAAATCTATCTATCTATTCATCCATCCACATTGTACATAAAAAGACAACTTAAATTTTGGGGGATTTTTATTTTTAAATTGAACATAAATAAAAAAACATAGAAATGAAGTAAGAAAAGTGTAATAAAACTAAGAAAATTAAACGAATGTAACGAGATGGATCGAGTGAAACAAGTGCAACTAAACTAATCTAATGAAACAGACAAACAATCTTGAACCAGTCGACTTTTGATGATGAATGCTTTCTTGCTCAATACAGGCTTTTGTCTCGGAGTCTATCCCAGAGGGACTCCAGGTATTTTGCCATCTCAGGATCGACCTCCTGCAGGACACAGAAAACATGAGAACTCTTCTCAAACAGAACATATGAGACATGTCAGAATGCACCTTTCTATCATGGCTGATGTGGATCCTGTTAGAACAATTCCAGGGGTTCAGGATATCCCGGGTGAGGTGATATGGGAGAGCGTCTTTGCGGAGCCTCGGCACTTCGAACATCCCTCCTAAAGAGCGGGAATAAGTCGCCTCGGAAAATTTGGAGCCCGATGGAATGTCCCTCAGGTTTTCCCTGGCCGTCACAAGTCGAGGTGGCTGACCAACCCCAACGGGTTGCTGAAGACCCACCGCCCACTCTTCACATGACAAAACCTAAACAATTTATACTGTTATGAAAAACAGAAGAAGACCTCTGAATGACAAAAAAACAAGACGTACCGTCACGAGGCAGTTGACCACTGCTTCATCCCGCTGGGTCATGGGTTTAGATGGATTGCGGAGCCTCTTCCACAGCAAATCCTGCCATCTTTTTCTCAAGTCATGAACCAGATGACCAGTCTGGACAAAGACAGATGATGTCAGGGACACAGAAACACCGAGACAGGTAGTTAGAGACAAATATGGGCCGGGACTGGGGTGGTTAGGACTTGTAAGGAGCTGGCCTCCATGTTATCTTACCTCTTTCTGCATTTGGAAATAGACCAACTTGTCCATCTTAAACTCACACACATCCTCATTGTCACTGTCACTATCGTTCGAGTCCTCAGAATCTTTATTGAGAGGAAGAACAAGAATGAGTCCGTAAAACTGAATATTTTCTTAGGTATTGTTTTTGAAGCTGGTTTTGGGTTTAGTTTGGACAGTTTGAAAAGAACTTCTTTGTTAATGCTTCCCTGACTCAGCATGCATTCTCAGTTTTCTTTAAAAACTAGTTCAGGTTACAGTAGCTGATGAAAGACCTTCTTACTTAATGACATGGCACTTTTTATCATTGCTAATGTACGGGTGAATTATATTTATGTTTTTCATTTGTCGTTTAACTCTGACAGAGCCTGCAGGTTAGAAGAAGTAAGCATTGCCTGTGTGGTGTAGCTAAAGGTTCACTGAATGAAGAAAAAAATCCATATAACGATGTGGTGACATTAAGCACAATGTGAATATGTATTTTTCCTTGTGCTTGTTCTAAATCTGTAGTTATTGTCATTTACATTTTTCAGACAGTTTTGAGCAGCTCAAAATCAAGTGTATGTGAGTCTGATGAGTTTGCTGTCCGTGCAAATGGGAGAGGAACAAATGGGAAAAGATTCACCTTTTCTGAGCTGAAAGTGATGAGATCTATTTTTTATCTACCTTTTTAGCTTCCATTTCTTTACATTTAAGTCAGGGTGACAAGTCTAATCTTTATTTTAAAATGTTCTTTACCTGCTGGCTCTTCCTCATCTTGTGCACCCAGGTCGATGGGGGGTGGAGCTTCCCTGCAGGAGCCTCCAAAGATGCTGAGGGTGATGGGTGTGACCAGTGTGCCACAGCGGATGGACCCTGTTCTGTGCCCGATGGACAGCTCATCATAGATCAGCCATTTAGTGGGAAAGGTATCTCCATAGTTCTGAAACATGGGAATATTAGAAAATTGCTGCAGCCGTTTCTTCTTCAACGTCAGAAGCACTTATTTTAGTTTTACTGAAGTTTTTCAACTCCATCAGGAATGTCGGGAATGGATCTGACCAGATGGGACTCCTCAAATCATCAGATTTTCACTGAGAATATGAGATGTGACTAGATAGGAGAGTTTTCCTACCTCGTCATGCTCGTATTGGCTAAGGACTGATGAAGGATGGAAGACCAATTTTCTCTCTGCCGAATCGTTCGAAATGCAAGTTTTTTTGTTGATGTGAATGAAGTTTGGATACATCCCGGCAGCCAGACAAGCCTTCACCACCGCCCAGTTCTCAGAGTTTGCATTAACATCCCAAATGTCGTTGACGCCACGGGGACGCACAAACCCTAGAGAACATATTTCAGTTGAGTTTATCCACAACAGGAAATTACACAAATTTCCCACGCAAGGGATCAATAAAGTAATTCTGAATCTGATTAAACTTGAACTTGTCATCGGAAGAACTTTGCTTCAGAAAAAAAAATACTTTAATGAGTGAAAAAGGAACTAAATATGGACAAAACTTACCAATGGCTCGGAGCAGTCCCAACAACTGTGCTCTCATTACTACTATAGACTCCATGGCACCGTGGGACAGGTAGAACCCCTCACAGAACTCCTTTCCCCGGTTCTGAGAGTGAGCCTTCTGCCATCCCTGATGGGACAGAAAATTTAAACAATAAACAGATTTAGGATTTCAGCTTGAACTGGTAAAATCTTGGTAACTGGATCAAACTTTTGATGGTTTAATGCATGTGTAATCCTGACCTGGAAGGCTCTGAGAAAAGTCATGTGATCACTGAAGCTGTCGCCTTCAAAGTGCATGCGGGCCTCCCTGACTCCTCTCATCTCCGAGGTCTCACTGGGAAGCAAGAATGGATCTCGGGAGGCCAGAGTACAGGCGATGGTGAGAACAGGATCCAGACATTTCATCACTGCACCACAAATCACCATTTTCCCCAGGTGGGGCAGCATTGGCAGATCCAACAGATGGATGCCCAGGTCAGTTAGATTGCCGTTGTCATCCATGGCATCAATATTCTAAGGAAACAAGGGGTTAAAAATAAACTGAAATAAGGAAGTCGAATGTCTGGAAGAACCGCTTACCTTGAGTGATTGAATGGAAGAGTAGATTGAATAAAAATCAGGAGCCTGAGGAGCCGTTTCCAGAAAAGCACTTATGGAACAGTTAGCGGGAGCCAGAACTTTGGCTTGCAGGCAAATGTTCTGAAGCAACATAAAGATAGATAACGCTTCGCTTTCACATCACATCCAATTTACACAATCTCAGGATAATCATTTGTTCTAAGAACAAACATGTTTTATCTAGATTCACTGCTGATAGTAGTGGAGTTTTTCTGACAGGAGAAATAGGCTTACAACGTTGGCGAAAGTAAGAATAAAACTGTGTACCTGTAGAGGCATTTGCACCAGCTGTGGAGTTGGGAAGTTTGCCATAGTTGCGTAGCGAATTCGACTAAAGAGGTGAAAACAAAAGCCAACCTCATAGCGGCCAGCTCTGTGAGAACAGAAGCATGTATGGTTTGGAGATGCTGGACCGACCGAGGGAGACACACAGAGAGAAAGACAGACAGACCTTCCTGATCTCTGCCTAATGTTGGATTTGGAAATCCAAACATACTTGGAAGTGGTTATAGAGGTGGAAGGATCATAGGCTTTCTGGAATCAGATTAAGTACAAGTTAGAAAGTTTCAGTTCAGACAAGATTCACAGTTTCATTCCTCAATCAGAAATCACACCTGTTTGACTTTGCCACAGTCAATGACAAAGACCACGTCAGTGATTGTGACGGCAGTTTCAGCAATGTCAGTGGAAAGAATCTGAAATGTGGAGGTAAAATGATTTCACCAACAATATTCATGAACAATTTTTCCTCAGCTATGAAGGAGAAATCAAAACATTACAAGCCACTTTAATCTGAAATAAAGGCTAAAATCTTAATAAAAAATACTAAGATTGTTCCGTTCCGTCATCTTCCACTTGTTCCGGGGTCGGGTCGCGGGGGCAACAGCCTCAAACGGGCAGCCCAGGCCTCTCTCTCCCCGGCCGCATCTTCTAGCTCACCTGGAAGGATCCCAAGTCGTTCCCCGGCCAGCTGTGAGACATAGTTTCTCCAGCGGGTCCGGGGTCTGCCCCTGGGTCTCCTCCCGGTGGGATGTGCCCTAAACACCTCGCCCGCGAGGCGCTCGGGGGGCATCCTGACCAGATGCCCGAACCACCCCATCTGGCTCCTCTCGACCTGGAGGAGGAGCAGCTCGACACCGAGCTCCTCCCGGATGGCAGAGCTCCTCACCCGATCTCTGAGTGAGAGCCCAGCCACCCTGCGGAGGAAGCTGATTTCGGCCGCTTGTACCAGCAATCTCATTCTTTCGGTCACCACCCACAGCTGGTTACCATAGGTGAGGGTTGGAACGTAGATCGACTTGTAAATCGAGAGCTTTGCTTTTCGGCTCAGCTCTCTCTTTACCACGACGGACCGATGCAGCGACCTAGTTATTGCTGATGCCGCACCGATCCGCCTGTCGATCTCCCGTTCCATCCTTCCCCCACTCGTGAACAAGACCCCGAGATACTTAAACTCCTCCACTTGGGGCAGGACCCTGTCCCTGACCCGCAGGGGGCATTCCACCTTTTTCCGGGCGAGGACCATGGTCTCGGATTTGGAGGCGCTAATTCCCATCCCGGCCGCTTCATACTCAGCAGCAAATCGATCCAGTGAGAGCTGGAGATCACGGTCCGATGAAGCCAACAGAACTACATCATCCGCAAAAAGCAGAGATCCGATCCTGAGGTCACCAAACTGGATCCCTCCAACGCCTCGGCTGCGCCTAGATATTCTGTCCATAAAAGTGATGAACAGAATCGGTGACAAGGGGCAGCCTTGGCGGAGTCCAACTCTCACTGGAAATGGAATCGACATACTGCCAGCTATACGGACCAAGCTCTGGCTCTGGTCGTACAAGATCGGACAGCCCGTACCAAGGGCTCCGAGACTCCGTATTCCCGGAGCACCCCCCCTACAGGAGTCCCTTAGGGACACGTTCGAATGCCTTCTCCAGATCCACAAAACACATGTAGACTGGTTGGGCAAACTCCCATGACCCCTCCAGGATCCTGAAGAGGGTATAGAGCTGGTCCGTAGTTCCACGTCCGGGACGGAAACCACACTGCTCCTCTTCAATCCGAGACTCGACAATCCGACAGACCCTCCTCTCCAGTACTCCCAAATAGGCCTTCCCAGGGAGGCTGAGGAGTGTGATCCCTCGGTAGTTGGAGCACACCCTCGGGTCCCTCTTCTTATAAAGAGGGACCACCACCCCAGTCTGCCAATCCAGAGGCACTGTCCCCAATGTCCATGCAATGGTGCATAGGCGTGTCAGCCAGCCCAGGACAGCCCAACACCATCCAGAGCCCTTAGGAGCTCCGGGCGGATCTCATCCACCCCCGGAGCCCGGCCACTGCGAAGCTTTTTGACTACCTCGGCGACCTCGACAGCAGAGATAGGAAGATTGATCATAAGATTAAGATTGATCATACTAAAAATAATAATAATTTTTTAATTATCATGATGAGAATATACTCACTATCTTGCGGACTCCGGGTGAAGGCATCTCCATGGCTTTCATCTGATCACAAACCAGCATGTCTGAATGCAACGTGTGTACCTGGTACCTAAAATCAGATTCCTGTCAGCTTATCCCCACACTTTCCCCATGCTGCTGCAGAACCTCAATGGGGCCGTAGACCCCTTCTCGACATCTTACCTTTCACGGTTGCAGAACCTGTCGTCGTCAAACAGAATTCTGTTTCTGATTGACACAATCTCATCGTATCCAGGAAGAAAAACCAGGATAGCGCCTGAAAGCGAGAGGTGAAGATCACAGTGAGGCTGATTCTGTATACTGGGCACTACCGTATGTAAGTGGAGTCAGGATCTGACCTTCGCAGCCACTGACGCAAATCTGATAGAGCAAGGATGTCAGGATGTTCAGGTCCACCCAGTGATCATCAACGCTGTGGTGGTAGGCCTGTAGCAGCTCCAGGTCTTGGTCACTGAGCCCTACATGAGCCCCCGATTTCGAAAGTGGCTCTCTTTGGCTGGGCTCCTGAAACAGGGGCCTGCAGGAAGGATAATTAAGTTTTAACAGGAATCAGAGAAATACGAGCAAGCATGTCTATCAAAATATTCAGGAGTATTAAAAATAATCATGTTGGGAACCAGGAACACTCACCGAACAGACTGGAGCAGGTCCAAGGCCTCAGTTTGTGCAAACTGTTTGGCAAAGTCAATTGCGCACCTGAAATAAAATTTTCAGCTCCTCGTGATTCCAGCAGCACAATTTAAGCTCCAATTTAAGTTTTACATAGTTAATCCTTAAAACTCCAACCAATTATTCTATTTAGAGACTCTACACAGCACTGAGAAACTAGGGACTTCTCTGTGATGGATAATTGTAGTGTGTCTTTTTTTTGCATTTGAACCCGTGTCTCTGAGGGAATTGTCTACTATTGTTCAGCAGCTCAAACCCGCTGACCGTACTTTCGATTGTTTTCCTCTCAGACTTGTAAAAGAGATTTTAGGGGTGCTCTGGCCCCTTATTTTAAAGATAATTAATATGTCTTTAAGCCAAATTATTTTAAACCTTTTGTTGTTCAGCCTCTGCTTAAATAAACAAAACTTGGACCCTAATGTTTTAGCTAATTATAGACTGATTTCTAAACCGTTCTTTCTTTCAAAAGCGCTGAAAAAAATATTTTCAACTTCAGATGTTTTTAGAGAAAAACTATACTTCTGAAAAATTTAAATCTTGTTTTAAATCTCAGCACTGAAACTGCATTATTATGAGTTTTTAATTATCTTATTTTGTCTATGGATGCTGGGTTTCCAACAGTTTTACTTCTTTTAAACATGACTGCAGCATTTGACACTGTAGAGCATCAAATTTGAATAGGCCGCTTGGGGAACGTGTTTGAATCCAAGGCATGGCTCTGGACTGGTTCAAGTCTTATTTTGATGACAGGTCATTTTCAGTTCAGTTGGGCCCCTCTAATTCTGATACAGCCCCACTTAAATGGGGAGTTCATTTTCGGTTCGCTTTTATTCTCTCTATACATGTTGCCAATGGGGTCAGTTTTTTAGAACTACAACTTAAGTTTTTATTGTTATGCAGATGACGTTGAAGTTTATCTCCCTTTTAAACCAAGTCTAGACAGTATCTATGCTCTGCACAGTTGCATTGAAGAGGTTAACGAGTGGATTGCCCATAACTTCTTAATGTTCAGGGCGTTTAGGGAATCATCATCTGTAAAAGAGAGTCTGAGACTTTTAAGTGACTACTGTCACAAGTCTGCCAGAAGTCGGGATATTCTTTGATAGCTGTTTTAAGTGGTTGGAGCTATGGTTCCTATCAGCTGCACCTGCTGAGGAAGGTTAAAAAATACCTTCCTCACTCGAATTTGGAGTGCGTCATTCATGCCCTCATACCTTGTTGCCTGACTATTGTAACGCTCTCTATTTTGGATTAGACCAGGCCTCTATTCATCTCCTCTAGCTTGTCCAAAATGCTGCTGCTTTTTTCTACCTGCCGTGCTGGCCTCTTTACACTGACTTCCAGTCAGTTTTAGAATATATTTTTAGATTTTATTGATGGTTTTTAAATGTCTTCATGGGTTGACCCCTTATTATGTTTCTGAACTTCTGTCAGTCCACGTTCCCTCCAGAATATTGAGATCTGCAGATCAGATGATTTTAGAGTCCCGTCTGAGAATCAGAGGAAGAGCCTTTGCTGTGGCTGGTCCCAGACTCTGGAACAGTTTTCCTCTGGGCATTAAAACAGCTCAGTCTCTGAATATTTTTAAGACTTCACTGAAAACTTATTTGTTCTCCCTGGCTTTTAAAACACTGTGAACAGAACTTGTGTACAACTGTGTTTATTCTAACTAATTAAGGTTAATTACTCAATTGCAATGCACTTAGCATTACCTGTGTTTTCTATGGTAGAGCCCTTTGGTAACTATTGGTTGTTTAAAATGTGCTTTATAAATAAACTCAACTTGACTATTTCTTAATTTCCCTCTTAAATCTCACACTAAGGGCAAAGTTTGCATGGTAACGAGTAAACTAAGATGCAATGGCGAACGTTGTTGTCTTACCATTCATTAGGCGCTTTCAAGTGGATGTCAGCCCCCATGCTGAGCAGCTTTCTCATCTGTGACAAGTGACCACGTGCTGATGACGCCATGAGAGTTGTGACACCCGTTTTGCTATGCGTACAGTCCACTAGACAAGACAAAAGTCAACCTCTTATCTCTCTAACACGACATACACCTGCCAGAAAGTCTTTAAAGATCTAAATATTGTGAACATTCAACTATATGATCTAAGTTTAAGTATTTGAAGGTGTGAAGATGTCCTACCGTTGACATTTTCAGTGTGCATGAGTTTGAAAATAATGTCAAAAGCCTCCAGGTTATCAAGCAGGAAGATTTTAGTGATGCAGGAGTCCATCTTCTTTGTGATCCATCCTGCTAGTTGGTCAGATCCATCTTCCTGCCGGCACACAAAGACAATAGGAAGATGTGATCACCTCCACAAAATGACAAACAGCATTAGTAAGATTTATTTATGAGGCATGGTTATGTTAAAATCTATACGTGCACTTCTTTTTTCCCCAACTACTTCTACACAAATTGATCGATGCATAAAGGTGGCAGAAAAAATATCCATATTTTCTGTGTGTACCAAATATTTTCCCCATTCTGTGCACAATTTTGACAAATGAGGGCTAATGTTTAAAATACAAAGAGGATGATGGGTCTCAGTCCTTGTTATACATCTGTGGTCATAGAAGTGATTGGAAAGGTCGATTCCCACTGATTAGATGGCTGAGCAAATACTTTTGGCAGTATAGTATATGTGTTTATTTGTTAATAAATACAAACGTTATAAATGTGATTTACTCTCCAGCTGCATGACTCAAGTGTTTTACCTCCGATGGTCTGTCGTTATCGTCACATAAAATGAGGTTGTCAGGTACCACCTGAGAATTTGACTCATTTTGGTCAGTGTAGGTGTCCAACACTCTGCACCACTCACGCAGCTCCTCCTCCATTTCCTCATCTGAAAAACAGAAAACAAGGTTTGCACAAAAACGTCACAGCAACATCTGGAGAGAAACTTTTCCTACTTTTCTTTTTGTCCTCATAAAACTTCTCCATAGCGTTCGTGGTAATACCAATCAATTTTAAGACGTCCTCCAAGAAGAACTCCTTGACCTCAAACTGTCTTCCTGGAACTACAATAAATAAAACACTTCAGTTACTAAAAATTACCATCCTACACACAGACCAGTTTCACACTCATGTTTGTCTCTGAACAAGACCCTGCGATGTCCTTTCCATGCTCCCTTCATCTTCTGGCCTTCTGTGTCACAGAGAAGTCCGTCTTTCTTTTGCCAGCTCCACCTGTGAATGAATTACTAAACAAAAGTTTCAACTGAACTTGAATCAGTGCTCCTCTTTTGCTTGCAAAAGTCCACTCCTGCAGGACTCTCATTCTTTTAAGATGAGAGGGCCAAAAAATTTCCAGCACTGTTGAACTCAATCCCTTTAGCAGCATCATGAACGTGCTACTAGTTTAAGTTATTTTGCAACTTTCATCTGTGTATATAATAAGAGATGTGTGTATGTGTGACTCTGTGCTGTGAGTGTACCGTAGAGAACGGGACAGTAGCCGAAGTAGCGATGAAATACGTTTAAATCCAAAGTTGCGGTGATCAGCACAACTTTGAGGTGCGGGTTGCGTTGCATAAGGTCTCTCAGCTTTGTGAGGAGAAAGTCTGTCTGACCATGACGCTCATGTATTTCATCCTACGGAAAACAAAACAGTGTTTCTTTGGTCTTTGTAATTATAGTTGTGTGTGTAATACTTACCACTATCATATGCGTGACTGTACAAAAGGTTGTTTCCCCAGCCATCAATGTTCGCAGGAAAAGAGCAGTGGTGCAGTAGGTCAGCAGTGTGTTCAACGAAACCCTGATGATGCACAAAAACACTAGAGGTGTGAATAGTGGGAATCTGATGGAGGTCAGGGTTTCAGATTTATCCTGGTGGTTTTGTTGGTGTTTACATTTGCTTCCTGATTTATTTCACAATCATTGACCTTCTCCTTTCAGGTGTCTTGACTTTCCCTCCTTCTCCCTCCTCCTGCTCCCTCTTTCTGATGATCCCCTGCTTCTTCATAATGAATCTCACTTTTGTCTCATTGACTCTCCCTCCCTTCTGTATTTGCCTTTACATCCACTCCCTGCCTCATTGCCTTGTGTTCCTACTAAGCTTATAGCTCTACTTCATCCAAGAATATTTGGATGACCTGTTTTGGAATTTGGAATGTTTTTGACCGTTCACATTTTAACTCCTTTCTTGGATACCTTGGATTATCCACTTAAAATAAAACTGTTTTTGTCAAACTGCCAACTGTCCGGCACATGTGTCCACAACCCCGCACATCCTAACAGATGGAGCTCAGGCAGGACTGGAAGGGCGAGGGATGAGATTGCTGTATACCTGCTCTCCAGTCGAGTATGGTAGCCAACAGTCTGCCCGACAGCTTCGCCTCTCTCCGCTGCAACACGCTCAGCTATAGTCACGGTGGACAGCTCTCTGGGTTGTATGCAGATGATTCTGCAAACCTCTCTGTTTATGCAGCAATTGTCCAACAAGAACTGCGGGATCTGGATGACAGAGACACATCTTTCTGACAAAAACACATTCATGGTAGTTGCAGGGTATAAACTATGAGGTTTGTATGTTCTACATAAAACTCTGATATTCTGCATCAGGACCTTCTATCTGCCACCAGGACGTTTTTAAAGCTTCTCAATGCATCAGACTTACCTGTGTGGATTTTCCTGTGCCAGTGTCTCCACAAATAAAAACTATCCGGTGCTGACAGATCATCTGGACAATTCTCTTCTCATACTTCAAGATGGGCAGAGAAGCTCGGCACTCATTCAGTTGTGATGCAGACCTTGCTCGTGGAATCATTGGGATGGAACAATTCAACCGGCCGCTAGGCCGGCTTCTGTCTAGGCCAAAATATCACAACAACAACTCGTACTCATTAATCTTGACTCCATTAGCTCACAAACCCATCCGCCCTTCACCTACCAATACATTATCCATCCAATCATTCACTTTTCCACCCATATATCAATCCATTATCTACCACTCCATTCATCTATTATTACTCACCAGGATCTGGCATCAGGAACTCTGGAAGCTTTGAGGATAGAAGAGGTTCGATCTGTTCATTAACCAAGGGGGGGAAGTTGTAGTTCAAACTACGGATGGAGGAAACGGAGCCATTGTCAAGAATTACAACGATGTGGGGATTAGGCGAGCGGAAGACGTTCCTCTTCTTGATCGTAAGGCATCGGTTGTTCGGTTCTTGTCTGGGAGAGAAGCAGAAGTGAGAGTTGCTCGTACAGCTGGGTCAGGTGCTGCTGCAGGTACATACCCTCTGCTCCTGGTGACAAAGCCCAGTGACTGAGCCATGTGGTGGATGAGTGCTCTTTCCTCAGGGGTAAAGGAAGCTGGAAATTCCATCTCTTACATTTGGACAGAAGAAAATATAAGGAAAAGTTCCTGAATATGAGAATGTCCAAGTTTATAGAAACTGTGCATGAGATGTAAAACCAAATGGTACCTTTTTCCTCGCTGAGTCGAAACCTCTCCAGAGCAAGCTGAATTCCTAACTTTACACCATCTTCAATGTTCATTACGCTACAACACTCGGTGAGTTTGTGTTGTCTCCTAGTCGGAGTCTTCGTTTGCTAAAAAAAACAATGTAATCACAGCATTTTCAAACTGTAAGTCTTAAAAGTTCTAATACACATGCATTACACATATAATTAGATATGATTAAATACATGAAGATTATGTGCCCAAACAGATGCGATATGAGAGTTATGAAGTCTATAGTTGGCACGCTGCGCACGATTAGGTCATATCATTTCACTTTTTTTAATTAACTCTCAAAGTGAGTGATGAGGGTTAGTGAATGAGTAACTTAGTATGAGAGTGATTCAGTAAATGAGTAGTTCAGCAAGTCGATGACTTATTTAGACAGTTACTGATTTATTAAATGAATAAGTAAGCGAGTGAGTTATTCAGAGAGGGAGTGATTCAGCAGGTGAATAAAGAAGCAAGTTAGAGTGAAAAGGTTAATTATTCTCACCCACGCTGGATTCATCTGGATGTTTTTTAGGGATCCACAATCTAAACAGATAGATTGAGATGTTAAAATAAATGGCATGTGCTTAACTTTTACAAATTTCTCTAATTTATCCAGTTTTTAAGTCAAACCTAGGAGTGCAATTCAATTTTCTTGTATTATTTTACTTTGATAAAACTTTATCTTCATTGCATGGTAGTTAACGCTGCAGCCCAGTTTCCTTTGGGAATGAGTTTAGTCGTGTGATTATTCTCTCTGTGGGTGGGATATATAGTTCACATAATGTTAAATGTAAATAGTTTCTTTTTATTTCAGAGTTTATATATTTTCTTGGAAAAAAATAAATAAACCAAAGAAAAAAGGAATAGGCTGAAGCATTGCATTTTACAGCATCCTTTTACATCCATTAACATTTAACTGATAAACATTTACAATCAAACAGAAACAAAAAAAAAAAATTAGGAAAGAGGTACATGAGACGGTGAATCAGCGCTAGAGCGCTCGCCCGCGGACCGGAAGGTTGCAGGTTCGATTCCCTCTGAGACCCCTGTCTAGGGTCCTTGGAGAAGACACCTAACCCCCGCTTCTCCCACCATTGGTGCCGTCGAAGGGCAGCTTACTGCAAGTTAGAGTTGTAAGGAGTGCAGCACACAACTTTCCCCGGTGAGGGATGAATAGAGTAATCCATTTAATTTAAATTTGCGTTCTGTCATGATTCCCTCACCTTCCACCAGAGGGAACCCTGGACCTTCCTCCCCCTCCTGGATGTCAACCTGATCCCAAACACCTGGCTGATTAGCCTGATGCTAATTAGCTGTGCATCGTCATTCTAGTGCCTGTTTATATGCAGTCTCTTCTGACTTCCAGGCGGGCCATTGCCATCCTTCCCAGCCAGGTTTCCATGGCTGTCTGACCAAGATTATCATTTAACTCTGTTATATTTTTGGATTTAAAGACATTCCTTTGTGATTCATCCTAGACTTCTGACAATAAATAAATCCTAATAAATAAATCCTGTTTATGTCCTGCATTTGGGTCCACCTCCTCCTTCCACATCACAAGTTCATTCCACAATTCACCTTCACAATTTAGGAAGCCCAGGCCTCTCTCTCCCCGGCTGCATCCTCTTGCTCACCTGGAAGGATCCCAAGTCGTTCCCCGGCCAGCTGTGAGACATAGTCTCTCCAGCGGGTCGGGGGTCTGACCCTTGGTCTCGTCCCGGTGGGATGTGCCCGAAACACCTCGCCCGCGAGGCGCTCGGGGGGCATTTTGACCAGATGCCCTAACCCCCCCATCTGGCTCCTCTGGACCTGGAGCGGCTCGACACCGAGCTCCTCCCGGATGGCAGAGCTCCTCACCCGATCTCTGAGTGAGAGTCCAGCCACCCTGCAGAGGAAGCTCATTTCGTCCGCTTGTACCCGTGATCTCATTCTTTCATCTCATTCTT
Organism: Neostethus bicornis; assembly: GCA_902685375.1. Classification (NCBI taxonomy): domain Eukaryota; kingdom Metazoa; phylum Chordata; class Actinopteri; order Atheriniformes; family Phallostethidae; genus Neostethus; species Neostethus bicornis. The sequence continues at coordinate 4,423,719 of LR738550.1, forward strand.
TCGTTCACCACCCACAGCTGGTGACCATAGGTGAGGGTTGGAACGTAGATCGACTTGTAAATCGAGAGCTTTGCTTTTCGGCTCAGCTCTCTCTTTACTATCTTGGTCCTCGCCGGAAAAGGGTGGAATGCCCCCTGCGGGTCAGGGACAGGGTCCTGCCCCAAGTATACAATCTTATTTGATCGTTATATATAGTATTATATACAGGGCCCTGGCTCCTTATAGGCACGCTATGCCAGCGTGTGGGGGACGAACGTCCCCTCTAGGTTCCCTTGGGGGAGCCTAAAATTAGTTAAAAAAAAAAAAAATGTGGGGCACTAAAATCTATTTGTGCTTAGGGCATCAAAATGGCTAGCCTCGGCCCTGATTCTATAATAAATAAATAAATATATACACACATTTATGAGTGTAAAAAGTTTCTTTTTGTTGAACAGCAACACAAAGTCAACAAGAATTGACGGTCAAAATGTCGCTAGCAATGTTAGACAATCCCGTGTAATCCTTCATTCATCCAGGAGTAATCTATCCCAGAAAAAGGATTGAAAATGATTTCCGGTTGGAAGTCGAAACATCTCGATCATTAAATCCACCGTTAAGACCATTTTGAAGCCTTTTCTCCGCTAGCTAAGTTAGCTTAGCTTGTTTTCGCCGCCATTAACTGAGAAATTATTTACGTCTTAAACACTTTACAGACAAATCAAAATTACTATTATGACCTGAAAAATCTGTACATATATAAAATTGTATACATGTAGATGTGTACAAAAAATATGTATACAATTTTTGTTCGCGGTTCAAATTTAGCTAGCAGGGCGCGAAATCAAAATTCAGGGAGGTTTGTTATGTTGACTTTTTTTTTCTCCTGAATTACCTGAGATGACATTTACGGCTTTAAAAAGTCCACGTCAAAATTAGGAGGACTCACCAGACCAAAAAAAAAAAAAGGACACACAAATCTTGTCTTTATTCGCGCTACTAGTTATAGTGAAGAGCAAGATGGCGCCTGAGAAAGGAATAGCTGACATGCGCACTAACACCCTTCTTTCCTTCAAAATAAAAGTCTAGAGCAAACGGAACGGAAGTGAGTGTTGGAGTTAAACAACAACAACAACAAAAAAAACGGGTTACATAACTTGGTTGATTTTAAAACTGATCCAATTTTCAATGGAGTTTTAATAAATCTCTTGCCGGTTAATATAGAAAAAAAAGTAAGTAGAATAACTAAGAACTCACGAAAAATAAAGAGTAACTACATATACACTAAAAGTACTTAATGTACTTACTTACCAAAAGTAACTAAGTACTCAATAAAAGTACTTACCAAAGTAACTAAGTACTCACTAAAAGTAACAATAACTAATCACCCACTAAAAATAACTGAGTAGTAACTAAAAGTGACCAAGTACCAATTAAAAGTATGTAAAAGTAACTAAAACTCAATAAAAGTACTCACTTAAGTTTTTACTAAAAGTAACTACCGGTAAGTACCCGTAGAAATATTAGTTTTAGTGGGAGTAAGTACTTCTACTATGAACTTACTAAAAGTATTCTTTAAGAGTAACTAAGTACTCACTTAAAGTACTTACTAAAGTATTTACTAAAAGTAATTAATTATGCTCTAAAACTAATTTCTTACCAAACGTAACTAACTGAAAAGCCAAAATCAAATCAAAAGAATAAACCGAGGTAGGCCCCTGACCCTCTGAGTGACTATGTCTCACAGCTGGACAGGAAACACCTTTGGATCCTACCGGGTAAGCTGGAGATGCCCCCAGGGTGAGAGAAGCCTGAGAATCCTTGCCCCTGTGACCCAAACCCCAAATAAGTGGAAGACAACGGAACAAAAAATATATTTTAGGAGCCAGATGGGGTGGTTCGGGCATCTGGTCAGGATGCCCCCGATCGCCTTGCTGGCGAGGTGTTTTGGGCACGTCCCACCGGAAGGAGACCAAGGGGCAGACCCCGGACCTGCTGGAGAGCTGTGTCTAACAGCTGGCCGAGGAACGACTTTGGATCCTTCCGGGTGAGCTGGAAGATGCAGCCGGGGTGGGAGAGGCCTGGCTACCCATTTGAGGCTGTTGCCCCTGCGACCCGACCCCGAAACAATCGGAAGATAACGGAACGGAAGTTTTAAAAACATGCTTAACTATGTTTTTCTTGCACAGTTCTGAAAAATATTTTTCATCTTCTTATTATCCCTGCCAGGATACTGGAGCATAACCTGGCTAGCTACAGACGAGAGGCAGGGTAAATCCTGAACAGGTTACCGGCCTGTTGCAGGGCCCGCATAAAGACAGTCACTCACACACACACACTCATTTAACACACATAACAGTTTTTCAGTGACTAATCAACCAAACGTGAATGTTTATGGAGGGTGAGAGGAAACTTACGCGTACACGGAAAGAACATACAAACTCCACACAAACCTGTGATGACAGTTAAAATTTCAAAGTTTATCATTTGATAAACTTTATTCTAAGAAAACTGTGATGTACTGAGCAGCGGAAGGCAGACAGGCACAGGGTACTAAGTTAAAAAAGGACTCTTTTTATTTTTAACAGGACAATAAATGCTTCAAGATTATAAAAGAGGTCAAAGGAACTAAAATCAAAATAAGGCCCTGACCCTTGTTGAGCAAATCTGTCCGGCAATACTTGACACACTGAACACCATTCTGCTTGTCACTAAGCCGGACAGGGTCGTAGCTTTAGCCATTTCAGAGACTATTTGACACCCTTATCTAAACAACTATTTGTCTTTGTTAAATCCTGAAATAAAATCCTCTTTCAAATTGCATTTTCTTTTTCTCAGCGCAGGAGGATTCGAACCAGGTTCTCGTGGTCAAAAGACAGCAACTCTGCCACCAGGCTAACGCCCCTGGGACCAAAATTGCATTTTAATGATTGTCAATTGCAGGTGTACACTAATCTTTCTTAATTAGATCTTAGAATCCTCATTAGCGTTTAAAAATCTCAAACATAGAAGCATCATTTGTGACATTAAGCTAAATTTTCTGCAGAGTTGCTTCTTCATGCTGATAAAAAATATATATAAAAAAGACAGAATTAGTAAGTAGTTCTTCTCATTTTTACTTTTTCTCTGCGACAAGGTTTTTCTTTGCAAAAAAGAAAACAATCCTCACACACTTAGAAATTAAATGCATTTTAATTTATTAAAGTGCACACATTTCTTAATAATTCACTAGAAATCTTGTATTTAAAAAATAAACAGCAATGAGCAAGAGTGCGTAAAAAACATGTTTTTTTTCTGTGAGATTGTGTGAAAATAGATTTACATGTTAGATTTAAAAAGTTGTGCATCATCCAAATCACAAGCTTTTCCAATAATCAGAATTGAGTTTCTAAAATAGGTTTTATAAAAAGCAAAGTTTAAAAAAACTGAATAAAAGTAAAACAGAGAAGCAGTTAGTTTGAATATTTCAAACGTTAAAATGTTTTAAGTAATGTAGTTTTCATTGTTCACTTCGGGTGTGTAATGGTTTAGCTTGTATTGTTCGAATATTAAAATGTATCTTTTATCAGCAGATGGGAGATAAAAGTCAGAGTTGGACTAGTTTATGGTGTTATGTTTGTAAGCTGTTGTCATCATACTCAATCCCATTTCAGGTCTTCTCAGCTCTGTTTCTGTAAAGAAGGGAAACTAAAAATCAAACACAAGAAAAGACAAAAATGGTAAAATACAAAAATGTGAAATACAAAAAAAACCCCACAAACCTTTTGTTTTTATAGAAGTTTAAAAGTATTAAACCTCTGTGCTTTTTGAGTCCTGGGATGGAGGATTCTCTACCGGAGCATCCTGAATCAAACAAAGGATTACTCAGTGTGTGTCAAGTTACTCAAGCTAAAATTTTAATAAACTACGTATACTTTACTGGATTAAATATTTTTATTTACTAGAATGGACAGGATTAGAAATGAGTAAATCAGCGGAACAGCACGTTTTACAGGTTTTGGAGATAAAGTCAGAGAGGCCAGACTGAGATGGTTTGGGCATGTGCAGAGGAGAGAGAGAGAGTACATCGGAAGAAGGATGTTGGGTTTGGAACCACCAGGAAAGAGGACTAGAAGAAGACCAAAGAGGAAGTTCATGGATACAGTGAAGGAAGACATGATGATAGTTGGTGTGACCGAAGAGGATTCAGCAGATACGATTAGATGGAAGAAACTGACTTGCTGTGGCGACCCCTGAAGGGAAATGTCGAAAGAAGAGGAAGAAGAAGACTGATTTAATATTTTCTGGCTTACTTTTACTTCGATTACTTCTATTTATATGCAATTATATGTACTTATGTTCATGAAAATAGTCTTTTACTCCTATTTCATTTTGCACTGTTTTGTTACTATTAAAAATATAAAAATTAAGACTAAGAGATAGAGAGAAGCTGGTTCAATTCCAACTGGGTCCATGTCTAAGAGCCCCTGGAGAAGATGCCTAACTCCATTTACTCCCATTATTAGCGTAGTCATGGCTTCCTGCTGCGGTGTAATGCTGTAAAAGTAAATGTCATAGATGTGATCCAAATAAAAAGATCAAAAACAAAAGACCTCAGACATAATTAAAGAACCTACTTAGAGAAGGACTAAATAAAAATTTGTTTTAATCAGAAGCATCTGATATAATTTGTCACTTTTTTTACTAGAGTGAAAAGCTTCAAATGATGCTTAAACTTTAACAGAAGTAGTTTTAAACCGTAGTAACATTAGATCTACTTAAGTAGAAAATGTGAATAGGTTCTAAACCTCTACTGTTTCAAAATCAAATGACCAACCTTGTGAGGAACGCTGGGATCTTTGGGGTCAGAGATCAGCCCACCGTTCTCCAATCCATTTGCTTTAGGCGTTTCCACGGTTACAGGGTGGTCATCGTCTTCCTCAATGTGCAGCATGCTGTTGTCTCCTGCGGACAGCTGCAGGTCCAAACTCTCAGATTCAAACGAGTTGTTCAGTTCAGAACTGCTGGAGCTCGCTGGAGCTTTTCCATCTTCTCCTTTATCCTCCGACTGCTCTGGAAATTTCTCCTCCTGCTCCACTTCAGCCGGACCGCTATCCCCTCGCTCCTCAGTGTGGGATGAACCTGCATCCAGCTCTCTGGACTCCGACGGTGTGTCTTCAAGTGATGATGTGGCTACTATGCTGCTGTTGCTCTCCCTGGTCAGAGTCCCATGGCGGGAACGGTTTGAGGACCTGAAACTGGAACGCTGGTTGATCTTTGGACTGTAGCTCCTGTGGAACTCTGAGAAACTGGCTTTCCAGGCTTTTGGGGACATCAGTGAGCGTCTCTTCAATGAACCATACCTGAGATATTTACAAAATGGTCAAAATGGAACACCCGATTATTTAGAAGGAGATGTGACAGACATAAAGAAGCATTTACACACAGCCATGATTGGGCACAGTAATACCTTCTTTCTTTCTTTTTTAAACTATACAAAATAAACAGAAATGCAAATCGGATCATGTGGAAACAAACTTACCTCTGCAGTCCTCGCACTGCAAACGTTTTATCTGGATGCTGAGCCTGCAGCTCCTTTATCACATTCTGTAGATCCAAATTCAGCTGGAAGAGGACACACACACACACACAGAGTCAGCAACACCGATTATCACACAGTAACGTATGTTTATCACTCAGAAATGATCTGTCCTGTAACAGTTATTAAGATCCAGTCATTATTTATGAGTATTACAGTTTATCAAATCATGTCCGATCTGAGGCTTTAATGTTTGAGTTCCTGTCCTGGGCACAGCCAGAGGGAGGAGGCCTCACTGCCTAATCTAACCACATTCACCTAGCCAATTTCTGTTTTTTCTGTTCCAAGTTAATTAGTTTAAGGTCTGTTTTTCTCATCTTTTTTTTCTTTTTATTCACCTAATTTTGGACAAACAAATTGCCTAAAACTTTTTATTTTCGATTTTATCAAAAAGATATGAAGATCCGACCTAAAAAGATCCCAAATAAAAATAATTGTGCATGTTTTTTTACTTTTATAAAGAAACATATTTGCATATTTTTTCTGTACATCAGAAAAAAAAGAAGCTCATAAATGCTTAAAATTTCAGTAAAACATCAACTAATCTTCACATTTATTTATCTGTACGTTTTTTATGAGTTAAAGAAATTCAGCTTTTCTTTTTCTCAAACCGTTTTCTTTATTGCTGGGCAAATCAATAAGAAATCACTGAAAAAGATTTTAATACATTACAACAGACTGGTGACCTTTTCAGGGTGTACCCCGCCTGTTTGCTCTGAAATATGCAGTACAGAAGAATGAATGATTTTAACAGATGTCCTACCGAGCTGATCTCTTTGTAGAAGATGTCTCGTAAATTAGCCAGAGCTGAGAAAACCGCCACGTAGCATCCAACACGGCTAAACAGAAAACACCATGAATAAACAACCTGGAAATTATAAACAATGTCCCACATATGAAAGAAAACTTAGAGTTCACACCTGTCATACAGAACAGGGAGTTCCTCTTTCAGTTCATTGTTGATCCTCTCATAAACCGTTTTGGCAGCTTTCATCTCTTCCTTTGCCTAGAAGAAGTAAACAGTTCATCCTAATTCTTCTAATCAGATTTTAAAAGCTCAGATGAGGATGGTAATGACCTTATTTATCTTGATATCATCTCTCTTCTTTGCTGTCTGCACTGCCTCCAGGTGGTGGAGAGAAGAATCATAGTCCACCAGTTTTCTTCCCCTCTTGGCAACTTTCTCCTATAGTTTGGATAAATGATCCATTAGTGGGTTTGCGTGTGTGTTGTGTGTGTGTGTGTGTGTGTGTGTGTGTGTGCATGTCTTTCTTCTGGGATCAATGGCTTTGGTTTGAGGTTTTTACTTTGTTTCATGTTACTTATTGCATGTTGGTTATTTTACCCTGACATCTGGGAATTGGCCCACGTAGGACTCCAGTGTGCGGACAGCCTGGTCCAAAAGCTTCACTTCATAGTCGTTCCACAGCAGGTCCTCTCCCTTTAGTAGAGAAGCAACAACGAGACACAATGACCCTCATTTATTAAAGTTGCACATAAAATTATGTCAATTTTAGGTGTACACAGAAAATACAACAGAAGTCCTGTGGTTATTATGAACAGGGGTGTATGGGTGTGATCTTCATAAATACAGAGGAATAATTCATACTCAATAATAATTTGGTTTTTCTTCATCTAAAAAGAAAACTGTATTTGGTTGAGTAAGTTTTATAAAATGGAGTTGAAAACATAACTGATCAATAGGGAGCACTATTTTTGTGAGCTGTTAAGTGGAAGATTAATGGCAGAGCAATACAATTGTTTAACCGTGCAACAATGTTGTTGCTCATCGTACATGTAAAACATGCTCTTTGTCATCATTTCCTTATTTCGTTACATTCCGTCGTCTTCCGCTTATCCAGGGCCAGGTCGCGGGGGCAACAGCCTCAGGCGGGAAGCCCAGGCTTCTCTCACCCCAGCTGGATTCTCTAGCTCACTCTGAAGGATCCTGAGTCGATCCTTATCAATCTTTAGTCGATCCTTAGCTTATGCAGCCGAGGATCTGACTGCGAGGGCCCCCGTCGTTGGCTGCCACCCATCTCCTCCTTCACCTGACCCTTATGGCCACTCCTGCAGGTGGTGAGTCCACTAGAAGGGCGGCCCATGTCCCCTGTTTGAGCTGAGCCTGACCGGGCCGCACAGGGAAAAGCACGGCCACCAGGGGCTCGCTCTCGTGCCTTACCCAGGGGCCTGGCTCCAAGGGTGGGCCCTGGTGACCCACGTACGGGCAAGAGCAACTTGGCCATGTTTGATCTCTTCATGGGGTGTTTGAGCCACGCTTTGTCTGGCCCCTCACCTAGGATTTGTTTGCCTTGGGTGACCCTACCAGGGGCATTTAGCCATGGACAATGATCCCGGCATTAAGCCTAGGATCATTGGGACACACAAACCCCTCCACCACGATAAGGTGGTGGCTCAAGGAAGAGTCACTTCCTTATGAAAAAGTTAAATTAGAAGTAGCCTCCACACCCTCTTATATTCAGAGCCATGCTCAGTCACAAACTCATTTTACAATATGGAGGGGCAAAAGTCAAAAGAGTTTTTACTGAACCGTGTTAAGCTGGGTAGACACTGTGCGATTTCTGCCCGATTTTATATTGCAGACAGTTTTAAGATCGAGCCAAATTTCAGCTCAATGGTGGGTCTTGGTGATAGTTGGTACAGGAGGTGAAAAGGAGGAAAAGGAGGGATCTTTTTTCCTAAGTAGTAGTCCGTTGGTGGGGGAAATTTCTGGCACATCTGAAATTCGTTTGTGGAAACAAGACACTGTGAAAGTAACATTATTGGCTGATTTTGTTGATCGATTGGTTCTAACTTCAATCTATTGCACTTCAACCCAAAACATAACTGCAATCATGACATGTTTATGAATAGAGAGCATGGAAGCCAAACTTGTACAACAAGCTCTGTTTCAATTTTGCTAGTACAGTCCTGTAGTTACTTGTTTATGAAGAAAAAAACTTCCCTTAATGTGCTTTCATTTTTTTTATTACAAAGGACTGACCTCCACTATGGCTCCCAAATCTTCCTCCCCGACCCAGTCACTCTCGTAAGCGTCAAATAGAGACTGATTCAGGCGCCTGGAAGCTTCACGCATATCTGTGAAAAGCAGAAAGATCCACTTGGTACCTGCAGAGGGCCCACATCCACTGCTCTGCAGCGTCTTCCTAAAGAGTACTGGCTCACCTCGAACTGCGTTTATGTAGTTCCTGAAGTCTTTGTACACCCTGTTCCCATCAGTCTGAAAAGAGAAAAGAAACTTCATAGTACTTAGATCATGTTTGATCTGCTAGTCCTACAAAGCCCTCCCACAGCACATCGAACAGATAAACAAGCTAAGACAGATGAAAACACTCGTTTTAGATGAGCAGATGTGATCACCTGCTGGTCAGTAAACATCTGGAAGTAGTAATCAAACTGGTCATCTCGAGTCTCGATGGTTTTTCCCAGTTTTTGCATGACCTGCAGACAGAGGGTCAACGTGTAAATTACAACCTGCTCAGGTCTCTTTGTTTTGCAGAAAAGCATAGGTTTAACGTGTGCACCTTTTCTTTGCCTCTGCTGAGCTGTTTTTGGAATTTTTTTGCAAATTCACCAGGAGCGCCTTTAGGACTTGTGCTTTCAGCCATCTTTGGTTATGTTTTGTGTTTTCTTTCCTGAAAATTTACAAAAAAAGAGGAAACATCACATCATACATAGATGAACGGTACATTTTACATTTGAGGGAAATCACAACATTCGAAAGGAATCAGTGATTCGGTCGATTTAAAAGATTCATATTACAAAGTTATCATTTTAAAGCATAAAAATGCACTGTATACAAACCAGCATTTAAAAAATTCTACTATAAACATATTTAAGGGCTGGTGGGAGAAAAAACAGATTTTAGAGCAACATGAGTTGCATGAACGTCTTTCTTGGGATGTTCATACATTCCAAAGAGAGGGAGAAATAATCCAGAATTAGAAGGACATGTGTGTTGTTTGCAGAATGAAATACATGTTCAGCTTGGCAAGGTTTGGTATCTTTATCACCACGTAGATTAATTGCAATTATTACTTTACATTTTAAACATAAGGATTTGGGTGGAATTCAATCATTTTCCTTTTCTGATTGAACAAGCAGGCATTTATCTTTTACTTCTTGTGTTAAATAAACAGTAATAATAAAAGATTGTACAATATTATAAAATAATTAGACATCCTGATGCCTGTAACACAACAGAGATGAAATTTTCAGCAAAATAAAATTTTACTAAAGACAACTCTTGAAAATTTTATCTTGGAAACATTTATAATAACAACTTCCATCAATTCGTCAGGGGGATGAGGGAGGGGGTTTCTATCACTATCTGTGTTGACTTTGCATGTTCTCCTTGAGTTTATGTGGGTTTTCTCCAGTTACTCCGGTTTCCTCCAAAAGAAAAAGCATGTTAGGTTAATTGTCTGGAATTGTCCCAAGGAGTGTGTGTGTGTGTGTGTGTGTGTGTGTGTGTGTGTGTGTGTGTGTGTGTGTGTGTGTGTGTGTGTGTGTGTGTGTGAATGGTTGTCTGTGCATGTGTGGCCCTGCAATGGACTGGCGACCTGCTTGGGCTGTACCCTGCCTCTCGCCTAATTGTCGGAAATTGTCCCGAGGAGTGAGCGTGTGTGGATGGTTGTCTGTGTGTGTGTGTGTGTGTGCGTGCGTGCGTGTCTCTTCCATGGACTGGCGACCTGTTCGGGGTGTACCCTGCCTCTCACCTAAAATTAGCCAGGATAGACTTTGGTACTCTCCATTTGAAATAAGTGGTTCAGAAGATGAATTAATTAATTTGAACAAATTGTAATCTTTTTTCTTTTAGATTACTTTCCAACCATGTAAGTAAATGACGTTTCATTACATAATTTCTCAATTTTGTTAACTAAATATTATAGTTTTCTGTATCAAATGCTGATCACACCAGCATCATCTTCATCGTCAACTTTCCAGGAGTCTAAAACTTTAAATCCCCTACTGACTACATTACCCAGAACACCACGCGTGTACCTACTTCCGGGCTGGTCTCTGTTTTGAACTTTAACCAAAGTGTTTTTTTGGAGGAGTGGCTCATGAGTAACCCTCAGATCTCCGAGCTGTTCGCGGACCTTCGTGACGTGATGATGGGGAGCACCCTGGTTAAATGTGCTGCAACGGACCTCGGCATCCAGTGGGCTGGATGGATTTTAGCCTCTGCCCTAAAAACTGAAAAGTTTTATGACCTGGCAGGTAAATATCGCGAGTTTTAAAGGATATAAACACAACTTTTTTCCGATGAGGTAAAGAATCTAAATGAATTACTTAAACGTGTTATTTTTGTGCATTTTTTTTTTTTTTACATAAAAACACCGTAAAGGATTAAATTAAACGCTTATAAAACCTGTTTGTTATGAAAGAAGTGAAGAAGAAAAGCTCCTCCTTCAGATTAACAAGCAAAGACTTGATCTGCGCATGCTTGCAGGGCCGTACAAAAATGTATAAAAATGAGCTCTTTGTGGCCCCCTCAATTAAACTTTTACTTTTTTTAGGTTAATTAAATCAGAAAACAAAGGAAATTTAAAAACGTCCTGACTGTGATTAATCTGTATCTTATTCACACATTAGTTATACTTAAAAAAATTAGATCTTATTCCTGACATTCATTACATTTTTTTTCCTTTGTTTCGCCTGAAATAAAAGCAAAAAAAAAGTACTTTTCTTCAGTTATTTTACTGTTTCAGTTCTATCGTTTTCTTTACACCATTTAGACTATTTATTTTCTCAAATTTGCTCCATTTTTATCCGAATAACTAAATATTTCTATATAATCTAACAGGTCAGGATTGAGCTCATCCTAACTCCCATCAGTCCGTTTACATGCTAACACGTCACGTATTCATCTAGACTTACCTGATCACACCAATCACAGATTTTTGAAGTAATTATTGTAACAATGCGTTGACACTTCTTGATTCGTCCTCTTCTGGTCCTCCACTCCTGTATATTTTTACCCTTGAACTTTGGAACCAATCGCCTGCAGGATCCTGGGTAAAAGATTTATCGGGCACGCCTTAAAGAGCAACTAGTGGTATTGTTTGCCATGTTCGTGTTCTGAGTTATTGCTCCCCTCTCTCTCTGCAGGCTCTGGCACATTTATACTGCTCGCACACCTGAGCCGCATGTGGGGCGGAGCCGACCACACCCGCCAAAAGGTACAGACCGGGTTGGTGACGGCGTGGGGGTTAAGGTAAGTCAGAAGATGTGGACCCAAGTAATGGTTTACTAAGAACCCAGCTGAGGAAGGAAGAAATTCTCTGCTGGGTTTTGGGTTGAGCGTTGCTACAAAGACTCCTTGAAAAGGTCATCAGAGCAATACTTGTAAAACTTTAAAGATAGGTCATGTAAGTTAATGAATAATGGGTTGGTTAATGAGAATAGATGTTAACCACGTTCTCTGTGCAGACTCGGGACATTCCTCTTCCTGCGTATCCTGAAGGACGGTCATGATCGCAGATTCAATAATGTCAGAGACAGCCCAGGGACTTTCTTTGTCTACTGGACTGTTCAAGGTACTTGGAAGGAATTTTAAGCCCTCTGCCCTTCTCTTTACTAGCTCAGCGTACAGGAGAAGATGTACCAAATAAATCACTGTCTACTTTTAAACTCTTTATATTCATTTATTCCAAGTGGAAGCTTGTGATCACAGTGAGTTAAGTGCTCTTATTTTAAGGAAAGATTACAGCACAGCTTGCTGAAAACCATTTTTCTTCCATCTATTTCTCAGCCGTTTGGGTGTTTACGACCCTCCTGCCCACTCTCATGCTGAACAGTGAGAAGCGTGATGTACCTCTGGGGCCCAGGGACTACATCGGCTGGACAATTTGGGGCCTTGGCTTTGCTACCGAGGCGATTGCTGACCAGCAAAAGTGGAATTTTAAACGAGACCCAGATAATGTTGTGAGTTAAATTCTCTTAAACAACCCTGACATCTTAAATCGATTGGTGTAGAATCTAAGTTTCTCTTTGGCTCTCCAGGGAAAGTTCATCCAGAGTGGATTATGGTCCTACAGCAGACATCCTAACTATTTTGGAGAGATCCTGCAGTGGTCCGGCCTTTGGCTCTCAGCCTCTTCAGTGATGCAGGGTTCCCAGTACTTGAGTGTGGCATCACCCCTGTTTGTCTGGTTTCTTCTACGCCACGTCAGCGGGATCCCCATTCTAGAGAAACAAGCCATGAAGAAGTGGGGATCCGATCCAACTTTCCAGGACTACATAAAGAATACTCCTCTTTTATGGCCGAGGCCAAAGTTTTAACATACCTGTCAAGTCATACGGTTTTGCCATATTGTGATACAGAAAAATGCAATACAGCAAATAAGAGCGTGTTGTCATTTCTGTACGCACAAAAAGAAAAACCTGCTAAAAATAAAAACCAGATTATTGTGTCAATGTGTGTCATACATTAAAACACCTACAAAATTACTCCAAGTGGAAATTGTCACAGCACAGTCAGAGCTAGACTGGTTACCTCCCCTAAGTCACTCTAGCTCGTTATAAATTGACTGCGCTTGCACAATTTTCTGTGATTTTCAAAATGGTCGATGAATACAGTTTTAAGCAATCAGGAAGGTGAGGGCCTCTCCAGTAAGGAAGGCTGGATGCTTTGACAGGTATGTTTTAATGAAGCTTGAATATTTATTGACACCAACAGACTCAACATGAATGTAATAAATTTAATATTTCTTGTGATCTGTGTTTCTCTTTTTTGTGGTTGTATGGACTGTTTTACATTTAGGCCTTCAGTAATGCTCCATCTAAATCAGTTCAGCTATCAATAAACATTTTATGATAATAAAAACATTACAATATGTAGAAGTATATAGTAAATTTCTTCTGAATTATAAAAAATGCAAGAATTAAACTACAAATTAACTTAAAAAATTAGACTGCGTAGATTCCAGGCAAGGTCAGCAAAAAAAAGCAGCTCCTCTTTCCTGCCAGCCAATGGGTGCAGCTTAACAAACAGAACCAATAAGAACTTGACATGATGAGGTTTCCAGTGTTCTCTGCTCCGCCTCTTAAAGTGCCAGCGTGTGATAAGAATTTAGATTTTAAACAGAATCGTTAGAACACTGCTGGATCATACCCAAAATTTGATCACTTCATCTTCCCATTGTGGATATGTTCTGGAAATGTATAAAAATCCACCCATAACTTTTTGAGTTATCTTGTTCACACACAAGCTTCCCACATCACATAACCTCTCATGTGGAGGTAAAGAATCTTAATTCAGCTATAGCTCTGAAAAGTGCAACATTTACTTGGATAAGTATAATTTTACTCACCCAAAACTGAATTATTTGTGAAAAATTCTGTCCAAAGCTGAGTCATGTTGTATTTTTTGGCCTTCACACCAAGAAAACAATATTTCTACTAATGCGGTTGCTGTTAAATGGTTTTAACTGGGATGCTTTTTACCATCCAAGTTTCAGGTCGGATTAAAGTGACATGAAAGTTACAGGCATAAAATTATACATAGGAGTTTTATTACCCCTTACTGCCCAGGTACCCTGGTCAGGAGACACTACGAAATAAATGTCTTTCCTTTTTACAAAGTACCCTTTGAAACTGTATTTAACTTTGTTAAAGTATGTTTGACTTTTTTTGTTAAATGAGCAGAAACTCAATATTTTATGTGGATTATCTCTACCTCTGGGTCTGAGGTTTCTTGGCTTCTTTGGATAATCTCAAGGTCACCATATGGCAATATAAAGCCAAACGCAAAGAAGCAAGACCAAGAGTAAATACCTCTAAATCTTAGACTGTGGTTCTTTGTGACAAGAAGTTGAAAGGTTGTCTCTGATAATGAGGTTTAAAATAATACACAGTCATTTGTACTTCCACTGAAAAGGTTAACGATCCCCTCAATTCTGACTGATGTATCGATTGGCTCAATATATCAATCTTAACATAATTCAGAAATTTGGATCAAAATTTTAAAAAGTTTTTGCATTTAACAAAAAATAACAGGAGCCATTTGTGAGAACATTACAAATGTACTTTATAAGTTACACGAGTTTCAGACAGAAAGTTGGGTACATCGTGTTAATAGACACCAAGTAATGCCAGTTTTGTAAACTGGCTTGTATAAAAGTAATTGCCCTTTTCTGGGACTGCTCGTGTTTAGCGTCCCGCAGAATAAACACCAAAAGAAGCACTCAAAGCAAAGATGGGAGACTGTGATTATAACTGGCAGTGCAACGTTGAAGCTTGAAAACGTCCAACAACAAAAAACTTATAAAAAAAATACTAAAATATTTTTTCTACGAGGATGTTCATCCATTCAATATTAACTATTAATGATAAATGTCAAAATAAAGATTTGAGTCGAAAACATTTACATCAAAACGTACTGGCTAATGAACTTTTTCCCAAATCAGGTACAAACAAAATACACACATCACGAAAAAAAAAAAAAACATGCAACAAGCATCACATAAACTTTTAGTCCGAAAAATTGAAATGCCAAACAATATCTTCAGCTTCTGAGTGAAACATGAGTTGAAGAAACTATTGCTTATAGAAGCAATCACAATAAAGCTTTGGATACAGTACTGGTTTTACTGGTGTAAACTCATAAACTACACGCCGTGTCATAATCAGACAGGAGATGAACATGATAAGAACTTTCTAAAAAAAATGATACACAGGTGTGCACAGGTAGATGAAAATGAGGAAAAGAGCGCTTGTAAACGTGTGCAAGTAGGAATGAAAATATGACGATGATATTGATGGAGGTATGATCACGTGCAGCACAATGCGTTTTTTGGATTGTGTGAAAAAACAAAATCTTTATTTTATTTGAGGAGTGGTGATGAGAAGAACCTCCCTTGGTGGGAAAATCCAACAGCTGATTTGCTCTTGCTTCCAAATCTGAGAAAAAAAAAAACAAAGCAAAAAAACAACCCGAAATTAAGACTTGACTGAGTAAATACTGCAACACCACAACAATTACGATGATAAATTACAAGGATTTGTAGTCCGTGTGTGTGTGTGTTTGCATGTACCTGGGTGTCAGAGTGGATTTCATTCGCTGAGATAAAGAGCCAGAAGACGGAGTTTTGTTCATCTGGTGCTCCGGAGTAGTCAGAGGTCCGAGCATGCTCACTGTAACGAGTAGAACAATCAGCATCATCACTAAGGTGACAGGATGAGAAGGACATCCATAAGATGCACCAATACCAACATCGGGCTGATACTCGTACCCGTGCATTTATTTAGACATAAAGACTTTTATTAATGTAAATGCATTTAACCACTTATGGTAGTTTTATGGTAGATACTGTATTTAGTCGTTTTACAGCAGTGGCTCCCTGAGCTGTGCCATTGACAGCCCAAACACACGTAACATAAGTCTAAATACAGTTCTCTGAACTCCTCGGTGTCATACACGTTGACTGAAATGGAATCATAACTATGATTCTGACTGGCTGCATGATGCCCATAATTTTTTGATAATGTATGGTACACCTCAGAAAGATGTTTCGGTTATCAGCGTTTTATTTTATTGCACATGCCTAAATATTGGTTGGGAACCACAGCAACAAAAACTTGAAAAAAAAAAAAAAACAATACCATAACTCATTTTAGTTATTTATGAATACAACAAAACAAAAATGTGTCATTTACTTAGTTTAAATTTACACTTTTGAATTTTTCTTACAATAAAAATAATTTAAGAAACGACCCAAAAACTTAATTTCTTGCCCTTTTGACAAAAACATGCGGGAAGCAGAGCCTTTTCCCATTGAAATAATACTTGTATAAGCGGTAAAAGCAGGCTGACACCCTTCGAGGTTCCAGGGTCTCGGAGAATACTGAAATAAAGGTGTTTGTAACAAGTACCTTTCTCAGGAGTGGCATAACAGTTTGCATTCTCGATGATCAGCTGGTTTAGGTTCGGCTGATCACCTGCTGCCATCACAAACTGGCCCCAGTAATCCACGGGCATGCAAAGCAGACGCTCCACCACCTGCAGACACAGAAAAGAAAACATGTAAACAGTGAGCTGATACACCCAGTGGTTTTAGAAGCCAAAATCCACCCAGACAATTTATCAATACGCCCAATTTTTTATTAGTTATATTGCTTTAAAAAGCACTTCTTGGGATTGAGGTATTTATTAAAGGAGATCAGTTAAGTCAGGTGATTTGCCAATGGGTTGTATGTTTGGCAAATTGATACATTCGCCCTTGGACCGGAACTTCGCGGGATCGAATCCCTTGGGGAAGACACCTAAACCCTGTTGGCGTCGTCCTGGCAGCCTTCTGCGGTGTAATGCAGCACACAAATTTGTGAGGCCACATACACACACAGAAAGTATACTTCTTTCTAAAAGCTGCAACAGTTCAGAGTCGGAGGAACAAATAGTTCATCCTTTTAGTCCAATATTTAAAAAGTTTTCCTCTTCAAAAAGGAGTCACCAAGAACAGAGATGCCCTGACTCAGTTTAGTTATGCTTATAGGATGCATTTTTCTGTCTGGGTGAAGTTCTTAGAGACTTTGATGTAGAAATAAAATGACTGAGCTAAAGAAGCCAACCAAAAAAAAAGAAAAAAAAAAAACTACTGCATTGGGCTGGCAGGATTTTCTGCTGCGCAACACCACCGTTTGGAGATTATTTTTGGGTTCCTGCTGGTTGAGGATAAATGTAGAAACTCAGCCTTACAAAACCTGGATGTGTTTTTAAACACACTAATCCGTTTGAATCACAAACACCAGCTTTTGAAAAGTAAATTCCCATTTTTAAACAATAAAACTCATGCTTATATTCTGTCTTTGGTTGAAACGTAACCCAATTAAAACAGATTGATGCTGAAGGCTACGTTTTGGATTCCTGCAGTGTTTTATCCCAGTTATTCATTTTACTCCAACACCAAATGTGTTTTCATTAGCAGGAAATTTAAAAACTGACAGTGAAACAGAGACAGAAGAGTGCTTTCACTGATAGGAAATAGCGTGAGAACAAACTGCACATTAGGGTTAGAAAGAGTCCGACCACCTTCGGGCGAAATGAATTTCCTGTTGATCTGAGACGGTCTTTGTGTGTGAGATGAGTTGAGATCATTTCTAAGGGTTAGAGGGCATCGAGGGAAACATTTATTAGAGAAAGTCACACAACTCTAGTTGCTGTAACTAATCACTGATTTTTATCATGGTGTGAAAAAAAATGGATTTTTTTCCTCACCAAGAAGGAGGAAGCGATGGGTGTGGCATCATCCGTAGTGTTTGACTCCATCAAAACAAAGACAGTTTGGATGCAAAATCAAATTGCATTCAAATAGTGACTGAATAACAGCTTTTGACTTTCCTATGTGTTCCGAGACATTTTGGGCCAGACGTTACTGCATATTTGGCGTGCAGACAGAAGCGATCTGCAATGTCCAGCTCCTGTGTAGATTCATTGGCTTTGAACCAGTAGCGTTCCGCCCTATGAGGCTGCATGCTAGCGTACAGTGGGATTTATAAAAAAAAAAATCCACCAAACACAATGAAGCCTCTCATCTTTACCTTTGGCTGTCGTTTGGTATCCTGAAGGATCATCATCGGCTCTGGGTTGGAAACTCCGTGGCCGACGATAGTCGGACCGAAAACTCGAGCCAGGTTACTGACGTCCATCTTGGTGTCCAGGCTATCTGCAACTCTGCGTGATGAAGCAACACATCAGTTTTAGAATAAAAAACAATCAATATTCAGTGGTTAAAAAAAATTGATGATAATGTGGAATAAGATATCAGTTAATCCAGCTTCTAATGTTCAGAAACAAACGGGTGGTTCACCTCTGAAGGTGAAGGACCAGGAAAGCCAGCGTGTCTCTGTTGGGCTGCGGCAGGTCACTAATTATTTGGTACAGATGAGCTGTGCTGTTGTCATCATCTGGAATCTCTGAAACATTAAAAAGCACAAATAGTTTAAACTTTTAGACTTATTCCTGTAGACTGTAAATCTGTCACCAGGTAAAAATCTTCAGATAACAGTGCTGGAGTCTTCGTTTGGAGAAAGACGTACCTGCTGCGTCCATGAAGGCCTGGTTGAGGCGGAAGGTGAGCAGAGGTTCCTTCAAGTTCCTCAGGAAGTCTTTGAGGAGTCCGGTGATGGCATGGATGTCGTCCACCTTGCTGAGAACGGGGACTGTTTTGCTGCGGAGAAACTTCTCCTTCAGCTCCTTCACCGTGCGATCAGCACCGGACAGACGGTAGAGCCCTGCCTGGAGACCGGCAAAAAACAAATGTGGTTAAATAATTAGAAACCTTACGTATTTTAACAACCATAGGGCACAACGCTCTGTGATGCGGTGCATCTAACATGATGTGTGATTTTGGGAAAGTGGACATAGGATAGGATGGAATGAAAACAGTAAAGGGTAGGTATGGGCATTAAAGAAGAACACTTTTTTACTAGACGCAACTCTGGGAGAGTTTTGTCCCAATGTGTGGGTTGTAGATGCTTACGTGTCTGCTGCCATTGTTCTTCCAGCTTTCGCTAAAGTCGGCATCATTCATGAGTAACTATGGGCAGTTTCATCAAAATGCCTTCTGTGGTTTGGGAGTTCACAAGGATGAACTCCCAAACCAATAGCCTGATTATGCTTTCAGGCTCTGGTGGCATGAGCCTGAAAGCATAATCAGTTCATTTATAGCTGGTGATGGGCAACTGCGGACAGTTCCAATGAAATACCTTTACTGATTTAAGTAAATTGTTACGGAAGCATGAGCAGCCTGGTAGCTAAACACTTCCTCCACATTGTGCATGCGGACGCATAAAAAGTACAAAATGTTTGTGGGGAAATTAGTTTGAAATGCCAAAAAAAATATGGTGTTTTATTGGAAGATTGAAATGAAAAGAGTTAGAAACTCAATCAACAGAAAAAAGCAGCAAGCAGCAATCGATGGATTTGGAGATTTTCCATCAGTGAAATACGACTTTAATTTTCCAAACACAGATTGTGAAAAAGCTCTTACGCAGCCCTCCATCTCCGCTAGCGGAAAATACATTAAGCACAACGACCAGTGTGTTTCACCATTGTATTGGAAAAGTAAAACATCACCTACCTCATGCATGCCTCGCTGTTCAATCTCACTCACACAGTGGACCACCAGCGGGGGAATCATGGGAGATGTATCTGGCACGTAATCTGCAAGCACACCCTGGGAAAAAAAATAGATGAGGATCAGTTTAATCTTTATTAATATGAATTAAACCAATTTTTAAAGCACTTTTTTATGGATGAGAAACAAACTGATTCACTTTAATTGAAAAAGAAAACAACATGATTTCAAACAAAAACTCCTCATTTGTTCTAACTTTGATTTGATGACATAACTTTTTCCGCTTGAAACACAATTTTTTCTTTAACTGAGGCTTAAAACACTAAATTCTCAGTGAAAAATACACAATCAATATTTCTGTCTAAATTCAAGTCATTGATAATAAAAGATTTCCTCCGCAGGGTGGCTGGGCTCTCACTCAGAGATTGGGTGAGGAGTTCTGCCATCCAGGAGGAGCTCGGTATCGAGCCGCTCCTCCTCCAGGTTGAGAGAAGCCAGATGGGATGGTTCGGGCATCTGGTTAGGATGCCTCCCGAGCACCTTGATGGTGAGGTGTTTCGGGCACGTCCCACCGGGAGGAGACCAAGAGGCAGACCCCGGACCTGCTGAAGAGACCATGTCTCACAGCTGGCCGGGGAAGCTAGAGGATGCAGCTGGGATGAGAGAACCCTTGCTTCCCGTCTGAGGCTGTTGTTCCCGCGACCCAAACCCGGATAAGCGGAAGATGACGGAATGGATAATAAATGACTTTGAGAATGAGCGGATGTTTTAATTAAAAATGATGAATGAGGTTTGCAGTGAGGATGTTTGTGGTGAGCTTATGGGAGCTAATGGGAATGAAGTGTTAAGAGTGTGTAATCTCGAACCTCTCCAATTTTGACAGGCGTCCCTCCCAGGTTGGGGATGCACGGCAGAGGGCACCTGTCACGGCATTCGGGGTGCGACACCACGCGGCAGTCGCGGCATTTAACCGAGATTTTTCCAAACTTGATCCTCTTTCCACACGGGACGCAGGATTCGGGCTTGATGACCTAGAAAACACACAATGCTTTTTTACAAAGGCTTCAAAGATACTTTTTTTTTTTTTGCCTGAAGGTAAGACAGACGTTGCTTTAAAACAAAAAATGTGAACATTTGACTATAAACTAATAAACCAACAAATAAAGTGATCAAATGGGACTTTTCCAGTTTAATTAAATAAACACAAAAATGGAATGCTTACGGTTTTGGAAACAAACTCGTGAAGACGGATGCCTCCAGTGCCATGAGGCGTACCAGGCTCTGGATTGCCAGGTGCTTTGAAAACTTCCCCAGACTTTACAGAATCAGAGTCCCACTCCATGGCAGCTTGAAAAAATAAAATAAAACACGAGTTAAAAATAAATCAAGCACTTATTTAAACAACACATTACTGCCAATAAGTTAAAGAGAATTTTCTCCAGGGCATCCATCCAGATATTTTGGGTTTCATTACCAGATATCATTTAGTTTATCCCAGACTGCAGATTGGATAAAACTAAAGCTGCTCTGCCACATGGCAAGCACCACAGGAAAAAAAATTAAGCAGGCGGGACATTCGATGGTCATTACACTGACTGGTATCAGCAGCGATGGACCATGGTAGCACAGTGTGGGCTACTTGTCACAGAAACAAACAAAAAAAAACCTTTCCACTTGTCAAAGTGACATTTTTTCCCAATTTTAACAATTGCATGTAACCAGAGGGTGATCCGTGGCCACCTGAGTGCTGTAGTGGCAGCAAAAAAAATATTGAATAAAAACAGGGAGGTATCCTAAAGTGTGACATTTGATCATAACAAAAATCTTACCGGTCTTTCTCCTACTGCGAGTCCAGTAAGGAACAGTTTCAATGGTGGAAACTGCCTCGACTGGGCCTCCATCAGGAGGAACAGTCACTGTTGTTGTTGTTACAAGAGTGTCGGCTCCCTGCGAAAAATATCAGTGATCATACGTTGTTTTTTTCTTTCAGTGTTTAACGGTATTAATACAGCAAGCACAGGGATGAACGTTTACGTAAAGCTACAAACCTTGTCTGAAATCCTTCCTGATGATCGGGTTCTTTTTGAGGCGACAGGAGGAGCTTCAACATGATTTCTTGAGGAGCGCTGAAACCCAGACAAAAGCCACAGCTCTCATAATCAAGCGGCAATCAAAACAATGTATGTAGACTATGAGTGAAGTCACTTACAATTTTTTTTTAAATTGTATGATACAATTTTCAGGGGAGTTTTTTAAAATAATGTCTCACAGTGGACATGCATCAATAGTTACAAATTCAGACCCTTCATGTTTAAATGGGAGAACTAACGAAACAACATGGTTTTCAGATGTCAATGTATGTGTCCATGGAAATGTGAGGTTACAGGGAGAAGAGATAAAGAAGGTGGAAGATTTTAAGAATCTAGGATCAACGGTCCAGACCAATGGAGAGTGTGGAAAAGAGGTGTATGCAGGCAGGCTGGAACGGGTGGAGAAAATTATCAGGTGTGATGTGTGACAGAAGAGTTTCAGCTAAAATTAAAGGAAAAGTGTACAAAACTGTGGTGAGACCCGCCATGCTGTTTGGTCTAGAGACAGTCGCACTGAGGAAAAGACAAGAAACAGAGATGGAGGTAGCAGAGATAAAGATGCTGAGGATCTCTCTGGGAGTGACCAGGATGGACAGGATCAGAGGAACAGCACATGTTAGAGGTTTTGGAGATAAAGTCATAGAGGCCAGACTGAGATGGTTTGGACATGTGCAGAGGAGAGAGAGAGAGAGTACATCGGCAGAAGGATGCTGGGTTTGGAACCACCAGGAAAGAAGACCAAAGAGGAGGTTCATGGATACAGTGAAGGAAGACATGAAGACAGTTGGCGTGACCGAAGAAGATGCAGCAGATAGGGTTAGATGGAAGAAACTGACTTGCAGTGGCGACCCCTGAAGGGAAATGCCGAAAGGAGAAGAAGATTGTATGTCCATGTGCTTCACGGGCACAGGAATATAGAATCACAGTAAAACAAAGAATAATAAAGGTTAAAAAAAGGCCTAATTTGTCTCAACTGCATACAATATAAAAATACCAAATAATACGGTATATAACTAGATCAGTTAAAGCTAGTAAAGATCTGAAAGGTCATTTTGGCACATCAAATAGAACAAAAACTCGAGTCATCAATTGATTGATTAATGATGAATTGATCGATTGATTGATGAATTGATGAAAGACCGATTGATAAATTGAAAATACTTTATTTATTCCCGAAGGAAAACGTTGGTGCTTTTTATATCTTCATCACACTTGGCTGTAAGTCCTAACTTTTTGTCCTGTGGCCCTCATCTCAGTCCTAGTTCCTCTCCACTGTTCCCACGGCTACATTTCCATCAGGATGAAGCCCATCTGCTGATTTCTTTAATACAGTAGCTGTGGAGCTATAAACTTATATTTAATTAACAGTGCTAGCTGCAGTGCTGGTCTGTCCTGGAAGAGATTTCTCGATGTAGATCTTTTTTTTTTCTCATAAAAAACTTTTTTTTTGACAGAGAAAGGAGGGGTCAAGGGCCAGGAATTTCTCCAAGTTTTTGTTAGTTCAGAAATTAGCGATCGTTAATTAGCGAAGTAAAATTGAACTGAACCCCTGATTTGGACTTTTATTAAAATATAATGAACGTACCCGTTTTTCTCGTTTTTTAAGTCGCAAGGGTCGCCCAGCGGAGGAGTCCCAGTCCTGTAAACATAAAACACATGGAAGTCAGACTCCATGCTGAATCACAGTGACCAGGAAAACAAACGTCTAAACGAGAAGCACTTACAAGAGAGTCATCTGTTTTGTCAAAACTGATGTCTGATAAAATAGATCCAGACTCATCTATTGTCATCAGTCTGTGGAAGAAAAAAAATATATAAATGTCAAGTTATAATTTATTCACATTTGAATTCACACAGGTGATACGAAAATATTCCTGTAAAAACTAGAAACAGACTTTTTTCTCAATAAATAGATTCAGTTGTGAGTTTCTTACTTCCTGCCTGCGTGCTGGTTGTGTGCTGCCTGGCTATTAGGATGAAGGAAGAACAAAGCAGAACGTTGTTCAGCACTCAGCTGGATGCTGTTGGAGGACCCCTCACTGGTCAAAAGCTCCCGGATCAACTGAATCTGTCGGTCCTGTTTAAAAGAAATGAAAGGATAGTTGATAAAAGGATTGAAATAAAAACAATAAGAAACTTTTGTGTGGAGTTTGTATGTTCTCCTTGTTTATGCGAGGATTTCCTCCCACCCTCCAAAAAACATGCAAGTTAATAGGCCGCTATGAAATTGCCCCTAGGAATGTGTATGTGTGAATGGTCGTCTGTGTGTGGCCCCGCAATCGACCGGCGACCTGTTCCAGGGTTATCCTGGTTCTTGCCTGAAATCAGCTGGGATAGGCTCCAGCACCCCTTGGAACTCCACAGAGGATAAGCGGTTCAGAAGACAAATTAAAAGAAACAGATTTTAGTCGTAGAGAAAACTCACCAGGGTTTCACATTCAGCCTCGGCCTTCTGTCTACGCCGGATCTCCACATCTACTTGATTGCGAGCATGTTTCAGTTGGACTTCCAAAGCTCCTTTTTCCATCTCTGACTTTTTCAAGGTGTCTTTGTAAGATCCCAGCTCCTGCTCGGTATTCAGCCATTTGCGACGGCAGTCATCAAAGTTCTGTGCCATCTGTATGAAGTCTGAGAGATAAGGTTTATGGAGGTCATAAATAAATAGGTTTCTTCTTTTATC
The DNA here is from genome assembly GCA_902685375.1 of Neostethus bicornis. Lineage (NCBI taxonomy): Eukaryota > Metazoa > Chordata > Actinopteri > Atheriniformes > Phallostethidae > Neostethus > Neostethus bicornis. Next base: position 4,448,145 of record LR738550.1, read on the forward strand.
TCCCATAACTTGCCCCTCTTTCGCCAAGAAGTGATCCATCACAGAAAAGGTTTCAAAGTTGTCTTCTATATTTGATGATTGTGACGTTTCGACTTCCATCTGGATATCATTTTCAATCTGATAGAAGGACTTGAGAACTGGCTCTGAACAAGTAATCAGGTTTCCTCCTTCAGATTAAAAATTGTTTCTGTATTAAAGTGGAACGTCTTGATCTTCATTTAAACTGTGCAGAAGACAACTTTGAAGCCTTTTTTTCATCTCCCACAACTGTTTTTTAAAAAAGGAGATTTTCCTCACTCTGAAGGAGGACTGTGCCACTCTGAGGCAGTTGTGATAATACAAAGAAAATTGATTCTACATCGATTTTAGGAGAACAGAGAGATCCAACGTGAGGGCAGAAAGACCAAGAAACAGCAAAAAAAAAAAGTTAGTCTGCCTAACATTTGCAGCAAGCAAGTGTGGTAGGAGCTGCAGCTCCCGCATCGGCTTATTCCACCACAGCCGACGCAGCAAAAACAGATAAGTTTCCAAGTACAAACAACAACATCAATTAATCATTTGTGTCTGATCATAGAGAATAAAGACAGACTCACTGGGTTCAATGTTTTCATTGAGAAGGTCAACTTGTGTCCTGAGTTTCTCGTATAAACCCTGAAGGTCCATGGCAACAGTCTCCATGTTGTTCTGAAGATCAAACACACACACATTTCATTTAGATTCTCCTTGTGGTTGGAAATCATTTACTCCACTTCTGGCGCCTTGAGCACATGATTAATTGCTTTACATACAGATTATAATTGCTTTGATTGTATTCAGAAGCTCTCCATTCTTCCGGTTTTAGGGTTAAATAAACACTTTGTTCTTTGTTAACGTAAAACTAGCAGAACAGCGGTTAACGAAACACTCCTACAGGTTAAATGTTAGCATTATTTTTATCCAACTTACCTTGAATGTTTTTTACATTAAAGTATCTTGACTTTTTTTTCGTTTGCAGTCGTTTTTTCTTCTTGTTTTCTTCTTTTTTCGTCCTCTCCGCTTCACACCATCAGCTCCACTGACCGCCTTACTTTTCAAATTTCGCCTCCAGCCAATCAGAGGAGAACACTTCACCGGTGTCAAGGTAACCAATGGAATCAACTTCCGATTGTTTGTTTTCAAAATAAAACCAGCATCCGGTTAGACTAGACAAAAATAATTGTTTCCAAAATAACAGAAAATGTAAATCTACCTAAATCTTTAAATTTAAATACATTTAAGCAGAATTTTAAGAATTCACCCGTTTTATTTAATAAAAGGCATCTAAATGAATTTTTCCACACATATCCGGTAGAAAATGTCATAATAAAACAAGTTAAATAGGATCGCAGGTCGTTCTGTGTGGAGTTTGCATGTTCGCCCCGTGTATGCGTGGGTTTGATCGAGGTACTCCAGTTTTCTCCCACCCAACAAAAACATGCATGTTTGGTTGATTGGCCTCTATGAAATTGCCCCTAGAAATGAGTGTGTGTGTGGCCCTACAACAGACTGGCAACCTGTTCGGGGTGTACCCTGCACCTTGCCTGAAATCAGCCAGGATAGGCTCCAACATCCTAGGTGACCCCTTCTAGGGATAAGCAGTTCAGAAGACGGAATTTTTTACCTTTAAAAGGCATTAATATTCATTTTGGGGATAATTGGGCCCTAATCAGATAAAGGATGGCATCAATATTGAGAACAAGTTTCTAGATGTAATATATTGTGACACAGCTTCAGAACTGCTGCTAGGTGGGGCTGAGTAGGGTGGTGTGGAGACAAAACTGCCGCTTGGTGGAACAGAAGTGGAACAACCACTTGGTGGAACAATGATAGGTAGAATAGAGCTGGAACAGCTGCTTTGGTGGAGCAGCATCTTAGTGGACTTGAGCTGGAAGGACTGTTCCAGTAATAAACGTTCCATTTCTTCCTCCACAGAATGTGGAGGCATTTAGCACTCAGGCTGTCTGTGCACCTGAAATACTTCTGTGAACACAACGTCTCCCAAAGCAGAAAGTTTACACTTTCCTAATATTGGATACCTCTCTTAGCTTCAAAATCACCTCATTTATCCAGAGCATGAATTTAAAACAGTTGAGAACATTTTCCTGAACTTTTGCTACAAATTGAAATAGCAGCAACTGCAGACTTTTCAAGAGTGCATCTGGGATACAAATCTCCTCCACATCCCAAAGGTGCTATATTGAACTGAGTACTAAGAGCCATCGGAGTGCAGCGAACTCATCATGAAGTTGATCTTTGTGACAGGGTGAATTGTACAGCTGGGAGTAGCCATCAGGATGATTAGGACAGTGTAATTCTAAAATATTGAACATCATCAGCAACAGCACTCAGAAAGGTCAGGGATTCGACCGACCCTCAATTGGTACTAAGAGGAGAAAACTTTGCAAAGAAAAACACTGCATTTTCAGCACTAGTGGCATAGATAAAATAGAATACGGTGGATTAATGCTTCGGGGTTTTTTTGTAATAAATTCTGACCTGGGCGGCAACGTGGCCTCACAGCAAGAAGGATATGGGTTCCAGTCCTGAGTGGGGACGAGGTTAGGAACACTGGCCTTTCTGTGTGGAGTTTGCATGTTCTTCCCATAACCTGTAGGTTTTCTCCGGGTAGTTCGGTTTCCTCCCACCTTTCAAAAACATGCATTTTAGGCTGATTGGCAACTATGAAATAGCCCCTAGGAATGAGTGTGTGTGGCCCTGTGACAGGCTGGCGACCTGTTAGGGGTGTACCCTGCCCCTCACCTTAAATCAGCCTGGATGGACTCAGGCATCCCCCTAAACCTTGAAAGGGATAGACGTTTAAGAAAGCGACTGACTGACTGAACTCTGACCCTGCGTGGAAGCTGAGAGCAATTAAATTTATTTGTGTTCTGCAGTCTATTTTTAGAATGTCCGTGCCTCAGTCTAATTTCCATTAAAACGGTAAAAAAAATGTGCCTATTTTATTTCATCCAGTTTTTAGCAGAGAGGTTCCGAATATCACTCAGAGCAAGGAAAAAAAACAATTTGGTGCAATCAGAAAATGTATTTTATTTGAGCCCCCTAGCGTCCCCTAAAACGCCAAAATTTTGTTTGCAATTGCAAATACACAACGCACATTCTTTTATATTTTTTTTTTGGTGCATTAATATAAAAATGGGTCTAAGAAAAGTATGGGCTCTAAAACACTTCCTGTAGGGAGTAAAAGGCATGGCCAAGAACAACCTGATCTTGAAATAGCATCCAGATATTTGAGAAAACTTGCAATTTGCTCAAACAGGCATGAATTAAACAGAACCCACTTCCAGCATGGGACTAACATTCAGACGTGTTAGAAATTCACAAAAAGTGTCTACTGATTAAAACCATGTTCATTTGATCTAACTGCAGCTACTCAGCGCAACTGAATATCAAAGGGAAACAGATGGTCCTGGGCAAATTAGGGGTTGGGGGTCAGTAGTGACCCATTCAATCCAACACAAGGGAAACAATGGATTCAGTGATTTAATGTGGAGTTGCTGAATAATTTAATCAATACAGAAGACTGAAGAAACAAAAAACTACAGAAAGTTAGAAATGTATGGGATCCCATGTGTGGGATCATTAAAGTATATTCTGATTCTGATGTATGTTCAATTAAGAAGTACAAGGGTAATGCCCATTGTTTTCTAATTTAGAAATGCAGAAACGTGTCAAACATTAAGAAACAAAACCATTTGTGTGCAGCATTTAATGTCAGGGCTACGCACCAACAACAAAGAGAACTACTGCTTTTTTTCCCCCTCAGGCTCTCACTAATTATGTCTATACAAATCTAACAATGAATTAAAACTACGCCTGCTTCATAAAGAGCATTTAGTCCCAAATCATTTCTGATGAATCAATATGCATGGTGCAAAAACCAGGAGAGAGAGAGAGAGAGAAAAAAAGGAGGGAAATAGAGAGAGAGAGAAACCCACCAACCCACTGAAGGCAAACTTGCAAGAAGCATAGCATGCAGAAAAAGCTCTGCAAGCCAACAGTGCAGCTTCTTCTCTGTGCTCTCTGATGCTTGTTGCGGATTACAATGATTGCCACAACTCAACAAAACATGACCACGGAGCTGGTATGAGTGCATGTCACATTCTTTTATTCCTACTTTTCTTTCTTCTCCATCAGATGCGGAGCACGTGTGTGTGTGTGTGTGTGTGTGTATGTGTGTGCAGCTGTTCTGCAGGGGAACTGGTGGTTTCCCCTCATCCATCCACTCTTTGCTGGACTGTGTGCAGTGCGGTGCTGCTTGCACGCTTTCCACCATCCCGCACACATTAGCACATCATTTCTCTGCATAATTAGAAAAGCTTGAATTTTGTTTTCTGGTGAGAATGAACCCCTGTAGCCTGTCCTCCCATCATGCATGTGCACATTGATAACCCTGCAACCTGCACTGGGTGATTGATTATCCCCCTGCTGCATAGGTGTAATGTCAATGCATAACGATTAAGAGATAACAAATTACATTTAATTATGTCTAACTAAATAACTTATTCAAAAATCTATATCAAAAGATAGTGTGTGTTTGTGCATACGTCTGTATAATAAGATCTATGATCCAAATGATCAATTAAGGTATGTCATGTGTTTAACTTCTCTTCATTTGAACAAGTATTTTTTATTCAAAAATGTGTTTCAAGTGTGCAAAAGTGATTAATTAAATAATTAGTGAATTATTCTGCATAAAACATAGAATCTGATTTGATTTGTTCTCAATATCTATGTTGAATTCAGAAACAGTTTGTCTCACACCACAGGCAACCGAAATTAGTCTTCGACCGGGTTCAATGCCAACTTACACATTTAAGACATAAAAAATAAGATAAAACCATACAAAATCTGGACCAATAATGACACTCATTAATAACATATAAGACCATTTGTAAAATTATTACTTGCTTATATGAACATTCTTATTGCAAAGGTTGGAATAAATAATTTTTGCCTTCTTTTTTTCTGACATTCTGCAACAGTTTTAATCATATTTAAGTTGACTAATTATTGACCAAGTTATGACCATGTCTTGGGTAGGAATTTAACAGGAGATAAGGATGAAGAGAGAACTTCGGAGGTCAGAGAGCAAAGATTTAGCATTTAATCAACATGTTAAATTTCTCATATGACGTTGGTGCTAAACCTGTGCACCTTTTTATAATACATTTTTTAAAACAAATTTAACTGAGTCAACATTTTATTAGCTTGCTGTGCGCACACGGCTGCAGGGTTTAACCTTTTCACACCAAATGTCATCACACATCTTCTCTAACTCAATGTGTTTCACATATAGAAACGATTCATGGCATTTAGATTTGCCTGGTTTAAGGATTTGTGTCTACTGTGTGACAGTTTGAGGTGTTACTCTGTTTATTTGTCCTACTTTCTGGCACCATATTCCTAGACAGCGGATAGTGGGATTCAGATTGTCACAAAATTCAATTTTATTTGCACAATTGTTTCAATGGACAAATAATACACAAAAATCATTTTAAAGACAAACAATAGCTAATTGTTAATAATAGTTTTTTGCTTAAAAAAATCTAAGATCATTCTCACTCTTAGATCCTCCTTTTTGGTGCGGCAAATTTCACCATTGGTAAATAAAGAAGAAACCTTATGGAGATCCACATGAAGTGGGGACAGGAAATGTGCCTAGGATTGATAATTAAATATCTGCTAATTAAACTCTCAAACTATACATCTGAATAATTCAGCAGGTGGAAATGGGCAGCAACTGCGAGCACAGATGAGAAAAACTGTTCTGTTCCGTCATCTTCCACTTATCAGAGACCGGGTTGCGGAGGCAACAGCCTCATGAGAAAAAGGACACAGTACAGGAAAACCAGGAGTCAGCCAAAGAGGATGTGAATACATCAACCACCCTTACTTTCTCTGTCTGGAGATGCCCGGGATAATCTCGGTGGTTACCATAAACGGCTTAGAAATCCAATGGAATGCAAAAAGTATTTAATTCTTAAAGGAAAAAAAACTGCACAGTCATTTTAATATTTTATAAAACAGCCAAATGAATTTCCACAGTGACCTTATTACAACAATAAATATGCGTTAGGAGCCCCTGGGTGCTGTGAAATGGCCATCTCTTTTTCATGTTTTACTGTAACTCAACATGGTGTCACCCACAGCTCCTCCAGTTGTTCCTGATGCTGCTTGTTTCCCTAAGGCAGGCACTCAGTCACTTTAAGTGGATCTGGACACGGCGAGGAGGAGCTCTCTCACACTGGATTCTTTACAGTCATTTTCTTGTGCATGATGGGGGGGCTTGAAAAGTACTTGTAGACAGGGCAGCCTTGCAGCTCTAAGCTAAAACAGCTGCTCTTTCATTTCACTAAGGGTTTGCTGCATTGTTTGGCACAAGCCTCCAGGGCTGAAAAAAGCCTGTCCTGTTAGTCTTTTACAATGTATTTACCACCTAGTCCTTTTTTTTATTTTGCCCAAAAGGGGGTATCTTGATACTTTCCTGTGGAGGTGAAGAGAGGTAGCCCAGACATGAATAATTTCTGAGCTGTAGTGTATCATTACCACAGCAGAGTGGTTGCCATTCATCCCGGCCATGGTGGATTTATAGTCTGGAATAATGATAATCTTCATTTTTAATGAGGCTGTGAGAAATATTGATGAGGTTGCACATATTGCTTACCTGGCAGTAAATCCCAAGTGACCGGTCTGAATGAATCATTAAAATCAACCTATGGATCAGCCAATGGATTGTTATTTAGTTCTATCCTTCCCATTAAGCTTAGAAATATGCTAATCCAGAATCAGAACTCAACAACAACTTCATTCCTTCATACATCTTCATGTGATTCATTATTCAATGCCTCAAAGACACAAGATGGAGTTAAGGAGGTCTCCAGAGTCTAATTTATGAATTTTAAGCACTGCCTGGGCTCTGCACTATTTGTGGTGCATACTTTGCAGGTTGAGAAGTTGTATTTCGAGTGACTTTTGCATATATCTGCAAATGTAATCGACACGCATAGTTTCATTGTAGTTCTGTGGTCAGATTTGAAAGTATCAAAGCGTTGTCTTCAGTTAATCTGGGGTCAGTTGCAGAGGGAACAGGCTTAGCGGGAGAACCCAAAATTCCCTCGATCTGGATAGATCCTTTGCTCAGGAGTGGGTAAACTTTTTGATTTGTGGGCCACATTGAGTTCTAACATTTGACAAACGGGACGGAACGGGAGCAGCTGGATGGCATGCTTTGGTAACCACTAGATTAGACTGATGGAATACACGCTTGGTTTTAAACAAGCACGCTAAATGTTACATCAAGAGCGTTAAATTTCAAATCTAACGTGCTAACCCTAGTGCGATAGCGCTTAAAAACGTGCATTTAGTAGCGCTAGGTTTGAAATCAAAGCGCTTGATGTAACATTTTGCTTGTTTTAACATCTAACATGCTTGTACACCTGCATGAATTGGGCCCGATGGCTTTCTATGTTATAAAGTGCGCCATCTGAGAAAACATCAAAATCGCAGGGGGAATAAAACACTAACAAGGGTTATTTATTCAATTTTTTCACGTTCGGCGAGCCAGATTCAAACGTTTAACGGGCCGCATGTGGCCCGCGGGTCGTAGTTTGCCCGTGCCTGCTTTACCTCATCAAGGAGGATACCGACGTGTCCCTTGGCTAGCTGTAAGACATAGCCCCTCCAACATATCCAAGGTCTGCCTCTGGATCTCCTCCTAGTGGGTGGTACCAGAATACCTGACCAGCGATGTGTCCAGAAGACTTCACTCCATTTGATAAAGCAACAGTTCTTCTCTGAGCTCCTCACCTCATCTTATGAGGAAGCTCATTTTGACTGCTTTTATCTGGGATCTTGTTCTTTCAGTTACCACCCATAGTTGGTCACCATTGGTGAGGTTGGAAATGTAGATCAATGATGAATCGAGAGCTTTGCTTTTTGAGTCACTATCCTAGTGACTGCAGACGCCACACTGACGCAGCTATTTACTTTTGTGTACAGTACCCAGTCGAGGTGGTTGAGTGATTCAGTTTGACGGCCTTCCGACTCTCACTAACCAATTTGCTGCCGAGTGTGATGCAGCCATGATGGGAATTGGCACCTCCAAAAATGAAACCAAAGTCCGGAGATAGGATCCTACCCCAAGTGGCGTAGTTAAAGTGTCTCTAGGTCTTGTTCACCAGTGAGGGGAGGGGGAGATAGACAGCTTTGAAAAAAAAAGTTGTAATAAGTGTATGAGTAAACAAAGAAATAGGTGTTTGAAAAATAAAATAATCAAACTGGAACATGTACTAGACTTAAATGTTCATGATTAGATGTCATGAGAAGAAGTAGGACTCATAGGGAGTGTCTGTCTGTCTAAAAGTCTTCTTCATGGCTGTATTCGCTTTATTAATTGTTTCCCTGTAGACTTTGTACGACTTTACACCGTATCGATTGTCTCATTTGGTTGAGTGAAAATCCCACAGCTCTGCTGGCAAACGTAAAAGATCTCTTGGTTTTTTTTTTTATTTTGCGGTGCAGCTCAGTTTGCCAAGAAAAAAGCTGTCAAGGGAATTCTTCCAAGTGATTAATCCATGGACATAAACTCACACCTGGTGGGGTTCGCCTGACATCTCATCCTCTTAACTCATCATCCCTGCCAGCAAAGTCTTTCTGGGTTTGAACAGGAAGAAAAAACTGCTCACAATTTTTTCTGTTTGTGGGGAAACTGAGTGAGATCGGCTTCATCACGCAAGCCGGCTCCTCATCTGTTACCTGCTTCAACAGATTGTGCCGCAATGTATTCCCAAATGCAGCGTGACCAGCAGCCAGTCTGCATTCGCAGCTTCTTGGTCTTCTCTCTGCGGGATTCTGCTCATTTACAAGAGCAACGAAACTCTCGAACGAGGGATTTTCCCAGTCTGAGATGACCTTAATTGAAAGTAATGTCCTGGCTCAGAAGGGATGAATGGAGATATGAGTTCCCAGAGGAAAAGGTGTAATTTGTGGAGAACTGTGGAAATAAAAACATTGTTGGAGTCAGCCAAGCAAGTAATTTAGTATAAAATGTCTTTGTTCACCATGCAATGTAAAAATAGGCTCTACTTTTCCATTAAATAAGCGTGATTTTACTCTGAATTGCTTCTGTTTGTAGAAAATCTTCTTTTTTTTGGCCTTGCAAGTTATAGTGCAGACGATCAGGTAGGTTTGGAATCTAAAAATCTTCACCGTTGATAGTTTTTTTTTATCTAATAAAGGGATTATGATGGCAGCCTTTGGGAATAGGTGCTGAGAGAGCAGGACAAAAAGAACCAAATAACAGGAAGAGCTAGAAAGGCCAGAAGATTAAAAAATGTTGAGCATCAATCACCACAGTGAAGGGTCAAACATCACTTGTGTGATTCTCCTGCAGGTGGATTTAATTTGAGCATGCTCTGATACCACAGCCAAGCAGATCTGTCCAAGATGAGACCTTGACAGAAAGTGTAGGTTAGGAGAGTTTGGGTTTTTGTCTGGTAAGTAAATACAAGAGCTTCCTCTGCAGGGTGGCTGGGCTCTCACTCAGAGATCGGGTGAGGAACTCTGCCATCCGGGAGGAGCTCAGTGTCGAGCTGCTCCTCCTCCAGGTCGAGAGGAGCCAGATGGGGTGGTTCAGCATCTGGTCAGGATGCCCCCCGAGCGCCTCGCAGGCGAGGTGTTTTGGGCACGTCCCACCGGGAGGAGACCAATGGGCAGACCCCGGACCCGCTGGAGAGACTATGTCTCACAGCTGGCCGGGAACAACTTGGGATCCTTCCAGGTGAGCTAGAGAATGCAGCCGGGGAGAGAGAGGCCTGGGCCGCCCGTTTGAGGCTGTTGCCCCTGCGACCCGACCCCGGAACAAGCGGAAGATGACGGAACGGAAAGTAAATACAAGAAATTACAAGAGATTTTGACTGTACATACAGTGTGTGCAAAAATTCCAAGATAATTGTGGCTAAATTTTTTTGTACACACCCGCCGGGTCGCAAGGGCAACAGCCTCAGATGGGATGCCCAGGCTTCTCGCACCCCAGCTGCTTCCTCCAACTCACTTGAGAGGATCCTCGGGTGTTTTCCTGTTCATCTGTCAGGGATAGTCTCTCCAGCAGATCCGGGCCTGCCTCTGGGTCTCCTCCCTGTGGGGCGTGCCCAAAACATCTCACCAGCAAAACATTTGCGAGGCATCCAAATCAGATGCCTGAACCACCCTATCTGGCTTCTCTCGACCCGGAGGAGCAATGGCTCTACTCTAAGCTGCTCCCGGATGGCAGAGCTCCTCACCCTACCTCTGAGTGAGAGACCAGCCACCCTGCGGAGGAAGCTCATTTCAGCTGCTTGAATCCGCAATCTCGTTTATTCGGTCACCACTCACAGCTGATGACCATAGGTGAGGGTAGGAACGTAGATGGACTGCTAAATTGAGAGCTTTGCTTTTCGGCTCAGCTCTGTCTTCACCACGACGGACTGATACAGCATTCTAATTATCCTAAGCTAAATAAGATGAATAAAATCTAAGATCAACACATGGCTAATTAGAATTTGACTTCATTAATGAATCCATCTGAGCAGAAATACACAAGTTGTTTTATTCTGTCTGATTATGTCAGCTTCAAACCTTCATGTAGAAGAATATTTTATCAATGTTCATAGTTTTCTTAGCTCATCAAGGCTTTATGAACATTTGCTTCTGCAGAGCAATTTCCACCCACATAAGACTAGAGATGAAGTGTTTAAGCAACAAGACGTGATTCTCTGTTCTAATCCATTTTTCCATGAGATTAGCTTCTCAGCTTGGAACTACTTTCATGTTGCATGACCCAGTTCGGACTTAGTTTGCGAAAGAATATTTAATTTAATTCTCAAACTAGCAATCTTCATGTTGTGAGACTGCAATGCTAACCACCAAAACACATACAATCTCATGTGCAACCCCATGTTCAGCTCCTGTGGTCCAAATCATCCGCTGCCATCAGTCACATGTGGATAAGTTTAAGGTTTTATGATAAATGAGATTTTAGTCTCATCAGTCTAAATGACATTGTTGCAGAAAATTTGTGGTTTCTTTCACTGCATCATTGAAAACCAAAGCCATGCTGCAGCATTTTACCTTTGAACAAAGACTCTTTTTGTTCCTTCTTATTCTACTGCTTTCAAGTGAATGTTAGGAGCCTCTTAAAATGCAACATCTAAAACATTTATTTTAATACTTTAAAAAAGTTTGAGCTATTTGTCTATTCATGCATTGTATTTCTGAATAAAAAAGTTGTGGTAAAGGACCTATAAACAATATATCTGGAATTATCTAAGCTATTTCTTTCACTAAGTCCTCAGTCATTATTTGGGATGGGGTAATAGTGATACGTAATAGCAATATGTTATAGAAGGTTTTGCTATAAAATCATGATGTTGGGTAAATTAAAATGTAATAGACAACAAAGTAATTGAGTAGTGCTATATTACTTAGCAATACTGCGACTTTGTTTTGGCGTGTTGAAAGGGCCACTGGTGCTTAGGGCCATTAACTATCAGGGGTGTGAATGCCTTTGGGCACTGGGATAATTAACTGTGAGGGCAAGATAATGGCTTGATGGCCATTGCAATCCAGCTATTGGTCAGGTACGTACAGGTAAAAACTAGTGTTATTGTAGTAGTTTAACATTATCTACCAATAAGAAATACTTTTTAAAAGATGATTTAAAAAAATTGTGTGATAATCACTTCTGTCAAGAAAGAAAGTCCAAACTCACCGGTACGATTACGTAAATGTAAAATGTAACACCAATAGTAATAGATGACTATGAAATACGGAAAGTAATAGTAATGAGAAGTGCAAAAGTTATATATACTACATAGCCTGTAATAGATTCCATCCCTGGTCATTTATGATTATTTTTCTTGTTTCGGCCATCTACATAGTGAAAGATGATTCTTTGTAAAGATAAATTAACATTTTTTTTCCCTTAGTGCGTAAGAATTCAATTCTTTTCAAATTTATTACACCTGATTCACATTTTTTTCCCCAAGGTTGAACCATTTTCATATCATTTCAGCGCCTAAATGACACTTCGTATTCCATTCTGAGATCCACAAAGCTTGTTTGGCAAAGATATCTTGGTAAAAAAAAATTCATGCTCTGCAGGAATGTAATCTTTTGTTATTGCTACCTTGTGTTTTCTTCTGTCTGAAGTGTGAAGTTGGCTGAATAAGTAAGAACGAAGGTACGGAGAGAATGAGTCATCTCCCCAATAGCACTAATCTACTATATGTTCTGCTTTGAGTAGAAATGATCCAACCTGTGTAGAACTTTCAAACAAATCTTGTATAAACTTGATATAACAAAGCAAATTCTTCAACTGAGTTCAACTTTTTTTTTCTTGTGATACCATTTTGAGAGCATAACAGATAGATTGTACAACTCCAGAGTTTTGTAGAGGAATGTTAGTGAGAGAGAAAAAAGGCAATTTAGGTTGGAGTTTTCAATCTTTCCAAAGCAATTTTCTCGATCTATTCTTTTTATTTAAGGCGAACACTGAAGCTCGTCTCAGGTCTGAGACGTAACTTGCTTTGATTTTTTGGCTGTTTCTTGGAGTTTTGGTGTCTGAACTGAAGGTAAATCTTCGTCTGAGAACATTTGTAGCTGCTTTTAATGCTCTTTTAAAAAAAAATCCTCACCTGAAAGGGAATATAGGAAAAAATGGTGAGGAAATGGCTTTTAATCTTAAAATTAATGGTCAGCATCAATTCCTTACTAAGGATCATTCCAGATGACCTATTTCTTGACTTTTTATGGACATAATTATTCTAGTGCAGCCTCTGTTTAATATTCCCTCATGACTTACTGATCATTAACCACACCTCACTGCTCCTCAATCTCATAATTCCTCCGAATGAAGACGGATAACTTATGAAGCTGTGGTGTAATTTCAATCAGGAAGATTAGTTTTGTTCACTTTAGTTTAAGTTGTTCCTTTCCTGTTAATTTCGCATCTCTGCTCTTCTTCTCCATCATCCCACTTCGTCCTCTTTCCCTACTCAAGTGATCCAGAGATCCTCCTTGTCATAATGTGGAATGCAAGTGGAAGGAGGAGGACCCAATTGCAGGACAAGAAACATGGTTTATTTAATGAAGGAGTTCAATAATGCTGTAACGAAAAGAACACATGAATCAGTGGAATGTCATTGTGTTATTGTTTACAATGTTAATCATGGTCAGGCAGCCAGAAAGGCCTGGCTGGGATGGAATCTAATGACTCGACACCTGAAGGGAAGACAGGCTGCCTATTTAAAGGCAGCTGCACAAAGATCTTCAGGTGTGAAAAATCAGGCAAAAAAGGGAAGGCCCCGGGTTCCCCCTGGTGGTGGACGAGGGAACCATGACACTCCACCAATCAGCGATGCTCTCGTTGCTCGCTTAGACTACCGTAGCGAAGCAGTCATTTTAGAATGATTTTCTGTTCATTAGTTTTTTTTCAGAACTGAGCTTCCTCTACCTTCAACTGACTGTCGCCGGTTTAACCCTCAGCGCTTCAGTTCTCGATGCACTCGATCGCTGTCCTGCTTTGTTAAGGACGTTCAGATACCCTGCTCCTGTTGTTGACCTCCCATCTTACCTCATATTTTCACATGGGCAGCCCACAACACATCTGCTCCACTCTCTAAACAATTAGAGAGTTAAATAGGCTGATATCAGCACATTGCGTATTTGTCTCACTTTCAACTGGGTCTCCATGAGGTTTCTTCTATTTTTCTTATAACAGGATTTCTTTGTTATTATAGTTGCATAATTTCGCCATCTGGTGTGGATCATGTCGTTTCCTGATATAAAAATTGTGCAATTTTCAAATGGGAATACCATCTGGACCTTCAGGTGAGATGATTAAAGGAGTTAAAGGTGTGTGTTATTCAGTGTTTAAGCATAAAGGTATTAAAAGTGGCTTTTTAGGCTGTTGCGACCAGACGAACAGGATCAGGGACAGCTGGTGTCTCCGAGGGAGTCGGAAAGGAGCATTCTGCAGCAAACTGCACAGATGCCCCTCTTCCGCTGCAGGACTGTAAGAATACTAGAGTGGTCTTCTGGGTTAAGCCAAAAGGGGTGTGTGGTTATAATGAAGGCTGACTTTTATGGCGGCTTTGTTACTAAGCTCTTACTTTCCAGTATGTGCCTCCAGCAGTGCCAGGCACTCATTATGAGAGAGTGGAGTACAGCCTGGGAACAGCTCGCCATTGTGTTTAATTGTGACTGATACTGATGTAGATGTATTCCATCAGTTCCCCTTGATTGCGTTTGGAGGGTTTACAAGCGGTTGAAATTAAACTTGAAGCTGTGCTCTCAGTAATTGTGGCTTTGTCACATCTCCATTGTCCTATCCACTTATTATTTTTATTACCTTGTAAACGACTTCATCTTCTGCCGTTGATTAAATTCTGATTAACTGAAGCCGTTTGTTGGAAAAAGAGAAGCCTGCTTTTTAAAAGTGCAAGAAAAAGCTCAAACAGTGCAAACAGCAAATCCAATGGTGAAACTAACCCAAGGTATTGCTTTTTTAAAAGATCCAGTGTGTGCTCATTTCACATTTCATGCCAGTAGAACATGTTCAAGAAGTTGTTTTTCTACTCAGTTGCATCAAGTGTTGTTGAGGAGACCAACTGCTGTGGGTTTAAAGAGAAATGTTTCCCACTGAGCTGCTCATCAGTTCTCATTTCATACTGCAGGATGTTTCTAAGCTTGACAGTCTGTCAGGTTTGGACTGCAGAAAGGCCAGTTCGGTACACACACTCTGTGGCTGTGGGTTTGCTCATTAGTGAGATTTTAAAAAATGTGACAAGAGACCCCAATAAAAACCTGGATGGGGTCTTCTTCAATTTTGAATGAACTAATAAAGTTTTCCTGGTGGTTCTTGAAGAGAAATTGTCATTTTAAATGAAAAACAGATTTTTTTCACCTTAGGCAAGAGTTTAAAGCGATAGTCTAACAAATTTGGTTTGACTAGTTTAACACACGCTTCACTTGCAGACAGAACACTAATCTTTATTTTATCTCTATTAAGTTGATATTAGAAATGAGCTTCATCCACAGGGTGGCTGGGCTCTCACTCAGAGATCAGGTGAAGAGCTCTGCCATCCGGGAGGAGTTCGGTGTGGAGCCGCTCCTTCTCCAGGTAGAGAGGAGCCAGATGGGGTGGTTTGGGCATCTGGTCAGGATGCTCCCCGGGGGCCTCATTGGTGAGGTGTTTTGGGCAAGTTCCACTGGGAGGAGCCCAAGAGTCAGACCGACTGGAGAGACTATGTCTCATAGCTGGTCGGAGAACGACTCAAGATCCTTCCGGGTGAGCTGGAGGATGTAGCTAGAGTGAGAGAAGCCTTGGGCTGCTGTCCTCGCGACCCGGCCGTGGATAAGCGGAAGATGATGGAATGGAACGGAAAGTTGATAATTAGTAAAATTAGATCCACTGACAAGATTCATACGAACTCCTGCCCCTCCTCTCAGATTAGAACCGTGATTTAATCAAAACCCGTTAGGATGATGACACTTTATTCACCTCTTCATTTACCTACTTATCCATCTAAAAAAGCTCACAAAGTTATGTATGAGTCACTTTGCAGAGCAGAAGTGAATCTTCTTACCTGAGCAGGTCTGAAAAGAGTTTCTTTTTAAAATAATATTTTAAGAAAACCATTGATTCATGTCCCTGACCTGTTGTCGGTCAAGCTTTCACAGTTTATACCTGGCGTTTCCTCCAGAGAGTTGTGAGAAAAAGGTGATGCAACATGCAACAAACATTCCTTCCTCCTTTTTTTATTTCCAAACCTGTTTCAGACACCAAGTTTAAACCAACTGTATTTAGAAAAACTAAAAAATTCACGTCTCTCGGTCTTGTTTTTTTATTCACACATTTGCATTTTAATGAGTCGCATTTAAAAGCATCTCAATGTGTTTCCAGACAGATAAGAAGATTACAGTCTTTCTTTGTGTCATTTTTTTCTTCATGGAGGCATGTTTAAGTTTTAGGGAGCACATTCCAGCAAACACCGTTTCCCCATCCCCCTCATTCTTATCACATCGCCCATCAATCATAAACTGAAACAGGTGAAATGAACCAATGGGGAAGAAAAATTACGGTGCTGTTGAAATTACTGCTGCAATTAGATGCAGATTTCTCACATGCAGCTGAAAACTTGTGTAATTTGGCGAGTCCTCTGACGGATTGCTGCACTGATTTATCTGTTAGGAACAAAGTACTTTTGGGACCGTGAAAATGAAGCATCACTAATGTCCCCCTTTTAGTTGTGTTGGAATTCATCCCCCTGTTTGTGTTTCCTTTAAACATCAGGACCTGGGGAGTACAGATGGTCCACCGAGGAACTGGAAAGGCATAGGGATTGCCATGGTGGTGATCCTGGCTGTAATGTCTCTGGTCATACTCTCTGTGATCCTCCTCACGCCTGGTAAGAACACTGAAAATGAGAAACGGGGTGAAGAATAAAAAGCTGCTGGAGGGTTGTAAAGACATCAAAGCAGGGAGGAGTTGTGGGGTAGAAAACTAAATGAATGCTTTGACATTTTAGGTCAAATCTATATATTCTTTCTGCTGGCAGGCTGGGTAATGGGATAAAGTCTTCTCTCAAGTTTTTGGTGGATTTAAGGCTTTTTGCCAGAAGGTTTGATTACTTTAGCTTAGTTTAGCAATAAGGAGAAAGAGTCAAACTGAAAAAAAAAAGAAAAAAATCCTCCCACCGGCTTTAAAACTAATCTAAAAACCACATTTTGTCATGTTTGTTTGATCTAAAGAATATCACAAAATAAACTGGGTGGGTTTTTTTGGGGGGGTCGTGTTAAACCCCCTTTTAACTATTTCTTAGCTCATAACAGTTGCTCGGCAACCAGAATTCAGAAAAAATGCAGCTGAAGAGCCAAAAAAAACCCCAATAAAGATGGATTTCTTGCTTTAAATGCTTAAACAAATTAGACACAGATTGGTAATTATTGTGTTACAAAGAATACCAAATAAAATCATTTCATTCATTTGAAGTGGTTTTAAAATGTTGCAAAAGCATCATCCACTAGCCATAGAGATCAAGATAATGTTTATTTAGATGTTTTAAAATAACTGTCTGTTTCTCTGAATCCAGATTATGCAAAAGAAAAAAAAGAAAAAAAAGGAAGAAGACGAATAACAAGCTTTGATGTTCTTCTAACAAAGAATTGGATAATTAAGCTCATTTTTGTTTCTTTGGAAGATGAGTCTCAGCTTTTACTCCGCTCCCATGTGACCATGGAGGATCTGGAAAATGAGGAGTTCAAAGTTTACAACCCGTCTGTGGCATGGTTGAACGGTAAGAACGCATGTTATGATTTGATTTATTTATGACTAATAAGAAAATCAGTCTAATACTAATCAAGAGAACTATCCTGGTTTTTATAAAGACTTGAAGAGATACAGTATATGCTGAGCTGAGCCCCTAGTTAAGAATACGGATAAGAATTTGAGCTAGGTTTGATAACTTCATGGATTTATACTGTATTTGCAACCTCAAACGAGATTTACCCTGTGTCATGTATCCATCCGGTAATGTCGTGTAATCTCATATGGAAAAGTGAGGTTACAGGGAGAAGAAATAAAGAAGATGGAAGATTTTAAGTACTTAGGATCAACAGTCCAGGGCAATGGAGAGTGTGGAAAAGAGGTGAAGAAGCATGTGCAGGCAGGCTGGAACGGGTGGAGAAAAGTATCAGGTGTGATGTGTGATATAAGAGTTTCAGATAAAATGAAAGGGAAGGTGAACAAAACCGTGGTGAGACCGGCCATGCTGTTTGGTCTAGAGACAGTGGCACTGAGGAAAAGACAGGAAACAGAGATGGAGGTAGCAGAGATGAAGATGCTGAGGATCTCTCTGGGAGTGACCAGGATGGACAGGATCAGAGGAACAGCACATGTTAGAGGTTTTGGAGATAAAGTCAGAGAGGCCAGGCTGAGATGGTTTGGACATGTGCAGAGGAGAGAGAGAGAGTACATCGGAAGAAGGATGCTGGATTTGGAACCACCAGGAAAGAGGACTAGAGGAAGACCAAAGAGGAGATTCATGGATACAATGAAGGAAGACATGAAGATAGTTGGCGTGACCGAAGAAGATGCAGCAGATAGAGTTAGATGGAAGAAACTGACTTGTTATAGTGACCCCTAAAGGGAAATGTCGAAAGAAGAAGAAAAAGAATTATCCCACAAAAACACAATGCCCCCTCTTTAACTTCTTTACATTAATGATCAATTGTAGTGTTTTATTGATTCGTTGTTTTTAATCCATTGTAAATGCATGTAGAGCGGATTCACGCTGAGGATTAAACACTCATGCAGGATTTTATTGTTCTGTTTGTGAGCGTATTTAACAATATTAGAGTAAATGGGTATTAAAATGTAACCCAAGAGGAACGGTAGCACCGCTGAGCCGTAGCTAATGTGTATTTTCATAAAACTATTAATAATGTAGGATCTTTTCTCTGAACTGCTTTAGAAAATGAAGTGGCTTTGGGCACCAGAGAGGGACACGTTCTGACCTTCAGCCTCACCAACAACGTAACCACCAGTCTGCTGGACAACAGCTCACTGGTAAGTAGAAAGAAAATGCACAAGCATGAAGTCCTTCACATATCGGCTCATCTATAGAGAAAAATGAACAAAATGAGAGATTGAAAAAAGATTATTTTGTAGACAAAAGGATTCTGCAGAGGGGTTCCATCAGATCATCCCCACCCCTCCTTCACCAGTATGTCTCTTTAGTGATCCTGCAACATGTGGCTTCAAAGGGAATTTCACAAGCGTTCAGAGAACTGCCTCCACGCGACACTGACAGACTTATGTGGGTCATTGCAGACGAGCTGAAAGCGGGGTTGTTGTTGTCAAAAAGAAAAAAAATCTCTGCATTCAGAAATGGCTTCTCTCAGTTGAAGAGCTTTCTTTTTGCTTAAAAAAATCCTCAGATGAATAAGATTTGCTGCCAACCTGTGAGATTAAAATTTAAAGCGAAAAAGAGCAAATTTTTAATCTCGAACTGAAACTACTTCAGATAGAATATTAAAAAAGCAAAGATGGAAGTCAGAGAACAAAAAGCATGCATAGGAGGACATTAAAAAAGTCTTTTTGTGTTTTTACGCTTTAATCTACAACAAGATTTAAAGAAAATAGTCCTGCCATTTTTTCACCTTCTGAAACAAAAAAGATCTGATAAAAGAAAAAAAAATGTTAGAGATGCTTCATAATCTTTTATAATCTAACTGACTTTTTACTGAAAAAAATATTACTTGTTTCTAGAATCCCCTAAAATTAGAACATCTTATAAACATAAAATAATTAAGCTATAAGATTATAATGTGATAAAAGCAGAAAAGAAATATGATGTAGCTTGAAATTAGGGTTCATGAATAAAATATTTCAGAGGGGTACACCCTCTGAAAAGGTATACCCTCAACAATATTAAGGGTAATAAGGTGGGGAGACGGTGGCTCAGTGGCTAGAGCGTTTGCCTGCGGTCCGGAAGTCAACCAGAAGTTTGCAAGTTTGTCCCACTGTTGGCGTCGTTGTGGCAGCCTGCTATGGTGTAGGAGTGCAGCACACAAATTTCCACTGCACTACCGCGGTGAGGGATGTAAAGAGTGAGTAAAATTTAAATAGTCGCTAGTCTGCTGTGGAGCCTCAGACACAGACATGGAGCCATTGTGGGCGAAGGATGGCTCAGTAGGTTCTGTAACCGGAGGGTTACTGGTTCGATCCCCCACCAGGAGTTCATGCCAAGGTGTCCTTCAGCAAGACACTGAACCCCCAATTGCTCCTGATGATGTTTTGCACCCTGCATGTCAGCATGAATATGTTTTTTTTTTTTTTACTTACTCTATTCATCCCTCAGCATGGACATTTTTGTGTTGCATTACACCACAGCAGGCTGCCACGACGGAGCCAATGGTGGGAGAAACGGGGGGGTTAGGTGTATTCTCCAAGGACTCGAGAGGTGCACTCAGTGGGATGCGAACCCACGAATGTGAGCTTCACTGTAAAGTGCTTTAAACGCCAACACAGGTGAAAAAGTGCTATATATGTAGAGTCCATTTACACACTATCATTCCTAGGGAGAAGTTCGTAGAAGCCAATCAGCCTAATATGCGTGTTTTTAGAGAGTAGGAGGAAACCGGAATACCTGGAAAAAACCCACAAATATATAGGGAGAACAGGGAAACTCCACACAGAAAGGCTAATCTTCCAAGCCTCGTCCCACCCGGAAACACCATCCTTCATGCTGTGAGGCCACTGTGCAAACTACTGCACAATACCATGAAGCCATTGATTCTCACAACCCTAAAAATTTTTTGTAGGTTTGTGTATCACTGTACGTTTGACATTTTTTTGACTGTTTAACATATGGATAAAAACATTGAATGTGTTTGAAATGGAAGATCCTTTGCGTACCAGATAAAGAAGTGTGTGTTTGACCACTGAAAAGTCAACGAAAGAAACTTGCAGATTCTGCAAGATGCAGCAGATGCAGCAAACTTGCAGTGTTTTGTATTTGGTGAGGAAGTAGAAGAGGATGCTGCTTTATTTATAATTTAATTATAAGTAACACTTGAAGACTTTAACACGTCAATGTTCACATTTACAGACGATTAGGGAAAAAAATCAATTCCACTGTACTGATATGTGGAGCTTCAAGCCGATCGAAAAGAACGGCTTATCAGAGTGAGGGCTAATCAGAGGTTTTGCTGAACAAGCCTGCAATGCTGTCCATCATGTTGTTTGGGAGAGTTGGAAAAGTTGTCCAGAAACGCTTTTACATTCATACCATCGCTCACTCACCATCGCTAACATCAGTTTTTTTTTCTGCAGGATCTGACCTCCACTAAATTTCAAGTGTCTGCAGACAAGAAGTTTGTCCTTTTGGCGTATAACATTCGACCGGTGAGTTTTGCACGTGAAAAATGGGTATTGTGCTATTTGTGATATTAGCAAATAAACATGACACATTTTTTAAACTAAAAAATGCAGCATTCGCCATAAAAAATATAAATACATGCATTCAGTTTTACTTTAGTTTTGGAAGCTCGCTTCGCCCTAAGATCTGCCTCATGGCCACGTGCACGATAGACTGTAATCATGCCTTTGTGCGCTGTGGGATTTGTCTGAGGTCAATTTGCACACAAACTACTTTTGTCGTAATTTCCACAAGAATACTCCAAAATTATTTTGATACCGGAATTTCCGAGTTGCAGTCAGATTTGACTTTTAATGGCACGGATCTGCAAAAAGTGATCAACGCTAGACTAATGAAGTTTGTGCATTGTTTTGCATTAAAAAATGTCATTTTCTATATTTTCCATTTGTGGCAATAAAAAATGATGTTACAATTTTCTACAAACTAGTAAAGAGTATTCTAGTTGAATTTCGTTTCAGATCAGCAATCTGTAAACTAGTCTACTTCCCTTTACTAGTCAGATGAGTGTGCAAGAGGATGGAGGTTGGAGGGGGGGATTACTTCCACAGCTCTGGGGAAAAAACTGTCTCTGAGCGTGAAGTGGTGGTTTTTATGTTCCTGTACCGTTTCCCCGATGGGAGAGGTACAAACAACTTGGGAGCTGTAGACCAAATCCAGATCTGGCAGCTGGCACCGTACGATCCCCTGTGCCGTCTTCACCACCTGGGCCAAGTCCTTTTTATCCTGTGTGGTGCAGCTGCCATACCACGCAGTCATATAGAGAGGCAGGATGCTCTCTATAGTGGCTGTGTAGAAGTTCATCAGTAGTTGAGAGGAGAGTCCAGAGCGCTTCAGCTTCCTGAGGAAGAACAGATGTTTTTGGGCCTTCTTCACCAGGTGCAGTGAATCTAGTAGTGTATTTAAAGTGCTGCTTGAAAAAAAATTTTTGTTGCTATTTTTAAAGTTAGAACCAGAACAGCACTTCGACTCCACAACTTGTACATTTCTATTTACCAGTAAATAGAAATGCATGTCTTGTTGGAATCCACAAATACTCTGCAAAGTGCATCGAGTTAACAGAGCCGGTATATAGTTGTTTATATTCCTATTTTGGTACATTTACAAAAAAAATCGCTTCCGGTGGTAACACTGTACATGTATAATTTTTAATCTGACACAGAGTGTGTGCTGCTGTAAAAATAGTTCCTGCTTATGTTAGGATGTGGAGTAGAGGAGGCAAGGCAAGGCAAGTTTATTTGTATGGCACAATTCATACAAAATGTAAGTCAATATGCTTCAAAAGAAGAAAAAAATGTATTAAAATCACAAAACATAGAATAAAAAAGTTTAATAAATACATAAATGGTCCCAGTGGGCATTGGCCTAGTGGTGGAGATACCATCTTTCAACCGGGAAAACCTGGTTCAATTCCTGCTAGGCCCAAGCTGTCCCTGGGACCACAGAAAAATACACAAAAACAAAGAAAGTAAAGAATAAATAAATAAAATAATTAAAGGAGGAGGACAAAAGCCATGACCAAAAACAACCTGCGGCTCGATTAGAATCCGGAGACTGGACAGGAGAGTTTGCAAATGGCTCAAACATGTATGAATGAAACAAAAAAAAAAAAGAATCAGAATCAGAATCAGAATGCTTTTATTGCCATGTCAGTGAAAAACATCAGAGACTAGGAACTTGTTCTGGTACTGGTGTGCAAACATATAAAATAAAAATAATAAAAATAAAATAAATAAAAATAATAATAATTTTTACAAAACTAAGAGTGCTCAGAAGAAAAAGAAAAGTAGTGCAATGTCATAGAAAATAATAGAAAATAATAAAGATAGTGAAGTGACAAGAGGGAGGTGACTAAGAGATGTGGGGATCCAGGTTATAAAGAGTTCATAAGTCCAACGGCAGAAGGGAAGAAGCTGTTTTTGTGGCGGGAGGTTCTGGTCCGAAAGGACCGGAGCCTCCTGCCCGAGGGGAGTCGCTCAAAAAGTCCATGTCCAGGGTGGGAAGGGTCAGCTACTATCCGACCTGCACGCCCCCGAGTCCTGGAGACGTACAGGTCTTCGAGAGATGGAAGGCTGCAGCCGATCACCTTCTCTGCGGAGCGCACAATGCGCTGCAGTCTGTGTTTGTTCCTGACTGTGGCTCCAGCGTACCACACGGTGATGGAGGAGGTGAGGACAGACTCGATGATGGCTGTGTAAAACTGCACCAACATCTGGGCGGGCAGCTTGGCTTTCTTCAACTGCCGCAGAAAGTACATCCTCTGCTGGGCCTTTTTGATCAGGGAGCTGATGGATGGCTCCCACTTTAGGTCCTGTGTGATGGTAGTGCCGAGGAAGCGGAAAGAGTCTACAGTGGTGATGGAGAAGTCTGTCAGTGCAAGGGGGGTAATGGGAGCTGTGACTTTCCTAAAGTCCACGATCATCTCCACTGTCTTCTGAGCGTTGAGCTCCAGGCTGTTGTTGCTGCACCAGGACACCAGCCGGTCTACCTCCATCCTGTAGGCCGACTCATCGCCATCAGAGATGAGCCCAATGAGTGTGGTGTCATCTGCAAACTTGATCAGTTTGACAGAGTCATGGCTGGAAGTGCAGGAGTTGGTGTACAGGGAGAAGAGCAGGGGAGAGAGGACACAGCCCTGTGGAGATCCTGTGTTGATAGTCCGAGAGGTGGAGACATTCTTCCCCAGCCGCACGCACTGCCTCCGGTCTGTTAGGAAGTCAGTAATCCACCTGCAAGTGGAGTCAGGCACGTTGAGCTGAGAGAGCTTGTCCTGAAGCAGGGTAGGGAGGATGGTGTTGAATGCAGAGCTGAAGTCCACAAACAGGATCCTGGCATAGGTTCCCGGGGAGTCCAGGTGCTGCAGGGTGAAGTGGAGGGCCAGGTTGATAGCGTCGTCTACAGACCTGTTGGCTCTGTAGGCAAACTGCAGAGGGTCCAGAGAGGGAGAGGTGAAGTGCTTGAGATGAGGGAGGACCAGGCGTTCGAATGACTTCATGACTACAGACGTAAGCGCCACAGGCCTGTAGTCATTAAGTCCAGTGATACGCGGCTTCTTGGGAACAGGAACGATGGTGGACCGCTTGAAGCAGGCTGGAACGTGGCATGTCTTCAGCGAGGTGTTGAAAATGTCTGTGAAAACTGGAGACAGTTCCTCAGCACAGTGTTTCAGGGTGGCCGGGGAGACACCATCTGGGCCCGAAGCTTTCCGAGGGTTTTGCTTGCGGAAGAGCTTGAGCACATCCTGTTTTGTCACCAAGAAAGCAGTGGAGGGGGAGGGCTGGTCAGCTGGAGTGACCTCTGTTGTTAATTGGGTGGGGGATGGGAGTGGCTTCAAAGTGTCTGAAGGTTGTTGATCAGTGAGGGGGGAGGAGAGTGAGACATCAAACCTGGCATAGAAGGTGTTGAGTTTCTCTGCCAGTTGTAAGTCATCAGCAGCTTGTGGGGCTTTCGGCTTATAGTTTGTAATTTGCCGAAGTGATCTCCAGACAGAGGCGGTGTCATTGACAGAGAATTGCTCCTTCAGACGTTTATTGTACCTGGATCTCGCCTGCTGTACCTCTCTCGAGAACCGGTACTTAGCGCCTTTGTAGCTCTCTCTGTCATTGGCTCTGTGAGCTGCTTCCTTTTCCCTCCTGATCTGTCTTAGTCTGGGTGTGAACCAGGGTTTGTCGTTGTTAAATCTTACCCTGGTTTTTGATGGAATGATGCTGTCCTCACAGAAACGTATGTATGAAGTCACTGTGTCTGTGTAGTCATCCAGACTATCTGTGGCAGCTCTAAACACACCCCAGTCTGTTGTGTCCAGACACATACGAAGCTCGTCCACAGCTTCGCTGGTCCACTTCTTGGAAGTCCTCACTGCAGGTTTAGAAAGCTTCAACTTCTGTCTGTATGCCGGGATGAGGTGAGCCATGTCGTGATCAGAGAAGCCCAGAGCAGCTCGAGAAACAGCCTTGAGGTATGTTTTTATAATGGAAAATACCAAATTCAATAACAAGCAATACCAAAATTGACAAAAAGTTGATTTAGAAACGACCTTTTTAAAGCAAAGTTAGAATGAAATAAATTCAGAATTCACTACCTCAGCAGTAACTGTTTTTTCACTCTGATCGAACAGAAGAGTTATCACATCTGAAAAAACATCATGTGTGACAGACCACTTGTGGCTGTGGCTTGTGATTCAAATCAGAGTCCCACAGAAACAATGAAGAGAAGTGGGTAATGTAAAACAAGAGAGGTTGACGGGTGTGTGGGGGTTATTTTTCTGTGGTAAAAACCTCTAAAACATCACCTTGCAAAATACGAGGATTTAAAGATTTAAACTGCTGATTTGAGAAGGTGCATGGGTTGTAAAAAAAAAAAAAAAACAAAGCAGAAAACTATAAAGAAGAGATTGCCGTGAAGGTGCAGGAGGAGAGATTGAGGAGATGAAGAGGTAAACTCTGAGATGCTGTAATGAAATCACCACGATGAATCATTTGGGAATTTTAATGGGCCAAAAATCTCTCATGCAGGTGTTTTTTTTAGGATAAATCAGAACAGATCTTTCTCTCTGTTTATCTGAGCCACGCTTGTTCTTCTGCAAATATACGCATTGTGGCAAGTTCCCCTCAAAGGCCGAGCTGGGTAATGTGCAAGTACAAACAGAGCAGAGAGGAAACAAAGGTACTCAGCATATTTTCTGTTCAGATTTTTGTCAGAAAATCTACAACAAGTAGCTATTCTGTTCATTTTTCTCCAGCCTCTCAGAGTCCGTTTTCTTTTTAAAGACCTACTTTTCTAATCACAGCACATCATGTTTTTCTCAGTGTGTGAGGGGAACGAATGTGCCTGTTGCCGTGTTACAGTGCATCCCCCTCTAACTGAATTATTGAGTGGTTAACATGCATTCGATGCCTCTTCACAGAGAAGGAGCTCAGATCTTACCCCGTTTGGGGCTTTGCTCGAGTTGATTTACACCAGCTGATTTGCATATTTTCTTTGATATCAGCAGGAATTGTCTTGTCTCTTTCTGATGCCCAGAGCACACAAAAGGAAATTAAAGATAACGGAACGCCACCACCTGCAAATGTTTACCGATTTTCATGTGGTGTGTTCACAGAGGCTATTCCTTCCATTTCCTCCTTTTTCTCTCTGTCCTTCCTTCATCTTTTCCCTTTTCACTCTCTTTCTTCTGTCTATCTCAGAGGGGGATTTGTGCTGACTGAAGCAGTTCAGGGCAGGCGCTGGCTTTGCTGAAGAGGAGCAGCATTCAGCCTGTGAGGGGCATGAGAAGAGCAGAGGGAAAAACACTCAGGGGGATGGAAAAAAGGAGGGAATGACAAATGGGACACGCACTGCTTACCCTTACACACACTGTCCAGTTCAGATCAATTGGAGTGATTATCAAAGAGTGTCAGAGATACAAGGGAGACAAAAAGATGAGCAGACTGTGAAGTCATAAAGCTTTGCTGGGTTTTATGTTACCTCAGGAGGTTTTGACGGGGGTGAGAATAAAGGGATTTTGATAAGAGTGTATATGCATAGATGTGAGTTTGGAAATTTTACCTAAAAAAAAAAGCAAATGTATTCCCTTTTAAGTCTGTTTGATTTGAGCAGGTTTGTTTTCAAGCTTCTGTTTGAATAAAAAGGGAGAGTTTGCACATTTTTTTAAAAGACCGATGATGATATTTTAGCAGAGGGGTTTGCGATTGATGAGCAGAAACAGAAAAGCTGAAGCCGGCTTCTGTGTGGTTTGAGGGAAAGAAATAAAATGCCAGGGGAGTTATGCGTGTGTGTTTGTGTGTGTCTGTGTGTGTCTATGTGTGTGTGTGTGTATGCTATGCAGCAAACACCAATGGGTGCTTAAACCACAGAGCTGCAAAGGGCTGCTGCTGAGAAAACACAAAGCAGAAACAAAAGAAGCCATTAGTTATACTCTTTATAGATTTCAGTGTGTTTGCACATTCGAAACTCACCATTTTATTTCATTGATGGTGTTAAAACAGAAAAAAAGAACACAAATGCCTTTCAAGCCATGTTCAGCCAATCCATCCGCTTCACATGTTAAATATACTGTATGGAGGTGTCTGACTTCGTCCAGCAGTAGTTTTGTAATTAGTTCTGTCTGATTCTGCACCAAGTCATATTCAACTGCACAGCGGGATTCGATCTGTCAAACGCTGGGGATTGGAGTATGCCAAATGCATTGCTTTTGATACACTTGTAGCTTGGACGTCTTGGTCTGCGTTGCATGGATTCCGTTGAGCTATGAGATCAACAAAGCTCATCTTTTTCCATAAAACAATCAGAATCGCTCTCCTGGTTTCCAGCCTGATCCTGGACACCTGCGCTCATTATCCTGATGCCACACACCTGTGGATCATTCTACCTGCGCCTTATTCAATCAGCCCTGACTTCTATGTCAGGTTGTCACCATCCCTCCCAGACCAAGTTTATAATAATTGAACTCTGTTATATTTTTTAAACTTTAAGACGTTCCTTAAATTGAATCAAACTTTACCTTAAACGGTATCAATTTGTTTGCGCATTTACATTTTGGCCAGCTTATAAAGTTGTGCTGAAAAATAATCGTGTGCTTTTGCCTTCCAGCCTTGACGGAACTTTTGTTAATAAATCCTGTGTTCAAACACTTCAGTGCTATAACACTTCTATTGGAAAATCGGCAGCTGTTTTACACTCACTATTGTTGTCATGATAAATATTCTGGCTCTGTTGACATAGTTTGGCAAGTTTAACTGACAGATTTTAATTAGCCAACGATGGCTGGAAGTCAACTTTGTTACCAATTTGGCACTTTTCACTGGCTCATGTCCCTTTATAAAGTTCTAGTATCAAACACTATGAGCGCCATGAATGAGATCACACACCGTAGATCCACCCATTACATGGTCAATGGTTGTCCTCTGATACTTCTGCATACCTCACATATGCAGTCAATGTGTTCCAAAAGTTTTTACATTTTTCCTTGCTTGTCCATCTGTATATATACATTGGCGGAATGACAGACATTCAGAGGCAATGTCCTGATCTATGCTCAGGCTGAGAAAATTCAGTTTGTGTTCACCACAAGTGAAGCATTCATTATTCCGAGCTTACTGCACTCCATTATATACGACACCTCTGTGGTGGAACTTTGGACGCGGATCATTCCTTAAGCCCATATTGGCCTATAGTGATGCTTTGAGGCTTCTGCTTCAGATGCCTAGGCAGTGCAGTGCCAGTCAACTGTTTGTTGATGTTCACATTCCTACCTGTGAAGCACTACTCCATCGACTCACCTAGTCTCATGCATGGTCAGGACACCTTTGTTCTGAGAAAACACCGGGTACAGAAATTACGTGCCGCATGAACGGGCTTAGTTGGCTACGTTTTCCTTTTTTTTTTTTTTTTGCTGTGTGTTTGTCTTTTCTTTGTGTGGACCATACACTTTGTAATAGTCGGTCAGTGTACTTTCTCCCAAAATAATGCTGTACACCGTTTAGCAGTAAATATCCTGAGGTTTATAAATGTTTGCTCAGATTTAGTATAATTGTGCTTCTCCAGCCATAAAGTAAACTAAAATAACCTTGGACGTACTTACATTCTCTTGGTAATAATTTTTCCAATGACATCCCTTATCTCTTCCCAAAGCAGCATAGTTTATCTACAACACCACACACACTGAACCACTCTCCTTCCACATTTTGGTCACACAGCTGGTATATCATTGTTCTACTTGTTGTGGTTCACTGGTTTCATACACAAAAAGTGTGATTCCAACCACTCAAAATGAATTCATTTAAAATTTGTATTTACAGTTATTGTAGAAACCAGTGTACACACACTATTCCCGTCTCCATCTGATAATTGTAACAAACTCATAATCTTAATATAAATTCCTTTCACATGCTCCATTCTATCAACTCTTCCTGTTTGGGATGAGGAGGAGGTGGGAAGAATGAGAGGGCTGACAACCAGAGGGGACTGGAGGATTTATGATAAGTTGCTGGCATTCGCTGAAGAATTCAATCTGCCTCTTTAAGACAGATGCTCTCCCTCTGTTTATCACACACACTGAAACTCCGCCGTAGGCGTCGTGATGCTAAATTACAAGCTGAGTTTCCAAACAAATCATAAACAGCTGATTGAACACAATGGTGATGCCTTGTCCTTTCCTTCTAAAACTGATCCACATTTTAAAGATGGGATGGAAGATCTTCAACTAATATTGAAAAGAAATATATTTATAAAGAGGGAGTATTGTGCTTTTCATTAGTTGTCTTACAGGGGAAGAGATAAGAAGGTGAAAGATTTTAAGTACTTAGGATCAACAGTCCAGACCAATGGAGAGTGTGGAAAAGAGGCAAAGGAGCGTGTGCAGGCAGGCTGGAACGGGTGGAGAAAAGTATCAGGTGTGATGTGTGATAGAAGAGTTTCAGCTAGAATGAAAAGGAACATGTACAAAACCGTGGTGAGACCAGCCATGCTGATTGGTCTGGACAATGGCACTGAGAAAAAGACAGGAAACAGAGATGGAGGTAGCAGAAATGAAGATGCTGAGGATCTCTCTGGGAGTGACCAGGATGGACAGAATCAGAAATGAGTATATCAGGGGAACAGCACATGTTAGAGGTTTTGGGGATAAAGTCATAGAGGCTGGACTGAGATGGTTTGGACATGTGCAGAGGAGAGAGAGAGAGTACATCGGAAGAAAGATGCTGGATTTGGAACCACCAGGAAAGAGGCCTAGAGGAAGACCAAAGAGGAGGTTCATTGATACAGTGAAGGAAGACATGAAGATAGTTGGCGTGACTGAAGAAGATGCGACAGATAGGGTTAGATGGAAGAAACTGACTTGCTGTGGCGATCCCTGAAGGGAAATGCCGAAAGGAGGAGAACAAGATTGTACTTTCATAGAATAATAATAACTGTCTCATAGTATCTAAATATAGATAAACACTACTTTTTGTTAACTCAAAAATGCTATATTCAGCAAAAATGTCGTCTATTTCTCTTTTTGTCACTGTGAATTTCCTCATTCCTCTCACTCCCTGCTTGGGCCTGCTCACATGAAACATGCACAACACAGTGTAAATCTTGTTTGAGGCAGCAGATTTGGTGTAAAGCACATAATTTTTATTTTCTTATCTTGCAGCATTTAAAAATCACACCTAAACATATTATTATTAATTATACATTATATTTTGAATGTGCTGTACAATTTCTTAAAAATGTGCGTTGCTTCTGCAAAAATACTTCCTGCTTACATTGAAATGTGGCCAGGGCGGAGAACAAATAAATTGGCTGAGAACAATCTGGCATCTGAATACTGAATGGAAGAGCAAGCAAATTGCTTTAACATGCATGAATTAAATAGAAACCCCTTTAGGTCTGTTTTTATGTGGGAAGAACGTGCAAACATAAAAAGACCTTCAAAAACTTAATTTTGCACATTACAGGTACGTCTTCTTTAAAAATCTGCTTTCACGGGTTGGTGGTGTGTTCATAAATTGGTATACTGAAAATAAGAAAAACATCAATGAACTGAAGCCTTGTGGGACGTAAAGAAAACAATCCCAGAAAAGACACAGGCAGGTCAAAACGTTTGCCCCGTATTCAGAGTTACAGGGGTGTCAGAACTGGAGGAACTTTCGTACTGCCTTTAACTTTGTCTCCCATGGGCTCCTCCCATCTTCTCTGCATACATTTGTCCTGGTATTTTTGATCAGTCCTTTTGTGTTTGTCTTGTTGTCGCTGTAAAGCAACTCACCATTCGTGTTCCGACTTTACACCAAAATCAAATATCGTTTTCATTTAGGTGTCTTTGGAATTTATTTCCTCACCTTTTGTCCTTTCAGTTTTGTAGCCGTGCTGCCCCAACCGTGCATTTCCTCAGCTACACAACCACCACAGTAGAAGAAATCCAATTTCACTGCCTAAGTGCGCTGCGTAGAGGATGTGACATTTCATTTCTGGCTCTCCAAATGGCTCGGGCTTAAATACGATGCCTTCAACTTACTGCCTTAAAAAAAAGAGGGGAAAAGATTGAAATTGATGCATTAGCTGAAGATCACTGGATAGCACTTCAATCAATTTTGATTAACACACAAACATACAAAAGCCCACTCTCATTGATCAGGGTAGTCTCTTACTTCTGAATTGGAATTGAATTATTTTGTCAGCCCCATCAGATGAATATTAGCTGTAATGATACCAGTACAAGAGAATAACACTCTCAATTTAGGTTTTTGTTCCTTTTTCTTTGACATCTCCTCATAAGGGTGAAACTTTTATTCTCTTCTGATCCCAGTAATGATGTAATGTGGATGAAACTGCTGGTTTAATGAGAAGCGTTCAGCTCTGAGGTGCAATCGTCTCAGAGCGATGTATTAAAATGTCGTCAGTGTGAGACACTTTATTGCTTATTATCTTGCTAGTTAAATTAGCCCGCAGCCATTGGTGAACATATGCCTTCTTAAGTTTAAACAATTCTGAAGTTATGCAGCCAATTGGGACACTAGAAGCTTTGCAGCCTGCTTGGGGAATTCAACTACAAGCCCTGATACTTATGGCTTTGGTGTTGGCCTGAACTCACCTTCACGTTTTCTTTTAACTTGAATATTCTTTTGTTGGAGCATGTGGGAAGTCTAGAATGTCACTGTGTGTTTTCATCTCTTTGCAACACACCTGCATGATATCCTCTACCTCTTTCAGGTCTTTTCTCAGTCCTTCACAGCCTCCTATGCCATCTACAGTGTGGCTAATGGGTAGGTGGAATCGTGAATGCTTATGCATGAAATGCACTGGGCATGAGCATTACCTATGCAAGCAGACGTGTAGATTTTGGAAAAAAAAAGATTTGATCCACTAAAGTGGGCCCGGCTGAGTTAGGGTCAGTTTTTCTCTTAGACTTGCATCCATTTGTCGTCATGCTTTTCCAGGTTGCGTAAATTGGCATACAGTAAGTCTCCGTGCTGTGCTCCTAATGTCTTTTTTAAATTTCTATCAGTGGGGAAAAGTCTTTGGATGAATCATTGGAAGATCCCTGGAAGTTTATAGGAGTTATTTGGAAGGAAGATCAGCAGCATCAATCATTGCCTGATTGCCTGGGGAAGATGGAGAAATGCACTCCTGCATGAAACCAAACCCAGTTTCTGTTTTGTTCGGCCTCTCTGCATCTTGCTCTCTTCTGTCCTGACAGTGCAGCAGCCTTGTCGAGTACCAGACATGAGGGGAACTAAAAGGCTTTGAATTTACTGGTAATCCCTGATTTTAAAATCTAAGACTGTGTGTGTTTTAGGGATCTAATGGAGCTTAATCCTCCAGAGGGAGAAAAGTCGGAGTTACAGTATGCATCATGGGGACCTCATGGAAACCAACTGGTAAGTCATATGTTTTCTGCATAAACATGCTGTCATCTGCATCAACTAACAGTATGATTTATAGATTTTCTCATTCACCAAACAATGCATCCTCCATCAGGATACCATCAGCTCTTGCATGTCATAATGAAACAAACTCCACCTGCAGCAGCTGTGTCACTATAATGGGATTGTTTCTTTTTGATAGTATCATTTATCTAGCTCTCCTGTAATGTAATTGGCTTTTGCTGTTATGCCGTCGTTCTTCTGCTGCATATTAACCGGCAAGTAAGGATGTATCGCCTCTCATCCGTCTGTTCACCAGCCAATAATTCATTCATGCTTGGCTGTTGTTCATCGCTCACATCATGCAGCCAGCTGTGAAGTTTGTAACCTTGCTGCCTTTGATAATGGATTGGCTCCGTGTGTGTCTGCGTTGCTCCTGCCAGGCGTTTGTGTTTGATGGAGATATCTACTACAAGGCCAGCGTGACAAGCAAATCCCTGCGCCTCACATCTACCGACCAGGAGCAGAATGTGGTGAACGGCCTTTCGGACTGGACTTACGAGGGTAGGATGTAACAAGACTCGCACAGCTCATTGGCAGAGATTTATCACTAAAAGCAGGCTTTTGTTGTTGTATAACAGAGGAGGTGCTTTTAACATATGCTGCTCACTGGTGGTCCACGGATGGCGCACGGCTGGCGTACCTCTGCATCAACAACTCTGCAACACCTGTGATGGAAATCCCACACTTCTTAGGAGGCCTATATCCCTCCAACGTAGTCTTCCCCTACCCAAAGGTAAAAAAAAAAAAAATGAGCAGAATCGTTTGAAGGCAGCAGCACATGATAAAAATACATTTCCACGTGCACTATGTGCACCCTATTAGGTTCCAAAGCAACATAAAAATAATAAAAAATGAAGCCATTTTTACTGTATTTTAACAAGGATTTTTGTCTAATTGATAATTAAACACAGAATATGTAATAATTTCTCAAACCATTGAAGGAATTTTAAATCAAACCGTTCCCAGTTACTCAGTGCCCACCATAGATGAACTAATGAGATTTTCAGGCTCCACAACCTTTTTTTTATCAAGGTTTTAAAAGTTGACATCTATGCTCATTAGCAGTGCAAGTTAAATCCTAGTGCAATCGTCTGGCCCTTCCTCCCCACCCTGCCACAACCATGTAAATGGCCAGGTTGAGAACAGCCTGACAAATCAGTTTGCTGCTCAGAGTCAGTTAAAGGTTCCGTTCCATCATCTTCCGCTTGTTCCGGGGTCAGGTTGCGGGGGCAACAGCCTCAAACGGGCAGCCCAGGCCTCTCTCACCCCGGCTGCATTCTCCAGCTCACCTGGAAGGATCCCAAGTCGTTCCCCGGCCAGCTGAGAGACATAGTCTCTCCAGCAGGTCGGGGTCTGCCACTGGGTCTCCTCCCAGTGTGACGTGCCCAAAACAACTCGCCCGCGAGGCGCTCGGGGGGCATCCTGACCAGATGCCCGAACCACCCCATCTGGCTCCTCTCGACCTGGAGGAGGAGTGGCTCGACACCGAGCTCCTCCCGGAAGGCAGAGCTCCTCACCCGATCTCTGAGTGAGAGCCCAGCCACCCTGCGGAGGAAGCTCATTTCGGCCGCTCGATCACATTCTTTCGGTCACCACCCACAGCTGGTGACCATAGGTGAGGGTAGAAATGTAGATCGACTTGTAAATGAAGAGCTTTGCTTTTCGGCTCAGCTCTCTCTTTACCACGACGGACCAATGCAGCGTCCTAGTTATTGCTGATGCCGCACCGATCAGCCTGTCGATCTCCCGCTCCATCTTTCCCCCACTCGTGAACAAGGATCGATTTGCTGGATCGATTTGCTGCCGAGTGTGAAGCGGCCGGGATGGGAATTAGCGGCTCCAAATCCGAGACCATGGTCCTCGCCGGAAAAGGGTGGAATGCCCCCTGCGGGTCAGGGACAGGGTCCTGCCCCAAGTGGAGGAGTTCAAGTATCTCGGGGTCTCGTTCACGAGTGGGGGAAGGATGGAGCGGGAGATCAGTTAAAGATTCTATGTGATAAAGACATGTAAATTGGGGCGATTTCCGGTGAAAATCGAGAATTTTTTTTATAGGTGTTAATATTGCAAAATTGATTTGATGTAAAAATATTAGCGATTCCACATAACCCAAAAAAATGAGGAGGAAGTTGAACAGTATGAAAACCTTAATACCAGCCAAAACTAATTAGAACTAATTTATTACATTTAGGATCTTACAAACAACTATTTCTCAAAAAACAACCAGGCGTGAACAACTGTACATTAAAGGATGGAAACTGGCAGCGGATTCTGAGCCTCTGATGCATCCTGTTTGTTAATATAAAGACAGAACTGTGCTGTGCAAACTTTAATCCTCTACGGTTTATCCACAATCATTACCACAGAAGAAACCATTTTAAATTCAGCATCGGAGCCAAATGAATTAGAGACAAAGTGTTGAAGCTGCAGCTTCTCCTCTCCGGCTGCATGTCAATAATTTTCAACTACTCACATCGAGTGCCGTTCTGTTGAATATAACAGTACGTGTTTGTTAAGTTCGGTCAATTTTCTGTCGAGGTTGCATTCTGACCAGCTGCATGTGGAGATGCTTACTCCTCAAATTTATTATGCCCCCTCGTTTACTGTCCAAATAATACTAAACTAAATCCTAATGGGTTGATAAACACCAACGTAGATATCAGTTATTTTTAATGACTATCATCTAAATTAACAACACGTTACAGAGAAGCTTTACAAGAGGATCAAATATAAAACACAGATTTAAGCTGACGTGAGTAAAGTACTCGAGAAACTTCATACTTTTAAAAGTACTTTGTAATTTAATGCATAAGTTTAATTTAGTGACCACTACTGATGCTAACCTATTAAAAGCAGAAACTCTGCAGATACTAAGTCATCATGGTCCAATAAAAACCCGGCGAACTGCAGCAAATGACTTGCAAAAAAAGGTCCAATTCTCAGCTGTAAAAAATCCAGCAAGTGTATGTTTCTATGTCTTTGCATTAGTCTGAAAGTAATTAGGAATGGTCTGCTTGTTTGTATAAAAATCAAAGTTTTTTATTGGGATCCTTTAATCTGCAGCTAATATTGTCTTATTAAATTCTTCATAAACTGGTGCATTTTTCTGATTCCTTTAAAATGTTTTTCCATCACATTGTTTAAGGTAGGTTGAAAACAAAGCTTTTATTTTGTGAAGAGAAACATCATTTGGAAAAGAAGCAGATAGCAAAAATTTGGCGAGCTTTCCTCCAAATTTGCAAAAAAGCATACACATCTCAATGAACCTTGTTGTGTCCCCAATACAAGACCACTATGTTCTTTTAACCCGTGACGTTCGGAAAGTGAAATGCATATCAAATTTCTAAGTTTGAGCTACTGAAAAAGTGAAATATTTTTATACAAACATTTTTGTGGGCCTGCACGGTGGTGCAGTGGTCAGCACCGTGGCCTCACAGCTAGAAGGTTGGTGTTCAAGTCCTGGCGTGGGGCGAAACTTGAAACACTTGCCTTTTTGTGTGGAGTTTGCATGTTCTCCCCGTGTATGTGTAGGTTTTCTCCAGTTTCCTCCCACCCACCAAAACCATGTACGTTGGGTTGATTCAGCACTATAAAATTGTCCCTCAGGAATGAGTGTATATGTGGATGGTTGTGTGTGTTTGTGGCCCCACGAGAGACTGACGACCTGTTGAAGGTTTACCCTGCCTCTCATCTTAAATCATCCAGAATAGGCTCTGGCACCCCGGCGGCGCCGTTAGGTTCATCAGAAGGAAACGCAACAAAACATTGTCGGTACCATTTTGTGCGAAGTCAACTTTTCAGATCTTTCCACCTTCTAATAGTGTGTGTGGGCCTTGTAATTGTCGCCAAAATAGTGTCATAATTCCCTCACCTGCCACCAGAGGGAGCCCTGGACTTTCCTCCCTCTCCTGGATCTCAGCCTGATCCCAAACACCTGGGCGATTAGCCTGATGCTAATCAACTGTGCATCGTCAGCCTGGTGCCTGTTTAAAGGCAGTCTCTCTTGACTTCCATGTTGTGTCATTACCATCCCCTTCAGCCAGAGTCTCATGGCTGCCTGACCAAGACGATATCCTTGAACGCTGCTATGTTTTGACTTTGATCTAAAGACTTTTTGTTGTGTTAATCCTATGCCCTTTACCTTACAGCCTTACTCGACCTTTTGGTTAATAAATTATGTTTTGTTGTCCTGCGTTTGGGTCCTCCTCCTTCCACATCACACATCACAACAAAGATGTTCTCTCTTGATTGAAATAAATTTGTTTGGAATAAAAGAAGGCCTGGACTTTTTTTGTTGTAAATTTGTGACTTTAGGATCTGCAAAGATGATCCCGCCTTTTCAAACTAATTTACAAGCATCTCTTTTTACCATGTTTACAACTAATTATTTTCATTGCACGTGTTTCCAGGCCGGCTCCAGTCTCCCATCAGTCAGTCTGTTTGTAGTGAACCTGTACGGTCCAGCTCACACCCTAGAGATGATGCCTCCCGATTCTCTCAGGGCCAGGTACATTTCTGTGAATTAACTGGAAATCTCAACGACTCCAGACACCACCTGTCAGAATTCATAACTCAAATCCCATCTCTTTTTCTTTTTTCGCTTCCAATCCTTTGGAGAAACTTATATTACTTTCCCCTCACATCGTTTTCTGCACGGCCTCTTCAGAGACAGCTACATCTCCATGGTGACTTGGATCAGCAGCACCCGGCTCGCCGTACGCTGGCTGAATCGCGCCCAGAACCAATCAGTCCTGTGTGTGTGTGAGGCCACGACAGGAGCATGCTCGGAGGTGAGCAGTCATCGCTTGTCCCACATTGGTAATCTGGGTAGCTTCTGCAGCAATATACGACTTTAATAGAATTTTGTTTAATTTACACAGTGTTAGGAGTTCAGATTGATTTCTCTAAGCTTCCAAATCTCGATTGGATGGATTAATATTTGAGACCATTTGCTGCATGAGGAGAATTTTCAGTGAATCTCTGCAGTACTTCACAGCTTCTCCTCACATATAGAACCCTGCAGATTATTTTACTATTCATCTCATTTTTAATAATGGATACATTGAATTACATGTTATTTAAATCACACGGATGTATGACTAACCTTAGCTTTTTGATTTCTGTGAAACTTTTAGAAACACAAAATGAGCATGGACATAATGCAGAACCAGCGGCAGGTGTGTGAAATCATCATACACATTTTATTTTTTCATCTGTCCTTTTTCTGACTCAGTTCTTTCTGACTACAGGATGTACCGTTGTTCACATCAGACGGCTCTACTTTTTATACCATACTGCCTGCGAAACAAGGCGCTCGTGGAGAGTTTCATCACATCGCAGCTGTTTCAGCCCTGGTAACACGTTACAATGACCTTTGATCTCTTCTTGAAGGTTATAAAGTCACCACAGATATTTCCTTTTACGTCTTTTTAACTGATAAAATATTTGATGCTCGTTACTTTTTTCGGAATCTTAGGATAATAAGTCAAGGTCACAAAGGAGGTGCCAGAAATTCTTGTAAATGCGATACTATTCACAACCCAACCTTACTCAGTACCAACTATAGATTAACTGATTAGGTGTATATCAACTTAGCCATGACACAGACCTCAAGCATTCAATAAAGTTTGTGAAAGGGCAGACGGAGGCTTATTGTTCGAGGCCTTCTCGTAGACTTTCCGTTCCGTCCTCTTCCACTCATCTGGGGCCGGGTCGCGGGGGCAACAGCCTCAGACGGGAAGCCCAGGCTTCTCTCTGCCCGGCTGCATCCTTGTTATTTTCTAAAGAAATATTTCTTGCAGACACACATACAGTATTAGCGGGAGATCGACAGGCGGATTGGTGCGGCGTCACCAATAACTAGGACGCTGAATTGATCCGTCATGGTAAAGAAAGAGCTGAGCCGAAAAGCAAAGCTGTAGATCTATGTTCCTACCCTCACCTATGGTCACCAGCTGTGGGTGGTGACCGAAAGAATGAGATTGCGAATACAAGCGGCCAAAATGAGCTTCCTCCGCAGGGTGGCTGGGCTCTCACTTAGAGATCGGGTGAGGAATTCTGCCATCCAAGAGGAACTCGGTGTCGAGCCGCTCCTCCTTCAGGTTGAGAGGAGCCAGATGGGGTGGTTCGGGCATCTGGTCAGGATGCCTCCCCGAGTGTCTTGTTGGTGAGGTGTTTCGGGCACGTCCCACCGGGAGGTGACCAGGAGGCCCTGCCCCTGACCTGCTGGAGAGGCTATGTCTCTCAGCATCCTCCCAGGTGAGCTGGAGGATGCAGCAGGGGTGAGAGAAGCCTGGGCTTCCCGTCTGAGGCTGTTGCCCCCGCGACCCGGCCCCGGATAAGCGGAAGACCACGGAACAGAACACATACAGTACAATATTTACATTATTATAATTGTTTTAAAAACTCTGAATTTTAAATTACCCCAGAATTAATTTTCCACACATAAAAATAATTCTTTTCTCTTTCTTACTAAAACAAAAACGTTAATTCCCAAAGAACTCGACTTTGCTTTTTTTTTTTGTTTTTATTCGCTCTTCAAAATTCGTACAGAATGTTAATTAGTTATCATTAACGGTTAGGTGGCGTTTTTTTTTTCTCCCTGCAATGCTGTAATGAAGCTCTTCAAGGGTTCAGTTTTAATCTTGTTTCTGCCCAATTCAGCTCGGTTGTTTTCCACAATCTGCACAAACAAATGTCACATGGACGTTTTGGAACATTTTAATACAATTATAAACAATAGAGATGTATAGACATTACTTTTTGAGAAAAAGATTAATTAACAACAAATTTTCTCAGTTTAAAGTAGAATTTAAGACACGCCAGTATTTTTTTTTCTGGTTAAAATACCTGAAATCTCTCCTGACCTGTCTCTAGTCACGCTTCATTTGTGCTCCTGGTTTCTGACAAACATCAGCTGCATTTTTGCACGTATTATTTATCCTGTCTGTGTGACTGCTTCTGCTTTGCCTCTCATCTCTATTTTCGTGTGACACAGCCCGCCATCCCCTCCGTACCTCCTCGCTTTCTGACATCCGGGAGCTGGGACGTCACCTTGCTCTGCGCCTTAGACGAGACGGCCGGGAAAATGTATGTGAGAGCAGCAGTGATTGCAGCTTGTTACACACAAACAAATGATAGTGGACTGAAGGGCCATCATTAGGAGGATCCTCTCTGGATGTGTGTTAAGAGTAATAACTTCATATGCAGACAGTTTGAGAGAAAATCCAATAACAGTGTTTGATTTAACACTTAGAGAATGCTACACTTGTAATAGTAATTACAAGTAATAAAATAAGCCATTTTACTGTGTCACATTGATCTCGGTTAGCGAGCTTTCTCTCAGACCTTGAAAGTCGATGCAGTGACTTGAGAGAGGCCGAAGGATTACTGAGACTTGAGCAGAGTAGATTATTGCTTTAAACCCGTCTTCATCCTGCTCAGGGAATAAACCTGACACAGATCAACCGTCTGAGGTGTGTGTATCACAGAGTGACAGACAAACTCTGTACATCTAGACAGGATTTTCAAAGACAGCCATCACGTTGCTTTTGTTTTTTACCTCTAGAGAAATCATTCTGACTCTTTGAGGCCTGTCCTTTTCATAAAGAAAAGTCAGCGTGCTGTAATCTCTGAATACATAATGATCAGCGCTGCTTTAATTTGACACAACTATGACCTGATTAAAGTGGTTAAATAAATAAACAAATTATAACGGATTCTTTGTTCGGAATAATTAACTCCCAGGATAAATTTAAAATATGTGAATAAATTGAGATTTTTCTTTTGTGTCTCATCTCAGCTATTTCCTGAGTACAGAAGAATCCAGGCAGAGCCGACACCTGTACAGGTCAGTAAACAGTCTTTTATGTCTTACAGTCAAGTTATCTGCCTGTTTTCGTTTCGTCTTCTGAACTGCTTATCACTGATGGGGTCGCCGGGGGTGCTGGAGCCTATCCTAGCTGATTTCAGGCGAGAGGCACGATAAACCTCCAACAGGTCACTGGTCTGTTGCAGGGTCACACACAGACAACCATCCACACACTCATCTCGAGGGACAATTTTGTATCAGCCAATCAACCTAGCATGCATGTTTTTGGAGGGTGGGAGGAAACCGGAGTACCCAGAGAAAAACAACACAAATATGGGAGAGCATGCAAACCCCACACAGAAAGACCAGTGTTTCAAGCCTCGCCCTCAACCGGGACTCGGACCCTGACCTTTTTGCTGTGTGGCCACCTTGCTAACTCTTGCACCAACATGAGAAATAGTTGTTAAATTGAATTGAAGATACTTTATTCCATTTGAGTGGGAAATTTGAGTGCTGCAGTGTTACAATAATACAATGTCACACAACAACATGATTTTGTTTAACTGTAGAGACTAAAAGTTTAAAGGTTTGAAAGTGAAAGGTTAAATAGTTCGATGAAGGATGGCAGAAATGATTTTTTTGTACCGTCCCTGTGAGCAGCAGGGTTGCAGGAGTCTGTTGCTGAAGCTGCTCTTCAGATGATCCACAGATTTATGGAGTGGGTGGGAGGGATTTAGCATGATTAATGAAAGTTTTGCTTTCATTCTGTCCCTCGCCACCTCCTTCTTGCAGGCGAGGGGTGAGCCAACCACTCGTTCAGCTTTTGTTTTTTAACCACCCACATCCAGGCAAAACCTAAACTGGCTTGAATTTGTCAAGATGATAAATAAGCTCCATCATGAGAAAGTTTGCGTTCTGTTCTGAGTCACCTGTAATATGGACTCACCTCTTCGAATCATCAGCCTCATCT
The DNA here is from genome assembly GCA_902685375.1 of Neostethus bicornis. Classification (NCBI taxonomy): domain Eukaryota; kingdom Metazoa; phylum Chordata; class Actinopteri; order Atheriniformes; family Phallostethidae; genus Neostethus; species Neostethus bicornis. The sequence goes on from LR738550.1 coordinate 4,489,347, forward strand.
CTATCAGCTCCCCTGACTGTAGGCTACAGGAGACAGCTCCATTACATGGAAGAATGAAGATGGCTTGATTAAACTTGACTGGAGATTAATCCTGTTTGAAATTTAGAAGCAGCAGACCAGAGCGGGACATTTAGGAACTCAGTCTAACAGAACAATCTGTGTAATGACTTTTACGTCCAACCCTGCTGAACTATAGGTTTCTGAAAAGTCAGCTTCTTCAATAGTTTGTCTCTGGATACCAACCTAATGTGTTTGCAATCATTAGACCCCATCCTTGGGCAAGTCAAACCACTTTAGACCGAATCATTTTTTTTAACGCTGCCAATGTCCCTTTTTCCCCCCATTTTTTAAAAGTGCGGACGTAAATGGAGTTTTTCAGCGTCAATGCATCTCCTGTAACCTCATCGATGGATGTCGTTTCTTCAAAGCAGTTTTCAGCCCCAATCAAACTTATTTCACTCTCTACTGTTTGGGTAAGCACATCCAGAATTCTGTATGTCTGGATATGCATGATATAAACATACACATATACGTAAAAAAAATACGATGCAAAAACATATTTGAATACCTTGTGATTTTGTATGTTCTTCCACTGATTCACAGCTTTTCATTTACTTTGTAGATTTTTTAGGTTACGTTTCTCACAGTAGATATGCACATAAATATTTCAGATTCCCCTGAATTCCTAAGTAGGATTACTTCAAATACTTATTTTCCTTATCATATTATAATATATTGACATATAAATATAAATGGCATAGATCTGTTCACTCTTGTTTGGTCACTTTTTGCAATGCTTTACATGTACATATTTCCCCCAGGCCCTGGAATCCCCAAAGTGACAGTTCACAATACAAAGGACCCCTCCAGTGAGTGTAACATCTGCTTGGCTGTCTGATGTTAGTAGTAATAAATGTAACATGCACACACTCAGACCACCTGCAGTGTCCTGGCTGCCTGCAAAGAGCAATACTTTCAAGCTGATAACTTTCTGCTCATAAACACTGACATCTGCTGGTGTGTTTTAGTAAAGCAGCAGAATGAAATTAGATTTTTTTTTTTATATATACAAAACCATGTGGATTAAATCTGTTTTATCTCCTGTAGGATATGTCACATTGGAGGATAACAGCCGCCTGGCCAAAGTGCTGGAGGACAAAAGGCTTCCAGAAACTCTTTTCAGGACTCTTCCAGCAGAAAACCATGGTAACACAACTATGTTCTTGTTTCTCACATTTTTTTTCTCATGATTTGACATCGTCAAGTGGAAATTTTGCAAAAGCTCTTGAACATTTTTAACTACTGACTTAACTTTTCTTTGGTTGTTTTGATAAAATACAAGTTCAAACCCAGAAAAATATCTTCAGATCTTGATAGTAGTCAGATTTATTGTTGTTTTGTTTGCACATTATTGATTTATCTTCACAAATAGATTAAATATGAATGGTTTGTAAAACATGGAAAATATGGACTCATTAATATTCCTGAAAATGCACCAAAATGTTTTATCTGCACCAGCATTCGTTTGTGAAATTATACAAACGTAGATAAGAATTCAAAAAGAAGAATTGTAAAGTAGAAAATTATTGGTGATGAGCAGTGTGGCTGGGAAGAGATGAATATTTTGATGACGTACAAAGAAGGAGCATTTCAAAAAGGTCAAATTTATGTTCTTTATGTACGTGTCAGCAAGGAAAAGAGATTATTTTAAAAAAGCAAAGAAAAAAATGTTTTCATTTATTTGTCTGGACATCTTACATTGCATTGTTTGATGACATGAACAATAAATCAATTGCAACGTTGTCTTGGGTTTGGAACAAGTTGGGCAGAGTATTATTGTTACATTAATTGTTCCATCTCTGTTTCCCGTCAATAGATTTGCACCTAAAACTGTCGTTACCTCAGGGCTACGAGTCCAATCTCCATCCTCTCCTCATCATTGTGTAAGTGCCACTGAACAGGCATGCTGCAGGTCGGCCAAGAGCTGTTGAGGCCTCAATTTTACACCTTCTATGTCATTTAAAGCTTTTAACTTTCACCCCTCACTTCTTATCTTGTTTGTCTTTACCTTCAGAGACGGTATTCCCGGTAGACAGTCTGTGACAGAAGAATTCACCCTTGACTGGGCTCAAGTCCTCTGCAGCACACACAGTGTGGCCTTAGCCTGGGTAGATGGCAGAAGCGGAGTTGGGCGTGGGCAGAAGACCGCTGCGGTTGATCCACGAAAACTAGGCTCTCTGCGGGTCAAAGATTACCTGGGAGTCGCAGAGTCGGTGGAGTTACAAAGCAACTAGATTAATACAGAAACATTCAAAACTAACAGCTTTCTGATCCTTTCACAGGCTATTGATGCGACTGCCCTACATTGATGATCGTCGGATGGCTCTGTATGGAAAGGTGGCAACTTTTTATAACATTGAAACTTAATTTTTTCCTCTTGAAGCATTCAAAGTTACATCGTCTGTTTGTATTTGCAGGCTTTTGGAGGTTATTTAACTCTAAAAATGTTGGCTGCAACAAGCAACCTCTTCCAGTGTACGGCTGCCGTTGCACCCATAACTGACTTCCGACTTTACAGTAAGTCTAAAAAGTGACATACTATACTAAAGCATGCATAGAGTCAGGGTGTTAGAGGTACAATTTTTTTTCTTTTCCAGGTGCTGCGTTTTCAGAAAGGTATCTTGGTCTTCCAGCAAAAGAGGAGCATGCTTACTCGGTGAGAATTAAAAATGAAATGTGTCATCAATATTTCATTCATTCATCTTCTAAATTGCTTATCCATAATGGGGTCACCAGGGGTGCCAGAGCCTATACCGGCTGATTTCAGGCGCGAGGCAAGATACACTGCGAACAAGTCACCAGTGTATGTGTTGCAGGGCCACACACACAGACAAAACCCACACTCAATCCATCTAAGGGGCATTATTTTTTAGCAGCCAATGAACCTGGCATGCTTGTTTTTTGAGAGTGGGAGGAAACCGAGGTACCTTGAGAAAACCCACGCATGCACTGGAAGAAAATGCAAACTCCACACAGAAAGGCAAGTCATTTAAGCCTCGCCCCGACTCAGGGGATTTGAAATCCTGACCTACTTGCTGTGAGGCCAACATGCTCACCACTGCACCACCATGCAGCACCTAGTTGATATTAATTAGTTCAGTAATTCAGCTCGTTTTAAACATGTTTATTCAGAAATCCATTCAATCCACAGTTTTTAAGTTAAAACTAACATGGCTGGATATTTAAAAGTTCCATGGTTCCCATTTTAAGATTTTTGCAAAAGAACCTGTTTAAAAAACATATGATAAATACAAAAACCAAATTGATATCGCAATAAAAGACAGAATGATGGCAATGAAATATTTTGCCAATATAATTCAATATTGTTAGACCTCTATTTTGGGACCCCAAATACCCCCCCCACCCCGCAAAAAAAAAAAAAAAAATCTGTGGGGTCTTCTCTGTGGGGGTCTGACTGGCGTGGGTGGTGTGGGTAACTCACTTTAGCCAGGTGGTTTCTGTGGGTGCCCATGTATCCCTTGGAGCTGGGTAGCCCCCTGTGGTTTTGGCTGCAGCCATCACGGGCAGGCCGACTTCTGGTGTGGATCGATCCCCAGTTATTACTTCCTCACAGCATCAGGCCAGATGTTATTTTTATTTCAGTTAAAGAGAAAGTAGCTAGCGGTTCAGGTGAAATGAGGTTTGGGAGCAGTGTTTGTGTGTGGGGGGGCTGTGGGAATGTTGATCCATGTGTGCAGTGTTTTGTATGAGTGTGTAATTTTTTGATGTATGCTTGGTTTTGACCTAATGTTTTTTTTAATGATCTGACTTTAATGTTGTTTACGTTTTTATTTGTTCTGTTCAGCACCTTGTGTAACTTTATGTTTGAAAAGTGCTTTATAAATAAAATTTGATTTGAATATTCTTCAGTTAAATAAATGAAGTACTTTTTTTTTTAGACCGCATCTTTGCTGGAAGATGTTAACAAGCTCAAGGAGGAGAACTTTCTTATTCTACATGGAACGGCAGATGGTGATGTTATTTTTGGTTCATACACAATATTAGAGTTGGCTTTTTAATTTGTTCCGTATAATAAATGTTGTTTTATGTGTGTTCATTCAAAGCGAGAGTACATTTCCAGCACAGTGCTGAACTCCTGAGCCGACTAGTGAAAGTGGATGCCAACTACTCTCTGCAGCTTTACCCAGATGAAGGTCACGTTCTTAGAGAACCCCGCAGTATCCAGCACTTCCAGCGGACAGTGGTGAATTACCTCCAAAGCTGCCTGAAGCATAGCACCTTTCTAGATTCTCTAGAGGAAGAAGAGGAAGAAGATGACTGAAGTCACATAACTCACCAGAGGACTGAATGCTATGTTCCACTTTAACTTGGGTCAAGTTACCAGGCACAAAAAAGCAGAGGAGTGGGGACCAAACACATAACTGCACCTCCTGTTACTTCTGGAAAACTTAATGTACTGTACAATGTGTCACGCACAATTATTTCTGCTATTCCTGTCGTATTTTTGAGGCCCGGTATGTTTACAAAAATCACTCGGAATGATGCGGATGACGACACTGATTCTGCCAAAAGTTTACAAAGATTTAAAACATGCATGTCGTAACGGCTGCATGATGTTGATTCTTGCATTTTGTTTGTCTTGCAGGGGGTATATCTTGCTCACAAGGTTTAAAAATGCAAAATGTACAGCCGGGAACACAATTGTAGACTTTAAAAATACTCAATGCTAGAGAGAAAAACATCTGCCTTATATATTTAGCTGTTGCATTTTTGCCTGGAATTTCCATACGAGTTTACACATAAACCAGCTCCAATATGAAATGTGTTCTAATCTTATGAAACCAGATGTTTAGTTCAGCTCTAATGCAGTGAATCTGCTTGATCCACACTGTTCCATCTGAGCTGTTTTAGTATTTTTAATGTGTTCCCGGTGAAGTTTAATAAGCATAAAGATCATTTTAAATGTGCCAAAACCATTTTGTAGACTTTCTTCACATTGTTTTGTTTGCATTATGTGATAAATAATGAGTATGAAAATGAGACAATTTCAAACGGGCTCTGATTCAAAAACATGTAGGTGTCCTTGTGCTGTATTTGGATGTTGCATTTCTGTTTTGATACATCGTGGCATTTTAATCATGAATTGTGTATTGCAGGAATAAATTATTTCTTTGGACAAATGCTTTTTGTATTTTGTTACAGATTACAAAATAACTGCACGACACTGGCAGTCGAATGTTGCATCCTGACAGTTGGATGGTCAGGAAAGAAAAACAATACCACTGACTTTAAAGTGTCCTTTTAGAGTGAATTAGTACATCTGAATAGGCAATTTTGAAGGTTATATATAATAATCCAGACGAAATAAACAAACACAACATGTGTAATGTTGTGTTTGTTTATCTGACCATCACAAACCAATCACACAACATCCAGAGTAGACAACGTGGGTGAAGTGTCTTGCCCATAGAGACAGCAACAATTTAATTCTTATGGCTGCCCCACTGTGGCACCTAGAGTGCCAGAAGTCTCCCATCCAAGTACTGCCCAGGCCCAGCATGCTTAACTTCTGAGGTCTGACGGGATCAGGCATAGACAGGCTGGTAAGGCCAGTTTAGTACAAGTTGAGCCACTTTGAAGCTAACTGTAATTAAAAAAAAACTGTATTCTTTTGTATTTGAACAAAAATAGTTGCACAATTGTTAAGATGAGACAAAACTGAAGATTCAGCTAATGATTTTTAATTCCCTGCTTGGTATGCATTTTACACAACGTTTGTTTCGTTTTATTGTTCTAAGTCATTTTACGATCCAAGCGGATTAACATGAATCATGGATACATCAGACTGTTTCTTTCACTTTGTGTTAACAGTCTGACCTCATAGCATCGCGGTTTCCTCGCTCCTTGTACTTCACGTACTAAATTGATTTTACAAATCTTTCCTTTTTGATCGGAAATGGAGATGATGTTTGAAATGTGTCTGAACAGTTGTGTGTAATTCGGAAAGCGGAGCATTAAAGCAAACATTTCTGACGGCAGCAGGACAACCACTACTTTTTACTTGATAAACTTTGTAAACACTGTCTTTAAATTTTCAATCTGGGGAATCGTAGCCAACACTAAACGTGTGACTGTGGTTGACCTTTTTTTAGCTACAGAACTACAAACACTGCATCATTTCTGTTCACTAATCGGGTGGGACATTTTCCAATCACTGCAATCGTAAGGTAATGCCTACAATCCCTGACCTAGTTGCTGGAGTGAAATTAAATTTTGCCGATGCAAAAGGTGGTTTCAAAATAAGAGTATTTGATTCCAAATACATAGTTTTAGTTCTTTTCCAACTTAATGATCAATTTATTTTCCAATTTACTTTGAAATGAGTGAGTACGTGTGAAAAAGTCAGCAGTCAGTTTTTAAAAAAATAAAACCTAGTCTTTTTTTTTTATATATAAATTCTAGTCTTTATTATTATTATTATTTAAAAGCCTTGTCTTTCCTTTTTTTAAGTCAGTTTTTTTTTTAATTAAAGTTTAGTCTTTTAATTTTTTTTAAATCAAAACTAGTCAAGTCTTTTTTATTTATTATTTTTTATAAAACCTAGTCTTTTTCATATAGTATTATATAAAAAAATTAATCCTAGCATTTTTATTTAATTATTATTAATTTTAAAATAACACCCAGTCTTTTTTTTAATGAAACCTATCCTTTTTCTAAACCTAATCCTGAATAGATTGACACAACTTTGACCAATTAAAACTATTCACGTCATTGCAAAATCCCGCCCAGCGTCCAATCAGGTGTAGCGACAGTTAGAGGCCTGAATCCTGCTTCAACCTTCCTGGAGGGGCACCTTCAACCAGCTCCACGGTGTATGGGCAGCGGCTTCTTTAGCTGTGGAAAAAAAGTAGAAAAAAACCCCACACTTTCAACAAATACAATGTCTTTTCTGTCCGTCAGCAGGCTAGCTCCTAAGCTTCTCAACTCTAAGGTAAGACTTGACACAGCAAACCTTTTTTATTTTCTTCTTTAAAAACCAAACGGTTGAGGTTACCTTTGAAGCTAAAGCAGGCTAGTTAACAAGCTAACTTAGCTATTTAGAAATTACAGGTAAAACACACACATTTTAACGTTTCTGAAGTGTTTTAAACCTAGTAGCACAGATTACAGAATGAATGGGGTGGTTGGTGTTAAATGTAATTTGTTTTTTAAAGTTTTTTGGGGGTTAAAATGTTAGCTTGCTGATTTACTGGCCTGTAAACTCTCAGTCTGAACCTTTTTACTGTAACATAACTCTGAGTAATCTAGTTCTATTAAACATATTTAAAGTCTTTATTATCATAACTGACCTTTTATAAACGATCAAAGTGTCCTCAAACTCATTGGAGTGGTTTGATGGTTTAAAACCCTCCTTGACCTTCAGATTAAGATATTTAATATCTAACATGATGGTTTGTGTGTCTTATCACATTTTATTATTACTATTAGTTTATATAAGGTTGCCATTACTATTCTTTTGTTTTTATGGTTTGTAGAATGATAGAAAAATGATTTTATAATTCTAAATGAAATATCTTAAAATTATGTAATTTAGAAATGTTGAATTTGTGTTTTACTTGTTAAATTTGCCACAAACTATTAAACATAAAGGGTCATTTAGATGTAACTAGAGCTGGGTTAGATTCATATCTGATCATTCACACATGGTCGATTAATATTTCATATCCTAAAACAACTCACTTTTCATTTATGGTCATTTTTAAGGTAATTCAATCCGATACAAAACACATTAGACCTTCAGCGTTTTAGTTGACCTAATATCTATTAACACAATCAAGAGAAGCCAAATGGGATGGTTCGGGCATCTGGTTAGCAGGCCTCCTGAGCGCTTCGCTGATGAGGTATTTGGGGCACATCCCACGGGAGGCGACCCAGAGTCAGACCACAGACCTGCTGGAGAGATTATGTCTCACAGCTGGACAGGGAACACCTCTGGATCCTCCGGAGTGAACTGGAGGATGCAGCCAGGGTGAGAGAAGATTGGGTTTCCCATCTGAGGCTGTTGCCCCCGCAACACGACTCCGGATAAGCGGAAGACGACGAAACAAAAATCTATTTACACAATAACAAAATTAGTGATGGATTTATCTTTTATTTAATCAAGAGGTTTTTTTCGTCATTTAAACTGCTTATCCCTAATGGGGAGACGGGTGTGCCGGAGCCTATTTCAGCTGATTTCAGGCGAGAGACAGGATACACCCCGAACAGGTCACCAGTCATTTTCATGGCCACATACATACAACGATTCGTGGCGCATTTTTGTTGCGGCCAATCAATGTAACATGCATGTTTTTGCAAATATAAACATAAAATGCTGGTCAAATAGAAAATTACATAAAACTTAAAGTGCAGCTCATTAACTGATGTCAGGAAAATGAAAATGTTTAGTATCGCTTCTATTGAGCACATCATTACGACTGCAATCTTTCTTACTCCAGTGACCTACAATCTTTTACAATGTCATCGACTGCTAAAATATTTACAGTGACTTTTCCAGAAATCCACACTTTACGTAATTAGCGGCTTAGACGTTTCCCTCTTCGTTTGACCTTTAAACGAACATCTGACCTGTGACACACTTAACCCGTCCTGTTATCGTGCCTTTTCATGTGAGATTTTAGTAAGCTGTATGAACTGTTACATAAGATTTTATGGCTTTGAAATATGACTGAAGATCACAAGAATGGATCAAATTAAAGATTAGGATTAGAATATGCTTTTTAGCTTCTATTTATCTTGTGTTTGAAAAAGTTTGTTTAAAAAAAATCTAAATAATATATAAAAGTTACAAATAAAAAACTGATTGTACACTTTCAAACTTTAAATTCTGAATATTAACTCTGAGATCAGGGATTCACAAACTTTTTATCCTAAAGTCTAAATGAAAAATAATCATTTTAATTATTGCAACTTATTAGATTATCGCACAATGAACATCACACAGTCCGTCCACGATTTAGCGGGAATTTTCTTATGATTGATGCAGTAAAAAATACCTGATTTTGTGATAAATTTTTCTAAAAGTTACTATTTTTTAAATTTCCTAAACCTTACTTGTTTACAATTAAATCTACTGTTTCTGCCCATTTTAAGTGCACAGTTCAAAGAAGCAACAAATATGTTAAATAGTTTTATTGAAGAAAGTGGATCCCATAAATCCCATAAATCACGTTAACTTGATCCACTTTTAATTTTCTAACCTGTTAAACTCATCTCTGAACATGTGGTTCAGTTGAACATTCCCACAGATTTGTTTTCATTTGGTTCCACGTCCTTCTCTCTTGTTTGAAAACTGGATGTTCTTCTTGGTGGATAACTGCTGACACTACGAGCACCCACAGCTTTAGACATAAAATTAATCACTAAACTTATCTCAGACAGGATTTTAAGACCTAGTTGGTGCGAAAAAATTGCGGTGTTAAGACCAAGTTGCTAATTATTGCGATTTTGTCGAGTTTGGTTGAATTTGCGTCAGTAGTTGCGATCGCAAAATCCTGAAGGGACTGAGTTGTACAAAATCGATTTTGGCTGCGCAAAAGCCTATTTCTCTATCCACCGCTCTTAAAACGTGCGATCATTACCTTTCATTCAGATTCATGCATTGCCGCACTGTTAGTTTACAACAAAAACAGATGCAAATCCACAAATGAGAAGAATTTTATGGTCAATGTTACGTTTCTGTTGACCGATCGGTTTTAGGGAGTCAGGAAATGACTCGCTGTCAAAAAGTATGAACCTGCAAACCCAAGCTTTTACCTATTAAAACAAAAATAACCATTTAAAAAGTCCTTTAAAATGAAAAGTGTGAAGTATGGATGTTGTGGATTATTTTGTGCACCTTTTGCCAAAGAGATGTGCTTTGGTCGAAAAACATAACGGTTAAAAATGTTGATTTAAGTAGATATTTTTGTGCAGTAAAAATATCAAAAGCATTATCTTATCTTCAGGAATGCAACGTAAAATACTACAAAATATCATACACTTGAAATATTTCTTCTTATTGAGTATTCTTGTGGCAAAAAGGGTCACTTTTTAGTTCGATATCGGTGTTGTATCAGAAAAAGACTCATGCCAAAAAAGCTATGAACCAATAAACACACGACATTGTTGAGTAAAATTCTTTTTGTTTTCCAACTTCATTTCATTAAGGATGTGACAGAGCGTGAATTTGAATAACTTGCGCTTATTTTCAACGCTGTGTTTATCAAAATTACACCTTGCGTGCGCCAAAAAGTGACGTGTACACGCTTCTTCATGAGTGCCACACCCACTCTGGGGTATTTTCTGTGTCCGCCTTAATTTACAACAGGGGTGTTCAAATCTGGTCCTCGATAGCCGGTGTCCTGAAGGTATTCTGAACCTTTTCTTTTCTGGAACATTTTGCCGTCCCTGAAAGAGAATTTTGAATTTCTCAGACTGTTGCAGACCAAACCAGAATAATAGCTTATTGTACAACCTGGGTTAAAATGGGTTGGGTTGTTAATAATTAAATAGACTTCCATATTAGAACCATTGAATGTGGTCTGAAAAAAAAACTCTAAAACAAAAAAAAAACTTGTGGTCTCCGTTCGTTTCGGTAAACCTGCTCTAGTTATTTGTGAACCTTTGATTTAAAACTTGAGTTACATTAAGTGACAATTATTAACTACATCAGGACAGTAAGGATAAAAATAGTAACTTTGATCGATTTTCATGTCTAATATTTACTTGCTCTACATCTCAGGCTAAAAATAAAAAGCAAACTTGGACTTGATTAATATATAACTAAAAAATCTCTTTCCATAGATATTCTTACATTTACAATTGTGAATCATTGTCTATATGATCTTCCTAAATAACCAATGATTGCTGGTATTTAAAACTCCTGTTTTTTTCTAATCCACAGAATGCCACTTACTTATTTGTGGCTGCCAGAAATGCCAGCGCCACAACAACAGTAAGTCTTCTTTTTTAAATATTTTTTCCTTTCTCTAGGCACTGTTTTAATTATTTAAAGTATGAAGTTTGAGTGCCCTTAGGCGTGACTCTTTTAGCCACATTCCCAGAACAGGTCGACCTTTGTTCAATGTATGAATCAGTCTTTATTTTCAGAAATGTTTACAAAACTTCTGTTTCAACTGCATTAGAAGAAATGATTTTTAATCTGTTATTTCCAGAATCTGAAGGATGTTTTGGCAGACCTCATCCCAAAAGAACAGACCAGGATCAAGAACTTCAAACAACAGCATGGCAAAACCAACATAGGTCAAATCACTGTCGACATGGTGAGTGAACCGGTCAGATCAGAAACACACACCGCTCAAACGGCCCGCTGGTTCCTTCATTTATTATTTTAGGGAAAAGACCACAGATTATGATAAAGATTCACTCTGATGTGAATCCATTTCGAGCTGCATTGTCATGTATCTCGTGTATCAGTATACTGTCACCTCTCAGAGGTCACTCTACAGTACTGACTGAGTCAGCTAAACCTACCACTGTATACAGTATTACTAAACAGGTGCATCCCATTGCTGACATAAAAATTACTATTCATATGAATTGGAACAGTTTAGATAAGTTCTGAGATCAGACTGATTTATCTGGTGAAAATCAAACTTACATCACATGAAGACACTTTCAAATCTAAATCATGTGCACAAACTCAACTTTTCACAGTAACTTGAACTCATTTTCTGTAGGCAAGCTAATGATAACATCTCATATTAAAAAAAAATCTACTGAAAATAAACACATGTAATATTGAGAGATTTTGTCTTTTCATTTTTAAAAGGTTTTAAATAACTAGACTTTAGCGGGTGAGGCGATAGCTCAGCGGTAGAACATTTGCCCTTGGACCAGAAGTTCGCGGGATCGAATCCCATTGAGCTCCTGTCCTGTGTCCTTGGGGAAGAGGCCTCAGGATGCCCCTCCGCTGTCCCCCAGTACCCTGTTTCTCCCACCATTGGCCCTCCGTGGCAGCCTACTGTGGTGTAATGCAGCACAGAAATGTTCCCATTGAGAGATGAATAAAGTATACATTATTATTATTTATCTGTTGCATTTGTTAATTAAGAGACTTTTCCCCACTGTTGATGTCAGAGAATGTGAAGTTTTTTTTTTCATTAGAGGCCACAATTTTCCTGATGTGAAACACAACCCTAACGTGTAGATTTAAACAATCGATCAGTGAAATGAGAGAAAATGATTATTCACAGGAAAGTGAGTTCTTATTACAGCTGAATAGAAAATTGAATATTTTGATTAAAAAAATGATTTAATTTTTTATACATTCTTGCTTTATTGTAATTGGTTATTTGCGTAAAAGTCCTTTCTAGTCCTCAGTGATTCTTGTGATCATACCCTGTGATGCTACACACACTCATCCATATTGCTAAACACTGGAAATATTAGAAAAAGATTCCATGACTCATAAACAAGTTTGTACAAAGATCAGCAGCTTGAGGCACTCAGAAATATCTGTGCTTACTCAAAACACAACATTTCTAAGATGCGATGTGTGTGTTTCCCTCTCCACAGGTGTATGGAGGTATGAGGGGGATGAAGGGTCTGGTGTATGAAACGTCTGTATTGGATCCTGATGAGGTGAGTATCGTAACTGTTTGCTGCGTTTAACATTATTATTCTATCAATATGAATCATGTTGGTTTAAAAGCAGCTTTAATGATTAAATCTTTTTACCAGATTATTTAAAGTAATAATGTAACCCATCATATCGTTAATAAACTTTAAATCAGGACATATTTTCACTACTAAGTTGTCTAAATTTAACAGTGTTTATTTTGTAAGCTCTTAAACACATAAAAAGATTTTTTTTTTCATTACTCACGAAGATTACATTTTTTTACAGGCATGCATTTTTTGCCTTTTTTACTCTAAACGGGCGAGCAAACTTTCAAAATTATAGGAAACCGGAAGTGAGCAATAGGAAGTCTTGATTAATCTCGTTATCTAACGTTAGTTGCCATGGACGCTTTCGGCCGTTTTGACCGGCAACTTGTGTGGCCGCATTTGGCTGCTACATCCTATTAAGGGTTAAATCTGTATTGGCATCGGTCTAATAAAACCATAGTCAGCTGGGCTTTCAAACCAGCTGACCAACAACCAAAAACACCTGAAAATATTCCCTCATTGTTTTGGACTAACAGGGCATCCGCTTCAGGGGCTACAGCATTCCAGAGTGTCAGAAACTGCTCCCCAAAGCTGCCGGAGGAGAGGAGCCGTTGCCGGAAGGTCTTTTTTGGTTGCTGGTCACAGGGCAGGTGCCCACTGAGGAGCAGGTCAGTGAGAAAATCTACACATTTGATGAAATAGCTTTTTTTTGCATGCTTTAAAACGGGGCGGGGGACATTATTTTTCAACATCAAATATAATGTTTGAAAAGTGATGGGTATCAGATGATTTTGGCTGCAGAAATATGATGGCAACAGCAAAATATAGTCTGCATCTTTTTTAGAGAAATGAAGGCTGCACGATATTGATGTTCTTCATCACCATATCAATTCAAATTTTTATTTGTGTAGGGTTTTTTGCTTGAAATGCTGGTCCTTATTGGATCGTTTTAGCATTTTTAAATGTTGTTTTAGGGTGTTTTTGCTGCCCTCTTTTGGAAGTAAATGATATAGAACCACTGATCATTCTAATAAATAACAGTTTTCAATTTTTTTTGTAAGGTTATTTATCTAATAATATGTAAAAAAAATGGAGGAAATCAAGAATAACATTTTCTATTTGTGTATTAATATTGGTACAAATGAACATTGCACATAAATCAACATGTTTATAAATTTATAAATGGAATATTTTAAAGCAAACTTTTTTGTGAACATATTAAGTCTGAATGAATGATGAAGAAAACAGCAAAGAAAATGTTAAATATTTAACAAATACATTCATACAAACCAAAAAAATCAAGTCTTATTAACGATAGCTAATTGGCTGAACAAGCACCTCACTGTCTTCATGCAGACTGTGGGGTGAGGAGCATGTTCTTCCAGTTAAACCTGTCTGATGACTGGTCAAACTGGGTTACTAGACACTGTAAAGTTTTTTTTTTTTTTATCTACCACAAGAGCGACATAAAGATAACCTGACCGATATCTTACATTTTACATGATTCATAACGTCTCAGTGAAAGAATTACTTTCACTTCTTTTAACCTTTGCTTCTTAGTTTTGCAAGCTTCAAGGAATTGGACTAAAGTTTAGGTCCATTTTTTTTTCCCTTCGATGTGCTTTGCTTTGTCTATGCTTATTAGTCCAGCAAAAAAAACTATTTAATTTTCAAATCAACATACTTTGTATTTATAAAACTAATTATTACATTTGAATTGTCTCAACAAGTAACTGAAGAAAAAACTTTTTTACTAAACATAACTTATCAATGTCAAATCAATAATGCAATATGGAAACCTGCGAGTTACAATTTTCCTTGAATTTTTTTCTTTCCCAATGTATAGACTCGTCTCCATCTGGGATTAAAAATATCAAACAGAAAAATCCCATTCTGTCAGACTCTCAACATTCCTGGAGTTAAACACATTATCCTGATTACGTAAAAAAGAAATTCCCCTTAAAAAATGTGACGAAGCATGTTGTTGTTTTCCCTGCAGGTCAGCTGGCTGTCCAAAGAGTGGGCGAAGAGAGCGGCCCTGCCTTCTCACGTAGTCACCATGCTGGATAATTTCCCCACAAACCTGCACCCCATGTCTCAGTTCAGTGCTGCGATCACAGCGCTGAACAGCGAGAGTAGCTTTGCACGAGCCTACTCTGAGGGAGTGCACAAGTCCAAGTATTGGGAGGTAGGACAATATCCAGATATCTGAAATGTAGTAATGATCGTAATAGAATAAAGTTCTATGTTTAGCCAGCTGTAGATTTTTGTGCAATGTTTTTGGGCTAACTTTTTCCATTTTTTTTAGTTTGTCTACGAAGACTCCATGGACTTGATTGCAAAGCTTCCGTGCATCGCCGCTAAAATCTACCGTAACCTTTACCGTGAAGGCAGCAGCATTGGAGCCATCGACTCCAACTTGGACTGGTCCCACAACTTCACCAACATGCTAGGCTACACCGACGCCCAGTTCACTGAGCTAATGAGACTCTACCTCACCATCCACAGGTAAAACTACCACCTACATCTGAGGTAGGGTGTCGAGCATAAGGAACAGGAGCCTAAATCAAACTATTAGATTATCCGTAGCAGCCTCCAGGAAGATTTGGATAAAAGTTAAACTGTAGGATTTGATGTTAAAAAGGAATAATTCAACACAAACAATAAGCTTCTACCTCCCTTTATTATAAACTGGATTCAACTGTAAGGGTTAAACTTTCCGTTCCGTCATCTTCCGCTTGTTCCGGGGTCGGGTCGCGGGGGCAACAGCCTCAAACGGGCAGCACAGGCCTCTCTCACCCCGGCCGCATCCTCTAGCTCACCTGGAAGGATCCCAAGTCGTTCCCCGGCCAGCTGTGAGACATAGTCTCTCCAGCGGGTCCGGGGTCTGCCCCTTGGTCTCCTCCCGGTGGGACGTGCCCGAAACACCTCGCCTGCGAGGCGTTCGGGGGGCATCCTGACCAGATGCCCGAACCACCCCATCTGGCTCCTCTCAACCTGGAGGAGGAGCGGGTCGACACCGAGCTCCTCCCGGATGGCAGAGCTCCTCACCCGATCTCTGAGTGAGAGCCCAGCCACTCTGCGGAGGAAGCTCATTTCGGCCGCTTGTACCCGCGATCTCATTCTTTTGGTCAACACCCACAGCTGGTGACCGTAGGTGAGGGTTGGAACGTAGATCGACTTGTAAATCGAGAGCTTTGCTTTTCGGCTCAGCTCTCTCTTTACCACGACGGTCGATGCAGCGTCCTAGTTATTGCTGACGCTGCACCGATCCGCCTGTCGATCTCCCGCTCCATCCTTCCTCCACTCGTGAACAAGACCCCGAGATACTTAAACTCCTCCACTTGGGGCAGGACCCTGTCCCTGACCCGCAAGGGGCATTCCACCCTTTTCCGAGCGAGGACCATGGTCTCGGATTTGGAGGCGCTAATTCCCATCTTAAAAGTTAAACTTTTAAGACTAAAATAATAAGCACCGGTTATTTTATAAAACACGGTTTAGGTTACGTTAAATCCCCCCACGGCTGCTAAATGAACTAGGATTTAAACGTTGCATGAATTAGACTTTCTAAACACACGTTTTAGTTTAGTAGATGAGTTTCCACAAAAACAAATTATCTCCAAGTGCAAGCAGGAGATGAGCGTACTCTTAATTTTTCTGCAGGACAAATAAACCAATTTTAGACCAATATTCTTAGTTTTTATTAAAAGGCCTCGAGTAAAACAAATGAATTTTGCAATAAATTAAAACAATTCTTTAAAGTATTGCTGAACAAATGCAAACAAATATCTTTGGCAAACTTATTTTTCTTTCACCAAGACGTCTGATTTTTAATATTTTTTAAATTATTCTTTCAGTGATCATGAAGGAGGAAACGTTAGTGCCCATACTAGCCACTTGGTAGGCAGCGCTCTGTCTGACCCCTACCTCTCCTTCAGCGCTGCTATGAACGGCTTGGCTGGTCCTCTGCACGGCCTGGCCAATCAGGTTTGTACACATCAGATCAGTTTTACTGAACTTCTCACAAACAAAGTTTCAGATTCTTATAACGATTGTGTGAAGTGTTGGACAGATGAACACACAGTAACACCTCCATGTATATTTATCTGAGGTTTTAAACATTCTGAAATGGATATCAATGCTAAAAGATTCAAATCTGATTCAGAGCAGTAATAAACTTGTATTAAATTATTATAAGCTTATGATATTAACATTGCTTCTCTCAGATATGCAGTTCATCCACTAAACCTATGGAAAGTTTGATCCAATTCTTCTTAATTATTATTCTATATGTGTTAACAAAAAATTTTATGTTGTGAGATTTTAATGATACATGATTACTTTCATACAACTTGGCTCGTTGGCCAATACTAACCACTTTACGCAATCAAAGTAAATTAAGTTTTAAGGATAATTAACCAACAGTTGAGACTAATAGTACTTCTGGTAAAAATGACCATAAACATCATGAGCTGAGAAGCTGAAAAGTTTTTAATGACAAATTAGCAAACCTAGTTTATTGTGGTCTTATCATTTACGACATAATTTTAACAACAGTTTGGTTTTTAATCCACATTGAAGCCTTTTTGTTGCAGCATCAACTCTTCAGAAAGAATAAGAGATTTGTGGCCGAGTTAGATCATGTATTAAACTTTACAGTAGCACTAAATAAACCGAGCAGGGACTGGAACTCTGAGAAAGAGAATAAAACCAGCTTTGTGTAACTAAAGTTGTGTGATGTTTTATTTAATGTGAGACACATGATCCTGAAGCCCAGTTACACACTGTCCAGGTCACTTCAGGAATAAAAAAAACAGTCCCATCCAAATAAAAATCCCATTTAAACTGTCTGGAATCTGTTGTTGGAGTGTAATTGTGTGTTTTATAGTTTTATTAAAGTGTAAAACTTTATGTTCCAGGAAGTGCTGGTGTGGCTGACCGCCCTGCAGAAGGAACTGGGAGGAGAAGTGTCCGATGAAAAGATGAGGGATTATATCTGGAACACGCTCAAGTCTGGAAGGGTAAAGATGCAACAAAGTCAGAGTAATCTAGTTTAAAGTTTGAATTTTAGTCCTGAAGGAAGGTCACGCTTTTATCCACACTGCAGCATGAAAAGGAACACATTTCTTCACCTGTTCCTTTTTAATCTTCATAGTCAACCAATGACCTTTTTTTAACTGATCAAAGTGGATATAAAACACGTCGTTGTTCTCATCTAACTATCACTAGTGTTTGTTTAAACCAGAAGTACCCGCCCTAAAAAAAAAATTTCTGCATCCAGGTGGTCCCGGGCTACGGCCACGCTGTCCTGAGGAAGACCGACCCCCGTTACACCTGCCAGCGCGAGTTTGCCCTGAAACACCTCCCCAACGACCCCATGTTTAAAATGGTCGCCCAGCTTTACAAGATCGTACCCAACGTTCTCCTGGAACAGGGAAAAGCAAAGAACCCATGGCCCAACGTGGACGCTCACAGCGGTGTTCTTCTGCAGGTACGGCACACGGTCATATTGCATGTAAAGAATTCTTTTTTTCTTTGCATCTCATGCACTTAAAAAAAACAAAATTTTGGTTTTGAATTGTCCTCTACACAATGCGACAAATCAAAAATCTCATGGTTCAGATCATTCTGCAAATCAGTCACAAATTGGATCAATTTTCAAACCAGGAAAAGAACAAACAAACAAAAAAATAAGTGACATAACTTGGCGTTTGATCAACAGGAAGGTTTAGCATGCATCATTGACTGTAGCCCATCGCTGTCACACAGGAGGTGGGGGCAGAAATACATACATAAAAAATTTTTTAAACCCTTTGGTGACTAATACATGACCTTCATGTACTTATTAGAATGTATAAAGTTCTAAAAAATTAGATGTTGTTAGTCAGAAATGTATCAGTGTCTAACCCTGTCTTTTTCTGTGTGTGTAGTACTACGGTATGACGGAGATGAACTACTACACGGTGCTTTTCGGCGTGTCTCGTGCACTCGGCGTCCTGGCCCAGCTGGTGTGGAGCAGAGCTCTGGGTTTCCCGCTGGAGCGACCCAAGTCCATGAGCACAGATGGACTGATGACGCTGGTCGGAGCCAAATCCGGCTGAGGCTGAGTTTGGTATTCAGGGGGAGAGAAAGTGGTAAAAAAAAATGGAAAGGCAGACATCAGTTTGACCCTCTGTCGTTTCCAACCCCAGGGATTTAAACAGGATTCAAAGAGACAGTAAGCTTTTAATCTTATTTCTCTTAAGAAGGGCCATTTAAATGATCATACCACTGAAGTTTTCCTATCATGTCGGCTTATTTGGGACAAAAACAAACAAAAAAAAAACTATCTGCCCCTCACAGCATCTCCTTAGTCTGATTCAAAGTGAATTATGGGAGTGAACTACACTTCCTCTGCTGTTTTCAGCAAATAGAATGATTTATTTTTGTTAGATTAACTTTATTTCACCTCTATGCAAATCTGATCATCTCATCCAATCAGGTTGTGCATTTCACCCCATGATGAAGCACTCCAAATGTGATTTAAATCCATTTAAAAAAAGGCCCTAAAAAATTTCCCCAAAGTCAGAAGTTAAAAGATAAAAAGATACTGCCCCTTTAAATCTATCATTTCCCCCCTTTTTCTCCAACTTGTTTCTTTTTAACAAAGCCCCGTTTTTACCTCTATGATCAAAATAACTCGCGTCTCTAGGTTATTTTCCTTTTTTTTAACGAGTCTCTGCTCAGACGGGATTAGTCAGGATTAATTTACAGTAGCAAAAGGTGTTGTAATTGGCAGCCTGTAGCGAATTCTTAACGGCAAGCTTGGATTAGTGTGGAGGGATTTAAACATGATCTGTTCTAAAAATGACTGGTTTATCTTAGTTAATTGTGAATCTTCTAAATGGTCTTTTTTTTTTTTTTTTTCTTTGTTGAATATGTAAAAAAAAAAAAACCAAACAAAAAACAGCGCGTTCATTTTGTGGATTATTTATATGTGTACATAGGTATATATATGTATAGCTTGAATGTAAGAGCTCCACGTGAGCACCACAGTTCACCAACCCCAAGTCTCTAACCAACGCTCACGAGTCACCGACTAAATCTGACGACGAACAAACTAAAAGAAGGAAAGAAAATCAAACAGCAGCTAACTTGTACATACAGCGTCTCATTAGCCGGTGCTGTTTTCAAGCTTGCTTTTAAAGTTCTTAGGTTTGTCAAACACTCCATGTTTGTGTAGTTTAACACACACCCAGCCCCCCCTTCCTCTTCAATCTGTCCGCTTCGTTTAGACCCTAGTTTTACATTCTTTATTTGTTTTACTGTTTTCTTCCAAACGGCAGATGGGTTATTTTGATCGTAGAGGAGCAGAAAGCTTGTACATAAACGGGGAAAATTAATTCCAGAAGGATTTTGGTGGAGAAATACTTGGGAGAGGGCTGGAGTGGTCAAAGGGCAAGAGATGCACTTCGTGGAAAAAAAAACCTAATAACAAAAAAAGTAAATAAAGGTTTTTATTAACACCTGTTTGGTCTTTTTTTCTTGTCTTTTTTGGAATATAAGATGAGACTGTTCCCTACACACCTAGACCTTCACTAGTGCTCCATCTGCATCAATCGGCTAATTGGTAACTATTTTAAGATTTCGTTCAGTCGTCTTCTGCTCATCCGGGGCCGGGTTATGGTGGCAACAGCCTCAGACGGGAAGCTGAGGCTTCTCTCACCCCAGCTGCATCCTCCAGCTCACTCGGAAGGATCCCGAGTCATTCCCCAGCCAGTTGTGAGACATAGTCTCTCCAGCGGGTCCGGGGTTTGCCTCTTGGTCTCCTCCCAGTAGGACAGACTATTTTACCACATCAATTAATGACGAGAAAAAAATAGCATGAACATCGCAGATGTGAAAACCACAACAAACATCTCACATGTAAAACCATTCATAAAGACCTCGTATGCTTTAATAAAATAACTTGGATCATTTGTAGATAAAAAACATCTTTCTTTGTACTCACCAATCTAAAAGTCTGGCCTCACCTGGCTTTTTTTATTTTTTGGACAGATTTTCTTTGTAAAAAAAAATGTCAAATCTTAAAAATGAATAAGATAAATTAGCAACAAAATCTTTTTGTTCTAATTCAATTGTTTGTTGAGAAAAATTAGACAAGTTTTTTATTAACTATCAAGAGATATTCTGAGGCCCCTTTGATTTTGTGATAATTTGTTGTTTTTTTTTTAAAAAAAAGTGGCTTTAAAATTACAGGAGAACGGTTTGGATACTTTGCCGTTGGTTCAGTGGTTGGATGTCTGTCCTTGGAAGCTGGTTCGATTCCCTCTGGGTCGATGCCTACGCGTCCATGGAGAAGACACCTAACCCTCAGTTTCTTCCACCATTGGTGCTGTCATGGCAGCAGTGCGATGCAGCAAAAGTAATTTAATCATTGAGGGATAAATATAGTAGGTTCAGAAAAAAAAAACAGGTGACATAAGAACATAAGTCCATCTCTAGGAGCGACCAGGATGGGCAGGATCAGAGGAACAGCACATGTTAGAGGTTTTGGAGATAAAGTCAGAGAGACCAGACTGAGATGGTTTGGACATGTGCAGAGGAGAGAGAGAGAGTACATCGGCAGAAGGATGCTGGGTTTGGAACCACCAGGAAAGAGGCTTAGAGGAAGACCAAAGAGGAGATTCATGGATACAGTGAAGGAAGACATGAAGATAGTTGGCGTGACCGAAGAAGATGCAGCAGATAGGGTTAGATGGAAGAAACTGACCTGCTGTGGCGACCCCTGAAGGGAAATAACAGAAGAAGAACATAAGATGAAGTCAGACTTGAACAACACTGTAAATAAGAGGAAAGAGTTCTGGGTGTGAGGTGGGAGAGAATTTCTGATATTTTAGTCTACTTGGCAACAAATGCTGGCTGAAATGTGATTGGGGCAAAAACACACTTTGATGCTGTTCTGTTATTGGAAATGCTGTGCCTTTAGAAATATTTTATAAATATTTATGACCAAAATATGATCAGATTATTTAAGCTAGCCGTTAGAATTATGCAGGTGTTCAGTATCTCTCTGTCAAATGAACATATTTAAATAAATAATGAAGAAAAAACAAGTTAAAACTGAGTAAATAGGAAAATGTTTGTGTTATAGTTAGTTTTCATTTCAATTTCTGTTTTGTTTTTCTAGTATTTAATTACATGTCTTTATGAAGATGGTAGAAATGTCCAGCTCTCACATGCAGAGTTATTAATAACTGTCCCACATACCAGAACCCCACTCTGGTTTCTACTCTTCAGCTGGGGGTCTTTTTCCACTGTGTCTTTGGAACAAAGGTAAACATCACATAAAGGTCCCTTCAGAGATCTTTATTTTAAAAATCTGTCCATTTTAATTCCATTATTTTGGATTCATGTAAAGATGTGATGAAAAAAAATCTGATATTAAAATGTGGGACTAAAAACTTAAACCAGGTTTGTATCGTGAACAAAAATCATTCTTGCATAAATTAATAGTTTCAATTTTCTCCATGTTGGAACTCTTGGGCTGAAGCAGAAATGGTAACAATTTGTAAAAAAAAAAGAAATACAAGCGGCTGAAATGAGCTTCCTCCGCAGGGTGGCTGGGCTCTCACTCAGCGATCAAATGAGGAATTCTGCCATCAGGGAGGAGCTCGGTGTTGAGCCGCTCTTCCTCCAGGCCGAGAGAAGCCAGATGGGATGGTTCGGGCATTTGGTCAGGATGCTCGCCAAAGTGCCTCACTGGTGAGGCGTTTCAGGCACATCCCACCGGGAGGAGACCAAGAGGCAGACCCCGGATGACCGCCGGGGAACGACTCAGGATCCTCCTGGGTGAGCTGGAGGATGCAGCTGGGGTGAGATGGCTTCCCATCTGAGGCTGTTGCCCCCGTGACCCAGCCCTGGATGAGCGGAAGACAACAGAACGGAATGACACAACTAGAAAAAACATGTTTGTTTTGGAGGGTTTAAAGTGAAAAAGCAAATTAACAGAAAAGCTTTTTCTTTTTTTGTACCTAGTTAGATTTGTTGGGGTGAGTTTGTTTCCATGAGAACACACACCCTCCCAGCTTTCAGTCATCAAGTCAACCATTAACTCTTTGTGTACCTGACTTTTCTACAGTCAAATATTCCACCATCTGTTCAAGCAGTGACTCAAATTAGACCAAAGAGCAGGAGGAAATCTGCGAGAAAATGTCTGGAAACATTTCGGGGCGAGGTATACGGTGGCCTCACAGTAAGAAGGTTAGGGGTTTGAGTCTAGGGTTTCTGTGTGGAGTTTGTACGTTCGTCTGTGTATGCATTGGTTCGTCCTGCCCTCCAAAAACATACATGTTACCTTGATTGGCCGCAATGAAATTACCCCTAGGAGTGAGTGTGTGGTTGTCTTCGTGTGGCCCACAACAGATTGGCAACCTGTTAAGGGTGTATCCTGCCTCCTCCCTGAAAGCAGCTGGGATAGGCTGTGGTCGCACCGTAACCCCTTTAGGGATGCGGTTCAGAAGATGAAACAAAAACATTTCGGGATAGAGATCATTCATTAATGATCAATTAAAACTAGTAGAATTTTTTGAGAACTGGACTAAATTTAAAATACAAAAAATCTTAGATTTAACTAAATTAATAAAAAGCATCAACATGAAATTTATGACTCATATTTTATTCCCTGCAGCATAAAAACATGACGTGTCCATTTATTTTTAGTCACATTCATGCATAGTTTTGAACTAAAAACCTCACAATTGTGATAAAATCATGAAACTCAGGCGATCAATTATAATGATTTATTCTACAGCCCGAAAAAATAAAAACAGACCTCATGATTCACCCCTATATTTCCCTCAGAAAGCAGCATTATGGGATGGAAACTATAACTATTAATTCTAACTGTACAAATCTAAAAAAATAAAACACATCCAGAATCAAATTGAAGGATTGTTTTTCTTTCTTGAACCCATTTTTTTCACTTTCATTCACAGCATTTCCACGGTTTACACTTCGACATCATCAGGATTTCATTCAGATATGTGCAAATTCCTTTCTGGGCTGTAAAATAAGGCATTACTAACAAAAAAAAAAGGGGGAGATGCTAAAAAAATACAATCCTCACAGCACAACAGCCAGCTTAAAGCTACGTTTAGAGACCCCCTCCTCATCTTAATACTGTCATAGTGACAACACGCTTTCTCCTGAAACACATGGCACCTTTAATAATCTCCAAACAAAAACAAAACTTCCATACATCTAATGCTGAATAAATTAAAAAGCACTACTTTGTCAAATAATATATTAAAACTTGGTTTTGAAGTAAGAGCAAATGGTAAAAGGCAAAGCATGTGCTTCCGTACAGTATGATCAGCTGATCGGTCAGGTTAGTCTTATCTGTAGATCGAGCACCGAGAGCCTCTTGATTCTTTAAAACCAAAACAAAACAATTGGTGTGTTTTCTTTTTAAAAATAAAATCCGACTAACACTGGTTACATGATATAAGGATTTACTGTTAGTGTACATAAATACAGTGGGTGGAGCCAAAGCAGTGGTCAACAGATTGATCACGAGAGACTGAGAGAACTCTGGTGGGGTTTTCAACATGACGGATGCTTAGCTGCTATGTCTGTACAGCAGAGGACCGACTGGGGCTTCACGACATGCAGGTGTTGAACGAGACAGTCAGGATGCGTTAAGGCCAGATGAGAGATGTGCTGGTGCAAATAGGAGGGGCTCCGATCACGTCTGATGCACCTCGTGAAACATCAGCTCTCGCGGGATACGAGTCTCTGGGCCGTAAAGTTTGCCGGCTCGCCGCTCGAAGGCAGCGACATTCTGCTTTACGACTTCGTCGAAGAACATGGTGGCTAGCTGGGAGTGCAGGAGCGAGCGGAACTCAAAGGAAATCTGGAGAAAATAAAAAAACAACAACTTTGTAACACTTTTTTTTTTAAATCGAAAACATTGAAAAGGAGAAGTTTCTGCCAAGTTTAAACATTATTTCTACAGAAAAAACTTTCCAGAGCTGGGTGGATTTTCCATGTTTGAGTAACAACCCGACCGATCGATGTCTCACCTGACATAATCTGCAAAAACGTTACTGATTGGTGGAGACACATTTCTGTCTGACGAGCATTCAGATTTACAAAGTTCCCTTAAAAACATTAATTGTTAAACTAACTCCTCTGACATGGAGGAAGAAAGCAGAAACAGACCTTTCTCCCTCTGGTTCATTGTCTATTCTAAGGTTTTATCTACAACCGGATTCCAAAAAAGTTGGGACACTTTAGAAATTGTGAATAAAAACTGAATGCAATGATGTGGAGGTGCCAACTTCTAATATTTTATTCAGAATACAACATAAATCACAGGTCAATAGTTTAAACTGAGAAATTGTATGATATTAAGGAAAAATATGCTCATTCAAAATTTCATGGTGTCAACAAATCCCAAAAAAGTTGGGACAAGAACCTATTAGAGGCTGGAAAAAGTCATTTGAGCATACAACAAACACCTGGAAGACCAATCAGCACTAATCAGGTCAATTGGCAATATGATGGGTATAAAAAGTGCTTCTCAGATTGGCAGTGTCTCTCAGAAGCCAAGATGGGTAGAGGATCACCAACTCCCACAATGTTGCGTAAAAAGATAGTGGAACAGTATCAGAGAGGTGTTACCCAGCGAAAAATTGCAAAGAGTTTGCAGTTGTCATCATCAACTGTGAATAATATCATCAGAAGATTCAGAGAATCTGGAAAAATCTCTGTGCGTAAAGGTCAAGGCCGGAGAACCATACTGAATGCCCGTGATCTCCGGGCCCTTAAACGACACTGCATCAAAAACAGGAGTGCTACTGTGAAGGAAATCACAGCATGGGCTCAGGAGTACTTCCAGAAACCATTGTCAGTGAACACAATCCACCGTGCCATCCGCCGTTGCCAGCTGAAACTCTATTCTGCAAAGAAGAAGCCATTTCTAACAAAGATCCACAAGCGAAGACGTTTTCACTGGGCCAGGAGTCATTTAAAATGGAGTGTGGCAAAATGGAAGACTGTTCTGTGGTCAGACGAATCACGTTTTGAGGTTCTTTTTGGAAATCTGGGGCGCCATGTCATCAGGACCAAAGAGGACAGTGACAACCCAAGTTGCTATCAACGCTCTGTTCAGAAGCCTGCATCTCTGATGGTATGGGGTTGCATGAATGCGTGTGGCATGGGCAGCTTGCACATCTGGAAAGGCACCATCAATGCAGAAAAATATATTCAGGTTCTAGAGCAACATATGCTCCCATCCAAACGTCGTCTCTTTCATGGAAGACCCTGCATTTTTCAACAAGATAATGCCAGACCACATTCTGCATCAATCACAACATCATGGCTGCGTGGGAGAAGGATTCGGGTACTGACCTGGCCAGCCAACAGTCCAGATCTTTCACCTATAGAAAACATTTGGCGCATCATTAAGAGGAAGGTCAGACAAAGAAGACCCAAGACGATTGAACACTTAGAGGCCTGTATTAGACAAGAATGGGAGAACATTCCTATGTCTACACTTGAGAAGCTGGTCTCCTCAATGCCCAGACGTCTGTTGAGTGTTCTAAGAAGAAGGGGGGGGGTGTCACACAGTGGTGAAAATGGCCTTGTCCCAACTTTTTTGGGATTTGTTGACACCATGAAATTTTGAATGAGCATATTTTTCCTTAATATCATACAATTTCTCAGTTTAAACTATTGACCTGTGATTTATGTTGTATTCTGAATAAAATATTAGAAGTTGGCACCTCCACATCATTGCATTCAGTTTTTATTCACAATTTCTAAAGTGTCCCAACTTTTTCGGAATCCGGTTTGTATAATTAATTATAAGGTTTCAAATAATGTTTTAAATTATGTCGCATGATTAGAACGTTAAGATTAATTCACTCAGCATCTTAAAAACAGTGACCTTTTTTTTTTTTAGAGAACGTCACAACGTCACATTTGTGATTCGTTGTCGCCTCAATTATGAGTGTAAAACGTTCAATTTTTTAAACTCTTCAAGTTAATGAAAAAATGATTAATTAAAGTGAAATCTGCCGGTCTTGAACCCTTTAAATCTGTGCTTGTGTCAAATCTGAACCACTCATAATTTGATTAAACCTAAAACAATTCAATTTAAAAAAAAAAAAAAAAATCCTTAATTATTTTACTTGTTTTGTGTCTCGAAGCTTTGTTTTACTTTTATTCCAGATTCTCTTTGTGATGCCAAAGTGGAACTTTTGGCACTGAAATTATGACATAATGATGAAGTTGCAAAAAGTTCAAACAAAAATGTCTGAAAGCAGTGAAAAAAAAACCCAAAAGAAAAATAAATCTTAAGAAACAAGTAGATGTCAGAATCGGTCTAAAAAAACAGAGGAATATTTTTAAATGAAAAAGGCAAACAACACGTTGCAAAACGAAACTCTCACATTTAGCAAAGCATGTTAAAATATTTGAAAAGAAACTTTCCAAACAATCCACAAGTTTTGGACAGTGTATTTGATAATTGAGACGTTTCAACTTCCGTTGACTGAAAATAAATTCCGGATG
This sequence comes from Neostethus bicornis, assembly GCA_902685375.1. Lineage (NCBI taxonomy): Eukaryota > Metazoa > Chordata > Actinopteri > Atheriniformes > Phallostethidae > Neostethus > Neostethus bicornis. The sequence continues at coordinate 4,516,596 of LR738550.1, forward strand.
GAAGTCGAAATGTCTCGATCGGACCAATTACACTTTAAACGTGCCTTGAACATGTTTTTTTATGCAGTTTTCAATAAATGTGATTCAATTTTTTTAATCTGCAAATAAAATCTCTAATTATTAAATGATGATTTTTTTTAAAAAAAGCATAGAAAGTATATTTTATCTGATGAACTGAACAAAAGAATTGATCTGATTTTTATTCATCGATAGCTGCAGCCTTCATTTGCATCAATATTTTAAACCAACATCATTTGATTGTGAAATTCTCCTCATGTTAGAGACACATGGTCTAACTTAAAGCTGGTGAGGAAGACTAGCTTTTTTATCTTTTTAGGAAGGTAATGAGCTTCCTAAATTATAAAAACATTGCAAAATGAATTCATCAAGATCTTCCTCCGCAGGGTGGCTGGGCTCTCACTCAGAAATCGGGTGAGGAACTCTGCCATCTGGGAGGAGCTCAGAGTAGAGCGGCTCCTCTTCCAGTTCGAGAGAAGCCAGATGGGGTGATTCAGGCATCTGGTCAGGATTTCTCCCTTGCTGGTGAGGTGTTTCGGGCACGTCCCACCAGGAGGAGACCAAGAGGCAGACCCCGGACCGACTGGAGAGACTATGTGTCACAGCTGATGGGGAAAGACTCGAGATCCTCCCGGGTGAGCTGGAGGGTGCAGCTGAGGTAAGAGAAGGCGGGGCTTCCCATATGAGGCTGCCCCCGCGACCGAGGATAAGCGGAAGATGATGGAACGAAATTCACATTTAGACAATAATAAATCTTCTATACACCTTTTTTAACCACAAACTTTCTATTTTTAGTTCCAAAAGCCCAAATAATCTGTATCAATATAATCTTCTAACATCATAACAATGAGACGGTTTAAATCAACAATCTGTCGACTTACAGAAAAATCTACGGTGCAGGTCCGAGGGTAACCGGGAATGCCAGGACTAAAACGCCATATTGTTTCCAGATGATTGAACAACTTTCCATCTGTGCAAACTGCCTGAAAAAAAAAAACACAAACAGAAAAATTAGCTGTTAGTTTATGTTTAAAGAAATAAATTCCTTTCTATTTGTTGTGTCCACAGTATTAAACTTCAAATTCAGTTCATAAAAACATACTTACTTTGACGAGATGAGGCCGAACACTAGTGATCATCGACGTGTATCTTTCCACAACTGGAGGGAATCCCACTTCCAGCTGCGCTTTGGAGTGACCTGCTCTTTTCATGATGGTCTGAGACTTTTTACACCAAGGAACAAAGTGCTTGTAATCATCCACATTGTTCACCACGTCGTACATCTCCAGCATGGAATAACTGAAATCAAACATTGGAAGTTAATGGAAGAAAGATTTTGAACAGTCTAAAGAAAAAAAAAAGTTTTACCCGAGTATTCTGCGCTCTGAGTACTCCTTCCTCTTGTTGGTGAGGCTGATAAAGTTTCTGCTCGGGGGAACGGTCGTCATTGTGTCCCACTCTTGGAGGCAAAGCACCTTGGGACTTCTGGTCATCAAAATGCCGCACGATGACAGGTGTCTGCAAGGGTAAAAGCACGTGTTCAGCCAGCCGTGCGACAGTCACACTTAATAAAGGCCACAGTGTACATTTACAACACAGAACAACAAAGAAAAGCTCCACTATGTTCTAGTTTAAAACTCTCTGATCAGGACCGGAACGTTAGAGAAAGTCTGTGTAGAAAAAAAAAAACAGGGATTTACTGAAAAAAAGAGGAGTTTCTACTAATTTTGGAAAGTTTTCTTTGTGGATTTGAAGGGAAAAGTCAACTCAGTACCAAGAAAAACTTTTAAAAACTCATTTTTAATGCTGATTTTTCAGCATTAAAAACAAAACTATAATCAATATATATTATTTTTTATTAAAACCAACTTCATTAAACTGAGTTTAAAACATAAATTTCTCTGCTGAAGAAAAATCTGGAGTAATTTCAGACAAGAATAGACTGAACCGGACTGTGATTTTGTTACCATCTGACCTTCTCTCCAGAGTCTGATCCTAAAAGTGGCCGGAACGCAGTGTTCAATCATGTTCCATCACACGCACGTGAGATGGAACATGTGGAACATCACATGTCAGACCATGTTCCATAATGTTCCACCACATGTTGATCATGTTCTATTACATACTCCATCATGTTCTACCAGGCGTTCGATCATGTTCTACCACATGTTCCACCAAACATGTGGTGGTTATGATTTACCACACATTCGATCATGTTCCACCAGATATTCCATCAAGTTCTACCACGTGTTCCACCATGTTCTACCTCATATACCACCATGTCTCCCCACCGGGGAGATGGTGGCTCAGTGGGTAGAGCGTTCGCCCGCAAACCAGAAGTTCGCAGGTTCGCATCCCACTGAGTGCACATCTAGGGTCCTTCGAGAAGACCCTAACCCCTCGTTTCTCCCACCATTGGCGCCGTCATAGGTGGCAGCCTGCTGCGGTGAAATGCAGCACAATAATTTCCCGTGAGGGATTAATAAAGTATTTAAAAAAAAAAAATGTTCTACCTCATATACCACCATGTTCTACCTCATATACCACCATGTTCTACCTCATATATCACCATGTTCTACCTCATATATCACCATGTTCTACCTCATATATCACCATGTTCTACCTCATATATCACCATGTTCTACCTCATATATCACCATGTTCTACCTCATATATCACCATGTTCTACCTCATATACCACCATGTTCTTCCTCATATACCACCATGTTCTACCTCATATACCACCATGTTCCATCATGTTCTACCTCATATACCACCATGTTCTTCCTCATATACCACCATGTTCCATCATGTTCCACCACATGTTCCATCATGTTCTACCTCATATATCACCATGTTCTACCTCATATATCACCATGTTCTACCTCATATATCACCATGTTCTACCTCATATATCACCATGTTCTACCTTATATACCACCATGTTCTACCTCATATATCACCATGTTCTACCTCATATATCACCATGTTCTACCTCATATATCACCATGTTCTACCTCATATACCACCATGTTCTACCTCATATATCACCATGTTCTACCTCATATACCACCATGTTCTTCCTCATATACCACCATGTTCTACCTCATATACCACCATGTTCTACCTCATATATCACCATGTTCTACCTCATATACCACCATGTTCTACCTCATATACCACCATGTTCCATCATGTTCTACCTCATATACCACCATGTTCTTCCTCATATACCACCATGTTCTACCTCATATACCACCATGTTCTTCCTCATATACCACCATGTTCTACCTCATATACCACCATGTTCTACCTCATATACCACCATGTTCCATCATGTTCTACCTCATATACCACCATGTTCTTCCTCATATACCACCATGTTCCACCATAGACTTCCATTGTGTTCCACCATGTTCCACCACATGTTCCCTCATGTTCTACCCCATTTTTCACCATGTTCCATCATAGACTTCCATCATGTTCCACCACATGTTCCATCATGTTCCACCACATGTTCTCCCAGATGTTCCACCAACCCCTCCAAATAAAAACCCAGATCTCACCTGATGTTCTGTCTCGTGCATCCTCTCGTGAGAGTAGACCGACAGGATCGCGGTGACCCCACAGAAGCGATCTGGATAAAATCACTGAACGTCCTCACACCCATGGGTAAACGCCGGGCACCGGCTGTGGCAGCCATAGAACCAGCAACCTCCCTCCAAACTCAGGGAGATCCTGGGACTGACAAGCTGGATCCAAACCAGGGAAACTCCTCCTCTCGCTCCAAACTGATTCTAGAACTGATTAAAGCGCTGATAAAATCTTTTTATTATCCAGACGTTTTGGTAGTTTTACGCTGAACAGAGTGTAAAGTTTATTAACGGCTAACATTGGCTAAATGTGGTTTCATAACAAGCCAAGCGACGTGAGGCCGCGTTACTCTACTTTTACGATAAAACTCACATTACTCTGAGTAAACTACAAAGTTAAGAGAAAAACTGACTTATTTAAGACTGTTTCTACAAGATTTTCTGTTCAATTCCTTCCAGCTGCGGACGACCTTCTTGCTGCTAAATAAAACGCCGGTCGGAACAAGCTGTTCTTTCTCCAGAACAGGAAGCTCTGTTTGTGTGGTCACATACTGCCCCCTGCTGCACCGGAGGAACACAACACATTTTACTTGGAAGTGTTGCCCTTCTTTAACCTTTTAAACATCAGGAGGAGGAGCCATGATGCTTAAGAAAAGAAACAAAAACATTATTAATAATTCTTTGTTTAGAAGAGAATAAGAATACGATGAGCTCTGCCATCCAGGGGAAGCTCGAGCAACAGTAGAGAGAAGCCAGATGGGGTGGTTCAGGCATCTGGTTAGGATGCCTCCCGAACGCCTCGCCAGTGAGGTGACCCAGAGCCAGACCCTAGTTTCTCACAGCTGGACAGGGAATATCTCAGGATTTGACCGGGTGAGCTGGAGGTTACAGTCTTGGTTTCCTGTATGAGGCTGTTGCCACAGATCTACAAAAAGCATGCTCCTGGTTGGCAAGATGGTTGCCATAACTGAATGTATTTAGTGCTTTTCTACTCAGTACATTTATATTGTAGCTCACATTCAACCATAAACACGCATTCATACCTGATGGGAATGCTGCCATGCAAGGTGCAAACCATCATCAGGAGCAATTTGGGATTTGGTGTCTTGCTCAAGGACACTTCGGCATGAACTCCTAGCTGGGGATCGAACCAGCAACCCTTCAGTTACAAGGTGGTCACCCTACACACTGAGCCATCCTTCCCTCGGCATGAACGATATGCCGACACGTCGGCATGAACCCCAGGCAGGGGCATGAACCAGTGACACTCTGGTTCAGTTGCCACTAGCCATCTTTCCCCCATGCAAACACTCAGTGGACCGAAAGCTTTCCGTCTCCAAAAATTTACATGGTGCCGTGCACAAGTCAGAAAGTGGATTGAATTGGATCATTTTTTAGATACCAAGGATTATGGGTAATGCCCACTAACAAGGCCCACCCCTTCTACAGTTAATAGGTATAACACATCTTATAGTAACATGACAGCAGATTCAGTGCGATTAGTTTTTTAAGCTTTTTTTTTTTTTTTTTTTTTTTTTATTTGTTCCAGGGACATGGGGGCTTGAGCCGAGTGGAATTCCAACCAGCTTCTCCCAGTCGAAAGACAGAAATTCTACCACTGCGCCAACACCTCCACCCCAGGGCTATTAGTTTTTAATCAGGAAGCATTCAAATGTACAGAGCTACTGTATGTATGTTGGGCCAGTGTTGAAGGCCCAACTTAGATAAAACATGTCCATAAAGTCTCTTTAATGTGGTCAAACTTTTCTCTGGATTAGATAAAGAAGTTTTAAGATCAAATCAATATCAAGGGATCAAACAACATCATTCTGCCTGCCTAATAGATGGGTAACCTTGAACTTTGGTATCTTGACATTAGCTTATATGATCCTCAAAATCTAAAAAAATCATTTATAGTTGGTACTGAATAACTATGGGTGACTTTAAAAAAAATGAAATCCAATCAGTGGTCTGGGATATGCAGCTTTCACAAAAGTGTTACTAAAACACGGCTGGGCCGAGTGCTTTAACCTTCCTTCACCTTTTGTGGATAAAGCCATAATAATTAATCTTCTGAACTGCTCACCCCTAGCAGGGTCACGGGATCTGGCTGGTCTCAGCCAAGAGGTAGGGTACACCTCAAATAGGTTGCCAATCTATTGCACGGCGACACCTGACCACACACAACCTATTTCTAGGAGCAATTTCGTAGCGCCCAATCAACCTAACACACATATTTTTTGGGGGTGAGAGGAAACCGGAGTACCTGGAGAAAACTTACACACGGGGAGTACATGTACGGTGGGCCCTCTGCAGCGGGAGCCTGTGGTCATCTGGAGCTGCTGGTCTTGGCTCCGGGGCCCAGGTGGAGATCTGGCTCCAGCCTCGTCTTTTATCTGAGGCCTTGGATCATGATTGCCGGTGTACCCTGACTCCTGCTGCAGAGACTCCTCAGACACTGTTTTCTCAGGTGTTTCATCTGCATCCAGACTATTGGATTTTTAAGTACGTGTGTATGTGTGCCTGTGTACATGTATCAGGGTGTGTGTTCTGTGTGTATTTGTACATGTATGAATGTGTGTGAGCGAGTAAGTGGGTTGTTTATCAGTGGGTTAGGGGCTTGTCTTTAATTTGTTTTTTTGTTCTGGTGTTTTAAACATGTAAAGCATTTAATGTTACATTTCATGTTTGAAAAGAGCTCTGTAAATACAGGGGAGCTCCTTCTCCAAGAGGCTCAGACAGCTCCGCTCGAGAACATCTTTCCGTACGTGATCGGGCTCTACAACGACTCACTTAGCAGATAGGAAGTTGTTGCTGTGACACACAAATTTCCCATGTGTGGGATCATTAAAGTATATTCTGATTCTAAATAAAGTTTGATTTATTGATGCAAGCTCCACATAGAAAGAATGGTGTTTCAAGCCTCATTCTCACTCCTGGACTCGAACCCCTGACCTTCTTGCTGTAAGGCCACACTGAGCAGCCTTGTTATCTTCTTCTTCTTTCGGCTTTTCCCTTTAGGGGTCGCCACAGCAAGTCAGTTTCTTCTATCTAATCCTATCTGCTGTATCCTCTTTAGTCACACCAACTATCTTCATATCTTCCTTCACTGCGTCCATGAACCTCCTCTTTGGCCTTCCTCTAGTCCTCTTTCCTGGTGGTTCCAAATCCAGCATCCTTCTTCCTATGTACTCTCTCTCTCCTCTGTACGTGCCCAAACCATCTCAGTCTTGCCTCTCTAACTTTATCTCCAAAACCTCTAACATGTGCTGTTCCCCTGATGTACTCATTTCTAATCCTGTCCATCCTGGTCACTCCCAGAGAGATCCTCAGCATCTTCATCTCTGCTACCTCCATCTCTGCTTCCTGTCTTTTTCTCAGTGCTGTTTCTGGACCAAACAGCATGGCGGGTCTCACCACGGTTTTGTACACTTTTCCTTTCATTCCAGCTGAAACTCTTCTATCACACATCACACCTGATACTTTCCTCCACCCGTTCCAGCCTGCCTGAACACGCTTCTTCACCTCTTTTCCACACTCTCCATTGCTCTGGACTGTTGATCCTAGATACTTAAAATCTTCCACCTTCTTTATCTCTTCTCCCTGAGCAGCCTTGTTATAATTATATAAATTCATCATGCAGTACCATTTATGACCACTGTGTGACGACATTTCCCTCATTGTGCAGTGCAGACCGCCACGCCTGTAGGCGGAGCCGCACCGTCGTAGCCTGCATCGTCAGACCAGACATTGGATACAGACAACAACAGTGACAGATCGACACCGCATTTCTGTTTGCATTCAGCAATGGGTGTTGTCTAAGAGGTAGATAACTTAGCTGGAAGTTTGATCCTGATGAAGGAGCTCCGTCCTGGCTGAGTTTGGGAGATGGGAGTACTTAACATCGCAGACCAGGTAATAGACAGAGAGAGAAAGAGATCCTCTGCTCGGTGTGGCGCAGTCTATTTGCTGGAAACATCCTGCTCTAGTGCGCAACGTTTTACAACCATCATCTTTCTCTGCTCTTTTAGATTGCATACTGTCTAACATGCTAATTTAAATGATTTAAACAGTTTTATCAGAATTCTATCGCTTTATTAAAGATATTTTTAGTTGTAAACGTACAGGCCGTGCTTTGGTTTCAGGCCAGATTAGCATTAGCTAGCTGACGTAAGAACAGGCCTACAGGCCGCAGGAAGAATCAAAAACAATAAAAAATAAAGATAATTTCAAGTTATTTAAACCCTGTTAGATATTTTAATTTATGTTCTTTTCCCCTTTTTATTTTCAAAATGTACGCAATGCATTTTGGTGCATTTTTGGCTTCATTTTTGCATTTCAAAGTTAACTACTAGCCTAGATGCTATGAACATGTACGACTGTGCAATCCTAAATTTTTTTTCTTTTTTTTTTTTTAATCTTCCTTGATTGCAATGAGATTAAATAATCCGATGTATTTTATTTTACAGCCTCCTCTGGTCCAGGCCATCTTCAATCGTAATGCTGAAGAAGTTCAACTATTACTGCACAAAAAGGAGGATGTCAATGCACTGGTTTGTTTTACTGCATCAAACCTCACAAATAAAAGATCTTAAACAGTTTTTATTGATGATCTTTTTTTTTTTATAGGACCAAGAGCGCCGTACACCACTTCATGCTGCTGCCTGTGTGGGTGATGTCCATATAATGGACCTCCTCATTGAATCAGGTCATTATTATCTCTGCATCACTAAAACATTTCTAATACTTGGCATCCATCTGTCTGGCCTTTTAAGTATGGATTTGTTTTGCAGGATTTTTAAGAGCAAGTATAAGTGATGGGTGTGTGTGTTTATCTTTCAGGTGCCAGCGTAAATGCAAAAGACCACATTTGGTTGACCCCTTTGCACAGGGCGGCTGCATCTCGGAATGAGGTACGTCTTCATTTGAAGCTGTTAAATTATTTCTCCATTTACTGGATCTTCTAATTGTGTCACAGATTCACCCAGTTAACACCGGCGTACAGTTTTGATAATTGCTTTCTCCTCTCCAGAGGGCGGTGGGTTTATTGCTGAGACGCGGAGCCGAGGCAAATGCACGAGATAAGTTCTGGCAGACGCCGCTTCATGTGGCCGCCGCCAATCGTGCCACGCGCTGCGCAGAGACCCTGCTGTCCCAGCTGAGCAACCTGAACATGGCGGATCGCACCGGCCGAACCGCCTTGCACCATGCAGCTCAGAGTGGGTTCCAGGAGGTGAGGCTGCTACCATCTGCCTTTATCAGATTGAAACGGAGAGGTTCCTTGCTGTCACGCTGGGTTCATTTCATAGCCTTGCCGCTTTGCAGATATTTCTTTTTACAGTCCAATTTTGGAGCTTTGTTTTCTACATTGCATTGTTTTCTGTTGCTGATTGGTTGTAAGTACAGTAAACGAGGGAGCCTCTCATATCCGCCATGCCGGGCAATGTACATTTTTGGTGCCCATAGTTCACAAAACAACTGTCCAAATTGGTCTGTAACTTTTTCTGAAGTCAATTTTGCTCGTTGACAAAAATTAAGATGAGATTCACTTTATTAATGTCTGAGGGAAATTTATATGTTACAATAGTTTGTTTAGAAAATTAAATAATTTTAAGATATTAAATTAGTGTCAATCCAAATAAAATACTCTGACTATTATCAGAACAAAGGACCGCATGTTCATAAATTCCTTTTAACACGGCATGTGCAGCAAGTCTCTGGTTGAACGAGCTTCTTAAACACTTGCACATTTTAAAATATAAAAGAGTTACATTTTATTTTTCTATTCATTCCCATGTACCTGCTTACGATCCTTTGACTGATTAATTTGACCTAAACCAGTGAAAAACATGGCAGAAATTTTTTTCTGTTTGGTTTGTCCCTTACCCACACAAGCCTCATTATTGGACTTGAAGTTGTCTCTGTTTTAACTCTGGTCTTATTTTTCTATGGAGCTCTAAATTTTGAGTATCTTAACAAAATAGAAAAGTGTCAAAATGTTAATGCCTGTTAGGAATAAAGTCCATAGCAAGTACTGGGTGAATTTACAGCCTTAAAACATCTCTGGTAATTGAAAAAAAAAAAGTTGACTACTTTGCAGATTTTGTCTGCCGTAGATTTAACGAGGGTTTTCTTCCAGATGGTAAAGCTGCTGCTGAACAAAGGGGCCAACCTGAGTGCCATCGATAAGAAAGAGAGACAACCTATTCATTGTGCGGCCTATTTGGGTACGGAAGATGAAAAATATCCAGTCATTCTATGTTTCAGTTCCCAAATACAAACTCATGCTGATTATTTTGTTCTCCGCAGGCCATTTGGAGGTGGTGAAGTTGCTGGTGTCTCGCAGTGCTGACAAGAGCTGCAAGGATAAGCTGGGTTACACACCTCTCCATGCTGCTGCTGCAAGTGGTCACATCGAAATTGTAAAGTACCTACTGAGGATGGGGGCAGAGGTGAGAGATTCACTTTCAGTTCATAATGCTCTCTGCAATTCATTGTAAATCAAAAGGTTTAAACTGAGATGTTCGGTACTTTAAAGCTTTTCCTGACTCTGATGTGACTTTCGGCTACTTTGCTTGTTCCTGGTCAGATCGACGAGCCAAACGGCTTTGGGAACACTGCTCTTCATGTAGCCTGCTACATGGGGCAAGAGGCTGTGGCTACAGAGCTGGTAAATCACGGAGCTAATGTTAACCAACCTAACAAGTGTGTCTACACGCCTCTGCATTTGGCTGCCGTCTCCACCAACGGTGCCCTTTGTCTGGAGCTGCTGGTCAACAATGGGGCAGATGTCAACCAGCAGGTATGAAAAAACGAAACAATTTATTGGTTGGCTGATTAAAATGCATCTGTAATGAGTAAAAATGTTCATTATTATTATTATTAAGGAGTGTTTTTTTTTTCTCACGTTTTCTTAGAGCAAAGAAGGAAAGAGCCCCTTGCACATGGCAGCCATTCACGGACGCTTCACACGCTCTCAAATCCTCATCCAAAATGGTATGTACGGTTTTCCTCTTTGTCTTATAAGGTGTCATAGTTGTTTTTTTTTTGTTAATTTTCTATAACATGACCAGATAAATCAGTCGGCCCCAATTAAACACATTTCTTTGAATCAGGTGGGGATATTGATTGCGTGGATAAGTATGGCAATACCCCTCTCCACGTTGCTGCTAAGTACGGCCATGAACTGCTGATTAGCACTCTGATGACCAACGGAGCAGACACGGCCAGGTAGGGGAAACACACTGTTTGCTGAATGAAACAAAATCAGATAAATTAACGGTAACATAAGTTTGATTTAAAAACTTTTATTTATTTTTGGTGTTTTCCAGACGTGGGATCCATGGAATGTTCCCCTTGCACTTAGCTGTGCTGTACGGGTTTTCAGACTGTTGTCGCAAGTTACTCTCCTCAGGTTCGTTTCATCCTGATTAGACTCGTATTTGATCTTATTTAAGTGTGTAAAGTGACTGTTTTTTTTTTTTTAATCTCCTCCTGCAGGTCAGCTGTATAGTATCGTTTCATCTATGAGTAAAGAGCACGTACTTTCGGCTGGGTTTGACATAAACACCCCCGACAACTTTGGGAGGACCTGTCTACACGCTGCTGCCTCTGGAGGGTAATTCACACACTAAATAAAACTTTCAGCCATCACACGTCGTCCGTTTAATTAATTTCTGCTTCTTGTTTTTTTCGTTTGCAGAAATGTTGAATGTCTGAACTTACTCTTAAGTAGCGGTACCGACTTGAATAAGAGGGACATAATGGGAAGGTAATTTCTACTCGTCATCTCTCTGCTTTCATTTCCACAATGTTTCTAAATATCCCTGACACAGTTTTTTTTAAATCCCCACTCAGAACACCGTTGCACTATGCGGCTGCTAATGGGAGGTACCAGTGCACTGTGACCCTAGTTAGCGCTGGCGCTGAGGTCAACGAGCCTGACCAGACAGGCTGTACTCCCCTGCACTACTCTGCTGCCTCGCAAGCCTTCAGCAGGTTAGGAAATCATTGATTTCATTTCCACTGATCAAAGGAATTAAGTGAAATAGGTGTGTCTTTTTTAGGGTCCAATCGATTGTTTAGAAATCAATATTTATGCATATCTAATCTCAAGACCGTGGAGACATTTTGTACACGACAAGCACAGGCTCAAAATTGTGACACAGCACACTGAACACAAGTTAGTTACTCACCGTTTATCTGGAGACAATAGCTTTTAAATTTCTTCTGCAAATTGGAGGTCCATTTTGATGTCACTGTACCTTTAACAATGCACATGCTCGAAGGAAAATCCCTACTAAACCAGTTTGGAAGTATAAATATATTTAAAGTATATTTAAAGTACATTTTTGATTATGTAAGTTTTATATTTGTCATTACAACTGTTACAATTTGATGATTTATTTTTGGAAGTAGCTGCGTAGTTTACAGCTTTATATAGCCCCACTTGCAGCTCTGCACCAGGTTGACGTTCAGGCATAAATTCAGCTTATTTGCACAGAAAGCAGAACAAAGAGAAGCTCTTGAGATCTGCTCCCAATTTCTGACTTCAGTTTTGCCTTTAATTCAATTCTATCTGAGTTAAAACTGGCTAAATTTACCGTGAACACATTGGCTGAGGTGTATGACTTCATTTTGTTTTTTAAAGCAAGAAAAACTGTACAAATACACATTCTCTAACACTGTAATCAATGATCCAAGTCAGCTGCAGAGTTTGTAAAGCTAAGTTGAAGTAGTCATCATATTGGCGGAGAGCCAGAATGTGAGCTAAACTAAGCCTAGCAACAGTAATGCCATTAACCATTTAAAGGATGAGGGGTGGGACAGGAAGTGAGTCTCCTGGAAGAGTAACTAGGTTTCTGTTTACTTTCCAGAGTTGATCGTCATTTTTCTGGAAACCATCAGGATGACGAGGATGAAGCGAAGGAGTCGTACTTGTGAGTCCCCCACCCTCTCCACCCTAAAATAAGTTTGATCTGTTCAAAGTTGTTTATTATATTGTGTGCGTTTTTTCAGCTGCTTGGAGCATCTTTTGGACAATGGTGCTGATCCTTCAATGGTCAACTCCAAAGGTTACAGTGCAGTTCACTATGCAGCTTACCACGGCAACAAACAGAACCTGGAGCTGGTGAGAGGAATTTATGAGACACGCTGACTCTTATTTATCAATGTTTTGCGGTAAGACCAAAACGATTACCTTTTCCAGATTTATCAAAACAATGTGAGCGTACGGTCAGATCAAGAGATGGCGAAAATAAACACTGGTTGGCAGTCCCAATTTAGTACAACAGTGTTGTGTAAACTCGTTCTGTGAAAGGCTTCTTCGCCGTCTTTCTCCATGTTGTAAAATAAGAGTTCAACTGAGCTTGAATTTGAATATATTTATACTCTTGTTTTCAATCATTAATCGATTTGCAACTTTGTTCCGTAAGAAGCGTTACATGTAAATCCTCCAGAAACAACTAAACTGATGTTTGCTTACTTCCAGCTCCTGGAGATGTCCTTCAATGCACTCGGAGACATAGAGAGCAGTATTCCAGTCAGCCCCCTGCATCTCGCTGTGAGTGTGGCACACAATCCAGAAGCTTCCTAATCCAGAATAAGTTGTGACTGTCGTCCTCTGTCTATTCAGGCTGATAAAGGTCACTGGCAGGCTTTGCGCATACTCACTGAGACAGCAGCGTACGTGGACATGCAGGACGCTGCGGGCCGCTCTGTTCTCTACCTGGCCGCCCAGAAAGGCTACACGCGATGTGTGGAGGTGCTCTTGGCTCAGGGGGCCTCTTGTCTCCTCAATGATAACCGTCTCATGTGGACTCCGATTCATGTTGCAGGTGCTCTGTTCTCAGCCGGAAGCAAGCGTTTATGCTAGTGATAACAAACCACTTTTACTCATCACCATTTGTCTGTTTTGTTTGTGATTATTTCTACCAGCTGCCAATGGTCACCCCGACTGTCTGAGAATGATGATCGATTATGGAGAGGAAGGAGATCTCATCAATGTGACAGACAAGTTTGGCCAGTGAGTTTTTTCTTCTATTAATCCGTCAGGTTTGATCTTTAGAAATAACATTTTACATGCTCAAGTTTCAAATGTGCGCAACACCTTAGTGTTTAAAGCTTCAAAAAGAGTGTTTGGGGCTTTCTCAACTGGGGAATGTTGTCATCTTTTTTGTTTTACTTCACCAAGTTCAATATGAACCTAAGTTGTTTTTTTTTAAATATTGTGTTGAGCAAACCATCAAACATTTAAATGCTACAGCATTTATGTGAATGTTCTTTTTACATACTTTGAAAACCTGTGTTTAATTGTGATTAATTCACATTTGATCAAAACAATTAACCATTGTGTATTAAATGAACATCAAAACGCCAATTTTTTTGCACTATAAGCTGAACTTTAAAGTCTCTTCTCAAAAACGGACAGTGCCCCTTATAATCTGATGCACCTTAGATTTGTGCATTATTATTTAATTATGGATACTGTTGTCAGGAGGCATCGCTAAAGTAACATCAGTAAAATTGTCTGTAAAGGTATGGTTGAAATTCCAGTCACACAACCCCAGACTTTACAGTAGCTTCTATTCTATGCGCCTTAAAATGCGTTGTGCCTTTTATTTGATAAAAATTTTAAAATAGGCCGTATGTTTGTGTTGTGCCTGTAGTTTAAAAAGGAGATGAATGTTTTCTCTTGTTTCAGAACACCATTAATGCTGGCTGTACTGGGAGGTTACACTGACTGTGTCCACTTCCTGCTGGAGAAGGGTGCCTTGCCTGATGCAAAGGACAAGCGGGGCAGCACAGCTTTGCACAGAGGGGTAAAATAAAACAACTTAGTTCTTATTTAATCGTACAATTTTGTATATTTCTCACTTATTGTCCTTGGTCCACACACAGGCAGTGCTGGGCCATGACGAGTGTGTGACAGACCTGCTGGAGCACAAGGCTTCTGCATTATGCCGGGACATCCAGGGTAGGACACCGCTGCACTACGCTGCCTCCAGAGGCCACACAGAGATACTGGCCAGTCTGGTGCAGGCCGCCATGGCAACAGACCCACAAGATAAATTGCTGGACAACAAACAATACACCCCATTACACTGGGCTGCTTACAAAGGTTTGCTTCATTATCAGTAAATAGCTTGTTCAAACACTAATGTCAGAGGTAATGACAACAGCATATGTTCATTCTTTTTAGGGCATGAAGACTGTTTGGAGGTTTTACTTGAATTTAAAACATTTATCCATGAAGAGGGAAACCCTTTCACCCCCCTGCACTGTGCTCTGTAAGTAGTACCCTCACAGATATCTGGATATTTTGTTGTTTTAAAAAAAAAAAAAATAGGTAGGATTAGTTTGCTGACTCTGTAGTTTTGCTTGCAGGATGAATGGCCACTGCAGTGCTGCAGAGAGACTGCTGGAATCTGCTGGGGTCCACATGATCAACACCAGAGACGCCAAAGGAAGGTTAGTTTGCAGAATGGCGGTCATTAGTGCCATCAAAATGGCAAATGTTGACAACTTTTTTTTTTTTGGTTTTAAATAACTAAAGATGAAGTTTTACAGCTGTGTTAGAACTAGGGTTGCTCCAATACTTCTATTTCTTTTAAGGAAAATAAAAGGCAAAAAAAAAGTTTGCTGAGATACCTGTGAATTATAAAACCCAGTCTGGACTGTTTGTTGTCTAATAAAATGAAATAACCGGGTGCACTGCGTGTGCTTTTAGGACCCCACTGCATGCTGCTGCATTTGCAGAAGATGTTGCAGGACTTCAGCTGGTGCTTCGCCATGGAGCAGAGATTAATACAGTGGACACCAGTGGGCGCTCTGCTCTGATGGTAGCTGCTGATAAAGGACACAGCGGCTCAGTGGGTACGTCTTAACACCAATCCATCTTTGGCACGCCTAAAATTCTCTATTATTTTGTACAAAGGTTTGAATGTACTTGTTATATTGTTATGCACAGCCATCCTCCTTCACCGGGCCAAGGCCGACCTGACACTGCTGGATGAAAACAAGAACACTGCCCTGCACTTGGCCTGCAGCAAGGTAGAAAATTATTTTTTTATAAAAAAAAAAAAAAAAAAAAAAATCAAGATCAGTTTCACACACCATTTTGTTGTTTTGTCTTACAGGCTCATGAAATGTGCGCTCTGCTGATCCTCGGGGAGATTCACAGCCCCACCCTCATAAATGCCACCAACAGCGCTCTGCAGATGTAAGAAATACAAACACAGAAATATAGAGGAAATGAAACCTAACTATTAATTGTATACGTGCAAACAAAATTGACTTGAGAATAAATTGCAAGCCAGCTGGGGGAGGAGTTCTGTCAAAAGGCAGGTTTACCTTCTGCTGGGAGGGGTAAATAAACCCCTGATTAGGATGTATTACATTCCAGCAAGTAGATTGGACATGTAATTAGGATTTTATAAAACTTGTCTTCTGTTTAGTGACTGAGAATCTCTTGAATTTATTTCCACTCAGGCCGCTTCATCTTGCAGCACGTAATGGCCTGGCTACGGTGGTACAGGCGCTGCTGAGCAGAGGTGCCACGGTGCTGGCTGTGGACGAGGAAGGTGAGATATTCCCATTAAACAGTCTTTAGCTTTAAAGTCCTATCTCGTGCAAAACAGTTTTTTTTTTCTCACTTTATTTTATCCATGTAAACAACCACAAGATGTGGGACACCCATTACACAACAGTTGTGAAATCTTACTAATTTATAAAGTTTTATCACAGACCAGGATGTGTATGGCTCCACACAACTTCTAAGGCAGTATACCTTTTCATACCAATCACCTTCTGTATTTGTTTTAAGACATGATCTAAATGGCCTTTTCATCCCAATTGGTTCAAGGGAACAGTTTCCAGTGCAGCGCTAAATGCACATAGAACAAAATATTAGACGGTGGAAGGAGAAGGACTTGTAGTGCCCAACAGGATTTCATTATCCAAAAATTGTTGAACAATGTGCAGGCACAAACCTTCTGATACAAAGCGGTTTAGACGGTTGCTCCTGCGTTGTTTCCACAACGTTTCTGTTTCCACAGTGATGGGAACAGTCTGTGTCAGGCTAGTTGTTATGGTTACCGGCCAGTAAATAAAATGTCAAATATAGTGAACCCATTAAAAGTCTGGTTAAAAACATGAAATAGAATTTTGGTCATACCACCAAGCACTAACCTGTACATCACTATTAAAGCTAGAAAGTTCTGAAAAGTTGATTTTGTATAAAGTGAAAAATTTAAATGACGAAATTTAAATGATGATCAAAACAACTGAAATTCTAACTAGAAATACTTTGTGTTTGTGTCCATCAGGCCACACTCCCGCTTTGGCCTGTGCTCCTAACAAGGACGTGGCAGACTGTCTGGCTCTGATCCTTTCTACCATGAAGCCTTTCCCCCCGCGGGACCCTTCCTCTTGCTCCTGCTCCCCTCCAAATGTCTCCTCCTCCCCGGGTCTCAACTTGCTGAAGCACTGCGGAATCACCGCCGCCTGCTCCCCGCTGCCCAGCAACGGCCTCCACAACGGCTACGTCAAAGATCGCCACGGTGCACCAGTCGGCCTGGATGGGTGTCTGTCTGAGTGAGGTCTCACAGCGCGGCCCCCCACTCCCTCCTATCCTCTCAGTCAGCTGCTATCACCAACATCACCACCAGGGGTGACTACCTTTAACATGGTCGAGAAGACCAGGAGAGCACCCACGTCTCTGTTTTCTCTGTATGTGCGTGTTTGTGCGTCTGTGTGAGCGTGTGCATTTTGGTCTTTTCTTGAGGTGCAGTCAAACCTAATATGCAATTAGATCCTCCATCTCCTGGTAGTGCTTAATACACCAAGGCAGATTGCTCTACAAGGTCACTTAGATGAGGCACTCAGAATAAACTCTAGCAATCTGGCCATCTCTAAATCATGTAACCCTTTAAAAACCATGCTGATGCAGTTATATAAGCAACATTTTAGAGCATGAAAGTGTATCAACCGTTTTGTTTTTTTGTTTGTTTCATATCACATAAAAAGCATATCATATTTAATCAGCTGTGGTGACCTTGTAGAGAACATCCCGCCTTCCTGAAAGAATGATCAAAGAGTTTTTCTTTTTTTTTTTTGAGATTTTTTAAACTTTTTTGTCTGTTAGCCTAGATTTTTATGAAGGAACCACACAAGGGAAAAAAAAAAAAATCAAAATTTCGGTTAAGAGTGCAATGCTTTTTTTTGTACTACAGTACAATCTGAAAATTGGAAAAGGGCGACAAAGATGTTAAAGCTGTAGTGTATTTTAAAACTGTTTGGCATTTTCACATGATTTGGTAACGCTGCTGAATTCATTAGCACGTCTCCTTCCAAAGGAGAGCCATCGGGTTTTTTTTTTCTTTTTCGCGTTTTCCTGATGTTGACCACATTTTTTTTTTAAAAAGATGCTAAATAAGTGTTTAAGCTAGAATGTTTCTAAGCATATAAGTTATGACCAAAGTTGATCAACACTACTATGGCTATAAATTATTTATTTGAGATGAACTGTACTGTATAGAGAAAGACAATAGATCTTGATATACCTCGTCGACTCGTTTAGCAGCTGCTTCATCTTCACCCAGGGTCCGTAGGCCTAACGTTCTCTTTTTGTAGGACTGGAGAACTACTGTAGGATATAGCGACTGACTGAGGCCTTGTTTTATTTCTAGATGAAGGCTTTACTAGTAATATCTGCCAACAACACCTCATCAAAGCATCTTATATCTGAGCACATAAATGAACAAGCCATTTCAATTTATTTCCCCATCTCCTTAACAGTGTTTTTTTTTTTTTAATGATTCAAGAATTTAAATGGCCTGATTATAGAAAGAAAGTAAATGAGTTGAAATTTTTAGGCACTAAAGACATTTGTTTTTAAATTTTATTCCTTGTTTTCTTAGCTAGCCATCAGCGTTATGGATTTTGAAGCTGGTAAACTTGTCTTAAAAGATTTCTAACGCAGCTTTCCGGAAGGTGGTCGAGTGTTTGTTTGTCTGCTAGTTTTTATCGGGCAGTTTTTCAAGCAATATTATTTTTTTGGCCTTTTTGTTTTTTTCCGTTGAGCGTTATTGAATAGACAATCACTGTCACAAGGGCTTTTGTTTCCCTGGAATGTGTTTCTTTTTTTCCCATCTATTTTTTTTTTTCTGAATTGTTTCATGAAAAACCTTATCTAAAAGACTAAACGAATGGCTCTGTGCGTGCCGGGCATTTTTCTGTCAGTGTCAACATAAATGCACTGGATTGCCTTCATGGCATTTCATGAAATGCCTTTTGACCCATGCCTTCTAGAATGCATCATTTTAGTTGGATTGCTTAATGGCAGAAGCCCTGAGACTTATTTTACGTTCTTTTAATAACTGGACGTACACTCGCACCACTGTATCTAGTGGGAAATAAATAATTAAAAAACAAAAAAAAGAAACGTATCACCCAGCTTATCTTGATGTTTCGGCTTTATAACCAGGGAATTCTCATCCCTAGAAGAATTTTATAGGGCTATGAAGAGAAGGAACAGGATCTTTGCTTTAGGCCAGTATCTGTTTGTTTAGATTTCAGGAAAAGCAGAAATCCAAATATGTTTTTTTTTTTTTTTTTTTCTGGTGTTCATTTAATCGTCTTTTCCCATTTCTGGTACTAAATATACTAAAAATGATTGTATTGGACCACTAGAGCTGTTTGTGACTTTAGATGTTATATCTATGCTATTTAGTTGTTTCTTTAAAACAAAAACAAACGGGGAAAAAAAAGAAACATAAAACCTTCAAATGATGGAGAGATTACACTGAGTCAGATTGTTTTCATTGGCATGAGAACTTCATACCTTCTGGTATCGAAGTGGCACAATTGCACATGTTAGTTGACTGGATGAGGACCTAGATGAGGTTAAGTACTCCTAACTAACAGGTTGTCACACTCGTGTGTTAAACTTGGTTTACTTTCGGAGGTTTCTATGAGTTTGGGATGTAGATTTCTGAACTTTATCTAGATTTGGCTTGTTGTTCCGACTGAAATTTGGTTGCCCAACCTTTTTGTTTTCTTTGTCTAGCTTTTATCGGAGCAGAAGTATAGTATTAACAGCGGAGATGGCCGCATTGTTTTATTTTAAAATCTCAGGACCTGTGCGGAAACAGCAGGTAGAACTTATCAATCCAATCAGACCTCCGCAGGATGATAAACGTCTACGTTTTACTTTGAGTTTTTTGATGGGATGTTCCACAATTTATTACCTTTTTACAAACCCTGATCCCACAGCACTTAATTAGATAGTCAAGCACGCACTTTAGTGCATTCAGGTTCTAAGTGTGCGACATGGAGCAGATGAAATGTATGTACTTGTGTTTACATGCATGTGTGTTGCTGCTGAATAGGAAAGTATAGTTGCGAAATACAAGCAAGAGGCTGCAACATAATTGTTCTCAAACATGCATTAATGAAACTAAAAGGTAAAAAAAACGTGTTTCTAAAGCACTAAAGGACAGTTTCACTGCCCAATGACTTGTTTTTATTCTCTAGTTAGACTCTGGCCTAAGTCACATGAAGTCAGACGCCTCAGGCAGACGCCTCTCAGCACTCCTCGCTCTTTCTGCCATCCGTAGGTGCTGCCAGGGAAATCTTTCTCTTCTGACGACCTTTTATGTCCAGAAAATGGAGCCATTGCCCCTCGCAATGAAATCTGATTGAACTAAATCTTTTTTTTTGTGTTGTATCACAGTGTTTTTCTACATGCTTTTCTCATCCGTGTGTACCTGTGAATGTGCACGCGGCCGCATCCCAATCGCGATTCGGCCGCGAGAAAACAAAACGGAGCATACAAGTCGTATTTGGAGACGGTAGATGGAAAGCAATGAAAGGTCCAATTGTAGCAATAGCACGTGTGTGTAATAGTGTGCAGCACAAATATTGCACTGCCATCCATTTTTTAGGCCAATTCAGTAAATCACAGCATAAATGCCAATGGAAGATTCAAATGCGGGTTAGATGTCATAATCTTTGGTCACAAATGAGGCCTGTTTGCCAAAATGTGTTTGAGAGAGGAGGAAACTCCTCTTGGTAAAAGCAGCAAATGGATTTATGCAGATGTTCAAGCAGTTTACAGTCTGACCATCAAAATCTGAGCCATGAATTTTTCCTGACTGAAATGAATGTAGGGTCAGTTTGGAGCAGGACGATTAGCTTTTTTTCCTGCCTTCTGAACTGTTGCTCTTCATTTGTCTTGCATAGATATGATTATACAGGTAGCATGTAGTAAAATAACTATTATTATAATGTATGTGTAGTAGTCTTCCTGCATCAAAGGGTCTGGATATGTTTAGTCCCCTTCGGTTGTTTTCCTTTTTTTTTTTTTCCGGCATCGTTGCTAGTGTTTGTCAGCCTGCTGTTGTGAAATCCCCCCCCGTCTCATTCTCTCTGACACATTTAGAGTGAAACTTACAAGGTAAACGGAGGGCAGAAGTTCCCATGAAACTCCCATTCATGTTCATCCATTCCATTGAGATTGCCTTACAGTACGTACAGTAAAACGAGACACAAAAAAAGGTCTACGGTAGATAAGATCACACATAGTAATAACAAATAGCCTATATTTGACAAATAAAGCACCTAAGCTACACCCATTTAGTGCCATAGAAACCTTGATTTGCCTTTAGACATGAATCATAACGACTTATTCAGACTTAGGCAGGATTATTACAGATTTACGTTTAGAGCCGCACGTCTCTTCGATCATATTAGTAAATTTAAAACATTAGATACACATTTGCATGGATTAGTAGTTCTTAACGTATTCTGATTGGTTTCGGTGTTGGTAGAGTTCAGTTGTCTGATCGGACATTTTTTAAAGAGCATAGGAAATCCCTTTGGTATCGGCGAAGCAATCCATATAGATTGTGTGGTTGATAATTTGTGTGTGTGTGTGCTTTAAAAGACTTTTTTTGATGTCCAAAAAACAAAAAAAAAATGGAGAAAAATTGAAAAAAAGCATGATCATATATACATATATAATATAGAATTGATTTGCCTCAATGGATGTCTTGGTTCTTACTTGAAGAAAACGGCAAATTTCAATTCAATTCTGATCCACTGTTGAGCCTTTTGCCTTAAAAGCTGAAACAGAAAATGAAAACCTGGCAGAACATCACCTGTAGAGTTTATGCTACTCGGTTTGATCGCTTATAAAACAAAGAATTGGCGCATTGCTTTTTGGTCCTACAGACATTTTCAGGTGTCGAAAAGCACACTCGTTAAAAAAAAAAAAAGAGGTAGCACATAGCTCAAGGTTGCCATGGTGCCGGAATTGTTCCGACAGGTTGGGATATCGCCATATTTTCCACTGTGAATGAATGAATGAGTTCAAAATTCACTTTTAAACAATCAACGATGGCTTCTCTGTTACACTAGGGAATTGGGTGCCGCGTGTACCACAAACAGGAGGGATTCTAACAGCTATGCTAACCAAGAGTTTAAATCTTAATCCCTTTGGTGGGTGGTGTAATCCTGCCGAAACCAGCCTAAATCAGATGTTTTACGCAGAAGTGTCAGCAGATGTCTCGTGTTTCCTACCTTACGAAGGGGCAGTGAGTGCACTTCGTACATTTTATTGGACCTGCAGTTTTACCTCATCAGTGATCTTTTGTGCCAGTCATGTAGGTTACTCTTATATAGTGTGTATGTGTGTGTGAGAAACTTTATAACTCGTGCATGTTCTATCCCAACATGCACAAATTCTTTCTGGAACAAAAAAAAGAAGCAAATTAACCCTGTTTTGAACATTTCTCTTCATTACAATCAACTAAGGAGTTAATCTGGTCACACAGAGTAAAAGGGGGAAAGCGGAATCAGCTGGGAAATGAAAGTAGCTACAAAGCATTACCTCTGAAAGTCAAAATAATTGTATTTTATCATCTGACTAAAGCGAATTGGAATGCCTTCCCTGCCTGGATGCTTGGTTCTTATCCCCCCTACCACCTAAAGGATCTGTGTAAAATCAATCACAGTGGTGGCATGGTGCCTTTTATTTGTTACTACCGAAAGGTACGGTCTTCCATTTGTATTTCCCAGAAGCCTTAGAGTGGGAATAATAAATTACACTGAACATACATGACTGCTGTGGATGGACGCTTGCGTCCTCTGAGCATTATCTCCATCCTGTGTGATCTGAGTTTTAAAAAAGAAAAAAAAAAAGCCTATAGAAGTCCTATTTTAGTCTGTATTTCTCTATACGTCCCCTGCGCCCCATCTGGGCAGCGGGAAGATATTGCACATTGCCGATGCGATATTTGGGCACATCAAACAGCGGTGATTGATAGTTCGAAAGCACAAATCCAAAGAAGGCACCTCGGGGCTCGTCGGGCTCTCCAAATAAGACGTGACGGAGCCTACAGACCAAATTTTTCGGTGAACACGTGAGAATCGCTCACCATTTTTTGTGCAGAAAAGATGAGGCCTGATTGTCAATAACACATTAAACTGTAGAGACAATTGTCGGGAATTACAGAGCTGCTTCTGATTGTTCTTATCAACTCCTGGGTGTTCATCTCCGGTCAGCGACGTCCCGATGCGGTAACCCTAGGCGATCTGTTTGTTGTGACCGTGTTGCAAACTGATTGTGGCGATTGTTTTTTTGTGTTATTTAGGCTAGACTTGACTACGAGTAGGTTTGCAGTAGTAGCTGTGTGCAGCGTTTTAATAAACAGTGTGATCATATTATAGAAGTGATGTAACATTTGTTGTCTTACTACGACGTTAAGGCATGAAACTTTTGTCAAGCTGACCTCGTTTGAAATAGATAAAAGTGCAATAACCTTTTGTTTATCATCACTTCCTCGGTTGTAAAGTAAAAAGTTAATATTCCCCTTTTTAAAAAAAATAAAAACAAAAAAAACACCAAAAGTCACTAAAAATCTGTAGCAAATGAAGGATTTAAAGGATCCTGTTTGTGTTCAGAGGGGTGGCGTTTCATCGTGGACTTTCTGATGTTCCGTTCTTAAAACTGTGATGAAAATCGGATTTAAAAGCTGCCTGCTCAGACACAGGACCGTGCACATGTTGCTAGATTTGAGTAGGTTGCTTTTTTTCTCTTTGGATGGACTTTGATGGTATTGTAGTTCGGCCACCTGGTTTCCAACCAGTTGACCTGTTCATTTGCATGTGTAGGTGTGTATATGCATCCCCTAATTTTTTTTTTTTTTTTGAATGAAGTGTTTTCTCAAAAAAATATTTAGACCTGCTGTCAGTGATTATATGAGGATAAAAGGAAATATAAATTGCCTTATATTGTTTTCAATGTTAAGCATTAAGGGTTCTTTCATGTCCCTCCCTTTCAGTGTGTAGCCTAAAGCTTGTACAGTGAAGAAAACCCATGAGATTTTTAATCAACTGTATAGCCTATTTGTTCCGCCCCTATTGTTCCTTTTTAAAAAGTCCTATGATTGTGCTTTTAGAGAAACATTCCCCTTTGAAAGTGCCGTTTGTTTTCACCAGCAGATGATGTGTTAATGTTTGTGAGGCGGGGGAGGGGAGAATGCATTTACACAGTAAATCAAACGTTCAAAACACTTTACTGCTTAACTGAATGAAACCAAGTATTTACGCAGGTGGACTAATAAGGTAGCAATTTCCTGGCGGTGCACCTTAACTGACTTCATGAAAGCGCTTTCCACCAAGTTGGATTACTCTAAAGCAGAGCCATATCAGAGTTTCTAAACCCATTAGGAGCCCTCATGAATGTGCTATTAGGACTTAGCTTCCTGTAGGAAAACGGATGTATTATTCTGCATGTTTTGTGACCTTTTTGTGGCGTTAGTTCCTTTCATGTTTATTAACAGTTAGTCCGCTTCACTGAAGATGTTGCCATCTCATTGCAACTCACAAGCTATTAACAATCTATTCACAACTGGACTTAAAGCAGGCAATGAGCCTTAATTTATTGCTAATTAAAAAGAAAGAAAAAGGAAAAAAAAAAAGACAGATGGTGGGTCTCTAGTTTTAGTTGGAGTGGGAAATACAAAGGAGCCCTTATCATGAGTGGAAGGACTCTGAATCAGGGCATGTGATGAGTTACAATCAAATAGTTTCACAATGCACCTTCTCAAATATAGGAAATTAAAAAAAAAAAAAAATAGTTGGCTCATCCACCCCAACATTCCAAAGTGAATTTTTATTTTCCACAGTCCTGTCCCTCTGAATGAGGAAACCCTTTTTTCGTTTTACTGATGAATGCAATGGTGTGTCAACGACAGGGTTCCCTATTTAGCCTAACGCTGATTACCTCATTTACAAATCTGCAAATATACTACTCTACTGTGTGTAAAGGAGTCAATGCCATCACCAGCAGTGTGGTCATGCGACCTGTGATGACAACAGGACCAATAAAGTTACTCTAACATTAGTCAGTTTTAGAATGACCTTTTTAGGAACATGATTTCAAGGTTTTTTTACGGGCCTTTTAAAGATCTCTTGTTTTTGTGAATCACAGCTGCTAATTCAGTCAGCATTAGGAGCAAACGAAAAGGTGCAAAAATAAAAAAAAAGGGTCTCTGAGATTTCAAATCAATTTTATTTCAGCTTGTTTTCCAAAAAAAAAAAAAAAACCTCCTGTTGCAGGGTGTTAGAAAAATCACTCCACAAATATTGACTGCAGTAGCAGCTGTTGGCATGGTTCAGGAAACCTTGTGCATCATAAAATTATCCAAGTCAATAACCATGTGGACTTCAACTTGCTATGTTTTTCCCTTTAGTAGCATTTCTCCTACCTCCTTGTTTTGCAGCCTTGAGTATTGTTCGTCTCTCCACCTATTCTGACTTTATGAAAAAAAAAGTCTATTCAAAGTGCGGGAAAACAGATTTATCATAATAAGCAATTGTAGTTCTACATAAAGTGTGCTTGGTTGTGCTGTTTGTGTATATGTCTAATTGACGTTGGAAAAAAAAACTATTTATGAGAAGCATTTATATGACAAAATACCACTGGAATGTGAAGCCAGACCATGTTATGATGCAGATTATGATGATAGTCTCTCCCCTTTAACATTCAGTGGTCAGAGGAACCATCTTTTAGAAAGGAAATAACCAAACATTGGCCTTTTTATTTATTTTTCAATCGTTTTTATTTCTTCGGTTTCCTCTTATGCATCTAATCCTCTGTCTAGTGAAGAGTAATCCAATGTTTACGTTTCATTTTGGACCAGCCAATGATCGCCCTGCAGTTGTATTCAAACCGCATGTTGTAGGGAAGTTAAGACAATAAAGTGGATTTGCAGTTCTGCTTGAGGGCCGGTTTAAAGCCCTCAAACCGTTTGCCTTTGAATCCATTTATACACCAAATTTTTCACACTGCCCTAACATTTTATATTTGGCTTTGACAACAAGGGGTACAGGACAAGCTGAAAGGTTTGAGGTTTTCTGACCAGGCCCCAACCATAATCCTCACCCACTCATGCCAACTCCAAGACAGGACCAGTCCCACATCCTGTCACCTGCACCACACTCTCTCTCACCTGAATCTAAACCTCAAGCCATTTATGTTTCTTTTTTTCTTCTTCTTCTTTTTTTTTTCAACAATGCAATCCTGAAAGCACTTTGCCTTGTTATTCCTTTGTGTGAACATGTGAATGATAATTTGTTACAGAAATGTTAAATATGTAAAAGATCATTCACTGTTTTGGGAAAACCTGCATCTGTCTTTCTGACATTAAAAGGAAAAAAAAAGATTTAGTGACATTAAACCTGAATCTATTTTATAAAATGTTTGCTGCAGCCAATTGGTCTTGTCATTCAGTATTGTGGCTTAGGGTTGTTTGTGTTCAATAAAGTGCTATTGCTAAATATTTTCTGTGTCGTTTCTTCATTTAGATTTGAACGTGACAAGTTATAATATGTACGTTAAAATGTCTAAATTTATTTTGAACATCTTTGATTTGCTGCAATCAAACTAAAATAAATAAAAAAAAGTAGGATCATTTGTTTTTTTTTTCCTCTTTTTTGTGTAAAGGATAACGTGATGCTTTCTGGTAAAACTGTTTTCTGGTGGTTTTAAACCGTTTCCACTCTGCAAACTGTGAAGTTCATTTCCTTCCTGTTCACCTTAACTTCACAAAGAATATGTCTATAAATCAAACAGAAAACATGTCATTCCTGGGTTGAGGTGTGAAAAGACACATCTAAATGACCAAACCTCACACATTCACTATGTTTCATTTTGTCAAGTCGACAAATGCTTCCAGTTCAATTTTATTTGTATAGCCCAAAATCACAGAATTTCTGTCTCAATGGGCTTCACATTGCAGATTCCGAAAGAAGAAAAACAAGAAAAAAGAGGAATGTATAAACACAAATACACAGCAAAAAAACTAATAAATGCTAGTTATACAATATTAGCACATTCCTACCCTTAGACTCTCCTTCATGATGAGGAAAAACTCCTTAAAAAAATACATAAGTGGAAAAAAAAAAAAAGAAACCTCGTGGGGATCCACACGAAAGAGAGATCCTTACCCGGGACAAGCATCCAATGTGTCTAAGACTATTGTTTAAATATTAGCTTATTCTACTCTACAGCTAAATATCAAAAGAAGTCAATAGATGTTCTTCATCCTGATGGAAAACCGGGGGACTACTCAGCCCGGAGATGTCCAGGACGGGGATGAGTAGATGGATTACATCCTGATGGAGTGGGGATGATAGATGAAGCGTAGAGGCCTCGTCTGTCTGTATATTTATGAATAACATTGTTCAAACCTTCTTGGGTAACAAGAACATACAAATCGATTTGTATAAATTTTAACCAATCAAACATACAAGAATTTTTCAAACGTGTCAAATATTTCCCACAAATTATTAGAAACTGGTTCCAAGTTTATCAATTCTATTTGTATTGCCAAAAATCACAAAATTGTGAGATACAAGAATATTAGATACACAAATATACAGCTAAAAGCTAACAAACAAAACCTAGTGTAACAATTTCAGTACATTTCTGCCCTTAGATCCTCCTTCGTGGTGAGGAAAAATTTGCAAAATAACCTCAGGAGTGGGGAACACAAAGAAGGAGCCTCATGGGGATCCACATTAAAGAAGGATCACTCCCCCTCAAAAGTATTTTCTGTAGTGATGAGTAAAACTTCATCCTGAGGCCAAACTCATAAAGCTTTATAATCATTGTATTAAATGAAACTGTTTTCCTAAATTAGACTTTAAAAAGTATGTGTAACTAGAAGTGGACTTATGAAACATTCTGGATAATTATTGGATGATTAAGTTTTGAAATATTTAGAACATTTGAGAGACATTTACACTGACCAATCAGAGCTGCTAGAGAGGCCTGGATGTGCCCGCCTTAAATTGCTGACGTTGTGTAGGTTGTAGCAGGACGTGGCTAGCAAGCTGCTAGTTACGTTACGTTTGCTGAAAATACTTAGAAATTATAAAACAGACCTATTTTACTTCATGCCTGAGTAAGTAAACAAATAACCTGTTATTTTATTATCTTATGTCTGAATAGTAACAGATTTAAGTGCGTATTTGTGTCCTATTCTTTGCTGAAACTGGTTAGCTAGCTGCTAACATGATTAGCATGTTTTAGACTGAAAATCCATGTAAAAAACGTGATAAACAAGATTTGTTGGTTTAAACATGTTTACAATTTATAATTAATTATGTTATCGCACTAATTTAAAACATTCATTCCCTAAAAGATCTGGAATTTGGTGTTTTGTCCTTTTCTCAATGAAACAGACGTAGTTAGCATTAGCTTCGTGTTAAGGTTTGTGGAAACCATGCTGAGCAAAAAAAAAAAGAGGATGTTTCTATAAAAATATTTACATTTAAAAAGATTATTTATAAAAATACAATTATTATTCATTAAGTGTTGTAGTGATGATGTAATAATGGTACAAACAGGAGAGAAAACTATTAAAACTCATCAATGAGGTCAAGTTTTAATCATATTTTGTTAGAAATATTCAACTATATAATCATATAGTTAAGATTTACATCATTGCAAAAGAGCCGCCAGGTTGTTTTGGAGAGGAGGATGAGGGCTCTAATGCAGGGGACCCTGAAAAATCCCCTACATCCTCTGCATGATGTGGTCTCAGCCTAGAAGAGTGCCCAAAGTAATCAGAATATACTTTATTGATCCCACACAGGGGAAATTTGTGTGTCACAGCAACAGCTTCCTATCTGCTAAGTGAATCGTCTCAGAGTCCGATCACGTACAGAAAGAAAGACCTCCGGTACCAAGATGTTCTCGAGCGGAGCTGTCTGAGCCTCTTGGAGAAGGAGCTCCGTTGTTCGTCCAGGAGTGGGTAGAGAGGATGGTCGTGGTTTTCCATGATGGACAAAAGTTTGTTCAGTGACCTCCTCTCTACCACTGCCTCAAGTGAGTCCTGTTTGCTGCCAACAGTAACAGGTTCTAGTCACTCCCTGCAGGACTGAAAGGACGTTTATCCCACCAGCCCTCAGACAAAACTGAGTCCAAATGAGTCCAAATCTTATTACAATCAATTGTAACTTTTATTATTGTAGTTTTATTTATTTGCTGCTGGACACCAGAATGTCTCCTGTAGGAGTCTGTCTGGTGAAGAAATTGCTCAGATATTTTTAGTATAAAATCATTAGAATGTGTCTTTATGAGTTTGTTATGCAGGCAGGATCTGTTTCACAGTGCAGATCAATACTTTTAAGAACTAGATGGAAACATTTCAGGATCTATGTGTGAGAAAACTTTGAGTGCAACAAGAAGGAAATAAATAATTAAATCGGTGATTGTTGGACCAATTTTCTCCCATTCACTGGTGATGACTCTAATGTTTCCTGCCTTTGAGTCCCACGGTTTTGAATGGTTTTCTGCCCTTTGGTTCAGATAAACACACATCTAAAAGTATGCAGGCATCAATGTTGGGAAATCACATTGTTATGACAATGAAATTGTCCCAACGCCACAAAAACTCTCATGTTTCCCTAAAAAAAAAAAAAAAAAGTCCTACCTTTTGCAGCACAGATCTTTGTGATTATGATTACAAGTGTGGGGAAAAAAAAATCACAATATTTATTGTAAATTAGATTAAAATTTATTCATCTTCTGAACCGCTTAAAAAACTGAAATAAATGTCTCCTTTTCAATATAATTGTATCAAATTCCAAACAGGAGCTGTGGCTGAGGTTTAGGATCTGTTGTAGCACTAGCTAGCTATTTAATGATATGTCTTCTGTAAAAATGAATTAAATTAAAGTATTTAAATCGAAACCCATCCCAACCCTGCCTCTAGATAATAGATTTTATTATCTATGTGTGTTATCAGGTAATCACCAAGCCTTAGCCTAAGACCCTCTACCAGTCTGGGTCAGTTGGCACTGGGCTACTCAGAAAGAAAAAATAACTTCCATTCTTTACATTTGGTTTATTTGTTTTTGTTTGAGACACCATTGGTGATGTCGTGCATCCCGTTAAATTTAACCCCCCAAACTAGCAAACTGAGTAGAAAACAAACATCTTTGGAACATTTCTTTGCTAAGCGGAGTTATAGGAGTTAACCTAGCAACCCTCTGCAGGACTCAAAGTGGGACTGTCTGGTTGCAGCAAAACAAGCTCGGGGTTCCCACTGATTCTGTCTGACTGTAAGCAGACAGTGACCTCCATGTTTTGCTACCGAGCTAGAACCTGGGTGGAGGCCTTTTGCATTTGACGTCGTAGCGTCATCTCTAAATGCTGAATGGCAGACCCTTTTCAGTGCTCTTGATTACGATGCCTGAACTTGTGCAAAAGTTGAATTAAATCAAGTGCCCTAACAAAATGTAAATATGTTTGTATACATACTAATTTAAAAAATATGTTTCTATTTAACCCCGAATTAATCCCACAAATTGGTTCTTGGTTTTCAAACAAAAAAAAAAAATCTTGTGTTTTTTTTTTTTTTTATTGGGAAACTTCAAATCATTTGAATCAAACTGAAGAAATAACCTCAGCTGTTCAGATGCTGTTACACTATCTACTGTGTTTTAAACTAGTGTCTAAGATGGCACGGAATCATTTTCTACTAAAAAAGATTGTTTTTGGGTAAAATCTAACAAGGCTGCTAATTATTTAAATGTTTAGACTATTTTTAATAGTAGAAGCAAGAATGTTTCCACAAGAACAATGTGAAGGAAAATCAATAGAATGGAACTGAAGAGCTGTTTAGCCATAAGCTAACCACTCATCAGCTGAGAGAACCAGAGAAAATAGCTTCAATTTCTTTAAGAGCAGAAAGATTGGACCCGAGGGGAACGAGAAAAGCTCATGTATTTATGGGTTCACTTTCTTCCTGACTGATGGAACCATCAGAGGAAGTAAAGAGTCAGATGGAGAGATGCAGCCATCACATCAAGCACCTATTGGACAAGAATATGTGGGCAGTCCGTGATCTGTGGCCTCGTTTACTAAAATTTGTGTGAAAACTTGGGATCTGTAAAGTGCTCCGCAACTCCATTTCTGCACCTGTGGCAAATCAAAGGTGTGAGTTAAATCGAAATCCATCCCAACCCTGCCTCTAGATAACAGATTTTATTATCTATGTGTATGACGTGTATAATGTAGAAGTGGGTGCAAGTTGGTTTTAAAATGTGTTCTAATGTGGTGATTGAATTTAAAATATCTCTAAAATAACCATCTTTTTTTGTGATGTGGTCCAGGGATGAATGTGTGCTATCTTGTTTTCATTTCGCTGTCCTCAGTTCACTTCAGGTTTTCCTGCGTCGTAG
This sequence comes from Neostethus bicornis, assembly GCA_902685375.1. NCBI lineage: Eukaryota > Metazoa > Chordata > Actinopteri > Atheriniformes > Phallostethidae > Neostethus > Neostethus bicornis. The sequence continues at coordinate 4,547,963 of LR738550.1, forward strand.
GATTTGCGTGCGCCAGCTCCTGACTTGTTTGGAGATAAGCCATAGTTCATGCACCCTACTATCTTTTATAAGGGAGGCCCCTGAACCTCATTAAAGAATTTGATGTCCTGGTATTGCACATCACCAGAGCAAGATGCAGAAGAAATAAAGAAAGTCAGCTTTGGCAGGAAATCGATTTTCTTGCAGAAACTCATTAATTAGCACAAAAGATTCTGCCTAAAGACAGTCCGACAAAGTGTTTTGAAATGGAAGGTAGGAACAGTTTGTCTGGTGGATACCAGTCAGCATTTTAATTTTGGAAATTCAAAATAAACTTTATTTGTTATAAATTTAAGCAAAACATCACTTAATAATGAAACATTTTTATTTAGAAAAGTCCAGAAACCTTGTAAAATCAAAAAAAGAAGCAAATTCTTCACTCGTTTGCTCAGAAGCTGCTCAGTCCATTTCCTTACCCATCTGCCTCATCTTTGCACAGATCTGTATTTTATTAATCTTTGGTATCTTCTTACTGTGGCACAAAGTCTATCTCGTCTGCTTTCCTGCCTCGCTGACTCACTGACTAATCAAAGAGAAACTGGGGCAGAGATGGTCCAATAGCTGCTTTTTTACAATTGGATGGAAAGAAAATGAATCATTCCAGAGGGAAATGACAAATGACTCACAACAAAGATGTTCCTAAAATAGATTAAAGAAAGCAACCTGTCAGCAGCTAAACTTTCTTATTTTACTGCAATAATGACTTGTTGGATTTAAATTTTTATGAATTTTAATTAGTATTTCTTTTCTGTGTGAAACCTTTCACGTTAAATCATCCATGTGTTTGTGTGTTTTAGGAGATTGCGGGTAGTGTACCATGGGGTACGACGTGACCAGGTTCCAGGGTGAGGTGGACGAAGACCTGCTGTGTCCAATATGTAGTGGAGTGCTTGAAGAACCAGTCCAGGTGAGTCCCTGTCTTAATGGTATGAAAATAACCATTCAAAAAATGTCTGAATATGTTATTTTTGTGAACGTGTGAAATTCAAATATTGGCCGCAGCACACTGGCGGTGTTTAAAATAGCAACGTCTGTTTCAAAACCATCATTAAAAAATGCAACGGGCTAAAATAGTGGATCATAATCCATCAAAAATGGATTCATATTCAGCTGGATCTATGTTTCGATATCATTCCTTGTGAGAGCTAGAGTTTCCTGATATCTGTTTGGCTTCATTATTATGTGCACGTCATTCTGAAACAACTGAAATTGTCCCTGTTTTAACTCTACATTATGTTTAAATGCAGGTTTAAACAATAAAAAAAGTATAAAAATGTCTGAGAAAAGTTTATGAAGTTTTACCAACTTAAAAATTCTAAAATAACAGAAAAATTTGATTAGCTTGCAGATTTGAACTTTTATTTCTTTTATTTTAATTTTGATCCAATCCTTACTTCCCAGCCTGTTTGTGTGCTTCTCTTTCAGGCTCCACACTGCGAGCATGCCTTCTGCAACGCCTGCATAACACAGTGGTTCGCCCAGCAGCAGATCTGCCCCGTTGATCGCACTGTGGTGACCTTAGCTCATCTCCGGCCCGTCCCACGCATCATGCGCAACATGCTGTCCAAACTGCAGATCAGCTGCGATAACGCTAGCTTCGGCTGCACAGCCACGCTGAGGCTGGACCAGCTGCAGTCTCACCTGAAGGACTGCGAACACAACCCCAAACGGCCGGTTAACTGTGAGGAAGGCTGTGGGTGAGTGGCTTCTAACGGCAGTCTACTTGAAAGGGGTCCAATACAGACCACTGGAGAAATTTTAATTAGACTGTCTAACAGTCATTCTATAAGATTTCCAAAGAAAGCAGACTTCCAATGTCCTCTGTTTCGTCTCTCAAAGTGTCAGCATGACAAGACTTTAAACAGAACCTTTAAAAATACTCCTGGATTTAAACAGTGTTCCAGATCACCCCCAAAATTTAATCATTTGCATAGGCAGAGGTAAATTTGGTATGCTGTAAATGATAACCTGCATGAATCCATATGTGTAAATTTAAAAGCACACACATATACATTTAGATACGAGTGTGCTTGTGACCCATATCTTGTAGCCTATGGCATAGCCTTTGGTTTCAAAAAGGTTGGTGAACCCTGTTTTTGTCAATTTGATCAAATAAATATCTGTTAGATTTTATCTACACCCCCACATATGTCTGAATATTTTGTCTGTTTTTTTTTTTCTTTCAGACTAGAAATGCCCAAGGACGAGCTCTCCAACCATAACTGTATCAAACATCTGCGAAGCGTCGTCCAACAGCAGCAAACAAAAGTTTCAGAGTTGGAAAAAACTGTAGCAGAACACAAACACCAGCTGGGGGAACAAGTAAGCTGACACTCCAAAAACATTTAAGAAACTTTATTGGCTTTGGCAAAGAAACCAAGACAATTTAAAGGATTAAAAAAGCTAATAAACGCATTTATTTCTGAAATATTAATTAGGAGAAGCTTGTAAAGAGGTTATATACGTATAAAATATGTTTAATTGACTTTTATTCTTACTTTTGGAGACTTTTAGTTTTCTTTAATGTTTTTCTTGCCTTGTAAAAAATTTAAGCAGGGGTTTTCTGCATGTTTATTTATCATATTCGAATGTTATTCCCTCATCAAAAACATGCATGAAGTGGTTTTCAGATATTATTTTGATGACTTGTCGTTTATGGCTCCACCACACCCACGTTCTACCATAAACAGGAAATCTATTCGCAGCCCAAGTGCACGGGGCTCTTCTCACGCTTAGTTCATCGTTTGTGTTCTGCTTATCCTTTGCTCATATTTATGTAAATGCACAAAAAAAAATCTGAATGAAAATTTGCTCATTTTGCAAACTCGATGCATTTTACATTGAATTTGCTACCTCATATAAATTTATGCTGACATGCAGCCACCCACTACGGTCTGAATTGACCAGCAAGTGAGAGGAAGGGGAGGATTTATTGTTAAAAACAAATGTTTTATAAGCTCTTTTCTGCAAATTTCTGAGCCAACCATCGGTATCATATTTATCGGTCATTACTGTGAGATAAGAATGATTACCTTAAAAGTACAATATCACTTATTTATTCATACTGATCGATTTTTATGGGTAATTGTTAATGTCAAATAATAATAAGATGCAAAGATAAAAGGTCATTTTGTAAAAAAATTTTCTCTTGAACTGCAGAAACGAGACATTCAGCTGCTAAAAGCGTACATGAGAGCGATCCGAAGTGCAAACCCGAACCTTCAGAACCTGGAGGAGAGCATCGAGTACAACGAGATCTTAGAGTAAGATGTTTTTCTTCAAAGTTGGATCAAACTAAATAAGGATGGCTCAGTGGGTAGGGCGACCGCCCTGCAACCGGAGGGTTGCCGGTTCGATCCCCTGGCCAGAGTTCATGCTGAGGTGTCCTTGAGCAAGAACTGAACCCCCAATGTCTCCTGATGGTGGTTTGCAGCTTGCATGGCAGCATCCCCATCAGGTGTGTGTGCGAATGGGTGAATGTGTGTTACGCTATTAAGCGCTTTGAGTGCAAATGCAGGTGGAAAAGCGTTGAATAACTAGAGTGCATTTACCAAAGTCAGTCGCTAATGATTTGGGGTTTTTTGTTCCCAGATGGGTGAACTCCATGCAGCCGGCTCGGGTGACTCGCTGGGGGGGCATGATCTCCACTCCTGACGCCGTTCTCCAGGCGGTCATCAAACGGTCGCTGATCGACAGCGGCTGCCCGCTCTCCATAGTCAATGACCTGATCGAGAACGCCCACGAGCGGAACTGGCCACAGGGACTGGCCACTTTAGAGACGCGGCAGATGAACAGGCGTTACTACGAGAACTATGTGGCCAAGCGAATCCCTGGCAAACAGGCGGTGGTGGTGATGGCCTGTGAGAACCAGCATATGGGCGAGGACATGATCCTGGAACCCGGCCTGGTTATGATCTTTGCGCACGGCGTGGAAGAGATCCTTTAACTTCACAAAGAAAATCTATTCAGAGACAAAAAAATAAATGAGAATTTTTATTTTGTTTTTTTTTTTTTTTCTTTCTTTGCTCTTTTCACTCTGTGAAGTGAGATTGCTGTTTCTTTGGGTTTTTTTGCTCTCTTTTGAAGTGGAACATAAAAAAATCTGGCTTATTTAAACTAAAAACTTAGGCTCACTCCTAAGCTTGATACTTATGCCTTAAAGTAAGGACAAATACTACATAAACCTGGAATAAAAGAACAATAATCTGACTGGTATCTAAGATAAAAGTTAAGATGTGATGTTTACAAGGTTTATATTTAGTGCATTATATAATCTGATTGTTCCTAACATAGTAAGCCTGAACCCCATCAATGCCCTCAGTTGTAAAAATGCTTGTAAATACAAATACTATATTGAATTATAAATGTTATACTCATAACTGTAATTAGATTGTGATTTTATTTTTAAAAATTCTATTCTGTTTAGTAAGTTTTTGTTTCCATGCGAGTTGGCTGTAACTCTCGGCTTTTATTTTGGCGGGCTTGCTTTGCGTTTACATTTCACATGACTTTATGCTTCTTGATTTAGATTGTTGGAACCTTTTGTGCCATTTGCTTTATTTATTGTGTTGCCTTTTTTGCTGACATGCTTGAAACGTATCAGTTTCGTGTGTGTGGAAATCTGAAGAGCAAGATTATCACAGGAAGAGAAGTTTGTGTTTTCGTTGTTGCCTCAGTTGTACATGTTCTGTAATTCGGGTCCAGTGTTTTCAGTGAAAGTTTAACATTTATGGTTAAATCACTTAAAGCTGACAAATCAAATTAGTTTTCTGAAGACGTGAACGAATCTACGAATCCTGTCGGTCGATATTTGACTTGTTCTTTATAATAAGGAAGGAGATTTTCACCAAACAGCTGAGAGATTGTACAAGTATTTAAATAACTCTTGTTTAAGAGGAAGGATTATTTACTATCGGTCACTTGATGTTGTAGTAAATAAATGAACTCAGCTGATGGGTGTTTTACAGTGGTTCCCAACCAATCTACATTTACTCTGAAAAGGTCTTTTTAAAACCTAAAAACAGTTTGTCATATCATTGATGGCATGTCTGAGAAATGCCAGTGACACAGAAAATAGGAAAGTATGGGATTATAACTAAGCCATATTTCATAAACAAAACCTGGGTTTATCACATGTTGAGACACGAGGTGGGGCCGGGCAGGTCCACAGATCTTTGGAAGGGGAAAGGTTGGGAACCACTGATGTATAAGATTTGTACCCTTTACCTGTTTGAATTGTTTTTTGTTTTCTATGTTATGTACCGTGCTGTACAGATACGTAATAAAATGTCACTCTAGTCTGGTCTCGTGGATTTTATATCGATTGAGAAAAAAAGTTCAAAACCAAATCTTTTTTTTTAAAAAACAATAAGTTGATGCCAAGAAATTTAACAATATGTCTGTCCTAAAAATGTTTGATCATGATTGAATGACCTTGAAAAGCCAATTAGCTCTTCCATAGTTGGTGTTGAGTAACTATGAGCAGTTTCAGTGAAGTCGTTTTAGTAGTTCGAGAAAGCCTTCACATAAATTTGTGACTTCAACTTTTGTGGCTTAATCTTTTGATCGCACAACCCTGAAAGCCAAATCAGTTCATTTATAGTTGGTGTTTAGTTAAAATAATTTCAGTATCACGTTCACACAAGTGTTATGGAAGCATGGACACATGGTTAGATGGATATGCTTAATGGTTCCTCCACTTTCTCTGGGTGGAGACAAAAAAAAGATAGGTCTTCAGCATTTTCCTAAAAACTTTACGGCCCTGAGGTCCTCTGGCAGGCTGTTCCACAGGCAATGACTAATGGTGAAAGCGCGCCTCACTGTGTTTTTTTTTTTTTGTAATATCAGGAATAACTACCAGGCTGGAGCCAAAGGAACTTGGAGCCCGAGACCATTAAAACTTTTAAAAACTAATAAAGAAACTTTAAAAAATAAAAGATTAAAATGTTATTCCTTATTTTACCACAGCAGGTCATCAGAGAGCTTCTGAGAGAGCCAAGTGGTGACCCAATCAAAGAGGAACGTTTGACCTGTGACATCAGACAGAAAGAGCTGTGACTTTGACTTTTCCCTGTCTACCAGCCTTCCAGCCAGACTAATCCTCCACATTAGTGATCAGTGGAATGTAAAATCATGAGCTTTACTGGACAGCACTGGCTTTGTTACTGTCCGCTTACATCACTTTGTGCTGGCCTGCTGGAAAACCAAAAACTCAAAAATAAAGCACGATCCAACCAAAGAAGAAACATTTAAATTTAAACGTGCCTGAAACTGCATGAATTAGCACGTTTATTTCAGGGTTTTACTCTTAATCATTGGTTTTTGACATTCAATTGTTGAAGTTTGTCATCAGATTTACAGAGTTTTGTTTAATCTGTAAGTTGCAAATGTAGATTTACAGTATTCATAGATTGAATCGAAGATACTTTATTCATCCCTCAAGGAAAATTTGAGTGCTGCAGTGTAACAATCATACAATGTCATACAACAATTTTTATCTGTTGTGAGTGAAAGTTAAAAGATTTGAAAGTGAAAGGTTGAATATTTTGATGGAGGACGGCAGAAATGGTTTTCTGTACCGTTCCTTTGAGCAGCCGGGTTGCAGGAGTCTGTAGCTGAAGGTGCTCTTCAGATGGTCCACAGATGATAGAAAAATGGATCAAATTCAATGCAAAACAATCAACAGTCGTATTATTTTTGATTAAAAATCTCTAAATATGTCGTCACCGGTTTATGAACACATATTTTTGGAAAAAAATCCCAGAAGTTACTGTTAAATTTAAAAATTAAAATGTTTATATTTTGCACATTTATTTTTTCAAAGCAGCAAATGTCCTGCTTTTATTTTGAAGCCTCTAAATGGAAGCTGTTTTACTGAATGACATGATTTAACTTGTCATTTAGAAACAGATAAAGTATTACCAAGATCTCTGTTTGAGCCATTAGAGTGTTTTTAAAGCTTTTAAATGTCCTCTGTATTGATCCTAGTGCTCTGATTGTGGAGGAAATGTTTGAAATGCTTCCTTTTTGCTGTTTTAGTGCAGACAGGAGGAGGTGCTTGCACCACTCCTCCTCTTCTTTATCTTCTCCTCTCCTCCTGTCTGCACCAGTCCTCTGCTTCACCTCCTCTATAGCACTTCTGATCCACTTTGCTTCTCATCTGCAAACAGGATCCTGCAAAGATCTGGACTGAATCACAGAGATTCTAAAGAGAGAGAAAAAAAGACAACTCCTAACAACTAGAAGAAGGAGGGGATAAAAAAAAAAATCAAAAGCCAGTTTCGGTGCAAAGGTAAGAAAATCCTCTTCTGCATGTTTAGACTCGTCTTGGTTGAAGTTTGGATCCAACAGAAAACACTTGAACTTTTCTGGATTAGATGAAAAATTCTGTGCATATAAACAGAAACGTGTTTAAATGAGTCTTTTTTAATATGATCTTTTCTAAACTTGATCATTTTCTTTGCACAATGTTTAAAAAGAATTTTTAAAATGACCTAAACTTGTTTAACCTGCAGAAAATGTTACTTTTTTTGTGAGAACTTTTTGCTTAATAATGCATGTATTACATCTTAATTCCATAGTTGCCTCTCATTACGTCATCAGGACGTCAGACAAACAGGTTATTACTTTCTTGTGATCACACTTTATCAGACTGTGGAAAAAAAACTCCACCAGAACAACAAATTTCTGGTTTCTGTGACGTTTTCAGTTCATCAGATGATAAAAACTAAGAGGAATGCCTGATGTGTGTGAAGTGGAAGATGATGGGTGTGTGTGTGAGTGAGTGGGTGGGTGGGCATGGTCACAAATGAGATCATTGTTAGTAAAAAAATAAATAAATAAATGAGTTAAAAACTCCCTTTTTAATCATCATCTTTTGACAGTAAATGTGAGCAAACTGGAAAAACTGATCATACCAGACGGATCTGATATTTAATCTGATTTGCATTTTCTCACAATCAAATTTTCTTTCTTAGTAGAATTTTCCTTTTTTCTGACATTTAAGGATATTTGTTTTTGTGAGTAAAACGAGTCGAACATCTAGCTGCTGAATTACTGTAATCACATGCATTGTGTAGCTGTTTATGGTTATTTTTAGTAAATAAATTAAAGTTTATTGGTTATTTTCCACTGTTTCCATTTTAAAAACTGACGTACAGACTGTTCTGTCTCACATTTGATCCTCATGGGGTCATGCATTTAAGATTTTATCACCAAATTATCAGTCCTAGCTTCTAAAATGAAATGTTCCGTTCCGTCATCTTCCGCTTGTTCTGGGGTCGGGTCGCGGGGGCAACAGCCTCAAACAGGTAGCCCAGGCCTCTCTCTCCCCGGCTGCATCCTCTAGCTCACCTGGAAGGATCCCAAGTCGTTCCCCGGCCAGCTGTGAGACATAGTCTCTCCAGCGGGTCCGGGGTCTACCCCTTGTTCTCCTCCCGGTAAGACGTGCCCGAAACACCTCGCCCGCGAGGCGTTCGGGGGCATCTTGACCAGATGCCCGAATCACCCCATCTGGCTCCTCTCGACCTGGAGGAGGAGCGGCTCGACACCGAGCTCCTCCCGGATGGCAGAGCTCCTCACCCGATCTCTGAGTGAGAGCCCAGCCACCCTGCGGAGGAAGCTCATTTCGGCCGCTTGTATCCGCGATCTCATTCTTTCGGTCACCACCAACAGCTGGTGACCATAGGTGAGGGTTGGAACGTAGATCGACTTGTAAATCGAGAGCTTTGTTTTTCGGCTCAGCTCTCGGCTAATTACAAATGAAATGTAATTATTCAAATTGGCACATTTATTTGATTAATGTTAAATGATTGAAAGGATTTTGGAGGAGACGGCAGCTCAGTGGTTAGAGCGTTCGCGCACGGACCGGAAGGTCGCGAGTTTGCGTCCCACAGAGAGCATGTCTCTAGTCCTTGGAGAAGACACTTAACCCCCGCTTCTCCCACCATTGGCGCCGTCAAAGGGCAGCCTGCTGCGGTGTAAGGAGTGCAGCACACAAATTTCCCCGGTGAGGGATGAATGGAGATATTCATTATTATTATCATCATTATTGATTAATGAATTTTTAATCTGTGGGAGGAAAAAACTTTTGCATATTTGAACTGACTTAAAATGACTTTTTTTTTCTAGTTGTGTGTTTCTTTTGCAAGTCTGATCAGGTTTAAGGTTGTGTTTTTTTTTTTTCTTTTCCCTGCTTTGTGTGCACACACAGCATGCTTACCCTACCAAACTGCCTCCACAAAAACACCCTTATATAAGTCACATTCAAGTCTAAACTCAGAATGACGGGCAATCCTCGGTTTGAAGCCAGAAAAAAAAGAAAGAAAAGCCTCGCCTACATTTTCCAAGACATTTATGATTCACACTGTGCTGAACTCTGAAAAAAAAAGTTGTTTATTGTGTTCTGATTATCTAAAAAGTCTCTGAAGGAACTTTGCAAACCACCCCGTTCCTCATATGTCGACATTCAGATGGATGAGTCAACGCAGCAGATGCTTATAGTTTTTTTTTTTTTTTCCACTCTGAAATCATTTGACGACTAAATAAATTTAGCTGCGTCTATAATTAGAAGATCCACTTATGTCTTTAGTATAATATACTAAACTAATTTAGAAATGGGTTTAAAGTGTATATATAGTGCAAATTTACAGAAACTATTAGAGAAATATGTTTTTTTTTTTCCATTTCTCTGATCATTTTAATGGTTGTTTAGAGCTCCTTGCTTAGCCTGTGACGTGAGCCTTGGAGCAAACAGTCCATTTATAGTTGGGGAGTTTGACCCCATTCAGGCAGCCAGTCACACTGTTGCATGAAAAAGGAGATTTTGAGGCACTCCATCTGGTTTCTAAGGCCACCGGTTTAAAAGGAAAATACGTGAAGCTTTTTGCTGTGTTTGTTTGTCAGCTGATGGAAGGGAAACTCTTTCCATAACAACCAGACATGTTGGTCTTACCCCTCTGCTGATCTGATACAAACTGCACACAAACACACACACACGCATTGCAGCAGAAGATCACAGTAGTTTTAAAGACAAAAAAACACATTCTTGTTTTCACTCCCTGTGAAAATCAACACAGTCTTTTCCAACCGCTGCATGACAGTCAGAGAAATACGCACTGCAAATGTTGCAAAACAGCAGATTTCCTCTACACAAGCGTGGGTGTTGTAACAACGTGCACAAACAGCAGCCCTCGTGGAAAAAAGGCCATCCCCAACCAGACGTCAAAGTCTCAAAATGGTGCTTGGCATTCTCACTCATGGCTGCCATGACAACAGATTTATGTACTTGATGTTTTTTGCGGTTTTTTTTTTTATGTAGAATTTTATGATCTTGAGTTGATTGTGCCGGATTAAACTGGATTTAAGCTTTTTGTAACAAAATGTGAGGGATCTTTCCTCGGACTGGATCTCCATGAGGTTTCTTTTATTTTAGGAGTTTTTGGGGACATTTCTCTACGAGGTGTGATGACCAGTGGTGGATGAAGTACTCACTTTTTGTACTTAAGTAAAAGTACAGATACTTAGGCAAAAAATTTACTTAAGTAAAAGTAAAAGTACCAATAAAAAAATCTACTTAAGTAAAAGTACAAAAGTAGTTGGTGTAAATTGTACTTTTTAAGTAAAAAGTAAAAGTATTCGATCATAATTCAAGTGTTATTTTTTGTGCTATAGGGTGTCACCATGGTAACCAGGATAAATACTCTGCAGGGGTGTGACCCCCCTCTCCCGCCTCTTTTGGTCCACAAAATAAATAAATAAATAAAAACAAAATAAAAGGGGACAAGTCAAGCTATCCCCTAGAAGGGCCAGTGAATGGGCCGCCAAAGTGGAGAAAAATGACACTTATTTTTTAAAATGTTTTTTGGGGGGAGGCCCCCAGTCACTATATATTGGCTTTGTCAGAGCCCCGCCCCCCTTTGGAAAATCCTAGAACCGCCCCTGCTCTGTGTAATGATGGCTCACCTTTTTATTTAGAAGTAAACACAACAAACAATGATCTTCTGACTCTTTTTAATTTGTACTAGATTTGATGTTAGTTTTTTGGCGCTGAATGAATGCGGAAAATGTTTCTCGATTCATTACTTCTTCTCCCGATCAACTGCTTCTTTTGATTTTGGCGATGCGGCTTCAAGATTTGCTAAAAAAAAAAACCTGTGTATTTTTCAAATTCCTGAACGAAAATGTAACGAAAAATGTAAAACACACTTTTAAAAAGTAGCGGAATAAAAGTACAGATATTTGCTCTAAAAATGTAGTGAAGTAAACAGTAAAAGGTACAGGTCTTAAATTTTATTTAAGTAAAGTACAGATACACCATTTTTTTACTTAAGTACAGTAACGAAGTACATTTACTTCGTTACCTTCCACCACTGGTGATGACGTTAAAATAATTGTATTTGAAGCTCATAATGTGCACAAATATATAGAAAATTTATTTGAAATTAAGTCTAATTTATTTATTTAATGGAGCTGTGTGATTATTTGGTCTTTTAACTTTAATAAAACTTATTTTAAATGATGAGCTTTTCGGGAGCTCGACCGGGTGATGCTGTTTCCTGTGATGCTTCTGAGCACAGGCGATATACTGTATTTACCGGGATCATTTCATCGCTAAATATCAGTAATTTTCCTTCCTGTTCTCCCTGCTCGGCCCTGATTCTCTCCACACTGTGCATGCAAATCATTATCTAATCAGGAAGCAAGGAATCAGATTACTCTGATAGCCTTAGATTGTGTGCAACCGGACAGAAATGATGATGCCGCTTCGTTGGGAAGAGGGAAAGCTACAAACAATCTGGGAGAGCATGAAAGAAGTTGGAACGACCGCCAGAAGTTCTAAAAAAAGAAGAGTGTAAATAAACGTGGAGGATTATTTTTAGTTTATTTGTGTGACATTGTTTATAGACGGAGTCAGGAGAATATTTTCAGGATAAACAGTCTGAAGATGGAGGTTCCTCGTGGTTCCCCAATGTGTTACTTACCCGTGATGGAGGCCTTCTGATTGGCCATAGTAACGGGAATGCTAGGCAACGACGCTGACCTTTTGAGGGTATTAAAAAAGGACAGTATGAACTTTTCAGAGACCAAATAACCCTAAATGACATGTGTAGTGATGCTATTTTAGATTGCAGTGTTTTCTCACTCACTTTGATACATTTCCCACAACCTGGTTGATAATAGTCACTTACCGTAATTTTACGGTCATTAGGCGCACCGTACGAAAAGGCGCAGTCTCAGTCACACACCGCCTTACAACAACACACACGCAAGCATGCAAATGTGGGTATTAAAAAATAGATCGGGAGCTAAACTGAGTTTGGTTGTACTTTATTTAAGTAGTATAAACAAGCACATTACCGGTAATACGTTGTCCTTATTCAAATCCGTCAAAGTCCTCATCCTCTGTTTCGGAATCGAGCAGCTGCGCAAAATCTAACAGAGCAGGTCCACTTCGCTCCTCGCTGTCAAAGTCACTGTCTGTACTGTGCGGCTCCTCAGAAAGGATACCAGCTTTTGCGAAAGCTCGGATAACAGTACCAGCAGACACGTTAGTCCAAGCATCTACAATCCATTGGCAAACTGTAGCGTAACTCGCCCGGCGCTGTCTTCCACCCTTCGTGAAACTGTGGTCTCCTTCGGTCATCCATCACTCCCACGCCGCTCACACTTCACTCTTTAACGTTCTCATGCCTTTTCTTTCAGGTCCGCCTCGCGGGCACGGCGTTTTCTTTTAGGTCCGCTTTTTCTCACGAGGACCGCGTTTTCTTTTAGGTCCGCTTTTTCTCACACACAAGGCGCACCGTACAAAAAAGGCGCGCCGCTCATTTTGAAGAAAATTTGAGACTTTTAGGTGCGCCTTATGGCCGTGAAATTACGGTACCCAAAATCAAGTCGTGTTGGCGATAAAAGTGCAGTGAAAATGAAAAGTCTCGTTGTTCATGAACAAGAATCGAAACGAATAAGTCATGTCTTTGTTTCGACAGTTTTCCACTGCTAGCTGTTGGTGAAACCACCTGGAAATGTTAGCTGAGCTGACGCCACCTAGTGCCCCTGCTTACATTAATTTCACTCGCTTCTCGATGAGATATCGCGTTCATTAGCTTATAATTGAGAGTCGCTCAACTGACTGGCCAATCAGCAAATAGAGATGACGCTATGACCTCAAACACAAACGTCCAACTGGGTCATTTTGTTGTTGGGTTCCAAAGCATGAAGGTTAACCAACGAGAAAAATCCCCGGCTGCTCGTGCAGTATTCGAACCCAACCGGTGCGAGGTCAGACTGCTTCCTGAGTGTTGAGGCGGTGGCTCAGTGGTAGAGCATTTGCCCTCGGACCAGAAGTTTACCGGAAGTTCGCAAGTTTGATTCCCACTGAGTTCACGTCTAGGGTACTTGGAGAAGACACCTAACCCCCTGTTCTCTCACCATTGGTGCCATCATAGGTGGCAGCCTGGTGCGGTGTGATGCAGCCATAAATTTCCCCTGTGAGAGATCAATAAAGTATATATTTATTTATTTTTCATTTCCACCAGTGTAGAAACAGACTGTTTATCATCCGAATAAACTTTCTAAACATTGTCTTTAAATTCTCAATCAAGGTAATTGTTGCCGACACAAACTTCATGGCATAGCTGATTCCGAATCGATTACAAACATGGCTCGGACAGAAGTTCGTGTTCATGTCATGCCATCATCTCTGCTCGCTGTTTGGGTGGGATGTTTTCAAATTGCCGCAATCGTCAGATAATTCCAGCATTCTTGACTAATTGTAAAAGTACCTGGGTGGCACCCCTGGCTAGTATTGACAGAGCTGGCTGAGTAAAAGATGAGCTGCTGAGGTTTAATTTTATAGCTTTAATGTCAACACGTTATTTTGCAAAGGACAAAAACAAAGATAAACACGCTCCGGGTAGAACGGAGGTCTGTAAAATATGAACAAAAATTCATTACAAATGAACTTCAAACATCTAACACACACACTAAATCTTTTATGCACATCCAGACGTTCCTCTCTGAAAAAGTGAAAATTGCATCTCCAGTTGAATTCTTCCCTTTCTCTGAGAAATTGCTCAATTTAGGAGACATTATCAGAATTTCTCAAAAATGTTTTTTTTTCCTTCTTTACTGGTTTCCAATGTCTCTTAGTTTATGGGTGCTGGAGCCTAAAACTAGCAAGTTTAGCAGACGAGAGGTGTGGTACACCCTGTACATTTGACAGAATGACTACTGGTTTTAAATGGAAGGTTTATCAAGCTGTCATGTGTATATTTAATTTTGACTAACATCATCAAATGCATAAAATTGTACAAAAGTAATGGAAATATTGACAAACGCATTTGCAATTTAATAAAACCGCAGAGAAATGGCGGCTGTGACGTGCACAAAAGTGACAAAATGTTGTCTAGATTGAACTAAATGTTGTATAAAAGTAAAACATATTGTAAAAAAAATCCATCAGTGGGACTAAAAACATGTATTTGATTAAATATTTTACTACTTTCTTTGTCCCTGGAGTGTGCTGATGGTTCAACGTCAGCAGCTGTGACTGAACCTGCAGCAGCTGCACACAAAACGTGTGATAAAACCAAGCAGCAGCACCTTCGTACGAACAGCTTCATCAGCTGGAGCTAAAAAATCATCTCACACTTTCTGTTACTTATGTTGAGAAATAATAGTTCTGTTCAGTTCCGTCATCTTCCGCTTGTTCCGGGGTCGGGTAGCGGGGGCAACAGCCTTAAGCGGGCAGCCCAGGCTTCTCTCTCCCCGGCTGCATCCTCTATTTCACCTGGAAGGATCCCAAGTCAATCCCCGGCCAGCTGTGAGACATAGTCTATCCAGCGGGTCCGGGGTCTGCACCTTGGTCTCCTCCCGGTCGGACGTGCCCGAAACACCTCGCCCGCGAGGCACTCGGGGGCATTCTGACCAGATGCCCGAACCACCCCATCTGGCTCCTCTCGACCTGGAGGAGGAGCGGCTCGACACCGAGCTCCTCCCGGATGGCAGAGCTCCTCACCCGATCTCTGAGTGAGAGCCCAACCACGCTGCGGAGGAAGCTCATTTCGGCTGCTTGTACCCGCGATCTCATTCTTTCGGTCACCACCCACAGCTGGTGACCATAGGTGAGGGTTGGAACGTAGATCGACTTGTAAATCGAGAGCTTTGTTTTTCGGCTCAGCTCTCTCTTTACCACGACGGACCGATGCAGCGTCCTAGTTATTGCTGATGCCGCACCGATCCGCCTGTCGATCTCCCGCTCATAATTATCTATTGTGAGAGATAATAGTGCTGGAGATAAATTCTTTTACTCCCAGCTGTTTTTATCACTCACGGTATTTGATGTAATATCAGCCAAATAAATCAGATATGTTTTATTTTCTAGGTTATCAGATATCACTTCCATTCTCTCATAATTAAGTGTTTCTAAACCACGAAATCTGATGCTGAGGTGAAAAATTACACAACTAAATCAAACATGCTCATAAAAAAAAGATCAATTCGTCACTTATTGGTCACTTTTTAGTAAATATTATTTCATATTTTTTTGCCCTTTTTGATCGTATTGAATGAAGAGTTATTTTTAATCACTTTTGAGGACTTTTTTTTTTTAGTTTAATTGTAAAGCTGTGGTCATGATTTGAACTGATAAGCGGTTTTATAAGATAAAGTGATTTAGATGATTTGAATAAATATGTTTGTTAAATTTAGAAATTAGGGGAATGGATGGAAAAATAGTTTGATGGATGTGTGGACAAATGGATGATGAATAAATATAATTAAATAATTAAATGTTCCGGGTCTTTATGTTTTCTGACTGTATTTTTACTCAAACCTGAAACGGTGGCACACTGGTTAGGACAGTGGCGTCACTGTGAGAAGGTCAGGGTTTGAATCCCGGAGTGGGGCAAGGCTTGAATCGCTGGCATTTATGTGTGGAGTTTGCATGTTCTCCCCTGTTATGCGTGGGTTTTCTCCAGTGTTCCCACTCGTATGGTCTAGCGTTACGCCGACATGTAGACGGATGTTATAATTGATCCCTGGGAGTGAAACAACAACTGAAGAATGAGGTAGAGTAGGGTGTTGAAAAAATAAACTGTTTATTTATAATCAATCTTTAACCGTATCTCAACAACTGAAAAACTTCTTTAGGGAATGCTGCAGATGGGTCCTCTCTTAGCTTGGCACCAGTCCTTTTTAATTCAGCCAACTAGCAATCAACTGTAACTGCCACCAGGTGGGGAAGGTTGGGAGCCTGGGTGGCAGGTCGTAAGGGAAAAACACAAGAGGGCAATAAAAACAAAACCCAAACATCCCCCAAATGCTTTGCCCATAACATCCAGGTACTCCGGATTCCTCCCATCATTCAAAAACATGCATCATGACAAATTGGCTGCTACGTAATTGCCCCGCGGATGGTTGTGTGTATGTGTGTGTGGCCTTGTAACAGACTGGCAATCTGTTCGGGGTGTACCCTGCCTCTCACCTGGAATCAGCCCTCGCAATCCCATCAGGAATAAGCAGTTTAGAAGACGAAACTAAACCTGCAAAAGTCTCTTCATGCTGTTTCTTCTTTATTGTAAAAAAGCATAGAAAGATAATGAAATTGTTCACATAAAAATATCACTTATTGTTTCCTCAAAGTAGAAAAACAACAAACTATCTGCATTTGTGTCTAAGACCTTTATTAAAAAAAAAAGGGAAAGTCCACACGAACTGAGAGGAAATGTTGTGTTCATTAAAAATAAATTTAGAACAAATGTTAAAAAATTCTGTATTTCCATTAAAGGTGTGGATCTTTGGAATAATTGTGATGATGAACTTAAATTATGTTTCAATCCTTTTTGTTTAAAGAAGAAATTTAAGTTATTACTACTTATATGTAAGTCTTGATGGTTAAATTCAAGCTTATATATAATGTAAACAATTATAGTACCAATTGTATTACTTTTTGTACTTGTATTACTTTTTCATTTGATGTTCTAATTTTCATTTTATGTATTATGATTGATTTTTGTTTTTTGATGGATTTCTAAGTATTTACTTATATGTTTTTTTGCTTTTATGATGATTTAAAAAAAGGGTCGGCGAAATAAGCGTTTGCTTCAGCCGATACCTTTTCGGTCCTTTATGTAAAATATATATATTTTTTTTCTTTCTTTCTTTAATGTGAAATTACACTGTGACCAAAATAAATAAATAAAAAATAATAATAATAATCTCAAAACCTGCAGAAATATTTTCCTTCTAATTAGTTAGATGATACATATTTAAAGCTTTTTACTGGAACAGAGAAGCAGATGTTTTACCTTCTGCTCGGTAAGACTTTTTCCTTTGGACATAATTGCATGTCATTGATTTTTACCCTGTTAAGGAGTCAATCAATGCTGTTAAGAGCAGTGTGTAAATGTCTTTTTAACCTGTTATTACTGACAGCACGGTGGTTTGTACCTGCCCATTAGGTCTATTCTCTTCCCTCAATCGTTAATGAGCAGAATATTTGTCTGACTGGATGTTTTTCTGTCTCTGATAAACATCTCCTTCCATCATGTTTAACTTGTTCTGTTTTATGCTGATGGAAGCGTTCACGCTAAATCTTCTTTCACTCTTCAGATAACATGTCACGTCTGATTTATTTGCACTTTGGAGCTCTTTCGCTCTTTCTCAGTTGCTGAAATATTTAAATATCTTGTTTACTTTCGGTCCCCTGTGACATTTAACCCTTCCGTTTTGCACAGGGGAGGCCCCGTCAGAAACCAGCAGGGTTTTATAACTTTCAGTTTCTAAATCTTCACATACTTGCTTGTACGTATTTACAGAATTTGTGAGTTCTGTGGGTTTTATGAAGCTGATTTGGGGCAGACGGTATGTGGAAACTGATTTTGGGTGCAGGGAATCCCAAGAGGAGAAGTAAAATAGGTGCTTGAAATCATTTCTGAGACCCAGTTTCAAATGGAAGAGGCTGTTTTACAGGGCTGCAGAATATTGGCAAAACATCTCATCTAGATTTATTTTTTTTAATTTGATATGATCTTGTAATATTAATTTGAAAATTAATAATTATTCCACACATATCAAACATGCTTTAAAAAAGATGGAGATGTTTTCTAGCATCAGAAAATACTTCCCACTGTGGTTGTCTGGCCACGCCCTTTAACTCTGCTACAAACAAGCTGTGAATAACCTGACCAATCAGTTGGCTCCTCAGAGTGCACACAGAGTCGCTGTTAAAGATGGAACAAAAATTGAAAAATAAGAGTAAAGCTTTTTGCAATTAGCTAACCATGAGAGTCAATAATGTGATATCAGTTTAATATTGAAGTATTGCACAGCAATGTGAAACCTCCTAATCATTCTGTAATGAGTGCCTGGAATAATTTCAGAGATCTACTTTCTACTGAAAGGGGCTGTTTGATCAGGCTGCACAATAATAACAAAATATCTAATTAGGATTTTTTAAAAATGGAACTATAAGATATTTTTTAAATAACTTCACCAAAGTGGAATTTAATGGAAAACCATGAAAAAAATCGATTTCATTTATTGTGTTCTTGCATTTGTGTCAACACACACGGAGCCTGTGAGATGGATGATGTTATCCTTCCCTTTTATCTTGTTCAAAAAGGCAGGCCAGTGTGCACCCACCTGCTCTTTTCACTCCGTCTCCCTCCCGCCCAGACGGTTCGAGCAGAAGCAGGCACCATGTCCACCCCCACACACCCGCAGGTGAAGGAACTGAACCCTGTCGACTTCATCCAGCTACAGCAGTACATTGAATGTGAGTACAGACAGGCAAGCAAAGCGGGCAGCTTTGCAGCGCTTAACATCCCTCCCCACACACACACTTCCACCCACACACCCTCATTTACACTTGCTCATGCTTTCTCATATCTAGAGGAGGCAGCGGTAGTCTGCCACGTCCTTTTTAACAACTTATGCACACACATTTTTTTTTATTAGACTCATTTACATGTGTGCAAAAGATATTAGAGGGTGGATACTATGCAACTTAAAAACCAATGTGAAGTGGTTTAATTTCATTCACACACGTTTGAGTAATTTGAGGGTTCTTTCGTCCAATATTCGTATACTGTTCATTTAGTGGAGGTGGAACACTCAGATGCACAAGCCAGTTTTTTGTAGGAGGGAAGAGAGGCGAGGATATCCGGATAGCCAAAATGTGCAGGTTTGGAATCCTGGGTAGATTTAGGCCCAGGGCTGGCTCCTGTCAGGACTGGTTTTAGGAGGAGTTAACCTTCAAATTTAACCTGAATTCCACTTTCTGTCTTCTTGTTCCAGACTGCAGCCTGAAAGTAAAAGATGTTCTGAAGGAATTTGATGCAGATGGGAGGCTGGCCCGGCATCGACATGGAGAGGTGAGGAGATGGTGTTTCCTGTTACACCATCCACCCCCTTACAGCTCTGACTCACAGACCAGAGTAAAATAATCGCTTTCTGTGCAGCTGTTTAGTGTGAAATGGGACCTGATTCATGGAGATTGGGTGGTTATTAATTTCCCCGTGCTGCTTAATTAGATTCTAACCTTTTGCTCATGTTGACTAAGCTGTTGCATTTGTCCGAGGCTGCGCATGTAAATTACCTCCTCAGATTTGCCTACGCAGCCCGCTGGCCCGGCTCGTGCACCGTAAGCACAACTCAGACTGAAAAAAAATTTTGCAATACGTCGCCAGAGGATAAATTATCTGATTTAAAGGATTGGGTTTTATTACAGTTATAACAGGAACAAAAGCAAAAATGAAGTTTTCTGTCAGAGATTTATTAAAACAGTCGGAGGGTTTTAGAAAAATGAGGCAAGTTCTTTTTCGTCCTACTCTTACTCATTTCTTTGTTCTCTTCTTTTTTTCTGACCTCACTGCCTCGATGCCACTTTGAAATGTTACTGGGGCATCCATAAGCCTAGGAGATGGAATAATATCAACATAAATAGGTTTGTGGCTCACCATTATCGAGGGAATTCCGCTTGATGGCCCTGCAGCACATTAGCATGGAACTCCAGTCCTTCTGTGGGGCTCAACAGATGGACTTGAAAGAGGGACTAGTTTTTGTCTTGGATGCCTTCCTATTGCTCCGTTTTCTTTTCAGTTCCGTTTCTGTTTAAATAAAATTAAAAACGAAGGTTTCTAAGATTTTTGAAAAACTTTTCATCTAAAAATGAACAAACTGTTTACAGTTTATTTTCAGCTTCAAATGGATTCTTCCACCTAATAATGAATAAAATCACATTTTACTTTAATAACTGTGTCATATGGATGTTAAACATAAAGGAACAACAGTGGGGACAAAATAAGAAACCTCATGGAGATCCACACGAAGGAGGGACTCCTCTCAGAACGGACGGGTCTGTCGATTAAATATAGGCAAATCCAACTCTTCAGCTACGTTTTTGAAGGAATTATGAGCTTCATTCTAATATAAATGGGCAGTAGTTTGGGGCACAGAACAGGAGTGGGCAAACTTTTTGATTCGCGAGCCACATTGATTTCTAACATTTGACAAGGGGACCGGAATGCCACCAGATGGATGGCATGCATTGGTAACTCCTAGATTAGACCGATGGAATGGTGCACTAGATTTTGAACAAGCGTGCTAGATATTACATCAAGAGCGTTAAATATCAAATCTAACACGCTAGGTCTGAAATTTAGTGCGATAGCGCTTAAAAATGTGCATTTAGCAGTGCTAGGTTTGAAATTTAAGCGCTTTATGTAACAATTTGGTTGTTTAACATCTAACACGCTTGTTTACGTGCGTGTATTGGGCCCTGATGGATTTTCATATCTTTGCACACATACAGTGTGCGCATCACGGAGACGGACACATTTTAATAGGAGCAGTGTTGTTGTTTTCAAAGCCAAAATAGCTAGAGTGCGTCATCTAGTGACAAAACGTCAGAATTGCAGGAGAAACAAAACTAGCAAGGTTTATCTATTTAATTTTTTTCAAGTTCAGTGGGCCAGATTAAAATGTTTAACGGCCCACATTTGGCCCACGGGCCATAGTTTGCCCATACCTGGGCCAGAAGAACTAGAGATGAGGTGAGGGCCACAGGACAGGAAAGACAGGAATTGGCCGAAGGGGAGGTGTATACAGGTATTTCAAGCCTCTTTATTCGGATGATGCACAGGACAGAAACACAAATTATCAATCAGGGATAGACCTCCCTCCCTTGAGGAGAGTGAGGAATTATTTACAGGGTAGTACGTAATATGCTAGTCTGGCTACTGGACAGTAATATTTTTTTCCCCTAGTGTATCAATGAGGAAGGCTTCCGTCTGTTCCTGAAGACGTATTTAGGAGTGGAGGACTTTCCCGTGGACCTGTGCCAGAGACTCTTCCGCTCTTTTCAGAACTCCGAACCCACTCAGGAAGACAGTCCGAGTAAGATTAGGAATGCAATATTTTTACAGCAGTCTCTTTGGTGAACATTTCACCGTGGTCTGATTGTGCAGCTCTAGTAACCAGAGCACTCACCGCCTCTCTTTTCTTCATGCAGAAGAGGTCTTCCTGAAGGATGTTTCATGTTACTTCTCGCTGCTTGAAGATGGCCAACCCAGAGACAAACTTGAATGTGAGTGTTAACTTTATCTTTCGTATAAATGATCAAACTGCTCGGTGGTTCGACTTTCATTTCCTTTCTGCTTTTAGTCGCTTTCAGGCTTTATGACAGGGACGGTAATGGAGTCCTCGACAGCTCTGTAAGTCGCTAAGAAAATCTTTCATAGTCGTTCTATAATACATTCTTTTATTTTAGCAATAAAATGAAAACTGAGAAGTCTGCTGTGTTTTTTTTTTCACAGGAAGTGGATCGGATTATCGCTCAGATGATGCACGCTGCAGAATATCTCGACTGGGATGTGTCAGAGCTCAAGCCTGTGAGTCCCAGAATGCCTTGCTCTGATGCACAAACTTCTCACTGACAAAAAAAAATCTACTAAAGATAATTAATCTATTTTCTGATATTCTGAAATGAATGCATTTGTATTTGAAAGTGTCACATCTAACTCCTGCACATGATGCAGGTCAGATAATAACTGTAGATTTCACCAGGTTCTGAAGGACATGATGACGGCGATTGATGCTGACAGCAGCGGCACGGTGTCCCTGGACGAGTGGGTAGAAGGAGGAATGAATAACGTCCCCCTTCTCGTCTTGCTGGGACTGAAGGTGCTTGTTCTTTTGAACATGTTTAATTTTTAACTGCTGGTATAAAACCTTCCTTTGCATGCCACTCCTCTGTCCTTTGCCTCGTCCTCCTCCCTTTCTCTGAGGACCTTTATGCCGACTCAGTGTTACAGGGTGTGGTAATGTCATCCCCCCTCGTGCAAGCTCTGCACCATCATAATGCCGTAGTGTTTTTCCACTTACTCTGCACCCTCTAAGTGCTTTAGATAAAATATCAATATTTGGTGCTAATGCATTGCACTGGATTAAAGAAATATTTTAATGTTGTTTGGATTTAAAAAAATAGAAGTTTTGAACCAGAGAGAGGTCATAATTATGTCATGAGGGCTTTTAATGTGTTGACGAGGAAGTTAGAGATTTTTATGGTGAACGCTGGTGAGGTTTCTGGGTTTAGTCTCTACAACAATACCAGGGACTTCCCAACAGACTATTTCTGGCCACCAGAAGACATTTAAAACTCACTGTGCAGAAGTTAGCCTCCTCATTTAGTTTGCTGTAAACTGCAGCTCATGTGTTAATAAATGAGGTCATAAATAAGCTTTTCAGTGAATAATGAGTGTGAGAGAGCTGATAACTCTGTACACACACTGAAAAGAACATTTTATTCTTACGGTGATAAACTTTCTAACAAATAAAAGTTTTGCAGAGCTCATTTAGGCATGGCCGGTCACACAGGAGCTATAAACGAAAAAAAAAAAAGCAGATCCTGACCACAAAGATTTTGAAATGGAAGCTCTGCCAGGGAGAAATTTCTTTTTATTAGCTTTGAAGTTTCAATTTTTGTGTTTATATAAAATATCTAGAAAAGCAGATGTAAATAAATGGAAAATACAGACATTCTTCTTTTATGCCATATTTGTATAAATAAAGATAGTCAAATGTTCCGTCATCTTCGGCTTATCCGGGGCGGGTTTCAGGGGCAAGCTCACCCGGGAGAATCCCGAGTCGTTCACTTGCCAGCTGTGAGACATAGTCTCCCCAGCGGGTCCTGGGTCTACCTCTTGGTCTCCTCCTGGTGGGATGTGCCCAAAACACCTCACCAGCAAGGCGCTTAGGGGGCATCCTGACCAGATGCCCGAACCACCCCATCTGGCTCCTCTCGACCTGGAGGAGAAGCGGCTCGACACCCAGCTCTTCCCGGATGGCAGAGCTTCTCACCCGATCTCTGAGTGAGAGCCCAACCACCCTGCAGAGGAAGCTCATTTCGGCCGCTTGTATCCATGATATTCATGGTCACCACCCGCAGCTGGTGACCTTAGGTGAGGGTGGGAACGTAGATCGACTTGTAAATCGAGAGCTTTGCTTTTTGGCTCAGCTCTCTCTTTACCACGATGGACCGATGCAGCGTCCTAGTTATTGCTGATGCCGCACCGTTCGACAGGCGGAATGGTGCGGCCAAATGTTTTATTCAAATGTTTTATTCTGTAATGTCTTTTCCTCTTAATGGCTTCCTGGACCATCAGATGACCCAAACCGATGGGCAGCATCTTTGGAGGATGAAACATTTTAACAAACCTGTCTACTGCAACGTCTGCCAGAGTTTACTGCTGGGTCTGAGGAAGCAAGGTCTCTGCTGCACCTGTAAGTATGAAGCTTCCTCTTTACTCGGCATCACTCGGCTTTAATTCTGACCATTAAATCACTGACAGGCTGTAAATACACAGTCCATGGTCGCTGTGCTAACCGGAACCCAGCTCCCTGCACCAGAACGTATGTGAAGTCAAAGAAAGAAACGGGGGTATGTAGGCGTCTCCATGACAACCTCTATACAGTCTAAATCTGACTGATCCATCATCTTATTGCTTTTACATGTGGACATGCTTCCCCGTTTTCAGGTTCCAGTACATGAATGGGTGAGTGGGAACTGTGATTCCAGGAAGTGTGATCGATGCCAAAAGAAGATCAAGAGCTTCCAGGGTTTAACGGGCAAACACTGCGTGTGGTGCCACACGATGGTGAGGAAACTCATTTGTTACAATTCCAACGTTCCTTATTTTCTCTTCTTTTTAAAAAAAACTTCTGTTTTTAGTTTTGAGGGTGAGTCATGCATGCCTCCTTACACTGCTGCTGTATTTATGTTACTAGTTTGACTGGGACATCTCCACGTAGAGAAAAACTTTGTTTATATCTGGATCTTTCTAACTTGCGGTACTCCACACTGTTTGATACGTCTAAGAGCACCATTAGAGATTAGTAGTAACTTAACAGTCAAGTTAAAAGACACTTGACATACAGAGATCAGGGGCGGATCCAGGATTTTCTAAAAGGGGGGGTGTGAGGTCATTGACAAAGCCAGTACAGGAAAGGCTGGGGGCGTTCCCCCAGAACATTTTGAAAAATATGAGTCATTCACCTGCATTTTGGTGGCCCATTCGCTGGCCATGCAAGGGGATAGCTTGACTAGTCCCATTTCCTTTCTTCTTCTTTGTTTTTTGTGGACCAAAAAGGGGGGGAGTTAGGGGGATGCATCTCCATGTTCTATCAAGATCCACGACCTCATTGATGGATTGGAGTGCGTTCTGGGTATGGACAGAGGTGCAAAGTCACAGATCTCGATGGTCGCAGATCTCGTCAAAACACCATATGCTATAACCAGGTCTGAAAATTTCTGGAAAAGTAAAAGACTCAAAGGAACCAGTTCTAAATCTGACGGGCTGCAACAAAACAGATTACAAAGACCCTCTGGAAACTTTGTGGACTTTAGCTCTACCTGGCAACAAAATCTTGCGAAAATGTTATTGGCTCCACCTATAGAGGCTGACACAAATTGCTCCCATGTCCTTACAGTGGAGAAGCCCAGCAGAACCCATGCATACATGGATAGAACATGCAAACAGGATACTGGTTTCAGTGACCTGATTGCTGTGCAGATTTTCCTTTTGATTTGAAGATAAAATCTCCACTGAGATGACATCTCAGATAACCACCATCTGTCCCTAACCCTCTATGGTAACTGAGCCCATATGTATAATTTTCTCTACGATTACATATCTGGTTATTTACTGTAACTTTAAAATAAATTCTCCCATTACTGACTCAGCAAGCTCTTTTACTGACCCCAACCATTATGCAATGTAATGTTAGAACATTAAATCTTTCCTGTTTTGTATGAGACTGTTGTTACCTCCGTCATGGACCACCGCAGCCACTCAGCTGCTTCTGGGTTCTGCTTTTAGCATAAATGTTGCCAGGCGAATTAATGTGCCTCGTTTCTTGCAATCATTTCACAGCATGACTTTATGACACACATCTTGAAAATCCTCTGAAATGACAGGAGTGCAGTATTTTCAAGTGGACCGGTCGTTCCTGAGATCACGACCGCTGAGAGAAAATTGCCAAGGGAATTCGAGCTAATTTATTTTCTGAAGAACAAGATTGTAGCTCAAATGGCTGAAAATAGATTCAGAACACACAGTGCATCGCAACCTGGGGCAGCTTGGCTGTAATTATTTTTTTTTATTGCTCCTTTTACATCAGCCAACTTCAAAATAAACTCCAGATAAACCAGATGAAATGATCAGAGAAATATAAAACTCAGTGGCTACAGGATGATTGTGGTCAGGACTCTGTTCAGGACAGTCCTCCAAACCAGACTCGTTCCATCCGATTTCCCACAAGCCAAAAAGAGTAAGAGTTGGTCACCACAGCAACCCTGAGAATGACACACACTGATCTGTCAATGAAAAAAAGGGAGAAATATTCCAAAATCAATGACAAAAAATTACGGTAATCATATATTGTGAATCCATGTCAGACGCTGCGGGCGGTCCGAGTAATTTCTTGCTGGATGAGTTGATGATCGTATTATTAATAATTATCTTAATGGGAGGAGACGGCAGCTCAGTGGTTAGAGCGTTCATGCGCGGACCGGAAGGTCCCGGGTTCGCGTCCCACAGAGAGTACGTCCGGGGTCCTTGGAGAAGACACCTAACGCCTGCTTCTCCCACCGTTGGCGCCGTCGAAGGGCAGCCTGCTGCGGTGTAAGGAGTGCAGCACATAAATTTCCCCGGTGAGGGATGAATAAAGTAATTCATTTATTTTTTATTTATTTTAATGTGTAGGATGTGAAATATTGTGGATGCGAAGCACGTCCATTATATTACTGAGCTGACCACATGGTGGCGTAGTTGCCATTGTGTCTTCTTTTTTAAAACACTTACCAATGGCTGGATTATTGCGGATCCTAAATTTCACTAGCCTATTGTAGTTCCACCTTGGAATCCACTGAGCTCCCAAAGCTACTTATTCTTTCAAAAATCTTTGCAAAGACAGTCTCCTGTACTCCTGACTCGCACTATGTGGGCATGTAATTGGTTGACAGTGTGTGAGGACGCTATTTAATCAGAATGCATCATGGGAAGGGTGTAATCCTGCACAGAGAGTTTCGGTTCTGATATTTATGCTTTTAAAACGACGTGTTGAACGAACACCTCTCTACGTACTTACTTTGTACAATCTGAGACTTAAAGGACTTAGAACAGCAGCTTGGTGCCACATACCACAGGATTACTTCAGAAGTCCAGTGGAGGCCAGGTTTTGACTCTTTGACTCATGTGAAAAATGAGGGGGATCAATATTCTGGTTAAATATAGTTTGTCTGAGAAAAGATGTCATGTTATTTGGTGAGTTTGTGTAACACATCACCTTCTTATCTTTAATCAGCGTCACGATGAATGTGCAGACATGGAGCCGACGGAGTGTACGTGTGGGCCGCTCCGAGACCATATCCTGCCACCGTGGGCAATTTATCCTGTCGTAAAGGTACAAAATTATCCTTCAGCACATCTATAGCTCATATACAGTATAAACAGCAGCTGTTACACTGATGCAGAACGTCGCATCAGTGAACGATGAAGTAAAATCTTCATCTCTGTGTTTTTTTATTCTGCTAGAAATTTCTCAACTATTCTTTCATTTATTGGAAAGATGTTTTTTTTCGTTCTGTCTGAAGGAGAGACCAAACAACGTGAAGAACGGCTCCTCGTGCTCCTTAGACGACAGCGACCTAAACATCACCCCTGATGGGCAGGTGCTCCAGGTAACTTTCACAGCTCTGATTCACGCGTTAAGTTTTTTACTTGTTGCATAAAAAAAATTGTGTGCAAAACTGGTGAGACGGACGTGAAGATAGTTGGTGTTAGAAAAAAGGATGCAGGAGACAGCGCCTCTAAACTTTCACAGTTAGAGAAACTGATTTGCCCTGGCGCCCCCTGGAGGGAAAAGCCAAAACGACTAGAAGATTTTCAGAAAATACCTTTTTTGTGTTTTCTTTGTAAATTAACTTCAGTTTTCTTGTGTTATGTAATCAGATCACCCCTGTGCCAAACACCCACCCTCTTCTAGTGTTTGTAAACCCTAAAAGTGGAGGCAAGCAAGGAGAAAGGTGAGCTGAGGATGAATTTTAAGAATAAGAAAAAATAAATGTTTATTTGTCAAAGCTTGACTTTGTGTTTTTCAGAGTTCTGCGTAAATTTCAGTATTTACTGAATCCACGGCAGGTATACAACCTATCCAACGGTGGTCCTGGACCAGGGTAAGGACTTTCACTCCATGATATCAAATCTTTTGCTCACATTTCTTTTCCAACTCTGACTGGTTTATTTCAGACTGAGTTTCTTCAGAGATCTGCAGGACTACAGGATCTTGGTGTGTGGTGGAGACGGCACTGTTGGCTGGATTTTAGATGCCATCGGTGAGTTTCCGGTGCTTTTTCAAAGGCATATTTTGAATTCATTTGAAATTAATTTCTTCCCTTTTCCACTTCTTATAACTAGACAAAGCCAATCTGGTAGTTCGGCCACCTGTTGCAGTGCTTCCTCTCGGCACAGGAAATGACCTTGCACGATGTCTGCGTTGGGGAGGAGGTGAGAAAATAAAGCGTCCTCTAAAGCCTATGTGTAAAAACTAAGTCATATCGCTTTCCTCAACTTAGTTTTTTCCATCCCAGCATTTCTGTAACTGTCCCAAAGCACTTTTCACATAATGAGATTTTATCATGTCATAATTAAACAGAGCGATAGCGCTTAAAAACATGCATTTGGCAGCACTAGTTTTGAAATCTAAGCACTTGATGTAACATTTCGCTTATTTTAACTTCTAACGCACTTGTTTATGTGCGTGTATTGGGCCCGAAGGCTTTCCATATCTGTGCACACTGTTTATTTTGACAACGTGCCCATCACAGAGACACAGACATTTTAATGGGAGCTGTGTTGTTATACCTTTGGCGCCATCTAGTGACAAAACATCAGAATTACAGGAAATTGAAACATTAACAGGGTTTATTTATTTAATTTTTTCAAGTTTGGGGGGCCGGATTAAAACGATTAACAGGCCGCATGTGGCCCAGGCGCTGTAGTTTGCCTATGCCTGGGATAACTTGACTAGTCCCCTGTTCTTTCTTCTTTTTTTTTTTTTTGGTGGACCGCCCCCCACGCCCCACTCTGGATCCGCCCATGCATAGGGCTGAGAATTACAGATTAGATCATTCATATCTGCCATAATATAGTAGTTCAAACGGACAGAAGAGCTTTATCCAGACAAGAGAGGAGGTCATTTAAATAAATAATTAAAACAAGTATGAAAGGATATAAACAAATGATTTGCCAACTAGAAAAGCAATCTGGGAGCTCAGACTTCGGCAATGCCCCTTTTTCCAAAAAAACAAACAGAACCAATAGGAACTTGACACATGCTGAGGTTTCCATGGAGACCAGAGTTGTAATGTCCTCTGCTTCACCTTTTAAAGTGCCAGTGTGTGACAAAGTTTAGACTTAAATAAAAACCTTTTAAAGACTCCTGGACCCAAACAGTGACCCAGATCACTCCTAAAATTTAATCACTTCTTTATCTTCCCATTGTGGAAATATCCTGAAAATTTGGTGAAAATCCAGCCTCAACTTTTTGAGTTATTGTGTCCACTCACACACGCACACGCAACACACACACGCCCAACATATAACCCATAAACTTTCATAGTTAGAGATATAGAATATTATGGTAGATTATTAACTAGAAAAAGCCTACGCCAAGTCATCAAACTATATCTCCACCTGCCCTATAAAACTGTGACCGTGACCTTTGATCGCACAATACCTGAAAACCTACTCAGTTCATCCATAGTTGGTACAGAGAAACTGTTGGCTGTTTATTTCAAATCTTTTAAGTGGATGAGTGGATATCAACTAGACAATAGTTTGTTATTTTGATCCTCGTGACTTTGACCTTTTGTTGCATGACTGAAAACTTGATCAGTTCATCCATAGTTGGTATTGAGTTGCGGTAGATGGGGCGGATTGCACAATTGTTACAGAAGTAAAAAAAATGTGAAAGGAGCAACAAATGAAAACAGAGGCAATAGCTCAGTGGTAGAACATTTGCCCTTGGACCAGAAGTTTGCCGGTTCAAATCCCACTGAGCTCATGTCTAGGTTTCCTTGGGGAAGACACCTAACCCCCCCATTTCTCCCACTATTAGTGCCATCATGGCAGCCTGCTGTGGTGTAATGCAGCACACAAATTTCCCTGTTGAGGGATCAATAAAGTATGTCTTTTGTCTCATCTTTTGTTTTCTTCCAGGCTATGACGGTGAAGATCTGACTCGGATCCTTAAAGACATCGAAGGAAGTTCTCTGGTGTTGATGGACCGTTGGAGCGTGCAGGTTATCACAGATGAAGATCAGGAGGGAGACCCCGTGCCATATGAAATCATTAACAACTACTTCTCCATCGGGGTTGTAAGTTTCTAAGAAACATGAAACAAAAGAGGAAGTGTTGTGTTTTTTGGTTGGGTGCCAAAGAAAAGCTCATTTCTTCTTTGTGTTGGCAGGACGCCTCCATCGCTCACCGCTTTCACACCATGAGGGAGAAGCATCCGCAGAAATTTAACAGCAGGTATTTTCTACAAGAACCACGTCTTTCACATCACAATCTTTCTTTCACATCCAGATATTTTTCAGAAACAAGTTTCATATTTATCCTCACATGTTAAATAGTTGATGCTTCAGTCGTCAAATTCAGGTCTTCATGTTAATCAAAGTGCCCGCCGTCAAAATGAAAAGTCCTGAAAATGATTTTTAAACAAGACCCAAATGCATGAATCATGTTTCCATGCCGACAGTTTATTCAGGAAATGAATTCCCATGCAGGAAAGTTAGATCCTGGTGAAACCAACTGAAACAAACAATATTTATGGCCGTTTGGAAACTCCAACAGTTACATATTGCTGAATTTACTGTCGTCAGTAAATCAAACTGAAGGTTTCACACTTTTTATTGGATTGCTTTTTTCTTTCTAAAGTTTTTCCACATCGTTATATAACGAAATAAAAAACACCCTTATTTACAAAAAACAAAAAACTAAGAAAAAGTCTCCATAGCTGGCGCTGTGCATGACTACAAACAGCACCGCAGTACTGGTACTTATTGGAAATTGGCATTGAGAAACCGTGTTACTGTAAATCTTTCCTGCACATCCAGATGTTCCTCTCTGCACACACTAATCCAAGAGGACGCCTCCAATTTTCAGAGAATTTTTTTATTTTGCTGACATTCTTTTGAAAGAATGGTAAAAAGTTTTTTTTTATTGCTTCTCAGTTTATGAGAAGAGTTTACCAGGCAAAAGGCAGGGTGCACCCTATACACAGCACCTGTCTACTTCTTCTTCTTTTGGCATTTCCCTTCAGGGATCCCTACAGCAAGTCAGTTTTTTCCATTTAACCCTATCTGCTGCATCCTCTTTGGTCACACCAACTATCTTCATGTCTTCCTTCACTGTATCCATGAACCTCCTCTTTGGTATTCCTCTAGTCCTCTTTCCTGGTGGTTCCAAATCCAGCATCCTTCTTCCTATGTACTCTCTCTCTCTCCTCTGCACATGTCCAAACCATCTCAGTCTGGCCTCTCGGACTTTATCTCCAAAACCTCTAACATGTGCTGTTCCTCTGATCCTGTCCATCCTGGTCACTCCCAGAGAGATCCTCAGCATCTTCATCTCTGCTACCTCCATCTCTGTTTCCTGTCTTTTCCTCAGTGCTACTGTTTCTAGACCAAACAGCATGGCCGGGTCTCACCATGGTTTTGTACACTTTCCCTTTTAGTTTTGCTGAAACTCTTCTATCACACATCACACCTGATAGTTTTCTCCACCTATTTCAGCCTACCTGCACACGCTTCTTCACCTCTTTTCCACACTCTCCATTGCTCTGAACTGTTGATCCTAAATACTTAAAAAATGTCTATTATCGAGTCAAAAACAATCACATGCTCACACATGCTTATGTACAATTTAAACCAACTAATGACCATTTGCTGAACTGATTTTGAGGTTAAAGTTGATCTAACCGTTTGCAAACGTTAATAATTTTTATGAGGAATGCATCACTGACTGAAAAAAAAAGTATATTTCATCATTTATTTCCACTTTCTGAACTACTTCCTGTGTTTAAAAGATAAAATATGATGGTAAGAGGAGGTGTGTGTGTGGCAGCAGGTGTTCACACACACACGCTTCCTTGAAGATAAATTGTGTGTGTGCAATATATCCGTTAAACCAAAAAAAAAACTTTTTCCTGTAGAATGAAGAACAAGTTGTGGTATTTTGAATTCGCCACTTCAGAAACCATTTCTGCTTCCTGCAAGAAACTGAACGAGAGTTTGACGATAGAGGTGAGAATGAAGCAGCTGAACTAAGTGTTTTACACTAGAAACAATCTGATGTGTGTGTCTGCTTTACTGCAGTGCTGCGGAACACCTTTAGATCTCAGTGGCATGTCCATGGAGGGGATTGCAGTCCTGAACATTCCCAGTATGCACGGTGGCTCCAACTTGTGGGGTGAGACTAAAAAAGGGGACGCCAAGGTGACGAGTCAGGACGAGCCAGATGTAATCATCAACCCTGAAGTTCTCAAAGTGACTTCCCAAGGTATTTACCATGTGTGATCCAGGTGAATCATGCAGCTAGTGTGACTGGAATGTGGAGAACCCATTCCACACTAGCTCAGACCATTATCTGAAAAAAACAACCGCACAATCTCTGGCACTAAACCTTACACTGCTTAGTGGCCAGTTTCACACAAAAAATACAAGTGCTCAAAAACACATTTTCAAGAGGACAGAAAACAGTGTGAAGATAACTATAGTCCAGTGGCGGACCGTGCATTTCACATCTCTTAACCGTGTGCTTGGGATCATTGTCCTGCTGAAAGAGGAACAGTCTTTCAGGAGCACTCTGAAGAAGGTTTTCATCCAGGATGTCTCTGTACATTGTTACATTCAGCTTTCCCTCTATCCTGACGGGTCTTCCAGTTCCTGCTGCTGAAAAAAATATCCCTAAAGCATGATACTACTACCACCATGCTTGACTGTAGGGATGCCAGTGGCCGGGTGATGAGCAAAGTCTGGTTTTCTCCAGGCATAACACCTGCCATTCACTCCGAAAAGTTCTATTTTAGTTTCATCAGACCATAAAATTTTGTGTCTTATGATCTGAGGATGATTCAGGTGCCTTTTTGGCAAACACCAGACTGGCTTCCCAGTGGCCACTCTGCCATACTTTGTCAGCTTCCTTTGAAACGTCCCTTTCAAAAGTTAACACCTAGATCTATTTGTTTTTCCCCTTCAGTTGTTGTTTGCTGGTAAAAAAAAAAAAAGAACATTAATACTGGTTACTTTTTTTGTGAACACATTCTTCTGCGATAAACTGACTCCTCATGTGTTTGTTAGTGATGTTTATGACCTCTAGGGAGCAGAAAAATGCCTAAACACACCACTGTTTTTTGTCTCCACAAATAACTTAAAAATCATTAGTTAGAAGTCGTTCATACTGCATCATATTGGAAAAAAATGTTTATTTAAAAATTTAAGTGATTCATAATTGAAATATTATGTTGTTTTGCTTTGTGTCGTACATCCTCACAAAGTCTCGGGGAACTTCACAAACAGTTAATCAGACAGAAACATACTATTAGGGGGGAGGCGATAGCTCAGTGGTAGAACGTTTGCCCTTGGACCGGAAGTTCTCCGGAAGTTCTCCGGAAGTTCGTGTGATTCAATTCCACTGAGGTCATGTCTAGGTGTCCTTGGAAACTTACCACAGACTTAAATTACAGGATAGATCACATACTGTATATTTAGTGTAAGATAGTTGATGTTTGTAGGATGTTGCTGATGAGTTTCATCCAGAAAGTCTAATTGGGTGAGTAATTTAGTCTTAGGTCCAATAAAATGCTAAACTTTTTGTTTAAATTTTCAGTCACTCACCTTCTTAACCATCTATCCCTTTTGCGGTAGCGGTGGGTGCCAGAGTCCATCCTGGCTGATTTTAAGGCGAGGAGCAGGGTACACCCTGAACAGGTCACCAGTCTGACAAGGGGGCACAAATATTTACAACCATACACACACCCTCATTCCTAGGGGCAATCATGTAGTGGGCAATCAACCTAACATGCCCCGTCCCCACCCAAGACTCCACCCACAACCTTCTTGCTGTGAGGCCACCGTGCCACGGTGCCACTCTGTTTACATTTTAAAATGCATACTCTTGTTAAATTTTTTTGTATTATTTTGTTATAATTTTGCAGAAGAACTGCAAAAAATAAAAAACCTCAAGTTATATCCTCACACTGCCTTCTTTTTGATACTCATGGTGAAACCCTACGATGTACAGAATGATGAAATAAAGAAAATGGTTTGAATGGGTGTCTAAACTTTAGCTTGTACTGTAATTAATCTTTTGTGTGTTTGCGTCAGATCTCAGTGACCGTCGATTAGAAGTGGTCGGCCTGGAAGGAGCTATGGAAATGGGACAGATTTACACCGGACTCAAAAGTGCTGTACGACTTGCAAAAACATCACAGATCACCATTAGGTGAGAAGCTGCCACATGGACGTGTTCAGACATGTCAAAGAGGGGCTGTTTGGCATGTCACAGGAATCCTCTCACACATCCATTAAAACCTCTATGTCTTCACATGTTAACATTCATTCAGCTTTTAATTGTATTGTTATTTACTTGTATTTTAATCTCCTAATGATTGTTACGTCTGTGCTTCACCAGGACAAAGAAAGCTTTACCTATGCAGATAGACGGAGAGCCGTGGATGCAGCCCCCCTGCACGGTAATTACAGCACACTCACAAAAACACTGATTCAGATGGAAAAGAAATTCCAACACGTTGTTGTTTACAAAATTTTACATTTTTTCTTTCAGATTCACATCACACACAAGAACCAAGCCCGGATGCTCATGGCTCCTCAAGCGAAATCCTCAGGCTTTTTCAAATGAGAGCATCTTAAAGGCATGCGTTGATTGTGTTTAGAAGAACTGACATTATCATTTCATATTATCTACATAGATCTGTAGATAAATATCTCTATAATCTATACCTGAATGTATAGATGTTTCTATTTACAAATAAATATCTAGATGCATATATCTGTAGGATAGATAAATAATAGATCAGCATGGTGTCAAAACAAACTAATTTTAATAGCATTATTGCGAAATGATTTTGACCAAATTTCTTCAGTGTTTAAATGGTTAACTTTATTTGTCAGTGCTTCACCAGTAAAGGAAGTGCTGCTCTGTGGGAACCTCAATTAAGGCCCTGTCCACACGTAGCTGGGTATTTTTGGAAACGCATATATTTTTATTTGTTTTGACCTGCCGTCCACACGAAAACGGAGGGTTTTTTCACTCAAAACCAGCGTTTTTGAAAACTCCGGCCAAAGTGGAGATTTTGGAAAACTCCGTTTTTGCGTTTGCGTGTGGACGTGCGAAAACAGGTAGTGTCGCGGTTAGTTTTCATGCGTCACTACCTGCGACAAGTAATGCACATACGTCATTCGTGTGCGTCCTTGTTTACAAAAACAGACAGTGGGCATTTTTTACCCTGTTGCAGACCCTCTTTTCTTGCCTTTTTGTCCACTCTCAACTGCTCTTGCATCTTGTCGAGGAGCAAAGGAAGAGAATTGCGTTTCAATCGGCGATTATCCATCACGTAAGCCTTCCTAGCTCAGAGCTTACATATAGATAAATACTGCCCACTACTGGTCTGGCTTGTAACCGCACTCAGAAGCATATTTCTACGGCTCCGTGTGGACGCGGATATTTTCAAAAAGGGTTACATATGGACGCAAGCGTTTTTCTAAAATGGAGGACAGCGGATATATGTACGTTTTCAAAAATACCCGGCTATGTGTGGACATGGTCTAAGATCATTGTGTTTGTAAAATGCTAAAAGAAGAATACTCGGCTTCACGTGCCTTTCGGATCTGTTTTTTTTTTTCTTTAGTACTGGTAAACTAGAAGATAACGAGTGTGCACACTGTGAGCGTAGACCATGTAGTATTTTGTGGTGACTGTAAATATGCCAAATAAGCCTAATACAAGTTTAAATTAATTCTGAACCAAGAGCAATAGAAAGACAAGTGTTTAAAACGAGACAGAAAGTATCTCAGTTTATTCTGTCAGTTCATAAGTATTTTAGAGAATGTAAAAAAGAATGGTGACTGTTTCTGTGTGCATGTGCTCACAAATGTCTTTCTATCTTTATATGCACCAATTATGGTTTGTATGGATGTGAATGTGTTTGTGTGTGTGTTTGAGGCCAGGGATTGACTCTCCAAACAACAGAAAAATGAACAAGTGTTTACTTCATAATTTATGATCACTTAGATTTTAAATAATAGGTTTAACCACTTTTAGTCGATGTGATCTTTATTTATATGGTTTACCGTTCATGACATTTCAGATTGCTGATGATGTAAATGTAAAACGCTTGAAATAATTGCATAAAGATTTTAATAAATCATCTTGACTTCTTGACTTGTTCGTTCGTCTTCTGAATAAGTTTTCCCTACAAGGATCATGGGGGTTATCAGAACCTATGCCAGCTGATTTCAGGCGAAAGGCAAGGTACAGCTCAAACAGGTCGCCAGTCTGCTGCGGTGCCACACACACACATACACACTCATTTCTAAGGGCAATTTCACAGTGGCCAATCAATTCAGCATGCAAACTCTAACATGCAAACTCCACAAAGAAGCTCCAGTGTTTCTGCCTTAAATTTTGCTTTGCAGTTCTGCACTCTGCCCGCAGAGGGAGACATTTACCTTCAACTTGCAACCACTTTATAATGTGATTGAATTTAAGATCAATAGGTTTAAATTATTTTTTAATATTCATATTGCCAAAAAGCAAAATCAACCTTTAGATCAATTTGAGTATCAACTAACAAATATGTGCAGCTTTGATTAGATTCACTGCCAAATGTGGACCAGCCACACATCTGTTTGTCACTGATGGGAATAAAATCTACAGTCAGACAATCTGGAGACTTTTTACACACTTTCACAATTACAGACTGGTTTGATTGTAACACACCTTCATGCTCTATTGACCTACAACAGTTCCTGGATAAATAAGAAGATTTTCACAACAAAAAGAACTAGTTTAACTAGAAAAACCAACTTAGTGTGACAGTTAAAATCCTCTGATCCCCCATGCTCAACTCCTTGATGTTGTAAAAATGAAAAGAAAATGAACCTGATACATTTTTGTTTAAATCTGGTGATGGTGCAAAAAAGTGAAATTGTAATTTCATCCCTTAAAATTATCTGCAATCCAGTTTATCACCAAACTAAATGTGGAAGATGTTCAAATGTTTTGTTTTCAATTACTTTTTATATAAATCTCATTATTGTTATATTGCAATATTGATAAAAAAAGTGCCATTTTTATCATCACATGCATCATTTTAATTACAATTATTTTATTTAATCAAATTGTTTTATTTATTTTAAAATCTTTTTATTGTGAATCACTTTGTGATTTCTTGAAAGGAATTCATTTATTTTACTTATTAAAATAATAAAAATTGGCTGTGTTTTAAACATACTTTTATATATACACAGATTAATTGATGAGTTTAATGTTGCTTCAAAAGTAGTAAAAAAACTTTCCGAAGTTTTTAAAAAAAGCATTTAAATGAACTGTTGTAAAGTTAATGTATCAGTGAAAGCAGTTAAAGCAGAATAAATTATTCTATTCATCACTTGCGCTTCCGTTTTTCTCTCGTTATGCAAATTTAACATTTGAAATAGTTTGGTGACTGCTGTAATAGTTAAAAATCCGGAGCGTCATTGAAAGCGTCACCACTCCTCCTTCTCGTTGAGCAGCAACGCTGCTGTTTCACATCAGACCAGATCAGTCTGTCTGTCTGAGCCAAGCTTTCCTCTTCATCTTTCTGACTCTGATCACAATCAGATCTCTTCTGATATCACCATGACTTTCAGAAGGACAAAGAAGGTCAACTCTAACGGATCAGTTTCTCAGGAGGTTTATTTTCCTTCTTGTAAATCTGACAGTTGTAAGACTTTGGAGACACACTCATCAGAGGTTTATAACTACAAAACTTTAGCTTATTCTGGAGGAACACTGCCCAGGAACTTTAACAAGGTAAACTAAACACATTTACTAATGTATGATATTCTGATGTGTGTGTGTGTGTTTAAGTCTTTAACTTCTTTAACTTTCTCAAGTGTGAATGAAAGTTTTTTGGATGCTTCAGAAGATCTAATATATTTTTGACTCAGTTTAAAACATGATAAAACTTTATTGGGTGACCTATTAAATTATTATTTTTTTAAGTCTGATTAATTACAATCAGAAACTAAACATAATCTATAAAAAATTAAAGGTGGTCTGAATTTTTTTTTTTTTTTTGCAATCTTATTTTTGCAGTGGTTGAACTTTTTTATGTAAAAAGATGGATTTAATTCAAAAGGGTTTATAAATAAATTTGTGGACTTTGTTTGACATTGAAAACAGATTCCTATCAGTTTTGTATGGTGAACAAAAACCATTGGTTCACAATCTCTCCCAACTTCCTGGTTTTAGTAACAAGTACATTTCTATTGGTTGGAGCCACAAACCCAGAAAACAAAAATTGATGAGGGTACAAACACTTTGCCACAAAAAGTTATTCAGGGCTCAAATAGATATTTTTTTTAATTCTGCCTTTACTTGTTATTTTATTGCTCATAGATTGTTGCTTATTGTTTTAAACACAAGAAGTTTTGGTGGCTTCAATTGGAAAAATTTGAAAGACTTTCAGCTCGGGATGTCTGGGGACGTGAAAGACTATCAAGCCAGATTTTGTAGTTTCAGACTCAATTGGGAACAAAAATTAGCTCCTGATCAGGACTTAGAAACCAGATCAAGTTATCTTCTTCTTTCAGCATTTCCCTTCAGGGGTCGCCAGACTCGCCACACCAAATCAGTTTCTTCCATCTAACCCTATCTTCTGCATCTTCTTAGGCAGGGTGCACCCTATACACAGCACCTGTCTACTTCTTCTTCTTTTGGCATTTCCCTTCAGGGATCCCTACAGCATGTCAGTTTCTTCCATCTAACCCTATCTTCTGCATCCTCTTCGGTCACACCAACTATCTTCATGTCTTCCTTCACTGTATCCATGAACCTCCTCTTTGGTCTTCCTCTGGGCCTCTTTTCTGGTGGTTCCAAATCCAGCATCCTTTATGTTGTGCAGAAAGTGAGACCTCTTAATTCCACATAAAAACAGTGACACATGGATGCGGCTTTAAGGGTGTAAGGACAGTACATCTGTGTTGTGGTAGACCTATTGTTTACATCTCATCATCATCTTCTTATCCGTCTATCCCTTTCGAGGTTGCGGGGGGGTGCCGGAGCCCATCCCGGCCAATTTAAGGCGAAGGGCAGAGTACACCCCGAACAGGTCGCCAGTCTGTCGCAGTGCCACACACATACAGCCATCCACACACACACTCATTCCTAGAGGCAATTTAGCACCGGCCAATTAACCTAGCATGCATGTCTTTGGAGGGTCCCTCATGCGTTGCTCTGCAGCAGGCGGCCATGACAGCGTCAATGGGGGGAGTAACTGTGGGTTAGGTGTCTTCTCAAGGGACACTTAGGTATGGGCTCAGTAGGAATCAAATTGACTCCTTGGTCCAAGGAATGATATTTTACCACTGAGCCAACGCCTCCTTATTACACAACCTTCTGAAGACTGAAGGAATATATCAGAAGGATGCTGAGTTTGGAACTGGCAGGCAGGAGGCCAAGAGGAAGACCAAAGATGAGTTTTATGGATGTGGTGAAGGAGGACATGAGGGGAGCTGGTTTTAGAAGAGACTGACTTGTTGTTGAAGTTGTTGTTAAACTGAAAGGAAGAAAAAACTGTTGTGGTCTCATGACCCCAGCTTCAATTGCACAACCTTGCAATCTGTCTGCTTTTTAACAGCCTCTCAGCACATTTTTCTGCTGTTTTTCCTCCGCTGAAGCTCCTCTCACCCATTTTTGCAACTTTTTGGAGCCTTTTTTGTGTTGACCTCACAGAGGGAGTTTGTCCTTCCTGCTGGACAGCATACTGTACTCCCAGCCAAACCTCACTCTGCCAATGTGTAGCAACTAAAGCTGGCATGACG
The DNA here is from genome assembly GCA_902685375.1 of Neostethus bicornis. NCBI lineage: Eukaryota > Metazoa > Chordata > Actinopteri > Atheriniformes > Phallostethidae > Neostethus > Neostethus bicornis. Next base: position 4,587,666 of record LR738550.1, read on the forward strand.
GAGAGGAGGGTACAACACTGCATTGTGCATTACAGGGGACACAGCCACCCCCGTTGGTCTCTGCAGGGATGTGGGAATAAAAGCACTCATTGAAACGAGCGCAGGACAATTCTGTAAGTGTTGGGACGTAAAGAAAGCAACATTTTACTAGGCGGAGAGATGGCTGCACAAAGCCGGCTTTCATAGGAGCTGCTTTTGAAAATGATTGGGTGTGAACAGAGGTGGGTATATTTTAGTGATTTAGTGTAAGCCTAATAGGCAGATAGCCGTCTTATTTTCTCAGTCAGGTGAGGCCTGACCTTTCAATGTGCTTATTGTTCCCCTCACACACCACACTGCTCTTACTTTAAAACCTACACACAGGTCAAAGAAACTTAAGTGCTGTGGGAAACTGATTTGGTGTGAAATTAGTGCTTAAATTGACCAATTTAAAGGACCTAAAAATAAACCTGCTGAAGCCGTAATAAGACACATAAAGGACTGGTGCATTTTGCACGTGTGTATGAGAACCTGAAGGGATGGTTCAGGTCCAGGGGAATCGAAGGGTAAACCCCTGTGAGAATCTTTGCTCTAATCAAGAAGGTGCCTGATATGCTTCATGTATTGTTTCGTTTTCTCCTCCCAGGGTGGCGGACCACAGAAATGGAAACCTCTGACACAATCTCCAGAACCACAAAGGTGAATTCTTCCCACTCATGTCCTTGAACTTTACAGTTTGACATCAGCCCGTCTTCTCAGAAACAGAAAGACCCCTCACACACTCATCTGTTTGTGGTTACACACTTTGTGAAAAGACATCCATCATACATTTTCATTTTCGTCTGCTTGAGGTGCTCTGACGTCTTTTCCTCTAACACACGCTCGTATGTGACGTCGCTGGACACAGACCGTCGCTCTGTGCAATTTAGATACAAATGCAAATTCATCTTTTATTTCAGCTCCTTCATAAACTTTTGCATTTTAACAACATAATGACTCTGTTTTGACAATATTTTATGCAAAAATATAAATTTGATCAGTCTTTTGTAAACTTTTTTTTTCTTTGAATAGACAATCTGACTCTTAAGTTTTGGAGAAAGAAAAACCTTTTTTCAAGACACATTAATTTTTTTTTTATCTAATAATTGCAATAATTATTTTGTTAAATATTAAAACAACAATTTTTATCTTTTTTTTTCTCTTTTTAGGAAGTTGGTGCTTCTTACAAAAAATGAAGAGGAATCGTTTGGTTTTGAAATTCAGGTAAGTCGTTTAATTTTGGCACTGCTTGTCAGGATTGGGCGGCACGGTGGCGCAGTGGGTAGCACAATACCCTCACAGCAAAGTTGGATTTCAAGTCCCGGGTGGGACGAGACTTGAAACACTGGTCTTTCTGTGTGGAGTTTGCATGTTCTCCCTGTGTATGCGTCAGTTTTATCCTGCTACTTCGGTTTCTTCTCTTCTTCCAAAAACATGCGTCTGAGGTTAATTGGCCACTATGAAATTGCCCCTAGGAATGAGTGAGTGAGTGTGTGTGTGTGTGTGTGTGGATGTGGCCCCACAACAGACTGGCAACCTGTTTGGGGTGTACCCTGCCTCTGGTAAATCAGCCGGGATAGGCTCAGACATCCTCCACAACACCATTAGGGATAAGCTGTTCAGAAGACGAAACCAAATTATCAGGATTTCCGAAGCTTTTCAAAAGCATTTCTCAGGATTTTTATGATGCTCCATTTCTTTATCACCGGATTATCATCCACTCAGTGTGTTTCTTTGACCCCAGCGAGTGTTAAAGGTCACATCTCAGTCAAATAACCCGTTCATGTTAATCCCATGATCCTGAAAGAAGATATTTTTTTTCTCCCCTCCAGCTATGTGGTTTACTCACACGCATCCAAACGAATACCTTTCTCTCTCTCTTCACCAGCCGTACACATATTTCCTGCCCTGCAGCGTCCTCTCACACTGTCAACCCTGTTTTGGAAGCTCGTTCTTTAAATAGTTGTAAAAACCATTAAAGTGAACATGCTTTTCTGACCAGCCCGTGTTGTGTAGGGAAATATTTCTTCTAGGAAAAGACGTTATGTTCTATTTACGCTTTCGTTGGGCGTTCCCGCCTTTCCTGCCTGCCTGTGGCCAGAAGGAAGTGAGCCGATGTGGAGAAAGAAGTTTGATGCTTTTCCTCTTTAAATCTCTCTCATTCTCATGTGACACCCTAATGTTCAACATGTAAATGTGATATTTGCATGGCAACGTGTTTTATCGTTGAGCTGTAAAACTAGGTGTAGACATGTTCGGATCGACATCCTCATGGTCACATAGACGTTAACTTTACTGATAAAAAGGAAGAGGTGGAGTTTGCATCATTTAAAAAAAAAACGAGGAACGTCAGGTTTCGGAAAAGCTTGAAAGATAAAAACTTCCTCCTCAGGACACCCGCGTGTCAGACATTGCATGACAAGTGGAAGTTCATTTTCGTGCAACGTCCTTGTGGTTTCTGGCACACTTCTGTGACGTAAAGCCAGTAACCACGGCGACAAAACAAATGAGCTTTTTTATAGTTTAGTTTAAATTAAGCACAAAGGTAAAGAAGCAAATCACAGAACAAAATCAGAATCAGAATCAGAATGCTTTTATTGCCATGTCAGTGGCATGAGCACCAAGTGAATTTGCAAATTCACTTGGTGTAATGAAGACATTTTGTGCATTTATTGGGTTAAAAAAATTGGGAGGCGGTGGCTCAGTGGTAGAGCATTCGCCCTCGGACCGGAAGTTAACCAGAAGTTCGCAGATTCGATTCCCACTGAGTTCACGTCTAGGATCCTTAGAGAAGGCACCATTGGTGCCGTCATAGGTGGCAGCCTACTGCGGTGTAATGCAGCACACAAATTTCCCTGGTGAGGGATCAATAAAGTATACGTTATTATTATTATTAAACCACTAGCTCTCCTTATTTTTTTGTCTATTTTTTGCATTCGTGCGTGAATGAGATTACCAAAGTTTACCATCCGACTTGTTTATTGAGACAACAGGAAGCAAACATCCTCATTTTGCTTCCTAGCGTCACTTCTCCATCACTCATGACACAACCACCGTTCGTCACGTCTGTCCTTCCTTCTGCATGTCTCTGGTTTGTTGCGATATGTTCAGCATATTTTCCCAGAGCAGCACATGCCAGTCACACCATCATCTCACTACAACATGGTGCTCTTATCACAGTTTTCTAGATCTTTTATTTTAGCTGAAACTTTGTCACACCTGACACTTTTCTCCATCTGTACCACCGTCCCAGCAGATCCTTCTTCACCTCTTTTCCACACTCCATTGGTTTTGACTTTTGGTCCTAAGTAGTTCAATTCTTCCACCATCTTCATCTTCGACAGTCCACTCTCTTGCAGTCACCCTCCACACCACCATGCTCTGCTGTCTGACCACCCCGCCTCTCACTTTCAGATGACACTCTCTACATTAGATGTAATTTTTTTTCTGTGTATACGTATGTATACTTCATGCTTTAAGAAGTTGTTATTGTGACGTAAAAAATGATAAATTCCTCTGCTTCTTGTAGACTTATGGCCTCCATCAACTGGACCAAAACTCAGTGGAAATGTGCACGTTTGTGTGTAAAGTGCATGAAGACAGTCCAGCCCAGCGTGCAGGGCTCAAAGTGGGTGAGTGAGGTTTTCTTTTTCTCCTGGATTTTTGAGGTTTTTCTTTAACTTGGAAAACGTGGAGCAGTTTAAGGAAGTGATCCTGGTCATGTTGGGTATAAGTTCGAGCTTTGGTTTTTGTTAGTTCACGATGTTTGACCCTACATTGACAAAAACAGTTGTTTATTTGGGTTCATCGCTTAGCTGTTTTGGGGAAGTGTAACTTTAACACCCACTCTGGTTTCCAGCTAACAAATTAATGAGCATCTGGTTCAGCCGGTGGTATCTCTACCACCTCCTCACGTCAACATGTCTGCTGCAGATATACTGTTTCAGAGGAAGTGTTATTTTTATTCATGTTTTGCTTCCTTTTTTGTGTTAAAAATGAAGATGGAAAACAAGTGACCGTATGAGCAGTAACTTCTGCGTCTGCAAAATATTTCTGGTTCACAAACTTTTAGCTAAATAATGAGCTCTAAGCAGAAAGACGGCATCACTTTGTCAAAATCAAACTAATTATTCGCCTCTTCTGAAACGTGACTTTGTAATTCACACATCCCACATTCCTGGAATGCCTTGCTATTGTCCTCATGATGACTTCACCGCTGGGATTTCCATCTGCTTTGTGATGGAAAGCTTAGCAAAAAACCGCTGGCATCAAAGTCTTAAACACACCTAATTATTCTGTTGAGTCACAAACAACTTGACCAACAAACGTTCTGCACAAGGCATTCTAAAATCAAACATGTAGACGAGGTGGAGTGAACGCCTCAACTGTTACATTCCATGCTGCATCTAGAAGCAGCTTGACCTCGTGGATGGCGCTAATGCTCTGTTTGTGTGTTTCCACGTGAAGGAGACACAATTGCATGTGTGAACGAGGAGAATGTGGAGGGATTCCAACACAAGGACATTGTTCAGCTGATCAGAGCCTGTGGCACCACGCTCAGGTAGGAGCACGGGTTTATCCTTTACTTCTGATTTCATTTGATAGATTTTGTCTCACATCATGACAACCGATACAAAAAAAATTAAAGTTTCAGTACTTTTTAGTTAAGAGGATGGGTTTTAGCCAGATTAAAATGATCCATGTTTTAATGAATTCATCATAACGACCAGTCAATTTGTAACAAACTTAAAGAAACAAACGAGACATCCTATCGTTCATTGGAGACTCTGCATCGGTCCGTCGTAGTAAAGAAAGAGCTGAGCCGAAAAGCAAAGCTCTCAATTTACAAGTCGATCTACGTTCCCACCCTAACCTATGGTCACCAGCTGTGGGAGGTGACCGAAAGAATGAGATCGCGGATACGAGCGGCCAAAATGAGCTTCCCCCGCAGGGTGGCTGGGCTCTCATTCAGAAATTAGGTGAGGAGCTCTGCCATCCGGGAGGAGCTCGGTGTCGAGCCGCTCCTCCTGTAGGTCGAGAGGAGCCAGATGGGGTGGTTCTGGCATCTGGTCAGGATGTCTCCCGTACGCCTCGTTGATGAGGTGTTTCTGGCATCTCACCAACCAAGAGGAGCTGTCTCACAGCTGGCTGGGGAACAACTCAGGATCCTTCCAGGTCAGCTGAAGGATGCAGCTGGGGTGAGAGAAGCCCGGGCTTACCGTCTGAGGCTGATGCCCCTGCGACCCGCCCACGGATAAGCGGAAGACGACGGAACGGAATGATGGCTTTCAGGGACAATTTTACAGTTTGCTCAGAAAAACTAAATATTTCATGGACATCATTGTCATATTAGAAAGCAAACATCTTAAAAATTTTGCACCAAAAATTTGTTTGCATTTGATACGTGTGTGAAAAAAAAATCCTTGATATTTTTTTTTTAAGTTTCTCAACTTTTTTAGTCAAAACAACAGAAAAGCATCCTTAGTAAAACAAAAAAGCTGCTGGTTCAGTTTGTACATGTCTGCTGGTCTGCAGGACGTACATCTGGTTTTATAAAGCTGTGCATCTGGATTTAAATTCAATTTCAATTCAATTCAATTTTATTTGTATAGCCCAAAATCACAGAATGTCCGTCTCAATGGGCTTCACAAGAAAAAGAGGAATGTATTAACACAAATACACAACAAGAAAAATAACTAACAAATGCTAACTAAACAAGACTAGCACATTAATGCACTTAGACTCTCCTTCTCGGTGAGGAAAAACTCCTAAAAAACCCATCAGTGGGGAAAAAATAAGAAACCTCATGGGGATCCACGTGAAAGAGAGATCCCTCCCCCGGGACGAGCAAACAATGTGTCAAAGATTATTGTTTAAATATTAGCTTATTCTAATCTACAGCTAAATATCTAAAGAAGTCAATAAATGTTCTTCATCCTGATGGAAACACGGGGGGCTCTTCAGCCCGGAGATGTCAAGTACGGGGATGAGTAGATGTTCTTCATCCTGATGGAAACACTGGGGGACTCCTCAGCCCGGAGATGTCCAGTACGGGGATGAGTAGATGTTCTTCATCCTGATGGAAACACGGGGGACTCCTCAGCCCGGAGATGTCCAGTACGGGGATGAGTAGATGTTCTTCATCCTGAAGGAGACACGGGAGACTCCTCAGCCCAGCGATGCCCACGGCAGAGATGAGTAGATGGATTTCGTCCTGATGGAGCGGGGATGAAGAAGCGCGGAGGTCTCCTCGGTGTGGCCATGCCCAGGACAGGAACGCAGAGTCCTGGATGGGGCTCTCTCCCAGAGAGGAGGGAGAGAGGTGGACAACATGTGAATTGTATTGTACCAACTAGCAGTGTAATTCTAAATAATCAGACAATTTAGAACAATGAATGAGATAGCAAGCCAGGGGTTTAGGGTAGAGGGTTAGAGTAGGGGGTAGGGGGAAAGAGCCAAGACAGTCTGGCAGAGAATAGTAGATAGAATTAGAGGACAGAACCCCAATGTACCATACTTTCCCCAGCTTTTACTATCTAGCAGCCAACTATTAATTATATCAGCTAAATGAAACTGTTTCTATCTGGCCTGTTGATAAGCTTGTTCAAACAGGAATGCTTTAAGCCTCCCTTTAAATGTAAGAACACTGTCTGCCTCTCTCACTTGAGCTGGGAGCTTATTCCATAAAACTGGAGCTTGGTAGCTAAAGGCTCTACCTCCAACTGTACTTTTTGAAATCCTAGGAACCACCAACAGCCCTGCATTTTGTGAGCGGAGTGTTCTGCTTGGTTGATAAGGTACTATAAGTTCACTAATGTAAGATGGAGCCATGCCGTTTAGGGCCTTGTAGGTTAGTAAGATGATTTTAAACTTGATCCTAAACTCAATAGGAAGCCAATGGAGAGATGCTAGCACGGGAGTAATATGATCTCTTCTATGAGTTCCTGCTAATAGTCGTGCTGCTGCATTTTGAACCAGCTGAAGACTTAACCAGCTAAAGTTCCTTTAAAGTTGAATTAAGTTTTATTTCTAAACGATTTATCTCAGATTGAAAAATTTCCTGTTTGTTTTACTACATCGTCTTCTAACACTCTGTTTGCTTGTAAAACATTTAACGCACAAATTAGCACAGCTCTGTCAAACGTTCTGAGTTTCTACCAAAAGAACCGCATCTGAGAGGTCGGGTCGACTCGGGTTTTACTCTCTGACATCATCAAGCTTTACCCACAACTACATAAAGCTCCACTGTTAACGAGCTCTACGGGTTGTGATTTCACAGAAAGGAAACTTGTAAACTTGTGCTCCACAGTCGACCGTAATGAAAAGAGCCTTTTATACAATCAGGATTTTTTTTGTGTGGTTGTTTTCTCTTCTTGTACTTTTTATAAGTGTTTCCTGCTGGGTTTAATAACTCCTGTTTTTCTCCTTCAGGATGGAGACGGTTTACAGCAACTCGATCCGAAAGATTGAGCTGGAGGCACGGCTGCAGTATCTGAAGGTGAGAATCGGTCTTTTACCTTTTCACATTCACACACAGACCAGACTTTCCCGCAGGTCCTCCAACTCCACCTGTTGGATCTGCAGCCGTTCTGCTCTAAGTTAGCAGCCAAGAGGTCTCACCGAGCCAGATTCCAGCAGCTGTCCAACACTAATCCACTGCAGCACAGCTTCTTCTCACATACTAATCCATCATTTTAAAGACCAACCTGCTGTTGAACTGAGCAGCTGGAGATGTTTTAATGCAAGCTGTTCTGAGGCTTTAAAAGACAGTTGTTGGTTTGATGTGGTTCAGTTTACTGTGTGCTTTTCATCTCTGTCACCATGTGCTAAAACGTCTTCTTTTCTCCTCATAGCAAACTCTCCACGAGAAATGGGATGAATATCGCTCGCTGATGGTCCAGGAGCAGAGACTCGTCCATGGTAGGTCCAGAAAGATCGGATTGCCACAACAAGCCAAAAATCTGCTTTACTGCATGGAATTAATGTTTCCTGAGATAGTTTCTTCTTAAAGTTTTCCTGTGCAGTCATTGTGTTTGTTATGCTCAAAATAAGTGTTTGAGCACAAGTTTTTTACAGATGAGGCTGCCGACCTATCCCATGATCCTTGGAGTTCTTTACTTTGTTCAACTTCTTTTGAAAAAGACAAATTAGTTACCCAGTCTGTTTTTTTCCCTCCTTCAGGTTTTGTTTGTGGATTAAAAAGGTTTTAAAAAGCAGACTGTTTTTCTATTTGCAATAGAATACGGTATTTGCTAGGTTAGTTGCAATGCTCTTTGACCGTCCAATCACACATCTGAAATTGGTACCTTAAAAGGCCTGGCAGAAGGCGCCTGGAGACATCTAGAAATCTAAATTGTTGAGTAAAAATGTCATTTCCATTCATGTTATGTAGACGGCAAGCAAGAACTCTAAAGGACTTTACAGAAGCCTGGGGGATTTTAGCCTACCGGGCAACAAATACTGTGTGAAATGGGATTGGACACATGTTTTAAAGTGAAAGCACACAATTTGAAGCAGCACAACTTTTTAAAAAAAAAAACATGAAATGAAATGTTTAGAGCATCTAGAAATATTTTATAAATATCATTAACTGAAATGTAAATTCACAGGAGTTTGTGATTCAAATAATTTTTAGGCTAGAAGGGAAGAATTTGAAGGACTTTTAAATGTCTGTCCTCAATTTCCTAAATTCTTCCATATTTTTATCCTCATCATCTTCCTCATCATCAGTCATCCTACACATGACCATTCATTCTCCAGGCTATTTATCTAAATATTGCTACTGTATAAAAATTAGAAATTTGTACAGAAATAAAGGAACATTATGAACAGAGAACAAAACTAATCTTTTCAAATTTCAGTAAATTAAATTATTTAAAATGTTCAGATGTTGGAAATGCACATTTTGTATTGGATAGACGAGTGTGTGTAGATGTGTCCTCACACTGCCCTCCTTTCCCGCAGGCATTGTGATGACCGATGCCGCATTGTATGAGTCCTTGGAGTCAGCGGGTATCTATGGAAGCCTTGGGGCTCCGAGCCCAGCAGCTCAGAGGGCCCTCCGTGGCACCGGCAGCACCAGCAGCAGTGTTAGCATCCTTAGCACGGCCACAGAGGACGACCCACTCTACCAGACCTGCCTGTACCAAGCCAATGCCGACTCTGATAGCTCAGAGACAAAGAAACAGATGCCGCCTCCGAAGCAGCTACGTCTTCGACCGGCCAGCGAGCTCTTCACTGCAGCTAAAACCCACCTGACCCGCAGCGCCAGCACTCGCAGTTACATCAGGGGTTCTTCATCTTCGTCATCAACGTCTACAAATGAGAATGAGAAACAAGGAGGCTTTGGGTCGCTGCAGAGGAAGCCAAAACAGAAAAGCTTCCGCAGACGGCTGCTTAAATTCATCCCCGGTCTGAACCGGCCTCTAGAGGAAGAGGAGAGCAAGCTCTGAGCTTCAGACTACAAACCAAAGCAAATTTAACAGCTAGTTAATCCAAAGAGAGACCAAACAAACTGGCTGTGAACGAACATTTAGCTACATCTGGTAGCTTCCAGTGTTTCAAACAAAGTGTACAGAACTTTTCTGTTTGTTTTAAGTTATTTATTTATTTTTACATGCTTTATCCAAAGTGGAGAATAGTTCTTTTTTTTGTTTTGTTTTGTACTGGAAGTCAAAGGAAAATCTTGCCAAAGGTGTAACATTCAAACCTAATTTTGTAAAAACAAACCAAAAGAATGAGACTGATTCAGTTTTATTTTTACCACCTAAAAATAAAAACTTGTGGCTTTTTTTTCTGTGCAAACCCATTAAGTTTTTTTGTGTAGTATTTATGGGAATCAAAGCAGCAAACACACTTCCTTTTTCATGTGATGCCTTTTTTATTCCCACTATTCTCCTGCTGTCTAAGAACACTCTCATAAGAAGTTTTGAGGTTAGTGTGTGGCTTTGGATGCTTCAGGCTTTTTCTGCTGTAAAGTATCCAGAATGGAGGCTGTTGTACCGACTCTGACATAGTTTATTGTTGGGAGAATGGTGAGGAATGTGCGGAGAAAAGCATGACCCGAAATTCCCCACACAACCGCTTTCTTTCAGCGTTCATTCCCTCTCCTCCACGCTGCCATATTTCCACGTTGTCCTGAGAGGTTGCTGGGTGTGTAAGTTTGTTTGGTGGGTGGGGGTGCCTCAGAATCTTTTCATTCCTCCCTCCCAGCTGACCTGTGAGGTCATGGTGGTCACTTTCTCCGTCGTCTCTGCTGCGTTGATCCCTTTTGTCCTCTGGCTGCTCATTCACACACGCATCAGCAGTGACGGGGATGGCCAGCGTTGGTATGCAGCCATGTGTTGGAGCCAGGCCCTCTTCGTGATCTCCTTTTCTGAAGGACGGGGAGAAGCAGCAGGGGTGGGAGGCCTGCAAAGGCTATTCGTATAAAGGATTGTTATGCATGCTTGCCGATGCTCAAACACTTTAGAGTGAATGAAGCGAGTAAATAACGGTGATAATCCACCTTGATGATGCTACAGTAAAAACAATGCATTAAGAGTCGTTTCACGCAAACAGAGGGGCCAAACAAGCAGGACGCAGCTGATGCTCAGCAGTTACCACAGCAGGAGATCAGAACAGGCATGTGGTTACTGCTGCAAAAATGTCGCTCGCCTGCTAAAACAACACAGCTGATTTAGAGACTAAGCGGTGCATTAGTCAGTCAGACAAAGCTTCCTCAGTTTCAACTTCTTGCTCCAATTTTCCACCAATATTTAGAAGAAAAAGGTCATTTTGTGAAGCCGAGCACCACGAGCTCTCTGACTGAAAAAGTAAACGCTATAAATCAATGTCATTGACCAAAAAAATGAGGAATTTTGGAAATTCACAAACAACGTTTTTTACTTTATGCAGGTTGTTCTAATTTTTAGTGAGACTCACTTTAAATAATCCATTTCTTATTTAGACTGATTGCAACCAAGTGCTAATCTATACAGAGAAGACCTATTAGCGAGAATTGTGCAGATTGCATAAATTTGGATGAAGAATGAAAATGGCTGGAAAGAAGTTAGAGGAATTGCTGAGGGGCGGATCTTCTATCGACGGCACGGTGGCGCAGTGGGTAGCACAGTGACCTCACAGCAAGAAGGTCGTGGGTTCAAGTCCCGAGTGGAAATGAGGCTTGGAACATTGGCCTTTCTGTGTGGAGTTTGCATGTTCTCCCCGTGTCTGTGTGGGTTTTCTCGAGGTACTCAAGTTTTCTCCCACCCTCCAAAAATATGCATGCTAGGTTGATTGGCTGATGCCAAATTGCCCCTAGGAATGAGTGTGTGTGTGTATGGTTGTATGTGTGTGGCCCCACGATATGTTCGGGGTGTACTTTGCCCTCGCCTTGAATCATCTAGGATGGGCTCCGGCACCCTCCGCAACCCTATAAGGGATGAACCCTTAAGAAGATGACCGACTGACTGTTTCTGCCCATGCAGGGTGAACCAGGCAGGGTACACCCAGAACAGCTCCCAAGTCTGCCACATGGAATTAGAAATACACATGCAAATTTACTTCAAAATGGAGTCAATCTTAAATTAGATTATTCTACAAATAAATTTGAGGCATTTTGAGCTGTTTTTCAGTCTTAAAATGAGATTTATGCTGTGTCATGCATGCATGTAGTAGGTTGGAACAAAGTGGCAAGCGAGAGGATGATGAATGAAAATCAATCAATGTATTATAGGCCTTTTTCCTGAGCTAACAAAAGTTGCCATGTTTACAATATGAGATAAGAATTATGACCCCACAAAAGCACCAGATGTAGCACTGCTTTCTGTTGATCCAAGGTTTTTATCTTTCTTTTTTTTTTTAACCATCATCAAATTACTAGTGAAAAACTTACAATTTTAAAAACTCATGAAGGACTGAAATACATTAAAAAACCAGCATTTTATTCACATAAAAAACTATTTGTTTTGGTCCATTTGGTGAGGTTGAATTAAAAAGATAAGATTATAAACATCATTTATTGATTAACACAAATCGATGAAGTATTTTTTGACTGATGATGATGTGGTTGGACCAAAGAAAAAGGAGCGTGTTGTCGACTCACGTTAGAATTTAACTTGAAAAATCTTTTAAAAAGTTGACATTACTGTGAGGAAACCTCGAATTTGTGCCTCGATTTCAAACCAAAGCCAGTTTCTTTATTTAAACACTCATCTGCAATAAGTTGTGTTTGTACATGTATTCTTTCGATTCTATTGTCTTTCGCTCATCCGGGGCCGGGTCACATAGGCAACAGCCTTAGACGGGAAGCCCAGGCTTCTCTCACCCCAACTGCATCTTCCAGTTCACCCGGAAGGATCCCGAGTCATTACCCGGCCAGCTGTGAGACATAGTCTCTCCAGCCCGTCTGGGGTCTGCCTCTTGATCTCCAGTGCCCGAAACACCTCACCAGCGAGGCGCTCGGGGGGCATCCTGACCAGATGCCCGAACCACCCCATCTGGCTCCTCTCGACCTGGAGGAGGAGCGGCTTAACACCGAGCTACTCCTGGATGGTAGAGCTCCTCACCCGATTTCTGAGTGAAAACGCAGCCACCCTGCGGAGGAAGCTCATTTTGGCCGCTTGTATCCGCGATCTCATTCTTTCGGTCACCACCCACAGCTGGTGACCATAGGTGAGGGTGGTAATGTAGATCGACTTGTAAATCGAGAGCTTTGCTTTTCGGCTCAGCTCTTTCTTTACCACGATGGACCGATGCAGCGTCCTAGTTCTTGCTGACGCCGCACCGATCCGCCTGTCGATTTCTTGCTCCATCCTTCTCCCACTCGTGAACAAGACCCCGAGATACTTAAACTCCTCTACTTGGGGCAGGACCGTGTCCCTTACCTGCAGGAGGCATTCCACCCTTTTCCGGGCAAGGACCAAGGTCTCGGATTTGGAGGCACTTATTCTCACGTATTCTTTTAAAAGTATTTTTTAAAGAAAGTTTTTTTTGTTTCACATCAGCTCCCAGCACCTCCACTTGTGTTTCCATCCACCAGAAATAATCAAAGAATGTATGTAAAGCTGTGATTGCCAAGGGCTCAACATGCAAACATACCACCCGATCCGGCTGCTGGTAACCAAACAGGATCAGAAAGAGGAAACAGAAGGCCTAACAGGACAGAGAAGAACTTCTGTGGTTAAACAGAAAGAACCAGCAAGACCTCACTTCAACTGTACTTGCATCAACGTTTCTGATGGATAACCCCTGCCTCTGGATGGATTAATGATTTCTTGTGTTATTCTTTTAATAAAAAAAACCCCAAAAAACAGCAAATTAATGCTTTGTACATTTTGTTATACACTCCCCCAAAAAGGGGGAACAAAACACAGAGCCAACATAAGTATTTTTTATAAGAAATCATCCTCTGACTGAAAATGTTTGCAAATTGTGGGTGGTCAGAGTGCCATGCTTCCTGGTTCAATCTGACATGATAGCAGGATTGCGTGGGCCAACAAAGACATAGGATGTGGTTGAAAAAATGTGCCGGAAATCCACCATAAAGATAAGAAACTAACTGACTGCAGGCCTAAAAAAAAAAAAAAAAACAAGATGGCGGGTGGATGTCTATATTTATTGTCAGTTAGTGTGGGTGGTAACAAAGGGAGAATGGCTCGTTCAGGAAATGATTAAATAAAGTAAGACTTCAGTTGAAATTGTGATGATATAACAGTCCCATCTATCTGGATGCTGTGCTAGTAAAGCTCCGTCAGCTCTTTAGTGTCTGCGTGTGAGTCAAAAAAAGATAAAGAAGATTCAACATGTGGTTAGCATTCAGCTACAAGCTGATTTTTTTTGGCCTCATTGTTTCAGTGGCTTATCGTCCTCTTTAACACGGCTGCTTTACATAAGTTTAAAGAACAACTTTAAAGTTAGTTTGAGGAACTTGGCCGACAAGTTACTTATCAAATTTCTTATCCATTTGCCCTCATTTATTAAAGTAATGTCAAAATTGGTGACTCAGTCAGTCACTTTCTAAACCGTCTATCTGTTACAGGGTTGCAGGTAGTGCTGGATCAGCCCTGGCTGATTTGAGGCGAAGTACAGGGTACACCCCAAACAAGTTGCCAGTCTGTCACGAACCACTCACACTCATTCCTAGGAGGAATCACATAGTGGCTAATCAACCTAGCATGCATGTTTTTGGCGAGTGGGAGGAAATCGGAGTGGCTGGAGAAAACCTACGGAAACACGGGTAGAACATGCAAACTCCACACAGAAAGCCCAATTTCCCAAGCCTTGTCCCCACCCAGTACTCGAACCCACAACCTTCTTGCTTTTAGGTCACTGTGCTACCCACTGCGCCACCAGTGACTTAACAAAATTTTAATAAAATTGGTGTGAATTTCAAATGTACGTAGAGAATTGTCAGAGGGAGTGTGGTGTTTATAACGAGGGGTACACCAGTCCCTTTTAGCTTGAAGTAAGGTGTGATCTCAATAAATAATAACTAAACTTGAAAACAAGCATTATTATGAACTTGGTCGTGTTTATTCAGATCCAAGCTCAGTCACAAAGACGGCTTTTGAGAAGAATTTTACTGGATCACTTTTTAGCCGTGAGTCCCTCTCTGATACCAAAGATTGATTCACTGCCAAAAATGATCAGCCTTAATTGCCTGTTGTAATACTTGTCTCTCTCTTTTTTTTTTTAATGCCGCAAATACATTTCTAGTGGTTTATTTTCCACAAGTGTCGACAGAGAGTTGATGTTGTTAGGGATTCATGATGCTTCAGTGTGTAAAAGGGAGAATGTTGAACATTAGATGAAAACAAAAAAATGATGTTCATGAATACCTGAACTAATTTAAACTGAGATCTTCTTTGGTACAGTAAAATCTGCTGGTTTTTTCTTTTTACCAACCAACTAATATAACACTAATACTTGACATTTGAATTATTTTGTCTTTGTATCCAGTACACTTTGTTTCTATGTATTGACGGCTTTGATGATAAAAAAGAGGCTAAACCTGTTCCACAGCTGCATAGCTTGAATCGCTTTCGGGTAAGATCAACTGTGACTGGATATTTCTTCCAGGAATCTACTTTAATCATTCTGAAATTACATATTGTGTGTGACTGATCAGATTTTGGTGTATTTCCAGATGTGTGCGTCATATTGATCGTACAACTAAAATTTGATGAATGAAGGTCATCTCGTGGTATTTTCAAGTAGGTCCATTAATAGTTGTCAGGGTTTGAGCATGTGGAAGGAGGAGGACCATATTGCAGGACTTCAAAACAAGGTTTATTAACACAATTCGGGTAAGTCTGTAAAGCAAAGGGTACAGGTTTAACTCAAGTTCAAATAATAACACGAGTTCAATCATGGTCAGGCAACCAGGTTGACCTGGCTGGAAGGTATGGCGATGACCTGGAGGTGATTGCCCTTAAATAAGCAGCAGTCCACAGGTGTGTGGCATCAGAAATCAATCTCAGGTGTCCCTAATCAGGGTGATGAGGAAGGTCCAGCTCTCCCTCTGGCTGCAGGGAGCCCTGGGTTATGGCAATAATATGAATAAATAAAACATTTCCATCACTCTTCTTCTCAAACTTTACTTACATAGTTTATCAAAATAAATCCTCATATTTGACCAGTTTACTTTTAATTTCAGATAAAAAATCTAAACGGGTGCTTCGGTTTAATTCTGGGAGTGGAAACAGCCTCCGGATGCCCGATAAGCGTTAGCTAACATTTACACTGAAGCATGATGGCAGTGGTTCAGTTGTTTGCTAAAGATGCGGGCAGCTGTTGGTGAAATGGGATCAAACAAACGCCCCCGCAGATTAGCTCAGCTTTATTCTGACTCATTTGGTGAAAAGAAAAGTGTCCTGCTGCAATTTGATCTCATGACAAAATCACATCTTTGAACAGAACTTTAACAGAAAAATGAATGTTTTAATCAAGTTCAATAAAAAATTTCTTAAGTGTAATATCAGGCCAATGTGATAACAATTTGATTAATTTTGTTTGTTAAAATGAAGTGCACGTGTTCACTCAGGTTCATTATGTGGTTTTGAAATAAAGGAGGGGGAAGTGAAAGAAAATGAACAGCCTTTGTTAGGATAAATCAGGACTGGCCAGTTCCCCCTGCTCTGATATAAAAACAACTATTATGTCTGCAAGAGCTGTTATTAAAACAATTAGACCATTTCTTGGTGTGTCCAAAGAAATCAAATCATTCACAGAGACATCCACTTTATACGGTACTCTTAAAATTCCAGTACAAAGTAAAAACAAATCTAAGTTGATTGTTAGAGTAATTGTAGGAGAGACTGAAACCTCTGAAAAATGAGCAAACGTCTCAACATAAAAGCGTCATCTTTCATGCCTCATCCACACATACAGATGAAAACTATTCAAATGACTATTACTTAAGTTTTCAAACTCATTCCTTCAAGAAATTAATCATTTTTCTGTTGTCTTTTAAATCAGGGGAGTTTCTCGGATGAATTTCATCAGTAGATAGCTTGATAGTTGAACTCGTAGTCATTCGGCACAACTGATGGATTCGGCACATCATGCACAATCATGACCATCCTCTCTACCCACTCCTGGACGAACAGCGGAGCTCCTTCTCCAAGAGGCTCAGACAGCTCCGCTTGAGAACATCTCGTTACCGGAGGTCTTTCTTTCCGTACGTGATCGAGCTCTACAACAACTCACTTAGCAAATAGGAAGTTGTTGCTGTGACACACAAATTTCCCATGTGTGGGATCAATAAAGTATATTCTGATTCTGATTCTGAAGACATTGATTCATTTTCATCAAAAGGACCAAAAGTTACAAACAAGCACAAAAATATAAACGATAAGAGTACAATAACGCATGTTGAAACACTTTTTTTGGCATAAATTTCTTTTTTACAGTTTACTCTAGCTTCTACTGGTAGCAATGACACGTAAAAGCCCTCTAACAGTGGGTTTGTTTTGGTTAAAACAAACGTTACTCTTTAATTAAAAAAAAGGAGTAAAATGGTGCATTTGTGACCAGGATGGACAGGATCAGAGGAACAGCACATGTTAGAGGTTTTGGAGATAAAGTCAGAGAGGCCAGACTGAGATGGTTTGGACATGTGCAGAGGAGAGAGAGAGAGTACATCGGAAGAAGGATGCTGGGTTTGGAACCACCAGGAAAGAGGACTGGAGGAAGGCCAAAGAGGAGGTTCATGGATACAGTGAAGGAAGACATGAAGATAGTTGGTGTGACCGAAGGGGATGCAGGAGATAGGGTTAGATGGAAGAAACTGACTTGCTGTGGCGACTCCTGAAGGAAAATGCCAAAAAAGAAGTAAAAAGGTGTATTTATACAGAGCGTTTTGTATCTGTAGAGTGACCAAAACTCAGACATCATACAAATCAAACATCACATTTTTCTATTTAAGCATACACTTGATGATAGAAAGCAGCCATGTTCACGTTACGAAAGCAGACACAAAGTTGCTGCTACCAAATATAGTACCATCTTTAGGTAGAAACAAACCAAACACAGATTAAGGGAATAAATTGTTGAGGATAAAAAAACGCAAAGTTAGACAAAAATCTTTACGAACCAATGTTTGGAGAAGATATTATGACGTCAAGTGAAAGCAGGGAACGAATTAAGAAAAAACTGGATTGGTGGAGGTTTGACTTGGAAAGAAGATGAATGAAGGATAACCACTGTGAGACTGAGAACAAACAAGTGAATGAGAGGGATAAAAAGTGAAACTACAAGGAGAAAACATCAAGACATTAAGTATTTAAAAGGTATGAGAGCAAAAGAGCCGAAGAAGTGTTTGCAGGCAGGCAGGCTTGAACAGGTAACGAAAAGTATCTGGTTTGATGTGTGATTAAAAGGTTTTGGCTGAAGGGAAAAGTGTCTGGAGACAGTGAAGAAAAGGCAGAAGGCATATCTGGAGAAAACAGAGACGAAGATACTGAGATTCTTTTTGTGAAGTATGAGGATGGACAGAATCAGAAATTAAGACATAAAGGGAACAGCACGTTTGAGGAGATAAAGTCGGAAGGGGCCAGATTGAGATGGTTTGGACAGAGAGTGAATCTATTGGTAGAAGGATGCTGAGTTGGAACTGAAGAGCTATATGAAGAGCAAAGAGGAGGTTCATGGATGTGGTACCAGAGGATATGAAGGTAGTTTGTTTGAGAGAAGAGGACCCTACAGAAACTGAGTTGCTCTTAAGGGAAACGCCAAAAAGAAAAGAAGGAAATGTTTAAAAAAAATTCTGATAGTATGAAGTTGCACATTTGATGTAGGTCATGAGTTAAAATTTCCCAGATGTGCTGTAGTTTTGAGCCAGATGTGCCTAATAAAAAATAATATGACTCAGCAGGTGTTGAGAATGTTTAATGTGATCTTCAACATGAAAGAAAATCTGTCTTCATAAATTTGTGTATGTTTTTTTTTAAGTTGAAAATTCTTTAAGAACGTGGCCTATAATTATATCTACAGCTAAGTAAAATGTTCACTTTGCTTTTTATTTGCCATTTTATTATTAGGCCACCTTTAGATGTCTAAAAAAGAAAATTAAAGCCCTCCCATGCAGACACACACAAACGTGCAGGTTTCAATGCTTGTTTTATTTCCTCTTTAAAGACGTAATAGGAGTGAAACTTTGTCATTCAATACGTTATTATTTCTCTTTGTAGCACATGTCTCAGACAGACCGCCACACAAAGAACAACAGCTGCACATATCTCAGTCTGATGGAAAGTGTTCTAAAATGGTCATATTTTAGGATGACATGATGTGATCCATGACCAACTTCGTTTTAGTGTAGCTCTAAAATAGTTTTGCTCGAGACAAATTTACATAAAACTAAAAAAAACATCACAGGAAAAGTGAAATTGAAATAAAAACAGGTTCAGATGTTAAATTTGCCTTCTGTCCGTGATGGCTTTATAATATTTGAGAACACAGAGTCAGATAAGGAAGCATCTGTTCCTGCTTAGTCACCTCCACCCACTCAGACCCATTTCCTGTAATCCATTCACTAGGTAAACAGAAAGCTTTATGTTTCTCTAATGATAAATGTTTACAATACCCCCAATATGTTAACAATTATTAATAAACCCCTCTGGATCTCACTAATTTGTTTCCAGCTGAGCAACCAATAGAAGACATTCAAACACATTCTGTGTACTGACTCCCTGAGTGTTCTGTGCCAAGTTGGTACAATTTTATTTCTTTTCCATTGATAACATACAATGTATTGTCAAAGGTTTTGTCTACTTGTCCAAATGAATAACAGGAATCAGGTATTCCAACCACCCCATCTGGCTTCTCTCGACTTGGAGGAGGTGGGGCTCGATACTGAGCTCCTCCTGGATAGCAGAGCTCCTCACCCAATCTCTGAGTGAGAGCCCAGCCACCCTGCAAAGGAAGCTCGTTTTGGCCGTATGTATTCGCGATCTCATTCTTTCGGGCATCTGGTCAGGATGCCTCCCGAGCACCTCGCTGGTGAGGTGTTTTGGGCATGTCCTACCGGGAGGAGTCCAAGAGGCAGACCCCGCTGGAGAGACTATGCCTCACAGCCAGACAGGGAATACCTCCCAGGTGAGATGGAGAATGCAGCTTGGGTTAGAGAAGTCTGGGCTTCCCGTCTGAGGCTGTTGCCCACGCGACCCGGGCCTGGACAAGCGGAAGATGGAACGAACGGAATGGAACGAACGGAATGGAAATGTGTTCCAACCGTCCTGCAACTCAATTCAGGGAGCTCCCTGCCTTTCGCCTTGTCTTAGTGTGGGCTCCATTACCTCTGGATTAGAGACAGTGGTCCAGAAGATGAATGAATAGAGGTGTACCCATTCTTTCAGTGGATACAAGTGTATAAAATAAAGCTTTGGGGCTGGCTAACTTTTTTCACATTTTTTCAAAGAATGGATCACTCTCAGAGCTCGGGATGCACATACGTACTTACTGTATCTACAAATATATAGATGCAGTTCATTCAAATATACATTACAGAAAAAGACGAGGTCAGACAGGAATCTCCGTGGACAGTGATGTTTGCAGATGACATTGTGATCTGTAGTGAGAGGAGGGAAGAGGTGGACGAAAAGCTGGAGAGGTGGAGGCTTGCACTAGAAAGAAGAGGAATGAAGATTAGTCAGAGTAAGACAGAGTACGTGTGTGAATGAGAGGGATCCAAATGAAAAAGTGAGGTTACAGGGAGAAGAGATAAAGAAGGTGGAAGATTTTAAGTATCTAGGATCAACAGTCCAGAGCAATGGAGAGAGTGGAAAAGAGGTGAAGAAGCGTGTGCAGGCAGGCTGGAACGGGTGGAGAAAAGTATCAGGTGTGATGTGTGATAGAAGAGTTTCAGCCAAAATGAAAGGGAAAGTGTACAAAACCGGGGTGATACCAGCCATGCTGATTGGTCTAGAGACAGTGGCACTGAGGAAAGGACAAGAAACAGAGATGGAGGTAGCAGAGATGAAGATGCTGAGGATCTCTCTGGGAGTGACCAGGATGGACAGAATTAGAAATGAGTATATCAGGGGAACAGCACATGTCAGAGGTTATGGAGATAAAGTCAGAGAGGCCAGACTGAGATGGTTTGGATATGTGCAGAGGAGAGAGAGTACACCGACAGAAGCAAGCTGGATTTGGAACCACCAGAAAAGAGGACTAGAGGAAGCCCAAAGAGGAGGTTCATGGATACAGTGACTGAAGACATGTAGATAGTTGGTGTGACCGAAGAGGATGCAGCAGATAGGGTTAGATGGAAGAAACTGACTTGCTGGGGACACCCCTGAAGGGAAATGCCGAAAGAACAAGAAGAAGAAAAATAGGCACTGTAAAAATGCAAAAATCATTTACTCCAATTAAAACTGTAAGTCTGAATGTAAAATTCAAATCAAATGAACCAGAAAAAGTTTGACTGTGGTTTTTCATCTAAAGGTTAAATTAAGGTCTGTTATATAAAATTTCTGATAGCTGTGAATGTGCAAACAAAGACAGAAAAAACCCTCAAACACAATGACAGGAAGTATCATTGACCTGTGTCATTATAGAGTTACTGCAGTTTGAAACTTCTCAGAAACTTTATTACAAAAACGATATCTCTCAAAGAGTCTTCTTGTTTTGTTCTAATGGATTTCCCCAAATCTTAATAACTGTCCTTCATGCCGTTGTCAGGCATTAAAGGCACCCAGCCTTCTATCCACTTAGATAAAAAGCTGGAAATTATCGCAGTGACTTCCTTCTCTGTCCAAAGACAGGAAGTGGTGAGTTCAGCCTGTTCTGGACATCATACTTTTCATGCTGAAGGTTTCACACAAACACAACCTCAACATCCACATGGGCAGCAAAAAGCTGAAGCCAGCATAACGTCCGCTCTGTTAAGAAGTGTGTGTGGAAATGAAATCAACATGGCTAGGTTGTGGAGCAATGCGGAGCGTCTGGCCTTCAGGAATGCTGGAACCTGTCATGTATGTGTGAGAAGAGAGAGAGAGAGGAAATTGACTCACTTTTCCAAGAGCTAAGCTCCTGGAACACAAAGCGGATGGACTCCAGCGATGCTGTAGCATGTTCCAAGAAAGGGTTGCAAATGTACCTCACGGAACATTTCTATCTGTAGGAAGGAGATGTGGATAACGATATTCGTACTGCGTGTCCTTCCT
Organism: Neostethus bicornis; assembly: GCA_902685375.1. Taxonomy (NCBI): domain Eukaryota; kingdom Metazoa; phylum Chordata; class Actinopteri; order Atheriniformes; family Phallostethidae; genus Neostethus; species Neostethus bicornis. The sequence goes on from LR738550.1 coordinate 4,609,331, forward strand.
AGCATTCTTTCACATTTAAAGAGCACACTTAGAGTTTTTCTTTTTGGATTCCCACCAGCTCTGCTTCAAAGTATTTAAAACTCAACCCAATAGAGTCGAAATGACTCATCTGTGGTAGTGACACAAGCCGCACTTCATATTGAAACAACTGTTCTCTTCTAAAGAGGATGTGAGAGTTAAACGAGGATGATGAAAAGGGATGAACACATTACAGTATTGTGTTGCGTAAAAACGCAAATGGTTTACTTAAAACAACTTTTCTCTATGTAGCCAAGGATCGAACCGCTAGGGTCCCCACCATCTCCTCCATCACCTGATGGCCTATCCTGCAGATGGTGAGCCCACTGGAACGGAGGCCAATGTCCCTTGTTCGGGCTGAGCCCAGCTAACCCACGATAGGTCCTCCAGGGTCCCCACCTTCTCCTCCTTCGCCTGACCCTTATGGCCCATCTGCAGGTGGTGAGCCCATTGGAAGTGAGACCCATGTCCCTTGTTCGGGCTGAGCCCAGCTTAGTCATATTGGCTAAAGCCCATGTGCTCGATTCCATGCCCCTCTCCTGGGGCTGGCTCAAGACGGGAGAAACTTGCCAACTGAAACTTGGCCACAAAATCTTCATAAGGGTTTTGTGAGTCGCACTTTGTCTGGCACCTCACCTAGAACCTGTTTGCCACGTGTAATCCTGCCATTGGCATTAGGCCTCGCATAACATAGGTCCTAGGATCATTGTGGCAAGGTAAACCCTTCCACCACAGTAAGCTGGCAACTCAAAGAGGGGTGGTTTGGGCCACTGGTTAGGATGCCTGCTAGATGCCTTGCTGGTGAGGTGTTTTGTGCACGTTCCACCGAGAGGAGGAGTTGGAGAGGCAAACCCAGGACTTGCTGGAGACCTGCTTGGGATCAGCCCAGGTGAGCTGGAGGATGTAGCCGAGAGAGGAAAGCCTGGGCTTTCTAGCTGAGGCTGTTGTCCTCGTGACCCGGCCCCGGATAAACGGGAGACAATAGAACGGAATAACTTTTCTCATAGCATCTTATGCTTAGAAACAACCACAAAATGGGTTTCGTAACATCCATGACATAATAGTTATGAAATCTTGAGAAAGCACAGGCCTCTGAAATTTGACACAGATCCTAGAGAACAGCTCATTCTTCATTCAACTCACATAGAAGCAGTGAGAGGAGCGTGCTTCCTATTGCATAAAAAGTATCATCAATGTAGTAAGAGCGTCGTCAGTGTGGCAGACACATTGTAATTGTCACAAATAGACAGGCAGAATTACTACAACATTTTTTTTCAAAAACCCTTTGGTGACAAATACAAGGCCTACACATTAATATGAGAAGATAGACATATCTGAAAGGTTAATTCTGTATGAGAAGGAACCTTTTAAAAAATGGTAGATTTTGTCAGCTTTTAAAAATGTGTTTGTTGACGGTTTAAACGGTTGCTTGTTGCTGTTTTTAGACCGTAAAGTCATTTTTGAGTTCCACATTTAAGCCAGAACCACAGAAAATGATGTTTGACATTGTAAATAGTTATTTCATTTACACCTTACTAATTATAATAGATTGTAGGAGAATCCAGACAGCGACTTGTGATGCTGGGGAATTTTTACAGAGACTAGACAAAAAGTACATTGAGGTAAAAATAAACATTGACTTCTAGTTGATTGATAGCTGTGGTTCCTGTGGTTGACTCTCTTTGCAAGTTGCTACCATCAAAATTACTTACAAAGAACTGAGGCTTTGTGTTATTTGGGGACTTCACCTGCGTCAGTACAATCAACCCTTCAATGGAGAGTCTTCGTAAAGCCCCATGTTTATTGTTAAAGAACTGGCCTCTGACCTTGAGCAGGTCCAGGAAACTTTGAGACAATAACACTACTATTTGATCCTGTAACTGTATCTGGAAAAAACAAGAGGAAATTCACTTAAGAAAAAAAAAATGTGAAAAGGAGCCAAAGTCAGAAAACAGCCAATGTGAGTGAGTCACTGGTGGCGACCATCCCAGAGCTGCAAAGCAACCCAAACAGAAAATAGCAAAGGTCTCTCTCTGCAGCAGCAGCTTCTGCAGGAGGCTCCTTCTCCTTAGTGTTTGAGGCCTCATCGAACACTTCCTTAATGTTTTCCTGTGAGACTTGTAAAAACATTCCCCGCCCTCATCCACACCTCTACGCAAAGATCATAGCAACAAACACAATTACTACAACGTGCCCTAAAAAACCAAAGAGAAATGTGAGGAACCGCAAAAAACGAGGCGTGAATCGAGACAGATGTGCTTCCTCTCAGAGAATGAGAGCACATTCTTCTTCCCACCAACTCTTGGCACACTTTCATTCTTGCTGGTGTTTGAGGAAACTTCTTATTTTAATGTGTTTTTAAACCTTCATTCAGTTTATTTGTCTAAAAAATAATCTAAAACTGTATTAGAATTATGTCAAACTACAACACTACTCATGCAAATTATTAAAAACAGACTTTTTATTCAAACTTGGCAAATTGTTCATTTAGTCATATTTACGTCCCTCTCAAAACATTCAAATACTTTTCACACTGACTGTCATTATGTTGGAAACACAATGAAGCTTTAAAGGTGCAGCGCGTACTAGAGTCAGTTACCGATATAAAATCACATAACAAAATAAGATTTCATTCATGTCGACCTATTGGGTTTCAACGCTTATGCGACATTGTGTCTCTGAAGGGTCAAACGAGTCTGTGTGTATGAATAGAGCTTTAAAACTGCAGAACCGCCTATGTTTGATTTGAGCTGAAGCGTTGTTTGCAGAAACTCACCACCTGTTCCACCCAATGTCTCCGACACAAAAACAAATCGTGCAAAGTTTTACCACTGATGACCATATTTCATTCACAGCAACTCTTTGTATTTCTATTTATTGCAGTACCCATCCTCACCGTCAGTTGTTTTTGCAGTACCCATCCTCACCACCAGATGCCAGTAAATTACATAAGAGCTTTAAAAATGTAAGTGTGCTGAGAAAAACTTTCTTAATATCTTTTTTTTCTCTTTTATTTTTTTATGTGAACTGAAATGTTTTTGTCGGTTGCACTAAAAGTTGAAAGGTTGCTGGTTCTAATCGTAACTCAGGCAGAATTTTAACTACTGGCGTTTTGATGAATCATGCCTTTCACCCAATCCCCGCTGGGATAAACTTAAGTACCCCAATTTACCCAAAAAAAGACTGATGTGCTGTTTAGTTACCATTCTGTTCAAAACAATACAAACTAGAAAAATTCTGTGCTTAAAAGTCATCTTTTTTATTGCAGAAACAATATCTACATGTTCAAAATTCAGTAAAACTTTACAAATTCATTCGTATAACCTCAAAACCGATCCATATTTGATTTATTAAAAATAGAATAGTCTATTTTCAGATTACAACCCACCGATCAGGTGCATCTTTCTATGTGTTTACTGAGTTGTGGCACAGCAAAGCAGACAGATGTACCTCTGATATTGAGTGCAGCAGGCTGCTGTGTGTGGCCCACTGAGGGTATGTGGGCAGCTGATGAGGGAGGAATGTGAGAGTGGGAAGCCTCAAAGGCAGACATTCTTGTGAACTACAAAACCTCAGACAGTGAATAGTTTGTTGTCCTCAGTGGTTACAAAAACAAGCATAAATACAAAGTTGACAATGAGGAAAATGGCTGAGATGAGGGCACAGTAGGAGACATTTCATTTGCACCTCAAACAGCCTGGCACAGAAAGTTATTGTTCAGTATTTCAGTTCCACACATTAATATCAGATTAGGACTAGAGTTACACAGCAACAACTGTGTAACTCGAGTTGCTTACTTTCAAACTTTCAAAATTTGATAATGATAAACATGTTAAATTGTGTACTCGGTTTTGTCAATGATTGTATTTTCTTCCATATTATTGCACTTTGTATGACTAAAGTTGATCATTGAAACATACTTCTTTTACAAAACTGACTGAATCAAAAGCCAACTCAGTCTCATCATGAGGAACAGAACATGGTCAGAACAAAATCACAAATAAAATTACAGAGACAAAACATACTTGATTTTTAAATGGCCAAACTTGTTGGAAATTGTTATTATCTTTAATATTTTCAATAAAAAGCTACTAAATGTCATTTTGTTCAGTTTACTAAAGAAATTAGTAACAGTGAAATTCAGTGAGAGGGGACTGCCCTCTAGTGGTGAATGTATTACTAAATTGAACAGCCCTTGTATGTTCTTGCCATTCTATTTTAAACATGTTGATTATTTTAAATTATTGCTTTAAATCAATAATAATTTAAAGCAATTTTTTTTATTAAGTATCCAGGCTCTTGGTGGATTAAAGAAAACTCTTGTTTACCTACGTTTAAATCTCACCTTAAAATATTCTTTAACTTGTCACTAGGTGGTGCTGTTTATCATGAATTACTCAATGGGTAAAACTGTTCAATGAATCTCAGATAGTTTTAGCTGTAAGATTGACAAAGAACACAGAAAATAATTGTTTTCAACATGAAGGTACTTAAGTGTCAAAGTTAAATGTTCACTAGAGGCAAGTGATGTTCATCATCTTCTTCCTCTCAAACCTTAGTGTTGCAGTCAAACACGGGTTATTATGTTGTTGTACCTGCAATGATTTGTTCCTAAATGTTTGGAAATTGGTTTGCAGGTCTATTTCTTCCAATCTGAATTCTTTAATATGAAAAGTTTGCACTCACCAGCGTAAAGAACCACAAAAATGAAGTGCTACTATTGGTCTACTGAGTTTATTGTTTCGTTTCGTCTTCTGAACCACTTATTCCCTCATTATGTCACCGAAGCCTATCCCGACTGATTTAAGGTGAGAGGCAGGGTACACCCCGAATAGGTCACCAGACACATAATCATCCACACAAACACTAATACCTATAGATAATTTGAAAGTGTCCAATCAACCTAACTTGCATGTTTTTGGAGGGAGGGAGGAAACCGGCGTACCCGGAGAAAATCTGGGTACGCCAGAGGCCAGTGTTCCAAGTCTCGTCCCATCTGGGACTCAAATCGGGTGGAACCTTCTTGCTGTAAGGCCACCGTGCTAACCACTGAGCCACCATGCCACCCTGAATTTATTGTTATTGTTCAATTTAATAATTTTTATGACTTTTAGTTGCTAAAATCTCATTGGATTGTTTTGGAGACCTGTGTTTACTACTGTATCAATACAGAAAACAAGAATCAAGATCACCTTTGTTTGCCCCACAATGGGGAAATTGCAGAAGAATTGTTCATTCCTGTGTTTAGCTAACAGCGGATGATACATTAATACGACATCTGACAGTTAGTTGCTCCACTAATGTGGAAACCAAAGTTTCTCAGTTTGTGCAAATCAGTCTGCACACTGTGACTGTTGTTAGAAAGCTTTGGTTTCTCTGAACGTCTGTAAAACATCAGTTTGTTTTTAGAAAACACCAGCAAGACAAGCTGTTGATGTAAAGTCACAGTTGTTAAAGATGCAGCTTAACCAGGACATCTTGGTGAATTACGATGCAAGATACAGCGGGCCAACATACACAAGACCAAGTCAGTGAAACCGAAGCAGCTAAATGAAACACTGCCACCAGGATTATTTTTACCTTCCTACTCTGACATCAAATATCAGCTCAGGGAAGACATGGTGTCCCCACTGGAAAGCCTGAACACAATCAGGGGGGAAGCAGGAAAATTTGAGCAGTAATGATTGATGAATGCAAAATATAAAAGAAGACATCAACGAACCCTAAAAAGAGTCAGAACACTTTGGGATATACTTCACTAATTCCTGAAAAGTTTCTAGTTAGTGTCATCTACAGTAAAAAAAAAAAAATTCTTTCTTGTTCAATTAATTTGTTTGTCCATTGATGCATTTTTTCATCTATCCGTCCATTCATCTAGTTATTAGTTTATTAACTTTTTCATTGACCTATGATCACCAGCTGTGGGTGGTGACCAAAAGAATGAGATCACAGATACAAGCGGCCGAAAAGAGCTTCCTCCGCAGGGTGGCTGGGCTCTCACTTAGAGATCAGGTGAGGTGCTCTGCCATCCGGGAGGAGTTCGGTGTCGAGCTACTCGTCCTCCAAGTAGCTCCTCCAACCACTACTCCTCCAAGTAGCTCCTCCTTCCAATTCGAGAGAATCCAGATGGGGTGGTTTGGGCATCTGGTTAGGATACCCACCGAGCGCCTCGTTAGTGAGGTGTTTCCGGCATGTCCCACCGGGAGGAGACCAAGAGGCAGACCCTGGACCCGCTGGAGAGACTATGTCGCACAGGTGGCCAGGGAATGACTCGGGATCCTTCTGGGTGAGCTGGAGGATGCAGCTGAGGTGAGAGAAGCTTGGGCTTCCTGTATGAGAGTGTTGCCCTAGCAACCCGGCCCCGGACAAGCGGAAGATGACTGAACGGAACTTATTCATTGATAATCCATTCACCTATTTAACCATCCATGAAGCCACCGATTGATCCGTCTGTGGATTTAAACACCCATCCATCCATCCATCCATCCATCCATCCATCCATCCATCCATCCATCCATCCATCCATCCATCCATCCATCCATCCATTCATCCAAATTAATGATTGATGATAAATTATTATCAATCATTCCTTTAATTATTTCTAAAGTCTTTTGGGCTGATATTTTGTTTTTGTTTCGTGGCACAAATGCAATTACTCAAGTCAAGTCATCCATACATGTCTCCTTTATTCTCTTATGTGGGGTCATGTTGTGGGGAAAGGAGCCTAAATCTGAGGATCAGTCTGCCTCCAGTTCATCCAGGAGATGAAGTCCATCACTCTCTCCAGAATGTTTTCCTAGACCTCTTACTGTTATGATTGATTTGAATATTATGCTGTGACAGGAACTGGACACTTAAGCTTTGATTCATCTCAACCCAAGTCAACATAAAACGATGTCTGAACTATTTAGAGAAGTTCAATAGATTTAATTTCATCTGCAACAACTCGCAGTCCAACTGAAATGTCTCCTATGGTTTTAAAATGAGTCATTGTAACCTGACAACTAGAACTGTTATAAATCATTTACAAATATTTATCAAATTTTTTTTTCATATTTTGGACAAGAATCAGAAATTTATTGATTTGTTTGTGGTGGGGTTGTGATTTTTTTTTTTTCTGATCACCGAAGATTCTCCACAGCACAGATTACTGGAGTTTATTTTAGAATCTATGACTGTGTGATAAGATAAGCTCCAGAGAAAAAAGTGGGTAAATTGGTTCATTACTATTGGTATTAACAAGGATTTCCACTTAATCTGAGTCCTTTCCCCTGTTTGAGCCACCAGATGGGGTATAAACTGTACAGCAAAGCTGTGCATGATGGCAAAGAACGCGAAAGTTGATCCTTCTGAAGTGATCACAAACACAACGGATAAGATGTCACTTGTTCCTGTCTGAAAAAGATTCATTCAAATTCTCTTTCATGTCATTAAATAACCCCTGAAAACAATGCATGTGCAATTTTTAATCAAACCTAATTCAAATTTTATGCATTGACAAAAGTTTTACATGTTTGAAGATATAAAAAAATTAGAAGGTCATAATTTATGGGATGTGTTTATAAAAATATGAGCCATCATTGATGTGGTGTCTGCCCATCTTTACATCTGACACTGGAAAGTGGAACCTGATAAGGCCAGTGGTGACTTAAACCAAGAAGAGGAATCTGGGCACGTTATAAAAAAAACTGTCACGTGTTGATGAAAAAAAAGAAGGAAGAGTAGCAATGAGAGCTGGTCGAGTTTTTGTCATGGGCAAAATAACTTCTCTAAAAATGCCCAATTCTGCTTTTTCAAGCATATTCTATGATGTAGAATAAAAAGGGGATTGAGATCATTAAATATTTCTACAAATATTTCTTTATTTTCACTCAGTTGCTCTTAAGGAGGAAAAATTAACGTCAATATCGTTTATGAAAGGCTCTACTAATTGTAAAAATAGTAAGTTATTTAGATGTGAAAATCTTTGCGACTGTAGATGGATAGATAAGAAAGTCATGTGTCCGTTTACCAATCTTAGTCTGGAAATTGAAACCAGTGAAGTCTGATCTCACATTAAATCTCCCATTTGTTTTCAGTGAGGTCATGTGGCCTCATGATTCACATCATTTTCATCTTTATGAAACCACTCAGTGACCTAGAGTAACTCTTTCTAACGTAAAAAACCGGGACTGAACCATAAACAGGTTTTTTCCTCTTGATGCCAGTTGCTGTGTGGTAGTTTATCTGGAAGTAACTGGAGATGCAGAAACCAGCTAATGAAGACTGGAAAACCCAGACAAATGACTGTTTAAACAAAATAAATCCAAATGTTTCCATTTGGTAAACATGAATACCTTGTGATAATGTCATTCGCTGATGACTCAACCATCTCTGTTAATGTTGTCATATGTTTTTAACAGGTTTAAAATTGTAACTCTCAATTCATTCTTGATTTTTTAAAGTAACAAAATACATTATTATTTTCTTTTTTTTTTTTATTATGAGCACAATATGGAATGAAAGTTTTAATTTCTTAGGTTATGTGAGCAAATACGGGTGGAAATTCACGTTATTTTTGTGCAATTAAAAGTCAGTCAGTCGCCTTGTTAACGGTCTATCCCTTTCAGGGTTGCGAGGGTGCCGGAGCCCATCCCGGTTGATTCAAGGCGAAGGGCAGCGTACACAAGTTGTGTGTACAAGTTGCCAGTCCGTCGCAGGCAGTAAAAAATATTTGTACCATATTTGTGTTTGTCTCCGTAACCAAATATCAAAACCTCAAAATACTCGAAATGACTCACAAAAGAAATTCTGCAACCCAGGATTCTATTGGACGATTTATAATTAAATCTTATTTAATTATAAATCTCATAAGCTTAGTTATGTTAAACGATTCAAAATGTCACAAATATACCCTTTCCTTCTTTTCTTCTTCTTTCGGCATTTCCCTGCAGGGTTCGCCACAGCAAGTCAGTTTCTTCCATCTAACCCTATCTGCTGCATCTTCTTCGGTCACACCAACTATCTTCATGTCTTCCTTCACTGTATCCATGAACCTCCTCTTTGGTCTTCCTCAAGTCCTCTGTCCTGGTGGTTCCAAATCCAGCATCCTTCTTCTGATGTACTCTTTCTCCTCTGTACATGTCCAAACCATCTCAGTCTGGCCTCTCCGACTTTATCTCCAAAACCTCTAACATGTGCTGTTCCTCTGATCCTGTCCATCCTGGTCACTTCCAGAGAGATCCTCAGCATCTTCATCTCTGCTACCTCAATCTCTGCTTCCTGTCTTTTCTTCAGTGCTACTGTTTTTAGAACAAACAGCATGGTGTTTGTTCTCTCACCACAGTTTTGTACACTTTCCCTTTCATTTTAGCTGAAACTCTTCTGTCACACATCACACCTGATACTTTTCTTCACCTGTTCCAGCCTGCTTGCACACGCTTCTTCAGCTCTTTTCCACACTCTCCATTGCTCTGGACTGTTGATCTTGGATACTTAAAATCTTCCACCTTCTTTATCTCTTCTCCCTGTAACCTCACTTTTTCATTTGGATCCCTCTCATTCACACACATGTACTCTGTTTTACTCTGACTAATCTTCATTCCTCTTCTTTCTAGTGCAAACTTCCACCTCTCCAGCTTTTCCTCCACCTCTTCCCTCCTCTCACTACAGATCACAATGTCATCTGCTAACACAATTGTCCCTGGAGATCCCTGTCTAACCTCATCTGTCAGCCTGTCCATCACCATAGCAAACAAAGGACTCAGAGCAGATCCCTGGTGCAGTCCCACCCCCACACTGAACTCCTCTGTCACACCTACAGCACACCTCACCACATACCCATTCCTTCTCTGAAAATCTTAATTCCACATAAGATTGCAAAGGGTCACGGAGTCTGTCCATTGGTTGTAGAAGCAACATTGTTGTTGGCATCCTTCTATCTCTAGAGACAATGGAGTCTGTATCTGAATTCTTATCTGAAAAATAAGTTGTATGTAAGGTACAAACAATGGAATAAAAGATGTGGCCAAGAACAAATATGCATTTGAATGGTTTCCGAATAATGTTCTCAAATAATAGCTGGTCTTATTCCCTATTTATGACTCAATTTATACCGAGCTGTCAGGACGATGGCGTCACGTTTAATGGTGGAATTCTTAGCATGCATTGGGGTTTACTGCTGGCTCAGTGATTGTACCCTATGACTGTCCAGGTCCTGTGGCTGTGTGATGATGCTACATTGGAGCTGTTCTGTGGAGACTTGTGGTCTGCGATATGAGTTAACGTCTCACTACTGTAGCTGTGTTGCTGCAGAAGACTTAGGGTTTTGTTCTAAATGCACATTTGGTCGTTAAGGAAAGCATTTTTTTGCTGTTTAGAGTCTGAATGGATCTGAGGAGCAGTTTGGTATTTCTCCAAGCGTGCATGGTCTGGCCTTGAGCACAAATCGTTCAATCGTCCTTGCTGACACCATTCTCCGTTTTGACGGGTGGCATGTCTTTCTAGAGTGTTTTTAACATGTAAATATTTTGCCCTCCAAGAAAAACACACTTTAAAGAGTTCATTGTAAAATATATTTCATTCTGTCCCTGCAACAATGGCTTGATCATGATGGTTGACGATCAAAACCTGTGAACTACCAGAGGGTCTAGTTCCACAAAGATAGTCACTCTTGCTGATCGCACAAAATATAAACTATCTGCTATTATCAGCAGCTGGCACCCAGTGGGCCTCTTCACAAGTTTAGACCATCTGATTGGTAGATCAAGTTACGGGCAAACAGCGCCCACCTGGCACACCTCATAAAAGAATATATGTGACTGCATTGCATAAAGAAGCAAAAGAGCACAAAGGCATGTTTGAACCTTATTGGCTTCTTGCAAGGTTCCCGATGTTCCACCCGCTGGGAGATGCAGATATTTTGGGTGCAGAATATGAGCTGTGTCAGACATAAATTTATCTCCAAGCCCTTAAAGAGACCGCGCGTCTGAGAAGTGAAGAAGCAGGTGCTGCTAGGCTCATTGTCATGTGTGGTACATGTGAGAAGACAGTTTGTCCATTTTGCCCTTCTGTTCAGTCATACTGCTACACAGACAAACCTCCATCCAGAAATAGCAGCTGTGTATTTAGTAATATAATCATCAGTTTGTATGATGACACAAACTATTAGCAGAACAGGAGGGATGGCATACGCTCAAAGGTGTGTTCTTACCCTTAAGTGATCTGTGAAGCCTGACAGGAATCGACAAGTGTGTTTCCTCTTCACCACAGGAATATAAACTGACTCGTTTTGATCAGATATCTGGGATGTTTCAGGTAGCCCAGCTTCACTGGTGACATGAATGCCTGCAATCCCCAGCCGTTTAAAAAAAAGCTGAAGGGTAGGAAACTTTGGAAGCTTTTCTGGACTCTTTCAAGATTATTTGCGGAGACTCAAAAATTTGGTTGAAATGAGTGTAACAATGTTGAAGTTCATTTGTCAGTCAGTCACCTTCAAAACCATCTATCCCTATGACGTTGCGTAAGATGCCAGAGCCCATCCTGGCTGATTCAAGGTTTAGGGCAGGATACACCCAGAACAGGTCACCAATCTATCGCAGGGCCACACACATACTCATTCCTAGAGGCAACTTGGCACCAACCAATCAACCTAGCATGCACGTTTTTGGAGGGTGGGAGGAAACTGGAGTACACAGACACGGGAGAACATGCAGACTCCACACAGAAAGGCCGGTGTTCCAAGCCTCGTCCCCACACATACACACTCATTCCTGGGGGAATCTGGCACCGGCCAATAAACCTAACATGCATGTTTTTGGAGGGTGGGAGGAAACCGGAGTACCCAGAGAAAACTCATGCAGACATGGGGAGAACTTGCAACACAAGGGGTGAACACAGAAAGGCCAGTGTTCCTGGCCTCATCCCTACCTGGGTTTTGAACCCACGACCTCCTTGCTGTGAAGCCACTGTGCAACCCACTGCACCACCGTGCAGACAATTTTAAATAAAAGTTCAAGCAAAAAATTGCTACCACTTTATTTTCAACCCAAATTTGACAGAGTAATGAAGTATTTTTATGCTTGGCTGTTTTATCAAGTTATTTAATAAACTACACAACTTTAAGGTTTAATAATCCTCTTTCCCATTTTTGCCTGAGGCAAGACATTATCATAAAACGACAGTCATCGGGGGCAGAGCACCTGTGGATACGTGCACAAGTCATCATGGAAAACAAAATGACTGATAATATGAAAACATCTTCAAACAAATTATGTGAAAATGTACTCAGATGTGAACCAACTGATGTCACAGTGTTGTGGACAGCAGGAAAACTCTGTCTCTGATTTTACAGATCAGATAAGGAATTAAATCGGTTACTGTGAAGCAAGTTGGCCGGGCACACCGGGACAGTAACCAAACTTCAAAAGAAAATGAAAAAAGTAAGAAGAACAATTCAGTTTCACACAAAGATTAACCCGGTGTGGTTAAAGATACAGTGCCACTCAGTTTCACTATGAAAGGCTTTTAATATGATCAGTATTTCCATTGTGACAATGCTAGCTCTACATGTGTGCGTGTGGTCCGCTTTTTCTTTGAATCAGATTGTGAGAAAGCTCTTCTAGTCATAAAGCCACAAGCCAAAAAAGAGCTTCTCACTGCTGACACTGAGGTTAAAAAACCAAAGTAAAGGTGGAAACTGAGGTGGTCTGATGACATGACCTGAGAAGAGCCTGCGTGAAGAAACAGGTGGTTTGTTTCATTTCAGTTTTCAACGCAAAAGTTCACAGAAGGCTGCAAAAATGATACATTTTTCGCTTTTTAGTAAATTTTAAAGTGCATTAACCTTTGATTAGTCTGTCAAATCTAATAATACATAAAATATAAAAAATTACAATTTGTCTGTTTTGTACTTTAAAAAAACATCAGGTCCTAAGGGGCGTTGGCCTAGTGGTGGAATTACTGTCTTTCAACAAGGGAGAACCGGGTTCGAATCCCACTGGGCCAAAGCTCTCCCTGGGATTATAGGACTGAAAACTGGAAGGAGAACTTTAAAAAAATAAAAATCTTCTGCATGTTTTGAATTTTTGATGCAAAAAATAGGTATAATTTGATTTTTATTTAATTGTTGCAGTTAATTGTTCACATACATTCTTCCCAAAATGATCTAAATAAAAATGTTTTACCAGTGACAGTTTTTAACAAGTTGAAATGAAAGTAAAATAAGAATAATCTTAAAATATGAACAGTTTATGCTGAACTTGAGTCTTTTCAAGCAAATCTGACAATAAAAGTGTGAAAAAGTCCAAACTAAACCCACGTGCGTGTTTCTTAATGCACGTGGGTCGTGTGCAGTTTAATAAACAGCAAAAATACATGCCGATAAATCAATTGAAATATTAATAGATATTATGTCATCATGCAAATTACAGCCATTCATAAAGCTGAAGATGGGTGAGACCAAAACACATGGGTGAGACCAATCAAATTGATAGTTTAATTATTTTAAAGTTTGTAATGCATCTCTATCTTTTTATAAGCAATAAAAGTCTTGTGAATAATTATTTTTTGTTAACAGTTTTTTTTTTTCACAATTGATCTTCATTTTAGCTAAAACCAAATTTTGAAGGTAAATGTGTTAAACATTAACCTCCCGTGACCCAGAATAAATAAAGTGGACACCAGGTAAATGAACTCTATGTATATTGCACGTCCCTACTTGTGTTGGCACTCAAAGCGATTTACAGTGTAGCTCATATTCATACCTTATAGAGGAAGCCGCCATGCATGGTGCCCATCATCAGGAGCTGAATAGGTGTTTGGTGTCTTGTGCATGAGCTCTGGGCAGGGGATCAAAGTTGCAACCCACTGGTTACAGAATGCTCGCCCTACTCACTGAGCCATCTTTGTTTTTTTTGGTTGTATGGGCCTAAATGTTTTTTTAAAATATAGTATAATAGTTTAGATTATAGTGCAAAAATTGTTCAAATGAGAGTTTAAACAACTAATGAATATGATAGATGTTAACATCTATCTGCCCATTTTATAAAATGGGTAATTTCACAGATTGTGTGTAACATATATAAGTTCTGTTTTGTCGTCTTCTACTTATCCGGGGCCAGGTCGTGGGGGCAACAGCCTCAGACGGGAAGCCCAGGCTTCTCTCACCCCAGCTGCATCCTCGAGATCACCCAGAAGGATCCCGAGTCGTTCCCTGGCCAGCTGTGAGACATAGTCTCTCCAGCAGGTCCGAGGTCTGCCTCTTGGATTACTCCCGGTGGGACATGCCCGAAACCCCTCACCATCGAGCCGCTCGGGAGGCATCCTGACCAAATGCCCGACCCACCCCATCTGGCTTCTCTCGACCTGGAGGTAGAATGGCTTGAAACAGAGCTCCTTCCGGATGGCAGAGCTCCTCGCTGATCACTGAGTGAGAGGCCAGCCACCCTGTGGAGAAAGCTCATTTCGGCCGCTTGTATCCGTATATTTGCATACAAAAAACATATATAAGTTTAAACATGTTATTTTGTCTCGCTGGAGTTTATTTTACTTAAGAATTTTTAAAAAGTGACTTAGAACTTTTTCTTCGAATGGTTATGTTTGCATGTTTTTTATTTTCACTTCAAAACTGGAGAAAAAAACCCCAACTTTTTGTCTCTAAAAATTAAATGAGAACATTTTTATGTGTTTTCTATTCTTCAAAATGTAGCATCATGCAAAAAAAAAAAACTGAGGTTATTCATCAGAATGACAGAAAAAAATAGAACCATGTCAGTTTTTTTCAAACATGAGTTGAGTTTTAGGTCGGTGTGAGTTCGCGTGAGTGTGTGTTGGAGGACAATGTTGCGGTTCTTTCGCTGTTTGCGCGTCAACGGAATCCCGTAGTGCGTCATCTAGAGAAGCGCCATGCGATTGGCTGCGTATTGGAAAATTCCCCGCCCACCTGCCGCCTTGTTTGGAAACCTTTGTGTGTGACGTCATGGTTCCTGCAACCTGCTGTATAAAAAGAAGCAAAGCAGAAGATCTGCTGCTTTGCTGAGACACACACAGGATGACACACACTTGTGTTTAGAGAGAAAAAAAACTTTCAAACTAAATCAGAGAATCAGAAAAGGTAAGAAATATTTACAATAAATTCTATTAAATTTTAGAACAATTACAGTGTTATTAATTACTGCAGAATTAAAAAGAATAATGTAACTCATTTAAAAATATCAGAAACAGTCAAAATATTAATGTGAAGTTGCAGCAAATTGTATGTTGTTTGGAGAAATTTTTATTATCTGATATAATCTGCCAGACAGAGTGTGTGTGTGTTGGAGCTGTTCCACTGTCTGAAAGTCAAGCCTCCTGCACTTTGCAGGCCTTACTATTTTTACTACAAAGTCTTAGAGGTGTCTGTTTCACAAAAAGAGAAAAGCCCTTTCCAGGGTTTTCTTCTAACTGAATGATGCAAAGTCTCTCCATGGAAACACAACAGGTCTAAAAGAGAAACCAGTAAAGTTCTGTTTCCCCACAGACTGGTTTAGTACTTCAACAAATGTTTGGTAAAATGGGTTCATGAAGAAGTTTTAAAGGGAACAGTGTTCATTTTGTTCAACTGTATGATTGTAATTTAATGAAGACCGTGTGGGATGTAAAGATTAAAAGTGTCGTGGAAGACTTATGTGGTTTTTTTTTTTACAATTTTACTTGATGCCGTCTTTTGTTGGAGTCATGCATTTAAATACATGGACGGGAAAAAATTATATGTATATATACATATACAGTATATTTATATTTTCTAAACGTAAATTTTGCATGACGAACAAAAACCATTGTCCTGCAGTCTTTCAATCATCACTTTCAGTTATCAAAGTACCTGAAGTGTCTTCCAATAAAATACAAAAAAAATATGACAATCAGCACACACTGTTTGACCGTAAATGTGAAACAACTTTAAATAATTATTTACATAACTGGATGTTAAAAACCATGTTGAAAACATGAGCTTTTAATCGGTCACCAAAATCAGAAAGCTGGTTGGTTACGATATCCTCCTCTACAGATTTTATTTAATGATTTCTTTTGTTTTTAGACACAAACCCAGAAGCGGTCAGAAAGGCCCAAAGTGATTCTTAATACATGCTCAGTATTCACAGAGTTCCAGCAGATTTACCATTCTGCCTGATGATGAGATCTGTTTTGGTTCCTTTAACCTATTCATTCTTCATTTCTCAGCTTTGCCGCTATGACTTGCATTCACCCCCAGCCTTATGAGAACAACCTGAGCAATTCAGAACTTCAGAGTGGAAACCTCATCTCCAGGATGGCTGTGGACATGAACAGTTCACGGGACTTCCTGTCTGCTCCTCCACTGCCGAGTATCAGCTCCCTAGTGGGAACACCTGGGGACTACGATGCATATTCGTGCCAGTTCACTACGGCCCCGGCACACATCGCTCCGGCTCCAGAAAGTCCTTTCAAACTGGACGAACTCCAAGTCTATGGCTGCTACCCAGGACCCTTCATGCTGAGTTACCCAGATGAAGCCGTGTCCCCCAGTGGGTCGGATTATTTTGGCAGTCCTGCATCTGCTTCATCTCCTTCAACACCTGGGTTTCAGAGTCAGCAGACATGTAACTGGGATTCTGCTTTTGGTCCATACTCGCCCAGTCCGGGTTTTTGGGCAGCTGAGGAAACATCTGTGGCACACGCTCCATCTTTCTTCACATTTGGTTCTGCAACTGTGGAAGACATGTCTCATTTGGGACAGACACTTTTACGTGAGCAGGAGCCTTTTTCTGTGGCTCATCCTCACCCACCCGGACTGACCTTTCCTGGGATGGCGATGGAGCCAGCATGTGGTGTTGATGGCAGTGAACAGCTGGATGGAAGCTTATCGCCCAAGCTGAAAGGTGGAAATGAGGGTGGCTGTGCTGTGTGTGGAGACAACGCCTCCTGTCAGCACTACGGGGTCCGCACATGTGAGGGATGCAAAGGATTTTTTAAGGTAATGCGATCTACAGATCAGTCAGATAAAATATTTTCTTCTGAGCGGAATGAGCTTATGCAAAATAAAATGTCATTGCATCTTGTTTTTCAGCGCACAGTACAGAAAAATTCCAAATATGTGTGCCTTGCTAACAAAGATTGTACAGTGGACAAAAGGAGGAGAAACAGATGCCAGTTCTGTCGTTTCCAGAAGTGTCTGGCTGTGGGAATGGTCAGGGAAGGTAAGCACAAGGAGATAAGACCCCTGAAGATCAAAACGCCTGTATTTAGAAACTTATTTTTGTGAGATTTCAAAATGAAGTGACCTACATTTTACCTGCTAAATTACAAGATCTCTGGTGACCCTTTGTCGAGCTGTGTCGTCTATAAAACAAAAGTTTTGATTGTTTTAAAATTAAAAATGACGTGAAAGAGAATTAAATGCAATACATAAATGGGGGAGACAGTGGCTCAGTGGTTAGAGGGTTCGCCCATAAGTTAACCGGACGTTCACGGGTTTGCATCCCACTGAGTGCATGTCTACGGTCCTTGGAGAAGACACCTCCCCCCCTGTTTCTCCCACCATTGGTGCCGTTGTGGCAGCCTGCTGCAGTGTAGGAGTGCAGCACACAAATTTCCCCGGTGAGGGATGAATAGAGTAAAAGAAAAAAAAAATAGAGACATGTAATTTGAGCGTCACTGAGCTTGAAAACAGATGAAAAATTGCATCTTTTTGCCTCCAGCTAATTGTAGGTGTTGATATCGCAATATCGATTTGATATCGATATATATTGTGCAGCGACAACACTCGTTTTAGTCTACTGCAAATTGCAAAATTTACAATTTTGATGTGAAATGCTTGGAATTTCTCACTAACTCACATCTAGTAGTTTGCATTACAACTGATGTTTTTTTTCCTTTTGAAGTTGTCAGAACGGATAGCCTGAAAGGACGAAGAGGTCGCTTGCCTTCCAAACCTAAAACCATCCAGGATGTGAGCACATCGGTGTCCCCAGTGAACCTCATCACCTCCCTCGTGAGGGCGCACATTGATTCAAACCCTGCTGTGGGGACTCTGGATTATTCTAAAGTGAGAACAGTGAACATGCTTCTGGTATCAGTTCTCTGACTCCATTTTTTTCAGAAGTTTCTGAGCATCTCTGATTTATGTTTCCAGTACACAGTGGAAGATGTCAGCATGAACCAGAAAGAAAAAGCGAGTGATATCAAACAGTTTTATGAGCTGCTCACAGCCTCCATGGAGGTAATTAGAAAGTGGACAAGAGACATCCCGGGATTCTCAGAATTTTGCTTAGAGGACCAGGAACTCCTACTGGAATCCGCATTTGTTGAACTCTTTATTCTGCGTCTTGCATTTCGGTAAGTTCAGCCTCTAAATCACAGTTATAATAAATTAAATGAAGGTATTCGTCTGCAATATCTTAACAAAGTAAAGAAAACTAACAACTTTTTTCTTCATTGAAGGTCCAATCCTAAAATAGAGAAGTTGATCTTCTGTAACGGTGCTGTACTCCATAAAACACAATGTGTACGAGGGTTTGGAGACTGGATCGACTCCATCTTAGAATTTTCCAATAGTCTGCAGCGGATGAAGTTGGACGTGTCCTCGCTGTCCTGTCTGACAGCCTTAGTCATAATCACTGGTGAGATCTTCATTCATGATTAACAGGCTACCTTCCATTCCTGACAAAAAAAGACCTCATTTAATCAGCTGTCATTAAAATGTGCAAAGGGAATCCTCGTAAATGTTCCACCCACTTGGTACCAGACAGTAGTTACACAACAGGTGTCTGAAAGTAGAACTGTTATCACAAAAGTTTTATGTAGACTAGAGGAATTGTGTCAGTGTAACAGCCTTGGCACAGCAACACCTTTGGAGAGTGGCCTTTGCTAAATATGGATTCACACAGCATGATTTAAAGTCCTGAATGGTTCTGTGAACAGTCCTACATCATGTCTTCTTTTTTCTGCAGACCGGCATGGTTTGAGGGAGCCAAAACGTGTGGAGGAGATGCAGAACCAGCTCATCACCTGCCTTAAAGACCATGTTTCTGCCTGTGGTTTTGATTCACTTCGACCTAACTATTTGTCCAAACTTCTCGGGAAGCTGCCGGAACTTCGGACTCTGTGCACGCAAGGCCTCCAGCGCATCTTCTACCTGAAACTAGAAGATCTTGTTCCACCACCTCCGATTGTGGAAAAAATCTTCCTGGACTCACTCCCGTTTTGAGAGAGAAAGAAATGTTGACTGTGACGTCAAAATCTGGAATCCATTGTAGATGCTGGAGAATCGACTGAGCACAGAGTTTAATGATCCTTAGGGATTCTGCTTGTATCACAAGAAAAAAAAACCTACTTTTTAAAGTAAATAAATGTGTACCTGGAGCTGATTGTCTTTCTGGGAAATGGTGTGGTCTCCAGATGGGATGAAAAAGGCCAGTTTATGGACCAATCGGTGACTGTTTACATCCAACATTTTGCCACTCCTTTTTTTTAAAATAAAAATTACTGTTGGTTTTAATTTTTTAAAAACCTTCCCTGAGCATTACGGTCACACCTTCGGCTGACATGCAAAACTCAAGTCCCTTGTAGTTCCATTAGATTTTGTTTTTAATCCCATCAGGATATTTTTGGTGGTGATAACATAGCTTTGAAATTCAGTGTAATGATTCATGTATCATGAATTGACATTGTGGAGCTAATATATACTGAGTATCAATCTTACACACTGATCCTCTTTGTTTTCATCTGCTGATGTTTTTTTTCCTGTAAACTATATTTTACGGTTGAGTGCCTGTTCATTTTTCTATGTTAAGATAATGTTTGACTGATGCTAAAAATGGGAAAATATGTACATCTGCTTCTTTTTATGATCTTTATGCAAAGTATTAAAAAGTCTCCTGAATGGCGCAGTTATGAAATGAATTTTTTGTTTTAAAGAATTTTTTTAAAACTGCTTTTCAACCAAGTCGTTAAAATTGAGCCGCTATCCTTATGCAGATGGTTTTCCAACTCCTGGGATGAGTTTTTTTTCCCCCAGCTTTGTTTATTAATCTCATTTTGATTAACATTTAATCAATTCACAAACAAAAGTTAATGCGTTCGTTCGGTCGGGCGAATGGACTTATAAAAGAGAGGTGTCTGTGTGAGATAGCCCCGCGACAGACTGGCGACCTGTTCGGGGTGTAACCTACCCTCGCCTTTGACAGATAAGAAGGTGACTGACAAACACTTTTAATATAAAACACCTTATAAATGAGCTCCAGGGCAAAAAATTCAGAAAATTTGGGCAGAAATGTATATTTTCTTATTGCTACTGAGTCTAAATTTCTTCAGCAATTACTTTTTGTCTAACAATTTCAAAGAGTTTAAATGAAAAAAAAATAAAAAAATAAAAAATGAATTACTCTATTCATCCCTCACTGGGGAAATTTGTTTGCTGCACTTCTTACACCGCAGCAGGCTGCCCTTCAACGGCGCCAATGGTGGGAGAAGCGGGGGTTAGGTGTCTTCTCCAAGGACCCTACACGTGCTCTCCGTGGGACGCAACTCGCGACCTTCCGGTCCGCGGGCGAACGCTCTAACCACGCGGCCACCGTCTCCCCTAAACAGTCATAAATCTTATTTCTAGTATGAAGTTTTTCTAAAACACCTTAAATCTAAAACAAAACTAAAGTCAACCACAGTCTTGACTACAGTTTTGGATTTTTCCATACACTCCCTCATGCTCACACTCCAACTATAGTCAGTCCATACTGAACATTGACTTGAGACACATAAGACGAGAAACCGAGCCATCGGAACAGAAACTTGGAGAAACTCCAAAATGCCAGACTTGGGCTTGCTTAGATCTTCTGGACAGATTGTAGCTATAAACCTATCAAAGACACAAGAGTGAAGAGTCTCAACGTACAGAAATAGAGGATTGTGTACAAACTAGTTTTCTGTTTGCAAACTTCTAAGTCCGGCCCCAAAGATCTGTTGTGGTAGATTTTTCTCTGCACCAGCATCGGCGGGCAGAGCAGGTGCTGACTGGAAGCTGTGGTATCTTAAAAAATATACTATTTTCACAAGTATTTGGATCATTAGACTAAAACATCTCACAGAGGGGACACTCTCTCCCACTTGCAATTCTCCGATTGATACCAGAAGGCCTAAACAGACATTCCGTAAATACAGCAGATTTGACTTCCAATATCTTTGCTCAAAAAGTCCTTTGGGCACTTTTTATCTCATCAGAAACTTCATATACGTGGACCTACAGAAGTACAGATGTGCCCAAAAATATTTTTTAGTCTACTAGATCTAGCCCACCATAGACAATAAGCAGATCTTTTGAACCATGGACTTTAATACTAGCATTCCTCATCTCTTTGGTGTTACCGCAGATTCGCTTGTGACACACCAAAAATCAGCATCCTGAGTTCACCAGATTTGTTGTTATATCATTTTGTAAGAAACACCTTTTCTCTATAATCTAAAGTCTGCCTAAAAACTTTTTTTTAATCCCACATGACTTCCCACCCCTCGACAAACCCAACCAAAGAATCTATGACAAAATACTACAGAGGCTCCAGGAAAGATTGTGGAGATTGAGCCTCTACATGTCAGAGTGTATACGGAGGGTTATAAAAGGATGCAGAATCAATACTGTATTTCACACCTCCTTTGGATGGAGCTGTGAAGCAGGTGAGGAAACACCTTCTTTCCAGCTGTCCCAATAATTACTTTGTCTATTTCACTGTTTCACTGTGTGCAAACACCCCCGTGACCCCACAGGGATGGACGGTTATGAAGGTGACTGACTGACTAACTGACATTGACTTTCAAATTTCTTCAAATTTGCATCTAACTGGTAGAATTTTCTTTTATTGTTCCAAAGAGGAGAACCTTCTTCTGTAGCTTGTAATTATGAGTCATGTACGGTTTCTTTTTTGGCAACAGAAAAGAACACGCTGCTGTAAAGTGCACCCCTCGACCCCTCCCACCTACCCGCCTCCCAGTTATGTGCTGGTCCTTTTTTAGAAGGTGGTGGTATTCCCTGCCTAGTCTCAAATAACCTGGACCAATCTATCATTGTGTGTTGCTGCTGTCGCATAAGAATTTATGTTTGTGCGCCAATGAATGAATGCATACCTGGCTGGAGGTGGTTCATGAGCACGACGGACACCACATCTGTAATGTAATACAGGGATTAACAAGAACAACAGTTTAACGAACGGAGCATTATGGAAAGAAAAAAAAGACAGTCACGCTTTGAACAGCCAGGCTGTTTACGTGCTGTAACTTTCTATAAAAGCTGAAAGTCTTTTTAATTCTTAAACCTGGTGAACTTAAGCAACAAGACAGACTTAATAGAGGCATGATGTTAATCACATGTGATGGTTGCTACTTGAAAAGTAGATCTTGGGTCAAAAAAGGTTGGGCACCCCCGCTTCAGATTGTTACCAAACTTAACATAGAAATAAACTCATGTCTTAATATTGTGAGAAAATGATATCTCGAGGCTTCAACCCAAAAGCAATTGAAATGGCATCGTAGCAACCACACAAACCAGGTCAGCAACACAACCAAGGGGCTGCAGTAAACAACTCAAACTACCATAAAATCACCATTAGAAATCCCCTACTGACTCAAACCAGCCTCACAACATAGAGGTTGCTAGTTTGAGGCCCGGCTGTTGTCAGGCAGCATAGTTAAAATTAACACCAGAATATTTCACTTTGTGTAGAAATTATAAATTTTAAGGTACCCAAAACTGATCATTCTATGGTCAGAACACAACTGAAATGGACCCAGAGACGGTCATCTATAATTTAAGAATGGTTATTTTATAGAACATTTATAAAAACTCCTAAACTACTATAGATACAAACATTCTGTTTGCGGCAAACCTCTGTTTTTTTTTTTTTAGATGCAATGAATTTTATGGTGTGTTATTGACAAAACCACCATTTAACTGCAGTTCCAATTGCCTCTTCTTGATATCTACAGCAGTATCTTGTCTTCCCTGATTATTTAAGACCTGGAGTCCTTCATTTTCTAGGTTAGATCATCCTGCTATGCTCTAATTCTGGTCCCTCACCTTGCTGTATTGCTGTTCTGTACTCCTGCTGTAGCCATGATGGTGTCCTTTCCACGTTGTCTGGTCCTACCAAGCCTGCCGAGGAAGCCTAAAGCCTGCCCATGATGGCTTCCAGGCTGTACATGTCTACCTCTCTTCCCTAACCCTTGATCACCTGCAACAAACTGGCAAGGAATCTCCACCTTCACCACCTCATGACAATTTTATGTTTAAAGTTGAAGACATTGAAATTTTACCAAGCAATCAGTGGCAAAGCAGGGTGAGAGCTTTGACAGGACACTTGCTCAGAGCTGTAAGATCTCTGTTTAAAATCTGTATTTGTCACCTTATTAATGATTGTTTCTAATTAAAGGACTGGTTGGAGGGGATGTAGAGAAGCCGTAGCCCCCATTGATATCCTGGCTGAATGAAGCCAAGATATCAATGGTAAATATCTGTTCTATCATTCACAGCTTGTTTGCACCCAGCTGCTCAATTATGTTGAGTTTTTAGGAGTTTGACAATTCTCTGCTAGCTTTAGGGGTTTAACTCTTATTTTTTGGCTTCCTGTTATTAATTCATAGAATTATTCTAACTTTGGTTTGATTTGTTTGGAACTAATATTTAATTTGGTTAATTACCCCTGGAAATGTGACACTAACTGGTGTTTTGTAAATCTATCTTTAACCATTTTTCTAATAAGTATGTTGTATTTTTTACCACTATTTGTTTTGTGATGATTTCATGCCAGACTCATGCCCTCAACTCTAATTTGGCGCACCTGGTCCCAACCCCCAGGTGTGCCTTATTTCACATTAGACTACTTAAACCCTGGTGTCCCTCACTTACCTGCTGGATCGTTCCTCTGCTGCTTCCCCTTCTGCATACTGCTCCACAGTGCTGCCTCCATGCAGCTTTCCTGTTGAGCTCCATAGCTCTAATCCTCATCCTGCTGAGCTCATCCTCCTTGGCTCCTGGTGCACTCTGCCTTCCTGCTTAGCTCAAACATTTGGTCTTTGTTTTGCTGAGCTCATACACCTTGTCACACTCTTACTAGCTCCTCCCCTCTGCTCCCTCGTCTCACCGAGCTCCTATGTCTGTTCCCTTGTCTCACTGAGCTCCTACGTCTGTTCCCCCATCTCGCTCCTACGTCTGTTGCCTCGTCTCGCCGAGCTCCTACGTCTGTTCCTTTATCACCCAGCCAGGCTCCTTTGTCTGGTCCCTCATCAAGTCGAGCTCCATCTCTCTGGTCCCCTCGACGTCCAGCCGGGGTTTCCCTCAGGTCACTCATCTTACAGAGTTTCGCACATCTTTCAATAAACTGGCAATGCTTCTGCGTCTTACGTCACTGTTCACCACCACCATTCATGATAATTTGGTTATGTGGACACCCAGATATTTAATAATAATGCAACATACTCATAAAGTGCTTTTCCAGGATGCTCAAAGACACTTCACACATATGCATTATGTATTGACTCCATACCAGTTTTTCATGCCATATTTAACAGGAGGATTGTAGAACTCTGTCAATGTGGAGTTTTGTATCGATGATTATTCACATTAATTCTTCAGATTAAGTTTCGACCAGAAAATCTAGAGAAAACTTAGACTGAATGGAAAATCTTGCTGTTCTTCATAAAAAATAGCTGAATCAGAAGTGATTGGCCCAATACATTAAGTTTCACAAAACTAGAGGGTTTAAAATAAATGAAGATACAGTATATATGCGCTGTTCAATGCGTAGCGTAGCAGGTAGACAGTAGTGGCTAGAAAATTGATCAAAAATAGTTTTTTACTTTTTTTTTTATTGCAGGTCCACAGTCTAGAAACCTGAATATCCAGCATATACCCAACCTAATGACATAATAAGCATCTGCATGAACAGAAAAAGTTGAGAGAAGCTAGATGGGGTAGATCGGGCATCTGGCAAAGATGCCTTCCGAGCGCCTAGCTGGTCATGTGTTTCGGGCACATCCCGCCGGGAAGAGACCAGGAGGCAGACCCCGGACCGGCTGGAGAGACTATATCTCACAGCTGGCTGGGGAACGACTCAGGATTCTTCCGGGTGAGTTGGAGGATGCAGCTGGGGTGAGAAAAGCCTGGGCTTCCCGTCTGATGCTGTTGCCCCCGCGACCCGGCCACGGATAAGTGGCTGGAAGGGAACGTACCGAATAGAAAATAAAATAGCATTTACACAACTAAACTTATTGACTTGGGCCAGACTGTGAGGTGACAAAAGCCAAAATGAGAGGAGCACAGTGTTTTGTAGAAATGTTTTTTGTTTATTTTGCAAAAAAAAACCAAACTGGGCCAATGACACCAGATAACAAAACTAGAACTTAACTGCATATTCTAGTTGATCAAAACCATAGGAAATCAATGCCTTACACAATACTAATCCTAAAATGAAAGGGAAACAACTTTTATTAAACTAACTTTAAGAAGTATATAAAAAAAAAATAATGCTCTACATTAAACTTGTGTAGAAAATGTCATATAATGCAGTCATTTTGTGGTTTTGGGCTTCCAGTTTCCCTTTGGCCTGCGGAGGAAAGAAAATAATTTCAATAACTAAGGATAACAATCAAGAGGAGTTTCTAAACATCTGAGACAAAAACGATCACTTACTTGTGATTGATAGCAGTTGGTCCCCACACAAACACAGGGGCATCTTCATCAGCTTCTGAAAAAAAAAAAAAAAACTTTTATATTAACGTTATAGGAGTCTATGTCGTTAACAGCTGTGGTGTTTTTACTGTTCTTACCCTGCTCCCAGTTCTCAGACTCCGGAATAGGGCATGCACCTCTCTCACTGAACCACTTGCGTGAGTCCACATCATGTTCCTCTAACGGAAAATTGGAACCAAATTTCAGCGTGTAAAAAAAATGCAACTTTGAACACATGTTTAAAGTCCACAAGTATTAATTTGTGGCCAGCTTACCTTCATCCTGCTCTGGTCGACTGGTGCAGTTGGTGAGGTGGTACTTGAACTCCACCTCAGGGACCAGGTGCCGGGCACTGTAAGGACAAGTTTTAAGTTCCTTGGCCAGTTTTGGATGGGCCTGTAATGAGAAAAAAAAGCATCATGTTAGCCAAATGCAAGTTGGATGTATTAGTGATTTAAAATCTTTGGAAAAATGAAAGTCTTCAGATTTTTATTTTTGTACCACGTTTGGCATTTAATTAATGACATCATTGGTTAGTTTTATAAAACTCTACAGCAACTCAACTACACCCCCTCCTGCCCTAAATCAGTTCATCTATAGTTGGTACAAGTTGACTTTCATTCCGACTGCTGAGCAGATGTTTTCACCAAAACTGATTTTATCTAAATCATCTTTTTGTGAACATTTTTTACATTCTGATCTCTAAAGATATGGTTTTCTAAAAGTTTTCTCACCTTGCCACACTTTACGATGTGCTGCGGGAACTTCAACGCCGTGATTTCGTGGCTCTTCTCGAAAGGGCATTGAACAAGCTTATGTGGGTCACAGTTATCCCGGTCATCTAAGGTACACAAGACATTTTGGTCAGATTTAAACATATAAAGAGTGACACACACTTTCACAGCCAAACACTTACACACAAAGAAGTAATTTACAGAAAACATTTTCAGTCTTACCATAATATTCCAAACACTTTTGAGCTTCTGCCATTTTTTAGTTTTGTGTTTAAGGAAAGTATCTGCAAGAAAAAAGTCTGAGAGGAAAAAATTAAAAAATCAAACCAAAGAGAGGCAACGCTTGAGAATAAAAATATTCCTGTGATCATAGAAACTTAGGAAGTATAATAGATTTTATCAAAAAAATAGAATAAAAATGATCAGATTTTATCAGAATTTTACACATTCTACTCGTGTCGCAGGAAAACAAGCGAAGAAAAGTCACCGTTTTCAGTCTAATCTCATCCGTAAAGGCACATTGTCAGCCTGTTTTTGGGCACTCAGATTGGGATCTTTAATAATAATATAAAAAAAAAAAAAACACTTTTAAATTAGTCACGGTTTACATGGCGGGTTTTAACTGGATGTTTGTATGGGGTTTCTTAACTGGACTGGTCTGACCCAAACTGTGTGTTTTTATTTCATGTGATTTTTATTATCTTTTGTTTTTGTGTTGGTTTTAATGAGATGTTGTGTTGCAGTAAATTACCAAAGAAAGCTGTAAAACAATTGTCGTCTGGGACTAAATAAAGTTTTCTGATTCTGATATATATTTTTTTAAATTCTGAACTTAAACTTATACAATTATCATTAATTATAATTAAACTGTGTAATTATATTAACAAAAATGTATGCGCTACGTTTTAATGTAAAGATTTTCAAAGCTTACTGCGCTCTAAACACGGTATTCATCTGAAAATACTTTGAGCAAAAACTTGTTTAAAACTCACAAAAGATTCTTTTTCTTTGGTTTTTAATGGTGGTTGCAGTCAAACTGTTGCACTACCGCCCCCTACTGGACGAGACAGACAAAACACGAGGCAGCCCCCCGTTTTCACAAAAACGAGCATGCGCAGTTCATTCAGAACGCGGGAGAATTTTCTAGAATTTTCCACAAAACAACACGAAAGGGATTGTGGGTGTTTTTAAGCAAGACACGCGGACAGAAAAGAAAATACGTCCATATTTACGACCATCCCATCTCCCCCGCAAAATAAAACGAGAAAAATTAAACCTTTAAACTTTACAGGTTTATCTGAGGTGGATTTTTTTCTTCTCTTTAGCAGAAATGAAACCATTGAAACTTATCTGAACAAAGTAAAGATTGTTAAAAAAAAAGATTGTTTTTTTTTTTTTAAATCAGCCGAAATATAAACTATTTCTGTAAAAAGTCAAAGTTAATGTGATTTTTTTAAGAACCGCGTGGGAGCTAGCCGTTGCTACAATTAGCATTACTTTTATGAAAACGTCATCATTACCTGAAAAATCAGAGGAAAACATTTAAATAAATATTAGATGTATAAATATTAGATTTAGATGCGCTTTAGAATCTAGATTAAGGACTAAAACTCAAATTAAACCCCACAAAAAAGAAAAAAATCAAAGTGGAAAAAACAAACTACCTCAATCGCAAAAAAAAAAAAAAAAGTCTCAGTTTTCTTAATCCTTTTTTTAAGGTTTATACAAGAAAAAAAAAAGATGGCCCATATTTCTAGTCTTTTTTAACCTTAAAAATCATTTTGAAGTCATTCTGACACACAGATGTAGTTCTGGATTTCTTTTTACTTAAAAATAAAATATTTTTTTCTGACCTTAAACTAGCCGACACGCCACCGATGGTCTTCAGAAGGGTTTGAAAGAAAGAAAACAGGCTCCTCTCGTTTTTATAACCCACTCTACGTCACTGCCAATGACGTAAAAAGACACGTTTTACGTCATTGTCTTTTTAAATGACGTAAAAAGACACTTTTTACGTCATTTAAAATATTTTAAAATTAATTTTTATAAAAATCCATTTTATTTAGTAAAAATAAGTTTTAAAACAACACATGATCCGATATTTTTACCAGAGGACGTATTTAACCAAAATTTGAATCAATTTGAAAATTTTTGCTAAACTTGAATGGAGTGACCGGAAGTCAGTAATTTATTACAGAAAATTTTACAAAAAATTTATTTTTGACAAACTGATTCATTTTAAAATGATACTTTAAAGATGGCAGAACATACTTTAAAGTTTATCCTCATTAGTTAAACTCTATAAGTCTGATTCAGATAGTTTTTAGAATAATTTGCATTGCGGTCTTAAACTTTTCTTTAAACTTCTTTTTACTTTAAACTTTAATATACTTCTTTAAAATACTTCTTTAAAATAACTAAGTATTTTAATTTAATAACTAAGTTTTTTTTAGTATAGGATAACTATATACTATACTATAGTATTTAGTATGTAGTATAGTATTTTAGTATAGTATAACTAAGTATTTTAATTTAATAACTAAGTATTATAAATATAACAAAGTATTTTAATAAACTTTAAAATACTTCTTTAAACTTTTCTTCTTTTTCTTCTGAGCACTCTTAATTTTGTTAAAATTATTTTTATTTATTTTATTTTTATTATTTTTATTTCATATGTTTGCACACCTGTATCAAAACAAGTTCCTAGTCTCTGATATTTTTCACTGACATGGCAATAAAAGCTTCTGATTCTGATTCTGAAACTACAAAATAGATCTAATCATGTTTACACTTTTTACACAAAAATATCTAGAATATACAATTATGCCATTTTCATTAAGATTTAAATTAAGATTTATTTATTTAAATCAAATAAAAAAAATTTTTTTCAATTACTTAAAACATGCCATTATTAAAGCCCCTTTTAAAAAGCCCAATCTTGATCCCAGCATTCTGGCCAACTTTAGACCAATATGACGGGGCTCCAGTTAACAACTGCTCATCAGTGGGTCAATGGATAGAGAAGCCAGTAGATTGGTCAGAACAAGTCACAGCTGGTCAATGTAATGAATTATGTCTGATGCTGATGATTTTGTTCTGAAACTACTCAACAGAAAGGTGTTTTCAAACTTCCCGCCATCACACGAATCAAAGACACTGACACTGAGCTGGTGGAGAGCTGGTGGACACTGATCATTCTGAGCATTCGAGAAAGAACGGTGTGTTTTGAACCCTGGGTTGATGCAGTCCACAGAAAAGTACAACAAAGACTATGTCTTTTAAGAATAGCTGTGTACTTTTATTGTACAGCATAATATTTATTGGTATTTAAAAGTATTGTCATTCTGTAATTTAGTCAACCAGTCTTCCAGACCCAGACCAGTATTTAAATCTCTGTTCTACCTAGACTATTGTCACCCTTTAAAAAAGTGTGCATTTACTGCAAAGTTCAATATTTATTAGTATTTAAAAGTTTGAACAGAAGTTGTAAAGGTCTGTCAAAGTGAAGTCTTTAAATCAGAATTAAATTTTGACCAGAAGCTCAGGTGAAAAGTGGGATTAATTAAACAATCTCAGGAATCTGGCTGCTGTCCTTCATAAAAATAATGATAAAAATAATAATAAAAATTTTATTTGTAACACACTTTATATCTCCAATGGAGATCTCAAAGTGCTACAATGACCAATCATCAGCAAGCTGAGTGGTTGCTCGTTGTTACTAATCTGAGAAACCATGTTAAAGAATTATTTACATTGATATAGTTGTAATCTAACAGTCCATTTGTTGGTGTGACTGTTTCTTTATGTCAAAAAACGTTATTATATTGTATCATGTTGCTCTTATATTTTTTTTGTTTTTGTATTACTCTATTCATCCCTCACCGGGGAAATTTGTTTGCTGCACTCCTTACACCGCAGCAGGCTGCCCTTCAACGGCGCCAATGGTGGGAGAAGTGGGGGCTAGGTGTCTTCTCCAAGGACCCTAGACGTGCTCTCCATGGGACGCGAACCCGCGACCTTCCGGTCCGCGGGCGAACGCGCTAACCACGCGGCCACCGTCTCCACCCGTAATATATGATATATTATAATATATGAAGATATGTTGTTTTGATCAAATGTTAAGAGTAATCTATACATTGCAATGGATCATGCTAGCTTAGCCTGCAAAGTGACTGATCAGGATCCCATTTTTACAGATATACTGAAATTTATTGTTGACACTTTTTGGCTCCTCCTCCATCTTGTCAGGAGCCAGATGGGGTGATTCGGGTATCTGGTCAGGATGCCACCGAGGGCCTCGCTGGTGAGGTGTTTCGGGCACGTCCCACCAGGAGGAGACCAAGAGGCTGACCCTGGACCCGCTGGAGAGACTATGTCTCACAGCTGGCTGGGGAACGACTCGGCATCCTTCCGGGTGAGCTGGAAGATGCAGCTGGGGATGAGAGAAGCATGGGCTTCCTGTCTGAGGCTGTGTCCCCCGCGACCCGGCCCAAGATGAACAGAAGACGACGGAAGGGAACATTTTAACATGTATTAACAACTAAATAATTAATATTAAATTAATAAAAGAAGAAGCCTCAGATTCTGAAAAACATCTTAAGCTCCTGGACCTAAAAAGACTACAGGTATGTTTCTGCATGAAGGTAAATGTTCAAGCAAAGTAAAGAAACTGGATTATACAAATATCTCTTTTGACATAATGAGGTCTATCACAACCTACCTGTACCTGCTTCTGCTGCATGCCAAAGACTGTTTAGTCCAGCTGGGTGGACCCTCACTCAGATAACAAACTGCTGTTGAAGTTCAAACACAAATATTAGAAGGATCTGGCCTTTTCAAATTCACACTGTACCAGTTTTTTTATTTTTTTTTTATGGCTAGTTATACACAAAGGTTATAATTCTTTGTTTGTTGTGCTGAATTTTAAATATAAAGTTCAGCTATTTTGACACCAGTTTTTATTTGTAGCCTTGAAACACAAACATAACATTTAAATTAGGGTAAAAAAAAGTTTTAACTTTTTACTTGGGTTAATTTAACACCCTTTACTTTGGTACTTTAATTATTTTTTTAAATGATACTTTTACTTAGGTAGGTAAAGACAGAGCTGAGCCGAAAAGCAAAGCTCTCGATTTACAAGTCAATCTACGTTCCCACCCTCACATATGGTCACCAGCTGTGGGTGGTGACCGAAAGAATAAGATCGCAGATACAAGTGAACGAAATGAGCTTCCTCTGCAGGGTGGCTGGGCTCTCACTCAGAAATTGGGTGAGGAGCTCTGCTATCCAGGAGGAGCTCAGTGTTGAGCCGCTCCTCTTTCAGGTCGAGAGAAGCCAGATGGGGTGGTTAGGGCATCTGGTCAGGATGCCCCCCGAGCGCCTCGCTGGGGAGGTGTTTCGGGCACGTCACACTGAGAGGGGATCCAGGGGCAGATCTCGGACCCGCTGGCCGGGATCCAGCGACTCGGGATGCAGCCTTGATCCTGCAGTTCTGAAATAGTCTAATAAACACCCTATTGAGTCTGGGGGAAGAGAATGAGGAGTAATGGAAAAAACCTTGACACAGATTTTTTTTTAAACAAACACAATGACCTGTGCTCATTTGTTTTTTTTTATACAAAAAATATAATAAGCATGCTAGGCCTGGGCGGTACTCGGATTGGAGATCTGATACAAGTTTTAAAACAACAAAAGCTAAACCACTTATTTAGACCAGGTGTGTGTAAGAAACTAAAACTAAGTCTATCACAGTTTTTATACTGTGGTGTGTGCTAGAAATGAAAAAAAAAAAAAAAAAAAAAAAAAAATCCTCGTAAAAATACTCCATTCTCATCTTCTCCACTCTCCAGTTTTAAGGTAATTTTACCTGTCTTGTAAAATTACAAAGTAGGTGCTTCTTGCACTATTTCTCCTCTCCCTCCTTTCTTTTTCATCCAGTGACAATTTAAAACCTTAGTGACATCTATTTCACAAACTGATATCTAACAGTTGCCCTCAACTTAACCTCACTTTCTGCAAGCTGTCAAACCCTCCTCTATAACAGATGGGGCTACACAAGTTTATACACAGTAAAAAAAAAAAAAAGATCTTAAAATAATCATTCAAAAACATTTTAATCTTCCAAAGAACATTAAAAGATTTCATAACAGAAAACAAATCAGAGTAAAAAGCACAAAAGAATAACAAAGTATTTCACTGGATTAACAAGGTATAGTGTCTCAAATATAGGTAGAAAGAAATCACTCTAATATCTAAGAAAAAGAATTCTATTCTCTAAGCAAAACAAATTATTCTACGATCTAAGAAAAACAAAGTACTATACTAAATAAGAAATACCATTGAAAGTTGTCCTACTCCAGTCTGGCCAGACATATTCGACAATACAATTGCCTGTTCACTAAAAGTTGGGAAGGATTGGTGGGATGTAGCAAAACCAACTCGTCATCAGCAATTCCTGGAAAAAAAAGAAGGTTTAGATTTTACAATTAATACAAACACTTCTGCATTAATATGTTTTGATTTGCAACCAAAGTGGAAAAGAATGATTGATAAATGACTCTTTGATGCACCGGTTTCACTGGGTTGTAATTGTTAAAGGTGACAGTTCTCTGTATTTTTTTTTATTGTACTGTTTGTTTGCTAATTAAAAATAAATAAGAACATTTATTAAAATATGTTTCTAAGTTTAAAGTTAAGTGTATTTATTTATTTGGGGGAGACAGTGGCTTAGTGGTTAGAGCGTCGCCCGCGGACCGGAAGTTCAGGTGTTTGCATCCCACTGAGTGCACGTCTAGGATCCTTGGACAAGACACCTAACTCCCCGTTTCTCCCACCTTTGGTGCCGTCGTGTCCGCCTGCTGCAGTGTTAGAGCGTGGCACACAAATTTTCCCGGTAAGGGATGAATAGAGTGAGTATAAATTAAATTTTTTTTTTATCATACTAGTGTCCATGTTTTCTCCAAGGACACTTAGGCATGAGCTCGGTGGGATTTGAACTGACAACTCTTTGGTCCAAAGATGGCAATTTTAGCACCGAGTTAACCCTCCCCAAAACATTTAAACTCATCTTCTTAAAGATGTTTCTAAGTTTTTTAATGTTAATTTATTCTTCCATTGTTTATCACTTATTCTTCACGTTCTATCTTCTATTAATGATACAACTTTGCTTTGACTTAAAAATGTCACAGTAAAAACAAAGCTTCAATATTCTTGGTAGAAATTAATTTTTTATAGTACCACACACATAGCACCACAGTTTAATAGCTTGAATGTAAAGCAAATATACAGCCTAATTAAAGTAATTAAAAACTAAAAATACAGAAAACAAAATAGCATGAGGAAATAAAGGACATACTATTGTGGCCAGAATATTGTTTTTTGGAAGTCCTCACACCTCCCGATTCCAATTTCCTTTTTGTCTCCTGTGGAGAGAAACAAACATTTTAATAAATAAAAATTGCAATAGAAGTTTCTAAACATCTGAGGCAGGGAGGATCACTCACGAAGAGTTTAGTTTATGTGGTCCCCACACAAAGGGAGGGGCATCTTCGTCTGCCTCTGAAAAAGAAAATACTTTATATTAACTTTACAAGAATCCATGTTTGTTATTAGCTGTGGTGTTTTACAGTTCCTACCCTGCTCCCAATCCTCAGATTGAGGAACTGAGTATGAATAGGTCGGAACAAACCATTTGCCCGCAGCGGCCTCCTTTTCACCTTCTGGAGCTGAATACCAGGGTATAAAAAACGCAAGTTTAAACACAGATGTTAAAAGTCATCAATTATTCATTTTTGACCAGCTCACCGTCTTTAGCCTCCACCGGTTTACTGCCACAGGAGTTCATGTGGTCGGCCAGCTCCCCCTCGGGTACCAGGTGCCGGGCATTGTAAGGGCAGGTCTTTAGCGCTTTCGCCACCTGCAGATGGTGCTGTATCAGTTAGAAACGACGTTAGCCAATCGAGTTTAGTTTGATCCATCATTGCATTGCTGTTATAATTACATTTTTCTTTTCATGATGAGAGCCATTAAATATGTATTTAGTGATAGTTATCGGTTCATCTATACTTTGTACAAAGTAAGTTTCATTAAAATCCTTTCATTGGTTTGAGAGATATCGCTTTGACAATAATTTGCAACCTCAACTTTTGAGTCTTTAACTATTGGTGGCATGACCCTAAAAATCTAATCAGTTTATCAATAGTTGGTATCAAGTTACTGTGAACAGCTTCTATAAAACTCCTCAAGGATTTGAGAAAAATATCATGTTGACTACAGTGTTACTGAAGCTCACATGGAGGCACAAACAGTCTAAGTTTTCTCACCTCCCGACACCTCACCACATGGTAAGGGAACTTGGCCGCTGTCATCCTGTGATTTTTGTCATACGGACACTGTACTTGCTTGTTGGGGTTAATGTTGTTGGGATCATCTAAAATACACAAAACATTTTATTAACCTTTAAAAACTCACCAAAGTGTGATGTGCATGTACACAAGACATTACAAGAATTCAGTTTTACCGTAGAGTTCAAAATCTTGTGGTGTATCTGTGGCAATTCTCTGACTCCCTGATAAAGTAGAGCTGGACTGTGCGTTGTTCTCCATTATCTGTATCTATAACACAATGAACACTTGCAGAAAAAGATCAAGTTAGGAGGAATAAATGCAAATCAAAGCAAAACAAGGTGAAGCTATTGAAAAAGTCTCAAACATCAAACATTTTTAAATTAAATATTTTTTAAATATGTAATTATGTGTACAATATATAATAATAAATGTATCATATTTTTCCCTCATGGGGAAATTATTTTTGCTGCGTTGCACCACAACAGGCAACCATGATAGCGCAAATGATAGGAGTAACTGGGGCTTAATTGTCTTCTCCCCGGTCACTTGGGTAGGGGAACAATGAGAATATAACCGGCAACTCAACTCCTATGACATGTCTCCCAAATGTGTATAATTGTAAAAAATTATACATAAAATGTCTCCAATTTTAACAAAATTTATTATACTTTTTAAAAATTTTATTTAAATAAAAAAATGATATTGATCATTTTTATGTTGTGTAAAAATAATTATATTTCCCATTTCAACAAAAAGATTCAATTTAAAACTTCTATTGTTACTATAATACATACACAATAAAATACATTTTTAGATTTATTTTTTGTAGAATTTTTTAGTTATCTTCCTTTTTATTTAAGCAAATGTACGGTCATTATAAATAAAAACAAAATTAGCTGAGACGGTGGCTCAGTGGTTAG
Organism: Neostethus bicornis; assembly: GCA_902685375.1. Classification (NCBI taxonomy): domain Eukaryota; kingdom Metazoa; phylum Chordata; class Actinopteri; order Atheriniformes; family Phallostethidae; genus Neostethus; species Neostethus bicornis. Next base: position 4,645,056 of record LR738550.1, read on the forward strand.
CGCGTTTGCCCGTGAACAGGAAGTCAACCGGCAGTTCGCTGGATGGCATCCCGCTTAGTGCACGTCTAGCTTCTTGGGAGAAGACACCTAAACCCCCGTTTCTCCCACCATCGGCGCCGTGGTGGCAGCATGCTGCAGCACACAAATTTCCCCGGTGAGGGATCAATAGAGTGAGTAAAAATGAAAAGAAATTAAAATTAAGCTAAAATATTTGGTTTTACATTAAATAGATAAATGGAATAAATGTCTTAACGTATTAAACGTATGAATTAACTGATTTTAAAACGGTAAAAACCGCACTGCAAATTTATTTTAAAAAAATGAGCAACAAAAGCAAAAGAGAAAATGTTGAGAATTTAAAAAAACACGGTATAAACCCGATTAAAAAACAAAATTATAAATGAAACCAAAAAAAATTAAGTATTAATAAAATCAGTTAATTTTTTTCTTTGACTAAACGGAAATCAGTGACCGTTAGATTTTTATTATCCGGTTTATCGACGTTTACGAGAGAAAACAAAGATAAAATTAACAAATCCTGATTATCTACATTTCAAATGTTAGTGAACTTAAAAAAAAAAAAGTTAAATTAAAGCGGATTCAAGTATTATTAGCATCCGATTAAAAAAGAAACCTACCTTGCAAAATTCTCTGGCAGGTTTGAGGGTGAAAATGAATGCCTCGTGTTTTATACCCCACTGACGTCACGGACGTAGATAAACGTCAATACGTACGTATTTTTACGTACGCACGTATTTTTACGTACGCACGTATTTTTACGTGTTTTTTTTAAATACGTACGTAATAGGCGGAAGTGACGTAACACTTTATTTCAGAATAAAAAAAACTTCATTAGTACCAGAGCGCAATTGTTTTACAGCTTTCCTTGGCAATTTACTGCACCACACAACATCTCACTAAAAACAGCACAAAGACAAAAGATAATAAAAATGACATAAAATCACAAAACCACTCATCATATCAGATATTCTGGAATACTTCTTTATAAACTGTAGACCATTTTATTCTCCACGGGAGTTTGCTTCATTCATTCTGGCTGCTGTTTACATTCCGCCATGCGCAAACGTGCACGAGGCCCAACGCGCGCTCGCGGAGCAAATTCTGTGTGTGGAGCAAAACTTCCCGGACTCTCTAGTTATTATCCTTGGGGATTTTAACAAGGGAAATCTGAGCCAGGAACTCCCAAAGTACAGACAGTTTGTAAACTGCCCAACCAGGGAAAAGAACACATTGGATCACTGCTACACTACAGCCAGTAAAGCCTACAAGGCTGTTTCTCGAGCTGCTCTGGGCTTCTCTGATCACGACATGGTTCACCTCATCCCGGCATACAGACAGAAGTTGAAGCTTTCTAAACCTGCAGTGAGGACTTCCAAGAAGTGGACCAGCGAAGCTGTGGACGAGCTTCGTATGTGTCTGGACACAACAGACTGGGGTGTGTTTAGAGCTGCCACAGATAGTCTGGATGACTACACAGACACAGTGACGTCATACATACGTTTCTGTGAGGACAGCATCATTCCATCAAAAACCAGGGTAAGATTTAACAACGACAAACCCTGGTTCACACCCAGACTAAGACAGATCAGGAGGGAAAAGGAAGCAGCTCACAGAGCCAATGACAGAGAGAGCTACAAAGGCGCTAAGTACCGGTTCTCGAAAGAGGTACAGCAGGCGAGATCCAGGTACAACAAACGCCTGAAGGAGCAATTCTCTGTCAATGACACCGCCTCTGTCTGGAGATCACTTCGGCAAATTACAAACTATAAGCCGAAAGCCCCACAAGCTGCTGATGACTTACAACTGGCAGAGAAACTCAACACCTTCTATGCCAGGTTTGATGTCTCACTCTCCTCCCCCCTCACTGATCAACAACCTTCAGACACTTTGAAGCCACTCCCATCCCCCACTCAATTAACAACAGAGGTCACTCCAGCTGACCAGCCCTCCCCCTCCACTGCTTTCTTGGTGACAAAACAGGATGTGCTCAAGCTCTTCCGCAAGCAAAACCCTCGGAAAGCTTCGGGCCCAGATGGTGTCTCCCCGGCCACCCTGAAACACTGTGCTGAGGAACTGTCTCCAGTTTTCACAGACATTTTCAACACCTCGCTGAAGACATGCCGCGTTCCAGCCTGCTTCAAGCTGTCCACCATCGTTCCTGTTCCCAAGAAGCCCCGTATCACTGGACTTAATGACTACAGGCCTGTGGCGCTTACGTCTGTAGTCATGAAGTCATTCGAACGCCTGGTCCTCCCTCATCTCAAGCACTTCACCTCTCCCTCACTGGACCCTCTGCAGTTTGCCTACAGAGCCAACAGGTCTGTAGACGACGCCATCAACCTGGCCCTCCACTTCACCCTGCAGCACCTGGACTCCCCGGGAACCTATGCTAGGATCCTGTTTGTGGACTTCAGCTCTGCATTCAACACCATCCTACCTACCCTGCTTCAGGACAAGCTCTCCCAGCTCAACGTGCCTGACTCCACCTGCAGGTGGATTACTGACTTCCTAACAGACCGGAGGCAGTGCGTGCGGCTGGGGAAGAATGTCTCCACCTCTCGGACTATCAACACAGGATCTCCACAGGGCTGTGTCCTCTCTCCCCTGCTCTTCTCCCTGTACACCAACTGCTGCACCTCCAGCCATGACTCTGTCAAACTGATCAAGTTTGCGGACGACACCACTCTCATTGGGCTCATCTCTGATGGTGATGAGTCTACCTACAGGATGGAGGTAGACCGGCTGGTGTCCTGGTGCAGCAACAACAACCTGGAGCTCAACGCTCAGAAGACAGTGGAGATGATCGTGGACTTTAGGAAAGCTATAGCACCCATTACCCCCCTTGCACTGACAGACTCCCCCATCACCACTGTAGACTCTTTCCGCTTCCTCGGCACTACCATCACACAGGACCTAAAGTGGGAGCCGTCCATCAGCTCCCTGATCAAAAAGGCCCAGCAGAGGATGTACTTTCTGCGGCAGTTGAAGAAAGCCAAGCTGCCCGCCCAGATGTTGATGCAGTTTTACAGAGCCATCATCGAGTCTGTCCTCACCTCCTCCATCACCGTGTGGTACGCTGGAGCCACAGCCAGGGACAAACACAGACTGCAGCGCATTGTGCGCTCCGCAGAGAAGGTGATCGGCTGCAGCCTTCCATCTCTCGAAGACCTGTACGTCTCCAGGACTCGGGGGCGTGCAGGTCGGATAGCAGCTGACCCTTCCCACCCTGGACATGGACTTTTTGAGCGACTCCCCTCGGGCAGGAGGCTCCGGTCCATTCGGACCAGAACGTCCCGCCACAAAAACAGCTTCTTCCCTTCTGCCGTTAGTCTAATTAATACTTTATAACCTGAACCCCACATCTCTTAGTCACCTCCCTCTTGTCACTTTACTATCTTTATTATTTTTTATTATTTTCTATGACATTGCACTACTTTTCTTTTTCTTTCTGAGCACTCTGTTTTGTTAAAATTATTTTTATTTATTTTATCATTTTTATCTTATATTATTGCACACCTGTATCAAAGCAAGTTCCTAGTCTCTGATATTCTCATTGACATGGCAATAAAAGCATTCTGATTCTGATTCTGATTCTGATATTAGTGGCAAAAATTAAAGTAATAGTACAGGCCAGGGATGAGTTAATAGTAATATGGTATAGAAAGTTTTTGCTGTAATAGCACATTATTGGCTAAATAAAAAGGTAATAGTAATAGATTACAGTCTTCTTTTTTTGGCATGTCCCTTTAGGATCGCCACAGCAAGTCAGTTTCTTCCATCTAACCATATCTGCTGCATCCTCTTTGGTCACACCAACTATCTTCATGTCTTCCTTCACTGCGTCCATGAACCTCCTCTTTGGTCTTCCTCTAGTCCTCTTTCCTGGTGGTTCCAAATCCAGCATCCTTCTTCCTATGTACTCTCTCTCTCCTCTGTACGTGCCCAAACCATCTCAGTCTTGCCTCTCGAACTTTATCCCCAAAACCTCTAACATGTGCTGTTCCCCTGATGTACTCATTTCTAATCCTGTCCATCCTGGTCACTCCCAGAGAGATCCTTAGCATCTTCATCTCTGCTACCTCCAGCTCTGCTTCCTGTCTTTTCTTCAGTGCTACTGCTTCTAGACCAAACAGCATGACCATTGATCCTAGATACTTAAAATCTTCTATCTTCTTTATCTCTTCTCCTTGTGACCTGACTTTCCCATTTGGATCCCTCTCATTCACACAAGTACTCTGTTAATAATGTTTGTAATAGATTACAAAGTACAAACCCAATTCCAAAAAAGTTGGAACACTGTACATATTGTGAATAAACAAGGAATGCCATAATTTACAAATATCACAAACTTATATTTCATTCACAGTAAAATGTAGATAACACATCAAATGTTGAAAGTGAAACATTTTGAAATTTTGGGCCAAATATTGGCTCATTTTTTATTTCTTGAGATCTACACATTGCAATAAAGTTGGGACAGGTAGCACCAAGAGGCCGAAAAAGTTAAATGAACACATAAGGAACAGCTAGAGGGCCAGTTTGCAAATAATTAGGTCAGTTGGCAACATGCTTGGGTGTAAAAAGAACCTCTCAGATTGGCAGTGTTTCTCAGAAGTCAAGATGGGCAGAGGATCACCAATTCCCCCAATGCTGAGACAAAAAATAGAAAGGATATATCAGAAAGGAGTTTCTCAGAGAAAAATTGGAAAGAATTTGAAGTTATCATCATCTACAGTGCATAATATCATCCAAAGATTCGGAGAATCTGGAACAATCTCTGTGGACAAATGTGGACATTCTCTTAGGCGCTGAGCTCCTCTGGCAGACTGTTCCATAAACGCGGGCCGTAGAATCCGAAAGACCTCTCACCGTGAGTGTGTGTTCTAACTTTACAAATTACCAAGAGTCTGCTGCCGGAGGAGCGCAGGGTCCGTGAGGGTTCATATGGTAAAAGCAGTTCTGAAAGATAAGAAGGCCCAAGACCATTTAAACACGAATAAAATAACTTTAAAATCAATCCTAAAATATACAAGAAGCCAATGCAGGGTCTCCAAAACCGGTGTAATGTGCTCCCGCCCTCTGGTCCTAGTCAGAAAACGAGCTGCTGAGTTCTGTACTAGTTGTACACCGGAGATGTTTTTTTTTTTTTGGGAAGACCAGAGAGCAGGGCATTACAATAATCTAGACGACCGGCGATAAAAGCGTGCATTAGCAAATCTGCATTGGCCTGAGAGAGAATAGGGCGGACTCTGGAAATGTTCTTGAGGTGGTAAAAACCTATTCTTGCGATATTCTTAATGTGTGGAATAAAAGTCAGCTCAGTCAAGAATAATGCCCAGATTTTTGGCTTGTGATGATGGATAAAAAGACTGGGCTTGTAATTTAGGTAAAAGTTTCTCTCTCAGGGCTTCAGGATCGATAAGTAAAACCTAAGTTTTATCCTGGTTGAGCGGGAGAAACTTCTCTGACATCCTACACTTGATGTCTAAAATACAGTCAAAAAGAGCATCCATTGGTCGGGTGTCCTCAGGAGACATGGAGATGTAAAGCTGTCTCATCTATTACTGTCACCTGTTTTTGACTTGTTGAAAGGGCCACTGGTGCTTAGGGCCATTAACTATCAGGGGTGTGAATGCCTTTGGGCACTGTGATAATAAACTGTGAGGGTGCTGCTAGGGTAAGACAATGGTCTGATGGCATTTGCATTCCAGCTAGTGGTCAAGTAAGTACCTTCTTTTATAACTGAGTGGGTCTAGCTAATCTCTAAAGTGGTCTACTTACCCTCTGTTGTCCTCAATGAAACTAAACAACCAGTAAGATGCTCCCCTAGTGTTCACATTAATTGAAACATGCTACGAGCATGCTTTGCTCGTAGCATGCCCTAAGTCTTCCCTAAAAGGTCTTCAGCTGGTTCAAAATGCAGCAGCAAGACTACCGGTATTGGCAGGAACTCATAGAAGAGATCATATTACTCCCGTGCTAGCGTCTCTCCATTGGCTTCCTATTGAGTTTAGGATCAAGTTTAAAATCATCTTACTAACCTACAAGGCCCTAAACGGCATGGCTCCATCCTACATTAGTGAACTTATAGTACCTTATCAACCAAGCAGAACACTCCGCTCACAAAATGCAGGGCTGTTGGTGGTTCCTAGGATTTCTAAAAGTACAGTTGGAGGTAGCGCCTTTAGCTACCAAGCTCCAATTTTATGGAATAAGCTCCCAGCTCAAGTGAGAGGGGCAGACAGTGTTCCTACATTTAAAGGGAGGCTTAAAGCATTCCTGTTTGAACAAGCTTATCAACAGGCTAGATAGAAACAGAGACATTTAGCTGATAGAATTACTAGTTGGCTGCTGGATAGTAAAAGCTGGGGAAAGTATGGTACATTGGGGTTCTGTCCTCTAATTCTATCTATTATTCTCTGCCAGACTGCCTTGGCTCTTTCCCCGTACCCCCTACTCTAACCCACTACCCTAAACCCCTGGCTTTCTATCTCATTCATTGTTCTCAATTGTCTGTTTATTTAGAATTACACTGCTAGTTGGTACAACACAATTCACATGTTGTCCACTTCTCTCCCTCCTCTCTGGGAGAGAGCCCCATTCAGGACTCTGCGTTCCTGTCCTGGGCATGGCCACACCGAGGAGAACTCCGTGCTTCTTCATCCCCGCTCCATCAGGATGAAATCCATCTACTCGTCCCCGCCCTGGGCATCGCTGGGCTGAGGAGTCTACCGTGTTTCCATCAGGATGAAGAACATCTACTCATCCCCGTCCTGGACATCTCCGGGCTGAGGAGTCCCCCAGTGTTTCCATCATCGGGGGAAGGATGGCTCGGTGGGTAGGGCGACCGCTCCGTAACCGGAAGGTCGCAGGTTCGATCCCCCGCCCAGAGTCCATGCCGAGGTGTCCTTGAGCAAGACACCGAACCCCCAGTTGCTTCTGATGATAGTGGTCTGCGCCTTGCATGGTAGCTCCCATCATCAGGAATGAATGTTGTGTGTGTGAATGATTGTATGGAGTGAATGAATAATGCATACATATGTAAAGCATATATATAGAAAAGTGCTATATACAGTAAGTTCAATGCATTATTATTATTATTATCAGTATGAAGAATATCTACACATCCCCGTCCTGGACATCTCCGGGCTGAGGAGTCTCCCGTGTTTCTATCAGGATGAAGAACATCTACTCATCCCCGTTCTGGACATCTCCGGGCTGAGGAGTCTCCCGTGTTTCCATCAGGATGAAGAACATCTATCGACTTCTTTAGATATTTAGCTGTAGATTAGAATAAGCTAATATTTAAACAATAATCTGTGACACATTGTTTGCTTGTCCCGGGGGAGGGATCTCTCTTTCACGTGGATCCCCATGAGGTTTCTTATTTTTTCCCCACTGATGGGTTTTTTAGGAGTTTTTCCTCACCGAGAAGGAGAGTCTAAGGGCATAAATGTGCTAGTCTTGTTTAGTTAGCATTTGTTAGTTATTTTTCTTGCCGTGTATTTGTGTTAATACATTCCTCTTTTTCTTGTGAAGCCCATTGAGACGGACATTCTGTGATTTTGGGCTATACAAATAAAATTGAATTGAAAGAGAGAATAGATTAATGTTGAGAAGCTTCCCAGAAAAAGCTTGTACTATCAAGTTTGATGGTACAAAAGCTTGTACTTTCAAGCTTTTTCTATGATAGATCACTCCTGGATGAATGTGGGACTGCATGGTATAATTTAAAAAGGGGTTGGCATCTGAGACATGTTCATCCGTTCAAATGGGTACATTCTCCATCCTTGATATCTGATCCTGATGATCTGTCTGATGATCGGTCTGTAAACACACTTATTAATATAACCTTTGGTGATTTTGTAAATCACCATAGTTTACAATCATGGCCAGATTACAGTATAACTTTTCACTTTGAATTCTAATGAATCATAAACTACACTGTTTTTTTTTTGCAGCTTGGTAAAAGAACTTGTCAAAAAAGTAAATTTCACTTAAAAAAATAGTAAATTTATTAGTCAAAGAGAAGTCATAAAGAGAGAAAGATCTTCGAGCTCTTTGGATAATATGTCTAAATAAGAGTGAAGTTGTGCTTATAAGGTCTAGAATAAAATGAAGTTCATCTTATTTCTGGAGTTTGGAAGAATTCAGACCCGATCAAAAAGACTGCAGCGCCCCCTAGCGATACTTCATACTTACTACACTACTCATTGAATAGTAGAAACTAGTCTTTGATAAACTCCTTTAGTTTATGATGCAGCAACTGAAATGTTATCTATCTTTTAAAAAACGGAATGTAAGATTCTTAATTATTAGACCAACAACTCCTGATGATACAACTAGTTTTATGAAGGACACAAGTAGATTCCTAAAAAACCAAAATTTATTTTTTTTAAGTGAATAATCACTGATAGAAGACTCCACTTTGACATTTCTACAATCTTCCTGTTAAATAGGAAAATACTTATCAGGAAATTACTGATGTGTAGCTAAATAATCAGTTTATTAATAAAATTAAAAAACAAACATGTTAATAAAATGAAGCAAAACTTTATTTTGCTACCTAATTTGTTTTCCTCTTTCACATGTCTACCAATAACCGGCTCTCATTTGACCCACCTGGAAATTATTGCCCTAACCACCTGTGTTTCTAGACAGATCTCTTTCCAGCCCCAACAGAAAACTGGTTCCAAACCCACCAGTTCTACAACTTCATTTTCAGGGTATGAATATTTCTCTTGTTGGACAGTTATGAACTTTCCATCAATTGAATCCTTAACTTTATTTTAACAATAATTCCCCAAAGGAATGCTTTTGGTTCATAAAGACCTTCGAGTATTGCTCTGTACAAATACCATATATCTCCAGATATACATGTAGGTGTTTTTAAATTAGAAATATGAAGTAATTTTATTGCTAATGTTTCTACCAATGATGAGACATCAAGCAAGGTTCAAAACCAGCTCATTTAAGGCGGTCTGATCTGTTTTATATAATTATACATTTATAATCTGTATAAATCTAAGAGTGAATTGACAATTGATTTAAACTTTGATTAAAATATCATAATTGTACATATTTTAGTGAACAAAGCAGGGGCGGAACCAGGATTTTCTAAAGGGGTGGGGGGTTTGTGAGGTCATAGACAAAAGGAGCACCTGTGGTGCTTGCCAGTGCAGGGTGGTCTGGGGGCATCCCTCCCCAGAACATTTTGAAAAAATAGAGTAATTTTTCTGCATTTTGGTGCATTCTTTGACCAAAGTGTCTAATAATGAAAGTAGCTAGATCACTTTTTTTTTTTTTTTTGAGGAACAAAAGGGACACGGCCCCTTTTCTGGATCCGCCCCTGGTATCATCATATAAAAATCCACCTCATATAATAAAAAATACTATCTTAAATTTTTTTTCTCAAAATTAATAATAATTTATAAACATTCTTTGGTTTATAAATTTTAAAAAATATACAAATTAAAAAAATTATTTAATTTTTTTATTCCCCAATATTTAGATTTGAATTTTTGTTTTGATCATGTGACCTTTTGTTTTTTTTCTAATTTTAAAATCTTGTTGCTTTGTTTTTTTTCCTTCGAGGTATTCACAAGATTAATCTTGTTTTGGTTTGATTTTCAGGTTTTCCCTCTCAATCTTTTCTCTTGCAGGTACTTTGTTTAAACACAGAATTGAAATATGGCCGTTCCTCAAAACCATCTTGAGTATTACGGTAAAACTGAAAATGTTCTATTGTTTTCTGTACATTCGTTTACGTTTTGTGTGTGTGTTTGGGTGTGTCACTCTTTGAATGTTTAAATCTGACCAAAATGTCTTGTTTATTTCAGATGACCGGGCTAACTGTGACCCTAATAAATTAGTGCAATGTCCATTTGACAAAAGCCATGTGATCACGGCGTTAAAGTTTCCGCAGCATTTGGTGAAATGTGCCAGGGTGAGAAAACTTTTAGGAAACTTCATACTTAGAGTGGAAAATGTAGAAAATGTTCACAAAAATATGATTTAAATAGAATCAGTATGGGTGAAAACATCTGCTCAGCAGCCTGAATGGACTTAATTCGACTTCATGTTTGAGCATGTAATAAGATTTTATTAAAACTGCCCCAATTACAGAACTTGGCGTCACTACCGATGAACTGATGGTGTGTGTTTTAGGGCAGGAGGGGGCTAGTTTTGTCTCTTTAGAGTTTCTACATGGAATCGTGAATTGCTAATACAATATGATTGGCTAACATTATTTCTTACCGATACAGAACCATCCAAAGCTCGTCAAGGAGCTGAAAACATGTCCATACAGCGCCCGCCACCTGGTCCCTGAGGAGGAGTTTGCCTACCATCTGACAACCTGCACCAGTCGCCCAGAGCAAGATGAAGACGGTGAGCTGGTAACAAATTAATACTTGTGGACTTTACAAGTATTTTAACATAGCAACATTGGAAGTTACACTTTTTTATACGCTGGAATTTGGTTCTACTTTTTTTCTTTAGGTGAAAACCAGGTAGAAAGTTCTAAGTGGTTCAATCCAAACAGTGCAAGCACGATTCCCCAATCTGAAGATTGGGAGCAGGGTAAGAACAGTAAAATAACACACATCTGTCGACAAAAATGAACTCCTTTAAAGTTCATATAAAAGTACTTTCTTTTTCAGAAGCTGAAGCGGACGCCCCTCCATTTGTGTGGGGATATGATAAAGTAAACACGTAAGTGATCGTCTTTGCCTCAAATGTTTTGGAACTCCTCTTGCACTTTTTCTTAAATGTTTTTCTTTCAACGTTAGGCCCAAAGGACACTGGAACACTTGTGGAAGTGTAAGGCCTCCAAATGACCTGCCGTGGTTTGGCAAAAGTCAGTATGTCCTTGATGCCCACGTGTTGTTTTGTTTTCATTTCGATCTTCATTACTTAAATAGGCTGGATATTTGCTCGGCATTCAGGTTATTTGACTGGCAATAAAAAAATTGTTTATTTTTAATAAGTGAACAAACAGAATAATGAAGATATAAATAGAACTCTCAATTAAATTAAAATGTTTTACTGTTGAACCACAAGGTGGCGCTACAATCAAAGCTTAGATTTTATAAAAGTAATCTAAAGATAAATGTTGGTATTGTAATTTTTGCAACAACTGGTGGCATCACATTTTTATTTTTCAGTGTAAGAATGCGTGTAGTTTTATAATAAAATACATTTTAAGTATTAGGGCACTCTAAAGGTAATTGCACGATATATATATATATATATATATATATATATATAATATATATATATATATATATATATTTTTTTACTGGCATCAGATGAACATTGGAAGCTATTTTTTTTTTTTTTTTTTTTTAAAAAAGGAGGAAAAAAAAAGATTTCAGAATAATCCAAGTAGAGATTCTTTATGCAAACTCTTCAGATCTTAAAGCATTAATAATTTTGTGTGATTAACTTTTTATTTCTTTTAACCTGACTCCACTACTAATCCTTAAGTGGTATGAAAAATTCTGACCTGGAACACCTTAAAGGTCCCGTTGTACCCTTTAAAAGCAAGTTTAGCATGAAGTCCAGTGTCCATGCTCTGTCAGGATGCTGGACATCTTAGATGTTCTTGCAAATGGATGCACTTTTGAAAACCATTTAATCAGTTCAACATGTATTGTTATTTACTCAAACACATTTCTATTAATTTAGAAGTTAATTTAGAGTTTAAACCCAGTAACCCAGTAAAACCCGTGCAACAAAGAGACATTTATCAGCTTTTTCCACTTTGGTTGCTAAACCAAACATATTAATACTGGGTTGTTTGTATTGGTTGTAAAAACTAAACTTTCTTTTTTTTTTTTTTCTTTTTCTAGAGAATGGACCACATTAAGCTGGTTTGGCTACAACACACCAATCCACCCAAATTCTAAATTCCTAACCTTTTTGGCAATTTTATTACTTTAAATAAATTCTTAAATCATTTATATTTGGTTCTCTTTTGTTTTTTCACCCGTTGGTTTGTTTTGGTTTTAGGACAAAAATATCTGAAATAGTTTTAGTGTGAATTAAATTATTTGAGCCTTATTTATACAAACGTCTATATTTACTCAGATCAGCAGTGCTGGATGAAGTATGTACTATCTATATACTGTAGATGTCTATCTATAGGTAGATACTGTAGATTAATCCTTGATTAATCACATACTTTTATAACACAGGTGACAAAAACAGGCAAAAGCAAAAAATGCTCGTGTGCCCATTAAAACTTCTTTTACTACAGTTTAACTTGAAATAAATTTACAATAAGAAAAAAAATCACAAAAACCCAAAATTTAATGATCAAAAAGAAGTTGTCACCCTTTCTTTTAAAATATTTGTAGTGTAACTTATTCTTTTATCTTCGTATTCATAATATTGTTTGTAATTTCGACCAAAGAGGATACAGCAGATAGGGTTAGATGGAAGAAACTGACGTGCCGTGGCGACTCCTGAAGGGAAATGCCGAAAGGAGAAGAAGAATCTAAAGACAGACACCTTTGTCTAAACCCTTTTCTAGGATTGGGTAAAAAAAAAAAAAAAAAAATCTTTGAAATTATTTATTGTTTTTTGAAGATTAAAATATGTATAATTTCTGGCAAAAGATTTAAGTTGGCTTCAAACATACAGTATGTGGTACTGTAAAGTTCTCTAAATCTTTGAATTTCATCAGTCTTGATTTAATGAATAAAGATGTGTGTGTACAAAAGGTTTAATTAATTAATCATATGACACGCTTCTGCAATAAATAAATCTCATTAAAGTTTTAAAGTTTTAAATTATCCACCCCACAGTTCAATACAGTATCTCATGGAAGGAAGTATTAAAGTGGAGTAAATAAGACAGAGATTTTTAGATTTATACATAAAACCTTTTTAAATTTTTAAAAATTTTCATCTGTGTATTTTAGATGTTTCCACGTTAATTTAGCATTGATTATAATTCCTAAAAGCTTTGTATCATAAACTCTTTTGAGGACAGCATGGTGGCGCAGTGGGTAGCACAGTAGTCTCACAGCAAGATGGTCATGGGTTTGAGTCCTGGGTAGGGACGAGGCTTGGCACACTGGCCTATCTATGTGGAGTTTACATGTTCTCCCTGTGTATGTGTTGGTTTTCTCCAGATACTCTGGCTTACTCCCACCCTCCAAAAACATACATGCTTAGTTAATTGACACTATGTGATTGTCCCTAGAAATGAATGCGTGTGTGTATGGTTGTATGTGGCCCCGCGACAGACTGGCAACCTGTTCGGGGTGTACCCTGCCCCTCGAATCAGCCAGGATGGGCTCCGCGACCCCATAAGGTACAGACGGTTAAGATGGTGACAGACTCACTGAAACTCTTTTGATTTCAATATCATCTATTTTAAGGTTTATATCACTGTCAACATCCTTTTTGTTTCCAAAAATAATATAAGTTGCTTTTTTCTATGTAAAGAAATAACTTTTTTTTTTTTTTAATCGAACCTTATTTTGGGCTGTTGTACTACACTTTAAATGTTGCTTAGTAGTTCATGTTGTTTTCTTTTTTTTTCCAGAACAGACTGTTGTATCTGCTAAAATAATAAATCTGAATGTATTTGAACAATTACATATCTTACTACTGAATATACTAATGAGTTTTGAACCAATCACAGACAACAACCCCCATTAATTGTAGCCTCAACTGCACTTGCGCAGAGCTCTAATATGCAGGCAAAATGCAAAAATGAGTTGAAACTCACTAAAACTTTGGTGACACTGAGTCCTTTGCTGTTTGCTATGATGATGGACAGGCTGACAGACGTGACTAGACAGGAATCCCGATGGACAATGATGTTTGCAGATGACATTTTGATCTGTAGATTCTGTGAATCTCTAGATTTTAAGTATCTAGGATCTGTTAACAGTCCAGAGCAATGGAGAGTGTGGAAAAGAGGTGAAGAAGCGTGTGCAGGCAGACTGGAACAGGTGGATTAAAAATATCAGGTGTGATATGTGACAGAAGACTTTCAGCTAAAATGAAAGGGAAAGTGTACAAAACCATGGTGAGACCGGCCATGCTGTTTGGTCTAGAGACAGTGGCACTGAGAAAAAGACAGGAAACAGAGATGGAGGTTGCAGAGATGAAGATGCTGAGGATCTCTCTGGGAGTGACCAGGATGGACAGGATCAGAGGAACAACACATGTTAGATGTTTTGGAGATAAAGTCAGAGAGGCCAGACTGAGATGGTTTGGACATGTGCAGAGGAGAGAGAGAGAGTACATCGGCAGAAGGATGCTGGATTTGGAACCACCAGGAAAGAGGACTAGAGGAAGACCAAAGGTGAGGTTCATGGATACAGTGAAGGAAGACATGAAGATAGTTGGTGTGACCGAAGAAGATGCAGCAGATAGGGTTAGATGGAAGAAACTGACTTGCTGTTGCGACCCATGAAGGGAAATGTCGAAAAAAGAAGAAATGACATCAGGAAAATAGCCCTCAAATAGACAGTTGAAGAGCTATAGTCACCTAAAGTAAGCTGAAACTTCAAGAATGAACTCTAAACCCTAAGCAAGTTGAAAAAATTAAAGTAAATACTTCATACTATATTTATGTTTTTTAATATCTTCTAACTATTCATTTTTCTCATGATTACCGTGCTGCTGTAACACACATTTCCCACGTGTTAGATCTATAAAGTACTTGCGATTCTGAAAACAGCCAGTGGAATGAATATATGTTGATAGCTTATAAATGTGTCGATTCTACACGACCCCTTGTTACATTGAGATAAACAAATTTACCCGTAGAGGCAGACTAGTTCAGATAATATAAATTATTAAATATAAACCATTGTTTGGTTACACTATACTACAGTAGTAGCATCATCTGATGTATTAATGTACCAGTTGAGGAATGAAAGCAATGATAATAATAAAAAGAGGCGATATAATTTTGTTTTCTAGCATTCTATTACAGTAGAACCATGTTTGATAAAGACATTTATCTGTGGAGTTAGCCTACCGTCTGTATCGGTAACAATATACAAAAGACAAGAGCGATAAAGTTTTCATAAAACGTATTAAATGTAAGTTAGTCATTTCTTAAGTGGAATAAAGTTTAAACAAAGTTGTTTCCGTTCTTTATAATCTATTGCATTTACCGTTTAGAGTCGCACATCTTGACCGTTAAACCTGTAGCACCTAACCTCGCACATCTCTCACATCTCGCGATGGGTCGCAGATCTAGACGAAACCTCACTTTTCGTAATTCTGATCTATTGAGTTGGGCCGCAGATCTCGATAGAACGCCCGCTCTTTAAGTCATTTAAGTCAGCTAACGACAACAACCTGAAAAAACATTTTCCAATCGTAAAATGATTCTTTTAATTGTTATTTTCTACATACTTTATTTAAAAACAAAAATAAAATCTTGAGCCGTTTAGGCAACTTCCGCTGCGTTTGTTTGTACGTGCTTAATAAAGTTCATATACGTCAGTGACGTTACTCAGTGGGGTATAAAACACGAGGAGTCAATTTCTTCCTCCAAAACCAACGCTAGAGAATCTGGATCGTTATTTCCAGAGGTAAGTTTTTTTTTTATTAGTACGACGATAATTCTTGCTTTAATTTAAATGATTGTTTAAAGTTAGCTAACATTTGGATGATCACATAATCAATAATAACATTTGGTAATAATAATATTAACATTTGGAAATGTAGATAATCTGGATTATTTCATTTTATCTTTGTTTTTTCTCGTAAACGTTGATAAACCGCATAATAAAATTTAACTGTCACTGATTCCCGTTTAGTCAAAGAAACAAAAAGTTTGACAAATTTTGTTAATTTAATTTTTCATTTGGTTTTATTCCTAATGATGTTATTTAGTTCGGAATACAGCGTGTTTTTTGAGTAAAATATAAATTCTTCAACATTTATTTTTTTGTGGTTTTCATTGTTAATAAATTTGTTAATAACGTTAATTATCGTTAATTAACGCACTTTTTTTAAAATATAGAAATGTAATCGGTTTAGATTTTTAATGTAAAGACGTTTGAAGAAAGACATTTTAGCTATTTTTTAATTTTTTTAAGATATAACGGTTTTAAAAGCTTTAAATTTGCGAAAAAAGGAGACGCTTAAAATTTTCTACAAAAATAAAAAACAAAACTCTGAAAAATTCCTCTGAAATATAAAAATCCTAAAAATGAATTGTTTTTTATATAAAGTTGTAGATTTTAAAATGATACATTTTTATGAAAATATTGACATTTAAGAAAATTAAATATATCTTATTATTTGATTAAGTAAATCAAAACAAATCTAAGTGTTTATGTTTATTTGTGTGTTTTTTAAAATGAAATAAATAATAAGTTTAACATGTTTTTTGAAAATATAGTGAAAAATATAAATATCTATATTTAAAACTGTAATAAAATATACATGTCTTTTAAAACATGTAAAGAAAAAGAAAACATAGATTTAGTCTTTTTTGGCTTAAAAAGTTAGAATTTATAAGTTAAACTTTTTAAAATAATTTCTTTAATAAAAATTATATATATTTTTTGTATATATAACTTAAAAAATAGAAACAATACACAGTTATCATATGCATAATAATAACAATAGACATTTTAAATGTAATCTTTTTGTTGAAAATATAAACATTTTTACAAAATAAAAATACTATCAATATAAATCAAATTTATGTATATTTAAAATAAATTCAAAATAATTACAATGTAGTTATTTTCGCAGACTTATGTATAATTTTGTACAATTCTATGTGGGAGACATACTGTATCTTAGTGGTAGAATCAGCATAAGAGTTGAGTTGCTAGTTTGATTCCCACTGGGTTCATACCCAACTGTCCCTGGAGAAGACACCTAACCCCCCTTTCAGTCCCACCATTGGCGCCATCATGGGCTGCCTGTTGAGGTGCAAAGCAGCAAAAGTAATTAGTAATAATTAGTATTAACTGTATTAACAGTAATAACTGTAGATTTTTTTTTACACATTTTAAATATATTTTTAAAAAATATGATACTGTTACTGATACTGTTTATTAGCTTCACCCTGTTTTGCTTTGATTTGCATTTATTCCCTCCTAACTTGATCTTTTCCTGAAAGTGTTCATTGTATTATCGAAACATATAATGGAGAACAACGTACGCTTCGGCTCGACATCATCGAGGAGCCAGAGAATCGCCACAAATAAACTGCAGGACATAGAGTTTCATGGTAAAACTGAAATTCTTGTAATGTCTTGTGTACATGCACATTACACTTTGGTGAGTTTTTAAAGGTTAATAAAATGTCTTGTGTATTTTAGATGATCCTTGTAATCACAGCCCTAACAAGCTGATCCAGTGCCCGTACGACAAATATCATGAGATGAAAGCGTCTAAGTTCCCCTTCCATTTGGTGAAGTGTCGGCAGGTGAGAAAACTTGGACTGTTTGTGCCTCCATGTGAGCTTTGGTAACACTTTAGTGAACATGATATATCTCAAATCAGGGAGGATTTTTTTATAGAACCTGTTCACAGTCGATACCAACTATATCAACAGTTGATACCAACTATTGATAAACTGATTAGGTTTTTAGCGTCATGCCACCAATAGTTAAGGACTCAAAAGTTGAGGTTGCAAATTGTTGTGAAAGCGATATCTTTCAAACCAATGAAGGGATTTTGATTAAACTTACTTTGTACTAACTATAGATGAACTGATAACTATAACTCGATTGGCTAACGTGGTTTCTTACTGATACAGAACCATCCCCAGCTCGCTAAAGAGCTCAAAACCTGTCCGTACAACGCACGACACCTGGTACCCGAGGTGGAGCTGGCTTACCACATGAAGGCATGCAGCAGTAAAACAGTAGCTGCTGAAGACGGTGAGCTGGTCACAAATGAATAATTGTGGATTTTTAACATCTGTGTTGGAAGTTGCATTTTTTATACTCTGGAATTTGGTTCCAGTTTTAGCTGAAAATGAGACCGTAACGGACAAATGGTTTGTGCCGAAGGGTGAATACGTAGTTCCTCAGTCTGAGGATTGGGAACTGGGTAAGAACAGTAAAAAAGAAACTCACACTGTTAGCAAATGATGTTGTAAGGTTAATATAAAGTGTTTTCTTTTTCAGAGGCAGACGAAGATGCCCCTCCTTTTGTGTGGGGAGCAAAAAATTTAAATCCCAAGTAAGTGATCGTCTTTGCCTCAGATGTTTAGAAACCCCTCCTGCACTTTTTTTATTAAATGTTTTTCTTTCCACAGGAGGGCCAAGGGAAATTGGAACAGTTGTGGAAGTATGAGAATTCCAAAGAGCTTCCCATGGTCTGGCTAAAGTCTGTATGTTCTTTATATCTACCTACATGCTCTGATATACAACATAACGAGTCACTCAGGAAAAAATTTAAAGTAGTTTAAATTTTATCAAGTAAATGCAAGAATCAAATCATGCATTAAATAATCAAATGCATTTTACTTATTAGTTCGGTCTTACGGTAATTGCAGGATCAAAATAATTTACTACTGGCATTAGGTCAACATACAGTAGATGTCAGAATTATGTAGGTATAGATTCTTCAAGCTGTCTCTTTACATCTAAACAGGCTTAATGTCTCTGTTGAAGCTCATTCCTGGTTTCTGAGGTCTGCCCAACAGGTCTGCCCAAAGCATTGAGGGAGCCCAACACTTAGGACTGACTGACCCATGTTCAACTCCTGTTCACATAAGAACCCTTCACCACTTCGATCTTCAGAGCTCTCGTTTGAATACACACGTCTTGCTTCCTCACTTTGTATTGCTGTGTTCTATTAATGAAGAATATTCTTTAGTGGCATCAAGATTTCTCATCTGGATCACTTTAAATGTCACAATGTGTCCTTTTAATTCTAGCTTAGCGGTAAGTCTAGTGTCCATGCTCGGTCAGGAGTTTGAGATGATCCCGGAGAAAGGTGCACTTTATAAATATCAAATTAAATCAATAACATTTCAACTACTTAACAATTTAGAATTTAAATGGTTCACAACCCAGTAAATAAGCCAGCCAGTGCAGCCAATGAGAGTCATTTATCAATGAGTCTTTTCCATTTTGGTTGTAAAACCAAACATATTGATGAAGAAGTAATTGTGTTCTTTGTAAAAACTAAACTTTTCTTCATTTTTTTTTCTAGTGATTCGCCAAGATTTTTTTTCTGGGTCGGCTGCAACGTTCCAATCAGAAGATTTGTTTTCACTTGGCCCCAACTTTTAATTATGTTTTATAAAATTATTTAGTTATTTTAACTTAACGTCTCATATCAGAAAAAAAAGAAATATGTTATGCTTTCTGTGTTCCGTTTTCAAGACAAAAAATGTTTAAAATAAAGTGGATTGAATGATTTGAATCTTAGTTTGAACAAATGTTTCTTTACGATAATGGACCGATGCAGCATCCTAGTGGAGCGGGAGTTCGATCCGCCTGTCGATCTCCCGCTCCATCCTTCCCCCACTCGTGAACAAGACCCCGAGATACTTAAACTCCTCCACTTGGGGCAGGACCCTGTCCCTGAAAATAACTGGCACAATGTAAATCTAAAAAGAACAGTAGTGCAATTCACACAGGAGAGAAACAATACAGATCTTTGAATTAAAACTAAATCGGGCATGAGGCCGCCAAACTGGATTACAACATAAAATACTAGATATTGTCCTTTAACGTTCCTGTAATCAAGTGCTTTAACTCTGGATCCTTTCTCACTTTGGATCCTTCAAATATTTGTGCTTCAACTTCAACATCAGTTTGTTTTTAGACTGAGGGGCCACCCAGGTGGGCTACACAGTCTTTAGCCTGCAGCAGAAGCAAGAAAAGATGGGTTTTATATGAGACAAATAGCTGATGGTGGGGAGTGTATTATATAGTACGTCAAATGAGGTATTTGTATTGTCCAGTTTCTTTGCTTCACTTGAACATTTCCTTTTATGCAGCAAAATAATCTTTTTCAGTCCAGTAGTTTGAGATGTTTGTCAGGAACTGTTTGTTTCTTCACTACGTGTCATGAAATCTAATCTAAACCTATAAAAAATACCTAAATCATTAGGAATTTAGGATAAATGTATTTATATTTAAAATAGACTGCATGTGGACTTTTAATGTTTGTGTTGGAAGTTGCTCATTGCTGTGAGCTCCTCCGTCCTACCTTGGTGTCTTTGGACCGTCATTCCTTCTCACCAGAAGGTGTTTTTACCCTTTCCGAAATATTGCAGAAATATGAACGTTATTGTCAGTTTCAGATCTTGAGATTCTGGAATGTCTGGTGCTGTCCAAGGTTCTGATTTATTCAGGCGGGAGGGAGGCCTGCATTATTTTTCACTATAAAGCAGGTCCATGTGGCGCGGAGGACCATGAGAAGCTCAGAATTATTTTTGCATTCAAGAGTCAGTTTGAAACTTCTTTAGCCCAAATGCAAGGCATTCTTTAGCCTCAAAACGAAGGCTCATAACATACAGACTCTAACATCTGTATGGTTTCTCTCCTGTGTGAATACTTTGATGGCTTTTTAAAGCACCAGACTGACTGAAGGCTGCTCCACACTGATCACTGAGAGTGCTCACACACTCTGGTCTGCAGGAGTCAGATGGCAAGAATGAATGAAACAGCTGCAAAGATGGGACTTTGTTTTTTTTTTTTAACAAAAAGCTATATCTTTTTTAAGGAATCATACATAGTCACATGGGATAAGTAAAGTAACACCAATGACTCAGATAAAATAAACAGGGATTTTAATGATACAATTGAATTATTTTAACTTTTGCAAATCTCTGTTTGTATTATGGTAAAGTTACAAAATCATACTGAATGTTGGACTTTATACTCGTGTGAAGTTTGAATCAACACAGAATAAATTTCTGTACATTAGGTATGTTTAAGGGAGGCGGTGGCTCAATGGTAGAGCGTTCACCCTCACACCAGAAGTTAACCGGAAGTTCGTGAGTTCGATTCCCACTGAGTTCATGTCTAAGGTCGTTGGAGAAGACACCTAAACCTCCACTCCCGTTTCTCCAACAATTGGTGCCGTTGTGGCAGCCTGCTGCGGTGTAAAGCAGTACACAAATTTTTCTGGTGAGGGATCAATAAAGTATACATTATTATTAATATGACTGAACTTGAAACTGCATCCATAGAGTTTTACTTACAATAAATTCCGCAGAAGTTAAGGTAAGCAAAAATATCAGTGTGTCAAATTAGAGTCAAGGTACATGATGCTTGACTGGTGAGAACCGAAATGCAAAAATCATTAAGAAAAATCAGACACATAAACATAATAATTATTGTGATAATATTGCTATAAAATGCATTTTGAAGCTGAAGTGATAAAACTAGTGACCTGATGTCCACGATGATCCACAGATGGAAACGTTTGATACTAAATGCACAAATATACTAAATTATTTTATGTAGAGGTAGAATTATTGTTGCAAGCTTTGAAGGAAATGATAGCTTTTCCACAAAAAGCACAAAAATATTACAAAGCATTTAAACAAAATATACAATATTTTAGCAAGTTGAAAAAAAATATTTACATCAGAATAAACACAAAAGCAGCAGCGATTTTAACCAAAAACTGGGAGTTAAATAAACTTTTGCATTCATTGCTTCACAGTGCTTTTGAGACACATCGGCAACCAAATCAGCCTCAGCCACATGAGAGACTGATATTAAATGAAACTACACACTCCTTCACACTCCTTCCAAACCTGGGAGCTCACACAGTGCTTTTCATTGTGTCCAGTGTGGGTTTCTGCTCTTCTGTGTTGTGTTGGGATTTGTTGTCAGTGAACTCATTGTGGTACTTTTGTAGGACTGAAACGACAATGTCATGGCCAAACTGCATGCCGTCATCTAAGGGCGTGTTCCCCCATCTGATAACACAATGTGATAAGGATATTATTGGAGTGTTTTAGTTAGTATAAGAGAGTGGGTTCATAGTGGCTTACCTGTCTTTAATGTGGGGATTTACTTTACAGATTTCAGTTAGGAAGACAACAGCTTCTACGTGACCTTTGAGAAAGAGAGACATGATAGTGAGCAAAACCCTGAGAAAAAAAAATAAATGGTTATAATTAGGCTCACCTTCTGCAGCGGCAATGTGGAGTGCAGTACGAGAGTCGTAGTCCCTCTGCTCCATGTCCACAGCTGACAGAGCAAACCTGGTAACAAGAAAAATAGTGTTATGAAGGAGGTTGTCAAAAAAATTGCCATAAGCTGTAAATTTTAGGAAACGGAGTTTTATAAAAAACAAAAAACAGCAGGCAAAATTTTGTAAGATTTGTCAAAGCCAGAGCATATTTAGATGCGCTTTGTTCTTCTTTCAGCATTTCCCTTCAGGGGCTCCACAGCAAGTCAGTTTCTTCCATCTAACCCCATCTGCTGCATCTTCTTCGGTCACACCAACTATCTTCATGTCTTCCTTCACTGTATCCATGAACCTCCTCTTTGGTCTTCCTCTAGTCCTCTTTCCTGGTGGTTCCAAACCCAATATCTTTCTGCCGATGTACTCTCTCTCTCCTCTGCACATGTCCAAACCATCTCAGTCTGGCCTCTCTGACTTTATCTCCAAAACCTCTAACATGTGCTGTTCCTCTGACCCTGTCCATCCTGGTCACTCCCAAAGAGATCCTCAGCATCTTCATCTCTGCTACCTCCATCTCTGTTTCCTGTCGTTTCCTTAGTGCCACTGTCTCTAGACCAAACAACATGGCCGGTCTCACTATGGTTTTGTACACGTTTCTTTCAGATTTAGATGAGCTTTGTGGTAGAAAATTGAAAAAATATTTTTCACTTTGCCCAAACAGCTGGCATCTCTTTTACAAAGATTTCCAAAGATCTTTGGCTGGGTGAATGTTTTTGCTCAACAGCGTAGTTCTTTGGAATTCATCCTAAACATCATTACTCTCATAAGCAAGCTTATAAATCACACCTATGACAGACGTCAGGCATAAGCCCAGTCGAAATCCATCCCATTCCATCCCAACCCGCTTGTAGAACACCAAAACAGGTCATGCAAATGGCGTTATGCATGGGCAATGCGCCTCAAACAAGACAGTGGCATGTGTCACTACTCATGCACAATCACGAGGTGTTGTTATTGTGTGGCAACAGTGTGCAGCGCAGAAATGTTTTCTCCATATTTCAGCATGTTATGTCCAAGAACAGATTTTATGAACAAGCATTTTTAGTTTTTCTCATGCACGTGGATTTAAATTTATTGACATTTTGACCACCATTTTGAAAAAGCATCTCTGTCCTCAATGAACATTACATTTTACAAATTGTAAATTTAAATTGTTAAGCGTTGTAATTTTTATAAAAAGAGCTTTAATGTGCAAACTAATAATTATCAAATGTTGATGATTTTGCTTACCTCCTCAGGGCTGAAACATCACCGCTGT
Source organism: Neostethus bicornis (assembly GCA_902685375.1). Taxonomy (NCBI): domain Eukaryota; kingdom Metazoa; phylum Chordata; class Actinopteri; order Atheriniformes; family Phallostethidae; genus Neostethus; species Neostethus bicornis. The sequence continues at coordinate 4,668,495 of LR738550.1, forward strand.
ATGCTGCGAACATCAAGTTCACCACAGACTTGCTCTGAAGAGTCAAATGGAGATATTTACCAAAGAGGATATGAACTAAAAATATTTCAATTACAAACTGGTATTACATTTTTTCCACTAATATTTGCACAAAATGTCCAAAAATTCTCTCTGTTTTCTTTCAAACCTTTTAAAAAGTATGTGTTTTCTAGCCAGCATATGTTGCCATGTAGGTTAAAATCGGCTATGCTTTGGAAATGGCCTTCAGAAGCCCTCCCTACAATGTGAATGGCAATTAAACTTTTGCTTTAACCAATCAGATTTTGAAATGGTGTGTATTTGCCTTCTTGCGGGGCTTCTATCTCATCTTTTTCAGACCTGCTGACTGAACAGTCCCAGAGCATTACAGCTAAACTAGCAAACAAAGAATTGAAATATTTGCTGGCTAATTTATGTCCAAGGTGATATTTGAGCCGACTATTCAAAAGAAGTTAAAGCATGAAAAAATCAGAGTAGTAAGAAAAGATATTTATATAAATATACATCAGAAAATATATATTTTTTTAGCCACTGATGTCCATTAACAAGATACTGTCGTCATTTTCACTTGCAGGACTGAACTCACCGGATCATCATCTGATCGTCTCCTGGGGTCGTGTTTCTTGGTGAAGTGCCTCAGATTGTCATAATTATGGAAGTTGAAGTAAGACACAAGTTCCTTGTATGGAATAAAAATATTTAAGTAACATCCACTACTTGCAAAAAGTATCTAAAAATGTGTGAAATTCCCGTATTCATTTAGTGTATTAACTTACTTGACAGAAATGAATCCCACGCACGCTGTTTCCTAGACGATCTAATGGAGGAGACCAACACAGGACCCCCATGACGTTGGGAACCACTAGTAGGACAGCTCCTGACACTCCAGATTTGGCTGGTAAACCCACCTAAAAAAACACAAACAGAAAAATAAATATTTCAGACTTGCTATGACTTCCTTCTAAACAACATGATTTTCCAAATATTTCCAATGTAAAAAAGACTCACATGGAAAGCAAACTGTCCAGAAAAGTCATACATGCCACAAGAATGCATGAGACTCAGGGTGTTACGGACGGCCTCCGCACTTAACACACGGTCACCTGTGAGCGGACAAATGCCACCGTTGGCGAGTGTGGCAGCCATGACACTTCCAGATTCACAGGTTACTTCAATAGAGCATAACTAAAATGAAGAAAAAGAGTTAAAAAAAAATTCTTACAAACTGTGAACATGTTTGTAAGCTTGCATGAACATTGTCACTTTGAATATTTAATCTGTTCTGTTCAGTCGTCTTCCGCTTATTCTGGGCCGGGTTGTGGGGTAACAGCCTCAGACGGGAAGTCCAGGCTTCTCTCACCCTAGCTGCATCCTCCAGCTCACCTGGAAGGGTTCTGAGTCGTTCCGCTGCCACCTGTGAGACATAGTCTCTCCAGCAGGTCCGGGGTCTGCCTCTTGGTCTACTACCGGTGGGACGTCCCCAAAACACCTCACCAGCGAGGCGTTTGGGGGGCATCCTGACCAGATGCCCGAGCCACCCCATCTGGCTTCTCTCGACCTGCAGGAGGAGGTGCTCGACATAGACCTCCTCCCGGATGGCGGAAATCCTCACCCGATCTCTGAGTGAAAACCCAGCCACCCTGCAGAGGTAGCTCATTTTGGCCGCTTGTATCTGTGAGCTCAATCTTTTGGTCACCACCCACAGCTGGTGACCATAGGTGAGGGTAGGAACGTAGATCAACTTGTAAATCGAGTGCTTTGCTTTTCGACTCAGCTCTTTCTTTATTTAATCTGAACTTTACTCACTCACAGGAACAATAAAACCATTAAAGTTGTTTTTTAGGATGAACTGGTAATCCCTGAAGGGAATGCCGAAAGAAGTACTTGTAGAAGAAACTTTGTGTTGTTTTTAATTGAAATATTTCACATTTGTTAAAATGATCAAACTCACCTGAAAGTAGAAATCAAGAGCTGCAATCATGTCTGCGTTGTCAGGAAAGCACTGAAATATTTACAACCAGCATCAGCACACACATAGATGTCCTATATAATAAACCATACTAATAATACTTCACTTCCAACAAGAAACAAAAGATCCACAAACCCTTTTTTCTTTCAAGTAATACCCAATGGCATAATTCCTATCTCCGGTTTCCCTCTCCGACTGGAAACTAAAACAGATCACATCAGGTGAGAAAAGTTGTTTTGTGCAAATTAAATTTTTTCTTCTATTTAAACTTCTCACGTTCCGTTGCTGAATCCAACATACTCTGCTCCCGTCATGCTTTTCAGAAACTCCATCACCTGTAAGAACATCATAATTAACATTCATTTAAATGGAATGTAAATTAATATTTTTTAAAGTTAGATAAAAGTGTTTTGACTCACATAATCAAACCTTTCAGCTTTATTTGAATGAGGCTGCAAAAGAAAGAAAAAAAAAATCTATCAGATTGGATGGTTCAGTCCCTACGGGTGGCAGTGTTGGAGTACTTTGACATTGCTTCACACTCCTGTGTGGCAACGTGAGTCTGTTTCACAGTGTGACGTGTGTGTTGTCTGTGAGTGTGTTAGTCCATGTGGCAACATGCTTGGGGTGGCCAAGCAGCGTTTATGGCTGGACTTGAATTTCCAAGACCTTTACAAAGTTGTGTAATAACTGAAAAAGGACAACGTTTTACTTTGTATTGAACCAGAAAAATAGTAAAATTACCAATTAAAATTGTTTATGGTCTCCGTTTCTAAATTGATTAATTAAAATGTTCTTTGCACGGTTTAAAAATTTCCTTTTCTTGAAGCAAATCCTGAAATACTGATACATTTATCGATACATATAAGAGTAAAATTCAGAGTTTAGTTATTATTTAACTTCATATGTGTCTCACACGTACATTGATCACATGCAAACATCATAAATAAATATTGACCCCCTTGTGAACACACACTGATATTCCGTGGCCTCTTATTGGCTGAGAGCACACACACCTTTGTTATCAGTCCGTCTTGTTCTGCTGAACTTGATCTACATTTGATAAAAACGAGCTACAAAGTCAGCTGTGAAACTTTAAAAAGTACATCCATATTTGGTTTGAGAGATGCAAACAGATGAGACGATGAGTCACGTGGTGGTGACGTTATTCTAGAAGTCACTGGGACATTGTGGATGTTCAATATCACATATCAAGCAGGTCACAGTTGTTCTTTTCAAACATCTTCCCTTCTTCTTTCGGCATTTCCCTTCAGGGTTCGCCACAGCAAGTCAGTTTCTTCCGTCTAACCCTATCTGCTGCATCCTCTTCGGTCACGCCAGCTATCTTCATGTCTTCCTTCACTGTATCCATGAACCTCCTCTTTGGTCTTCCTCTAGCCCTCTTTCCTGGTGGTTCCAAAGCAAGCACTCTTCTTCCTATGTACTCTCTCTCTCTCCTCTGCACATGTCCAAACCATCTCAGTCTGGCCTCTTGGACTTTATCCCCAAAACCTCTAACATGCTGTTCCTCTGATCCTCTCCATCCTGGTCACTTCAAGAAAGATCCTCAGCATCTTCATATCTGCTACTTTCATCTCTGTTTCAGTGCCACTGTCTCCAGACCAAACAGCATGGCCGCTCTCACCACGGTTTTGTACACTTTCCCTTTCATTTTAGCTGAAACTCTTCTATCACACATCACACCTGATACTTTTCTCCACCCGTTCCAGCCTGCCTGCTTAGGCTTCTTCACCTCTTTTCCACACTCTCCATTGCTCTGGGCTGTTGATCCTAGATACTTAAAATCTTCCACTTTCTTTATTTCTTCTCCCTGTAACCTCACTTTTCCATTTGGATCCCTCTCATTCACACACATGTACTCTGTTTTACTCTGACTAATCTTCATTCCTCTTCTTTCTAGTGCAAACCACCACCTCTCTGGCTTTTCCTCCACCTCTTCCCTCCTCTCACTACAGATCACAATGTCATCTGCAAACATCTTCCCTGCTTGCGATTTTTTGTTTATGAAGACGTAATACATTTTTTTGTCAATCATAAAAATCCACAATAAGAAGACATATTTTGTGGGTTTCCAAACGGAATGATGCAAGAACAATGCTGTTTATACCCGTTTTTAATTTGCGTGCACGATCTTTAGTTCTTTAGAAGTTTCTGTTATCCCTCGGACCCTTTCTGAAATGTGTTCTCGTGCTTTCTGAAACATTTATTAGTCTAATGATGTGATTAGTGCCTTCAGAGTTTACCTTGATTAGAGAACTGATGACGATGGCGCCAGCGTTCACCATCGGGTTGTGTGGTTTGTCTGCATTAGAAATGTAAAAATAACATCACTGATTCACCTGAAAAATGGTCAAATTAGACAAAGAGGAAAGGTTTCCACATGGGCGACCTTCATGCACCTGCTTTTTATCATAAGATATTTTATGATTAAGCAAGATATTTTCAATTGCTGATATTTTCAGCAAAATATAACTCCAAACCCCAACATTTCTGCATAGTAACGTTTGCAGTCAGGTGCGAAAGCTTTACGTGAGTACACAGTTTCGTTTTGTTGTTTTCCGCTTATCTATGGCTGGGTTGTGGGGCAACAACCTCAGCTCAGGCTTCTCTCACCCCAGCTGCATCCTCCAGCTCAACTGGGAGGATCCTGAGGCGTTCCCCGTCCAGCTAGGAGACATAGTCTTTCCAGTAGGCCTCTGGGTCTCCTCTCCGTGGGATGTGCACAAAACACCTCACCAGCAAGATGTCCAGGGGGCATCCTCACCAGATGGCTGAACCACCCCATCTGGCTTCTCTCAAACCCAAGCAGCAATGACTCTACTCCAATATTAGAATTTTCTTAATAATTCTTAAATTGTTTTTATGTTTCTATCGAACCCCGTGCTCACAGAATGTGGAAGCGTGTTAACGCATTGAGCAACCTGGGCCGTCCATGTGCCCATTCTTCTGTAACACTTTTGTGAAAGCAATATTTCCCAAACCACGGAAGTAATTAACCGTGCACAGTTGCTTAGAACCAATTATTTAAAAAAAATGATAAGGTTTTCAGGGTCGTGCGACCAAAGATCAAGGTCACAAATGCTGAGGTCTGTAGTTCTTGTAAACGTGATATCTCCCAAACCACTAGGATTTTAGTGAAACTGCCCACAATTACTCAATATGTGTAGGCATATATGAAGTGATTAGGTTTTCAGGCACATGCGACTGAAGAACAAAGTCAAGATCACAAATTTTCAGGGCATACAGTCTCAATTTTTCAGCACTATTTTTTAGTTTCAATCAGACTTTAGTTCAAGACGACCTTTCAGTTGATTGATTTTGAGATCCCTGATTTGGATTTTTCAATCTGTAATATCCAGTTTTAGAAAACTTTTGACAATTTTGGGTACATTTGGCCTGTCCGTTCTCGGAAAGAATCTCTTCTCCATCAAGTTTCTTTTTCCCTTCAAAAAAGTAGTCGTTTTTTTCTGAGGTTGAATACAGAAACCACTTGCCTTCTTCATTCAGTGAGAGTTTGTTGAACTTGAAACCACTGGGCTCTTTTCCCACAAACTGGTGAACATGTTCACTGCCAAACTCGTGCACGGCGATGGCATACTCCAGAGGCTTCACACACGACTGCAGGCAGAAAGGAATCTTGGTGTCACCCACTGAATATCTGTCATGATGCAAGGACGTGATAGAGGACAACGAGAAAAAAAGAATGTAGAAAGAGGAATGAATGATAACATTTAAACCACCAGGCAGAAAAAAAACCAAAACAATGGCTTTACCTCTGTCCATCAATCGTACATAGAGACACACCCCAGAGATCAGGACTGAACTTAGCCAGCTGAGGAATGTAATCAGCCACCTTAAGAAGGAAATACAACAAATAAGTGGCGCCACAAAAACAGCACATAGGGAACCAGCACAACCACCTACCTGTCCTCCCCCTTGCTGATGCGCAGAGTCATACATATTATCGATCTGATGTGTAAATGTTGCAAAATCCGGGATGATGAATTTTCTTTTGAAAGCCTTGGTCAGCAACATGATGTTATTGCCCACACACCTACAGACGAAAATAGAGAAGAACGGCAAAACTTAAACAAAAATGTATGATAGAATTTTACATTCTCATGCTGGAGAAACTCTTTTTTAATACTTGTCAAGGATTGGTTTGCTATCGAATTATTCAGATGATAATAAAAAGATTCAAAATAGGTTGGAAGCACTCATACCAAAATGTGCGTTCATGGCACCTTTTACGCCCATATTGGGCAACAATAAAGGTGGTGGAGCACATAGATCTGGCCATACCAGCCTGTCAATGCCTGATCCCATCAGACCTCAGAAGCTAAGCAGGCTGGGCCTGGGCTGTACTTGGATGGGAGACCGCTGGAACCCCAGGTGCCACGGTGGGACGGCCATTGAGATTAAAATTGCCGTTGTGTCCCTGGGCAAGACACTTTACCCATGTTGCCCAGTCTGAATGGTGTGTGTGGGATTGGTTGGTGATGGTCAGAGGGGCCGTTGGCGCAAAATGGCAGCCTCGCTTCTGTCAGTTTGTCCCAGGGCAGCTGTGGCTACAACAGTAGCTTACCATCACCTGGTATGGAGGGAATGAATAATGCATATGTGAAGCGTTTTTGAGAGTCCTGAAAAGTGCTATATAAATACAATGCATTATGGATCTGTGTGTAACTCTAAGCTGTCGTACAACAATAAAATAAAACGTTTGAAGTTGTGAAGAAACAATTAGAATGCACAAATAAATCCCCGCCATGAGACTAATGGACCACATCATGGAAAAGATGGTTGATTAGGATTCAGTCGTTCATCATATTTGAACTCACTTTGAAATTGTGTGAATTCAAATCTATGCAATATCTTATAAGATAATTAATAACAACAACAATCATAATAATAATTTATTTCACACATGATCCATGGTGACTGCGTCCTACTCTGACGTCTTTTGCTTGTAGAAAATACCACCACAGCTGCACAATGGCGAGGGGTTGTCATTAAACATGAGTAATACCAGGCGGCAATGGCTTATTAAAGGACTAGGCAGGACAGACTGATAAGGAAGTGTGCATCTGTGGTGGGGAGAAATATGGACTCTGTGGGAGCTGTTTTGGAGGAGAGGATGAGGGCTTTAATGCAGGGTATCCTGAATAACCTCCGTCACCTTCTTCATGATGTTATCACGACCCAAAAGACAACCCGTACAAACAGGTTTCTCTCACTGCGCTGCAGGACTGAGCGCTTTTAGGAGGTCGTTGATCCCTTCAGCCCTCAGGTAATCAATCAGATGTTTCTGGAAGGAACTGAGTCCAATTTTGTTATGTGTGTATGTTGTTTTTACTTATTTTGTATGTACAGTTTGTGTGATTTCTGATGCTGCTGGACACCAAAATTTCTCCTGCGGGAGATTAATAAAGTTTTTTCTATCTATCTTGCACATGCAACATTTCATTTGCATGATCTGTATTTGAAGTTCTAGAGGGGTAGTTGCTGCAGAATGGGTTTCAAATTGGTCGAGCGTGTGATCTATGAATCTTAAGTTGTAAAAAGGGAGTCTCACAGGTTTTAAATGTCTCAAATTTGCATGGTATGAGTTATGTGCACAAGCTGAGCATAACACTTTCTCATCTTAGAACCTACAAAAGTCTTTTTGAATGCAATAATAGGAATGAATGCACAATGCTGTTCACCACCTCAGCAGTATAAAATTAATTCAGATCATTACAGTTTAAAAGTTAAAAATGTTGCAATTACACAGTGTGTTTTAGGAATGTCCTGCAGGCTTTGATCAGACTAGAATTATTGACCAACTTTTACATTTTTACTTCAGACAACACAACCTTTTTGCCGTCATTCAGACAACTTTCAAAATCTGAAAGCTGCCAAAGACATTCTGATCAGCCAGGAGGTTGTAAAAAAAAAAGATAAACAAGTCTATATTTTTCAGCACATGCTGATAGTTACCAGGGATTTTCAAAGCTATAATTGGAAAGCATCGTTACATGCTTTCAAGGAATGGTATGCACATTCTGTCACAGCCAGTCTGAGCTGTGATATATGTCCAGTAACTCTGACTAATCCAAGGCAGTGAGACCCCAGGAAAGCTGGCACTATTCATCCTGGTTATTTCCTAAAAATAATGGCAGCTAGTTTTCTTTCATTCTAGCAGTACATACGTACGTACATTGTAAAATTTTGGTTCTTTAATGAGGTGATATTGTACTTTTATGGGTTAATAATTCTTATTTCATAAAATATGCAGAAACGTCTTTTTTTTTTTGCTCAGAAATGTTGCGTTTGCTGAAAAAAGCTCTGAAATACACTGTTTTTGACACTACAAGTCCTCCGCTTCTCTCCCTCCCTGATTTATTTTAACTCCTGGACACGTGCAAAACACACCCTAAATGTCATTTGAGGTCACATATATAGTGCAAAAAGGATTAAGTTTGCAAACCCGGGAAATGTTATGTACTTTTTTTTTTTTTTATGAATTAATACAGTAACTCGTATCAACTCTAATAAGTCAAAGCCAAGGCCCCAAACAACATGCCTCCGCCTTCCCATTAAATTTGTAATCTTGACTTTTATGATGTTGATCTTGGGTTGCATGTCACTGAAAACCTATTAGCTCATTTATAGGTGGCACCAATCAACTTTGGGCCCATCTTTAAAATCCTTTGTCTTTTTAGTGTTTTATTTTTGGGGTAGTGGGGGTGTTTAGTTTTCGTGTCATTCCTGTGGTCCCAGAGACAGCTTGGGCCCAGTGGGGATTGAACCAGGTTCTCCTGGTCAAAAGAAGAATATTTTACCACTGAGCCACACCCCCTGCAACCTTTAAAATTCTTTGAGTGATTAGGGAGAAATCTCATTCATAAGAATTTCTGACCTTGACCTTTACATTAGAATGTAAGCATGGCATGGTCGAGATTAACTCAGCATTTGAATAATATCCAAATACTAGCTGAGAAAACTCATAAATTACTCAAACTCAATTAAATAAAAATAAAAACACAAGGAAGTTTTTTGATTTTGGAAACGTTCAAACATAGTGACGTCATAATTCTTCCAAAACAGTAAAAACGGATGTGTTAAATAACTTATTCAAGTGAGACTCTTTAACCTGGTCGGCTCAGATCAGAAGATGAATGTTTGTTATGTATTATCAGGAGAGCAGAGAACACGGGACACACACCTCCATTTAGTTTGCTAATTTAGTTACACCAGTCTGGAATTAAACCAGAATGATGCCCTTTCATTAACGGCCCAGAGGCCCTTCTGTCTTCGTCTACCCGCCAGTTCTTTGGCTGGCATTCATGCATGCACATGAACTCAGTACCTAGCAGCTGTTGGCTATAAAACGTCTGTGTCTGTCAGTCTCAAATAGTGCTGACCACAAACCACCTTCGTTACAAAAAAGAAAGGTGAAAAACGTGTTAATCCAACTTAATCTCAGAGTTTACAAGCTTTCATTTTGGGCTTTTAGAAGTGATCATTTTATCCTTTGATTATAAAGCAGTGACATTTAAACTAAGAGAGAAGGACCTTTGCTGTGTTTTCACGTCTCCCTGATGAGTCACAGTGTCCGCAACAATATCCTCATAAATAATCAAAAATTTCTCACTTTCTGAACAGCTTCTTGTCCATCATGACCGGTCCTACTGCATCCCGCGTGGATTGTCTCATTTGACGAACACAGTCACGCAGACGTGGGTCAGATGTCAGCAAACCAGTTTTTTTCAAAGCCTGAAGACCAAAGAAATGTGATACATATGTTTGAACAAGCTTTCTGGGAACGGAAGGGGGCACAGGATGATAAATGACACCCAGGATTTTATTTATGTAAAGAGAACCTGCAGAATCTAAAACGTGTGCACATGGACTGTATTATTAGAGATGTATTCGCTCAGGTGTGTGTGTGGAAAGGCAGAGAGCAGCTCTTATGGTGCAGGTCACACACGCAGCCGCCGTATGAAGCATGTGGGGCTATTTTAGGGACGACATGTGCAGGGTAGTCTGCTCTAGAAGAGGTTGCATGTTTTTTTTCTTTAACTTATCACGTAAGATAAGATGGAATGCTCCCTGCGGGTCAGAGACAGGGTCCTGCCCCAAGTGGAGGAGTTTAAGTATCTCAGGGTCTTGTTCATGAGTGGGGGAAAGATGAAGCGGGAGATCGACAGGCGGATCGGTGCGGCGTCAGCAATAACTAGGACGCTGCATCGGTTCGTTGTGGGAAAGAGAGAGCTGAGCTGAAAAACAAAGCTCTGGATTTACAAGTTGAGCTACATTCCAACCCTCACCTATGGTCACCAGCTGTGGGTGGTGACCAAAAGAATGAGATCGCGGGTACAAGCGGCTGAATTGAGCTTCCTCCGCAGGGTGGCTGGGCTCCCACTCAGAGATCGGGTGAGGAGCTCTGCCATCCGGGAGGAGCTCGGCGTCGAGCTGCTCCTCCACGTTGAGAGGAGCCAGATGGGGTGGTTCGGGCATCTGGTCAGGATGTCCCCCGAGCGCCTCGTGGGCAGGTTGTTTTGGGCACGTCCCACAGGGAGGAGACAAAGGGGCAGACCCCGGACCCGCTGGAGAGACTATGTCTCACAGCTGGCCGGGGAACGACTTGGGATCCTTCTGGGTGAGCTGGAGGATGCAGTCGGGGTGAGAGAGGCCTGGGCTACCCGTTTGAGGTTGTTGCCCCCGCGACCCGACCCCGGAACAAGCGGAAGATGACGCAATGAAACGGAACTGATCACGTCTAAAAGTTTTTTGGTGACAAAAAAGTTCAACTGTGAGTTTCTTAGCTTCAGAGCTAAAATGCTAATGTCGTAGCAGCGCATGCTGATCCCTAAACGTCTATCCCACTCGTTATTGGACTGTTTCACGGACGTTGTTTTACACCAACAAGTGAAACATGAAATATAAAACATGTATGTATATGTGTAGACATATACATGGATATGTTTACATAGATAAATAGGACGGTTTCAGCCTGGTGAGACGCACGTTTAAAAGACAAAAAGCACTTACAGCACTTCTACAAACACATTTAGTCATGTGTGCTGTGACACGCTTCTATCCGTGTTGACAGAGCTCATCTCCAACATGCATGACTGTTTCTAAAAGGAAGGCGTTTCCATAGAAACAGAAGTCTCCAGATGTCTACTCTACAGCTTCCTCAAAACATCGACCAGAAATCGTACTGATGAATAAAAAATCTGAACCAATCAGTGCTCAAGTTTAGAAAACTTGATTTTCAAATGTTCATGGTGTTTAACGTTCAAAGGAACATGTTGTCTTGTCCGACTGGTTCAAAGAACTGTCTTCCTCCATCCTTCCCATGTACTTGTGATATTTTAACTGGGGTGTTTGTTAGAAGGGTATGTGAGCTTTTAAATATAGCATCAAATCTTTACAGGGTTTAATTAAATGTAACGGCACCTGAAAACGAAAAGGTAGTGATAATTAAAACCAAAAATGATTAACATGATGATTGATCTGAGAATGTTGCTCTCCGTCTGCGGAGTCACACTGGCTATATTTAGACATGTTACATAAGACAGTTCCTAAACATGTTGTCTCCACCAGTGAACACACACTGAGCAGGAGAGACGGTGTGTTTCACCTCTCAACTACAAAATCACTCGCTTGAACTTTTTTTTTTTGGATAAAAATCTATCATTATTTTTGGCCAAAATATGAGGTGTTAAAATAGTATTAGTCGAGTCAAAATAAGGGTTTTATTTAATCACTTACAGAAAAAAACTGGGAAAGAGGAATCATCTCCTTCCCGTCGGTGATGGTGTAGAAAAGCAAGTCCTCCATACTCGACATCAAGCGACTTCTGTAAACAAACACAACATACATCGTATTCTAAATGGAGAAAAAAAGTTTGGTTTTAAACTTTATGATAACAATAAAAGCAATAAAAATACCAGTTTCTTTCTTTTTTCATTGAGAAGTATGAAAACAAGTATAAAGTGAGTTGATTATTATTGCTTAACAATTTAGTTTCTGGAATTTGTGGGTAATGATTATTTTTTTTCACTGCAAATATAAATACATATGGTAGTTTTTTTTTATCAGAATCAGAATCAGAATCAGAATGCTTTTATTGCCATGTCAGTGAAAAACATCAGAGACTAGGAACTTGTTCTGGTACTGGTGTGCAAACATATAAAATAAAAATAATAAAAATAAAATAAATAAAAATAATAATTATCAGCTCAGAGATGCAATTTTTGCAGAAAAAAAAGCTTATTAATTCATTTATTCAATTTTATTTTTGACAATGTAAATTCCGGTCTTCTTAGTCCCTCTTTGGTCCCAAAAACGTGGATGTGTGCAATCTCATTTCATGCTGCAAATACAGTGTAAAGCCCACTAAGTGCATTTACATACTGTAAACAAAATGATTTCTTGTTGTAACCAAGCAGGAGCAGAGCACAAACATCTCACAGAAAGAATGAAAGACATGGCAAGAACAGACAGTCTGTAATACCCGTGTTTTAAGAAGAGCTGTGATTTATTTAACACAGATTTATTTTATGTGATTACATTCAAACACGCAAAAAAAACACCAAAAATTGGTCTTGAATGAAACCAGACTGAGTTTTTCACATCTTTAAAACTCTAATTGAAACATCTTTTTTTTTTTTCTTTTTTTTGTGGTCAATTTTAAAAACAGCACTAGTTTTGCTTTTTGTGGATCATGTTACGAATCCTGTACATTAGTCATAATTCTGATCTTTTTTTCAGATCAATACTAATAATTCCAACACATTTTCAAACGATCAGTTGTAATTGCACAACTTATACAAACGATGAGCAGTAATTCTGCTACTTTTTCTAATTATGAGAAGGAATCTTGATTTCTTTTGTGATGATCATTCATTTTGATGCATTTTTTGATAATTACTCATAATCCTGCAGCTTTTTGTAATGATTAGTATGAGTTTTGTGTTCTCTCTGATTTTTAGTAGGATTTCAGTTGCTGTTTCAGGTCACAACATCACCTCTGCTCCTTTTCTAGTAATTACAGCCTTGTGAGACCTACTTGGAGTGTTCTTGGTCCACACCAGGGCCCTGTTGGTGAAAAGCTTTGTGGGTGTGGGGTGATGCTGTCCAGCTGAGAGAAAAAACAGGTTGCTGACTTCTGCACATTTCAGCTCCAAATCTGGTCGAAGTAACTGCATTTTTAAACAGCTGTAAAAGTCCCAAATTGGTTGTCTTCAGATTTTTCAGGCAGTGCATTGTGTTCAGCAGAACCTGTGGACTTTTTACTTTTTTTTTTCTTCTTCTTCTTCCAGGAGCTGATCTTCAGAGATTGGATGTGGCTTTTGGTCCACGAGGTTTTAGTGACAGCTGCTATCTTTCAGACTGGATCCAGTACAGTACAGGCTGTGACTCAGGGGCGGAGCTGTGACACACAGCAGTGACTTCTATACCACCAACTGGAAAAAAAAAAAGTTTAATGCTATCTACTGTAACTCATCTACGTATTTAAAAATCTTTATTCACTGAGGAAACATCTCTAAGTTATTTTTCAGCATCAGGAAACATCTGCATTTTATTGTGTCTATTATTCATTCTATAATTTTTACTATAAAAAATGATCCAATAAAAGTCTATGAAACACATTAAGACCAAACACAACCAGGTCATTTATAATCTGTTTCTAATATTCATTTATCTTCTCAAAATTGGAATAATTAGTTTTGCCCATCTGTAGTAAATTTGATCCCAGGGGACGTTGGCTCAGTGGTAGTGTTACCGTCTTTCCACTGGGAGAACCTGGCTCGAATTCCACGGGGTCCAAGCCGTCCCTGGAACCACAAAATGGCAAGGACAAAAAAAAAGGAAAAAAAAGATAAAAAGGGAACTTTTTTACAGTCTTGCGTTTTGATTTGTTTTTTATTGTATGTCAGTAATTTATTGTATGTCACTGAGACTGTGGCTCAGTGGTTCGAACGTGGTTCAGAACGTTCGCCCACTGCCCAGAAGTTAAACGGAAGTTTGCGGGTTCGATTCCCACTGAGTTTATGTCTAGGGTCCCGGGAGAAGATATCTAACTCTCCCATTTCTCCCACCATTGGCGTTGTCGTGGCAGCCTGCTGCGGTGGAATGCAGCACACAAATTTCCCCGGTGAGGGATCAATATAGTATACAAAAAAAAAAAAAAAAATTCTTAGTTTCAAAAAAGTCTTCTGGACAGTTTAATTCTTGATCGAGACGTTTCGACTTCCATCCGGAAATCATTTTCAATCTGAATGAAATGGACTGAAAACTGGATCTATTTATACTAACCTGAGTAAAAGGTAAAAAAATAGCAAGAAGGGCTCGACCAATGAGCCTGTGTTACCCATGATGGCCGTGAATGGCTCCTATTGTAGCCACAGACCAGTAAACGAGCCCTATTATAAAAATGCTAAAAGTCTAGTGAATAGAAATTCCTGCTAACAAGAGGCGTGAAACTGGGTCACGAGGTGTCATCTTTAGTCCATGGCTTCAAAAGGCTGCTGTAAATCCCGGGCAGAATGTATCTAATGCCTCCACTCCGATTTTTTAAAACTTTTCCTACTATGGATCACTCCTGGATGAATGAGAGACTACACGGAATTGCCTCTGATATTTATTGATAAATGAGGAAAAACAAACTTTAGTATATTTTTTATATTTTAATCCTGCTGATTTAAGTTTATTGTTTTTGTTTACTTGAATAAACAAAAAACAGATGCAAAATCTGATGCGAAATATCAGATTTTGCATTTGATATTTATTGATATCAGATGCAAAATTGATATATGTTGTTTTCATTACTTCAGAATGAAACATCGTTAGAAGCAAGAGAACATTCACAATCTTTTTTTGTCAATCCATAATCATTACTGAGATTATCAATAATTCATACACTTTGTTTTGATTTGTTTAATAATTTTCTTGTCAGTACAATCATCAGCATCAAATGACTGTAAACGAGTTCATATTTAAAATGATTTTTTTTTTTTTAAAGATAATCATAATTTAATCTGCTCTTTATGACTAAGTTCTTGATAAATGATCAGGAGTTCATGTTGGGTCTCAGATAATTTTCCACCATTATGGGATGGTGACACCTCATGGTCAATTTGACCCATTGATTCACTGATGTTTTACTGTCTCCCCCTGTAGGTGGCGCACTCACACCAGGACCCTCTTTTCAGAGTAGTCTCTGTTATTTTAAATCCCTTTTGGGGGTTTGAGGACGGTTTCCTTCTCTCTACAGGTGTTTGGTTTATGTTCCTGGGCTTCAAACACTTTTTACTGCATGGATTTTAGAATTTCTGCAGCTCATGTTTATAAAATGAGTTATAACATCAAAAATGGGGTGTAGAGGGGGTTGTTAGAAAAAAAGTTGAATATTTGAATAAGTTGGAAAGTCTTTTTGGTTTTTTAAAGTTTTTCAAAGATTGTGTTGGTTGTTTTAGTTTATGTATGTTTTCGATTTTCATTTTCTAGCATTTCCTCCAAAGTTAGAACTGATTTATTATTTTTTAAATTTCTAAGCAGCTCAATTTGATCTGAATCCCATTTTATTACTCCTTCATTACAGTGTAATATACAGTAATTAACAGTCCAAACTTTGGTTGATGTAACTTTATCTTCGTTAATAAATAATCAGGATCTCATTAGGCTGTGGTCGTCTTGTCTGCATATTTTTAGGCGTGCCACTTCACCAATGGGGTCCATGCTAACCCATGGCCTCGCTAAGGTACTTCTGCCGGTTGTAGCGTCTCTGTTTTCAGGAGAAAATGTTTTCCATTCCTGGGCCAATGAATGCCACCTTTGTCCCTTCATCCTCCATCTTGTGTGAGAAAGCCCCCCTCGCTGCACTCACCGAGCCTGCACAAACTTAACCTCTTCCCCCTCCACCTCACACAGGAAAAGAAACATACCGGCCCTGCTGCTTTGATTCAGGCTCAGTAATTTGAAAGTCTGGGTGAAACCTTGGCTGAGAAAACAAATTTATGGCATTTTGGAGATTAAAAAAAGCACATACTTTAAATTTTGATTGTGGAAATGATTTGATTTTGTTTGAAAAAACACTACTATCTCAAAAATGAATGGTAAAAAATAATGAGGCACTAATCTACACTCCTTGTTTTGAAATATTTTTAACCAAAGATTGAGAACATGAGACACAAAACAGTCCAAAAGGAAGTTGAAATGATCACAAACATCTGAACATTCAAAATCCACACAGAAACACCAGTGTTTCAAGCCTCGCCCTCCGGGATTCATAGCAAATCGAGAGCTTTGCTTTTCGGCTCAGCTCTTTTTTCACTACAACAGACCGATGCAGCATCCTGGTTGTTGTGGATGCTGCACCCACCCGCCTGCTTATAGTTGATAGTCATAACAATAATAACAACATACTTTATTGATCCCTCAAGTGAACATTTCTGTGCTGCAAAGGCCTGCAATAGGCCGCTAACGAGAGTGGTGGGACTAATTGGAGATTAGGTGTCTTATCAAAGGACACTTTGGCATGAGCTCATGGTGGGAATTGAACCTGCGGCTCTCTAATCCAAAGATGGCCACTTTGTTGCTGTGCTATTGTTTTGAAATTTTGGTTGCATGAGCCTGAAAACCTAATCAGTTTATATATAGTTGGTACTGAGTAAGTGTGGGTAGTTGCATATTCACTAGTACATTGCAGAAAGGCTGTTTCTAAAATACAAAAAATATAATAATTGTTATATAATTGTTATTTGACCCCCCACCACCCTACAGAAGGCATCCAAGGAGTAACGTGTCACCCAGCCCTAAGCGGGAGTATTTAGCCCAGACTTTTTTTCTATGAATCTCCACATACCAGCAATAAAGCCTGGGTTCAGAAAATATGCTTTATTACATGGGATACCCGCTCTGCTTTTTTTTAGATACTTTTTTAAACGCATGGTGGATTAAAATTATATAGCTGGTACTGATGTAAAAAAAGAATATAACAGAAAGAATCAGAACAAAACACATGCCAAGTGGGAATTGGTCATGTAATCAATTCTTATGGTTAGAATAATATATATACTGTATATATACAATACATATAATAAGGGTGAGTGCTCCCCTCTCGGTCTGGGCCTTGGGCTTGCCTGCGGCCGCGGGTCACGGTTGCCACGTCTGCTCCGTAGCCTGGAGGTCCTGGCATCGGGGATGCCTGTGCCCCTTGTTGCAGAGGAAACCCCAGTAGGGGTGTCTCTTATGCACCTGGCTGGGGAAATGGGCAGCTCCCTTGGCTTGGACTTGTGGTCACTGCCTCCCTCGTTCCAGTCTTTTGGGGCTGGTGAGGATCTCCGTTCCGTCATCTTCCGCTTGTTCCGGGGCCGGGTCACGGGGGCAACAGCCCAGGCTTCTCTCACCCCGGCTGCATCCTCCAGCTCACCCGGAAGGATCACAAGTCGTTTCCCGGCCAGCTGTGAGACATAGTCTCTCCAGCGGGTCCGGGGTCTGCCCCTTGGTCACCTCCCGGTGGGACGTGCCCAAAACAACCCGCCCACGAGGCGCTCGGGGGGCGCTCCTGACCAGATGCCCGAACCACCCCATCTGGTGACAATCCGTTGGTCCTAATAAGCACATGGTTCACATCGGCAGCATGCATGTATTTTCACTCACACTCGCTCACTCTATCACGCTGTTTACTGTCCGCTATGTTCCTTGCTCCTAACCAATATTATTATAACTCTAGTAACATGTGTTTGTGTTCTACATCTTTTGTTTATAGAAGGTTTTGTTGTGTGTGTGTCAGTTTTATCTCTGGTTTAACTCTTGTTTGTACTTTTTCTCCTCCCTTAGATTCAGCAGGTTGGTCGTGATGCTGAATATTGTAACTTCAGATTTTCGCCTCCCTTCGTCCCCCTCTCGTCTTCTTCTGTACCCTATACCTCTTCTTTTTCACTTCTTCCTTCCTTTCCTTTCCTCTCCTCGCTCTCTCCCTAAAAATAACATATACTGTATATTATCAATAATCCGTAGGTGTTGGGCTGCGATTGTGTCGTCCACTTATAATAATAATGTTTTTGACAAGCTAGATTGGGGACCACCATGTTGCCCATTTCTTGTTCTTTTTCATTAATCATAAAGCCCATTCACTTCTAAATAAAAACGTTTGAATTCAAATTAGATTGTAAATTTTATGTTTTTATATCTTTACTTTTCTTCATCATATAAACCTCTAATGTATTTTTTATGGAGAATTGTGAAGTGGTCTTTTTATCTAACAAACCTGTACATACTTTTCCTCCAGGTGGTTGTAGACTTCCCTCCCACCACCAGTTTGTGTTTGCCTAGAGGCCTGCGCCTACCCCCTCCAATACGGTCACTGTGCCGAAACCTAGACACCCTGTAGACCCCTGGAGCCTCTGTGCACCCGTACAGTAGAGAGATCAGTTCCTCCATCACCACCCTCCTTCCGTCCCAGCCATCTCTTCCCCTCAAACCATCCCCATACCACCACCTCCCCTTTTTCATCCTCTAAGCTTCCACACCCTTCCTCACCCACCAACCCCCATCCTCACCATGCAGCTATCCCACTGCCCTGCCATCTCGCAGCATTCCGCAGGTCATGCACACAGAGGCCTATTGTGTGTGTCAGGAGAAGGTAGTATACAGTCAGTGCTGTGGAGAAAAGGGATGTGTGAGACTCCTGCTGCAAAGTAATGCAGGTTTGTAGATGCACCGTCAGTCAGTGGGAACACTACAGCAATGTTTCAGACACAGGAACCTCGGGCTAATCTGTGACGTTCAAAGACGGACGCCATCTGATTACTCATTTATTTTAGAGCTGCAGATTACGATATTTATCTTTCTCAGGATCCAAACTTTTTTTTTTAATCATCTGTAGTTTTTGGTTTGTCTCTCACATCATTTTCCAAACTGAGCGGTTTTATGTTCTCTGAAGTGATTTTAAAAAAGAAGAATTTTTGATTTGACAGGAAATTACTTGTTTAAATTTCTGAAATATTTTGAATATTTGATTGCTGTTATATTTAGTTTAGGATAATGAATCCACTTCCTGTTCCACCATTATTTACAACAAAACCTCGCAATCGGACCTCATTATTTGTTTCTATTGGTCAGAAAATTTGAATTCTTCAAAACAATGTGCTCTAAAGATGGGTATCTCCCCTGCGAGTGGTGGGGTCCACTCCGACCTCAATGTTTTCAGCTAAAAAACATGCAAAATATAAAAATATAATTTACAAAAAAACTCAGACATGCTAGAGTTTAGATGGTAGATCATTCTTTTCTATAGGTTGAGGAATGAACGGGGCTCACTTAAAGGTCATAACCCCAGAAATACTGTGTGTCTCCTCATGACAAAGACCCTCTTTCACACCCAGTCGTGTAGACCAATGTACTGTAGACAATGAAGATCACACACAGGTTTCATCACACCTCTGGCTCAACCTCATAAGAGATGGTCCTGGTAAATGTTTGCTCTTTTACATAAACAAACGAGTAATAAAGGAGTAATAAAGGGTAATAAAGGGGGGTGGGAAATCTATCAAGAATAAACATTTTTATTGTTCTGTGTTTTTTAAATCCTTGTCGTTCCAGTGTTCCCCAACAGATGGTGATTTGCTGACACGTCAAGTGTTTTTTTTTTTAAAAATATACTTTATTAATCCCTCACTGGAAAATTTATGTGCTGCATTTCACTGCAGCAGGCTGCCACCTATGACGGCCCCAATGGTGGAAGAAACAGGGGGTTAGGTGGCTTCTCCAAGGACCCTAGACATACACTCAGTGGGATGCGAAATCGCAAACTTCTGGTTGACTTCCGGTTGCGGGCGAACTCTCTAACCACTGAACCACCGTCTCCCCCCAGCCACCTTTCCCCAAGCTGAGATGCTCCCCCCCACGGACAAAATTTTTCCGTTCCGTTCCGTCATCTTCCGCTTGTTCCGGGGCCGGGTCGCGGGGCCAACGGCCTCAAACGGAAAGTCCAGGCTTCTCTCATACCGGCTGCATCCTCCAGCTCACCCAGAAGGATCCCAAGCCGTTCCCCGGCCAGCTCCTCCAGTTCGAGAGGAGCCAGATGGGGTGGTTCGGGCATCTGGTCAGAATGTCCCCCGAGCACCTCGCGGGTGAGGTATTTTGGGTACGTCCCACCGAGAGGAGACAAAATTTTTGTTTTTGTACATTTTTTCCGACAAAAAATATTTGATTCGCCTCCTGCTCAGAACAGAATTTCTTTTACTTCCTCAATTTAATTTGACTTACTTCCTGTAGCTCAGTTTGTTTTGCTTCGGTAAGTTTGACCACCGCTGCCCTCAACCCATTTCAATTATAAATTCTGTCTTAGATAGACTTTACGATTGTCCCCAAAACATTTTCTCAATAGTTTTAACAAAAGACGCTGGCATTTTTTTTTTTTAATGCAGACCAAACCACGTTTGGTTCAGACTCACTTGTTTCCAAAGATTGACCCTTTTTTTATAAATCAAGAGACCAAAAAGCAACAAAAAACCCTTCTAAACTTTTAGTTAAGACTTTAAGACTAAGTTACAAGTTAGATGAAGCTTTTATGTTCTCAACAAATGAATCATATGATGCAAAAGTAAAATATTAAGACGCCCGAGCTTTTTTAATTGCTTTGAAGCTCATTATGGCGTTTCTTGGTGGAATGCCATACTGTACGATCATAATGTCTGACTTGAGTTCTTACGATTTGAGGCTACCTTCTCAAAGTGAGGGTGCATCCTTTGCTTGGGATAAGCAGGTCAAGAGAGGGAGGAAAAAATCCCTGGGAGTCTAGATTGAGGAGAGAGGGGAGGAGGTTCAGGTTTCAGCCTGACAGGGGGTCTGGGGGAAGGACTGGCATTTTGGAATATACGAAGATCCATTGAAGGAACGGTGGACATAAAACCGCGGTGCTTGCCCTGACGTGCTGGGTGCAGAGTGCCAGCTGGGGCCCCGCGTTGGATTCCACTTAGTTTTTGGAAGGTTTGACTGCATGGTACCATAAGTCTCTGGGAAGAAACACCTTACCACACCACTTGTCTGAAAGCCTGCTCGCCGGCATCTCTTCATTTCTCACCTAAGCTCCTGCATGTCTAATATTTAGACATGTTCAGCTTAGTGGATTCAAGGACTGTTCTGCTACTTGTAGCATCTCAAGTTGTTTTACTATCTGTGGTCAGATGTCAAGAAGATGACGACCGTAAGTTGGAGTTTACTTTTAATTGTTATTTTTATTATGAATTCTTCTGATGTTCTCAAACTTTATTTTACAAGAACATTCTAAAAATGTGATAGAAATTATGCAAATTTTTTTCTTTACAAGGTATTTGTTATAACGAATGCTGATAATGTTCTAATGAATGAGTGATGCTGTCCAAGTGGACGATGTCTGGGATGGACGACAAACTTTGTCCTCATTTGAGTCTCAATGCTCCGCTTTTATGGATGATTTTAACCACATTTATTTGAATTTTTCTTGCTTAATTCAACCAAAAATGTGTTAAAACTCCATAATTTGCATTTAAAAGACAGGTTTTTTTTGCAAAATGATGGGTTCAAACTTTGTTTGACTCCAAAACTTGAAAACTTTAAAGTTCCCTCATAGTTTTGAAGCCTTTTTTTGCAAACAAATTTCAAAGCAATTTCCCCAATTTTCTTCCATTTTTGGACACAATTCAACCCTGTCATGAGATTTTTCAATGTAAAAAAAAAAGCCCTTTAAAAAAAGATAAACGAATGAATGAAATGATTTAATAAATTTGACCCTTTAACGTTAACAAGTCCGCCTTTCTTACTTCCTTGATGTGTTTGCACTGGCGCTTAACACGACTATGGGATCCAGATGGAGAAATTTAGAAGGACCCTCTGTTTACTTACAGCAGCAGCTTGTCAATTGGGCTCAGTATCCGTATAAGAGAGGTTCATTCATAGAAGCAGCCGAGTAGGCCTGCAGGTTAAGTACACTGAGCGTGCACTGTGAAATACCTCTACCTCAAACAACCATTAACCAGTGCTTGTGCTCTTATTTTACGCTCTTGTGCTGTAAAAAGCACCAATAAAACATATCTAATTAAATTAATAATCATCCTTTGAGCTCCTCAGCTACTTATATGTAACATGCAAATTTAATTTAAGCAGAATTTCTCTTTTAGAATAAAAAAAAAAAAGCATTTTAGTTTAATATTTTATGTCATAACTTTTTTAAAGCAATTTAACAGCTTTTTGTTGCTAAATAATTTTTTTTTGCTTCTTTATCCTCTGTTTTTACAAACTCCTCCTTTTCTAATGTTGCTCCTCCCACTTTTTTCTTCTGTAATCCTGTCTCCCCTTACCTCATTCATCCTCTGCTTCATTGTTTCATGTTTTATTTTCTGTTGAATAAACTTGACTTTTGCTTATCGCTGCTTTGCCTCCCCCTTGTTTGTCCGCGGCGCCGCTTGCTGGTCGCTCCTCCCAGAAGAGGCAGTTGGTTGCATCCAGGACGGCCAGCAGTATAATGATAAGGATGTGTGGAAGCCAGAGCCGTGTCGTATCTGTGTGTGTGACAGCGGAGCGGTTCTGTGTGATGAGATAATCTGCGAGGAGATCAAAGAGTGTGCCAACCCTGTCATCCCATCTGGAGAGTGTTGCCCCATCTGCCCCGCTGATGCCACTAGCCCCATCGGTTGTAATTTATTTATTCACACACTTATAAATAAATTACTCAGCACACTTGCATTTACATCCTTCCTGTTTGAACACTTTAGAAATGGGAACTGGACCTGCAAAATTTATAACTTACTGTTTCAAAATTATTTGCAATTTTGATTTTTTATTGTTCACAATTCTAAAGTGTTTCCATTATGAGGCTGGACGTGAAACATCACCAGGATTGCACAAATAAAAGAGTGCAATCTCAATCCTGGAATGTTCTGACCAGTCTTGTTAAAGAAACTAACATTTTTCTGTTTAGTTTAACACAAAGCTGCAGAAACACAATCCAGTCAGTGATGCAACACGTTTTGATGCTTTATAATCAGATCCAGAATAAACCCACAAATTTTAATTTGAAATGAAAAGATATGCAAACAATAAGGATTCGTTGCAAAACGAAAAAGTCAGATGACTTTCCAGAAAATAGTTTGACCATTATTTTCTTTTCATATCAAATGAACAAGACAACAAATCAAATGCAGATTTGTCACTGATTTAAATCTAAAAGTCTTTAAATGATGGTTTTTTTATCCAATAACTGTCGAATTAACCACTTAGCCAATCAGAAACGCTTTCTTAACAGTAAATATGAACCACTAACTTTGATCCAAACCGTCGTGCTTGCTTTTGCTTCTTGCATTAATAATCTAACCTGGATGGGTGTTTTTTTTTTTTTACCTCTGGGTTTGGTGAGAGATGTTTGATCTCTGCAGCATCCTTATGTTTGCTTGCAGGTCTCTGTTTTTTTCTCAGACTTGTGTAGAAAAATTTAAATCATGTGTCTGAAATGTTTCACTGCTAACTCTGATTTTTTTTCTTCGCCATTATGCATCTATCAGAGACACTCGGTGCAAAGGTGAGACATGAGAAAATAATCATACAAAATGTTGTTAAATATAAGACTATTTGATTTAATAACGGATGTTTTTTTTTTTGTACTTTAGGGCCAAAAAGGAGAACCAGGAGAAATCGCAGATGTAAGTATTGTTTTTATGGTTTTAACTTGGGATAATTTACAATAACAAATCTCTTTTGCTGCTATAAATTTTTACAAATGAGACGTTTTCAACATGTTTTCATATGATTTTATTGCATTTTAATCTGGTTCGTCTCGACAGTTCCTCCATGTTTCAACAGTTTCTCATTATTTCTCTCTGAGACTGTTTCAGACTTTATTAAATCAGGAGAAAATGTTGCATTCCTGCGACATAATGAACCTGATCAAATCCTTTTAGATCTTCTCAGCTACTTCACTACTAGTTTATGTCAAAGAGAGAAGTCAGCTAAGTTAAAGGTTCAAAGGTGATTTGAAAAAAAAACCCAACTGTCGTTTCAAATAAAATGATTTCATTCCGAGTCAGAAAGTAGTCACGCAGAAAAACTGCAAACAGAAAAAAGGTGCTTTAAAGTCATTTGTTAATTCTGACATTTTTTTTAATCTTTGTGCAGGTTGTAGGACCAAGAGGACCAGCAGGCCCGATGGTAAACATCAGTCATTTTTAAAATATAGGAACACTTGTCAGCATTTTTCCACATGAAAAATAATTTTAGTTTAGAATCCAAACTGAAATGTTAATGTTTACAATGTTTTTAAGGGCCCACCGGGTGAGCAAGGACCACGTGGAGAAGCTGGTGCAAAAGGTGATA
The DNA here is from genome assembly GCA_902685375.1 of Neostethus bicornis. Lineage (NCBI taxonomy): Eukaryota > Metazoa > Chordata > Actinopteri > Atheriniformes > Phallostethidae > Neostethus > Neostethus bicornis. The sequence continues at coordinate 4,692,847 of LR738550.1, forward strand.
AGGTGAGAAAATCCATCAAGTCATTTAGATCAAACTGATCTCCTCTGAACATCGTCTGAGTCAACAGCAGCAGATCAGAACCAAGTTGCAACTAAATTTTTAGTTTTTTGCCCAGTTTTGTTAGTTGTTGTCGTGCATGTTGCAGATGTGTTAAAAAGAACCAGTACAGTGTGTAATTCTCACAATGTTCTAAATACTCCACATAAACTGTTTAGATTAAAACACATTTTCTTTTATGTAATTATCAGGGAAATCCTGGACCTCGTGGAAGAGATGGTGAACCTGGCACTCCTGGAAACCCTGGACCTGCTGGTCCACCTGGACCACCCGGACCACCAGGGCTTGGAGGAGTAAGTCTGAAAAAGCAAAAAATAGTTATCAAGATTAATAAAAAAAGTATTTATTTTTTATAAAACAAACCTGCTCTGCACCATAGTTGATCTAACAACACAGAATTGTGTCATCTATGAACAATGATAGCTGCAGAGAACAGGTGCAGGTTTTTCCAGCTGTGTCTGCAAATGAGAGTAAAAATCTTTGTACATTTACTGAACTTCTGTGTTTCTGTGCTTCCAGAACTTTGCTGCTCAGATGGCTGGAGGTTTTGACGAGAAGGCAGGAAGTGCTTCGATGGGTGTTATGCAGGGACCAATGGTGAGAAGAAATATTTGACAAGATTTTTTTTAATCTAGATAAATGCATCTTTTCCACTGTTTTTAAATCAAAGGCCCGAAAAATAAAGCTCTGCATGGTGAACTGGTGGAAATGCTGACACCTTGTGGTATAAATGAGTAACAGCAGCCAAGATGATTTTTTTTCTTTCTTGATCTTATAATAATTACATATTAATATATTTAACATTGTTTGTTACTGATCATGTTTAGATATATAAATAATTATTGTTAAAAAATTCTTGGATACAGATTTTAGAAATAAAACCTTGCTGTAAAATATTTTTGCATGTTGTAGGAAAGACTTATAAATGCACAAAATGCATGGGATTGCAATTTCTTTTTTAAAATGCTGTATGTCTAATATCATTTCAGGGTCCAATGGGTCCCCGTGGTCCACCTGGACCTTCTGGAGCTCCTGTAAGAACAAACAAAAAACTTCAATTTACTTTAATCAAACAAATTATTAGAAAATATATAAAGAATAATTGATCTGAATGAGATTTGAATTTTTTGCTTTGCAGGGACCACAAGGTTTCCAAGGAGGACCTGGAGAGACTGGAGAGCCTGGTCCAGCTGTAAGTAGGATTATCTGTGTATAACTACAATAACAGAAGAAGTACAAAAAACATGCAGAACATGAACTCAATCAATTGTTTATTTTAGGATGATCACTTAGAAATACTAGTAAAAGTTATGATTGAGTTTTATGGCTTCAAATATTTTTAAATCGAAATCAAAGTTTGCTGTTGATGTGTGACAGGGACCAATTGGACCCCGAGGACCACCTGGGCCTTCTGGAAAACCTGGAAGTGATGTAAGTTTTTAGGTTTTTTTCCTACATGAGAAAATCCTATTTTTAATCCAATCCAAGATGAAAATCAATGTTAATGACCCTCTAAAAAAATTTAAATATGACCTCATACTGTAAACTATGCAGTAAACATGTAAAAAAAATTATTCTGAAGTTTGATTTTACTGTTAAAAGATTTATTGTTGCTAAATATTTAATTACAAACCAATTTACTTTTCATCTGTACTTGCGGTGTTAAACCACCAGGTTTCGCTGTTTCCCTCACACCCAAACAGCCCTCACACAGCATTATACACACACCTAAGGAGGATTTTAAAAAGTCTTTACACTTTTGTGTTTTTAGGGTGAAGCTGGCAAACCTGGCAAAGCAGGAGAACGTGGACCTGCAGGGCCTCAGGTGAGGGAGTGATGATCATATTATTTTTAAAATGCACTTAAAGTCTTGATCATAAAACAAACTTACACGTCTTCTTTTTAAGGGAGCTCGTGGATTCCCTGGAACTCCTGGACTTCCCGGAATCAAAGGACACAGAGTATGTGTGGGAACTTTGATTTCTGTTTGGAGAAGCTGATCAGTTGCCTGATGAAGGTGGTCTTGTTTCCTTGTAGGGTCATCCTGGTCTGGATGGAGCCAAGGGAGACACAGGTGCTGCAGGGGCAAAGGTACAGAGATCTGTAGAGATTGACCTGTTCATAATGGTTTTTGTTGGCATCGACTAATTTTTGGGGTCTCATATCTCCTTATCAGGGGGAAACTGGCGCTGCTGGAGAGAATGGTGCCAACGGACCAATGGTAAGTGGTCTCTACTTGGACTGAGGTTCTTTGGAGGGAACATTTCGGCCTTAATTCAGACTGAATTTATTTTGGTAATAAACTCATGTAACAAACTGTTAGTAATAAAAACGTCATTGTCTCTGGACATAGGGTCCCCGCGGTCTGCCTGGTGAGAGAGGACGTCCTGGAGCTCCTGGAGTTGGTGTAAGTATACCATAAACTTCTACTGAAGGAAAAAGCTGAAACATTTTTAGTTTGGTGTTTCTGTAACTTTAAAAATGTTTTAATAATGATTCTGATGCAAACGTTCTCCTTTTTTACTCATCAGGGTGCTCGTGGAAACGATGGTTTGCCCGGTCCTGCTGGTCCACCCGTATGTATCCCTAAAGCATTACCATCGATTGAATCCTGACATGATCATGAGGTGTGTATTAAATCTAAATATTATGTTTATTGTCACAGGGTCCAGTTGGTCCTGCTGGAGCTCCAGGTTTCCCCGGATCCCCAGGAGCAAAGGTTTGTACAAACTAGATCATCTTCATCTTCATCAGACTTTGTCAATAAAGAAATAGTGTCACTCTTTAAAAGACTTTCTGTGAAAACTTTACGATTTCGTGGAGTGACTGAATGATGCAGATGGGAAGAGTCTTTGAGAGTCCAGAAAAGCTCATCGTTCAATGCATTATTATTATGTTTCTACCGAGCCAACTTTTTTGACAGTAAATACACAGTAAAATTGACAATTTAGACAAAAATAGTTCACGAATAACAACAACAAAAAAAAAACATTTTGAGCTGAAGAGCAAAGCTTGTAACACCTGTGGTTTTTTAATCAGGGAGAAGCTGGTCCTACTGGTGCCAGAGGAGCTGAAGGACAACAGGGACCCCGCGGAGAAGCTGGTACACCAGGATCTCCTGGACCTGCTGGAGCATCGGTTTGTCTTCAATAAATACTTCTGATCATTCAAATTACAAAGTATTTGACACCACATGTGTTTATTATTTACACTCTGTTTTTGTTCAGGGGAACCCCGGTACTGATGGTATTCCTGGAGCCAAAGGATCTGCTGTAAGTCTAAGAACCTTAAACTTTATTACATTTTTAAACGTTTCCCCTCCTCTGATCGTATCGTGTGTTTCTCCATAAAGGGTGCCTCCGGTATTGCTGGTGCTCCTGGATTCCCCGGTCCTCGGGGTCCACCTGGACCACAAGGAGCTACCGGACCTCTGGGGCCCAAGGGACAATCTGTAAGGCAACACAAAACAATGTGAGGAGCACATACGCTTATCATTGATATTATTATTTATGGTGTTGCCTTTTTATATGTTTAGGGAGACCCCGGTCTACCTGGATTTAAAGGAGAAGCTGGACCAAAAGGAGAACTTGTGAGTTGCTTAGTTTGAATTTTTGCACAACAAACACAAATCCCTGGATTTTGACTTAATATATTAAATAAAAAAAAATTTCAGGGGCCTGCTGGGCCTCAAGGTGCTCCTGGTCCTGCTGGAGAGGAAGGAAAGAGGGGAGCAAGAGGAGAACCTGGAGCTGCTGGACCACTCGGACCACCTGGAGAGAGAGTAAGAGACTTACATACTTAGCATCAGCACAAAAAGTAAATGTTAATGTCTTATTTTTGTCCTTTTTGTAACTGTTTCCAGGGAGCACCTGGAAACCGTGGTTTCCCTGGTCAAGATGGTTTGGCTGGTGCTAAAGTAAGTCTCCTCTCAGATATTTCTGAACCAATCTAAACTTATTCGGTCCCACTGTTTTACAACTTCAATTTATCTTCTGTAGGGTGCTCCTGGTGACCGTGGTGTTCCTGGCGCTGGAGGGCCTAAAGGTGCCACTGGAGATCCAGGTCGCACAGGAGAACCTGGACTGCCTGGCGCCAGAGTAAGTCTAACAAAATAACTGGACATATTAGTGACTACTTTGTGCGGATGTAACGGTTACAAAAATCACAGTTCGGTATGTAGTTCAGTTTTGATGTCAAAGTTTGGTTAATTTTTGGTACAGTTTTGGAACAAAATGCAACACTATTTGCCCTTTTGTTTGTATTTTATTACATAAAATAAAATATGTGATTTAGTATTGCTTGGCAATAAGTTAAAAAATATTCTTAAATGAGCAATAAAACTATAAAATAATATTTAATATAAATTTCTTATTTATATAAATTTAATCTAAGGAAGACATGAAGATAGTTGGTGTGACTGAAGAGGATGCAGTAGATAGGGTTAGATGGATGAAAATGACTTGATGTGGCGCCCCCTGTAGGGAAACGCCGAAAGAAGGAGAAGACGAAAATTAATCGTTTGACTGAATACGATCTTAGATCCGATGCCATAAACACTCCAGTGGTTGATGTTAAAGCTTTGACCTGATCCGCCTTTAGCAGAGAAACAGTACACAGCAGCCTGTAGCTTCATTTGTACAGTTATTTTCTTGATGTGGAACCAGTGATATTCTGAACTGTCTTTCCACACCACTGGGCGCCGTCATCCATATTCTGGTGTTAGAATATGTCATATCGTTTCCGCTGACCTTTTGTCACTACAGAAAAAAAATATTTCATAGCATAAATGATAAAAACTACTTAATTAAAATGCTAGGTCCATTACGCTCCAACTAGACCATCAGTTTTGCTAATTGTCTAAAGGTTGCTTTGAGAAGAAATCCCGAGTTGTTGTTTTATCAACAACATGGTTTGAATTGGATATCACTGATGTTCGTGTTCATTCACAGGGTCTCACCGGTCGTCCTGGAGATGCTGGTCCTCAAGGCAAAGTTGGCCCAACGGTAAGTGATATATTTATAAATTTAGGTATTTTATTCTGAAGTAACACATTTCAGTTTTCTTTCAGGCTCAAATCTTTACATTCAGTCTCTTGTGTGACTTTTGGGCTGTTTGAATAATTTTTTTTTTGTCTATAACAGGGTGCTGCTGGGGAAGACGGTCGTCCCGGACCACCAGGACCTCAGGGAGCACGTGGACAACCTGGAGTGATGGGATTTCCTGGACCAAAGGGAGCTAATGTATGTGTCTGGCAGTGGTCGAGAATTCTTTTTTAATACTCAAAATAAGTGAAAATTCACAAAACAACAGCTCTGTACTTGAGTTTGTCCTACCATCACTAACTAGCTTTTTGTATCAGGGCGAACCTGGAAAAGCTGGAGAGAAAGGACTCATTGGGCGTCCTGGTCTGAGAGTAAGTACAATTTTTCCTCAGTAACATCACCATTTTACTTGAGTCAGAAATATATGGATTTTTTCTGAGAATTATTTAGATTTTTTAACCAACATGATCTTATCTAAACAGGGTTTGGCTGGAAAAGATGGCGAAACTGGTGCTGCCGGACCTCCAGGACCTGCTGTGAGTGTTTACAAAATGTTTTTTATATCTTACATTTTACTGGATTGACTGAAATTCTGCATGTTGTCTTTTCCAGGGACCTGCTGGAGAGAGAGGAGAGCAAGGACAGCCTGGACCTTCTGGCTTCCAGGTATGCTCATTGAATTTAAAGGACGTGTCATATTTGAACAGCAGCAGTTAAATGGCTAAGTCATACCAATAAAAAAATATGTGCTTTGAAAAAGAGCGAATGCTAGTTTGTGTAGACATATTGAAACCTTTTGGGTGTTCAACAGGGTCTGCCTGGACCAACTGGACCCCCAGGAGAGGCTGGAAAACCCGGAGACCAGGTATGTTTTCTTTTTGTCCACATTAGTTGAATATGTTAGTTGCTTGCTCCACAAACTGGCGACCTGTTTGGGGTGTACCCTGCCCCTCGTCACGAATCAGCCGGAAGGGATAGATGGTTAAGAAGGTGACTGACGGACTTACAAACCCCCAAACTTTTATAAGAAGCTTGGGAAGCAAACTTCTTTTATAGTGTTATACAGTAAGATGTACCCTAGTACTAGGGTGCTCAAGTACTAGAGGTACTAGGGCACCCGTAGGGATGCAGTACAAAAGTATTCTACTGTACAGCTATGGCTGTACACCAAGCTCCTCACTGAAGCAGACCTCCAAAGTAGAGGTCCGACTGCAGTCACTCTGCGGCATAAGCTCATCTTGGCTACATGGAATTTGGATGTTGTTCTTTCGGTCACCACTCTCAGCAGGTGACCAGAGGTGAGGGTACGAATGAAGATTTACTGATGAACCGAGAGCTTTCCCTTTTGGTTTATTTTTTTCTTTAACACGTTGGACCGATGCAGCATTCTAAGTGTTGCGGACCTCACTCTGATTCATTTGTCAATATCCTGCTCCATCCTTCCCTCACTTGTGAACAAGTCCCCGAGATACCTACACTCTCCCAATGCCAGCCGGAATGCTGTCCCTGACCTGCAGGCGGCTTATCACCCTTTTCTGGGCAAGCAAACACGGTCTCGGATTTGGAGGCGTTGATCCCCATGCCGGCAGCTTCCCACTTGGCAGTAAATCGGTCTATTGAGAGTTGGATATCACGGTCTAATGAAGCCAGCTAGACCTCATCATCTGCAAAAAGTAGATATTCAATCCTGTGGTCATCGGACTGGATCCCCGCCACCTTGGCTGTGTCTAGAAATTCTGTACATAAAAGCAGTGAACAGAATGAGTAGTAAAGGGCAGCCTTGGTAGAGTCTAACTGTGACTGGAAATGGAATCAACTTTCTGCCATCAATACAAATCAAGCTCTGGCACCGGTCGTACAGAGATTGGACATTCCCTAACAAGGACTCTGACGGTGTTCCTCTCGACTCCTTGACTGTCTTGTACTACCCTTACTTCTCTATACTCCACACTCCCTGAGCATCCCTTCATGAGTCCCCAAAAGAAATGGTCGAATGCCTTCTCCAGAGCCACAAAACACAAGTAGACTGGTTGAATAAACTCCCGTGACGCCTCCAGGATCCTGAAGAGGGTATAGAACTGGTCTGTAGTTCCATGTAAAGGACGGAAACCACACTTCTCCTCTTCAATCTGCGATTTGACAATCCAAAAGACCCTCCTCTCCAGTATCCCTGAATAGACCTTCCCAGGGAGGCTGAGGAGTGGGATCTCTCTGTGGTTTAAGCACACACTCTGTTCCCCGTTCTTTTAAAGAGGCACCACCCCTCCCGTCTGGCACTCAAAAGGCACTGTCTCCAATGTCCATGCGATGGTGCAAACATCTGCCAAGACAGCCTAACACCATTCAGAGCCTTTAGAAGCTTTGGAAAGTTCTCATCCACCTCTGAGGCCCTGCCGGCGCAGAGGACTGACCACCTTGACAACCATAGCCCCAGAGACACGAGAATCCATCATTGATCCCACAGTCTCTAATTCGTCCTCTGAAGATATGTTCATGGAGATATGTTCAAGGAGGTCTTTGAAGTACTCCCTTCACTGATCCACAAAGTAACTGTAAGCATTGTTGATGGTGCATTGCTTCCCCATCCTGAGCCGCTGGATGGGGGACCGGAATTTCTTCTAAGCTGTCTGAAAGTCGTTGTTCATGGTCTTTCCAAAGTCCTCTTGGGTCTTTGCCTCAGTGACCACCAAAGTTGCGTTCCGCTTAGCGCCTCAATACCTGTCAGCTGCCACAGGAGTCCCACAGGCAAAGAAGACCCAGTAAAACTCTTTTAGCTTGATTGCTGGTGAAGGGATTGCCACCAGTACAGGCACTGGCTACCTCACATCCACAGCTCTAACTTGCCTCCTTGATTTTAGGGGTGCAGAGCAGAGCTCATTCGATCTCAGTTTCCCTCTCCTCCCCTGGGACAAGAGAAGCTCTGCTGATGGAAGCTCTTCCTGATGGAAGGAATCGGCCAGATGATCCCAGCAGAATCTCAAAGAATGTTTGAACCCGCCGAGTCTGACTGGCTCCCTCTCTCACCTTTTGAGCTTATATTACACTATACAATACAGTAGGATACTGTACCATACTACCAAACCTGGGCCTTGTCTACTGCCCCAAGTGGACACCCTTTATTATGGGTGTTGAATATGATTAACTGGACATGTCTTTAGAAGAAAACTCTCTTTGATACTTTGTAATTCTATTTCAAAGCACCAAATTAAGATTTATGCAGATAAAGAGTTAACTCTATCTTTTCTTGATGAAAAAGGTTATTGAACTTATTCAGATTTTTTCTTTTTATCAAGTTTAAACATTAAAACATTAAAATTTACATTATAAATGAGGTTTTACACAATATAAAGTAGCCTTGGGAGTAATTAAATAATGTGGTGTATGAAAAAAAAAAAAAAAACCTAAGGTAAATTTGTTGACTTAGAATAACTCTTAAAAAGTTTGTTCCTTTCTCCGCAGGGTGTTCCTGGAGAGGGTGGTGCTCCTGGTGCTGTAGGAGCCAGAGTAAGTTCCTTTTTACTAATTAGAAATCCAATTAATGCAAAGCTGATGTTCTATCTTTAATTTGGTTTTTCCATCAATTGGAAATGTGAAATGTGAAAATCATTACTTGTTTTTCACATTCTTAAATCCCCACTTTTAATATCCACTAACAGGGTGAGCGTGGTTTCCCCGGTGAGAGAGGTGGTGCTGGACCTCAGGGTCTTCAAGGCCCACGGGGACTTCCTGGAACACCTGGAAGCGATGGACCCAAGGTGAGTTGATGACATTACCGTCTCATTCTCAATCAGAAATTTATATTTCATCTGGTTAATCTTTGTCATACTGCATCCTGTTAGGAATAATCATGCTCATTTAAAATAAAAACATTTTAATTTGAAGCAAATCTTTCCAACTATTTTTTTTTTCTTATTAGGGAGCAATTGGCCCAGCAGGTGCTGCAGGACCACAGGGACCACCTGGTCTGCAGGGAATGCCCGGTGAGAGAGGAGCTGGTGGAATCCCTGGACCAAAAGGAGATAGAGTGAGTAGAATAGCTGGTTTTTTTTGTTTGTTTTTTTTTTACATTCAGGATTATTGAGAAAAAAAGCACTGTTTGTGTTTTGTTTGTTTTTTTTATCTTAATGTGAACATTTCTGATTTAGTTTCATAAAACTGAAAAACCTTGTTTTTATCAAACAGGGAGATAACGGAGCAAAGGGACCTGAAGGTGCACCTGGAAAAGATGGTTCTAGAGTAAGTTTGAAAAATTTACCCTTACGTCTACACTACAATTTTATTATGAGAATACTGTATATTTAATGTACTTTGTGTCTGTACAATTCTATTATCAGGGTTTGACTGGTCCTATTGGTCCACCTGGCCCATCGGGACCTAATGGTGCTAAGGTAAAGATATGGAAATGATCATTTCTCATAATCTATTTCACTTGGTAGGATTTTTAATTAATGCTTTCTCTTCCATTAAGGGTGAGACTGGACCTACTGGCCCCTCTGGTGCTCCTGGTGTTCGTGGTGCTCCTGTAAGTCTATCAACCATATCCGCGGAGACTTTTTTAAATATAAAAGTGCATTAAAAGCAGCATAGATTGAAATGTTCTCAACGGTAAAGGAGTTTCATTGATGTCTTTGAGGTATCTACAGTAACTGTTGTTATCAAAACACCTTTTACACCGGATTTGTGCCAATCTGACCAATCATAACGCTGTTACTAAGCAGTTAATTGCTTATTAGTTTTGCTGAGTATTTATGAGTTGCTTTGTGAAAAGCTAACTTTATATAATGAGCATTTTATTGTTTTTCTTATTGATCAGATAAAAGTGTTGTTTTTCTAACTAACAATGTCTTTATTTGGACTCATGCAGGGTGACCGGGGTGAGATTGGTCCTCCTGGACCTGCTGGTTTTGCTGGACCTCCTGTAAGTAACGTCAATCCTTTAATTTATATTCATTTGTAAAAGATTGAACTTTATTTGAACTTGGTTATCTTCCATCTGATGTATGCAGGGTGCAGATGGTCAGCCTGGTGCTAAGGGAGAACTTGGTGAAGCTGGACAGAAAGGAGAAGCTGGTGCTCCTGGAGCTCAAGGACCATCTGGAGCTCCTGGACCTGTGGTGGGTGTAATATTTGAAAATATTGCTCCTGTGACTGTTTTAAACCATCTGCATGAGCATTTAGATCTATCAAGACACACTTGTTCAGCATTAAAATACATTAGTTAACGTCTTCTATTTGTTTTTTTATCAGGGACCTACTGGTGTATCTGGACCTAAGGGAGCACGTGGTGCTCAGGGAGCTCCTGTGAGTAACTTATACACCTTTTTCAGCTCAGATTTATCTAGATCTGAGCCTAGAATGGTCACTTTAACCCTTTACAGGGTGTGGTGGTTGAAAACGGCCGCACTAGTTATCGGACAAAATGGCCAAAAGCGTCCATGGCAACTCACATTAGAAAACAAGATTATATGAGATTATTCGAAAAGTGAACCACTGGAAGTTTTCTGTTTGTTTGAAAGAGTGTACGCCCGTTCAGAGTAAAAAAAAGGTGAAAAGTGTGTGTCCGCACCTTTCACTGTCAGAGTAATGGGTATATACAGTAACTCCACGCTTCTAAGTCAGCATCCTCAGAGTAGCCTAATTCAAGGGTCCAATGGCCTGCACTCCCTCATTTCCCAAATGAATCTATCCCCATTAAGAGCAGCTTCAGTAACAAACTCCTGCAACCCCACTGCTCCAAGGAACGGTACAGAAAATAATTTCTGCCCTCCTCCATCAAACTCTTTAACGTTTCATCCTCCAGGTTGAAACCACTGTAAATATTCACAACAGTTTGTTCACCTATGGATGTAAAAAAGCTCTCAACGGTTGGTTTCTTCTTTAGTTCTACTGTTTGCACTCAAATTTTCCTTCAGGGATTTTTAAAGTACTTTCAATTAAAATTCAATTCATTTGATAAAACTCAAAATACCAAATATTTCTATATTAATGCAAGAAAAAACATTTTGAAAAAAATTACTAGGACTCCGTTGTTTGTAATCCACCTACTACCCAAAAACTAATCATTTACAAAGACTTTTTTTCAATCTTTTCTTGTCCAAAACCTTTTGAAAGACAATAACTTTGTATTTCTTGAGTAAAAAAAACAAAAAAGCATCACATACATGTCACAGTATAAGTTTTTTGTAAAATACAGGCCAACATATAAAAATACATTCAATACATTCATCTTTCAAACCGCTAATCCTAGACGGGTTCATGGGGTGCCGGAGCCTATCCCGTCTGATAACAGATGAGAGGCAGGGTACACCCTGAACATATCGCCAGTCTGTTGTAGGGCCAAACACACAGGCAACTATCAACACATATTATATTGATAATTATAGATTACACTAAACTTGTTCAGGGTGTACCCTGCCTCTCGACTTGAATCAGCCAGGATGGGCTCCAGCACCCCCAATGGCCCCAGAAGGATGAACGGTTTACTAGCTGGTTCATTTCTTAAACCAGCTAGTTAAACACAAGTTTACACAGGGTGGTGGTTACCATTCTGCTAAGAAAGCAGGGTACACCGTCACAAGGTGCAGACGGCAAGGTGCATCCAGCACAAACCAAACTCAGTAATGTCACAGAATTAGCATCCGGACACCATATATTACACGTGAACTGTATGATTTGTTCTGTTCTGGTTGCATTAAGGATTTTTTATCAAGAGTTATTTACTTTTAAAGAAGAAAAAAATCTCAAATGATCAAAAAATTTTGATGCAGTTTTGAAAATATTTAATTAATGATTTGATTATGTGCATCCAGTAAATTCAGTTATGTTGTTTTGATTGAAATTTCTAAATAATTAATAGATACATTTATGAGTTTAACTTCTTGTCCTCTTATAGGGTGCTACTGGTTTCCCCGGTGCTGCAGGTAGAGTTGGATCTCCTGGTCCCAACGTGAGTGTTTATTCATTTTACACTAGATTTTTTATTTATTTATTTTTTTTTTTTTACCTAATAAATATTTCCGTGCTTTACTCACAGGGTAATCCCGGTCCTGTTGGTCCTGCCGGGCCTGCTGGAAAAGAAGGACCAAAAGGTTCTCGAGGTGATGCTGGACCACCAGGAAGACAGGGCGATGTGGGGCTGCGAGGACCTGCTGGTGCTCCGGGAGAGAAAGGAGAGCCTGGAGCCGCTGGAAGTCCTGTGAGTTTGATTTCACTCACTATAAAACATCAGTTTATATTCTAGTGTTGACTAAATGGATTCTTCATGCTTCTGAACAGGGTGACGATGGACCTGCAGGTCCACAGGGTCTGTCAGGATCTCGTGGTATTGTTGGTTTGCCTGGTCAGCGTGGTGAGAGGGGTTTCCCTGGTCTTCCTGGACCTTCTGTGAGTTGAATTTTTTTATGGGTTTATTATCAGCAATTTGATCAAATCTTTTTTTTTTTATACTCTGAAGAACAACAGCAGTGGAAATCAAAAATGAACTTTGTAACTTTATTTAAAAGTTGGTTATTTTTATTTTAAATATAATGTGAATCATCTGTCTGCATTTAGGGAGAGCCTGGCAAACAGGGGGCTCCTGGCGGTGCTGGTGATCGTGGACCTCCTGGACCCGTTGGGCCACCTGGACTCACAGGACCTTCTGGAGAGCCTGGGAGAGAGGTGAGAATTTAAAAAGACACACAGGACAAAAACATATTTGATACTGAAGACATAATGGTGAACATAGACAATTCAAAGTCATAAACCAGTATATTTTTTAGGGAACCCCTGGAGCAGATGGACCCCCAGGTAGAGACGGAGCTGTTGGAGTTAAGGTGAGAAACTTAAGTGGACATAAAACCATAAGAAGTAAAAAAAAAAACGAATCTTTGCTTTTTATCAAGTTGATCCATTGCATGCTGGTTGTGTCCTCCTGCAGGGAGAGCGAGGAAACACCGGACCTGGAGGGGCACCCGGAGCTCCAGGAGCACCTGGTGCACCCGGACCTGTTGGACCTCTTGGTAAACAGGGAGACAGAGGAGAGGCTGTAAGTAACACGATGCTTGTGTGTTAATATGTTTTTAAAAGAAGAACCCACTAATGAAGTGTGTGTCTACAGGGAGCACAAGGACCTGCAGGACCCCCGGGAGCAGCTGGAGCTAGAGGAATGGCCGTGAGTATCCTTTTTTTCTGATTATCAGTGTTAGGCAAGATGCATTACTTTAGATTACTTTTAGCCAATCAAACATGCCATTGTGTCTTTGCTGTTGGCTTAGTTTTAATCAGGAGGCTGCGATAAATTGAATTGCCCTCATAGAGCTGATCACGTTTTCTGAGTCCGACATTCCTTCAGATAATCCCCATCTTCTTATTTGGGCATTTCCCTTCCGGGGTCTCCACAGCAAGTCAGTTTCTTCCATCTAACCCTATCTGCTGAATCCTCTTTGGTCACACCAACTATCTTCATGTCTTCCTGCACTGTATCCATGAACCTCCTCTTTGGTCTTCCTCTAGTCCTCTTTCCTGGTGGTTCCAAATCCAGCATCCTTCTTCTGATGTACTCTCTCTCTCTCCTCTGCACATGTCCAAACCATCTCAATCTGACCTCTCTGGCTTTAAAACCTCTAACATGTGCTGTTCCTCTGATCCTGTCCATCCTGGTCACTCCCAGAGAGATCTTCAGCATCTTCATCTCTGCTACCTCCATCTCTGCTTCCTGTCTTTTTCTCAGTGCCACTGTCTCTAGACCATCGGAAATAAAAAAAATCTATACATTTTGAATTCATATGAATGAAAATAGCCTAAAAAGCATCACATCACATAAGGTTCATAAACTAATGTCACAGTTTATGAATGATTTAATTAACAAATTAACCTTCGTGTAGCTAGATCCACAAAGTTGGAGTGATTAACAGATTTGAAGGGTGTTGCAAACTGAATCATTTATAAAATCTCTCTTATTTTTGTTAATTTATCTCAATTCAAAGTTGTTTGAAGTTTGACCAAAAAAAAAAAAAATCACATTTCATTTCTTTTCTTTAGGGACCCCAAGGACCACGTGGAGACAAAGGAGAGGCTGGAGAGACTGGAGAAAGAGGACAGAAGGGTCACCGAGGTTTTACTGGTCTGCAGGGTCTACCTGGACCTCCTGTGAGTTCACCTCCAAGGAAGGATTTAATCTATATTCTATTCTCTTTAATATCTCTGTCTTTGTCCTGAAAGGGTCCCGCCGGAGACTCTGGATCCGCTGGACCTGCAGGACCATCTGGTGCTAAGGTGAGAAAACTGAAAGAAAAAGGCGAGCTAAACTAGTTCTTTTTTTAAAAAAATACACTTTATTAATCCCTCACCCGGAAATTTATGTGCTGCATTTCACCGCAGTAGGCTGCCACCTATGACAGCGCCAATGGTGAGAGAAACAGGGGGTCAGGTGCCTTCTCCAAGGACCCTAGACATGCACTCAGTGGGATGCAAACCCGCGAACGCTCTAACCACTGAGCCACTGTTTCTTTTCTGTTTTGAAATGAAAAATTTGGTTTAATTTGAATAAGTTACGGACATAATAAAAACAAAACAGAACAGTTGCACAAATATCGTTAATGAATAAAGACTAATAAGCAATTCAGTTTTGAAATTTTACCAGCAATCTTTTCACCCTTTTAGTTTTAGAGTACGATCTCCTTCCAGAGTCTCACATTAAGACTAGTACACGTCACCAATCCACTATTCAACACTCTGGAACTAGTTTTGCATAATAGCGGCTCCTCTTTTCTGTCCTCTCGGATGTATGATGGTAATGAAGTGCACAGGTTAGTCTCCCTGTTCCTCTCCAATCACCTGATGAAGATGAGAACAGGAAGGGCCGCCGATTTTAATTACCCTCTGCTGCGATAAGATGGCCAGCCAGGCATTTTATAATTACTCTGTGTGAGGACGCGTCAGACAGAAAGAAGAGGTTATAACTTCTGAAACAACCCCCGCTGAGAAGGAAATGAGCTTTGATATTTTTTCCAGATTAACCAAGCATAAGAAAAGTTAAAGGAAGCTACAGCATGTGGACGCTTTATTAAACACGTATTTTTCTCCATAGGGACCACCTGGACCAGCCGGACCTGCTGGCAAAGATGGATCTAATGGCCAACCAGGTCCTATTGGACCACCAGGACCTCGTGGACGCTCTGGAGAAACTGGTCCAGCTGTACGTCATATATGTTGATCAAATTAAATCTTTTATAACATTACATCTCACTAAAATCTCATTTTTAATGGATCTTGTCTTTAGGGTCCTCCTGGTAATACCGGACCCCCTGGTCCACCCGGTCCACCAGGCCCTGGTATCGACATGTCTGCTTTTGCTGGTCTGGGTCAGACCGAGAAGTCTCCGGATCCTCTCAGATACATGAGAGCTGATGAGGCATCCAGCTCGCTGAGGCAGCACGACGTTGAGGTTGATTCCACTCTGAAGTCTCTCAACAGCCAGATTGAGAACATGCGCAGTCCTGATGGCTCCCAGAAGAACCCCACCCGCAGCTGCAGAGATCTTAAGCTGTGCCACCCAGAATGGAAGAGCGGTGAGCCAATACAAAGCGAAAATCAGATCAGTTAGACCTCAGAAAGAAGATAAAAAAATGAGAAAAACTTTCTATTGCGTTTCCCTCCTCATCGTTCCCGTCTCTGTATAGGTGATTACTGGGTCGATCCCAACCTTGGCAGTCCTTCTGATGCCATCAAGGTCTTCTGTAACATGGAGACCGGTGAGACCTGCGTCTACCCCAGCATTGCCAAAGTGCCAAAGAAGAACTGGTGGACTAGCAAGAGCAAAGAACGCAAACATGTCTGGTTTGGCGAGACCATGAACGGAGGATTCCATGTGAGTACATACGTTTTTATTCTTTTGTTTGGTCTCATTTTCACTTTTAGTCAGAGTTTGTCAAAGCTGCTAACTGATTTTTCCATTGGTTCCACAGTTCAACTACGCTCAGGATGGGCCTTATGCCAACGCTGCCAGTGTCCAACTGAACTTCTTGAGACTTCTGTCCTCTGAAGCTTCCCAGACTCTGACTTATCACTGCAAAAACAGCATCGCCTACATGGACCAGGCCAGTGGAAATCTCAAGAAGTCTTTGCTATTGCAAGGCTCCAATGAAGTTGAGATCCGTGCGGAGGGAAACAGTCGCTTCACCTACAGCGTGTTGGAGGATGGCTGCAAGGTTTGTGCGAAACTCAAACGACTTGTTCTGGTCTTTGTTTTTTTGGGGTTTAGTGACACATGTTTTGTTCTGTTTCTGCAGAGACACACAGGCCAGTGGGGCAAGACTATCATTGAATACAAAACACAGAGAACCTCCCGTCTGCCAATTGTGGACATTGCACCTATGGACATCGGAGGAGCAGATCAGGAGTTTGGAGTGGATGTAGGCCCAGTTTGCTTCTTGTAAAACGGAGTATCACAATGACCCCCTAAATAAACTCAACCATTAAACATTACACACACTTTCACAATAAAGAAGACTGGAAATTCAAAAAAATGAAAATTGATAGATTTTCTCTCACAACGAAGTGCTCTCCAAGTCGTTCTCCCTGGATGTTAGCACTGAAGGGCACCGGCAATAACCGTTACACCACACCAGCATCCTCTGCCAACCCGCTTCCTGAGATCTAGTCATGTTTCCCATGGCCCACTGCTGACGGGAATGAGTCAGAGCCAAGAGGAAGGACCAAACAAACAAGTTATGGAGAACAGAAACATGACTTGATGTCACTTATTTATTGTCTAACCCGAGTGGGCCAGAGTTGATGTAGGGCTGGACGGCTTCACTTTTCCAACACATATCTTTCCACTACAGAGCAGCCGCACAACCTCTGTCCCAGTCCTACGCCACCTCCTTCCCCGTTCCCCTTCACGCATATAAATACATCATTTTGAATCAGCGTAAAACCAAAGAAAATGAAATATTCTTAGTAAGTAAAATCCACGACGTACAACAGGCCTGTCCAACTTTACCGTGTATTATAAACCCTTGGTTCTGTTGTTGTAAAAGTCTGTGTTTATAACTAAGCAGATGGTTTTATATATATTTCCACATTATGTGTGTACATGTGTCTATATGCACACCAACACTTTTTGGAAAGTGAGGTTACATTTGGGATTGAAGTGTCTCATCCATCAAAAGAAAGCCCAGCTCTCATCTAAAAAAAAAAAAAAAAAAACCCAAAACACACATTAGCTCGGAAACTTTTGAGGGGAAATTGGTCTTGCTTTTTTCTTCTAGTCATCCAGATTGTTTAAAGCTACCTCACGGTGAAACAAAAAAGAAATCAAAGTGAAAATCTGAGCTGATTCGTTTTCAAATGGATCTGGGGCTGAACGGCCATTTTTGTTTTTGATCGCTCCATCCTCAGAAGGTGCTATGAGTTCCTTGAACCCTAGTCTGGATTCCCACTAGCCTCACACCACACACTCACACTCCACCCTGCAGGAGGAGTACAATAAGAAAGTGGGACTCTGAGCACAGTCGCTCTAACACAAACCAGGGTGGGTTGTTTTTGTGTGTGTGAGGACGTGTACATTTTTTGAAGTAATTTTATTATGATCATTTTTGTTCTTATTTTGTTACACCTCTAATTGATGTAAATTGGAAAATAAAAGGAAAGCCTAACTCAGAATGTCAGAATGAAGCTGATTTTTACTTGTTTGGAATAAAAACAGAAATGGTGTGGGGATGTTTTTTTTTCTTCCTTTTCGGTAGAAACATTCATGTCTGCTTCAATGTCATTGTTTTTCTCCTTTTTTTTTTCATTTAACAACTTATATTTCCAAAAACGAGATACTCCAAAGTTGTGAGAGTATGGGGAAGCATGTGTGTGTAAATTGTGAATGTGAAGCAAGTGTGTTGTATCTAGTGAAAAGCATCAAAAAGTACTGTACTGGATCAGGTGTAGAAGGTCTGCAGGAGATAATAAACACAACAAATGAAATACAGATGACTGAAAAAAGTATTTGATAGAAGTGCAGAAAAGTTGCCTCATTCAGTCTCTTTTTCTGACCATAACAGACATGCCAAGTCTCTCACATTGAGCGTGAGACACCCGCAATTACAACCTATCACACACTCACCCTCCAAGACTAATAAAACTCCTGCATGTTGAACAATCTAGTGCATTTCATGAACATATAACGAGGCTAAGCACATGGCATCTCCTGTTGCTGTGCTTCTCAAAGGTCTTTGAAAACCACTAGTAGTGACCTGCTTGCCTACTGCCAGTATTGTTTTTGGTGAACGTATGACAGAAGTCGGACATCCAGAAACTTTGGTCATATGACAGCTTATGAGGGGGTGTGGCCAATGACAAAGCCAGTATAAATATATATATATTTTGTGGACCAAAAAGGGGGAAAAGGGAGATCCATCACTGGTAAAATGAATAATTACACCTTAAAATCAAGAATTTCCAAAACCGATGCATTAAAATCTAGTTTGTCACATTATTCCGTTTTTTTTTTTTTAAATCTACAATACTATTTCAAAAGTTTCTCTTTTTGATTAAATTCCAAAAAATCTGACAACTGGTATTTAGTTAAAGCATGATTTATTTATTTTTTTGCTGTGGCCACAAAATAAAATCACATTCATGTCTAATTTGCTTTAAGCTATTGAAAAAAAATGACGAAGAAAACTTTTAACGCAAAGTGAAATTTTATTAAACACTTCATATAAAACATTTTGCATTTAGAACATTTTGGCTCATTTAGAAACTAATTCTGTGAAAACAGACAGATTATTTAAGTCTTCGTCCTTGTTTGCCAAATAAGATTTCCTTGGAGTCGCAGTGGGGTCGAAACTGGGTAGGGCCAAAGACAGGAAGTAGAAAGGTATGTTGGTAATTTTCCCACTGGACCAGCACTGGAAGGAGAAACGAAAACAGAAAAAATTTGAATTTATCAAGATTTATTAACAAAAAAATAGATGTTTGCCTAAGTTTTTTTTTAGCTTTTTTGTCTGAGAAAAAAATCAGATTAAAACGAATTAAATTCACTCCATAAAGACGTGTCTTAAAAGAACACGTCTTTTTTCTTTGATCCAATAGGATATTATCAACATGTTAAATAACCCGGCTGTGGCTGAAATCACAAACTTATATAATGAACAGAAACAATCACTGACCACAGTGAGAAGAGCTCCTTTGTGGAAATTTGAGTGAAACTGGATGAATCTGGGCTCCACACCACACTCTCCTTGGATGAAACCACTACAAAAAGCAGGAAGGTGAGTTTATAAAACTTACTACAAAAGATTCTACTAAAGCACACTTTTAAATAAGCAACAAACCACGGCAACAGCTCGAAGATGGGGGCGATTCTAGTTTTAAATACAGCGATGATGGCCGATTGGTCGTCTGCCTCTGGATTGCCTGAGAAAACAAATGAGTCGATGAGTCATTAGAACCTAAATCCTGGGCTTAAGGAAGATAAAAAGGGAACAAAAACTACGAAGGACCTTTAAGAAGAACAGCGAGTCTCTCTCCTTTTGGATCCCAGACGAGGGACTGGATCTCTCCTCCGACACTAGAATGAAAAAGAGATGAGACCGAAATTCTCATCCACAAAATTAAATGTGAAAACATCTGTAAGGAACTGAGAGTAACAGAATAAATTGGACAATATTTACAGATCATTCATTGCTCTCGATTTACAAGTCGATCTACGTTCCAACCCTCACCTATGGTCACCAGCTGTGGATGGTGACCGAAAGAATGAGATCGCGGGTACAAGCGGCCGAAATGAGCTTCCTCCGCAGGGTGGCTGGGCTCTCACTCAGAGATCGGGTGAGGAGCTCTGCCATCCGGGAGGAGCTCGGTGTCGAGCCGCTCCTCCTCCAGGTCGAGAGGAGCCAGATGGGGTGGTTCGGGGATCTGGTCAGGATGCTCCCGAGCGCCTCGCGGGCGAGGTGTTTTGGGCACGGCCCACCGGGAGGAGACCAAGGGGCAGACCCCGGACCCGCTATGTCTCACAGCTGGCCGGGGAACGACTTGGGTTTCTTTCAGGTGAGCTAGAGGATGCAGCCGGGGAGAGAGAGGCCTGGGCTGCTCACTTGAGGCTGTTGCCCCCGCGACCCGACCCCGGAACAAGCGGAAGATGACGGAACGGATATTTACAGATCATAGGACTCTTTTAGAATGGTCGTATGGTGCTTTTGTGGTTTAATAATTCTTATTTTACAGAATAAATAAATATATCACCTTTTGTTTGCTCAGAAATGTACCGGACATTTGCCTAAAGTAACTTATGAATACATTTATCAATTTTTAACACTCTACAGTACCCTCCTCTTGCTCTCTGCTTAGTCCTGCACCCTGGGTCCGTGCACTACACAGCGTAAAACTCATTTGAGGCCACAAATACAAAGAAAAGTGAATAAAGTTAGCAAAGCAAAATGATACTTTGTGTACAGCAGAGACAACAAAAGGGAGCATATTATACAGTATGTATAGAAAACACTTCCTGCTTACATTAGAATGTGGGTGTGGCATAGAACAAATATCATGGCCAAGAACAAACTGGTATCAATAGTATCTGGGCTGTATTAGCCAATGCTTGGATATGATCAGATTAAAGATGACTCTCTTACATAATGTCTCCATGTAGTGTGTTAAAGGTCGTCTCTGATAGGTCGGCCACCACAACTGCAGTCAGTGGCCCCGGCAATGTTCCTGTTGGTGTTTCTGTTGGGTAAAGTACAGGAATAAACATTTAAATGGCAGAAAATGTATTTTTTGTCCAAACTAACCGGTCTCAAAAGTCAAAGCATAGATGAGTGGGTCTCCCTGAACGGAGAAAAGAAGTTGTTTTCCATCTGGACTCCAACAACCAGACTTAAAAAAAAAAACAGCCAGATTAAGAGATTATTTAGTAATTGAAGTGCATTTAAAATGAGTGATGATTTTTTTTTTTTTACCTGGCATCGTCCTTTCACACATGGCCAACGTTCACACGACCACATCTTGGTCTCCCAAACCCTGAAGAAAAAAATTGAATCATCTATGCAGGGTTTGTACACGCTTTCCTAAATTCTCTGTTATATAATATTTTTCTTCTTTCGGCATTTCCCATAGCAAGTCAGTTTCTTCCATCTAACCCTATCTCCTGCATCCTGTTCGGTCACGCCAACTATCTTCATGTCTTCCTTCACTGTATCCATGAACTTCTTCTTTGGTCTTCCTCTAGTCCTCTTTCCTGGTGGTTCCATATCGAGCATCCTTCTTGCGATGTACTCTCTCTCTCTCCTCTGCACATGTCCAAACCATCTCAGTCTGGCCTCTCTGACTTTAAAACCTCTAACATGAACTGTTCCTCTGATCCTGTCCATCCTGGTCCTCAGCATCTTCATCATCATACCTGAACAGAGTAGAAGGCGTACAGGCCAGGACGTGACCGCCGTCTGGAGACCAGGACAGGAAGGATATACCACCACCCCCCACACGCTGGAGGGGTACACAGCTCTCTGTAGCCACATCCCAAACCTGGAAAATCCTCATACATTAGAGGTCTATAAAACCTAAAGAAGGAAGAATTTTTTCATTCAGTTTGAGAAGAAGTTTCAAACCATCATGGCCGTGTCCACTGGGGAGCCCGATAAGAGGAGAGATCCACTCGGTGACCAAGAGATAGATGTGACAGGAGAGTGGCCGGGATGGGACAACACTTGAACAGAGCCGGAAGAGGGTCTACAAATTAAAATAAAGAAAATATATTAATTTATTGGTTAAAAATGAAGGCAAAAAAACACCAAAGCCGCGTTAAAATTTTTTAATAAAGAAACGTGTAGAAAACAGCATTTTCTCACATCTTTGTCCACATATTTAGTCAGACTTATGTTTAAGCTCATTTCGGCCGTTTGTACCCGCGATCTCATTCTTTCGGTCACCTCCCACAGCTGGTGACCATAGGTGAGGGTTGGAACGTAGATCGACTTGTAAATCAAGAGCTTTGCTTTTCGGCTCAGCTCTTTCTTTACCACGACGAATCAATGCAGGGTTGGCTTCGATTCGTCGAACCAGGAAGGGTGCCCACCCTGGGATCAGCTTAAGCTTCCTCCGCAGGGTGGCCGGGCTCGAGCCACTTCTTCTCCAGGTCGAGAGAAGCCAGATGGGGTGGTTCAGACATCTGGTGTGGATGCCTCCCGAGCGCCTCGCTGGTGAGACTTTTTGGAGGAGACCAAAAGGTAGACCCTGGACTCGCCGGAGAGACTATGTCTAACAGCTGTCTGGGGAACGACTAGGGATTTTTCCGGGTGAGCTGGAGGATGCAGCTAGGGTGAGAGAAGCCTTCCTATCTGAGGCTGTTGCCCCCGCGACCCGGCCCCGGATAGGCGGAAGACGACGTACAGAACTAATGTTTAAGATCCAGTTAGTTAAAAACTTCCAGCTGCAAACATGCTGCTGGTTTGTGTTTTAACAGAAGTTTGGTGACTGTTGTGAAAGTTTTTAAACCAGAATAGAGTTCAGATTTAATTTAAAAAGGTGACTTTTAAGAATAACATACCGGGTGGGATCGAGGAAATAAAAATCATGATGAATTAAACTGACTTCAAACCTCAATCAAATAAAAGATTTTTTGGCTGCAGGTTCAGGATCTCAGATAATTAATGTGAAAGATTCTTCTATTGCAGCTGAATCAAGCAATTCAGTTCTTAAACTTGAAAGATTTAACAAATTATATGTGCATATAAAATGGACAATGATGTTTGCAGATGACATTGTGATCTGTAGTGAGAGGAGGGAAGAGGTGGAGGAAAAGCTGGAGAGGTGGAGGTTTGCACTAGAAAGAAGAGGAATGAAGATTAGTCAGAGTAAGACAGAGTACATGTGTGTGAATGAGAGGGATCCAAATGGAAAAGTGAGGTTACAGGGAGAAGAGATAAACAAGGTGGAAGATTTTAAGTACTTGGGATCAACAGTCCAGAGCAACGGAGAGTGTGGAAAAGAGGTGAAGAAGCGTGTTCAAGCAGGCTGGAACGGGTGGAGAAAAGTATCAGGTGTGATGTGTGATAGAAGAGTTTCAGCTAAAATGAAAGGAAAAGTGTACAAAACCGTGGTGAGACCCGCCATGCTGTTTGGTCTAGAGACAGTGCCACTGAGGAAAAGACAGGAAGCAGAGATGGAGGTAGCAGAGATGAAGATGCTGAGGATTTCTCTGGGAGTGACCAGGATGGACATGATCAGAAATGAGTATATCAGAGGAACAGCACATGTTAGAGGTTTTGGAGATAAAGTCCGGGAGGCCAGACTGAGATGGTTTGGACATGTACAGAGGAGAGAGACCGAGTACATCGGCAGAAGGATGCTGGATTTGGAACCACCAGGAAAGAGGGCTAGAGGAAGACCAAAGAGGAGGTTCATGGATACAGTGAAGGAAGACATGAAGATAGTTGGCGTGACCGAAGAGGATGCAGCAGATAGGGTTAGATGGAAGAAACTGACTTGCTGTGGCGACCCCTGAAGGGAAATGCCGAAAGGAGAAGAAGAAGATATGTGCATATAAAAAAAAGAATTGAAGATAAACTCAGTGTTACCCACCTGGCTAACTGAGTGGAGGGGTCCACGTGCCAGACCAGCAAACAGTTCTGACATGCGACTGCGATCACTGAGGCAGAGAGCGGCTTCCACTGAATTGCTGTGATGTTTTTCTGCTGGCGGTGCTTTAACGTCGGAGTTGTACAACTGCAGGACACAAAAACGTTACAGAATTACTCACAGTTCAAAGAAAATAAATACGTTAAGAAGTCTTAATTATCAGCATTAGGTCTTAAAGGGTCTGTTTTTAGAGGAAATGTGCATTTTTACACCTTTGCTTACAAAATGTGGAGAAAAATTAAGCATGCAGTTTGTCCGTCTGACCGTCTGTCTGTGCTTCCATAACATGTTTTATGAACACAACATCTCCAAAAGCCGAGAAAGGAATTTTGATTACACTGCCCACATTCAAGGTTCTTCATTGTCACTATTCTCATACTAAAATTTTTATTCAGATTCGAGGCTAGGTACCAACTATTGATGAACTTATTAGGTTTTCAGGACCATGCGACCAAGTATTGTGTCAAACATTAAAAACTATAACTTTACAACTATGATTTTTTTAACCTATTTTTTACATAAACCTTAACAATTTGCTGTTAATAGTTTGTAACATAAAGCAAATGTTCTTGTTTTCATTTCAATTTGCAATCAAAGTTGATCCAAAAGACAACATTTTGTATAAAATTTCGAAATCTGCATAAAAATTGATTAAAAAGTTCTCTAGATTTAGTTCAATTTTAATCAACGTGCAAAAAAACAAATGATCATATAAGTTTTATCAATGACTGAAAGTGAAATATATTGAATATTGATTTATAAACATTTCAATTGAGCATGTGATGGTGTGTAAAAAAAAAAAGCGGGTACAGTTAATTTGTCAAAAATTTTGGTCCGTTTCGTTTGTTCTGTTGTCTTCAGCTTATCCAGGGCCGGGTCACAGGGGCAACAGCCTCAGACCGGAAGCCCAAGCTTCTCTCACCCTGGTTGCATCGTCCAGCTCACCCAGAAGGATTCCGAGTCGTTTCCCAGACAGCTGTGAGACAGTCTCTCCAGCGGGCCAAGGGTCTGCCTCTCGGTCTCCTCCCGGTGGAACGTGCCCAAACACCTCGCCAGCAAGGCGATTGGGGAGCATCCTGACCAGATGCCCAAACCACCCCATCTGGCTCCTCTCGACCAGGAGGAGGAGCGGCTTGACACCGAGCTCCTCCCGGATGGCAGAACTCCTCACCCGATCTCTGAGTGAGAGCCCAGCCACCCTGCGGAGGAAGCTCATTTCGGCTGCTTATATCCACGATCTCATTCCTTCGGTCACCACCCACAGTATTATTTTCTATTCCTCTATTTTTTGTCTAGAATATATACTAATTGCGTCAAAGGATTAACTTAAATTATTTTGATTAGGGTGTGGTATCAGATACCTTTTAGAGTTGTAGATCTTGATCGAGTCGTCCACCAAGGCCACGGCAAATTTATCTGTGTGAGGATGCCAGGCGAAACCCCGAACCACACAGTCAGACCTGGCAAAACAAAACACTCATATTGATTCAAATTTGAGGTGTCTACTGGCAAATGAAAAAGATTAATTAAAATGAATGTGGAGTGAAAATCTAACTGCGTTTCTCCCTGCATGCACTCACCAGTTTAACACTTGTGAAAACTCAGCGATCATATCCTCGCTGCTCAGCTAGGAAAAAAAAATGTTACGTTCATTCTTGACACTTTATTGTAATGCTGTGTGATCCAGTGGAATGATTTTAACAACTTACGGTGAGATGAGGATACAGAGAGTTGTGAAAGGAAGACAGCCATTTGAGCAGAGACAGGAACAAACCAGAAGTCCCACAAATCCACTTTGGCACTAGAAGACACACAGATGGGTTAATTTGCTGAATCGATAAATTAAAACCAACAAAAACACATTAATGTGTTGAGTACCTTTTGTAGATGTGGTAATTTCATTTAGCAGTCCAGTGAGCCCTCCATCCCTCCTGAAAAATAAGAACAAGTTTGAAACATGACTTAACATCGAACGACTCTCTCCTCTGTAACGTAATCCTGAGTTCCATGTAATCCGTATGACCATATCCCGGATATGGTCCCAATGAGACCAGGATTTAAAGAGCGATCCTGTGCCTTTGTTGGGTATTTATTCTTATTTCATAGCATATAGAGAGCAACACTGAACTTCTTCTCCTTTTGGCATTTCACACCAAGTCAGTTTCTTCCATCTAACCCTATCTCCTGCATCCTCTTCTGTCACACCAACTATCTTCATGTCTTCCTTCACTGTATCCATGAACCTCCTCTTTGGTCTTCCTCTAGGCCTCTTTCCTGGTGGTTCCAAACCCAGCATCCTTCTTCCGATGTACTCTCTCTCTCCTCTGCACATGTCCAAACCATCTCAGTCTGGCCTCTCTGACTTTATCTCCAAATCCTCATGTGCTGTTCCTCTGATCCTGTCCATCCTGGTCACTCCCAGAGATCCTCAGCATCTTCATCTCTGCTACCTCCATCTCTATTTCCTGTCTTTTCCTCAGTGACTATCTCTAGACCAAACAGCATGGCCGGTCTCACCACGGTTTTGTACACTTTTCCTTTCTTTTTATCTGGAACTATTCAGTCACACATAGGAAGAAGGATGCTGGATTTGGAACCACCAGGAAAGTGGACTAGAGGAAGACCAAAGAGGATGTTCATGGATACAGTGAAGGAAGACATGAAGATAGTTGGTGTGACCAAAGAGGATGCAGCAGATAGAGTTAGATGGAAGAAACTGACTTGCTGTGGCGCCCTCTGAAGGGAAATGCCGAAAGAAGAAGAAGATTCAGTCACACATCACACCTGATACTTTTCTCCACCTGTTCCAGCCTGCCTGCACACGCTTCTTCACCTCTTTTCCACACTCTCCATTGCTCTGGACTGTTGATTCTAGATACTTAAAATCTTCCACCTTCTATCTCTTCTCCTGGTAACCTCACTTTTTTTTTGGATCCCTCTCTTTAAGATTTTAATTGCCATGTGCTTAATCTAAAGTGATAGTGTGTGTGTGTGTGTTACCATGCAGCAGCACTCTTCATCCATAGAGTCTCTGTGTTGCCCAGAAACGCTGGTTTATCAGTGTTACTGTCCTTTCGGCTTCTCTGCTTCAAAAGAAGTGCTCTGGGGAAATCTAGACTTAGAAGACTGGTGTCCTGTAAACATAAAGAAAACAGATTGAGTAAATAATCCAAATTAAAATGAGAGTTTCTGATTTAAATCATTAAACTGACCTGGTTGAGCTGCTCCTTAGTACTTATTCCTGATTGTAGCTCATTGTTAGATTCACACAGAGTAACTTCTCCAGCAGGTAAAGGAGGAGGAAACAAAGCCAAAGAAGTCATCTTTATAACGGTTATAAACCCAGGAACACACCGTTAGACACTCTGAAATGTTAAAAGAAAAACATTCAGATAGGATGTATTATTAATCAGTGAAGTTAGCTAGCTAACACCTGCTAAAGCTAGATTTATTAATGTTTGAATGTTGTAAACATTACCGTGGATTCTTTTCTCTTTCCTGAGTCCAAATACAATAATATGAGGTTTAAACCCGATTTTAAAAATGACTTTTTAGATTGTTTATAGAAAATCGTACTTTTAGTGAATCCCGCCGTGTTTTCTACGGCAAGCGAGAAAGGTTAAAAAGAACAGTTGCAGTGATATTACTGACACCTTGAGGCCAACACCAACACTCTGAGTTTAAAATTGTGTGTTTTTTTTTTTTTTTTAATTCTTCTTTCGGCATTTCCCTTTAGGGGTCGTCACAGCAAGTCAGTTTCTTCCATCTAACCCTATATTCTGTATCCTCTTTGGTCACACCAACTATCTTCATGTCTTCATTCACTGCGTCCATGAACCTCCTCTTTGGCCTTCCTCTAGTCCTCTTTCCTGGTGGTTCCAAATCCAGCATCCTTCTTCGTACTCTCTCTCTCTCCTCTGTCCATGTCCAAACCATCTAAGTCTTGCCTCTCGAATTTTATCCCCAAAACCTCTAACATGTGCTGTTCCTCCGATCCTGTCCATCCTGGTCACTCCCAGAGAGATCCTCAGCATCTTCATCTCTGCTACCTCCATCTCTCCTTCCTGTCTTTTCTTCAGTGCTTACTGTTTCTAGACCAAACAGCATGGCCGGTTTCACCACGGTTTTGTACACTTTTCCTTTCATTTTAGCTGAAACTCTTCTGTCACACATCACACCTGATACTTTCTTCCACACGTTCCAGCCTGCCTGAACATGCTTCTTCACCTCGTTTCCACACTCTCCATTGCTCCGGACTGTTGATCCTAGATACTTAAATTCGTCCACCTTCTTTATCTCTTCTCCCTGTAACCTCACTTTTTAAAATCAGAATCAAAATTACTTTATTGATCCCACTCATGGGAAATTTGTGTCACAGCAGCACACAAGAAAGAAAGAAATAGACAGTATGTATAAAAGAAGAATAATGAAAAAAAAATGAAATATTATAATAATTCTAAAAAAAGAAGGAATAATGTGACTAAACATTCAATTCAATTTTCAATTCATTTTTTTTTGTAAAGCCCAAAATCTCAGATTTTCTGTCTCAATGGGGTTCACATTGCAGATTCAGAAAGACGAAAAACAAGAAAAAGAGGAATGTATAAACACAAATACACAGCAAGAAAGCTAACTAACAAATGCTAGCTATACAATACTAGCACATTCCTGCCCTTAGACTCTCCTTCATGAAGAGAAAAAACTCCTAAAAACCCCATCAGTGGGGAGAAAATGAGAAACCTCGTGGGGATCCACACGAAAGAGAGATCCCTCCCCCTGGATGAGCATCCAATGTGTCTAAGACTATTGTTTAAATATTAGCTTTTTCTACTCTACAGCTAAATATCTAAAGAAGTCAACAGATTTTCTTTATCCTGACGGAAACACAGGGGACTCCTCGGCCCGGCGATGCCCAGGACGGGGATGAGTAGATGGAATTCATCTTGATGGAGCGGGGATGATGAAGCGCGGAGGTTTGCTCAGTCTGGCCATGCCCAAGACATGAACGCAGAGGATTCATCAGGAATCTGAAACAGAGCTCTCTCCCAAAGAGGAGGGATTAAGGAAAAAATATACTGTATATATGTATAAATGAAACATATATGCACAATAAATACCCACACATAACGTACATATACATGCACACACACACACGCACGCATATGTGTTTTGTGTGTGTGTGTATGTGTGTGTATATATATGTATATATATACATACAATATGAGATCATAAACTCAAATTAAAATATCAATAAGAAAAGATAATATTTTAATGATGTTTTGATAGAATCAGTTTTGTTTAGTTTAAACCGGACTAACAGCGCCCTCTAGTGGAACAACATCCCTCTCCGTGACGTCAATTCAGCACCGGGAACGAGACAGCTCTCCCTCACCTCCCCCCAAATAAAAAAAAAAACCCTAAGCGTGCTTCACGTTGCATGGATCCCTGGTTATTGATAAAGCCTTCTACCCACTGGGATTTTTTCTCAGGAACGTGGAACTCATGGAGATTTATCAGTAAGAGCGCAGCTAGGCAACCCGGAACGGAGACAAACAACGACCATCCAGAGAGGAACAAATAGAAACGAAGCCCACCCCTTCTTTTGACATCAAACAGGGAGAAAGGTATGGGAATGTCACGCTATCAGGTTAAATTCAAGACGATTGAATGAGAAATTGGTGCGTTTTAGGCGCAATGCCTCCTGTTCGGTGCGGCGCTTCATACCGCTCACTGCACCACCGGACTGCTTCAGCGCCACTAAATCAGATTTGTGCATCAGCAGGAACACGTTTAGGAAATATTTGTGTTGTGTAAAATGTGCAGACGCTGCGGCAGTTTGACTTGGCATGGAGCATAGTAGCATCAGGCTTGCGATTCATGCACGTCGGCTATGATGCTGCTGAGTGTCATCATCACATCCTTGGTTATTTTAAGATTGATCTTTCTGCGTGTGTGTGTGTATTCTTTCGCACAGGCCCGCTGGATGTTTATTACCCCTTTTTCACGCTCTCATTTCGCCTCCTGTGCAGTGGTGCATTACAGGACACTGAGCTGGTGAACTATATGTGAAATGAGTACATGTGCTTTCACTCCAACACACACAAACATGCGCGGACAGACTGACGTACACATTCACACAGAGCTTGGTTATGCAATTCCTCCAATTCTTCATTGAACACAATGCTTTCACCAAAAATGTCAGTGGAAGCCAGACTCTGATGCTCCACATGGGGACTGTTAAGCAGCAGTTTAGCTTTCTGAACTGCACCAGCTCCTTTACTAGATTCATTCATAAAGCCCATTTTCTACTTGCTGTGATGGCTCCACTGGGCCGTCTGGTTTCCATTCAGATCCACGCAGATGAAGCCTTTTCAGGTGATTCTAGTGGGATTGATGAGGAAATCAAAACTGGGCCAATCCCAAACCTCACATCACGACTACTCTGTCACAGTTATTTTTTGTACCTTTTTTATTGAATGGAAGAAAAGTTATGAATATGTTTAGATGGATAGAACTTTATTAATCTCCCGCAGGAGAAATTCTGGTGTTCAGCAGCAACAGAAATCAAGTACATACAAACTAAAAAAAACCAACACACATAATAAAATAGGACTCAGTTTCTTCCAGAAACATTTGATCAATTAAATTGCCTGAGGGCTGAAGGTATGAACGACCTCCTAAAGCGCTCAGTCTTGCAGCACAGTGAGAGGAACTTGTTACTTTGGGTCGTCTTCTGGGTTGTGATAACATCATGAAGAGGGTGACGGGGGTTATTCAGGATACCCTGCATTAAAGCCCTCACCCTCCCCTCCAAAACAGCTCCCACAGAGTCCACATTTCTCCCCACCACTGATGCACACTTCCTTATCAGTCTGTCCAGCCTATTGCTGTCCCTCGTGGTCAAGCTGCCTCCTCTGCAGACGACCGCAAAGAAAACTGCAGTTGCCACGACAGACTGATAAAAGATGTTCAACATGTTACCACACACATTAAAAGTTTGAAGCCTTCTTAAGAAAAACAGCCTGTTTAGGGAGCAGTTTCAGCACTGGACAGTTCTGTTTTACAAATATTTGAAGCTAAGACGATCAAGATATGAATACCAGTTCTGCTCAAATATCAGATGGATCAGATTATGATTTAAAGTTACTTTTTATCACTGAAAATATTTTTTATTGATTGTGACACAGGCTTCTTCTAATCATAACAAGACATTGCAGACGAGATCGTTTTGTGTAAAAAATATTTCTCTGCTTTTATTTTTATGTCAGAAGCAAAGCAACATGTCGATGAAGATTGATGGAGATAAATTAGAGATAGAAGGTTGTTCAGAAGAAGATTTTAGAAGAAGCCTGTGTCGTTTCCAGTTAAAAATTGATCAATAAAATCAGTTTGATTGCAGATCATTTGATGTCAGAATTGACCAGGATTATGATAGAATAATTACGAGCAGCACTGTATACATTTGTACAATAAGTCTAAACTTCCCTTCCTTTTTTCTCTCAGGTGTTCTTCTCCTGCGGTGTTGGGGAAACCCCTGATGAGTGGGACCTGTATTCATGAGCCCCACGCCCCTTCCCCCTCCCTGTCAGGTTTCAGCACCCCCATCTCAGAAGCCCCCTATCGAAGACTCGATGGAGACACCCCTGCTTGCACCCCTGAAACGGACCTGACGCCCACACAGTGTGTCCTCCGAAACGTTCTGTCCATTGAACCCACTGTGGCACCGGGGGGCAGCAGCCCAACCCCCAGCGATGGACCCTCAGGTCACTTTGATAACAGCGTGCTGAAATTACATGAACATGAGGTCTTCCAGTTTGGCTGTGGGGCCGAGGCTGGGCACAGCCCGGAGGCTGGTGCCGTTCGGAGCCAGGCAGAGAACATTCGGCTTCAATCTGGAAGTGGAGGGTTTTTGGAGGGACTGTTTGGGTGCTTAAAACCAGTCTGGACCATGATTGGAAAGGCTTACTCCACTGAACACAAACACAGCCAAGAAGGTATGTCCTATGTATTAGAAATGATTGTCTGACATTCAATTTTTTAATCATCAATATTTAGATATATTCGGCAGAAACTTAATCTGTTGTAATCTGGAAAACATTTTGAGTTTAAGGCAGAGGTGTCAAACATAAGCCTCGTGAACTGGAACTGAATATTTTCATCCGGTATTAATCTTGTAGCGACAAAAGTCCAAGGTTTGTATTTCTTAAAGTAAATCTCTAGATCTTTTTTTTTTTATAAAAAAAAAGATAAAGGCAACTCTTATAGTACGCGACAGAGAACAAGTAATAAACTAGTGTGTCCTTAGATATGGCTCAGATATGATCTGTCTGATTCTATGATTGTAAATATTACCTCACACAATCAACGGGGAAAAAAGTTAGTATCATAACAAAAGTCAGAAACAAAACCAAACCACCAAGAAAAGGGAAAATCTTAGCATGTAAATTTGCATCTTGCACCAGGAAGGGTTTGTGGTATAAAATATTAAGAATAGATCATACTAAATGTATGGTTTTCAATTTTAACATAAAACCTGAGTTTTCTCAAAGACTCATTAAAAAACACTGAAAATGCAGTTATTGGTGTCATGAAGCGGTGTGCAGGTGGAAAGAGGAGGACCCAATTGCAGACAGAAAACATGATTTGTTTGAATTTGGCAGTCCATTGATACTGTGAAAAAAACCCCCAAAGTTTCAGTGGCATGGCAAAAGGTTATTGTCAGAATGTGTTCTTGGTCAGGCAACCACGGAGACCTGGCTGGAAGGGATGGTATGACCCGACAGGGATGTCCGGGATGATTGCCCTTAAATAGATGGCAGGGTCCACAGATGTGTGGAATCAGGAATCAATCTCAGGTGACCCTAATCAGGGTGATAAGGAACATCCAGGGCTCCCTCTGGCGGCAGGAGGGGTGATCATGACAATTGGAAATAATATAATCTGGTTTTAATCCTAAAAACAATTTACTATAATCAGTTTCACCTATAAATTAGTTTTGCCTAATTATGTGTAATAATAATAATGCATTGAACTTATATGGCGGTTTTCTGGACACTCAAAGATGCTTCACACGTGCATTATTCATTCACTCCACACTAGCTTCACCCATTCATTTCTGAGGATGGTAGCTGCCATGCAAGGTGCATACCACTATCATCAGAAGCAATTGGGGGTTTGGTGTCTTGCTCAACGACACCTTGGCATGCCCTCTGGGCAAGGATCGAACCAGCGTGCCTTCCAGTTACATAACAGTCACCCTACCCACCGAGACATCCTCCCTCCAACTTGTTGTAATCCAACAAATGTTTAAAAATATCTTTTCTGTTCAGTATTCAGATGCTATTGTTTGTTCTTAGCCATGGATTTTGTTATCTACCATGCCTACATTCTACCATATGAAGGAAGTGTTTTAGTGCACATGCTCCATGTCGGCAAGGGGATTGTATGTGCAAAGGTGTACAACGGGCAATGTCATTTAAAAGAAAATGTGCTAGCTTTGTTAACTTTACATCGTATTTGCAGCCTCAAACTAGATTTACAGTGTGTCGTGCATGCACACAGAAGGCAGGATTAAGCATGAAGTGAGAGGACATTTACAGTGTCAAAAATGAGGGTGAAAGAGGGGAGATGGTGGCTCGACTTGATGGTTAGAGCGTTCGCCCGCGAACTGGAAGTCAACCAGAAGTTCGCAGGTTTGCATCCCAATGAGTGCACATCTAGAGTCCTTGGAGAAGACACCCAACGCCTCGTTTCCCCCACCATTGGTGCCGTCATAGGTGGCAGCATGCTGCGGTGAAACGCATCATATAAATTTCCCGTGAGGGATTAATAAAGTATTTTTTTAAAAAATAGAAAGGGTGAGGATGCTTTTTTTTGGCAAATATTCAGCAGATCTCTGAGCTCCCTATAAAATTCTTAGATCTCAACTATCATCTCACTAAAGTACAAAACCCTCTCTTTGAAATAAGTGAGAAGAATTGAGATTATAAAGTTCTAAATTTTAAAAAAAGAACTTTTCGCTCTGGGAGAGAATGTTGCTGGCCATCGTCTGCCACCTCATACAGAGTGGAGTGTGTCTTGTTCTTCGGCTCTGTCAGCCCAACTCAGGAACGTCATCAGTAACACTGAGTTTTCACAGCTGCTCTGAGAGAAACTTTACGTGCATCTCTGTTCACTGCTGCAGCTCTCAGGAGATGTCGACCTCTCAGTGGACCTCATGAAGAATTAATCGGCCTGTCTCTTTTATTCTGCAATGCTCGTCTCTATTTAGCGACTTTACAGCTCCCTCCGTAACAGACAACAGTTGGAATTAAAGGTGGTTTATAAGATCTCGATGTAGTTACACATTAAAAAAATATTACTTAAATCTGCTTTCGGTGGTTGGACGTATGCTTATAAATAGGTGTACAAAAAAAAAAAACTTGTGGCATTTACAGAAAATTAAAAACCTCAGCCAATCATTTTGTATGGTGAACCAAAACCATTGGCCCACAATCTGCCAATTGCTCCATCGTCCTGGTTTTGAGGGAAAAGTACTATTTGAATTGGTTGGAGATGCAAGCCGAAAGAGAGAGCTGAGCCGAAAAGCAAAGCTCTCGATTTACAAGTCGATCTACGTTCCTACCCTCACCATGGTCACCAGCTGTGGGTGGTGACCGAAAGAATGAGATCGTGGGTACAAGCGGCCGTAATGAGCTTCCTCCGCAGGGTGGCTGGGCTCTCACTCAGAGATGTGGTGAAGAGCTACGCCATCTGGGAGGAGCTCGGTGTCGAGCCGCTCCTCCTCCAGGTCGATAGGAGCCAGATGGGGTGGTTTGGGCATCTGGTCAGGCTGCCTCCCGAGAACCTCGCTGGTGAGGTGTTTCGGGCACGTCCCACCGGGAGGAGACCAAGGGGCAGACCCCAGACCCACTGGAGAGACTATGTCTCACAGCTGGCCGAGGAACGACTTGGGATCCTTCCGGGTGGGCAGGAGAATGCAGCCGGGGTGAGAGAGGCCTGGGCTGCCCATTTGAGGCTGTTGCCCCTGCGACCCGACCCCGGAACAAGCGGAAGATGACGGAACGAAACGGAGATGCAAACCCAGGGTGGTATCCCAGCATTCACAAAAACTTGACCTGCGCTACAAGATCTTCCACACCTTATCTTACCTTAGAAAGCTCAGGTACTTCAACGTCTGCAGCAAGATGCTCTCCATGTTTTACCATTCCATGATGGAGAGTGCCCTGTTCTTTGCTATGGCCGCCTGGGGAGCTGGTATAAAAACAAAGGATGCCAACAAACTAAGCAAACTGTTAAAAAAAAGCTAGATTTGTGGTTGGCTCACCCCTCGCCTGCGTGGAGGAGGTTGCGAGGAACAGAATGAAAGCAAAACTGTCATTGATCATGCTAAATCCCTCCCAACATCTTCATGAATCTGTCGACCATCTGAAGAGCAGCTTCAGTAATAGACTCCTGCAACCCAACTGTTCGAAGGAACGGTACAGAAAATAATTTCTGCCGTCCTCCATCAACACATTCAACCTTTCACTTTCAAACTTTTAAAGTTTCGTTCACAACAGCTGAAAAAAAAATCATGCTGTTATATGATATTGTATGAATGTAGCACTGCAGCCCCCAAAATCCCCTTTGGAGATAAATAACATATTTTCAATTCAATTCAATTTAACTGTCTTTAAGTTTTTCAACTTTTTTTTATATAATTTTTAGATCAAATTATAATTATTTTGGATTAAAATTTTACTTGGATTTGTGGATTCCTTTTATTTACCAAATCCACACCACATCATAATTTATAAATGTGTAATAAGCTAGACAATAGAAAGGTTTCATATGAGGTAGTTTTGTCCTACAGATTCTTTCCAATGCATTTGATTTGTGAAAAAAATCATCAGTATTATTTTTGTTTTCCTGTTTAATCCATGGTATCTGTTCTGTTTGTCTGATTAGAATCCTGGGAAGTTCCTTTTGAGGAAATTTCTGACCTGCAGTGGGTTGGAAGCGGAGCACAGGGGGCCGTCTTCCTCGGAAAGTTCCATGGAGAAGAAGTGGCTGTAAAGAAAGTGCGAGATATCAAAGAGACAGAGATCAAACACCTCCGAAAACTCAAGCACCCCAACATAATCACATTCAAGTGAGAAATCCACCGCTTATTAATTACTGTAACAAAATATTTGTTCTATGATTTGCTTCCTTCTTCCGTTCACTGCTGTTCTGACCGCTTTGCTTCCTGCAGGGGTGTGTGTACACAGGCTCCCTGTTACTGTATCTTGATGGAATATTGTGCCCAAGGACAGCTGTATGAGGTTCTGAGGGCAGGCCGTAAAATCACACCTTCCCTCCTGGTTGACTGGTCCATGGGCATCGCAGGAGGCATGAACTACTTACACCTTCACAAAATCATCCACCGAGACCTCAAATCCCCAAAGTATGACTTTATTCACCCAACTTCTTACAGCAGTAAACCCAAAAACATTCTAAATGTTTATGTAATTTCCTCTTTGGCAGCATGCTTATCACACATGATGACCTGGTGAAGATCT
Organism: Neostethus bicornis; assembly: GCA_902685375.1. Classification (NCBI taxonomy): domain Eukaryota; kingdom Metazoa; phylum Chordata; class Actinopteri; order Atheriniformes; family Phallostethidae; genus Neostethus; species Neostethus bicornis. The sequence goes on from LR738550.1 coordinate 4,729,100, forward strand.
CTGACTTCGGGACCTCGAAGGAGCTCAGTGACAAGAGTACAAAGATGTCATTTGCCGGCACTGTGGCCTGGATGGCTCCCGAAGTTATTAGAAATGAACCAGTTTCAGAAAAAGTGGACATTTGGTAAGTTGAACTTTATTTAATTGGGATTCAACTGACAAATTTAGTACAGCTTTGGGCTATGTTTATGGATTGTGGGTGACAAAGGGTCCCATCATTTGACCAAATAGCCAAACCTCAGGTTGGTATGCAGAAAACACAGGCTTCAATTTAAAACTTTATGCCTCTCCTGTTGCACATGGATTAGTGGAATGTTTCAGGTTATTGTTTCACATGTACATCTTGGTCAGGCAGCCAGGAAGAGATGAAGAAATGTGATGACCCAACAAGAAAGTTATGAGAGACTGCCTTTAAATAGGCACCAGGCTGACGATGCACAGCTGATTAGCATCAGGCTAATCACCCAGGTGTTTGGGATCAGGCTGAAGTCCAGGAAAGGGAGGAAGGTCCAGGGCTCCCTCTGGTGGCAAGTGAGGGGATCATGATGTCTCCCCACAGAATGTGGAGGCAATATTAAGCACTTTGGCTGCCTGTGCTTCCATAACACTTTTGTGAACGCGACATCTCCCAAATTACTGAAGGGATTTAATTAAACTGACTACAGTTACTCAATATCAGGAGGCATATTGTTCAATGCCTTTGCATTGATTTATTTTTGTCAACATTAAAACTCCATATTTTCCATTTATTTCCTACTTCACTCTCATTTTCCTGCCTAGATGAAGCCCATCTGCTATAAGGGTCTTTTTGTGATTTTTGGGCGATTTGAACAAAACAAAAGTGATGTAAATTGAGAGTAAAGACGATGCAAAGCAAGTTTATTTAAAAGGCACATTTAATGCGTCAGACAATTCAAAGTGCGTTACGTAAGTTTAAAATAATTTAATAATATTCTAAATGTATCGTTATTTTGAATTTGAGTTTTTTTTCTTGCTGTATAAACTGTTGTAACAATTAAATTTCACTCTACAATAAATTCAGTCGATGATCTGTCTGTCTATGTAAAAACATTAAACCTTGGAAAGAGAAAAAATTAAAAACAAAGTCAAATACAGTCAAGACAATACCAAAAATGACTTTGTGACTGATTTTTTTTTTTAAACTTGTAAAATGTTGAAGAAAACAACTCAAGAAGTCCAATATTGTGATAATGCTCCTCAACACCATAAATGTCTCTGCTTTTTATTGGGAACACTGGAATTGCAGAGAAAAAAGTAGATGCCAAGATGTTAAACAATATGCCTCCACCTGCCCTGGTGCTGAGTAACTGTGGGCAGTTACATTTTGTCTATTAGGCCTGACTAATAGGTTCAAAATGCCCTCCATGGCTCTAGGACCACATTTTGTCCCCCCTTGGTCTAGCAGTCATTTGCAACATGTTCAAGCACAAAAAAAAACATTCTGGAAAAATAAATGATCCCACTCTTTTTTCCAAAGGTCTTTTGGGGTAGTGCTTTGGGAGATGCTGACTGGAGAGATCCCCTATAAAGACGTGGACTCGTCAGCCATAATCTGGGGTGTAGGGAACAACAGTCTGCAGCTACCTATACCTGAAAGCTGCCCGGATGGCTTCAAGATTCTTCTCCGACAGTGCTGGTGAGCAGTAGCATGGATTTGATCAGGTTATGACGTAGATGTTTTTTAAACTCTGTATCATGAATGTACACAATACATTTCTCTTCCTGGATTTGCAGGAACTGTAAGCCCAGAAATAGACCTTCTTTTCGTCAGATCCTTCTCCATCTGGACATAGCATCTGCTGATGTATTATCCACTCCTCAAGAAACATACTTTAAGTCTCAGGTATGGCTTTTAAATTATTATTTTTTCTCTTTACAGAACATAAAATAAAAATATCTGTCTAGGAATATTTCAATGAGCAGCAGGTGATCTGATCCCTAAAAAACATCCTCCAAATATCAACAAAATCAGGTTTAAGTTTAAGAGATAGAAAGGAGTTTTATGCAAATGCATTTTCAAGATATTCCGTTCCGTCATCTTCCGCTCATCCGAGGCCGGGTCGCAGGGGCAACAACCTCAAACGGGAAGCCCAGGCTTCTCTCTCCCCAAGTACATCCTCCAGCTCACCCGGGAGGATCCCAAGTCGTTCCCCAGCCAGCTGTGAGACATAGTCTCTCCAGCAGGTCCGGGGTCTGCCCCTTGGTCTCCTCCCAATGGGACGTGCCCGAAACACCTCACCCGCGAGGTGGTCGGGAGCGCATCCTAACCAGATGCCCGAACCACCCCGTCTGGCTCCTCTCGACCTGGAGGAGGAGCGGCTCGACACCGAACTCCTCTCGGATGGCAGAGCTCCTCACCCGATCTCTGAGTGAGAGCACAGCCACCCTGTGGAGGAAGCTCATTTCGGCCGCTTGTACCCGCGATCTCATTCTTTCGGTCAACACCCACAGCTGGTGACCATGGTGAGGGTTGGAACGTAGATCAACTTGTAAATCAAAAGCTTCGCTTTTCGGCAGAGCTCTTTTTTACCACGACGGACCGATGCAGCGTCCTAGTTATTGCTGATGCCGCACCAATCCGCCTGTCGATCTCCGGCACCATCCTTCCCCCACTCGTGAACAAAACCCTGAGATACTAAAACTCCTCCACTTGAGGCAGGACCCTGTCCCTGACCCGCAGGGGGCATTCCACCCTTTTCCGGGCGAGGACCATGGTCTCGGATTTGGAGGTGCTAATTCCCATTCCCGGCCGCTTCACACTCGGCAGCAAATCGATCCAGTGAGAGCTGGAGATCACGGTCCGATGAAGCCAACAGGACCACATCATCCACAAAAAAGCAGAGATCCCAACCTGAGGTCACCAAACCGGATCTGTCCAACACTTCGCCTGCGCCTAGATATTCTCCAGGCGCAGCCGAGATAGAAAGGTGTTTTATGCAAATGTATTTTCAAGATATTGAAAGTTAATTAATGCCATTTTGCCAAAGACCCTGCATTCAATTTATAATAGAAATAGAATCTTAGTATTTTCTTCTTTAAATTTTTTATGCCTCTGTTACATAAACAGTTGGTTTTGTCCAACGAGAGCTCTCCTTTTCCCCTTAATGTGTGTGCAGCTGTAAATCAGACGTGCAACCACTCTTTCTTACAAAGTAATCAGTTAAATTAAATTTCTCACGAAGCTTTCAAAGTCAGTCAGACGGAGTTGCTTAACAAAAAAAAAAACTGTACGCTCATCAGGCTGAATGGCGAGAAGAGGTGAAACAGCACTTTGAGAAGATTAAATCTGAGGGTACTTGTCTGCACCGACTGGATGAAGAACTGATCAACCGACGCAGAGAGGAGCTCAGGTTTGTTCATGTTAATTTAAGCTATCGCATTTTCCCAGATCATCGGCAACTGGTAGATGATCTTATAAACTGCAAATCTAAAACCACTCCTCTCCAGTAAAATAAGTGGTTTAAGTGTGTGTCTGTTGTGAGCGATCTGGATTCTCTCACAGGGATTCACTATGACATAAAAAGCTCTTTTTCTCACAGGCATGCTTTGGACATTCGTGAACATTATGAGAGGAAACTGGAGAGGGCGAATAACCTTTACATGGAGCTCAGTGCTGTCATGCTGCAGCTCGAGCTCAAAGAAAAAGAATTACAAAGGTACTGCTTACAAACATTATGTAAAGGTCACGTTCATGTTGCAATGCTTAGCTGCTTGTAATAAGACATTTCTTTCCAGGAGGGAACAGTCTTTGGATAAAAAGTATCCAGGTTTGTTCAAGCACCACAGCTCCAGACAGAGCAGCTCCACAAACTCTATGGACAAGCTCATCAAGAAGAGAAACGTCCCGCAGAAACTGCCCTCAGGAAAGAGGTGTGACGTCTCATTTTAGTAGCAGATTTTGATTTTAAAGTTATTTTTTCTCCTCAAATGTTGTTTATGTACAAGAAGTGAAACATAATTTTTCCAAAAGGTAACAAGCTTCCTCTGCAGGGTGTCTGGGATCTCACTCAGAGATCAGGTTTAGGAGTTCTGCCATCCAGGAGGAGCTCGGTGTTGAGCCGCTCCTCCAGGTTGAGAGAAGCCAGATGGGGTGGTTCGGGCATCTGATCAAGATGCCTCCGAAGCACCTCACTGTAGAGGTGTTTTGGGCACGTCCCATCGGGAGGAGACACAGAGGCAGACCCTGGGCCTGCTGGAGAGACTATGTCTCACAGCTGGCCGGGGAACGACTTGGGATCCTTCCTGGTGAGCTGGAGGATGCAGCTGGGGTGGTCTTCTGCATATCCTGGGCCAGGTCATGGGGGCAACAGCCTCAGAGGTGAAGCCCAGGCTTCTTTCATGCATCCTCCAGCTCACCCAGGAGGATCCTGAGGTGTTCTCCAGCAGGTCCAGGGTGTGCCTCTTGGTCTCCTCTTTGTGGGACGTGCCCGAAACACCTCACCATTGAGGCGTTTGGGAGGCATCTTCACCAGATGCCCAAACTACCTCATCTGGCTTCCCTTGACCCAAAGGAGCAACGGCTCTTGTCAAAGTTTCTCCCAGAGGGCGGAGCTCCTTACCCTATCTCTGACTAAAAGCTGAGAAATATTTTCCCACCAAATATTTATATTTTCAGAGAAACTTTTGCTATTTTCTGGTTCAAATTTGTTAAATTAAAAATAACTTTCAGTTGAAATTTAATAGGAGTATAAATGTTTACAAGTGGCACTTTTTAAAATACGTCGTTATGTTTCAAACTTTGTTTCATCCTGTGATTTATATGTTTGTAAAAATATCCCAACATGCAAGAATTAATAATAATAATGTATACTTTATTCATCCCTCACCGGGGAAATTTGTGTGCTGCATTACACCGCAGCAGGCTGCCACAATGGCACCAATGGTGGGAGAAACAGGGGGTTAGGTGTCTTCTCCGAGGACTGTAGACGTGAACTCAATGGGATGCAAATCTGAGAGCTTCTGGCTAACTTTCAGTCCGAGGGCGAACGCTCTACCACTGAGCCACCGCCTCCCCTCTAAATTACCTTCAAGTTGTCATTTCTTTCCACCACTAACAACAAACGAAGCACAGTTCTTTTTAAAAAAAAGCACATAAAAAAAAAATTGAAAACATAAAAGCAAAGAATTAAAAAACTTTACAAGTAAGATTTTTTTCACCCAGTTCTCACACAGACTTGAAGCGTTTATTTATTTATTTTTGGTATAGACCAGATGGAGGCGTATGGTTCAACACCCTGACAGATTTTGAGAGTCCACTTTAGGTACTGAATTGACTCTCTTGCTCTTCCAGGCCAGACATCCTAAAAACGGAGGTCATCATTCCCAAAATGGACTCTTCTGTAATGCAGGTCACGATCCCAACATGCCCTAACAGAAGCTCCACATCTCCCAGCCGGTCTCGGAGAGTAAAGACTCGCCATCGTAAGCCAGGTAAGGGCAGCAGCGGAGACCTGGCTGGACTTAAAGCGAACCAATCGCCCCCTAACAGGGACTCAACTGCCCCGGCTAACAGTTCTACCAATAATACCTCCAAGCAGCTTCTGGAGCCCTCCGCGGCCCTGAGGGGTCTCGGTCATGAGCAGCAGCAGAGGCAGCTGTCCTCCTCCAGCCCTGACCTCATCTGCACCACACTGGAGGCAGAGGGACAGGGGAAAAGAGAGCCTTCTGTCAGTGGTCTGGAGCGAGGGGGAAGCCTCAGTGCCTCTGCTGGTTTAGGGGGTTCAGAAGGAGGGGCAGCTGGTCTGGATGACCTCACAGAAACTCCTCCACGGAGCGACACTCCCAGCGAGGACGCCGCATCTTTCCCGTTCTCCAGCAGCCCTGACTCACCATGTGGGAGGGGTGCAGCAGCAGGACGGGGATCCTTGGGGTCTCCTCGTCTTCCTCATGACGGAGAAGACAAGGAGGAAGGAGCCGGTGCTGTCAGGATACCTCGGGGGGCATCAGGTGGGATTGGAAGTCAGCACCTCACCCCTTCAGCCATCTTGTACAGGGCAGCTATCACACGCAAGCAGGTACGGTACACGTTCCTCTCCGTGTCTGTGGGGATACTTTGAGCGTGTTCCCATTTGCATCTTTTCTGTTTCTCACCACAGAGGCGTGGGGTGTCATCCGAAGAGGAGGAGGGTGAAGTTGACAGTGAGGTTGAGTTACCACGGCGACGGTGAGTAACATGTTGTTGCTCGTCTTTGGAAAAATCCCCCAAAGTTGGAGATTTAATCAGTTTACTATTAATAGTTTATGAAGCGGCATTCTTTTACGTCATATTTTTTCTTAAAAAATGTTGAATTAATTTGTTCCTCTTTTTTTCCAAGACGTCCAACCAGCATTACAAAATGTCAATCGGTGTCCACGTTCAGCTCGGAGAATCTGTCAGTGTCAGATGGAGAGGAGGGTCACACCACTGATCACTCTCACAGCGGTACGCCTGACGTGGTCAGCACCAACACCGACGACAGGTTGGATGACCGCAGCGATGACCTCCTCTCTCAGGGATCAGAGATCCCCGCTGACAACACTGATCCGACCCAGGCTTCTGACGGCCTGTCAGAAAGAGACGGGGCGCTGGGGCCGGGGAAAGCTCAGATGGATGTCGGGCAGAATCCTAATGAGGTAATCCACTGGGATTACGTGTCGGAGATATTCGCCAAAACAAAAAGGAAATAAGAAACAAATACACAAAAAAATCTTGGGTTCTCAAGCTTTTTGTCTCTAAATAGCTATTTTTTTGTAAATGCAACAGAAATTTGTTGCACCACATTAAACATTGCATGTCTTTTTTTTTTTTTTACTGTGAAAACAATTTATTTACGATTTTTCAAGACTCAATGTCTTTGAGTTCGTTTGCCCATTTTGAATTTATATACTGGGTAATAAAACCCCGAGATCGCGGATACAAGCGGCCGAAATGAGCTTCCTCCACAGGGTGGCTGGGCTCTCACTCAGAGATCGGGTGGGGAGCTCTGCCATCCGGGAGGAGCTCTGTGTCGAGCTGCTCCTCCTCCAAGGCGAGAGGAGCCAGAAGGGGTGGTTCGGGCATCTGGTCAAAATGCCACCCGAGCGCCTTGCGGGCGTGGTGTTTTGGGCACGTCCCACTGGGAGGAGACCAAGGGGCAGACCCCGGACCCTCTGGAGAGGCTATGTCTCACAGCTGGCCGGGGAACGACTTGGGATCCTTCCGGGTGAGCTGGAGGATGCACTGAATGTGCGCAGTTACGCTCAAGGCTCCGTTCTCGGAGGTCCGATCTTGGACAAGTGTGCTTCTTGAGAGTCTTCCCTTCTGAACTACTTGTGGAACCATAGCTAATGCTAGCGACCATCCGTAGCTTGAAGACCAGTCCGTTTGGAAATACTTTGGCTTCCTGCTAAAGTCTTGTAACTAAGGTGGATAAATTGAAGGTGGGCTGCCAACACTGTTCATCTAAGGTTGGATACCATTATTAAACATTAAACAAAGAAATTTCTTAAAGACAGCCTGTGCCCCGCAGAGGTTGTCATGAAGCGGTGTGCAGGTGGAAGGAGGAGGACCCAATTTGCAGGACAGAAAACATGGTTTATTTGAGTATGGCGGTCCAGTAATGGTGTGGAAGAAAAAAACATAAGGTTTTAGTGGCATGGCAAGTGGTTATTGTTCTGTATGTGTTTCATGGTCAGGCAACCAAGGAGACCTGGCTGGAAGGGATGCTAATGACCCAACGTGGAGGTCCAGCGTGATTGCCCTTAAATAGGCAACAGGGTCCACAGATGTGTGGCATCAGAATAATCACACTCAGGTGTCTCAATCAGGGTAATGAATGAAGGTCCAGGGCTCCCTCTGGTGGCAGGTGAGGGGATCATGAAATAGCTACACGTAAAACTGTATCAATTCAATTTAAATATCACTGTAATCAGAACAAGAAAAATACTGTACAAACGTAGTTGGTCGGCATTCAAGCAGCCTGTCCCTGCCTCATTCAGTCGATCAAAAATAAAAATATTTCCCACATTTGTGGCTAATTTTAGAATATTTTATCTTATTCATCAACAAACAGCACGTTACATTAGGGTATTTTCCCGAATGTCGTTGGTTTAATAAACCCACACATAAACAAGTACATTGTATTTTCTGTTTCCGAAAATTAAACGGACAATAACCTCAAACCTATGCACCAAACTAGAATTTTTTTCTGTACTATTACACCCTACCCCAGGGGTGGGAAAACTTTTTGGTTTGCGGGCCACATTGAGTTCTAACGTTTGACAAAGGGGCCAAAACAAGAGAAGATGGATGGCATGCTTTGGTAACCGCTAAGATAGACCGATAGAATGGCGCGCTAGATTTTAAACAAGTAGATTGAATTTAAAATCTAACGCGCTAGGTCTGAAATCTAGTGTGATAGCGCTTAAAAACATGCATTTAAATAAAAGCGCTTGATGTAACATTTTGCTTGTTTTAACATCTAACATGCTTGTTTACGTGCGTGTATTGGGCCTGATGACTTTCCATATCTGTGCACACTGTTTATTTTGACATCGTGCGCATCACGAAGACACACACATTTTAATGGGAGTAGTGTTGTTGTATTTTGGCGCCGTCTAGTGAGGAAACATCAGAATTGCAGAGGAAATAAAACTAACAAAGTTTATTTATTGGATTTTTTTTTAGTTCGGCAGGCCGGATTAAAACGTTTGAAAGGCCTCCTGTGGCCCGCGGGCCGTAGTTCCCCCATGCCTGTCCTAGCCTCTGTGCGGAATTGATATGTGGAGTAACTCTCATCTGCTTTGTTAATTTTTCTATGGGTTCTGTACGATTTATCCTGGCACCTTTTTCTTTTTTTAACAGAACCGGAATTTGTGTGACGATTCCGACTGTGACAGTGCCGAGCTGGATCAGTCAGGCAGCGGAGAGCCCAGCCGTCCCCCAAGTGCTGGGCCACGGGTACCGTCATCACAGTCCTATCAAGGGTCTCCACAGGCTCCCCATACTGGACCTCCATAAATCACTGGACACAGGCAAAGACCTCCAGCTACCCTCCAATGACCATCCATCACAAGCGTACACCAATCTGTCAATGCAGTATATTACTGTTGCCATGGGGATTCGCACTTACCACACTACTCAGACTATGACAAGTTGATTTATGATGTCTCAGAAGTTAGTTGGCAGGAAAACTTGCGTCAGACGACATAGGACATTTGTCATAACCTGACATCAGATATTTTGGCAGCTTGTGACATCAGAATAAATGTCATTTATGTAAATTAGGGTTTTCTTTGGAGATGTAGTTGCCACGGTAACCCTATTCACTGCTCCAGTTCTGCAAAAACCTTTCCTCAAACACGCACGCACGCACATCCAGGAAGAGAGTAGACTCTCTGTCCTTTAAACACTTTAACCCTCACTCTGGGGTGCATAATAGATGATACCCCCACACACTAATGCATCAAATACTAATAAATAATAATGTAAATATTCATTACATACCACATGAGAAATATCTAACTTTATTTTATTTGTAAGATAAAAATGTCAGACTTAATGATATGCAGCCCTGTGAACAAATGCATGACTCTATGTTTCTAATTTATGGTTTGAATGTGCCCGTTTTATATTTTGTGAAAGTTTACACTTTTTTAATCCTGAAAGTATCGGTTCAGTTATATTTTTTTTCCCTTTTTAGTTTTTAAATGTCAGCATCGAAAGTTAAAAAAAAATCTAAATGGAATGAAAATATTGATAATGATGAATAAATAGGAAACTAAGTAGATACTTTATTTTTTTGAAGCCACACACATCTGAGTTTTAAACATATGAGGTTTTTATTGAGTTTATCAGATCTTTGACGAGATAGAAGATTTTAGGTTCAATTGAAATGAACTTCTGTCGTTTTATTTTGTCGTTAAGGAGGTTTTATGGACCTGTATTAAATGATACCTTTTGTCTAACAGTTCCTAGTAAAGTAAAAGTAAAAAAAAAAAAGAGAAAATATTCCACTTAAGATAAATTTTATAGAACTATTTTAACTCTAGCCTACAGCACTTTGGTTTACATAAGCTCTACTAAATAAGCAGATAAATAAATGTTCACTGGTATTTCAGAGCAAGTCTTGGGCTTGCTTTTGTGATTGTATACTTTAGCCTGTGCTAAAATCATCCACTCGTTTAAAGAGGAGATATTGTGCAAAATAAATTTTATTAGGAGGTTGAACGTTTATCCCCAATTAGAAACATACTTGATTTTCATTCAAACATGTTTCAGCAATTTGCAAGTTCTTGTTCTTGGCCACAGATTTTGTTCTCTGACACATTCATATTGAGATAAGTAGTAAGTGTTCATACATCAGCAGTGCACGTGAGAATTACTCCACAAAAGCACAATATACCCCTCTTTAAGCATGTGGTTTCTGCAACCACTTCTCACGAATATACGGTACCTAACTGTTTTGTGTTCAGTCTGTTTCGGACCCCCTAAATACAAAGATTAACAATAAAATTTAAAGAGTAATGTTTCTCATGTAGTTCCAATAAATTGAACCAATTTCTAAACTTTGGGTTCAACATTTGTGGTTTGGTGGCACACCTGTGGCAAGGTGGCACACCTTGGCGTGGCACCAAGGTGTGCCACACCAGCTGGTAATGCGATCATGTCCATATTAAAAAGGCAGCTTGTCAATTTTGTTTAAATGAATCACTTAAATTGTAGGATTTGGTCAAGTAGCCCAAATACCTTCATACATTGTGACCATTTTTTTCGTTTAAAATCTTATCACATTGAGTTGGGAGTTTTGTTAACAAATATGTCCGTTCTGTCGCCTTTTGTTTATCTGGGGCCAGGTCGCGGGGGCAACAGCCTCAGACGAGAAGCTCAGGCTTCTCTCACCCTAACTGCATCCTCCAGCTCACCCGGGAGGATCCCGAGTCATTCCCTGGCCAACTGTGAGACATAGTCTCTCCAGCGGGTCCGGGTTTGCCTCTTGGCCTACTCCTGGTGGGACGTGCCCGAAACACCACCTGTGAGGCACTTGAAAGGCATCCTGAACAGATGCCCGAACCACCCCATCTGGCTTCTCTCGACTTGGAGAAGTAGCTCGACACCGAGCTCCTCCCGGATGGCAGAACTACTCACCCAATCTCTGAGTGAGAGCCCAGCCACCCTACGGAGGAAGCTCATTTTGGTCGCTTGTATCCGTGATCTCATTCTTTCAGTCACCACCCACAGCTGGTGACCATAGGTGAGGGTTGGAACGTAGATCGACTTGTAAATTGAGAGCTTTGCTTTTCGGCTCAGCTCATTATTTACATAACATATATGTTGCAATTATAAATGTCCAAGTAAAATTTCAATGACACGCATATTTACCACGTTTTGTTTACTTCTGACTCCCTGTTTGAATAAGTTGGTCTTAAAAGTTTTTTTATAACACAACCTAAAAAGGATGGTCACATTCTACTAGAGTAGAAAAGAATTACACGTATGAAACTAAAGACCAATCCTGTTTAGTCGTAATCATCTATAAGATGTTGGCAGACTTTTTAAAAACCTCATCTTATCCCTCAACCCTTTAAAGACCCCTGCAGAAATAGCCAGATAAAGAGTAGAGCACTTCTTTGAGGTGGAAACTAGTTGAACAGTAAGTATCCTTTGGGTTTAAATAAAAAAATCTGTTTTGTTTTTTACAGCATTGCACATTTTACTTGTAACATAGGAGTTATATGAAAAGTCAACTATTACGAGCAACAATAAATGATGTATTGGTTCAAACTAATGTGAGATGTTTTGTTTAAACAGCTTCAGTTTGCGCTGTTGCACCAAATCAGACAGCTTGAACGAGAAATAAATTATTTTCAATGACTTGAAGCATGTCCAAAATGTTCCAGTGTCATTTCTTGTCGTAAGTCCATGTAGTCCCTCATTCATCCAGGAGTGATCCATTGTAGAAAAAGTTTCAAAAAAGTCTTCTGGACAGTTTAATTCTTTATCGAGACGTTTCAACTTCCATCCGGAAATCATTTTCAATCTGAATGAAATGGACTGAAAACTGGATCTATTTATACTAACCTGAGTAAAAGGTAAAAAAATAGTAAGGAGGGCTCGACCAATGAGCCTCTGTTGCCTATGATGGCTGTGAATGGCTCCTATTGTAGCCACAGACCAGTAAACGACCCTATTATAAAAATGCTAAAAGCCTAGTGAATAGAAAATACCTGCTAACGAGAGGCTTGAAACTGGGTCACAAGGTGTCCTCTTTAGTCCATGGCTTCAAAAGGCTGTTGTAAATACCGGGCAAAATGTATCTAATGCCTCCACTCCGATTCAGTGAGGGACTCTCTTTCATCACAAAGATGGCTTCCTTCACACCTCTTTCAAACCAACCTTTCTCTCTACTTAGAATCTTCACCTCACTGTCCTCAAAAGTGTGTTTGGTGGATTTAAGCTGCAGATGTACAGCAGACTGTGGACCACTTGAGGCTTCTGTTCTGTGTTGGTAAAGTCTTTTGTGGAGTGGCTGCTTCGTTTCACCAATGTAGTGTTCTTTGCAGCTCCCTTCACTGCACCGGATCGAATAAACTACATTGCTCTGTTTTTCTGTAGGCATCTTGTCTTTAGGATGTACTAGTTTCTGACGTAATGTGTTGACCGGTTTAAAGAAAACCGGGATGTCATGTTGTCTGAAGATTCTCTGTAACTTCTCGGACAGTCCTGACACGTAGGGAATAGAGACTCCATTTTTCCTCTTCTCACGTTTCTTGGACGTTCTCACCCTATTCAGGGCCCATTTGGGGTATCCACAGACCGAGAGGGCTTTTTGGACTACCCAGGTTAGTATAAATAGATCCAGGTTTCAGTCCATTTCATTCAGATTGAAAATGATTTCCGGATGGAAGTTGAAACGTCTCGATCAAGAATGAAACTGTCCAGAAGACTTTTTTTTAAACTTTTTATACTATTTCTTGTCATAGAAACACACTCATTACTTTCTTTTTCTTAGAAAAAAAAAACCAACAAATGCCTGATTAAGCATTTCACATCTTTTATTTTGCATTTCTTCAACAATTTAATTGCACCCAGATCTACAATAATTTGAAAACGTGCACAAAAAACTTGAGTTTCTTCATCCTTGCAAAGAATAATAAAAATAAATCTGACTCAGGCAAAAAAGGATAGCAGGAAACTAGTGTTAATTCTATAATTCTCCTTCTAGTTGATCATAATTTAATACCTCAGCATAATATACTTATAAAGACCAACAAGTCTTGTAGTTTTGCCCCTTGCAGCATTCCCCAGCCCTGCAGTTAAAAAAAATATTCTCTATTTAAAACAAACATTTTATGTTATAATCATCATCACCACTATGGTCTTTAGTAATTTCTGAGAAAAGAAAATATTTTCCTCTTGTTCAGACCCCCATCCTGGTGTCCAAGACCCGCCCCGCCCTTGTCAGAATCCAACAATGCTCAAAAGTCCTGATTAACAAATAATAGGGATGAAGATGACGAAGGAATGACACAAAACAATTACTGAGCAAGTTAGAGGTGAGACGTGACATAGCTTAATTTTTATCCTTTCAACCACACAAGCGATAAATTATCTTCGGACTCCACCATACCGACTATAAACCCGTTAAACCCACAATGCCTCATTTCAGGAAGTACAGCTTCAAATAGTGATGGCGTATATCAATGAACTTTACTTTTACAAGGAAACTGTGTTAAATAAAAATAAATAGGTATTCAAAAAGGAAGGGAAAGAACAGTCCATCTAAAATGTCATTTTTTTTCTTCATTTTTAAAAACATTTTCTAAGAAAAATCTGACATAAAAAAAAAAATTATTAATGTCTTTTCAGATTTTTCCAAAACACCTTACCTACAGTATATCAAGAAGTTCATACAGATATACAGCAAAAATATGAGAAAAAAAAAACACAACTAATTAAGAACTTTAATTATATGCAAAGGGTATTTTAAAACAAAATAAATAAATAAAATACCAATATAATGATGATGATTTAATTAAAACGGAGTAGGTAAGAAACCAAAGCAGGAGAAAAACAGTGATTTTATAGTAATTGGTTTTTGCATTAAGTTCAATGAAGGACCTCTTGGTAAAAAGTCGGGGTGGGGTTTTCGTTTGGTGCTGATGAAGATCCTCCGTGTCAGTTTGCTCCAAGTCCAGTGGCTTCAGAAGACAGTCTGAGCAGAAAAAAAAAACAGCTGAAATAAAAACACTAACAGATCACTTTGCATCCCTTATCCTGTATGAAAGAAAGAAAGGATTACTCTATTCATCCCTCACCAGGGAAATTTGTGTTCTGCACTCCTTACACCACAGCAGGCTGCCCTTCAACAGCGCCAATGGTGGGAGAAACGGGGATTAGGTGTCTTCTCCAAGGACCGTAGACGTGCTCTATGAGGGATGCAAACCCGCGAACGTTCTAACCACTGAGCTGCCGTCTCTCCCCAACATTCATATGGTAGGGAATGTTTGACTTTTTATTTGTAGGATGGAGCCGTCGGGCTCTCTGTGCATTATGGGAACGCCTCATAAAACAGATTATTATTCCTAATTATTCCTATTATTCCTAAAATATGCGTGTGAAATGCTAGAGGCGTACAGCAGGATCTTATTTAAAACATCAATTTCTCTTTGTACACAAAGCAAAACTGATGCGTCCAAAAGGATTCTTGTAAAGAGATACTTTAGAACACAGGAGGTGTCAAACTCTGGTCCCGGAGGGCTGGTGTCCTGAAGGTGTTCTACGTGTTCTCACATCTCCACCTGATCCACACAATGAGTCAATGTTCCGTTCCGTCATCTTCCGCTTGTTCCGGGGTCGGGTCGCGGGGGCACCAGCCTCAAACGGGCAGCCCAGGCCTCTCTCACCCCGGCTGCATCCTCTAGCTCACCTGGAAGGATCCCAAGTTGTTCCCCGGCAAGTTGTGAGACATAGTCTCTCCAGCGGGTCCGGGGTCTGCCCCTTGGTCTCCTCCCGGTGGGACGTGTCCAAAACACCTCGCCCGCGAGGCGCTCGGGGGACATCCTGACCAGATGCCCGAACCACCCCATCTGGCTCGACCTGGAGGAGGAGCGGCTCGACACCGAGCTCCTCCCGGATGGCGGAGCTCCTCACCCGATCTCTGAGTGAGAGCCCAGCCACCCTGCGGAGGAAGCTCATTTGGGCCGCTTGTACCCGCGATCTCATTCTTTCGGTCACCACCCACAGCTGGTGACCATAGGTGAGGGTTGGAATGTAGATCGACTTGTAAATCGAGAGCTTTGCTTTTCGGCTCAGCTCTCTCTTTACCACAACGGACCGATGCAGCGTTCTAGTTATTGCTGACGCCGCACCGATCGGCTTGTCGATCTCCGGCTCCATCCTTCCCCCACTCGTGAACAAGACCCCGAGATACTCAAACTCCTCCACTTGGGGCAGGACCCTGTCCCTGACCCGCAGGGGGCATTCCACCCTTTTCCGCGCGAGGACCATGGTCTCGGATTTGACTCACACTGAGTCAATGTGTCAAATTTTATTGGCTGTTGATTTAACTTTCTGTGCATCAGCTGTTTTGAACCAGGAACACATGGAACACCTTCAGGACACCAATTTTCGAGGACTGGAGTTTGACACCCCTGCTTTTTTTTATGCGCACACACCATCTAAACGCAATTATCACCACGGTGATGGATACGCTCCTTACTTACCGAGCATTGATCAGGTACTCGGCCAGGCTGATGCTGGCGTGGGAACCAGTGATGGTGACCTGTCTGTCAGTTGAGCCCTCCACAGGGTTGGCAATCTTAATCTGAGCCCCAGACATCTGACGGATCTCATTGATCTTCGCACCCTGACGGCCGATAATGCAGCCGATGAGCTGTATCACAAGGATGAACACAAAATTATCAATAACAAAGATTACATTTAAAAAAAATAAAGCAAAGTAACCCCAAAAAAATGTGACCTACATCGTTTGGAATGGTCAGTTCATGAGAGCCAGTTTGTGCAGAGGCATCCATCCCAGCTTAAAGGATAAAAAAAAAAAAACAATGAGAGAGAACATTATACACACACAGCAATTGTTTTCCTTGTTTCAGCATGTCCACCTACCCTGGAAGCCCTGGTTGCTGTGTGCAATTGGGAAAGGGCTCTGCTGCATTGCCAGCTGGTGAAGTTTGGTGAGCTGATAAAACAAAGCAAAAGACAAAAACACACACACACGCATATACATTAGAAAGACAGAAAACATATCTGGCCCAAAATGTTCTTCCCCTTTTTGTACGCGGGTTCATGGACAATGAGAGGAATACCATGAAATGAGGCACGGAATCGATAATCTACCCTCAAATATTAAAGAACAATATTTGAACTTTTGGTTTGTATTTGAAATGTTTCTCATTTCAAAGTGGCAGCAAGATTTAAAAAAAAAAAAAGGGGTGGGTGGCGAGGATGAAGTAAGCGAGTGACATGGCTTCCCACGGTCGAAGTTGCAAATATATTGGATCACTTACAGAGGGCCCTTCACTTACATCAGGCTGTGGAATGGCGTGCTGCCCTTGGACAGCATAAGCCTGCAAAGAGAAAAACAACACTCAGGACAAGTGTTTGTGTAACATATTCAGTCTGTCAGTTCCCGGCTATTGGTTTGTTAGAAAAACAAACTAAACCTAACGCACACCAGGACTGTAAAACCAGGGCCGAACATACTGTAATTCTTTTGGTACTCAGAGGAGCCCCTGAGTTACAACTCGCTTGCAGGGTGCTTAAACAAGGGGTACGTTATTGAATAACCCATAGAAAAAAACATTTATTGAGTTAAAGGGAGGAGACGGCAGCTCAGTGGTTAGAGCGTTCGCACGCGGACCAGAAGTTTGCAGGTTTGCGTCCCACAGAGAGCACGTCTAGGGTTCTTGGAGAAGACACCTAAGCTCCGCTTCTCCCACCATTGGCGCCGTTGAAGGGCAGCCTGCTGCGGTGTAAGGAGTGCAGCACACAAATTTCCCCAATGAGGGATGAATAGAGTAATTTATTATTATTATTATTAAAGATAAATTGAGAAAATATGTGACTCCATCACACGGACTCTACGGCCATGTGTTTGTACACTGGATCTTTCCCCAAAACAAGTTTAACACTGGTTACAATGCTCTTAAGGTGAGTTGGAACTTGGTGGATATTGACGTTTAATTGTTTAAGAACTAAATACCATAAATTGTGCTCAATAAAATTGTAAAAGGTGAAACTCATTTTAATCCACAGGCCGAAACAACCTTAAAAATGAACTTAATTCATTTGAATAAATAAAATATTGTTATTCTTCTTAAAGTTGAAGTTTCTCCTTGTGATCGGGAGGGAGCTGCTGGCACAAAGTTGGGCATGCTCAAACAGACAGGCTTCTCTATTTTATAAATCTAAAACCTTAAAAATAGTCTTCAGCCTGATTTGTATTTTGAAGTTTTACTTGTTTTTTGCACTGGCTTTGTTATTCTTACTGGCGTCTCCAACTTCTCATCATTGATTAATTTATGCCAAGATTAAGGGCGGCAGCTCAATTTGTTTCTTCAACTGCCAAAGCGATTACTTGTAACATAAAAGCTGCATCATATCCTCTCTAGTTTTGCATGTTGATGAGGGTTAATACAAATGACAAATTTACAACAACAGAGGTTATTAATCGTGCATTTTCATTGGACCTTCGTGAATGAGTTCTTAATTTTATTGATTTACTATTGCTGGACAAGAGGTTTTTCATGTCATTTTATTTGCTGATTGGCCGAATGTTTTTAGAGCACTCTCAATAGTAAACTAAAGCATGCAAATACCTGACATAGGTGGCGCCAGCCTAATTACCATCTCCTGGAACTTTTTTGACTCGTCTGGCTTGCCATTTTGGTGCAAAGAAATGCTTTAACGCAATAAATTTGCAGCACTGCATGCATTTGAACACTTTCGACCAGTTATGTGCACCTCTTTGTATATAACCCAACTATTTTGATCTTATCAAAGTATTCTTCGCACAAATGCTTCTGTTATTTACCTGACCGCCTGCAAAGATGACAGGGGAGCCTGAGGGTTTGGGTCTGTATGGGATGGTCACTCCTTTTGGTGGAGACTATAAAACAGAGACATCTTATGTTGACTTCAGAGCGGCATACAACCAAAGCTTCAATGTAAAATGTAGTAAATTCCTGACACTGAAGATAAATATTAGAAGTACCTCAAGCATGACAACACAGATCTGCTTGACACACTCGATGATGGACTGTGGGGTCCCTGCAACAGTGATGGCACGCTCTGTTGAGTTGGGCAGCATGTCCCCTGCTACTTGTACCTGAGCTCCTGCCGACTGGAGACACAAAAAATATTAGATGCCACATCAGAGATATATTGAAGATATATCAATTATTCAAATTTTATTCATAAAGACCATAAAATGTCCAAAAAAATCCCCAAAAACATAAAATCCTCATAAAGGAAAACAATTTTTTTTAACTTGTATCACTTTGACGAATGTTAAAAACCATTCCAGTGGTCATTTTATTTGAGAAGGATTTCAAGACCGATTTAAAGTGTCCAAGAAAGACGGATTCATTTCTCAAAATTGCCTAGAAATGTATCTTTAAGTTTAAATTTTTTTACCCAATTGCCTCATGGTGTAACCTGTTGAAAAGGTTGTTTAAACACAACCGCAGATAAAAAAAAAGTTCAAATAACAAAATGAGTAAAGCCTGTTTCTGCTTTCTTCCTCCTTGTCATAACAGAGTAAATATTGGCTACAGTGTGTGATGTAGTGTGTTTATGTTTGTCTTTCAGACAAATCAATTGATGCCAATCTGCAGCATTTTTGAATATTACCAATGTCTTGTGGGTAAAAAAAAATCACGTGATTCAATTAGTCATCTAATAAACTGGTCAGATCCTACAGTCTAGATCAATCAGTTCTGAGCCTACATTTAAAAGACTATAATTTGCAAAAGTTTTTGCATAAAAGTGGATTTTATTCCAAAATTTAGGGCCAGTGACAAGTAAAGTTTGTTCACCTCAGTGTTTGAACCTAGCTGTCTGAAATGTGCGCCAACAAACCTCTCGGATTTCTTTAATCTTGCAGCCGCCCTTGCCGATGAGTGAGCCGCACTGGCTGGCAGGCACAACGAGGCGCATGGTGACTGGTGGTTTGCTGGTGGCTGTACTGTTTGACATGGAGGTGCTGATGTCCTAAAATGAAAAAAAATTTTTTTTAACCACAATCCCTGGTGAAGATGTAGATAAAGCTCGGCCAGTTAGCCTCTCTTTACCTCCTCCAGCTTCTCGATGATCATGGAGAAGGCTTTAAAAATGGAAGTGGTGGGTCCTGCGAGGGTTATGATGCGCTCTGGACAATTCCCCTCTGAGATGTTGATGCGTGCACCACTCTACAGATAAAATTAACAGTTATGTCTCTTGGTGTTTTTATAATAGTAAATGAGAAAGCTGCATGTTTGTTCTTGTCAAAAAACAGTCTTACCTCCTCTCTCATCTTTTTCACCGACTCTCCTTTCTGTAAGAAAACACAAACATGTATTATCTCCATCATAGTCAGGAATGAACAGCAGATAGCATCTTTTTTTTAGAAGTAGAAACCACGCACCTTGCCAATGATGCTGCCAACCTCCTGGAACGGGGATAAAAACAAACAAAAAAAAACACATTAGTGGATGCTTATCCACACACAGCGCTTTCATGAGTCATAAGGTGAGAAGACAAAAAAGAAAATTGACTGTATTCAGAGTAACAGTGAAGTAGTAATTTCAATAAAACATTGTTTGAATCTGAACAGCTGCACACAAGTTTTAAAAAGGAAAATTTTATTTTAGGAGGACAGAGCAAAAGCCCTGTGTGAGGTGTAACTATCAGATAAGGAACAATGAGTAAATTTTTGCAGCCTTACTAATCCCACCTCTTTCTATGACAGGAGGGACAAAGCAGCCGGGCCACACTTCCACTGTATGCAAACACTAACTAGGTAGGGTGGGGCAGTTCCTGCACCCTTCCTGTTCCCTGGTCCAACAGGATCCTGAGAGAAACCTAGTTACGCTCTCAACCTCTACTTACAGTGTGACTAACATATTCCTCAAAAAGCTGGAGGAGGTAAAGTTTCTCCATAGTTTTTAATAAATTTTTGTGCTTTTTAAATACTTAATCCATAAAATCCTTTTTAAATTTCTTTATGGATTTGGCTCAAACTACATGTGTGACGTGTATAAAAAGGAAGTGGAAAGGACCAGCGCACTCTTTTGTCCTTTATTTAAACCAATGTCGTCAAGGGGCTCTGAAGGCACATGACATTTTAACTAACGCCTTTGTACCTTCTATTTTTATGTTTTCCACATTGAAAAATCCCCTGACCAAAAAACTTAATCACCGACCTCCCTTTTCATGCTTTTTCAGCTTTTACAAGGTCTATGAATGGCTCCTTCCCAAAATATTTTTGTCTTTATGTGTGACATGTTGGTCCCGTATCAGCCATCTCAGACTCAGAATTGGCTCAGAGTAAAGACTAAACTCAAGAAAGCAGCGTTCTTACTTAATGCAGCTCAAACGGTCTGACAATGTGAGAGATTTCTACTCTGAAAATGTTCAAGTTAAGGCTAAAACCTTAAGCTTTGGTTGTGCAAATGATACATTTTATCTGCACACTTCTTAGTTTATCTTAAACTAATTCTAAGCTATATATTTTTAAATTTGATGCAATATAAAGACAGCAGATTTACTTTTTTTATATTGTTATGATCTTTGTTTTTATACAGCACTTTAAATTACTTCACACTCTTTCAAATCTCACAGAAATAACATCACCTGCTCAGCCTACTTTCACCTTCTGTCTTCACCCTATATCACTTTTTATACCATCGCTATAATCGTTCACAGTTGTATCACTTGTTGGATTGATTACTGCGAAAATATATATATATATTTTTGGTTTTGCCCTCCAGAAACAGCAGCTCCTCTAAAAGCTCTGCAGACTAGATCATTCCCAGGACTCCATCATCCATCAGTTGGTTTACTGATTTAAAAGAAAATAATAAACCTCCGTTGCTTAGTTGAGAATATTTTATTGAAGTTATTACCAAGACCATTACCGAAACCAACTATGTATGATGACCAAAAGTAAAGATCCTGCATACAAGTGGCTGAAATGAGTTTTCTCTGCAGGGTGGCAGGGCTCTCTCTCAGAGATAGAGGGAGAAGTTTGGAGTAGAGCCGTTGCTCCAAACTTCTCAATTTGGGTCAAGAGAAGCCAGATTGGGTGGTTTGGGCATCTGGTTAAGATGCCTCCCAAAAGCTCTGCAGGGGAAGTGTTTCGGGCATGTCCCATGGCTGTACAGGGAACACCTCGGCATCCTGTCGGGTGAGTTGGAGGATGCAGCCGGGTGAGGGAAGCGTAGGCTTCCCATCTGAGAATGTTGCCCCAGCAACCCAACCCAAAACACAACTGAGCTGTATGTACTACCTAGCACCACTTTGTACTTATTTTTTCTATTGTGACTTCTTCTTCTTCTCCTTTCGGCATTTCCCTTCAGGGGTCGCCACAGGAAGTCAGTTTCTTCCATCTAACCCAATCTGCTGTATCCTCTTCGGTCACGCCAACTATCTTCATGTCTTCCTTCACTGTATCCATGAACCTCCTCTTTGGTCTTCCTCTAGTCCTCTTTCCTGGTGGTTCCAAATCCAGCATCCTAATGTCGATGTACTCGGTCTCTCTCCTCTGTACATGTCCAAACCATCTCAGCCTGGCCTCTCGGACAGGCTTTTTTCTATTTGTGACTGTAACCCCAAAACTGAGTTATGTACCATTTCATAATTTTTGCTTCATTTTTTGGATAAATTATGCTGTGCAAATAAACGTACCTAGTAAGTGATACATTTTCTTTTTGGATGATATATATTACTAATCAATTTTTAAACAGTTATAAAAGTAGAAATTTAAAGCCACTCACCTTCCCATGCATGAGAAGCCTGATGGTTAGGGTGACATTAAGTCCTCCTTCAACTAGACTCGAATCCATTGCTGTCCAGGCTACGATGGCCCACCGAGTGAGCTTTTGGTTTGCTGCTAAAGATCTCTAAAAATCCAAAACAGGAGATCAAAAGATAGACTTTAACAGAAGCAAATAAAGTTACAGAAAGCATGAGGTTTGAAATGAAGTGGTGTGGTGTTTACAATTAAAACTTTAACCAAGTCATGCAAGTAGCAAACATTCAGAAAAAACATGTTTGATTTACTATTAAAGGGTTAGAAAGAAAGAGTCAGGTTTAAGTAACACACATTAAACTGGACACAGTCCACTTGTTCATGTTGGCACAATGACCCACTGTCTAACAGAGGTCATGGTTTCTTCCTGGAACTCGATAACGCGGGGACACAACTTCTTGATTCCATTTAATAATTTAGATTAAAAATAATTAAATTAATTCATTCCTACAAGGTTTTAAATACATTAAATGTTAAAAAAGTGGACGTCATTACAAGAAAACAGTCCGTAGTTATAATTTTTTTGCAAATAAACATCAGTCACGCAACCATTAAAATGTGCGTTAGCATCGTTATTTTTTTTGTTGTTGTTTAACTGTCACCAAATACTTGCTTTTCATTTTAATAAGTTCTATTATTTAAATAAATTCCTAAATTGACAGATTTTGTTTAAAAACAGCTACAAAAAGCCATTCAGTTCAGTCCTCTTGGAATTTTCCATGTAGCGTTAGCATTAGCATCCAGGACATAGTCGCATCCCGCGGCCTATGGCTCGCTATGAGTTTTTCTCAAACATGAAAAATAAGTGGATTTTTAAAAATCTTACCCGAACCGTCCCTCGACGTGAGTTCAGGGGGTGGGTAGGGTGACGAGGGTGGAAGGGGAGAGGTTCGGGAGGGAGTTTTAAAAGGATCCGGGGAAAAGGGAAAAAACACCACTGATCGAGCAGACTCCACTTCTTCTCTTCTTCTTCTGCTTCAGCACAAAAGACAAAAACACAACTTCAACCTGGAAACAAGCCCGCCCTCTACTGGCTGACACACAGAAAGACACCGTCACCCTGAAATATATAAATAAATACAATAAATAGTTTCTATTAACCAGTGGTGCAACGTAACGAAGTAAATGTACTTCGTTATTGTACTTAAGTAAAAAAATTGTGTATCTGTACTTTACTTAAGTAAAATTTAAGACCTGTACTTTTACTTTTACTTCACTACTTTTTTAGAGTAAATATCTGTACTTTTACTTCGCTATTTTTTAAAAGTGTGTTTTACATTTTTCGTTACATTTTCGTTCAGGAATTTGAAAAATACACAGGTTTTTTTTTAGCGCATCTTGAAGCCGCATCGCCAAAATCAAAAGAAGCAGTTGATCGGGAGAAGAAGTAATGAATCGAGAAACATTTTCCGCATTCATTCAGCGCCAAAAACCTAACATCAAATATATTACAAATTAAAAAGAGTCAGAAGATCGTTGTTCGTTGTGTTTACTTCTAAATAAAAAATTGAGCCATCATTACAAGGAGCAGGGGCGGTTCTAGGATTTTCCAAAGGGGGGGCGGGGCTTTGACAAATAGTGACTGGGGGCCTCCCCCCCAAAACATTTTAAAAAATAAGTGTCATTTTCCTCCATTTTGGTGCCCATTCACTGGCCCTTCTACGGGATAGCTTGACTTGTCCCCTTTCCTTTTGTTTTATTTTTATTTATTTATTTATTTTGTGGACCAAAAGAGGCGGGAGAGAGGAGGGGTCACACCCCTGCAGAGTATTTATCCTGGTTACCATGGTGACACCCTATAGCACAAAAAAATAACACTTGAATTATGATCGAATACTTTTACTTTTTACTTTTACTTAAGTAGATTTTTTTTATTGGTACTTTTACTTTTACTTAAGTAAATTTTTTGCCTAATTATCTGTACTTTTACTTAAGTACAAAAAGTGAGTACTTCATCCACCACTGCTATTAACCCTATAACGCCAAACGTATCATATTTGATACGCAATTATTTATTATTATTAATTAATTAATTGATAATTATTAATTAATTAATTGATAATTATTAATTAATTAGTTAATTATTGATGTATTATTTTGTTATTATTTAATTATTTTTTTTAAAAAAAGAGAATTTTCTGACATTTATTTCTTTGAGTGGGCTTTATAGGGTTAATCTATACAAATAATCCTAATGGAATATTTTTTATCAACTTTTATTTGTATCTCAACAGGAAGTTAAGATAAACCATGTAACAGATGCAAATTCTTAACTAAACTCAAAGCATTCCGGTCAATTAGACCCTCCTCTGCGAGGAAAACAGAAGAAACCTCATGGAGATCCAAATGAAGGAGCAGCCCCCACCCGCTATCCCCCTTTAAGATTGATTGCACTTATCATTTATAGATTTCTTTAACACAACTTGAACACCCTCCCTACATCTCTCTAGTTTGTTTCACTTATCTTTGTTTACCTTATTTTTGGTTTTTTTTCTTTCTTTTGTTACATTTCTTCTCTTTCGCTTACACACACAAAGTTAGTACCTATCTTATCTCATTTATTTATAGTACTCTACAAATGTTGCATTGTATTGTTTACGAGGTGATATATTTGAGGTGTGTGCCATTGGATTTGTTTTTTTTTTGTTAGTTTGTTTTTGTTTACTGTTGTAAAACCAAAAAACTTGATGTACATGTTTATTTCATTTGATATTGCTTTGTATCAGTTGGTACATCAAATAAAAATATTAATAAAAAAAAAAGATTGATTGCACTTAAATAATTACTAGCTGCAGGCTGCCTGGTGGAATTCGAGGTTTGCACGGGTGCCTCGCTGCATGAAGGTTAGGGTTTGAGTCCCTAACTGTGAGGCTTGAAACTCTAGGCTTTCTGTGTCGAGTTTGCATGTTCTCAATGCGTGGGTTTTCTCCAGGTCTTCCGGTTTCCTCCCACACAAGGTTAAGTTGATTGGCCGCTGCGAAATTTTCCCCGAAAATGAGTGTGTGAGAATAGTTGTCTGCGTGTGTGGCCTCACAATAGACTGGCGACTTGTTAGGGATGTACCCAGCCTCTTGCCGGAAATCTGCTGGGATAGGCTCTTGCATCCCCTGCAAACCCATTAGGGGTAAGTGTTTTCTTTGAGGAAAAAACTAAACTAAATTTCTAGTTACATTTTCAGTTTGTTCCCATGTCTTTGTAACCTTTCGGTAACATTTTGTAACTGCCTCAGTTGTACAAATAATTCAATATATCTGTTATCACTGTTAATCTGGAGACCTCAGTGGACTGTGTACAGTCCTACTGTAGTTGTCCAGTACTCCAACAGATGGTGTAACAGCACCACATAGTATTTACCTCGTAACCATTACGAAATCAAACATCCTTGGGAATTTTTAAATAGAAATGTGTACATTCAGGGATGAAATTGAGGTGCAATCCCAATTACGTTTTTTCTAACTTTAGAAATAAATGACACAAAAAGTTTATAACTCATAAAAATAAGAAGAACAAAACAAAATTGAGGCCAGCAGCATTTTTACATTTCCAACAAGTATGTCTGCATTACTTAAAGAATACGAGAGAAATTTTGGGTGAGAAAAGATCCAGTCACGGAAATCATATAGCTGTATTCTTTATTTCCACTTATGTAGTCATTAAATGAAAAATTATTGTATCTCCTCATAACTGTGTCATTTCATCTAAATTTTTTCAAAACAAATTGTGAAATGAGCTGCATTGTTCTGTTTTGTGTAGTGGCTTCAGGCCTAGTGGCTCATGTTTTGGAAGTGACAGCACAGAAAATAGTTCAAATGGAACAATAAAGCCCCGTAACCATTTGTTCATGGTCTGTTTGAGAGTGAATTTTGCCCGAACACATGCAGCACATGTTCATTAATCTGGTGCACATCAGAGCATCCACAATACAATTATCTGATGGTCAGACTAGCCTGCCATTGTTTGTAACCAATCTCCTACGGGTCTCTGAATGGTTTGTCTGTCATCCGTCCAATTCTCTGACAGAACTGATGTCCTACACAGTGTGGTTTACACACTGGCGTGTGACTCATGGATCATGTCTGGCTCAGTTTCACAGATTCAAAATCCCTTCTCTTTCAAAAGATTGCCCCCACACTAAGAGAAAAGAAGCAGAAAAATGTTTGAAAGCAGTTTGTTTCTGCACTTCCAGTTTGTATTTTTTCGTCTAACTTTATCTGTAGCAGTAGATGGCTTGCTAAGTCTTTTACAGGGATGCCCGCATGGTGCCAGGTTTACAAGACCGCTGGTGTTTTAAAATAGAACAATGGCTGACCGAATTTACCTCAAACAGAGATCATCGCTGTGGTTACATGTTTAACATTTTCAACCTCTGCATGACTCCACAACGGTGTCGATGTAAATAAATAGAAATAATACAAAGTGAAAAACTAATGCATGCTTTATTATTTTGTTAGGAAAAAAGAGGGATTTCTGTTGCTTTGTTCTGATTCGCCAACAACCAAATGCAAAATAACCGTCTCCTTTTTCCACATCCTTTTAATCCAGCATGCTCACAAACACCTATCATTTTTCTTTTATCCACTAACGAGTGGCCATTGATTATGAGACTCTGATCGTATGGTTAAATAACACTCGCCCACCTCGCCTCCTCTCATCAGCTGCTACTGGCATCCCTCTTTCTCTGGTTTGTCCACATGTCATGTCCACATTTAACCCATCTTGGTCTTGTGTATGTATTTTTATGTCTTTTCCTTTTTAGAATGAAATGCTTAAACGTGATGTATAAAACACAAAAATATGTAAACAATAAAGAAAAAAATTATTTAAAACTATATGAAGAAAAGAAGTGGCACGGTGGCACGGTGGCACGGTGGCGCAGTGGGTAGTACTGTGAGTGGCCTCACAGCAAGAAGGTTGTGGATTCAAGTCCCGAGTGGGATGAGGCTTGGAACACTGGCCTTTCTGTGTGAAGTTTGCATTCTCTCCCCATGTCTGCATGGGTTTTCTCTGGGTACCCCGGTTTCCTCCCAACCCTCCAAAAACATGCATGTTAGGTTGTTTGGCTGGTGCCAAATTGCCCCTAGGAATGTGGTTGTATGGTTGAATGTGTGTGGCCCCGTGTCAGACTGGTGACCTGTTTGGGGTACACCCTGCCCCTCACCTCTAATTGGCTGAGATGGACTCTGGAACCCCCGTAACCCTGCAAGGGATGGACATTTAAGAAGGTGACTGACTGATAAAGAAAAGAGAAATTAAATGAACATTCATAATTAATTTTCTTTCCTCTGAAATGTCTGTTTTCATTTTATTCATATCATTTGAAAAATTGATCGTTTGTAAATTTATCAAAGAATGAATTAAACTAATAGCTTTTACTTTTTATTTATTTGTTGATCAATAAACAAGCTTTTTCAGACTAATTAAAATGTAATTTTTTCATTTTAATTTTACAACTGCTTTTTAAAAATGTTTTATTGGACTCATCTGAACTCAAACAAAAGGGTATGCCAGAGCCAGGCTTCAGATCTGCTTTCTTTATGTGAATGCCAAATGTTATCTGGTCATCTGGTCATGGAGAGGTTGAGTTCATGTTTGCTGTGTTGAAAAGCTATCCAAAGCAGGATTAGTGTGTTCAGTGTTCATGGATTGTTTTCTCTGGACCAAAAAGCTTGGAAGGAAAGTTCATGCTTGAAACACAAATAAGACACCCTGCAAACATGGAAGAGTTGATCTGTAATTGAATGGTTTGCAATTTGAGTTGAAGTAGCAAGAAATGAAATAAAGTAATATGTAATCCTTGCCTCAGAAATGTTGGATCTGTATTTTAGCCAAGGTGTTAGATCTGATTGGGGAAGGATGGCTCAGTGTGTAATTTTCTGAGTTAGCAGGAGGTACCCTGTTTATTTAATCTATGACAAATACAATCTATTAATCCACAAAACACAGGGGGAAGAGATAAAAAGGTGGAAGATTTTAAGTACTTAGGATCAACAGTCCAGAGCAATGGAGAGTGTGGAAAAGAGGTGAAGAAACATGTGCAAGCATGCTGGAACGAGTGGAGAAAAGAGTTTCAGCTAAAATGAAAGAGAAAGTGTTCAAAACCGTGGTGAGATCGGCCATCCTAATTTGTCTAGAGACAGTGACACTGAGGAAAAGACAGGAAACAAAGATGGAGGTAGCAGAGATGAAGATGCTGAGGATCTCTCTGGGAGTGACCAGGACGGACAGGATCAGAGGAACAGCATATGTTAGAGGTTTTGGAGATAAAGTCAGAGAGGCCAGACTGAGATGGTTTGGACATGTGCAGAGGAGAGAGAGAGAGTACATCGGAAGAAGGATGCTGGATTTGGAACCACCAGAAAAGAGGCCTGGAGGAAGACCAAAGAGGAGGTTCATGGACACAGAGAAAGAAGATATGAAGATAGTTGGTGTGACTAAAGAGGATGCAGTTCTTTGTTAGGGGAAGACCTTGGTCCAGCAACAGACTGGCGACTTATATGGGGTGTCACCTGCCTCTCACCTGTAATTAGCCAGGATAGACTTCGACTTAACCACACTGCTAATGGGAATAAGTGGTTCAGAAAATGAATGAATGTATGAGGTTAATGTATGAAGATACAGTATTTACATTTACAGTAATATCTTTAACTATTGCAAAATCCATCTTTTTCCTCAAATGTTGACATAAAATCACAAATGGGACTATTTTGCTGCTTGCATTTGAGAAAATTCCCGACTCTTCCATCTAAACAAGAGTTTTATAATCTTGTCATGCTGTTTTAAACCGTCATGGTTGGAGCTGAATTCATCTGTAATTCATCCCTGGAGATTTGAAACTTCTGAAGACCGTTTCTCAGTCAATTTGTCACGTCTATACAAAATACAGTAAAGATTTTATCACCACAGGGCACATATTTACATGTGATGCCCATTTAATTTGTTACGTTGGAAAATACTATTGTTTATCAAAAGAAATAGACAGATTAAATCCATTTGACTCGCTTACGCTTGAAATTGCCAGCACATAATAAAGCAAATCATCTGGGTTACAGTGTGGAACCTAATACACACTTAAAGCTAATTAGTCACCCAATTACTGAATGTTGATTTTGATTAGAGAAGGTTTTAAAGTAAAACATACTTAGTGAAGACCGTCTTTTCCCACTAGTTGGATACAAGCTTGGTTATGATGTTATTTTAAATGTAAAGAGATTTAATCGTTCAGTTGTGATTCGTCCCATGTAAACAAAACTGTCCGTGTCATGACAGAACAAAGGTTGGCATTCATGTTTGCCAAAGCTGTGGGCAAGTAGAACAGATTTATATCACTCACAAAAATAGACATACAGGGAATCTCAGCGGGGTTGAACTGTCTCAGCATGGGTGTGAACAGATACAAAAGTCTGTGCCGGTATGGCGATTGCAACGTCACAGCCTTTCCACAGCCATAGCTCGATGTGCCTGCAGGGCCACAGCGAGGGGGGACACGTGCCTGGTAAATTGTCCATTCAGGAGGCAGAAAGGTTGTAGTGCCACTGTGACTCCCCACTCTTTTTTTAAGAGGATCTTCCGCAAATAGGTTTCCCCCACAGAGACAAATAATTGGCGTGATGTCTTGGGGGCACGAGCAGTCTGCCTTTTAATGCCAGTCCTCTACATGAAGAACCCAGTTACTCACTAAATGTGATCTGAGGGTCCTGACAGTGGAACACACTGTAGATTTCATGATACCTAAATGTGGTTACTCGATTCACGATGGTTTTTGACAACTCTTAATTTGTGGATCACATTTTTATGCAACTAAACTTTAAAACTTGCTTTAAGATGTCCGATACACATATTTCTGTTTTGTATGATTGTATTCTACAGTTTTTTGGTTTAGATTTGCGTGGTCCCCCGTGTACGTGTGGGTACTCCTCAGGTAACTCTGTCTTCCTCCCTGCCTCAATAAACATGCATGCTTGGCATTTATTTTTTTATTTTATTTAACCTTTTTTTAACCAGGTAGGTTGAAAGTCGTGGTAAAATTGTGGTAAAGAGAGAGCTGAGCCGAAAAGCAAAGCTCTCAATTTACAAGTCGATCTACATTCCAACCCTCACCTATGATCACCAGCTGTGGGTGGTGACTCCGCAGGGTGGCTGGGCTCTCACTCAGAGATCGGGTGAGGAGCTCTGCCATCCGGGGGGAGCTCGGTGTCAAGCCGCTCCTCCTCCAGGTCGAGAGGAGCCAGATGGGGTGGTTCGGGCATCTGGTCAGGATGCCCCCCAAACGCCTCGCGGGCGATGTGTTTTGGGCACGTCCCACCGGGAGGAGCTCACCTGGGATCCTTCCAGGTGAGCTAAAGGATACAGCCGGGGAGAGAGAGGCCTGGGCTGCCTGCTTAAGGCTGTTGCCCCCGCAACCCAACCCCGGAACAAGTGGAAGATGACGGAACGAAAGGTTGATTAAGAAAAATTTCTCATTTACAACGACGACCTGGACTAGAGCAGCACAACCAATAAATTAAAACAATATACAATTACAAACAAATAAAACATAACTAATACACTTTTAAAATGAGAGTCTTTAAGAGTATTGATATATTGGTCATTCCTAAAATGCCCCTGGGAGTGTGTGTGTTTAGTACACCATATGAAAGCCCAGACTCCCTTCACCGCCACCACATTTTCCAGCTCATCCTGGATGATCCTGGGACATTCCAAGGCCAGCTGATAGACTCACACGAGGGATAATTGCCCCCTCCCTCACTTTCTATCTGGTCTGCACACGAATAGGGAGCACACACAATAGAGTGCGACAGTTTCAGAATAAACAGGAAAAGCTGCCCTCTCGCTGAGCCCAATGAAGTCCATTACTTTGTTGCGTCAATAGTCTAGATTATGATCAAAATCTCTGGAAAGTTGATTTTGTAGAAAATCAGAGAAACTAAAAAGAATCTTCCAGAATAATCCTGATTCTCTCCAGAGAGCATCGCTGGTTTAAGAGAGTGGTGAAAGAAGCCATCTTTGAAAAAATAGCAAATCCTTTACTTAACAGAGATGGTGGACTTAGATATAACCTTTCATCCATCTACAATCCTGTTTTGAAAACCCTAACACACACAGCATGACAATAGACTTCGTTGTGTAAAAGTGAATCCCAACATCAGCGACAAAATCGAACGACGTGGGAAGATGACACAGCCGTCAGAGGCTATTGTTGGACATAAAAGAACTAAAATCTCGACCAAGGAGGATACATACTACAAGCTCAGTACCAGACGGACAGAGCTGAATAAGACCCTCAAATGAGAGGCGAATCGTCTCCAACCAGAAACTTTGTCCATTTGATTTTTTTGACTTTGAATTCTTTTCCATCATGACCTGGATAACTGAGAAGCTACACCAATACGGGACCCCCACCCGCTTTTAAAAGACATTTGAATTGTGTTTATGATGTCCAGGAGTTATGTGTTGTGGAAGGAGGAGGACCCAAATGCAGGACATCAAACAAGGTTTATTAAACATATTTCAGGTAAGTCTGTGAAGCAAAGGGCACGGGATTAACTCAAGTTCAAATAATACCAGAGTTCAAACATGATCAGGCAACCAGGGTGACCTGGCTGGAAAGGATTGTATGACCCGGCAGGGAAGTCCAAGCCCTTAAATATATGGCAGGGTCCACAGATGTGTGGCATCAGTAATCAATCTCGGGTGTCCCTAATCAGGATGATGAGGAACATCCAGGGCTCCCTCTGGCTGCAGATGAGGGGATCACAACAGTTATGTACTGTTTACTTGACTTTGCCTAAAATTTTAAAACTCTGGAATTTTAAATGGATCTTTTTTTCCGTGTGACACCATTTTTAATAGAATCCAACGAGAGGAGTCTTCTAAACAGAAAGTTCCTCCTGGCAAACCAACATGAGCTCAGCACAGCGGAGACGTTCGACCATTCTTCTCCGTCTAGAAAACATGCAGGTCTTCATAATGAATGTCAGCTCAGTCACCTAGCTGCACATAAAGCACACGAGTAGAGTAAGGATGAGTTTAAAAGGAAAAACCATCCAAGTGAAGAATGTGTGGGGTATAAATCTCTTCCTTGTAGATATTTCGACTTGGATCATTTTTATCTCCTACCTCCATGTTCACATTGACATTATGAGCATGCCATTGTGTGCTTGCTGGCCAATTTATCATTTGCTCCCAGTGCTTCTGTTACCTAATACCAGACTATACAGTGTACTATGGACCACCTACGTCTGAAGAGCTGTGGAGTGTGATGTGTGTGAGTGTAAGCTCTCTCAGAGAGGCACGTCCACACATAACAACCAGAATTAAACTGAGTAATCTGAGACAGTTTGTCAGTCCAGTAACAGACGCTGTGCACTGTTTTATTAAACAGATTGTCATCGATGGAAAGACTCAAGTTTAGGAGCAGATTCTGTCAGCTGATGGTGGAACGTCTCTGTTTTTCTTCTCCAAAAACTCACTGTTATGAATGTCCAAGAGACGAAGAATACAATTTTCTTTGTATCTCTGTAAATATTGTGTCATTGTGATTGCACACCACCGAGAAACATGACTTCTTGTGCCGAACTGCTGTCACTATAGAAATGGTAACCCAAAAAAAACAATGAATTCTTTACCTAACCATGAACCCCCTGCAGTTTGCTTACCGAACGAATGTTGGACTGGAGGATGCGGTCATCTTCCTGTTACACTGAGCTCTCTCTCACCCGGACAAGCCCGGCAGCACTGTGAGACTTGTGTTCTTTGATTTTACCAGTGCTTTTAACGCCATCAAACCAGCGGTTCTGAAGGACAAACTGGAAGAGACAGGGGTGGGCCACCAGTTGTCTGGATGGATCCTAGACTACCTCTCAAACTGACCACAGTTTGTGAGAGCCAGAACTACGTGTCAGACCTGATCACCAGCTGCACTGGTGCCCCTCAGGGGATTGTCCTGTCCTCATTCCTCTTCCCTCTCTACACGGCAGACTTCAGACAAAACACTGTAGGATGCGTGCTGCAGAAGTTCTCCGACGACACCGCGATTCTTGGTCTCATCAGTGGCGACAATGACACGAAGCACAGAGGACTGACGCAGAACTTTGTGGACTGGTGTCAGTGAAACCACTTCCTGATCAACGCAGGGATAACCAAGGAGATGTTGGTGGACTTCCGTAGGCATCAGTCTACCACCTCCTCACCAGTGAACATCCAGGAAATGGACACAGAGCAAGTGGACCCTTACAAATACCTGGGTGTTCCCCTCAACAACAAACTGGACTGGACTCATAACACCGACGCACTGTAAAGGAAGGGTCAGAGCAGACTCTACCTCCTGAGGAGACTGTGGTCCTTTGGAGTGAATGGGGCACTCCTGAAAGTACGATGTGGTCTGCTGGAACAATAGCACAGTAGCAGGGAGAAGCTGGACAAGCTGGACAAATTCACCAGGAAGTCCAGCTCTGTCCTTGGCTGCTCCCTGGACTCAGTGCAGGATGCAGGAGACAGAAGGATGCTGCAGAGACTGTCATCCAGCCTGGACAACAAGTCCCACCCCCATCAGGACACTCTGTCTGCACTAAAAAGCAGCTTCAGTGGCAGACTGCTCCCCCTCGCTGTGCAAAGGAGAGATTCAGTAGGTCTTTCCTTCCTTCCGCTGTGAGACTTTACAATGAACAATTCTAATCAATTTTAATTTTTCTATGCATACAGTTATCTTTGATCTATTTTAACTCTTCTTTCTGAACCTATGCTGTTGGATATCGCAATTTCCCCATTGTGGGACAAATAAAGGTTTTCTTGATGGCTTTATAAGGGATTATTGTCCTTTTGTAGGGTAATAATTCTTACCTCATGTTCGATGAACATGGTATTCTTTGATATAATAGAAATGTGATATTCACTGAAAATAGCTTCTCAGTACATCTATTCGGTTTTACATCCGTTTTTGTCACTGTGAATTCCCTCCTCCTTTTGCTACCCGCTTAGCCCTCTGGGTGTGTTCATGACTGTAAATTTTGTTTGAGGCTGCAATCCAGTGTAAAGTGCATCAAGTTAGTGAAGCTAGCACTTTTTTAAAATTTCTCACTTCAGTGTTTGTACATGAAAGAGCACTCCCAGTTGAGATTGAGCATGAGCAGAAAACCTTCCCTTTTTCTGTTAGAATGTGGGCGGGGATGAGAACAAAATCCAAAACCAAGAACAACATTACGTTCTGATAGTATCCGAAAACTGAGTGGAAGAGCTCATCCAGGCATGAATAATTTAAGAAATCATTTCAGAAATGTTTTTGATGTAGAAATAACATTCAAACGTGGTCGAAACCTCTGAAAAGTTAATTTAGCATAACACCGTCTCCTTTTATAAGCAAGGACATCAGTGCCAAATTACTTTGCTCAACTCTTAGGAAAAAGGACAAGCTGAGCAAAAAAAAGTTGTGAGTTTCCAGCAGTCATTGGCTGTCTTTAGATATCCAGCCTTGGATCAGATGTAGAGTTATTAGTCATGGTCTTATTCTATCAGCCATGCGTAATGCTAGTGCAACTGAACATTCCTCTGGAGAAAAAAGATCGGCTTTCATTTTCAGCCTGATTTTGTACCACAGATTAGTTATTTTTATTCAATGCCAATAACAAAGACCTCCAAGTGTGTTTTTGAATTTTATATTTATTTTATTGTTTTTTATTTGGGCATCATTAGACCGGCTAATTGTCACATTGAAAACTGTTAATGAGAACCAATGTATTGATAAAGTTGCTCAAACTTTTGCTTTCATACAGAGAATGGTAGAAAATACTGAAAATCTGTAAGCAACGATGACATTTTTAATTCCAAACACGTTGTTATGCTATTTTAACTTTGCATGGGAAAAGGTGAAAATGAAGTGTTACTCAGTGTGGAAAACATTGGATAAAAAAATCAACCCAAATGTGCATCAGTCATGGCCCTGAAGTGGAAACGTGCTGATTATCTCCATGCCACCACACAAAATTGCTGTACACACTGATAAAACAACTTTATATGTATATACTGTATGTAAAAAACGGGTCAATATTTGTCATCTGCTGCTGCACAGTTAAGTAGTGAATTGTGGGTACATGTGGTTATAGTCCATGGTATGTAGGTTTGAAAAGATTTCCGAAACCACTCACCACTAAAAAAAAATTGCTGCAAATTGTTTTGATTATTCTGTCTTTTATTGTAATAAAGAAAGTACACTTTGCCCCGATAGTGCGATTGTTATGCAAAATGAACATTGTAGAGGTTTCTATAATGTACATAAAACCACACCTGACATCATTTTCTCTTTCATTCATGATGTTTGAGTATATCAGCCAGAATTCCCTTTCCTGCCACCAAAGGTAGCCCTGGATGTTCCTCATCACCCTGTGTAGGGACACCTGAGATTGATTCCTGATGCCACACATCTGTGGACCCTGTCATCTATTTAAGGGCAATCATCCCGGACTTTTACGTCCGGTCATGCCATCCCTTCCAGCCTGGTCACCTTGTGTGCATGACCATGTTTGAACTCTGTTATTATTTGAACTTTTGAAATCCTGAGTTTATCCTGCGCTGTTTTCTTTACAGACTTACCTGAATCGGTTTAATACACTTTGTTTTGATGTCCTGCAATTGGGTCCTTCTCCTTCCACATCCTTCAACATCCATAAACCCTCACAACTTCGTGAGCCCTCCTGTTCCGTATTCTGATACTCTACAAATGTTAGGTTGTTCTTGGCCACGCCTTCTGATCTCTACAACGCCCAAATTCTAACATGTGTTTTGTACTCTGCTCACGCTTGGTCTATCCCCTCAAACAGTAAGTGGCATTTTTAACAAACAGTAAATTCATCAAAATGAGAGTTTAAAAACTCCATCCTACTTCCGTTAACTTGTCGTGCTTTTGTTGTATTTGCGGTATCAAATAAGATTCATACTCTGCCCTGCACTCACCCAGTAGGCTAAATTAATAAATAATAAATAAATGAATTACTCTATTCATCCCTCACCGGGGAAATTTGTGTGATGCACTCCTTACACCGCAGCAGGCTGCCCTTCGACGGCGCCAATGGTGGGAGAAGCGGGGTTAGGTCTCTTCTCCAAGAACCCTAGACGGTGGTCTCAGTGGGAATCAAATCCACGACCTTCCGGTCCGCAGGCAAGCGCTCTCGCGCTGATCCACCGTCTCCCATGGTGAGCAAAAGAAATTGTGAAATGAAAGTATACATTATAAATTATACATCGGGGTTCTGTCTTCTAGTTCCATTTTCTATTTTCTGCCAGACTGCCTTGGCCGCTTGATGTATCCACATCGCCCTTGGCAGACACCTGGCTTTCTATCTCGTTCATTGTTCTCTATTATCTGTTCATTTAAATTTACACTGCTAGTTGGTACAGTACAATTCACATGCTGTCCTCTCTCTTCCTCCTCTTTGGGAGAGAGCTCTGTTTCAGATTCCTGATGGTTCCTCTGCGTTCCTGTCCTGGGCATGGCCAGACCGAAGAGACCTCCGCGCTTCATCATCCCCACTCCAGCAGGATGTAATCCCGTCCTGGACATCGCCGGGCTGAGGAGCCCCCCGTGTTTCCATCAGGATGAAGAACATCTATTGACTTCCTTAGATATTTAGTTGTAAAGTAGAATAAGATCATATTCAAACAATAGTATTAGACACGTTAGATGCTCATCCTAGGGGAGGGATCTCTCTTTCATGTGGATCCCCACGAGGTTTCTTATTTTTCCCTAATGATGTTTTTTTAAGAGTTTTTTCTCACCGTGAAGGAGAGTCTAAGGGCAGGAATGTTAGTTTTCTTGCTGTGTATTTGTGTTTTTACATTCCTTTTTTTCTTGTTTTTCTTTCTGAATCTGCAATTTGAAGCTCATTGAGACGAAAATTCTGTGAATTTGGACCATACAAATAAAATTTACAGTAAAAATAAATGCTATAAACTGAATAAAATTGAATAATTTATTTGATCTGGTGATTAACATTTCTAATGATGTTATTATAGAGAAGTAAAAACTTTCATCAATGATATTTTCTATTTGAGATTCTAAAAGGTAACTTGCCAGTCCTCCCATTCAAAGCTTCAGATCTATTTTTGAATGAATTTTTTCTTTAAAGTCCCCCCATCTCTCTGCCTGAATCACCCATGCACATCACTCCCAATAAAACAGCAGGGGCAGCCTGAATGATCCACACAGGCTTCAGAATGATTCATCAAACCACTGTTTGCTTCTGACATGGACATTTGGAGTTTAAATTCTGTTTTGGTTATTTGGTGGTGGGCCCTTCGACCCCCCCCCCCCCACCCCCACCTTTCTCATCCTGCAGCATCACCGGCTGACTCCAAACTGCGTGTTTCCCATCGCGATGGATCCACGCACAAACCGGTGAGCTGTGAGGAGGACAGACAGAATAATTTAGAGGAATAAAAAAAAAAAAAAAAAACACCGCAGAGAAGATTTGGTCATTTCAACAGGATCGCTTTATTTATGAGGTACAGATTTAACAGCTGACGATCATTTTGCGGCATGTTATGACTGGATAACTATCCCTGTGTGACCGACACCCATCTGCAGCTGTTTAAAGCTCAATGGAAAAAAAAAAACCGGTAAGATCGATTTATATTTCACACCGCATTGTTGCGTCCTCAACCCCCTCTGTGGAGTAATATTTAGGATTTGATCATTTCCAACAGCATCACCTGGATATGATGCTGCCAGAACCTGATCTGAGACTTGTTATGTCATGTAAAAAAAAAAAAATCCAGGTTTTTGATTAACAATTCTAACGTGTTGTGCTTTAGGATGCTTAGATTAATCCAGACTACAGTCAGAGACAACACTGATTATTTCTACCGTTATGAGGAGGACAGGTGTGTGTTAAAGTTCCCAGCTTTGTTTTTGTTGGCTGAGATTTTGGACATTCTAGATGTCCAAAAAAACCCATTTAGATTTACATGATTTCATGAGTTTCCTCTGATTCTTTTTTTTTTTTTGGCTTTGTATAGTTAAAAAAATCCTTCTCTTCCCAGATCAGACGCTGAGCTTTCTTTGAAGTTTCATCACTTTTCTGTAAGAATTACTGCAGTTTTTGACGTAAGAATGAAACATGTTTATTTTAGGATCCCCCTTTCTTCTGATAGAGCAAGAGTTCCCTGCTGGCTTTGGATAAACTAGCACTCGGCTGTGTACAGGGAGAATGATCGATTTGCATCCAGGCCCATCATTTTTCTTATCCTTGTCAAACAAGGTTTCTATACGATTAAAAGCCGATTTTGTTAGAAGCCTGATCAATAATTCATTCAGCACTTGATGGGACCACAAATCTGTGGATTTAAAGATATCAGTGTTCTGGTGTTGTGTGTAGGCTGGTTGGTGAATAATCATGTTTCTGTTTCATGAATGCCCTTCCATGAGTACATGGTTGTTAGCTCAGGACTGATTTGATAGCCCAGGAGCAGCTCTGGTCATCCTGTGTTAAACATCTCAGTTGGTGGTGGGCTGAATCATTTTCACGATGGTGTCAATGTCACATCTTCTGCCCGGGTGCCAACAGCCACGATGATGCTGTACCACGGAGGCTGAAGGAAACCCAGCTGGCTCCGGTCCAGGATGGTGGGTGTTTTAAAACGGGCTTAGTCAGGGCTACTGCGGGGAGTGATTAGACAAGATAGTGTACAGTATCACATGCATACAGATAGTGTCAACAGCCCACAGAGCACTCCGAGTATTTTCACAGCACAACTCTGTGAAATCTTTAAACTACTGAAGCAGAACTGCTCAAAATCCACTAAATCTATTGAGGTTCCATCAATACTCGTAGACTGGGTTCATAGAGACTGTCTAAGTCCTTGAATTTTTTTTATTTATTGAAAATGGAGAAGGGACTCTCATACTTGAGGAAGGTACTGTATATCAGTTGAGCGCTTATATTGAACACTGCTCAGTATAGCTTACAAATACACTACTCTGTACTGAGAATTACCAAGGGATAACTTACTGAATCTCTTATAGTGAGTGAAACTGCAAGACAAAAATATTCTTTTTGGACGTTTCCACCATGTTGGAATTATTATCCATCATAAAAACTTATATGAAGATGTTTTCTATTTCAATAACGCATGTTTGAGCAACGTGAGAGTTTTCCCGTCCAGCGTTTGAATACTATTCGAACGCTATGTTGTACTTGGCCATGCCTTTGCTTTTTTGGCTAATATTCTAACGTAAGCAGGAAGTGATTTAGAGCACTTCGTCCCCAGGAAGTGACTTTTCTATGTAAATGTCCCTAAAATAAGAATATAAAAGAATATGTCTTAGCTTTGCTGAGTTAATGCACTTTACACTGTTTTAGCGGCTTCAAAAGAGACTTATGCTGTGTCCGGGACATTCTCACTGGGCTGGACTAAGTAGAGAGCGAGAGGATGGGGAAAGCACATTGGGAAAATTGGAAGTGAAACTGAAAAAAAATTAGTAGACGCAGCATTGTTTATCCATGTATGTTGTGAGATAAGTATTAATACCCTATAAATGCACAATGCACCCATAAAGAAAAATCAATGTTTTGAAAACCTAAAAAAAAAAAAAAAATTGGGGGAAGACAGTGGCTCAGTGGTAGAG
Organism: Neostethus bicornis; assembly: GCA_902685375.1. Classification (NCBI taxonomy): domain Eukaryota; kingdom Metazoa; phylum Chordata; class Actinopteri; order Atheriniformes; family Phallostethidae; genus Neostethus; species Neostethus bicornis. Next base: position 4,768,721 of record LR738550.1, read on the forward strand.
CATTTGCCCACGGACCAGAAGTCAACTGGAAGTTCGCAGGTTTGATTCCCACTGATTTCACGCCTGTGGCCCTTGGAGAAGACACCTGACCCCCCGTTTCTCCCACCATTGGTGTCATTGGGGCAGCCTGCTACGGTGTAGTAGTGCGGCACACAAATTTTTCCCGGTGAGGGATTAATAGAGTATGTAAAATTAAATAAATAAATAAAACAATACTACAGAAAGTTTTTGACTTTGAAAACCTGATAAAAATGAAAAATGTTTACCTACCTGTCTAGTTTTGGAACACAATAATAATGTATTGAATTCTTGTTTTGGTTTTATTTTATTATGTTTCTTTTTCTAAGTACAGCATTATGTACCTTGGTTTCAAAAAGCGCGACATAAATAAAGTTCCGTTCCATTCCATTGTCTTCCGCTTATCTGGGGCCAGGTTGCGGAGGCAACAGCCTCAGACGGGAAGCCCGGGCTTCTCTCACCCCGGCTGCACCTGAGTCGTTCCTCACCCAGCTGTGAGACATAATCTCTACTAAAAACACCTCACCAGCGAGGCGCTCGGGGGGCATCCTGACCAGATGCCCGAACCACCCCATCTGGTTTCTCTCGACCTGGAGGAGGAGTGGCTCGACACCGAGCTCCTACCGGATGGCAGAGCTCCTCACTTAATCTCTGAGTGAGAGCCCGGCCAGCCTGCAGAGGAAGCTCATTTCGGCCGCTTGTATCCGTGATCTCAAATAAAGTTTATTATTATTATTATTAGATGATTTTTAATGTATAAATAATCATGTATAAATAATCATGCAAAAATATGTAAACATCACATAACTAAATTTACTATGAAATTCTACCTTGCAGGAATATGACTGATAAAAGTCGCAACCATAAAAAGTGAAGTAAAGATTATATAAAGTTTTGTTTAATAATTACCTAAAAACTTCTATCATAAAACAGATTAAAAATACGTGTTGTATCAGATTAGAATACTCAGAATATTGTTTGCACATCCATGCATATTTGATTATGTGTTTATTAAGTCTCGTTGTTGTTTATTGGTGCTTAAAACATACTGTAGAGAAGCTCAGCCTTTGTCTAATTGGTCTAATTACTGGCCCAATTCAACATTTTTATTTGTCTAGTTTGCCTGCAAATATGTAGTCATTAGCTCATCTGTGTGCTCGTTGCAGGGGATAAATATGGAAGTCAATGCATGCAACACAAAATACAAACAATTATTTTTAGGTTTGCTTCAGCTAGTTTATGCACGCAACCAAATTCTACCCTTTTCTGAATTTTTAGATACAAATAATGTCCTAAGGGAGAAATTTATCATACTGTGCTCTGCTGTTTTTATCCAATACTTTGTAATTGTGTCTGTGTGCAATATGTTGTTGAGCGTATGCTATGCGATGGGTTTTGGAGTGCTTCTCTTTTACTGAAAACTGTGGAAAACAGCTGCCTGCCACAATTATCAAAGCGGGGAAAGTAATGTGTAACATTTTGTGGGCTGCTGAAGAGTGAGCTCGCTAAAAGGTTCACAACTGAGCAAATGTAAGCTTTAATCAGATAATAAATCTATTTCAAATCATCCATGATTCCATTAATGTGAGAAAAACGATCTAAACACTATAACTGCTGCTATATTTGTCAAAAAATGGGACTATTAATAAAGTTGAGTCTATCTCTTGTTAGAAAAGCAGCAAAGAAAGCAGAAAAAATAGTCTTTTTTTCTGACCTATTGTGTTGTTGCTTTGGCATTATAAGGCTGCCAGAAGCAGGACTTCACACACTGAGGCATGTTGGGTTCATCATGACTGGAAAAGAGCAGAAATGTCACAAGGTATTTGCCTAACTGGCAGCTCAATGACTAAGGACAACAAGAAAGCCATTTTTCTTTTTTCATTTCCAGTCTCTTTGTTTTATTAACTGTCTGACGTTCTGAAGCCAACCTCTTTACAATATCAGCATGCAAGGTCATACAGAAGGTAATAACCGTACAGCAACGTCACCAGTTTTTGATGTTGCCACTTGTGTAAAAATAATTTTGAAATATAACAAAGATTAAAAAATTTTCTTTAATAGTCCTACAATTTTTGCATGTTTTGGATTCTGCTACTCGGACATGTTGTTGATATGCATTTTAAAAATGACACAAGAACAATTGGACTGATGTGTAACTACTATCAGATGCACGTTTCAGGGACTTCCTTAGGTCTGTACTTCCAAAACACTTTTACGTACACTATATCTCCTAAAACACTGAAGAGATTTTAATGGAACTGCTCACATTTACGTAGTCAGTGCCAACTATAAATGAACTTATTAGGTTTTCAGGATCATGCCAGATAAATGTCACAAACGTTGAAGTCACAAATTCTTGAGAATGCAAGACAGAATGGATTTTAAAAAAAACTGCCCATGATACCAACTATAGATGAACTGATTAGGAGGATCCCCATTAAGCTGCCTATATCGCCAAAGGTCTTTCCATAACTAATAAGATGTGAACCTCAGTAATTTGAACTCTGTAACAAAAGTCTACTTTCTGACCTGTTTTTGGAAATTCATCCAATCAGAATGTATGATAAATTTTGAAAACAAAAAATGTTAAAACCTTACACATACAGTATGCTCCAACCTCTTCATCACATAGACCTAAAATATTCAGTATTAATACAGTTTGTGATATTGGGCAGGTGGAGGCATTTTGTTCAATGCCGCTGCGTCAACGTATTCTTTTTTGCTTTTAAACTGGCAACAAACACATGTTCATGCATCAAGCTTTAAAATTTAAATACTGTCCAAGTCGTCTTTAAAGAAAGGGATGATGTAATATCATCATCATATTTGCACAATGTAGGTTGAGTTTTATTTATTTATTTAAACCAATTAACAGTCCAGAGCAATGGAGAGTGTGGAAAAGAGGTGAAGAAGCGTGTGCAAGCAGGTTGGAACGGGGAGTGAAAAGTATCAGGTGTGATGTGTGATAGAAGAGTTTCAGCTAAAATAAAAGGGAAAGTGTACAAAATTGTGGTGAGAGCGGCCATGCTGTTTGGTCTAGAGACAGTGGCACTGAGGAAAAGACAGGAAACAGAGATGGAGGTAGCAGAGATGAAGATGCTGAGGATCTCTCTGGGAGTGACCAGGATGGACAGGATTAGAGGAACAGCACATGTTAGAAGTTTTGGAGATAAAGTCATAGAGGCCAGACTGAGATGGTTTGGACATGTGCAGAGGAGAGACGGAGAGGACATCGGAAGAAAGATGCTGGATTTGGAACCACCAGGAAAGAGGACTAGAGGAAGACCAAAGAAGTACAGTCAAGGAAGACATGAAGATAGTTGGTGTGACCAAAGAGGATGCAGCAGATAGGGTTAGATGGAAGAAACTGTCTTGCTGTGGCGCCCCCTGAAGGGAAATGCCAAAAGAAGAAGAAGTTTCTTGTTATTACATATGTTGTTTTAAAAAAAAAAAGACAAGCTTTTTTTTCTGTTACCTTCTATTATCTACTCATCACGACAATGAGTTGATCTTTTAAGATGTAAACGTTCATTTAAAAAGTACATTCTTGGTCTAGAATTGCTCTAAGTGACAGTTTAGTGACTTGCACACACAGAACGGGACAGACGGTATTTTCTGACGTACGTTGAAAGAAACCTTTCCCGACAGAAGCAATTTAAACCTGAAATAGGAATCCAATGAGTTTCTTCATGAAGCTCAGCATGTTTACTGTCTGAGAAAATAGCTTGTAAATGCTCCTTCAAAGTGGTGCTTTGCCACGTTTACCATAGCAACAACCCATCAGACCAACATCAGGTAGAAGAACTTGTACATGAATGTATGCTTTATTTGCAGTGGTGAACTGTCTTTGTATTCCATCGATTGTATTATTGTCGTATTTAGTTGTTTATTTTTTTAACCCTGTTCTGTCGGGTGTTACGATAAGCGGATTAGTGGTCTGTGTCAAAGAAATTAGAACAAAAAAAGGACGTGGGAAGTTAGAGGTGCTAAGCTCAGTCTGTCGCTATTACCATAATTTCACGACTATAAAGCGCATGTAAAAGTCTTAGATTTTCTTCAAAATGAGCGGTGCGCCCTTTCGTGCGGTGCGCCTTGTGTGTGAGAAAAGGTGGACCTAAAAGAAAACGCGGTGCCAGCGAGGCGGACCTGAAAGAAAAGGCATGAGAGCGTTAAAGAGTGAAGTGTGAGCGGCGTGGGAGCGATGAATGACCGAAGGAGACCACAGTTTCATGAAGGGTGGAAGGCAGCGACGGGTTACGCTACAGTTTGCCAATGGATTGTAGATGCTTGGACTAACGTGTCTGCTGGTTCTGTTATCCGAGCTTTCTCAAAAGCTGGTATCCTTTCTGAGGAGCCGCACAGTACAGACAGTGACTTTGACAGCGAGGAGCGAAGTGGACCTGCTCTGTTGGATTTTGCGCAGCTGTTCGATTCCGAAACGGAGGATGAGGACTTTGACGGATTTGAATAAAGACTATTACCGGTAATGTTCTTGTTTGTACTACTTAAATAAAGTACAACCAAACTCAGTTTTGCTCCCGATCTATTTTTTAATACGCACATTTGCATGCTTGCGTGTGTGTTGTTGTAAGGCGGTGTGTGACTGAGACTGCGCCTTTTCGTACGGTGCGCCTTATGTGTGTGTTAAATACAGCAACGGCATACAAACCTGAGGCTGCGCCTTTTCATACGGTGCGCTTAATGGTCGTGAAATTACGGTACATATGCTAGTACCTTATGAACCATCTAGAACTCTGAGGACCTCTGGGACCGGCCTCCTGCTGGAGCCCAGAGTCAGGACTAATTATGGAGAAGCCGCATTTCAATTTCATGCTGCAAAGTCTGGAACAAACTTCCTGAGGCTGTGAGACAGGCCTCTACTGTGACGATGTTTAAATCTAGGCTGAAAACACTTTTGTTTAACTGTGCATTTGATTAATTACTCTTTTAATCTGTTTTAATGATTTTATCCATTTATTTTTTAAACTTTTTGATTCTATGTTTTTGTGATTTTAATGCATTTCTTTTTTCCTTCTTGTGAAGCACTTTGAATTACATTTTGTATGAATTGTGCTACACAAATAAACTTGCTTTGCCTGGCCTTGCCTTACAATATTGAGCATCACAACATACATGCAGGATCAAGCAGTTTAAAAACAGAGAGTAAATTGAGATGCACTAAAACAATCTACATCCAACGTAAAATACAAGAAACAATTGCCCTCATTTAAAAAGTTGCATGTGAAAAAGTTTGGACGGATAGCCAGTCTACGACCAAAACAATCCGCTCATCCGTATTTATCAAAACAACATGAGCTTACTACAGTATGCACACATTGCTGCGCCAAATCCAGATGTTGTGTAAAGATGGGGCAAAGATATTCCAGCAGTGGAATGGCAATAAAAATGTAAATTATGATACTGTATGAACATGTTTTGCCACGATTAGATATTGTGGCAATAAATTTACCTGCATTATCACAACATGCATTTTAATAGTAAATTATCACAGTGATTAAAAAAAAAAAATACACATGACTAATGAGAAGAAAAATTTCCTGACGAGAGGTGGTATTTTGGCAAAAAGTGACTTGCTGCATGTTTTGCAGCTGTGGGAGAGACGCAGCCTGTTTTTCACAATAAAACACATGTAAAAATACAAATGCAATAAAATTAGGTACTCAAAACAAAATTGCGAACTTCCGGAAAACTTCCGGTCCAAGGGCGAATGTCCTACCACTGAGCTATCGCCTCCGCCAATATAATTTTATTAAATTGGCATTTTTATGCAGATTTGAAGAGAGAAAAATCCACGTGCGTTTAGAGGCAGGTCACTTTTTGTCATTGAGTCACTTTTTAGTCAAACAACGGTGTTGGATCGAATGAAACTCACCACCAAAAATGATGAGCCTGCAAACATGTACCATTGTTCAGTGAAATTCTTTCTCATTTGTTGTAATCAGTGAAATAAGAGCAAAATAAGAGTGTGACTGAGCGTAGATGTGAATATATATAAGCATGTTCATTATGATCCCACTTTTTTTAGCCGTAACATTGGTCAAAATATCATCTTTCATGCAGCTAAATTGGACAGATGAACCCACGTCACAAATGTCATGTGCTTTCTCACGTACCTTGACTGTATGTGCATTTTTCCGTTCAGTCGTCTTCCGCTTCTCCAGGGTTAGGTCGCGGGGGTAACAGCATAAGACAGGAAGCCCAGGCTTCTCTCACCCCAACTGCATCCTCCAGCTCACCCGGAAGGATCCCCAGTCGTTCCCCGGCCAGCAGTGAGACATAGTCTCTCCAGCGGGTCCAGGGTCTGCATCTTGGCTTCCTCCCAGTCAGACGTTCCCAAAACACCTCACCAGCGAGGCGGTTGCGGCGCATCCTGACCAGATGCCAGAACCACAGTATCTGGCTCCTCTCAACCTGGAGGAGGAGCGGTTCAACAACGAGCTCCTCCCAGACAGCAGAGCTCCTGACTCAATCTCTGAGTGAGAGCCGAGCCATCCTGCGGAAGAAGCTCATTTCGGCCGCTTGTATCCGCGATTTCATTCTTTCGGTCACAGCTGGTGACCATAGGTGAGGGTGGGAACATAGATCGAGTTGTAAATCGAGAGCTTTGCTTTTCGGCTCGGCACAATGCAGGTCACTGTGATAATTTTGTGGGAACACTTTAGATAGGGAGCACGGGGACAAGGGACATAGCAGACAGGAAACAGTGAGACGTTGAATGCACATGTACACAAACCCTGAGGTGGATCGTGGGCTAATTAAGAGATTAAATCCTGCCCGACCTTGAATGGCTACGTGACTGCTACTAAGACTCCTGATCTTAAATTTGTGGTCAAAAACACTTTTGATTAAATTAGGAAAAATGTAAAGAATAAATAATGTATTTTCTCAAGAGAAGGTTTCCCCAGCAAACAGACTTTTTTTTTTTTTTTTTTTTTGACCTTGGTTCTGAGCCCTTCTCATGCAGGAGCTGATGAAATGGCTGCAGGTGATTAAAGTTTGCCTTCATTCATGCGCTTCATGCTGCTGAGTCAGTGACCTTTTCCTGCACCAGGTCACTCTACTCAACAAGCTCCTCTTCTCTGTTCGACCACTCTTTGTCGCTCCTCTTCTACTTTAGTCTCTTTGTGATGCAACATTAAAAAAAACAACAAAACAAGCGATCAAATAATAAATCATCTACAAAAACTCTTTTTCTTAACTTATTTTTCTTCTGCTTTAACTCGAGTCAAATTGAATTCTTATGCTAAACGCCTAAAATAAAGAAAAACTGATTTACAGTAAGCCCCTGATGAGTGTCTTGTTATCTCCCTGCATGTGTCATCTCACAATGAGTCCCTGCCTGGGTTGTGTCGCAGAATGGATCCTGTGACACAAATTTGCATGTTAAGCTGAACGTTCTGCAGGGACAAGTAATCAGCACACAGCTATTAATGAGTCTGTGTCCCCTGGTGATTAATTATGTCTCAAGCGTCCAAAGCGGGAAAGATTCTGGCAACAGATGTTTGTTCATGTCAGTGTTTTTATGGCTGTGTGTTTTCTCATCAACAGACAAAGAAAACTGTCAATTTGTTGATTTTTTTTTCAGATATTAAAAATTTTACTAGGTTTAAAGAAATAGCAGGTGTCACGTTCTTCTTCTTCTTTTGGCATTTCCCTTCATGGGGCGCCACAGCAAGTCAGTTTCTTCCATTTAACCCTATCTGCTGCATCTTCTTCGATGATGCCAACTATTTTCATGTCTTCCTTCACTGCGTCCATGAACCTCCTCTTTGGTCTTCCTCTAGGCCTCTTTCCTGGTGGTTCCAAACCGAGCGTCCTTCTTCCGATGTACTCTCTCTCTTTTGCACATGTCCAAACCATCTCAGTCTGGCCTCTCTGACTTTATCTCCAAAACCTCTAACATGTGCTGTTCCTCTGATCCTGTCCATCCTGGTCACTCCCAGAGAGATCCTCAGCATCTTCATCTCTGCTACCTCCATCTCTGCTTCCTGTCTTTTCCTCAGTGCTACAGTTTTTAGACCAATCAGCATGGCCGGTCTCACCACGGTTTTGTACACTTTTCCTTTCATTCTACTGTAGCTGAGACTCTTCCGTCGCACATCACACCTGATACTTTCCTCCACACGTTCCAGCCTGCCTGAACATGCGTCTTCACCTCTTTTCCACGCTCTCCATTTCTCTGGATTGTTGATCCTAAGTACTTAAAATCTTCCACCTTCTTTATCTCTTCTCCCTGTAACCTCACTTTTCCATGGTGATGCTATCATGAGGTTTTCCATGGCTAACATGACAGCAGGTGCCACGTTAGCATTTCATTTTTTTTTTTGACTGTTTTAAGCTTCTAATCTGATGCAAGAAAAAGCAAAAAAGACCAATCTTTGTGCAATAACAATTTTTTTTGCACCAGAAAAATTAAGGTGTTTTGCTTGTTTCATTTCAAAAGATTTACCTCCATTTTTGCTTAAATTAGTGGAACATATTATCGGAAGCGTCTGTGTCAGGTGGTATGTTCATAAAATACTTATTAGACAGAGACACGGCTTTTGAAGTTATTGTTACGGAGTCTACAACACCGATAATGTGTCTGCTTTGTTTATAACATACACATTTTGTTGCAACTAAAAAACTTATTTTTTTCTTCTTGTGGAAATTTTCTCAGCTCCTCCAGGATTTGAACCAGTTCTCATTCATACTTCAGTGTTCCAGTTGAGAAATGCTCTAGTTTTAAGGTTCCGATTTGCTGTGGAAGAAACTACAGCGTCTCAGTAAACAAACATAACAAAAAGATTGATTTTTTTTTTTTTTTTCAGAATTTCTATTTACTTTTACCAAGTTCTTCTTCTTTCGGCATTTCCCTTCAGAGGGCGCCACAGCAAGTCAGTTTCTCCCATCTAACCCTATCTGCTGCATCCTCTTTGGTCACACCAACTATCTTCATGTCTTCCTTCACTGTATCCATGAACCTCCTCTTTGGTCTTCCTCTAGTCCTCTTTCCTGGTGGTTCCAAATCCAGCATCCTTCTTCTGATGTACTCTCTCTCTCTCCTCTGCACATGTCCAAACCATCTCAGTCTGTCCTCTCTGACTTTATCTCCAAAACCACATGTGCTGTTGCTTTGATATATTCATTTCTAATCCTGTCCATCCTGGTCACTCCCAGAGAGATCCTCAGCATCTTCATCTCTGTAACCCCCATTTATGTTTCCTGTCTTACATTTTACCAAATGAAATAGTTGAAAATCTATCATTTAACAATGTAAAAGTCAACAGACAAAGACACAGCTTGTAAGTGAGTGTTACTCTTCAGTAGATTGACATGACTTGATTGCCTTCAAGCGTAAATCATCAGTCAGTCAAACTAAAACCTGACCCCGGATAAGAGGTTGTGTCACAGCACCATATGGACTCAGCATCTCATGTCATCACACCCGATAGCATCGCCTTTTCGCACTGATCTCACCAGATTACTTTCACCCATTTTTTTGCAATTGACTAAGCTTCAAGCCATTCAGAGAATCCATTCTTATTAATGTGCATGTTTTGGTCGTGGTTTTTAGGACATTTAAACACATTGATTCTGTAAAAATAACTTGCTCAGTTAGGTACATATGTAATTGTATTTGTATAGTGTACGTGTTATGAGGTGGTAAAGGTCGAGATGTAGGATCTGGAAGCGTGGCCAGTTATTTTTTTTCTCACTCTATTCATCCCTTACCGGGAAAATTTGTGCTGCACTTTACACCGCAGAAGTCTGCCTACAACGGTGCCAATGGTGGGAGAAACGGGGGGTTAGGTGCCTTCTCCAAGGACCCTAGACGTGCACTCAGTGGGATGCAAAACCTGCAAACTTCCGGTTGACTTTCGGTCCACGGGCAAACGCTCTAACCACTGAGCCACCGTCTCCATCTCCCTATTTAACAAGTTAAATGCAGTATGACGTAGATGGGACACCATCATGGGTGCAGCAGGGCAGCAGAACAGTAGGTGATCTGACAACGGAGATCAGGGACACAGGCGTTAAATGACCAGGGGGAAGACAAGACACAGGTGGAACAATCAGGGAAAAGCAACTGGACCAGGTGAACTGAATTACGGCCCGGGGAGAATTACATACATATTATTACAAAAGTTCAGTTAGGATGCAAATACAAAACAAAGATGGACTATAAACAGTTTTTAGAATTTTTTTTATTCTAAAATAAATTCACAGCTCTTTAGTCTGTTCCAGATAAGCTGCCCATAAATTGTATTTAGAGGTATTTTTGCGAGTGTAACGTTTTCAAGGTGCTGCAAACTAAGTCAAGTCTACTTTGGGTTCTTCAGTCTTTAGAAATGAAAGCACTGAGGATATTTTGGGCTGAATTAAAACTGTGGTGGATGGTAGACTGTGACTGTTTGTATGTGGATCCCTCATACTTAGACAGCCCATCTGGTTCCAGTGTGAGCTTTCTGGACTCTACCATACTCAATCTAGACTTTTCTACAAAAAGATAGCTGCTTGGTGCTGAAAAAACTTTTTAATCTGTGTGAAGATGGGAATGAATGTTTGTGTAAGATGAGACATAAAATCAAGCTTGTGTTGATTTTAGTTACAGAAACACAAAGTGTGACGAAAGATTGATCTGCTTTTGAATTAAAGCAGAAATTCTACATTTGGAAACGAGCGAGACCAACTACATTCTCCAATATTCACTACGTTTGCTGGGCAAAGAATGTAAACACGTACGCTATTAAAATAAAACTTGTACACTCATTTAAGAACATGACCTGCTAGTTCAGAACTTTTATTTAACAGATGTTTAACTGATCGGCTTCCAGGACGTCATCTGGAGCATTAGGAGGAAAAATCCATGTTTTTATCATTTTCAGCATCTAATCACCAAAGAAAATTCCTGACTGGTTAACGGGAGGTGGCGGAGCCTATCCTTTCTGATCTCCAGGTGAGAGTTAGGGAACATCCCGAACAGTTCGCCAGTCTGTTGTACGGACAGACTACCATCCATACACATACTCATTCCTAGGAAAAATTTTGTTGTGGCCAATGAACCCAACATTCTTATTTTTAAAAGGTGGGAGGAAACCAGAAGCACGTGGTGGATACCCACGCATACTTGGGAAAAACTTGCAAACATGCATGTGACTGTCGTGATGTGGAGCGGAGGCCACACTGCTCAGACAGGCTCAGATGAAGAAATCAAAAGCAGAATTATTTAATTGATAAAAAGTCCAAATAAAGACAACAAACACAGATTAATTAGGCAGGTTCTGATGTAGGAGCTGAAGCCAAAAACTGGGTAACAGGTCAAGCATGATAAACAAACGATCTGGCGAAGAGTGTGTCAAAAACTGATCCAGTTATGCTGCAGCAGATGAGTAGATGAGTTTCAGGTGTGACTTATTGCAGCTGCCCGCTGGGCCCGCCCAACTCCACAGACACACACAAGAGGGAGGGGGGAAACAGGACACAGAGGGGGAACAGACTACTCTCCTGACAGTGACATGCGGAGACTCAAACCACCGACCTCGAGGTCAGGGTGTTGTGGTGTGGAAGGAGGAGGACCCAAATGCAGGACATCAAACAAGATTTATTTAACCAAGGATCAGCAAGGCTGTAAGCAAAGGAACAGAAGTCAAAAAAAGATCAATAAAGTTTTCAAAAAGTTAATCTCAGTTCCAAAAGGATATCCGTTGGATCGGGAGTCAGCCAAGCAGGAAGGCATGAAGACCCGACAGGGAATCTTCTTCTTCTTCTTTAGTTTGCGGCATGAAGCACCAACCTGGGTGCATTACCGCCACCTACTGACTGTCACGAACCTCAAATCCTCCACAATAACCCTGTACACCTCAAAAAAGTGTACAGGGCACCAAAACCCTTCCCCTGACGTCCATACAAAAACACCTCCTTCAAGCTCACTTGTCTCATCCCAACACTCCTCAGCACCACCATCATAGCCTCTCTATCTCCCTCATACTTTCTACACGCTAACACCACGTGATTAACCCCTTCCAACTCCCCACAGAAATCACAACACCCATCCAAATGTTTACCCAGAATCTTGAGCGTTTCATTCAATCCCGTGTGCCCAATACGTAACCTGCTAAAAACCACCTGCCCCCGCCTTCCACCACCCACCGGATCCACAGTCACCCCCACCGTCCTCTGTACTTCATACAAGTGTCGTCCCTTCACCTCTGACTCCCACTCCATCTGCCACTGCTGCATTATCCCCTTCCAGACCAACGCCTTCACCTCCCCTCGTGACAGAGCCACGACCCTCTCCACCACCACCCGATCTGCAGCCCTCTTTGCCACCTCATCCACTCGCTCATTCCCCCCAATCCCAGAATGGCCCGGAACCCACATAAACACCAACGACCCTCCTACCACCCCCGACACCATATTCATAACATCCCAAAACAAACCCTGATGATACCTCACCCTCCCCAGTTCAAGAGCCCGAACCACTGACAACGAGTCCGTGCATATAAGTACTTTCCCACCACCATGTTGCATCGCCCACACCACAGCCATCCACACTGCATATAACTCCACCGTGAAAATACATAAGTGATCTGACGTGCGAACCCCTACCTCCACTCCAGACCCTTCCACCACCATTCCCGCACCCGTCCTCCCCGAAACCGGATCCCTTGAACCATCCGTAAACACCAATGTGTAATCCCCATAATTCTCCTCAATAATACTCCTAAATGCTCCCGCCACATTCACATCCCCAAACCTCCGTCTCCACCCCACCATCCCCAATTCCACCCTCACCTCTCCCAGCCTCCACTGTGGCACCATCTGAAAATTGTCCTCCCGCTCCAACTCCAAATCCCCCACACCCAATTCCCGTGCCCACAAACCCCCTACCCACCCAAAACTCAAAGTTTCCTTCACACCCCTCTCCCAGGACCAATCCAGAACCCCCCGCCCAGGATGATTATGGCTCTTTCCTCTCAAGGAAACCCAATAATTCACCGCCAGGTGCTTCCTCCTCAGAGCGAGTGGCATGACACCCGCCTCCACCCTCAGGGCACTCACTGGCGAAGTCCTCAGAGCACCTAAACAAATCCTCAGGGCCTTGGCCTGCACCACATCTAAATCCCGTAACACTGTAGGCGCCGCCGAACCATAAACCACACATCCATAATCCAATCTGGATTTTATCAGGGCATCATACAGGCACCTCAAAGCTGAAAAACTGGCCCCCCAGTCGACCCCAGCCAGACATCTCATGACATTTAATATCTTATCACACTTACTGGTCAAGTACCGTACATGTTCCCTCCACACCAACTGCCTATCAAAAGTTAGACCCAGAAAACGAAAAGACCCCACCATCTCAATGTGCCTACCATAGAGCTTCAAACCCTTCACAGTGCCAACCCGGCCCCTCGAGAACATCATACCTTTTGTCTTGTCCACCGAAAATCTAAAACCCCACCTGTCACCCCAAGCCTGCACCCTGTCCATACCCTCCTGCACCTTCCCAACCACATACTCCCTGTTCCGTCCCCTCTTCCACAACGCCCCATCATCAGCAAACAGTGATCTACCTAAATCATTCCCCACCCCACTAAACACACCATTAAACATAACATTAAACAAGGTAGGGCTAATTACACTCCCCTGCGGCGTCCCATTCTCCACGTCATAAACCGACGACATCGCTCTCCCAACCCTAACCTGAATCCTCCGCCCCTCCAAGAAACTCCGAACCCAATTGAATATTCTCCCTCTAATCCCCATCGTGCGTAGTGTAATCAACAGTCCCTTCCTCCACAACATATCATAGGCTTTTTCAACATCAAAAAATACCGCCACCAAAACCTCTCTATTCACCCGTGCCTTCCTAACATCATCCTCCAACCGAACTAACGAATCCAAAGTGCTCCTACCCCTCCTAAAACCACATTGGTATTGTGACAATAGATTCCCCTTTTCTAACTTATACTCCAACCTCTGAGTTACCAACCTTTCCATCAACTTGCAGACTACAGACGTTAAAGCAATCGGCCTGTAGTTTCCTGGATCACTTGTATCCGCTCCAGGCTTCCTAATCGGGAGAATCACTGCCTCCTTCCACTCTGCCGGGACCACCCCCTCTCTCCACACCCTATTAAATAATCCCAAAAGTTTCCCTTTACCCACACTACCCAGCTGTCTGAGCATGCCATATACAATACCATCTTTACCAGGCGCCGACTGACCTCCTTTCGCCAAAGCTGTTTCCAACTCCCCCATTGTAAACACATCATTTACCACCTCCATGACATCATCATCCCTGCCCAGCTCCCCTGCAAATTCCTCCTCCAACTGCCTCCTCACAGCTCGCCCCTCCACCGACAAAGCCTCAACATTCTGAGTTTCCACAAACCGCTGTGCCAACACCTCTGCCTTTTCCTGGTCCCCAACCACAATCCGGTCCCCATTCCGTAGAGCCGGTAAATCAAAACACCGTGCACCCCCACCCATCCTCCTAATCATACCCCACACTGAACCCACCGGAGTGTCCCTACCAATAGTGCCACAATAGCCCCTCCAATAACCCCTCTTGACTGCCCGAATCGTCCTGCGTACCCTAGCCTGAGCTCTCTTATACTCCATTAAGTGCTGAAAGTTGTGTGAGCACCTCACTAAGCGTAAAGCCCGGTTCCTTTCCCTAACTACCTCAGCACACTCACTGTTCCACCACGGCACCAACCGCCTCCCGCCTCCGCCCCTGCTCCTTGGAATAAATTTCCCCGCCGCCCGACAGGGAATGCTGGTGAGGCTGCCTTTAAATAGTCAGCAAAGAAATTAGGCACAGGTGGTCCTCATCAGGTAGAATTGGGGGAAAGGTGAGATGGTCCATGGCTCCCTCTGGTGGTGGGTGAGGGAACCACAACACTGGGATTGCGGGTTCAGTTCGGGGGAATAACTGAGGTCCACGTGATAACTGGGTTGAGGCGGTCATACGTGTAAAATTTCATTTTTTTACCTCAATCTTTGTTTCCGGTTGACCCTGGAAACCTGATCAGTTCATCTGTAGTTAGTACTGAGTAACTGTGGGCAGTTTTATTAGTTGCCTGAGAGTTCAATGCCTCCTGTGAGATGAGCAAAAAACAAATCACCAAACACTAAATTAGATGTAATTTGTTGACACGTAGCTTTAATCAGCATCTAAATACTTAAGTCTTATTAGAGGTGTTACAATGTTTATAGATATTTAAAAGTGCTAGAAGAAGTTGTGTGTGTGTGAGGAATGCACATGGTTTGGGAGGTGTGACGGTATTTAAAAACATAGCTGAGTTTTACTCTCTTAATGGCCTCACAGATGGTGGTGTTGTTACTATGGTAACTAGGCCATGTCACTTGCTGTGATGTCGGCACCTTAGTTTAACACATTAGACGGCCTCTTCACATCTTTTTAAAAAACTGCTTATTTAACGTTCTTGTTTGAAACCAGCCTGCAAGAAAATTTTGTGCAAATTGGAAAATTTTTAGAAAGAAAGACACGTGGCAGTCGTTTTTGTTTTGATAGATTTGAAAGGTTTTCGTTCTTTTTTTGTCAAACCGTCCCTGTTGGCAGTGTACTCTGTTATTAAACGTGTTCACTTTAATAATTTACTGTTTATGAGTTTTTTTTTTGGTGGCGTCTCACTCCTTGTAACATTTGAACAGAAGACACTCTTAAACTCAGCCAAATAGCCTTTTTACTGCTCAGGTGAGCAAAAAGTCAAATCACATTCAACCTCAAGATATTAAACAGACCCATTGCCTCATCTCATACCTGCACACGCTCTAAGTTTGACTGCAGCTGGAAGGGATGATGTGCTCTGTGCCGTTTCACCCTGAAGGCATTTCCAAGCTTGCAGATCTTTGCAATATGTTCCTCACGACTTCTAAATACATATTCCTGACACCTTACTGTCTATTCAAAGGGATGTCTAAAATATGATGTTAACTATTTGAAATACACCTAAAGTATTTAAAGAGAAGTTTATGCTAAATAAACCCTTTGAGGGCGTCTACCATGTTTGACCGTTATTCTCACATCATCACGCTCGAAGTGCTTTTCAATTTCCTCATGCATGTTCGTGTCTCGAAGGCCATGTTGTTCTTGGCCATGGAATTTGCTCTTTGCACACCTACATCTTGACATAACCAAGTAGTATATGGTACTTGCCCATGCTGTGGTCATGGTTGGCCCCTCCTTTCAGATCCGTACTTTATTTAAATGCACCAAAATGAGAATATAGAAGCGTATGTGCTCACTTTGATAAAATGATGCATCTTACACTGTATTTCCAACTTAAAGTCAGATTTACGCTGTCACAAATGCACACTGAAGGCGGGGTTAAGCGGGCAGCGAGAGGAAGGTGGAAGGTGGTATGGTTTGCCATAGTGAAGAGAGAGCTGATGTTTGGTAGCTGAGTTATGAAACTCACATGTGGTCTCCAGCTCAAGGTGGTCACCCAGAGAACAAGATTATGAATTCATTCATTTAGTCACTCAACTAGAAGCAGCTAAAATGAAGTTTTTTTCACAGGTTGTCTGGGGTTTTGCTTAGAGACAATGTGAGGTGCTCTGCCATTCGGTAGGAGCTTGGAATAGAGCCGCTGCTTGTACGCGTAAAACCTGATTGGGTTGTTTGGTCATCTTCTTGATGCCTTGCTGGTGAGGTGCTCTGTCCCACCAGTAGGAGACCCCAAAGCAAACTTGCTGCAGAAACACAACAAAACGCATTGAGATCCTCTTAGATGAACAGGAAGGTGTGGCCTTGGTAAGAAAAGTAGGGACTTCTCTGCTTAGACTGTTGGCCTTGGATAAATGGAAGAAGGCTGTAAAGTACCACTATGTTATAACATGTTAATCAGTTTCTTATTTTTTCATTCCTCCAACTTGACGTGGGGGGCACCCCCCCTTTTTTTTGGGTCTACAAACAAAAAAAAAGAAGAAAGAAAATGGGACTAGTCAAGCTATCCCATTTCAGGGTCAGCGAACGGGCTAAAAAACGCAGGAAAATGACTCTTATTTTTCAAAATGTTCTGAGGGCAGTGAATGCCCCAACCCCCTATACTCGCTTTGGCAATGACCTCACACCACCCTCCCCCTTTAGAAAATTCTGGATCCGCCCAAAGGAGGAGGATTTTCAAAACACTTGATTAAACGAAGAGGGTTTAACCAAAACCTACACCTGCAAAACTAAAAAGACTGGATTTGTAGGCACATGTAAAGTTATTCAGAAACTTCTCAACAATACACACCAACAAAATTTCTCTGCTGTTGTTGGTTTGTACAAAGACTTTACGATCACCACTTCAGACAGATTTTTTTCAGCATGACCTAAGCCTCCTATCTGTCATCCCTGAACGTGAAACATCAGTCAATGAGCAGGTCACCCTGACCTGTCTGTTGTAAATTGCCGTCATGCAAGCTGTAAAACAGCAGGAACAGACGTTTCCTCAGTCTACGTCCACACACTTCAGAGCTTATACATCCTTGTCTGTTTTTCTACAGGCACTGTGCTTTCACTGTAAAAACCTCTGTTGCATAATTCACAGCGGGGTGGCGAGGTGGGGCGGAAGGTTGTGTTTGATCCCAAGGACTTGGATGTAAAAAGGGCAGTGAAATATTCCTCAGGCTCACGAGGGGCCAGATGACAAATGTTGGATTTTTGTTGAAATATTACAGGCTACAAGTATGCCGCAGGTCCTGAATGAACGAGTCGTCTCAAACTTCCTCTCGAGTACCTTGTGTTTACTTTGTGAACACTCCCAGAGATAGAGTTATGCGTTAGGGATAGCTAATGATGCAACTAATCTTCGCCTCGGATGAGCCACCTGCATGGAGAACATCTGCCCATCAACAGAAGATTGTATCACTCATCGTCTCCGTGGTTTGCTAATGAATTTCTTCTTGAGAATTTCAAGGTCTCTCAAAGACAACGGCTGTTTTAAAATAAAATGTTTCTTTTCATTTTTCCATTTTTATTTCTGGTGATGTTGAAAACATTTGAGTTATGGTTGGATGTTGAGCGGTATACCTCCAGCTGATTTGTGTATGGTCAACTTGCACCCCGTTAATAGAAATTTTTCTCAGCAAATAATCACGAGTGGGGGAAGGATGGAGCGGGAGAACGACAGGCGGATCGGTGCAGGCATCAGCAATAACTAGGACGCTGCATCGGCCCTTCGTGGTAAAGAGAGAGCTGAGCCAAAAAGCAAAGCTCTCGATTTACAAGTCAATCTACGTTCCTACCCTCACCTATGGTCACCAGCTGTGGGTGGTGACCGAAAGAATGAGATCACAGATACAAGCGGCCGAAATGAGCTTCCTCCGGAGGGTGGCTGGGCTCTCACTCAGAGATCGGGTGAGGAGCTCTGCCATCCGGGAGGAGCTCGGTGTTGAGCCGCTCCTCCTCCAGGTCGAGAGGAGCCAGATGGGGTGGTTCGGGCATCTGGTAAGGATGCCCCCGAGCGCCTCGCGGGGGAGGTGTTTCGGGCATTTCCCACCGGGAGGAGACCAACATGCAGACCCCGGACCCGCTGTCTCACAGCTGGCCGGGGAGCGACTTGGAATCCTTCCGGGTGAGCTGGAGGATGCAGCCAGGGTGAGAGAGGCCTGGGCTACCCGTTTGAGGCTGTTGCCCCCGCGACCCGACCCCGGAACAATCGGGGTTGCTTTGTAACACTAAATTGTTGGTGAAAGCCGTCTTAAGTAACACAGCTCTTATTTTTGTACCAAGTAAAGAACCAAGTACATCCCGTCTCCTCCGATCGTCTTGCTATGTGATTGGTTTGTTCACCGTTGACCTAGACTTCAGGCCAATCTGCTGGTGAGAGACCAGATGGATTCTCAGGAGATTGTGAATTCACAAATATCACCAGTATTCCTCCCTCTGGTCATGATGCAACACCTGCTTCACATGTATTTCTTCTTGTTTTTAATAATGAAAGTGTGTGTGTAATGATTGTTTTACTCAATCCAGTTTAAGTGCACTTCACTTAATTTGAACAGTGTCATTGATCCACCGGGAATTTCTGTCAAATTTAGTTTCCTGCCATACTGCAATGGGTAGGGGCTGCTCACACTCTTATACTCTGTAAAGCTCCAAAATAGGGCTCTTTTTCCTGGAGTTGATTCATACAAAAAAATCTGTAATGTGTAATGCTGAAATGCACAAAATTCTAATGACAAGATTAGAATTAGAATTGTTTGACGGTTGAGTGAGATGTGTAGCGCTGCTGCTGTTTTAACAAGTGAGCATGCTAACGCTACACATGCTACACACACGTTAATACATACTGAAGAATCAGGGAGGAGATGGATAAATGAATAAGCTAAATGAATGAATGAATAAGTAGAATAAGCTAATATTTAAACAATAATCTTTGACACATTGGATGCTCGTCCCGGGGAGGGATCTCTCTTTCATGTGGATCCCCACGAGGTTTCCTTTTTTTCCCCCACTGATGTTTTTTTCCTCACTGTGAAGGAGAGTCTAAGGGCATAAATGTGCTAGTCTTGTTTAGTTAGCATTTGTTAGTTATTTTTCTTGCTGTGTTTTTGTGTTTATACATTCCTCTTTTTCTTGTGAAGCCCATTGAGACGGAAATTCTGTGATTTTGGGTTATACAAATAAAATTGAGGGGGAGGGATCTCTCTTTCGTGTGGATCCCCACAAGGTTTCTTATTTTTTCCCCACTGATGGGTTTTTAGGAGTTTTTCCTCACCGTGAAGGAGAGTCTAAGGGCATAAATGTGCTAGTCTTGTTTAGTTAGCATTTGTTAGTTTTCTTGCTGTGTATTTGTGTTAACACATTCCTCTTTTTTTTGTGAAGCCCATTGAGACAGAAATTCTGTGATTTTGGGTTATACAAATAAAATTGAATTGAATTATTAATGATTCATCTATCATATAAACATGAGTGGGTATCATTAAGTGAGAGGGTATAATTTACACCAATATAAACATGAGTCCAAATTAGGTCAAATTGCAAAACAAATTTATGAAGATCTCCCAAACCACCTTTAAGTTTTGGTTTATGCTTTGATTCAAAAGCTGCTTTTCAACAGTGAGAATCATCAGTCCTCATAATCCGTTACGGCAGGTCTCTGGTCATTTACGACTATAAGTGGAGACAGAATGTCCTCAGCTTGTTGCACGTGCTTTAAGCAGCTGTTGAATGCTGTTCTTAGAATAAAATCAGCGTTGAGTCTTAGTTTTTTAAGAAAAAAAGATAATTTCAGTGCTTTATGTGCACTAGGTGTGTTTGAAAGATATGAAAGGTTTCAAAGAAAAAGTGGGATGGCTTGTTGAAGCACTGTGTAGAAGGGAAGCTTGGTGATTGTTTTTTGCCTGATGCTTCTGCATACACTTGGTCACTGCGCTGCGTAGAGTCTCATTAGTATGGGTGTCAGTGCCTCTCCTTCAGCTGAACCTGCCATACCACTACTGTAGTAGAGCTGCTTTCCTGCCGCAGTGTCCCTGGATGGCCGATATAAAAGCTCTGTGTCGTCCAACAGATGACTGAAATATGGCAAGAGCTGAGACTCGTTACTCACCCAAGGAGATGTGTGTGTGTGTGTTTTTTCAAAGCATATGACATAAGGCTGCATGGAGTTCTATCTCTGTCTGGTCTTCCACATGTGAAATTTACAGACAAGCAAAGTGATTAAAACAGATTATTTTAATTATGAGACGTCTCGTCTTACAGGAGGAATGAACCCAAGTTTATTTGGCCTCTGATTTTGCCACATCTCAGTTGGATCAGGTCAACTCTTTGGATGAAAAAAGTAGTGGTTCGCTAGCTGAGATACCCCGATTAAGTATAATATATCTAATTTTGCACTTACAATTAAATATGGGCACAATCGTGAAAGTATAAGTGATGATGAGTCAAAGACAAGACTTTGAAAACCAAAGAGACGAAAACTTAAGAGACGAAACGTGTTTTTTTCTTCTTTTTCTTTCGGCATTTCCCTTCAGGGATCGCCACAGCAAGTCAGTTTCTTCCATCTAACCCTATCTGCTGCATCTTCTTCGGTCACACCAATTATCTTCATGTCTTCCTTCGCTGTGTCCATGAACCTCCTCTTTGGTCTTCCTCTAGTCCTCTTTCCTGGTGGTTCCAAACCGAACATCCTTCTGCCGATGTATTCTCTCTCTCTCCTCTGCACATGTCCAAACATGTCTCAGTCTGGCCTCTCTGACTTTATCTCCAAAACCTCTGACATACTGGCTTTGTCAATGACAAAGCCAGTATGTCAGAGGAACATGTGCTGTTCCTCTGATCCTGTCCATCCTGGTCACCCCCAGAGAGATCCTCAGCATCTTCATCTCTGCTACCTCCATCTCTGTTTCCAGTCTTTTCCTCAGTGCCACTGTCTCTTGACCAATCAGCATGGCCGCTCTCACCAAGGTTTTGTACACTTTCCCTTTTATTTTAACTGAAACTCTTCTGTCACACATCACACCTGGTACTTTTCTTCACTCGTTCCAGCCTGCCTGCACATGCTTCTTCACCTCTTTTCCACACTCTCCATTGCTTTGGACTGTTGATCCTAAGTACTTAAAATCTTCCACCTTCTTTATCTCTTCTCCCTGTAACCTCACTTTTCCATTTGGATCCCTCTCATTCACACACATGTACTCTGTCTTACTCTGACTAATCTTCATTCCTCTTCTTTCTGGTGCAAACCTCCACCTCTCCAGCTTTTCCTCCAGCTCTCCCCTCCTCTCACTACAGATCACAATGTCATCTGCAAACATGTATTTTTTTTTACCGTGCATTTAAAAAAACATTGTCAGAAATGAATTCAATCCTTTTTAAACGGATCTTCTTTTTCCATCTTGTAGCTTTTCTCAGTACTGTTTTGACAACATGACGGATAACCGGGTGGTTTTTAATCTCGTGAGCTGCTTTCTGCCAACAGATATTTCTTACGAACAAAGACAGTTGAAGGTTATTTAAATCTTCTCGTGCATGCGAAGCTAATTAGTCTGTTTCTGATTCACTGGGCTGTGCACAAAGCTGGAATGATGGCGTTAACCATACATGAATTAATGGACACAAAGAATTTGCTCAAATCAGTTCATTTGTTGTAAACCAGGGGTGGCCACTCAATTTCAGCATGTGAGCAACTAAGATATTTCCAAGTTGAATGGAACTACCAATAATAAAAAGTCAAATAAATACTTATGTGCATTGCAGATGCAAAACAAACTGTTCCGTTCTGTCGTCTCCCGCTCATCCGGGGCCGGGTTGCATGGGCAACAGCCTCAGACGGGAAGCCCAGGCTTCTCTCACCCCGGCTGCATCCTCCAGCTCACCCGGAAGGATCCCAAGTCGTTCTCTGGCCAGCTGTAAGACATAGTCACTTCAGCGGGTCTGGGGTCTGCCTCTTGGTCTCCTCCCAGTGGGACGTGCCTGAAACACCTGACCCACGAGGCGCTCGGGGGGGATCCTGACCAGATGCCCGAACCACCCCATCTGGCTCCTCTCGATCTGGAGGAGGAGCGGCTCAACACCAAGCTCCTCCCAGATGGCAGAGCTCCTCCTTCGACCCCTGAGTGAGAACCCAGCCACCGTGCGGAGGAAGCTCATTTTGGCCGATTGTATCTGTGATCTCATTATTTCGGTCACCACCCACAGCTGGTGACCATAGGTGAGGGTTGGAACGTAGATCGACTTGTAAATCGAGAGCTTTGCTTTTCGGCTCAGCTCTCTCTTTACCACGACGGACTGACGCAGCGTCCTAGTTATTGCTGACGCCGCACCGATCCGCCTGTCGATCTTCCGCTCCATCCTTCCCCCACTCGTGAACAAAACCCCGAGATACTTAAACTCCTCCACTTGGGGCAACACCCTTTCCCTGACCCACAGGGGGCATGTCACCTTTTTTCGGGCGAGGACCATGGTCTTTGATTTGGAGGCGCTAATTTCATGATGCAAAACAAACTGATACTTGTCTAATTTTTGTCGTCTGATTCTGCATTTTTACACACAGTAGGAAAGTCATTACATATATATAATAAAATTTGCATCAAAAGCAGTGTTTTTGGGATAAACAGTAGTGGTTGATTGTCGTAGTTGAATTTTTCTTTTTTTTT
Source organism: Neostethus bicornis (assembly GCA_902685375.1). Taxonomy (NCBI): domain Eukaryota; kingdom Metazoa; phylum Chordata; class Actinopteri; order Atheriniformes; family Phallostethidae; genus Neostethus; species Neostethus bicornis. The sequence continues at coordinate 4,791,860 of LR738550.1, forward strand.
TTTTTTTACATTCTGAATCTTATTTAACATATAGAGTTATAAATAAACTGATTAGCGTCATATTTCTGACAGCTAACGGTAAGATCTTGTGAAAAACACATTCCTTTACATTACCGGAGGAGTTTTTTTTTTCCTCCGTCACTGCACACTGGAGAACGTTTATAGCCAACGAGAAAAAAACAGCCAGTTTTTTTGTCTTTTTTTAAATGAAAAAAAAACAGGGATCTCTGTATCAAACTAAATGGCAATTAGTAGATTTCTGAGAGAGTAATTACTTTCATGTTGTTTTTCTCTCAGTTTCTTCAACTCAGATGCTGCGAAAAATATAATGAAGTTTGAGAGTTTGGATTGCAAAGTAATTTACTTAAAAGCTTTCAAATTTGTCTGATTAGCTGGTATTATGCCAGCTGCTAATGTGGCAGCAGCTGTTCAGACTGGTGCAGGTGTGAAATGGGTGAAGGTCAGACGAAGGCAGTAAAATGTTGCAGAAGGGAAGCATGTAAACATTTCAAATGATCCTGAAGGAGCATGAACAGGTTTGATCTTTTTTCACAGAAAGATCAGAAAGTTGGATTATTTTGCATGAAATATAGCATTTGGTTTAGAGACAGTGGCACTGAGAAAAAGACAGGAAACAGAGATGGAGGTAGCAGAGATGAAGATGCTGAGGATCTCTCTGGGAGTGACCAGGATGGACAGGATCAGAAGAACAGCACATGTTAGAGGTTTTGGAGATAAAGTCAGAGAGGCCAGACTGAGATGGTTTGAACATGTGCAGAGGAGAGAGAGTACATCGGAAGAAGGATGCTGGATTTGGAACCACCAGGAAAGAGGACTAGAGGAAGACCAAAGAGGAGGTTCATGGATACAGTGAAGGAAGACATGAAGATAGTTGGTGTGACCGAAGAAGATGCAGCAGATAGGGTTAGATGGAAGAAACTGACTTACTGTGGTGACCCCTGAAGGGAAATGATGAAAGAAGAAGAAGAAAACCGATTACGTGCAGACATTACAAGTGAAATTTTTACTTTTAGAAACACAAAAAAAAAGTATCATTTGAGCATCTTGTTTCGTTCGGTCGTCTTCCTCTTATCCGGGGTCGGGTCACGGAGGCAACAGCCTCAGACGGGAAGGCCAGGCTTCTCTCACCCCGGCTGCATCCTCCGGCTCACCCGGAAGGATCCCGAGTCGTTCCCCAGCCAGCTGTGAGACATAGTCTCTCTAGCGGGTCTGGCATCAAGGCGCTCGGGGGGCATCCCGACCAGATGCCCAAAGCACCCCATCTGGTTTCTCTCGACCTGGAGGAGGAGCGGCTCGCCAATGAGCTCATCCCGAATGGCAGAACTCCTGACCCAATCTCTGAGTGAGAGCCCAGCCACCCTGCGGAGGAAGCTCATTTCGGCCGCTTGTATCCGCGATTTCATTCTTTCGGTCACCACCCTTAGCTGGTGACCATAGGTGAGGGTTGGAACGTAGATCGACTTGTAAATTGCGAGCTTTGCTTTTCGGATCAGCTTTTTCTTTACACAGCTTTTTGTTTAATAAAAGGATTTTAGGAAGTCATCTTGATAAACTTTCCAATTTCTTTTTCTTTTTTCAGTGTTTAAAATAGGGATTCTTTGCAAATTTGAGGTTTCGATTGACCTTGAATAGAAGAAAGCATTGCTTGTATGAGTGAAGAAAAGATTGAAGCAGTGAGATGTTTCTCCAAGTCATTGTCCTTCGTGCCACCAGGCCAGAGGATTAAACTCTTTTCTCACTCTGTGCTCTTATGCCCTGTCATCTCGCCTGGCCTTCATTCAATCAGTGTGGCAATATGATGAAGCTGCACTGCCTTTACAAAGTCACCCGATTATGCAATGGTCTGTTTTTAGCCTTCACAGCATCACTTCATCTATTAATGTACCGCCACGCTTCCAGAACCGTAGATATAAACTTGTTATTATTAGAGCTGCTCTCTGATGTTCAGTGATGTGATGTTACATGAATTTGTAGACAACGTGTGACTTTGTTTAGCTGCGCCGAGGCCCCGCTGAGTGTCGTTTGCAAATTCCAACTAACGATTTAGACAATGTGTGTCAGCCTTCAGAGTTTCGTAGCCACCCCCTACACTCCTGCTCCGTGTAATGCTCACTGCAGGGGAGAGTTTTTCATGGCATGACTCGAATACGCAGCTCTTTTGTTCCTCATGTGCTCACAATTAGAAGTATTGACATGTTGTCTCATAGCTTTTCATAATACGTTTGGTCCTGCTTGATAAGAAGCCCATAAATCAAACTGTGGCGGGTCTGTCGAGTAGCCACCACATCTCATCATGTACACACTCCCATTCATACCATGGGTTTTGTTTATGCTCATCATCCCACGAGATTACTTTTGATAACATAATGACAAAAACAAAAACTTTTAAGATTAAAGTCAGTTTCCAGCCTCTGTATCCTCATTTTTTAAAATTTAATAGATCCTTTAAATAAAATTTAGAGAGATTTAGTGAGATCCCTCCCTCTTTCATGTGGATCCCCACGAGGTTTCTTATTTTTTTTCCCCAATGATGTTTTTTTTAGGAGTTTTTTTCTCACCCAGAAGGAGAGTCTAAGGGCATAAATGTGCTTGTCTTGTTTATTGAGCATTTGTTAGCTATTTTTCTTGCTGTGTATTCGTGTTAATACGTTCCTTTTTTTCTTGTGAAGCCCATTGAGACGGAAATTCTGTGATTTTGGACTTTACAAAAAAAATTGAATTGAATTTAATCGATGTAATTAGTGATTGGAAAAATGATTTACATCAAGTGCAAAAAGTAAACAGCTTCTAAAACAGTGTTTAAAATGTAGCAGAGAGAATTTATTAGCAGCTTATGAGGGTGAAACCGGTGATCTGAGCCTATTTATCACAAAGTAAAAAAGCTTTCAAGGTAGAAGGGGCCGAGCCTAACAGGTGAGGAGTATGTCACCGGGGATAAATTACTGGTTGGAGAAATACGGCGGAAGGTTGCTGGTTTCATTTGTTATATCTGGAAGAATAAATAGGAGAAACATATTCCAGCTGTTTTTTTACAGTCCACACACACACACACCCACACACTTCAGGTTTACGTTAAGGGAAGTTTAGCTGATCTGAGACTTCAAACATTAAGAATACGGTTTGCATAATTTTATCCATAGTTTTTACTATGGGTAAAAACCATCCAAAATGGGTTTTGGATGTGGATTCATAAACTAGTCTAAATTCCTTACAAAATCTCCAGATTAATTATGATTGACCTTCCCCACCAAGAAGAGCCGGAGCCAAATCCAACCACTCATCTGTTTCCTGAACTGCTTCATCCAACATGGGGTAGCAGTAAGGCTCGTGTAAGAAGACAAATATTCAACAACAAGCTGGCTGGGGAACGACTCGGGATCCTTCCGGGTGAGCTGGAGGATGCAGCTGGGGTGAGAGAAACCTGGCTTTCCCGTCTGAGGCCCCGCAACCCAGCCCCGGATAAGCGGAAGACGATGGAATCGAAGAATGTTAAGAAGATACTGAAGCACCCTAAAGATTTTGTTTGCAAAAACTTCCAGATTTTCTGCTTCGGTCTTCATTCAAGTGTAAAATCTAGTTTTGTTTCTCTCTTTTCACTGGACCAGTTTACGTTTAGAAAAAATTATCTTTTAGTCTAATTTCACAATGGGGAATTGTTTCGTTTTTGCATCAAGTGTTTCAGGCTATTTTTTGCAAATACAGATATCCTCCCTTGTTAATTTATTTGACCCTGTCAAATTTAAACTCTAACATACAGTGAAATGGAAAATAAAATAATTGCAAAGCCATAGTTATTTGTAATAACTGCAATATTAAACATCACAATATGGAAAGAAAATGTTTAAACCAAAAAGGAAATTCTCAAATGGACATAAATTCCTACAGAAGATAATATGATGATTCCATAGCAACAATGTGGAAAGGGAGCATAGCAGACAGAAAACAGTATGACTATGCATGGCTGTAAGTTAGAGCAACACAATATATAGATATCAAATGGATGTTGTGACATCAACACTTGCAATTAGACTTCATTTCAGTTTATCTATAGTTGGTACTAACTATAGGCAGTTTCAATAAAACCCTTCATTCCGTTGGAAAATATTGTGTTCTCAAAAATGTTACAGGAGCATGAACTTGAATGCTTAATTGCTCCTCCCACATTCTGGTGATGAAGTCATTAAAAACCTGGTGATTTACTTTGCTCCATTTTTGGTGGCACATCTACCCACCTCATCTGTGTTTATTTTTATTCCATTCAGACCAAATCTTTAAAAATTGCACAAATAAATCAGCTGTTCGATACTTGTCACAATTTGCTTAGTCAGCGTTTATCTTGGAGACCTGAGGAATCTTGAGGAAACCTGCTTTGTCTTCACATCAAGGCCCTCACCACCGCTCAACATATGATTTGCATTTTATTATCAAAGACTTTTTTGAGCACTCTGGAACCCAAAATGCTGATCACTTACTCTTTGTGATGTTTCTCTGGATAAAGAAGCTGTAACTTCTGTATGTATTTATGTGCTCAGCATTTAATATGGTAAAAGTGATTCTTCTTTCTTTTCTTTGTGCCTTGACACGCTCTCATGCTAGTTTTATACAACCTCACACAACTGAAACTGTGACACAAAAGCAGGGGTGGGCAAACTATTCGACTCGCGGGCCACATTGAGTTTTAATATTTAAAACAAGCGGGCCGGAACAGGAGCAGATGGATGGCATGCTTTGGTAACCACAAAATTACACCAATCGAATGGCACGCTAGATTTTAAACAAGCACGCTAAATGTTACATCAAGAGCGTTAAATTTAAAATCTAGCGGAGCTTGGACTGAAGTCTAAGTGCTTGATGTAACATTTTGCTTGTTTTAACGTCCAACACGCTTGTTTCCGTACGTGTATTGGCCCCGATGGCTTTCCATATCTGTGCACACTGTTTATTTTGAAGGCGTGGGCATCACGGACACACACACATTTTAATGGGAGCAGTGTTGTTGTATCTTTGGACCACCTAGTGACAAAACATCAGAATTGCAGGGGAAATAAAACATTAACAAGGTTATTTATTTAATTTTTTTAAGTTTGACGGGCCGGATCAAACCCTTTAGCCGGCCGCATGTGCCCCATGAGCCGTAGTTTGCCCATGCCTGCACAAGTGAAATAATCTTTCAGCTCTTATTTGTTTTCTGAATACAATTTAGTCACCGATTAAAATTAGTTTTCAAAGTTTCAAAAGGCTTTTATGACGTTTACCATCCTGAAATGATTTTCAAACCTGTTAAGTTAATCCTGGGAATCCGTAACATATCTTTGAGTGTTTTTTTAACACCATTGATAAAATTGAGTACCTGTTTTAACAACTATCTAATTTATCATTAGAAAATTTACTAATCAGCAGAAAACTTCCGCACAATACATGATTATCCAAGTTTTACTTTGGTCCAAGTCTGAGTCATTACCCTAAAAATCTAGCAAGATGAAGTAATGACTAAGCGTGTTTTCCGGTGCGATCAATGTCTAGTGAAAATTCTTGCAGTCAGATTTCAGCCATTGAAGCATTTTTGCTCTTAAAATTATGAAGAAAGGGTACTTTTTTTAAATATAAAAAAAGTACCACTCTATGTATTGCCAGGAAGTCTGAGTAAACTGAGCATGTGATTGTAGTACTTTTTTTATATTTAAAAAAAGTACCACAATCACATGCTCAGTTTACTCAGACTTCCTGGCAATACATACAAATAGTGGGCTACATGGTGTCGCGGTGGTTTGCCATAAATGCCGTAAATCAATGTTATTGATCAATCAATGGTATATTAAAAAGTCCTCCTTCCCTAAGTACTTGCGTAATAATGGAAACTGTTAGAAACCAATCGTAGCTTGAAAACCTTACCGCCAAAGTTTTCATTTTGGGAAGACTCTGGCCTTCTGGTTAAATCGAAATTGATGGTACTTTATCATTATTATTAAACATTGAAACAAAGAAAGGTGGTTTGTTAACACTGTTCAGCTTAGGTTGGCCAAAATCCATGACCAAGCCCCAGATAAGTGGAAGACAATGGAATGAAATGTACTGAAAATGAACCAAAACTTGACCTCAAGACCGAAGTATGTATTTAACTGTAATTTTTGTGCATAAAATATATATATGATACAGGTATATACGTCGTATAATTAGCATGATTTATACTGTCTTTAGCAGGGGCGTCCAAACTTTTTGCAAAAGGGGGCCAGATTTGGTTGTTAAAAATGTAGGGGGACCAACCTTGGCGGGTGTTCTTTACATAAAACAGCTATTAATTTAAATAAATTTCAGCTTTCATCACAAGCTTTTGAAAAAAAAGTCAAACTCTGTTCCTCTGACTCCCAATTGTCTTTTGATGTCTGATGACCTTCTTCAATCCTGCGTGCCACAGTGTTACGTGTCAGGCAGACTTTGGCAAACTCTTGCTGCTTCTCAGGACAGATATTCTTTACCATCGTCATCACACAGTCTGTGATAAATTTACCCTCGGTGAAAGGTTTGCGATGCATTGCGATCAGCGCTGCGACCTCGTAACTAGCCTTTCTAGCATTCTCATTTGACTCTCGAGCTCTTGTAAAATATTGCTGCTGTGAGATTAAACTAGCTTCAAGATGTTTTAGTTTCTCGCTGTGTTCGATGCTAGTAATCTTGCCCTATATGCCAGCATGTCTTGTTTGATTTTATGACGAAGGCTGCGGGCCGGATGAAAATTGACAACGGGCCACATTTGGCCCCCGGGCCAGACTTTGGACATGTCTGGTCTACAGCAACCGTCTGTGTCCATTTTGTGTTTATTTTTTCTTCGTAAAGCCATAACTCTGTGCAGACAGACATCCAGTAAAGGAACAAGTAAAAGTGCACCAGCTACAGGACACATAAATCCAGCTTAAAAATTTCTCCTCTGAGTAACGGTGAGCGCGACTGATGCAACTGATCTTATCCCCCCGCTCTGGTCGTAAGCCCTGATACCAAACACACTTTGTGTGTATGTATCTGTGTGCTTTAGAACAGTTGGCCTGTAGTATGTGTGTGTGATGAAGGGATCTCGCAAGCTGACCAGACTAATGAGAAGTGGGTTCTTAACCCACCTGAAATACTGTAGATAACCAACCTCACACACACACACACACACACACACAAACACTCCATTTAGAATAAACTAAAGAGATTTTGGAGGTCGTTCACTTCTCTGTGTCGTCACTTTACCACAGTAAGTAAGATTTATGTGAGATGCCAACAAAGCTTTAAGGGCGTGAGCCGGGTTACAGCTTGTCAGAAGTACAGAGTAGGGTTTTATAAATACTCCAGTTGAAAATTGATCCATTTAAGGGAATGAGACCCTAAGGAGATGGCTTCTCCTACATTCATCATGTCTGTTGTTTTCATGTGTTTCCTGCAGTTGTGAAGTTTGTGGTTTAGACTTCAGGTTCAATATCACTGTCAGATCAATAAGATGTTTGGAGCTACAGTATCTGCGAGGTGTTTCCAAGAATCCCTTCATCAAACATGTAGTTTGAAAGTTTGCCATCAGGGCAAGAGAGGATTACAAGACTGGTCAAAGTAGCAGGAATGACAAGTGGTGCTGAGATGCATCCTATGAGAGGTCAGCTAAATTTGTATTTTCATAAGGCAAGGCAAGTTTATTTATAGCACAATTCATACAAAATGTAATTCAAGGTGCTTCATAAGAAGAAAAAAAAAAGAATGCATTAAAATCACAAAAACATAGAATCAAAAAGTTTAAAAAAGAAATAAATAAAATCATTAAAACAGATAAAAAGAGTAATTAATCAAAAGCACAGTTAAACAGAAGTGTTTTCAGCCTAGATTTAAACATGGTCACAGTAGAGGCCTGTCTCACGGCCTCAGGAAGTTTGTTCCAGACTTTTGCAGCATAAAATTGAAATACAGCTTCTCCATGTTTAGTCCTGACTCTAGGCACCAGCAGGAGGCCGGTCGCAGAGGTCCTAAGAGTTCTAGATGGTCCATGTTTAGTCCTGACTCTAGGCACCAGCAGGAGGCCGGTCCCAGAGGTCCTCAGAGGTCCTCAGAGTTCTAGATGGTCCATGTTTAGTCCTGACTCTAGGCACCAGCAGAAGGCCGGTCCCAGAGGTCCTAAGAGTTCTAGATGGTCCACGTTTAGTCCTGACTCTAGGCACCAGCAGGAGGCCGGTCCCAGAGGTCCTAAGAGTTCTAGATGGTTCATGTTTAGTCCTGACTCTAGACACCAGCAGAAGGCCGGTCCCAGAGGTCCTAAGAGTTCTAGATGGTCCACGTCTAGTCCTGACTCTAGGCACCAGCAGGAGGCCGGTCCCAGAGGTCCTAAGAGTTCTAGATGGTCCACGTTTAGTCCTGACTCTAGACACCAGCAGAAGGCCGGTCCCAGAGGTCCTAAGAGTTCTAGATGGTTCATGTTTAGTCCTGACTCTAGACACCAGCAGAAGGCCGGTCCCAGAGGTCCTAAGAGTTCTAGATGGTCCACGTTTAGTCCTGACTCTAGGCACCAGCAGGAGGCCGGTCCCAGAGGTCCTCAGAGGTCCTCAGAGTTCTAGATGGTTCATGTTTAGTCCTGACTCTAGACACCAGCAGGAGGCCGGTCCCAGAGGTCCTAAGAGTTCTAGATGGTCCATGTTTAGTCCTGACTCTAGGCACCAGCAGGAGGCCGGTCCCAGAGGTCCTCAGAGTTCTAGATGGTTCATGTTTAGTCCTGACTCTAGGCACCAGCAGGAGGCCGGTCCCGGAGGTCCTCAGAGTTCTAGATGGTTCATAAGGTACTAACATATCACAGATGTATTTTGGTGCTAGACCATGGAGAGACTTAAACACAATCAGAGCAGCTTTGAAGTCTATTCTTTGAGCCACAGGAGCCAGTGCAGAGACTTTAGCACAGGACTAATGTGATCATATTTTCTAGTTCTTGTTAGGACTCGAGCAGCAGCAGCATATAGTGGTTTTAATAAATCTCTAAGTAACTTTGTGGTGCGGAACAAAATTGCTTGCTCAGGGAAAAATCTACGCAAATGAGGCCGCTGTTCTGAATTTGGACCCACAAAGTCTGGAGAACAGGAAATTGTAGCAAATGAATAATAAAGGACAAAATGTCTGTTATTTTCTATCACCAGCCATCATTTCATGCTTATTTGGAAAGTTTAAATCGGTGCATATGTTAAAAAATGCGTGTGTGTGCAAATTCTTCTGATGCCATACCTGGACATTCCTGCAGTATTATGTCAGCAGTCATTTGGATTTTCACGTTTTTATTCTTCCACCAAAATGTCACAGCAGGGGTGGGTTTAGCTGATGAGCTCATATTGAGTTCACAGTTCTGCTTTTTTTGGAGCTTCGGCTCTGCTAAAGCTCTTTTTGCTGTCTTAGTGGTTTCATAGTGTTTTCCGTCTATCGACTAATGCCCGTTGAGATAAGACTGCTGAATGATCTCACCTTGAACTTTTTAAAGCTCTTTCACCAGATTGTCTGAAAAGAATGATTGGGATTTATTCCAATGGTATTTTTCAAGTCGCTTACATATAGACTTTTAAATCCACAATGAGGTCCTTAAATATTAAAAAAAATTGTGAGATAATGAATGTGGCTAGCTTACTGCCTTTTACAATGTCACAGGCAAAAACATGGTAATAAATTTATTATTAACTTTACATTACATATAATTTTGTCATGTTTTAGAGCTGAGGCCAAAAATATACCCATGACACAACAGACAGGTTCAGATGAAAAATCACAAGCAGATTTATTAGATTGATAAAAAAAGGTCCAAATAAAGAAGACAAAACTGAGAAACTAGGCTGGTTCTAATGTAGGAGCTGGAGCCAAAAACTGGATAGCAGGTCAAGCATGATAAACAACGATCTGGCAAAGAGTGTGTCAAAAACTAAGCACCAGTAGATGACTAGATCAGTTTCAGGTGTGACTAGTTGCACACACACAGACAAGAGGGAGGGGGGAAACAGGACTCACAGGGGGGACAGACTACTCTCCTGACACATTTTTGTCCGATAGCGGTATTTTTTTTTGCTGTCATTAATACTCATTAACCAAAACAAGCTCAACTTACGTTAAAACATATTCATTTTGCTTTCGATCAGAGTTAAAATAATCATTTGGACATTTTAGATTTTTTATGTTTGACAGAGTGGCCAGATATCGCATGCTAAAGGAAAAAAATTCTCATTAAAGTTTAAATGGTTCTAGTAAAAGCGTGAGTAATGGTAGGTGAGGTAGAGGTGGGAAATAGAATGAAAACATTAATAAGAGATGATTTCTTGCATGTGGAGAGTGTCACAAAGTGTTTTAATTGGTGTTTCTGTCTTCTTTTGCCAATTATAAATGTTTGCAGGGAAAAGAGTAACTTTGAAGGAGAGAAGAGACGTAGATCTTAGATTGGATTTTTCGAAAAGTAAAAGTGACGTGTTCATTAAAAAAATAAATAAAAAAGATCATGCATTTATCTAAAATCAACAGTGTATGTATATGCCATATTTATAACAAGTGTCATGATTCCCTTTCCCACCACCCGAGGGAACCTTTCTTCATCTCCCTGATTTGAGACACCTGTTGGTGATTGACCAGCTACTTATTTAAAGGCAGTCTTTAGGGTCTGGTCATCATCCATTCCAGCCAGGTCTTCCTGGCTGCCTGACCAAGACATGCCTGTTTGATCCATGTGTAAATAAATAATGTTTGCACTTGGGTCCTCCTCCTCTTTCTGCACCCACATTTTGACAACAAGGATGTCAAATCCCGGTCCTCAAGGACGATGACGCGGGTTTTAAGTCTGTTGCTGCTTCAACATAAGATTCAGATTAACCGGTCATTAAGAGGCTTGTGCAGAATCTACTTTGTTGGAGAAATCCATTTCTTCAAAATCAATAGCATTTAGGAAGTGAAGTTTCTATAGAAAAGCCCCTCAAGGACAGAAATTTGATCTGTTTTTGGGTATAAACTGGATAACAATAGAGATTACAGTGAGTGTGATAACGATCTGTTTAACAGAATGAGTTTTTGATACCTGAGAATGAAGATTGGAAGATTAATATCTTATAGAAAAGTTTTATACAGAAGGAGCTTTTCATTCCCCCAGCAAATATACATTCAATTTTATGTGGGATTCTATTTTACTCATGCAGGTTTCAGTCATTTGCAAGCTTTTCTGTCCCACATTTGTACAACATTCAAACGACAGATTGTTTTTGATCATGGATTTTGTTTTCCACCACGCCTACATTATTTTAGGCGCTGCACTGGCCTTTTCCTGTTTACATGATACTTGGCTAGAAGCATGTCAATGTGTTATTGATTTAAAAAAAAAATCCATTTGTGTGGCATCAAACTGGTATAATTTTTTATGATCTGTGGAGTGCAAATTTAAATTACTGCTTAGTATTACTACTAATTATTACTGTTGTAGCATATCTTACTATAGCAAAATTAAAAGTAATTACAGGTAATCAAAGTAGTGTAACTCATTCAGAATTTGTCAAGAGAGTAGTCTGTTCCCCCTCCGTGTCCTGTTTCCCCCGTCCTTCTTGTCTGTGTGTGTGCAACTAGTCACACCTGAAACTAATCTACTCATCTGCTGGAGCATAAATGGAACAGTTTTTGACACACTCTTCACCAAATCGTTTTTTTTTATCATGCTTGACCTGTTATCCAGTTTTTGGCTCCAGCTCCTAAATTAGAACCTGCCTGGTTTCTCTGTTTTGTCTTCTTTATTTGGACTTTTTATCAATGTAATAAATCTGCTTGTGATTTTCCATCTGAACTTGTCTGTTGTGTCAAGGGTATATTTTTGGCCTCAGCTCCGCACCATGACACATTTATTGTTATACAAATGTATGTCATTAATATGTCTGTAACTGGTAATATGTAATATATTAAAATTGTCAGGAGCAGATCCGGAGGAGGGGGACGCCCGCCACCCCTTTTGTCAACAAAAAAAAGAGAAGAAGAAAAGAAAGGGGACTAGTCAAGCTATCCCTTGCAGGGCTAGCAAATGGGCCACCAAAATGCAGGAAAATGACTCTTATTTTTCAAAATATTCTGGGATTGGCAAATGCACCAATCGCACCCAATACTGGCTTTCTCACGCCCCTCCACCCCTTTAGAAAATCCTGGATCCGCCCCTGATTGCAGCATAACTTTCCCACTCCTGTATTTAAATGCCTACATTACGAGTAGACTAAACTAAAATGCAAAGTTCTCAAAAGCAACAAAAACTACATATGCAAAAGTTTGCTGTAATTAAAATGCAGAAATAAAACCAATACTATGTACATGACTATGTTATAGTAGAAAATGAAGGTAGCTGTATGAGTTATTCACTTGTATCTCATTTCTCTGCCACCCAAGTATTTTCTCCTTCGTTTTAATTTCTTGATGGTCTTAACGTAAGCCTTCTAGATAAAACACATTATAATAATGCTGCAGAACTTTTCTAAAACAGAGTTTTGAAGAACAGGTTCTTTTTTTCATTTTCACTAACTATATTTAATTCCAAATTTGAGTAAAATTGAGCTCATTAGCATGCAAATCTTTGTTTTCATTTTTAACTATTTCAGTTCTTAAACATTGTTTTTAGAAGTTTATGTTGCATTAATTTGTTCGTATTCAAATTTTTAAAAACATAATTGAGATGTTTTAATTAATTTATGTATTTTTTTAAAGTTGAAAACTACATTTAAATTTATTTTACAGTCCATATTGCGCAGATTGATCAAGAAGTTAATTCAAGACAGGATGACAAAATACAAATACTCAGTAGGTTTTATTGTCCTAGTTAGAAATTTTTTATTTCATTTTTGATATTTTTAAAATTGAATTATTCTTACAACACTGCTGCTATATTAAAGCAAAGCATCCTTTAACAAAAATATTTTCTCAACTTGCTGATGGCCAAATATAACGGCTGAATCAGCAAGAAATGAGACATCAGTCAACAGCAAACTGACCTTCATTCACTGTTGGGAACTCAGAGAAGATACAGGATGCAAAAAACCTTACAAATTAGGAACAATGTGAACAAGACGTCAACCAATATGCCTTCACCTGCTCTGTGAATTTGTGACCTTGACCTTTGGTTGCATGACCCTGAAAACCCAATCAGTTCATATACAGTTTGTACTGAGTGCCTGTGGGAAATTTTAATAATTTGGGAGATATTGCATTCACAAAGTTAGACATACGCACGGACATTTCTTAAATGTGATTAACCACATTTGGTGAAAACCGAAAAGAACAAAACTGTTCATAAAAGCAGGAAGAAAATCCTTCGGTTTGAATCCTGTTTGAAATTTAAATGTGATCTTTGGAAGAATTCATTGCGCCACAGTGACGGTTCTTGCTCTTCCTCCATGCCAGAGTGTTTGCAAAAACAGCCACTACTGTAACTAAAAATACTTTAATGGTTCACAATGAATTTTTTTTAAAAATAGAAACACTCTTCCTTGAAGGAACATTTATGTTTGATGTTACTCGATAAGAAAAAAAGTGCTGCGGTCACATTCAGCACAATAAAAACAGCCATTTTGATTATAATAAGTCTGAAACGTAGTTTTGAATGTTCTAATTTTAAATGTTTACCAGCACAAAGGCAACCCCTGGCATTGACAGGGTTTGAGAGACATAAAGAGTACCGATTGGAATTCATTTGTATCTTTGCTAGCCTGCTGAATTGCAGTTAGTTAATGTTTTCCCGCCAAAATTTACAATAACAAGCTAATAAAAAAGCTGGACGTGTGGTTGGATCACCCCTCGCCCGCGTAGAGGAGGGATGGAATGAAAGTGAAACTGTCATCTATCACGCTAAATCCCTCCCACACCCTTCATGAATCTATGGACCATCTGAAGAGCAGCTTCAGCAATAGACTCCTGCAACCCTGTTGCTCAAAGGAACGGTACAGAAAATAATTTCTGCCGTCCTCCATCAAACTATTCAACCCTTCACTTTCAAACCTTTAAACTTTCACTCACAGCAGCTAAAAATAAATTATCTTGTTGTATGAAATTGTATGATTGAAGCACTGCAGCACTCAAATTTCCCTTCGGGGATAAATAAAGTATTTTCAATTCAATTTAACACCAAACTATTTTTATTCTATGTGGTCAATATTGTGTAAAATTTTGAGTTAAACTCCAGGATCTCCTTGTCTTTGGAAACCTTCGCTAACAAAATCAAAAAAGGCAATGAACAGATTGTCTAAAATTTCAACAAACTTTTAAAAAATCTTCCGAAGATATTGCAAATGTGAGATTCACACATCAGACCTGAAAGAAAAACCCCTTCATTTGTGATACTTTCTGTCTTCTTGGCAAGAAGAAACATAAAATTAAAGATGGAAATATCAAAGCTGATTTCAATTTTCCCATGCATTTAGACTCTCAGACACATTGTTAGTTTCCCTGACAACACTACAGTAAACTGATGGCGCTCACCACTGGGATATGAAGAGACCATAAGCGTTTTGATCATCAGGGTCTTCTGTTGTACAAAAATACATTGTCCGTTTCTCTGAAGGAACGACACACCTTCAAAAAATCTTTATGATTTTCTCTGTGAGCATTAATGTCCTCCCTCACCATACTGCACGAGATGCATGCTTTTTGTTTCTCCCGGAAAACAGCACTTTTTCTCAATTTATAATTATATGCCATCCAGATAAATGCATAAATGAGGAAGGATTTTGTCAGACAAATATGCCTGATTAAGAGAGCAGCTGCTAAAATGAAATTACAAAGCCGCAAACTGGAAGGGTGTGGGATTCTTTCAAATCTGATCTGCATGTTAATTTAGAACTCAATCAGTCAGTCACCTTCTCAACCGTCTATCCCTTGGGGGCTCGCAAGGGGTGTTGGAGCCCATCCTGGCTGATTCATGGCAAGGGGTACATTACACCCGAACAGGTCGCTAGTCTGTCACAGGAATTTGGGACTCACTGTTAATGTATTTTGTGCTTTTGTCATTCTTTATTTTTTTGTATTGTTTACCTTCATCATTAACACAAGTGTTTTTACAAAACATTGGTGCCGCAGTGGCTACCTGCTAAATAATTACCCCATTGTGGGACTGATAAAAATATTCTAATTCCAAGTCACTATGCAGATGAGATTTTTCAGTAGGTTTGCGGAACATGAAGCCTCCAGGATCTCACATTTTGATGTTGGTAGCGCTTCTTGTTTCCTGCTTTGTAATGTCATTTTAGCAGCTGTTCTCTTCATTTGGAGTATTTGTCTGTTAGAATGTCTCCTCATGCTTTTATCTGCATGGCAGTGTGGGCTCTCAATCAGACATAAATCTCTTTAAATGCTTGCATTTTTCTAAAAATGGAATGTTTTCATCCACCTATTTTTGGTTTTCCAGAAATGCAGATCATTCTTCGGGCACTTTGGCTGAGTTCAACTGACCAACCAATTATTACAAAAATCTGATTTCAAGAATTCAAAAATATTGAGACACAATACAATCCAGATAAACCAAGGAAATAATCTTGGTGGTGCTTAAATTCCATCTGCTGTATGCAATGATCTCATTGCATACGTATGGTATGCAATGAGATAATAATTACAAGTATTTCCACCCAAAACCACCAAAATCCATTTTTAAATGGAACCAAACACTTTATTATGATGCAATTTTTTGTTAATAATATTTTTTTTACTCACTCTATTCATCCCTCACTGGGAAAATTTGTGTGCTGCACTCCTACACCGCAGCAGGCTGCCACAACAGCGCCAGTGGTGGGAGAAACAGGGGGTTAGGTGTCTTCTCCAAGAACCCTAGATGTGCACTCAGTGGGATGCAAACCCGCGAACTTCCAGTTGACTTCCAGTCCGGGGGCGAACACTCTACCACTGAGCCACCATCTCCATCTCATTTATGTGCTTTAGTAGATTATTTCAGGTTTTGCATGTTTCCAATTTTTATGAATTTTAAATTTACATGCTCAGAGGGCAAAAAAACATGACTATGAATTAATGGCCCATTGTTTATGTAAAGTTTTGAATGTAATTTGAATGCCAAAAAGCACATTACATTTCATTTTGCATTTACATGAGTTTAAATTTGAGCTTCTAATGGTTTTAAATACTACTTTGTATGTAGAAAACATTGTGCTGTACAAAAGCAGTAATGACCGAATAAGAGCGCCATGAGAAGGTTCATTATATTCTTTTGCTCATTCGCTTATCTTGCCCAAGGACAATGATCTTGGTAGGCTTAGGGATTGAGTGAAATCTAAACTTCATTTAATTCAAATCCCCTCGCTCACTTTGGGTCGGAACTTGTGTAACTTTGTTAAAAAGGTTAAATCCTCCACAGAGAAACGAAACCTGCATCTATTCTGGGATATTTTGGCACATCAAAAAATACAAAGAAAGCAATCTGAAATTTGTTTCAGTGCAGGAAATATTTTAAGATGACATTTCTCATTGATACGAGATCGACATCAGTGAAATTTCTTATGTAACATGTGAAAGGACAAGGGCATGGTGGTTGCTGACTTTCAGCATCATCTGTGTTCAGCAGAGGCAGGAAGTCAACCCTCTCTTTTCCTCTTCCCTCCCTTTTGGTTTAACTCTCAGGGCCATATGATTCAGAGGTGCTGTCACACAACACAAGATAATGAGCAGAGCGCAATACTGCAGCACGACAGCACTTTGCCCAAATATATTGCGGCAACTTATGTCGGACTTTTCAAGGACAAAGCTTCGTCACTTAACAGGGTTGAAAGTTGCGTATGACGTCAGTGGTGCCTAATTTAACTCGGATTTACAAATACAATCCATCAACAGCTGCATGGAGAAACTGGGATTAACTACTTCCACCTTTATTCTATTTTAAAACTCAAGCAATACGAGCTAACGGTGCAGCTTTACTTGCATTCATATGACCAGTTAAAATCTCTGTTTTTATTTAACCAGTCCACATGCATCACAGGAAGGTTACTTAAACACACGGTGGGGAAATCGTCTGCATTTCGTCTTCTAAACTGCTTATTGCTATCGGTGTCCTGGGAGTGCTGTGGCCTATCCTGGTTAATTTAAGGCAAGAGGCAGGGTACGCCCTGAACAGGCTGCCAGTCTGTTGCGGGGCAACTCACACACAACCATCCACACACATTCATTCCTAAGGGCAATGTTAATCAATCAATTAATGATAACTTTATTTATCCGTTAGAAACTTTGTTCGCAGGCAGAGCGTCGGGAGAAAGAAAACCACACTCATTAAATACATTATAAAACAATAAAATCGATAAAATAAGATCATGTAGTCATCAGTCATGGATTCCTCAGCACATGGCCCCCCATCACAAGGTCCCTCAGCAATTCAACAGTCGGGTTGAGGTAGGTAGAAAGCTGGATATAGCTCTCTTGGTCTTAAGTGCGAGGGACCTGAACCTGCAACCGGATGGTAACAGGGTGTAGTGTGAGTGCAGAACGTGTGAACTGTCTGTGGAGATCTGAGTACCTTTCTGCAGGACTAGGTTTTTGTAAATGGAAATGAGTGATTCTTGTTGATGTCCAATGATTTTACTGCTGATTTTAATGATCTTATTGAGAGTGTTACGTGAGAGACACTGAATGAATCAAACCAGGATGCGATATTGAAGCCTCGTTCCACCTCAACTTGAACCCTAACTTTCTTTCTGTGAGGCTACTCAAGCAATACGAGCTAACGGTGCAGCTTTACTTGCATTCATATGACCAGTTATAATGTGCAGCCCAGGAATAATCATCTGTCTCTATAAAATTTAAATAACTTTCCAGATGTGCACTTTTTGGTTTTCTGTACATATGATTTTGTTTTAAAGCACCAAGAATCAAACTGACACAGTTTTTCTAAAGAATTGTAGACGTTACAATTCTAGGACATGAACTGATGGACTTTCCTCTCGAGCGGTCGCCATATGGCTGCTCATCTCCATGCCTTTTAAGACTTCTGGGCTTTCCTACTCTTTTTTTCTTTTCCTGAGTAACCTACCAGGGCTGGAAAGATAACAGAATATGTTTTGTTTTATTAGAGACTGATTCATCTCACTATGTATGAAAAACCATAAATCCCTCCAAATGACTTTAGGGTCCAAAAGTCATTGAAAATGTCCTATTTTTTTCTGTACTTAATGTAGGTTAAACTCACGTCCTACCAAATATTTTCCATAAAGCAGCTCTTGTAAAAGCCTTGCCAGAAAATACCTGTTACCCAATCTTTCAGGTTTCATTTCTAATGTTAGAAACATCTTCATTTTATTTATTTATTTTATTTTAACATACTTTATTGATCCCTCACCGGGAAATTTATGTGCTGCATTTCACCGCAGTAGGCTGCCATCTATGACGGCACCAATGGTGGGAGAAACGAGGGGTTAGGTGTCTTCTCCAAGATGTGCACTCAGTGGGATGCAAACCCGCAAACTTCTACTAACTACTGAGCCGCCATCTCCCCACACACTTTATACATTCACACACTCAATATTTTCATCATTATTATTGTAAAATGTGAAATTTGAATGACCTTTTTATACTTTTCATCTCATGTTTTGATAAAGATAACCTTTGTTCATTTGAATGTTTTACTCAAATTTTTCTGGAAGGATTTTTCTCATGTGCAGATCTGTTTTGGAAGCGATGTAAATATATTTCTCACAGATTGAAACATTTTTAGATGCCAAGAAATACTGTACATGTCCTGAATTTTTCTGTTGTCATGGCTATTCTCGTTGAGCTATTGATAATACATCGGTGTTATGAGGCACAAAAATGTGTTGTTTTTATTTTCCACCTGTTTCCAAACGGTGAGGGGAGGATTTTTTTTTTATTTAAATATGTTAAAATTATTTAAAGAGGACACGTTCCTCTTAAATAAATCAGGTAGAAATCCAAATTGAACAAATAAGCGAATAAACAAATTCTTATATCCTAATCAAAAGGTAGGGAAGAAAACAAAAACCAGAACCCAGGGAGAAACTACAATTTAATCAAATTTGATTTGAGGACTATTTAAATACAGTGACTGACAAATGCAGTGGCTGTTGATGGGGGAACCAAGATTGAACACACTGTTTGCACAAAACGCTTCCTGCTTTTGTTGGACTGTGGGCATGATGAAGAATTGATTCACTTGCAAAAACAACCTTGCATTAAAATAGCATGCATGTTCTCATTATTATTCTCACCTTCAAGGCCATCCACAACCTTGCACCACCTTACCTGTCTGACCTCCTGCGGATTTCCACCTCCTCTCGCCTCCTCAGGTCTTCTTCATCCATCCTTCTCATCATTCCCGTTGCCTTTCTTGGCATGATGGGGGGCAGAGCCTTCAGCCGCTCTGCACCTCGTCACTGGAATTCTCTCTCATCTGACATCCAAAACATTGACCCCTTCATCAAATCTGCCTTCGTTAAGTCCCCATCACCTCCTCCTACCCTGAACTCCATACATAGTGTTTTTTTTAATTACTGTACTGTGTGTTTTATATTTTGTGTATTTTGTTTTATGTCTGTGTCTGTAAAAGAGAGATGCTTATAAAGGTGCTTATAAATAAAATGTACTGGACGGAAGGCTTGCAAATTTCTCAAACATGCATGAGTAAAATAAAAAGGACTTAAGTTATATATTAGAATTTTCAATAACATTCAAACTCCAAGATGTTGATTTAGCTTGAAACACTTTATTTAAAATAAGAAATTTAAAGGTTGTGTTTATCAATACGTCTGCCTGCTTGTGATTGTCCCATGCCTATTGTTCCTGGTGGGCTGCTTCACTGGAATGATTGCTGATTGCTATCATGTTTCTATATCAATACTTGATGAGCGTAATCTGTTTTATACCTAATGAGGCATCAGGATATCACCTTGGTACCTTGATCTGATTAAATGATTGCACATATACACACTCACGGTCTACTCACAACACTCAGGTTACAATGCCTTGACACACACCATTCCATCACACACCATTCTTTCATTTTTCTTACAAATTAAAACAATGAAACAAACAGAATTAATAATATGTGTGTATACACGATAGACTTTATGATTTGATAAGCTCTGTTTGGACAGAGGAGCTAATGACGCTAATCAACACACAAGTGGAGTACCAGGAATGCAGTTCACTGAGTGTTACTGAGACGTGGCTGCATCCCGACATCCCGGACAGTCATGTCGAGGTTCCTGGTTTTGAGACTGTGTGGGTGGATAGAGACGCAATTGGCAGCGGTAAGAAGGGAGGACGTGGGCTTGTGCTTCATGTGAGTGAGGAGTGGTGCAATCCCGGACATGTCTGCGTCAAGGAGTGTCTCTGTACACCGCGTGGGGAGCTGCTGGTGGTAGGACTACGGCTTTACTATCTGCCGAGGGAGTTTACATCAGTTGTGGTGGTGACTGTTTATGTTCCTCCGTCGGCGATGCTGAAACTGCCGAAGTCGTCATTGCAACCAACGTTTACCGCTTGCGTTCACTTGCAGACACAGCAGCTTCACTACTTATCATAACTGGGGATTCAACCTCATCAACATGAACAGATCACTTGTAGACTTCACCCGATATGTGGACTGCTCTACCAGGGAGAATAAAACTTTGGACCTCCTGTATGCAAACATGCTGAATGCAAATAACAGATAACTGGTTGCTGTTTCACACAAATTTCCAATTTATGGGATCTATATAGTAATTTCTGATTCTGGTCGCTAGAAGTTGCCATGGATGCAAAGGTAGTTTGGGTAGGATGGCTCTTAGCTATCAACAATGAAACTTCTGCGTGCAGACAGCAAACTCAGAAATTGTGCAAAATCATTTGTGTACAGCCAACAGCGAAATGGTCTGGCACGAGTATGCCTTTATACAGTGGTGGTCAAAAGTTTACATACACTAGTAAAGAACATAATGTCATGGCTGTCTTGAGTTTCCAGTTATTTCAACAACTCTGATTTTTCTCTGATATAGTGATTGGAACAGATCCTTCTTTGTCACAAAAAAACATTCATGAAGTTTGATTCTTTTATGACTTTATTATGGGTAAACTGAAAATGTGACAAAATCAGGTGGGTCAAAAATATACATACAGCAATGCTAATATTTGGTTACATCTCCTTTGGCCATTTTTACTTCAATTAGGCGCTTTTGGTAGCCATCCACAAGCTTCTGGCAAGTTTCTGGTTGAATCTTTGACCACTCCTCTTGACAGAATTGGTGCAGTTCAGTTAAATTTGTTGGCTTTCTGACATGGACTTGTTTCTTCAGCATTATCCACATGTTCTCAATGGGATTTAAGTCAGGACTTTGGGAAGGCCATTCTAAAACCTTAATTCTAGCCTGATTTAGCCATTCCATTACCACTTTTGATGTGTGTTTGGGGTCATTGTCCTGTTGGAACACCCAACTGCGCCCAAGACCCAACCTTCGGGCTGATGACTTCAGGTTTTCTTGAAGAATTTGAAGGTAATCCTCCTTCTTCATTGTCCCATTGACTCTCTGTAAAGCACCAGTTCCATTGGCAGCAAAACAGGCCCACCGTGCTTGATGGTAGGCATGGTGTTCTTGGGGTTAAAGGCCTTACCTTTTCTCCTCCAAACATATTGCTGGGCATTGTGGCCAAACAGCTCAATTTTTGTTTCATCTGACCACAGAACTTTCCTCCAGAAGGTCTTATCTTTGTCCATGTGATCAGCAGCAAACTTTAGTCGAGCCTTAAGGTGCCGCTTTTGGAGCAAGGGCTTCCTTCTTGCACGGCAACCTCTCAGTCCATGGCGATGCAAAACACGCTTGACTGTGGACACTGACACCTGTGTTCCAGCAGCTTCTAATTCTTGGCAGATCTGCTTTTTGGTGCTCCTGGGTTGACTCTTCACCCTCCTGACCAGTTTTCTCTCAGCAGCAGGTGACAGCTTGCGTTTTCTTCCTGATCGTGGCAGTGACAAAACAGTGCCATGCACTTTATACTTACAAACAATTGTTTGCACTGTTGCTCTTGGAACCTGCAGCTGCTTTGAAATGGCTCCAAGTGACTTTCCTGACTTGTTCAAGTCAATTATTCTCTTTTTCAAATCTGTGCTGAGCTCCTTTGACTTTCCCATTGTAGCGTTTGTGGGTGTTTTTATCCAATGAGCCCTTTTTAAATGGCCTCAGAGAAGTCACCAGCTGTAGTCACTCATAATCACTCACAAGAAGTTAAGAGGTCATGCTATGAAGCTCATGTCATTGACACAACTTTCTAAGTCTCCAAAATTGCTCATTCATGTTGCTGTATGTATATTTTTGACCCAGCTGATTTCGTCACATTTTCAGTTTACCCATAATAAAGTCATAAAAGAATCAAACTTCATGAATGTTTTTTGTGACAAAGAAGGATCTGTTCCAATCACTATATCAGAGAAAAATCAGAGTTGTTGAAATAACTGGAAACTCAAGACAGCCATGACATTATGTTCTTTACAAGTGTATGTAAACTTTTGACCACCACTGTATGTATATAGACAGATGAGCAAAGACAGACACATAAATATATAGATAAATACAGCGTATGTAAACATAAATGATTTATGTATTAACAAATACAGCATTTTGGTCTTGACTATTGGAATTGGACAGGTACCGTTCTAAATATATTTGCTTTTTCCGTTCTTTGTGTTTATTTTTGAAAATTTATGACCTCTCAACTTCAAGTGGTTCAAGTTATTTTGTGCCACAGTGTGTTAATCTTTAAAATGGCAGACTATTTTCAGATGACGTTTTTTTTTTTTTTTGCGCAAATCGAAAAAACAAGTCAGAGTATATTGTTGCAAACTGGGTGTGAAATTTAAAGAACAAAATCACCAGTTCAAAAGCAAAAGGCTGCTCATCATGCTCTTTTCTTCACATTAGTTCACGCTCCGCTAGGCCTTCAAACAAACTATCAGTCCATGTTCTCATAAATGTAGCATACATGTCTGTGTTTGTCAGTGTTTTTTTTCAAAGAAAGAGCAGGGAAAGATCAGGCAGGCCACTCATGTGTATTCAGGCAGAAGAAACAGCAGCCGGGTGAATTTTCTAGTGACTATAGTGGCTTCTATTTTCTCTCCCCATTTGGAAAACCCATGCACGAAATAACGTGCTTGCGTCAGACACGAGCAAATGTTCTTCTCTCGTGTATGGGGCATATATGCACGCGTTTAGGGTATTTGCACAGCATGGGTGCAAGACAAGCGTGCATCCTAACTGCACACACACACAGCTATCGTGCCATCCTGAATATTGACGGTAATGAGCTTTTCCTGTGTATCTGTACGAGTACTGGATAGGAGGGATTGTCCCTTTTGGCACTGGTGGCACTGTCACCAAATGAAGATATGCAGTTCATTTAATATTGAATATCATCCTAGGCTGGGATCCATAATTCATTATCTAAGTGAAGACGTGACTCTCGTGAAGAGGATGAGATTTAAAGGCTCAGTGGGAGGGGTGGATTGAACAATAGCCTGCTCCAGGTGCCCTCATTCACGTGGCAGCTGAGATCACTCGCTCTCCGTGAGTTGTAGTTCAAAGCTTGTCATTTCAGGAGGTTATCTGTGTCTTGTAAAGAGCTGACACGATCCCTGCCACTCAGTGTTTATGCTAATAAGCGTGTGAAGACACTTAATAGCTTTTAGTATAGATGGTAAGCAAAGTTTTTCTAATTTGTAGATTGCAATACAGAGACTATTGATCAGTTTTCTCTGTATGAAGACCATGGACGTCACGGATGTACCCGTAGTTCTTTCCAGCTTTTAAATATTTTAGACGTTGTCATTTATGCAGTTTTGTTGTCTTTTCTTTTTTTTTTTTTTTTTTTATCGTCTGACCTCTTTTTCTTTGTTTGTTGTTATTTAAGAGGAGTCCATTCAAACATATGAATAACTGGGATAAAAATAAAACCCAAAAGGCCCACACAACCAGGGTCAGTTTGGGAAAAGCGCTTCGAGTGGCACAGTCCTACGCATGTCCCTCCACAGCAAACTCAGCAACTGGTTCTGCTAAGAGGACAGTGTTTACTTCATGGTATCAAACACATGGCACAAGGACCAAAAACAGCACGTCAAAGGTTCTAATTTTGACCGCAAAAAAGGTTACAGTGCGGCTATTAATGTTTTCCAAGAGTTTAGATCATTGCAAATTCCGTTCTGTGATCTTCCGTCATTATTAGAAATGAAAAAAAAAAAAAAAATTAAAAGAGAAATGTGAATATTTTATATGTTAAAACACATTCGTATTGTTTGTTCTGTTCCGTCGTCTTCTACTTATGTGGGGCCGGGTCACAGGGGGCAACAGCCTCAAAGGGGAAGCTCAGGCTCCTCTAAGCCCAGCTGCATCCTCCAGCTCACCAGGAAGGATCCTGAGTCGTTCCCCGGCCAGCTGTGAGAAATAGTCTCTCCAGCAGGTCAGGGGTTTACCTCTTAATGTCCTCCCGGTGGGACGTGCCCAAAACACCTCACCAGTGAGGCACTCGGGGTCATCCTAACCTGATGCCCAAACCACCCCATCTGGCTTCTCTCAAGCTGGAGGAGGAGCATCTCGACACAGAGCTTCTCCCGGATGGCAGAACTCCTCACCCGATCACTGAGTGAGAGCACAGCCACCCTGTGGAGGAAGCTCATTTTGGTCGCTTGTATCCGCAATCTTGTTCTTTCGGTCACCATCTGTAGCTGGTGACCATAGGTGAGGGTAGGAACGTAGATGGACTTGTAAATTGAGAGCTTTGCTTTTTGTTTCAGCTCTTTCTTTACCATAACGGACCGATACGTAACGGGCGAATGCTCCAACCACTGAGCCACTGTCTCCCCTCTCCTTTTGTGGACATTATCAAAAGAAACTAATAGAACAAGTTTTAGATCTTTGAATTCATCTCATATGAATTCAAGAGTAAAAGAAAATGTTGCATTTATATTTTTGTTCTGTTCAGATAAATAGTTTTTCTTTGATTTCAGTTCGTTAAACACAATTCAACAGTTTAGCATCTCATATGGAACAATCCGGCCGACTCAACTCATTATGAATAATTCAAACGATACACAAGGCCACTTTTAATTTAGATATTCAGAGCAGCTATGTTTACTGCATCATCCCCCTCTCAGTCAGCACTTTTTTTTTCATTTTGTGTTGTGCTCATAGAGAAGGGAGGGTGTGAGGAAGACAATAGGATAAAAGAGCCAGGGAGCATGAGGAGGCATTTATGCAGGTGCGGCAGCAAAAAGAAAGAGTGTGCCTGTGTGTGTGCAGGCAAACGTGTCTGCCTCGGCTCTCAGGTAGATATTTATGAGACACATTACGTTTAGCATGAAAAACTATGACGCTGTTAAAACCTAAGTATCCACTCATTGTAATAATAGCACGTCAATGAAACAAACGTAAATGGACCGGGTGCTTGTGTTCACACTGTTCATGAACTCTGCTGCACATTCCACCTAATTATTACCTCTTTCTAGAGTAGCTGCTGTTTAAAATGAGTTCGACTTTTTCAGTTGATCCTTTATCTAACAAGTTACAGTAATGGCTTCCCAGCCATGAAAAAGAGTGACTAACTTAGCTATTTATATTATATTACAACAGATCTTTGAAAATACTTCAGCTCCAGTGAGCTTTCACCTCTCTTTGCAGGACGTTTATGTCTGCAGTCATACCTTTAATCACCCAGAAAGATTGCTTCACTGACCAGACGGTGATGGAGACGTGCAGGTTATCCAGGAGGCAGACAATCCAAACTCACCTCTCACCTAATCTCACCTTCTGTGTCAGACATAATTGGTCATTGAAGGACAGTGGGACAATTTTTTTTTTATTGAGGACACTGCATACAAAAAAGTTTTGTGTGTTTCAAGTTTGACACTAACTTCAAGCTCTGGCGATCAATTGAAGATCAGTGGTGAGCTTTCAGCACCTTCAAAACCTTCCTTGCTGGCCCAAACTTACCGTATCTGAATTAAAGGCTGGTTAATTTAATTTTGAGCATGAATATTCATCAAATAATTCCAAATACTGTTTTGCTTCATTACACTGTCATGATCCCCTCACCTGCCACCAGAGGGAGCCAGGACCTTCCCTCATCACCTTGATCACAGACACCTGAGGGTGATTAGTCTGATGACACACACCTGTGGATCCTGCTGCCTATTTAAATACATTCACTAAACATCTTGGTTGGGTCATCATCACCACCCTTCCCAGCCAGGTCTTTCTGGCTGCCTGACCAAGTTTATCATTGAACTCTGTTATATTTTTGGACTTACAGACATTCTTTGTGAGTAATCATGTGCTCTTTGCCGTACAGCCTTGCCTGACTTCCGTTACATAAATTCTGTTTATGTCCTGCATTTGGGTTCTCCTTCCATATCACGGCATCCAGACGTGTGTTTTCACACAAAAGCATTTGATCGATCATGTTTTCACCAGCATTTGTTACCAGGTAGAATTTGTTCTGGTGGCCCTCATAAAGTTATTAACATCAATTCGCTTCAATTAATCAGATTTGTAACCAGTATTGTTGGTGAAATTCGACTTGCATTAACTGAAGAAGGAGAAACTATTGATTTGATTATGGATTTGATTGAACCAATTGGCGCGAGATCGATGTTCATATTTTTGTGAAAACTTGTACAGAAATTCCACAGAACAGGCTAGACTTTTAGTGTTTCGTAAGAGAGATTGAATCATCTACAATAGTTCAAATTTTTGTTGAGTAAAATGAGGTAACTCAGATGTAAAATGCAATGGTCTTAAAAAACTGCACTAAGATTTAAATCAGATGGATTTTTTTTTTTTTTTTTTATAAAAAATTACTAAAGATTGAGTTTTCTATCTGGTGAAGTACGAAAAAAAAAATCTTGTTCTGTGAATAATTGATAACTAACTCTCGATGGTTACCAGGTTGTAGCTTGCTTTTTCAAAGTCAACATATAATGGTTCTGCTCATCAGTAATTTATTTCAAAACCTTTATAAATTACTTAAAAAGAAAACTAGGAATCATCACAGTATACTTTAGCTTTAAAGCTTCGTCTTTTCTTCTCTTTTCAAAGGAGTTATAACATTTTCAGATTTTAAAAAAGTGCATTGTCTGTTTGGTTTGTTACACAATTTCGCCAACACTTTGGGAAGCTTCATTTATATTAATTTTAAGACTAAACGAGCGGTGGAAATGAGCTGAGCATGGCAGAGCCGCACTGTCATCAGAAAGGCATGAAAATACCGAAAAACCCAAGATAACTGATTTATAGTAATAAGTTCAGAAAACACGTCATTGTCTGTTTCATTGCAACACAAACAACCTAAATAATTAAAAGTAAGCATAATATAGCAGACTTTTATATTATTTATGTCAGATTTTAAGTTAAATTAAACATGATTTTGGGGAGTTTTATACTGTAAAAATGAACAAACACAAATTTGAGTGTCGTGGACTGAAATCGATGGTAGAATCCCAAAGAAAAGTTGGAGAGATATTTTAAGCTTCTCAAAATTGAGCTAAAGAAACTTTTTTCTTGTTATTTCCGGACAGTGTTTGTAGACTTCTTTGAATTTTTTTTAAAAAACTTTTCAGCTAATATTAGAAACTCAATCCGTGTTTATTTATTAATCTGTAATTATTCGACTTCTGGTGAGTTATTTTTACAGAGACAAGATTCTTAGTCATTTTATTTTGATCCCTCTGTGGGCGGCACGGTGGCGTAGTGGGTAGCCCAGTGGCCTCACAGCAAGAAGGTTGTGGGTTTGAGTCCCACATAGGAACGAGGCTTGGAACACTGGCCTTTCTGTGTGGAGTTTGCATATTCTCCTCATGCTTGTGTGGGTTTCCTAGGTACTCAGGTTTCCTCCTACTCTCCAAAAAAATGCATGTTAGGTCGATTGGCCACTACATGATTGCCTCTAAATATGAGAGTGTGTATGGTTGTATGTGTGTGGCCCTGTGACAGACCGGCAACCTGTTCTGGATGCACCCTAGCCCTCTCCTCGAATCAACCGGGATAGGCGCCGGCAACCCCACAACTCCTGAAAGGGATTGACTTTTACTGACTAATGCCTCTGCCTACGGAAGAATGTAAAGGACGCATTAAGCACTCCCCCTGTTTGTGCATTTGCAACGTGATATTTCCCAAACCATTTTTTGTTCATTCGTCGTATTCCGCTTTTACGGGTGCCAGGCCACAGGGGGAACAGCCTCAGACGGGACACCCAGGCTTCTCTCACCCAGGTTGCATCCTCCAGCTCACCCAGGAGGATCCCGAAGTGTTCCCCAGCCAGCTGTGAGACATAGTTTCCCACGCTATTGAAGAGATTTTAATGAAAATACCCACAGTTGCTCAACTATTGTTGAACTAATTAGGTTTTCAGGGTCATGCGACCAAAGGCAAAGGTGATAAATTCTTGTGAAAAAAATATCTCCCTAATCACTGAAGAGCATTCATTGAAACTGACCATAGTTACTTGATACCAACTATAGATGAACTGTTAAAGTTAGTGCTTTAGGAGTGTTTGGTCTTTGGTGTTGATTGAAATATTCAGACCAGATTCGGAGCCACATTATGTTCAAAGTAACTTGTCGACTTCATCGGAGCGTGATCTCCAGCTCTCACTGGATCGATTTGCTGCCGAGTGTGAAGCGGCCGGGATGGGAGTTAGCGCCTTCAAATCTGAGTCCATGGTCCTCGCCCAGAAAAGGGTGGAATGCCCCCCGCCAGTCAGGGACAGGGTCCTGCCCCAAGTGGAGGAGTTTAGGTATCTCAGGGTCTTGTTCACGAGTGGGGGAAAGATGGAGCGGGAAATCAACTGGCTGATTAGTGCGGCATCAGCAATAACTAGGACGCTGCATCGGCCCGTCGTGGTAAAGAGAGAGCTGAGCCGAAAAGCAAAGCTCTCGATTTACAATTCGATCTACGCTCCTATCCTCACCTGTGGTCACCAGCTGTGGGTGGTGACTGAAAGAATGGTTTCGTGGATACAAGCGGCCAAAATGAGCTTCCTCTGCAGGATGGCTGGGCTCTCTCTCGGAGATCGGATAAGGAGCTCTGCCATCCGGGAGGAGCTCGGTGTTTAGCTGTTCCTCCTCCAGGTCAAGAGGAGCCAGATGGGGTGTTTCGGGTACCTGGTCAGGATGCCCCCCGAGCAGCTCGCGGGCAAGGTGTTTTGGGCACGTCCCACCGGGAGGAGACCAAGAGGCAGACCCCGAACCCGCCAGAGAGACTATGTCTCACAGCTGGCCGGGGAACGACTTGGGATCCTTCTGGGGGAGCTGGAGGATGGGAGAGAGGCCTGGGCTGCCCGTTTGAGGCTGTTGCCCCCGCAACCCAGCCCTGAAACAAGTGGGAGATGACGGAACGGAACTTGAAATGACTTGTTTCTTTATTTTGATGCTTGGTTTAAACATTTGTCCAAATACCCAGGATTCTCCAATGTGATTGGTGGCTTGCCTTTTTGGGGTCGTAAGGCAACCAAACAGGGTCTTTGTAAACTTACTCCATTCTTTGAGCTTTGGGTCTGTTTTAGAAGGATCAGTTTAGAGATAAATAGTCTCTGACAAGCATGTGACCTGCAACGGCTTCTCACATTGCAGCAGCGTCACAGCCGATCTCCATTCACACCGTTTTCTGCCCTCACACGTTTTCATATTTCTGTTCTAACAGTGTGAGCTCTCCTGGGCATCGATGGTCACACCGTTTCTTACTCAGGGATCTCAGAGAAAGAGAGGAGAGAGAGAATTTCATTAAAATGAAAGACGGTAAAACTAAGTTGAACTCTTATGCTGGTGTCAAACCAGTCATGTCCTGTCCTGCCTCATGTGACACACACTGGCTCTAGTGCAGTGGTGGAACGTAAAGAAGTAAATGTACTTCGTTACTGTACTTAAGTAAAAAAAAATTGTGTATCTGTACTTTCCTTAAGTAAAATTTAAGACCGGTACTTTTACTTTTACTTCACTACATTTTTAGAGCAAATATCTGTACTTTTACTTCGCTACTTTTTAAAAGTCTGTTTTACATTTTTCGTTACATTTTAGTTCAGGAATTTAAAAAATAGAAAGTTTTTTTAAGCGCATCTTGAAGCCGCATCGCCAAAATCAAAAGAAGCAGTTGATCGGGAGAAGAAGTCATGAATCGAGGCTCAATCAGAGTCGAGAGTAAACATTTTCCTCATTCATTCAGCGCCAAGAGCAGGGGCGGTTCTAGGATTTTTTCAAGATGGGGAGGGGGCAGGAGGGGTGGGACGTGAGGTCATAGACAAAGCCAACATAAGGTGACTGGGGGCCTCCCCTCCGCCCCCCAGAACATTTTAAAAAATAAGTGTCATTTTCCTGCATTTTGGTGGACCATTTTCTGGCCCTGCAAGGGGATAGCTTGACTTGTCCCCTTTCCTTTCTTCTTTTTTTTTTGCGAACCAAAAGAGGCGGGAGAGGGGGGGAGTGGCCACGCCCCTGCAGAGTATTTATTTGTGACCCTACAGCACAAAAACTAACATTTGAATTATGGTCGAATACTTTTACTTTTTACTTAAAAAGTAAAATTTACACCAATTACTTTTGTACTTTTACTTAAGTAGATTTTTTTATTGGTACTTTTACTTTTACTTAAGTATTTTTTTTGCCTAATTATCTGTACTTTTATTTAAGTACAAAAAGTGAGTACTTCATCCACCACTGCTCTAGTGTGAGGGTGGAGCTGGGAATTATGGGAATTGAAAGCTCAGCGTTATCATTTTGTGATGCTTGTTTTGCTCCAGTAACTTGTCTCACATCAGGTCATAGCTGTGCACCTGCTTTCTGCACAGGAGTGTCTCCAAACAGCGTACAGGGAGTGTGTGTGTGTGTGTGTGTGTGTGTGTTTGAAGTGACACAGGTAAAACAGAAAACATACTGGTGATTTTATCCATCTTTTTGGATGAAAACAAGTAGCACTAACCGACTAATTTATCAGACTAATGAAGAGAAATCAGCAGGATAAGAACCTGAAATTAATTAGTTAATGACAGTGTTGTGACAGTTTTACTATCACAATATTGTGATATCACTAATTGTGTTGGATTCTAATTAGTGAGAACGTACCGGTAGTTCCATTAACTACTGAGCCCTATTTTTACATAATTATTCTAATTTGGCTACTTTTTAATTTTCATGTCAATGAAAAACTATCCCTGTGACCAGTTTTTAATTATTTTACTACCTCGTTTGAAATGCAATTTTAAAAAATCATTTAGATGCAGATAAAAAAGCTTCACTTTTAACATTTAAAGTATTTATATTAAATGTGCAGCTTTTATTCCGTTTTGGTTTGTTGTTCCTCAAATTTGTGCCTAGTTTTTTGGTAATTAGCTACTTTGTTGTAAATGCATGTCAACATTCAAATTTCTGCTGCAAAACAGTTGTTTTTAAATTTTTATGAATTAAATAAAAAGGAGAGTATAAATTAGCAAAAAAAATAGTAAATCACAACAATCATTACATGCTCGTTAAACTTAATAAAATGAGATTCTTAATAACTGATTCAGTATTTTATTTGCCAATCTGGTTGGAATTTTTTTTCAGTGCCAAGATTTAAAATCAAAGACGGGAAATTTAACACAACCAACTTTTTGGGAGGGTTTTTTCTTTCAAACCATATTTGAACACCGCGACAGACTGGCAACCTGTTCGGGGTGTACCCTGCCCTTTGTCTTAAATTAGCCGGGATGGGCTCCGGCACCCACCGCAACCCCGAAAGGGACAGATGGATAAGAAGATGACTAACATATTTGAACATGAATCTCACTTAAAAATCACGTATAAAGTGATTTTGTATTAAATTTATACATGATTAAGTAATTCACACGTTTCCAGATACTATTCAAATTTCACATTGTTCTTGTCCATGGATTTTGTTCTCCACAACATCCACATTTTAACTTAAGCAAGAAATGTTTTCACAGAATAATGCCCGCCTTCTTCTTACGCCCAGTCTCTCACTTCAGGTATTGCTCTTGCTCCCGTCACATTTTTGTGAGAATACATAATTTAAAGTTGGGAAAAACAACTTTTGAAATTTATAATGGTTTTAAAGTAAATAGTAGAAAAAGTTTCAAAAAAGTCTTCTGGACAGTTTAATTCTTGATCGAGACGTTTCGACTTCCATCCGGAAATCATTTCAATCTGTATAAACTTAAGTGAAACTAAATTGGCCTTTTGAAGCCATAGACTAAAGATGACACCTCATGACCCAGTTTCACGCCTCTCGTTAGCAGGAATTTCTATTCACTAGGCTTTTAGCATTTTTATAATAGGGTTCGTTTACTGGTCTGTGGCTACAATAGGAGCCATTCACGGCCATCATAGGTAACACAGGCTCATTGGTCGAGCCCTGCCTTACTATTTTTTTTACCTTTTACTCAGGTTAGTATAAATAGATCCAGTTTTCAGTCCATTTCATTCAGATTGAAAATGGGATGGAAGTCGAAACGTCTCGATCAAGAATTAAACTGTCCAGAAGACTTTTTGAAACTTTTTCTACTATGGATCACTCCTGGATGAATGAGGGACTACACGGACTTGATTTTAAAGTAAATAATTTTTTTCACCTTACTCCCCATGTGTAACTGTTTGGTCTACATCTGACTTTTGAAATCCCAAGATTTAAGTACCTTCAGTCAGCAGACATTCTTCTATGTTTTGGCCAAAGTAATTCTGGCTCATCATCATTTACATTAACATCTGGTTACAGCATGGTTTTGGGTGTCCATACTGGATTCTGACTGGCTGCAGGGGGTCAATTATTTAGGCTAATGTGCACCTATGAAAGATTTCTGGTAGAATAATAACCCTCAGTGTTCCAATTTGACGCACGGGCCTGATACAGGCCATGTATCGTGTGCACGCCCCGGGACTAAGAGGAGAGATTGTCTAAAACTTAAGTGAAACTAAATTGATTTGTTACTGTTTTTTTTGGGAAGCTAACAAAAGGCACCATGTTTAATATACAGTATCAGTCAGTCACCTTCTTAACAGTCTATGCCTTACGGCGTTACGGGGGATGCTGGAGCCAATCCTGGCAGATTCAAGGTGAGGGGCAGGGTACACCCCGAACAGGGCGCCAGTCTGTCGCGGGACCACACACATACAAATATACACACACTCATTCCTAGGGGCAATTTGGCATCATTCAACCTAACATTTTTTGGAGGGTGGGAGGACACCGGAATACCTGGAGGAAACCCACGCATAAATGGGGAGAACATGCAAACTCCACACAGAAAGGTCAGTGTTCCAAACCTCGTCCCCACCCGGCACTTGAATATTTCTTATATTAAAATGTAAAAAGAATTATTTTCTGAAAGCAAGGCACTCTCTTTTTAAATTGATTTAGTTTCATCAACTAAAACCCAGAATTTTATAACAAGACATCTTTAAAACAGATGTTTATCTTTATTATTATTTTTTATTAAATTAATTTTATTGTCTGTTTACCTAAAGCTTGTCCCCCCTGGTGTTCTAAATTCATTTTTCGGGCATATTAAATTACAATTCAGTGATGTGGCATTTATCAGGACTGATGTGCTTTCCTGCTCTATTTTTCTTTACCTCTCATTAACCTGATTATCTAATCAGTCTCTGTCATCTCTGGTTATTATCTTTCTCATGAGCTCCCACTGCTGCTCATCACACGGTGAGCTGCTATCTGGAGATACTTTGACTACAATCACACATTAAACACACACACAAATGTTCCGTTCCGTCATCTTCCGCTTGTTCCGGGGTCGGGTCGCGGGGGCAACAGCCTCAAACGGGCAGCCCAGGCCTCTCTCTCCCCGGCTGCATCCCCTAGCTCACCTGGAAGGATCCCAAGTCGTTCCCCGGCCAGCTGTGAGACATAATCTCTCCAGTGGGTCCGGGGTCTGCCCCTTGGTTTCCTCCCGGTGAGATGTGCCCAAAACACCTCGCCCGCGAGGCGCTCGGGGGGGCATCCTGACCAGATGCCCGAACCACCCCATCTGGCTTCTCTCAAGCTGGAGGAGGAGCGGCTCAACACCGAGCTCCTCCCGGATGGCAGAGCTCCTCACCCGATCTCTGAGTGAGAGCCCAGCCACCCTGAAGAGGAAGCTCATTTTGGCCGCTTGTACCCGCGATCTCATTCTTTCAGTCACCACCCACAGCTGGTGACCATGGTGAGGGTTGGAACGTAGATCGACTTGTAAATCGAGAGCTTTGCTTTTCGGCTCAGCTCTCTCTTTACCACAACGGACCGATGCAGCGTCCTAGTTATTGCTGATGCCGCACCAATCCGCCTGTTGATTTTCCATCTTTCCCCCACTCGTGAACAAGACCCTGAGATACTTAAACTCCTCCACTTGGGGCAGGACCCTGTCTCTGACTGGCTGGGGGCATTCCACCCTTTTCCGGGCGAGCACCATGGTCTCGGATTTGGAGGCGCTCTCTTGTAAATCAAGAGCTTTGCTTTTCGGCTCAGCTCTCTCTTTACCACGACGGACCGATGCAGCGTCCTACACAAATGTTACGTTTATTTTTTAGAATGAAAAGTAACTTTGAAAAACCATTTAAACTACCTTCTGCATGGCGTCGTCACCTCCCCCCTGGGATAGTACGATTAACCATTCCATCCACAAAGATCTATGTGCTGCTTCTTTTACATAATTCCTTATCTCTGCTGCTATGAATAATTCATGAGAAACTGGGGAAGGAAGAGGACTTTGTGCTGGAATGTGTTGGAAAAAGAGTGAGGAATATTTCTCTCTGTCTTTACTAAAAGTTTGTGACTTGAAGTAAATATTGGATTTATAATAAGTGGACTTTTCCATCCGGAACGTTTCTCATTCACTTATTATTATTATTAGTCCGTGTAGTCCCTCATTCATCCAGGAGTGATCCATAGTAGAAAAAGTTTCAAAAAAGTCTTCTGGACAGTTCAATTCTTGAATGAGACGTTTCGACTTCCATCCGGAAATCATTTTCAATCTGAATGAAATGGACTGAAACCTGGATTTATTTATACTAACCTGAGTAAAAGGTAAAAAAAATAGTAAGAAGGGCTCGACCAATGAGCCTGTGTTACCTATGATGGCCGTGAATGGTTCCTATTGTAGCCACAGACCAGTAAACGAGCCCTATAATAAATTTGCATCTTAAATCCACCAAACACACTTTTGAGGACAACGAGGTGAAGATTCTAAGTAGAGAGAAAGGATGGTTTGAAAGAGGGGTGAAGGAAGCCATCTTTGTGATGACAGAAAATCCCTCACTGAATCGGAGTGGAGGTGTTAGATACATTTGGCCCGGGATTTACAGCAGCCTTTTGAAGCCATGGACTAAAGATGACACCTCGTGACCCAGTTTCACTCCTCTCATTAGCAGAAATTTCTATTCACTAGGCTTTTAGCATTTTTATAGTCGGGCTCGTTTACTGGTCTGTGGCCACAATAGGAGCCATTCACGGCCATCATAGGTAATACAGGCTCATTGGTCGAGCCCTGCCTTACTATTTTTTTTACCTTTTTTGTACCTTTTACTCAGGTTAGTATAAATAGATCCAGTTTTCAGTCCATTTCATTCAGATTGAAAATAATTTCCAGATGGAAGTCGAAACGTCTCGTTCAAGAACTGAACTGTCCAGAAGACTTTTTTTAAACTTTTTCTACTCTTATTATTATTTTTTTTTAACCTGTCCTGTCCGGCGTTGTGACAAGCAGAATGATTATCTTTATGTCAAGTATTACTGGACAGTTTTGTTCTACTTTACAATCAAAATATCTGTGCTTTCTGTGCTGGACCTGACAGGAAATACTAAGGAGAGGAGTGCGGGCAGGGGGGAGGTGAAAAGAGGAGGAATAGGGTACAGAAGAAGAAGAAAGAAGGATAAAGTAAAGAGAAAATCTGAAGTTGCAGTATTCTGCATCACGACCAACCTGCTGGATCTAAGGAGGAAAAAAAAAAAAGTACAACAAGAGTTTAAACCAGAGATAAAGCTCACACACACAACAAAACCTTCTAGAACAAATTATGTAGAACACAAACACATGTTACTAGAGATATAATATCGTAATTTCACGACCAGTAGGCGCACCGTACGAAAAGGCGCAGTCTCAGTCACACACCGCCTTACAACAACACACACACAAGCATGCAAATGTGCGTATTAAAAAATAGATCAGGAGCAAAACTGAGTTTGGCTGTGCTTTATTTAAGTAGTAACGATACTAAACAAGAACATTACCGGTAATAGTCTTTATTCAAATCCGTCAAAGTCCTCATCCTCTGTTTCAGAATCAAATAGCTGCGCAAAATCCAACAGAGCAGGTCCACTTCGCTCCTCGCTGTCAAAGTCACTGTCTGTACTGTGCGGCTCCTCAGAAAGGATACCAGCTTTTGCGAAAGCTCGGATAACAGTACCAGCAGACACGTTAGTCCAAGCATCTACAATCCATTGACTCGTTTGTGCTGAAATTTCTCATGGCGGCTCGATTCCCATGTTCCTCCGCGTAGCTGATTGCCTTCAGCTTAAACTGAGCGTCATAAGCGTCCACACTTCACTCTTTAACGTTCTCATGTCTTTTCTTTCAGGTCCGCCTCACCTCACGGGCACCGCTTTTTCTTTTAGGTCCGCCTTTTCTCACACAAAAGGGCGCACCGCTCATTTTGAAGAAAATCTAAGACGTTTATATGCGCCTTATAGCCGTGAAATTACGGTAATGTTGGTTGGGAGCAAGGAACATAGCGGACAGTAAACAGTGTGATACAGTGTGCGAGTGTGAGTGAAAGTACATGCATGCTGCCGATGTGAACCATGTGCTTATTAGGACCAACGGATCGTCACCAGCCCCAAAAGATTGGAACGAGGTAGACAGAGACACACGCAACCTGGGTCCGCGCCCATCCAGATCCAGGGACCCCGAGGCTGGGCTGAGGAGCCGCCCATCCACCGAGCAAGGTGCATAGAGAAAGAACCCCTGCCAGGGGCACGGGCCTCCCCAATGCCGGGACACACAGGTCTCGGGGCAGATGCGGCAACCGTACCCCATGGCCCTAGGCGAGCCCAGGGGATGACAGAAGTCACACCTTTCTGTGTGGAGTTTGCATGTTCTCCCCATGTTTGTGTGGGATTCCTGCGGGTACTCCGGTTTCCTCCCACCCTCCAAAGTCATACATGTTAGGTTGATTTGCCGGTGCCAAATTGCCCGTAGGAATGAATGTGTGTGTTGATGGTTGTAGTGTGTGTGTGGCCCTGCGACAGACTGGCGACCTGTTCGGGGTGTACCCTGCCCTTCACCTTAAATTGGCCGGGATGGGCTCCGGCACCCCCCGCAACCCTGAAAGGGACAGACGGATAAGATGACTGAGGCACTGATGACTGGCTTCAAAAATAAAAGTTCGATTTATGAGTTTGTTTAAAATAAGGCCAAAAAAATGAGTCTGTAAAACCGCCTCTTTTTTTTTTTTTTTTTTAAATGGAACTTTAACGTAACTTTAAGATATTTTGTCTTTTAAACATGTTGTTGACTGTGACAAAGTATTTCGATTGGTAGGAAACTGAACCCTAGAAGAAACCAGAAAAGATGACGGTTTTAACGCTTACCAAGTATTCACAAAGCATT
This sequence comes from Neostethus bicornis, assembly GCA_902685375.1. Taxonomy (NCBI): domain Eukaryota; kingdom Metazoa; phylum Chordata; class Actinopteri; order Atheriniformes; family Phallostethidae; genus Neostethus; species Neostethus bicornis. Next base: position 4,829,483 of record LR738550.1, read on the forward strand.
GTTGGGGTGTCAGCGCGAGAAAATCTTCCACACTGCCTCTAATAATCCTCTATGGGAGAAAAGAAAGCACAAACCTCTCCGTGCTCATTCTGGGTTTCCCGAAGCATTTCTAGACCAGCTGAGAGATGTGATCCCTCAAACATGTCTTCGTTTCCTCTGGGCCATCTCATGATGGGACATGCCTGGAGCACCTCAGTGGGGAAGCATCATAAACAGCTGTGATTACCACCTCGGCTTGGCTCCCCAAGTAGAGGCAGGACCCAGAAAAGCCCCAAACATCCTGGGAATGAACTTAATTTGGCAGTCTTATTTTTCAGTCTCTACTAACAGCCACAGGAGAAGGTTGGAGCAGGTTGGTCAACATCATTTTTCCTCACGACACATCAGTGCACAGTTGAGATCTCTGTGGATCTGATGTCGAGACAGGTAATGAAAATACAACCAACTTTGAAACCATATGGCAGTTTATTATAACATTTTAAATGGTCTACTTAAGGGTGGCACGGTGGTGCAGTGAGTAGCACAGTGGCGTCGCAGCAAGAAGGGTGTGAGTTATAGTCCGGGGTGGGGATGAGGCTTGGAATACTGGTCTTTCTGTGTGGAGTTTGCATGTTTTTCTCATGTCTGCGTGAGTTTTCTCTGGGTACTCTGGACGACCTAGCTGGGAAGGATGGTGATGACCCACTGCCTTTAAATAGGCACCATGATCCACAGCTGTGTGTCATCGAACTTATCATCCTCAGGTGTCCCTAATCAGGGTGATGAGGGAAGGTCCAGGACTCCCTCTGGTGGCTGGTGAGGGGATCATGACAATATCCCTTGACACGTGTATTTATTAGTTTCTTTTAAGCTCAATTTGATTTGATAGATTTCATAGATAACCACAAAAAGAAGAAAAAAAAACAACGAAACAACACGGTGAGGAGCTCTGCCATCCGGGAGGAGCTTGGGGTCGAGCCGCTCCTCCACCAGGTCGAGAGGAGCCAGATGGGGTGGTTCGGGCATCTGGCTCCCCCGAGCGCCTCGCGGGAGAGGTGTTTCGGGCACATCCCACCGGGAGGAGACCAAGGGGCAGACCCCGGACCCGCTGGAGAGACTATGTCTCACAACTGGCCGGGGAACGACTCGGGATCCTTCCGGGTGAGCTGGAGGATGCAGCCGGGGAGAGAGAGGCCTGGGCTACCCGTTTGAGGCTGTTGCCCCCGTGACCCGACCCCGGAACAAGCAGAAGATGACGGAACGAAACAACAAGACAACAGCTATTTACGTACACAACACGTACAAATAATTAACACAAAAACGTTCACATTTTGCACAGTTTTAAATCAAACTGTCGACTGGATTTTTTTAAAAAACTTCAAATCACAGATAAGAATAATTCACCTTAAAAGACTATTTTATTGCATTTCCCCCAAATGTAGTGGTGTTGGATGTCAGAAAAAACCATAGTGATTCTGTATGTGATGCTAAGTTGTTTTTGGCCTTTTTAAATCCAACCTCTGAATCCTTCACTCAAATTCTCTGGCAGCTTGCTTCTCGTCTCTCCAGCTGCTTCACTTTCTTCTTTTCTTTGGTGTCCTGAATGTCCTTCTTTCAACCATGTTTTAGCAAAAAGGAATAAAAAGAAATGCTTGTGAAGTGTTTGTGGACACCTTGAGGGCCTGTTCATTTATATACAAAAACAGGAGCTTTACTTGAGTCTCCGGAGTTTGATGTATTTCTGCTAGAGCCTCTCATATTATGCTGACAAAGAGAATATATCAAGTTTTCATTGTTCTTCACGAGTAACTTTACCGGTTTCCTGCTTTTACTTTTATTGGATAAAATCTGAACATGGAATTTCTTAAGTTATACACATCTTTAAATTAGGGACATTTTGGGCAGATCATTTAGAAGACAGGACCTGTGTTTTCTCGGACTGTAATAAACCTGAGGTAATAGTTGTTCCAAAACTCAAACTACGCTTGGTTATGTGCATACGATATGAGAAAAAAAATATTTTGCATGAGACAGGTTTTCCTCGGGGGGCATCCTGACCAGATGCCCGAACCACCCCATCTGGCTCCTCTCGACCTGAAGGAGGAGCGGCTCGAGACAGAGCTCCTCCCGGATGGCAGAACTCCTCACCTGATCTCTGAGTGAGAGCCCAGCCACCCTGCGGAGGAAGCTCATTTCGGCCGCTTGTACCCGTGATCTCATTCTTTCGGTCACCACCCACAGCTGGTAACCATAGGTGAGGGGGGGGACGTAGCTCGACTTGTAAATCGAGAGCTGGTCAGGATGCCCCCCGAGCGCTTCGCGGGCGAGGTGTTTTGGACACGTCCCACTGGGAGGAGACCAAAGGGGCAGACCCCGGACCCGCTGGAGAGACTATGTCTCACAGCTGGCCGGAGAATGACTTGGGATCCTTCCAGGTGAGCTGGAGGATGCAGCCGGGGAGAGAGAGGCCTGGGCTACCCGTTTGAGGCTGTTGCCCCCGCGACCCGACCCCGGAACAAGCGGAAGATGACGGAACGGAACAGGTTTTCCTTGTCTTTGACCTGCAGGGGACATTGCCTTTATTTGTATCCTTCATCTTTGATTGATCGATAGGATACAAAGAAAAACAATTTAACAAGAAGCAAACAATGATACCAGTTTTGGGGGGAAAATGCAATTCTGAAGAACAACCATGCAAGCAGTGCTGCTTTATGAACCGTCACAACAACCTAGAATTAAAGCAGTTTTTAATTTTTTATTGGTTTGATCTATGAACGTTACATATTTCCACTTGGTTCTGTTGAAGTGCTCCCTCGTACAGTCTCAAAACCGAGCTGTTCTGATTTGGCCTTTCTATCTTATCTTTGGCGCTGGGTGCAAAGTAAACACAAGTTATTCTCTGCATTTTTGCGTTGATCATGTAAAAATCTGATTATCAGTCTTCTAGGAACTCCCCCCTCATCCAGCACTAGTGACTCATTATTAGAATAATGTCTTTGCCACATACAATAGTTAGATGGATGGTTTTTAGAACAAACCCAATAAACACATTATCTTTCAAACATAAATCCATTTGGATGAGTAATGGGATTTTAGGAGGACAGAACAAACTTTCCTAAAAACCACAGTTTGGTAAAGTTTTCAATCTGCTGACGTTCCTCATTCTGCTGTTTTTGCACTTCACTTGGAAATCAATTGACTGCATCTGATGCTGAAGTCCAAGTTTTAATTAGAATGAAGGCCTCTTAAACCCTGTGTAACCTCTGTTTCCAGCTGTCAGCGTTCTATGTGGACTAAAGAAATTAGGACAGGGTGACTTTTCACCCTTTCCCATGATGCAGCTAGTAATAGATCTGGCTTAGAGTTGATGTTTTGCCTCTGTTTAACAGATGATAATAATGATCTTGGAAGTTGATATTTCGGTGGGCTAATTGTCGTTGAAGCCACGGTAGATGAAGCTGTCCAGGGTCCTGACCTTTGGAAGTGGTTGGGAGTTCAGCACCACTGAAGGCTCTTTAGTCTTTTTAAGCAGATTGGCACAGAGCTCACAGCTATAGAACGATTTAATTTAACAAGCGGATTCTGGACAGATAGGGTGATCAGAGAAATATATAGTTTTAGTTCAAATCCGAAAAATACTAAGCATCATGCTGGAAATATTCAAATGTATATCGCAATTATTGGGACTTTCCCACTTGAAAGTCATTTGTTGACTAACTTCCTGATGTTGCACAGAAAAGCTGTCTTTTCAGTGTGTTTGCTTCAAAGTGTTGCATGATATAAAAAGGGGGTATTGTACTTTCAGGGGTAACAATTAGCAAATCATAGCTTATATAATTTATAAACATGTTGCCTTTTATTTGCTCAGAAGTGACATATTTGCTGAAAAAAGCTCATAATTACGTCTGTTTATCTGGTTTGACATTCATTTTTGACAATTAAATCATCATGATCCCCTCCCCTGCCACCAGAGGGAACCCTGGACCTTTCCCTATCACCCTGAGTAGGGACACCTGAGGGTGATAAGTCTGATTACACACACCTGTGGATTTTGGTGCCTATTAAAAGGCAACCATTACAGACATCTTTGTCTGGTCATCGTCACCATCAGCATCCATTCCCCTTCGAGCCAGGTCTTCCGTCCTGGCAGCAGGGTCATAAGTTGCAGGTTTGAACTCTGTTATATTATTTGAACTTTTGATCCTGAGTTAATCCTGTGCCCTTTGCTTTACAGCTTTACTAGACTTTTTGCCTTACTGGACTTTTGGTTAGGAAATCCTGTTTTGTTCTCCTGCATTTGGCTCTTCCTCCTCCTTTCACATTCTGAGAGAAATCCCTCTGAGCACGTGCACCGCACAGCGTAAAACTATATTGAGACAGTAAGTACTGTCAAATCTAGATTTCAAACAGTAAGCAAATTGCTCAAACGTATACAGTATGAAATAAAAAACGACTTAAGGCATGTTTTTTTTTTTTTTTTTTTTTTTTTTAACGTGGGAGTAATTCTCAAACATGGGAGAAACCACCGCAAAAAATTTTTGGGTATCATACTGCATTAATTCTTTATGTTGAATATGAACTGTTCAGCAGTGAATGTAAAGCAAAAAAAAAATGTGTGCAATGCTAAAATTCTGTAAAATATTTTTTATTGAACAAGCTCTCTAGTTTTGAAGCTGTTTTTTTAAACACAGCCTGCCTCTTCCTCAGTTTTTGCAACCTTTCTTATCTGATTATTTAGAAAAAGTTCAAACTGACTCGTATATTTTGGACAAAAAGGACACCAGAGAGAAAGTACTAAAAGGTTTTGAATGACTCACCGGAGTATTAAGAGGTGTGGAAGCAGGTGCAGCTTCACTAGGAACTCCAAGCCTCTGATGTTTTTACATGTCATTACATCCTCAAAGCAGACAGTGATGCATTTTTTTTTCTTGTAAAATACTGCAGATGGAAAGCAGAAACAGTCTCACACAGTAAGCTGCTGAAGATCAACCACACATTGTAAAATAGTATACAACAATTTTGTGAAATAGAACCTTCAAAATTTATTCTGATGCAATGTGAAAAAAAAATTCACATCAAAATAAATTATTTTTAATTTCAGAGTTTCTGGGAAATTCTCATTGGCTTGAAGTTTTGTGTGATCGTATGTTGGTGAAGATTAGTCAGAGTAAGACAGAGTATGTGTGTGAATGAGAGGGGTCCAAGCGGGGTTACAGGGAGAAGAAATATTTTAAGATTTAAGTACTTAGGATCAGCGGTCCAGAGCAATGGAGAGTGTGGAAAAGAGGTGAAGAAGCATGTGCAGGCAGGCTGGAATGGGTGGAGAAAAGTATCAGGTGTGATATGTGATAGAAGAGTTTCAGCTAAAATGAAAGGAAAAGTGTACAAAACCGTGGTGAGACCAGCCATGCTGATTGGTCTAGAAACAGTAGCACTGAAGAAAAGACAGGAAGCAGAGATGGAGGTAGCAGAGATGAAGATGCTGAGGATCTCTCTGGGAGTGACCAGGGTGGACAGGATCAGAGGAACAGCACATGTTAGAGGTTTTAGAGATAAAGTGCGAGAGGCCAGACTGAGATGGTTTGGACATGTGCAGAGGAGAGAGAGAGAGTACATAGGCAGAATGATGCTGAGCTTGGAACCACCAGGCAAAGCGCCTGGGGGAAGACCAAAGAGGAGGTTTATGGATGCAGAGAAGGAAGACATGCAGCAGATAGAGGTAGATGTCTTCCTTTTCATCTGAGCCACATTCCTTTTAATCTGAAAACCATTTTGATGCTGCATTAATTTCTTAGATGCCTAAAATGTGACAAATGATGATTACAAGAGGGAAATCGATGATGATCACCATACTATTAATGGTCCCACTGCAGGAACAGCAGCTATTGACATTCAACTCTGGAAAGAATCACTGACTGAGAAGAGGCTTTAATTCAGGACTGACTTCTGTGTCCTTTTTTTCTCAGTTCTACGGGTCAGAGGGAAAAAAAAACTGTGGATGAAATAGAGAGAAGTCCTTACATCTGCAAGGTCTAGGCTGCTTGTTCTACATCAAACAGATAAAGAAAAAAGAAAACAAAACCTCCGTTGTCTTCTTCTGGTAGAGAGAATGACATTCTCTCTAGGAAGAGATGCAGGTGGAAAGTGGACTGTTTGGTTTTAGGAGTAAAAAAACAAGACGATGCAGTTTCCATAACTATAAAAATCCAGTCAGTTAATCTATAGTTTGTACTAACTGTAATCCCTGTAGTGGTTCAGGAGACATCACTTTCAGAAGAATTTGTGACATCGACCATTCTTCACATGACCCTAAAAACCCGATCGGTTCGTCTACACTGAGTTCCAAATTATTCTGCAGATGAGATTTTTTTGTTTCTACCGAGCTGCAAGCTCATCCCCGTCCTGGACATCGACAGGCTAAGGAGTTCCCCGTGTTTCCATCAGGATGAAGAACATCTATTGACTTCTCTAGATATTTAACTGTAGATTAGAATAAGCTAATATTTAATCAATAATCTTTGACACATTGGTTGCTCGTCCCGGGGGAGAGATCTCTCTTTCATGTGGATCCCCACGAGGTTTCTTATTTTTTCCCCACTGATGGGTTTTTTAGGAGATTTTCCTCACCGAGAAGGAGAGTCTAAGGGCATAAATGTGCTAGTCTTGTTTAGTTAGCATTTGTTAGTTATTTTTCTTGCTGTGTTTTTGTGTTTATACATTCCTCTTTTTCTTGTGAAGCACATTGAGACGGAAATTCTGTGATTTTGGGCTATACAAATAAAATTGAATTGAATTAAGCCGTGGTGGGATCCTCCACACTTCCTGTTTTCTGCTTTGTAATGTCATTTTAGCAGCTGCATATTTGTCTGGAAGAATCCTTCATCATCATGTCTTTATCTGCACGGCACAGTGTGAGCTCTGAATCGGACACAGAACTCTTTAAAAGTTCATGTTTCTGTAAAAAAAATGTATGTTTTCATCCATCTTTTATGCTTTTTAGCAGCAAAAATAGTTTTTCTTTTGTGGATTAGCTGAAAAAATGATCCGCTTAATAATACCGAACAACCTTCAGGATTATTTTTTTTTCTTGCACTATACTTAATGGAGATATTGATTTTCACAGAAATTTCATTTTAAGAATTCAAAAACCCTCTGAGATACAATACAGTTCAGATAAAGTGAGGAACCAATCTAGTTAGATTTTATATGTGTAGGATATTCACGGTCAGAAACACATTCACTCATCTCTTCATGCCCTTGGTCTCTACCAGGTCTATAAAGACCAATAAGCTCACTGGGATGTACGTCCCTCCCTCCTCTGAGGGCAGAACATCCATATGTCACCTACACTTTATGGCTGGTTTGTTTCATCTTTCCTCATTTCCATAATTTAGCCAGATAGCACCAACCTCGGAGATGAAAGCATGGCTGTGTGTAAACGTGTGTGTAAAAAGGATCAGGTGTGTCCTATATGTGTGCAGAGTGGGGTGAGTTTACCTCTGCATGATCAGTGATTTGATATTTTTATGTGGGGACTAGAGGGATTAAAAATACTGACTGAAAGAGTTTTGTAAAAAATATTCCAACATCAAATGCATTCCTGAAGTTGGTTTTTGTTTCCTTCACGCATGTTTGAATCTAGTATTCGGATTCAACTCGAACACCAGGTTGTTCTCGACCATGGATTTTGTTCTCTGCCACCATGTTTTTGCAGCATGCATGTGTTCTACTCAGGCTCAGTCCCTTTCAACAACAGGGCGTGTCTTTTTCATTTAAATGAATCAAAATGAGAAGGACAGTGTTATTGTTTACATTTATAGGGACACATAAACCAAACATGCCTTCACTTCGCAAAGTCCGTCTACATCTGCTGTACTCCACGGAAATTATGAATCAATGTTGTTTTTGGCAGCCGTCTAAGTTTTTGTTTTAGTCTTCGTCTTTGGAACAAAAATTAATTTAAGTTCTAGTCACATTTTTGTCATCTCTTTATATTTTAGTTTTAGTCACGTTTCAGTCAACAAAAACCCAAAAGCGTTTTCGTCTAGTTTTAGTCAGGGAGACTTAGAACGTTTTTAGTCTAGTTTTAGTGTTCTGTTCCGTTATCTTCTGCTTGTTCCGGGGTCGGGTTGCGGGGGCAACAGCCTCAAACGGGCAGCCCAGGCCTCTCTCACCCCTCTCTCATCCTCCAGCTCACCCGGAAAGATCCCAAATCTTTCCCCGGCCAGCTGTGAGACATAGTCTCTCCAGTGGGTCCGGGGTCTGCCCCTTGGTCTCCTCCCGGTGGAATGTGCTCAAAACACCTCGCCCGCGAGGGTGCTCGGGGGGCATCCTGACCAGATGCCCGAACCACCCCATCTGGCTCCTCTCGACCTGGAGGAGGAGCGGCTCGACACCGAGCTCCTCCCGGATGGCAGAGCTCCTTACCCGATCTTTGAGTAAGAGCCCAGCCACCCTGCGGAGGAAGCTCATTTCGGCTGCTTGTACCCGCGATCTCATTCTTTCGGTCACCACCCACAGCTGGTGACCATAGATGAGGGTAGGAACGTAGATCGACTTGTAAACCGACTTGTAGTTTTAGTGTAAAAAAAAAAACTTACTTTATCAATTGTGGCTTTATTACTGAAAATGATGCAGGTTATTTGTTAAAAAAAAAAAAAAAAAATTCTGCCGAGCTTTAACTTGCGCAAAACAGTGAACATTCTAAAACAACGTAAAATAAATAGAAATTTTTCAGTGAGTGAGGAACGTTGTAAGTTATGCATACTTAAAAATAACACCTCTTAATAAACCTGTAAACAAAGTAAACACTGCATTGTGTCTTTAAATCAGTCGTTAGCGCAACCAAGCTAACTAAGGAAGTTAGCGGCGCTAAAGAGCAACCATTAGCTTGAAGTTAGCATTCTTTTTGTGCAAAATCTGTGGAAAACTTTAAGTTTCTGACCACCAAGCCTCTTTGTTTCTGTTTCCACCATGGTGTGTGACTTGCTCGTGGCTACAGGTGTGTTTTGTAGACGGTGTGAACGTGCAGCATTCTGGGGGGCGTGGCCCCGAGAGCGACAATTGCACCCGCTGTGCTTTTTCTTTACACAGACAGAAATATGAAAGTCTGACGCCTATTTTGTTACATTTTTGTCTCGTTAACAGAAACTTGCAAATGTCTCGTCACATTTTCGTCACCAAAATGTTGCAGTTATTTTGTTATCATTACGTCATAGTCATGAAAAAATGCTTCGTCAATGAAATCATTTTGTTGTCGTCATCGTTGACGAAAACAACACTGTTGTGCCAATGTCAATGTGCCAATGCCATTAAAAAGTAATGATTTGTTTGTCTATTCATTTGGAAATGAAGGGCATAAATTTATTAGCGCCAACACCTCAAAATAATCTATTTTTAAAAAACTCAGAGTATATCTAAAGTGGTGAAATCATACAAATCTTTGTAATTAGACTGAATAGTAGCTCAAGTCTGGTTGTGATAATTTACTCACAACATTCCTGCGATCCACTGTGTGTGTATGTGTGTGTGCATCTTAGTGATTGAAAAATGAGTGGCTCGAACACTCGTAACAACAGAGGTGATGGAGAAGTCAGGAGAGTGTGATTGTGCTTGTGTTTGCATACAGAACAGAGACAGAGGAGCGTGTGTGTGAATTTACAGTATGTGTTTGTAAGCGTGACAAAGTAGAGGCAGCCATGAAGAAGGGAGGGCAATATCCAAAGAGAAATAGGTATAAGAGAGAGGGAGGAGATGGTGAGAGCCTAAGGAAGAGAGGTGGCAGGCAATAAAGCACCCCATCAATCTGGTAAATGAGTGTCCTTCCAGCAGAGGGTACTCGCTCGCTCTGGTCTAGCTCTAGCTCTCTGCTCAAACACTTGCTTATTCAAGAGAGAAACTATTTTAAAAAGCTTGCCATGCTGGTCGCACCGCCGATTACATCCCATTTACTGAAAGCATGAACTTTACTTTTATTACCTTGAAGAAAAAAACAATGTTACCAAAGTTTTTTAAAAGAAAAAAAAAGTAGTTTTGTTTCCCAAATAACGACTTCAAAGAAAAACGTTTGACTTTCTTATGACTCTTTTTAATTCTGCAATTTGTAAAACTCATTCTAAAAGCGAAGTGAAAGAAGCCGTTCTTTGCATAACTTTTAGTGTTCGCGTAAACGAAAATGAGTCAACACATAGGTCTTGAATTATATGCTTCTGGTGGGACGGGCCCGAAACACCTCGCCCGCGAGGCGCTTGGGGGGCATCCTGACCAGATGCCCGAACCACCCCATCTGGCTCCTCTCGACCTGGAGGAGGAGCGGCTCGACACCGAGCTCCTCCCAGAGGGCAGAGCTCCTTACCCGATCTCTGAGTGAGAGCCCAGCAACCCTATGGAGGAAGCTCATTTCGGCCGCTTGTACCCGCGATATCCTTCTTTCGGTCACCACCCACAGCTGGTGACCATGGTGAGGGTAGGAACGTAGATCGACTTGTAAATTGAGAGCTTTGCTTTTCGGCTCAGCTCTCTCTTTACCACGACGGACCGATGCAGCGTCCTAGTTATTGCTGATGCCGCACCGATCCGCCTGTCGATCTCCCGCTCCATCCTTCCTCCACTCGTGAACAAGACCCTGAGATACTTAAACTCCTCCATTTGGGGCAGGACACTGTCCCTGACCCGCAGGGGGCACTCCACCCTTTTCCGGGCGAGGGCCATGGTCTCGGATTTGGAGAACCTTCGTTAACTCAAAAATTTTTAATATAATAATTCTACAAAACCACTGGGAGGATTTTAATGTAACCACCCACAGTTTCTCAGTACCAACTATAAATGAACTTGAAAAAAATCCCGTCCAAACTGCCATTTCTTTCTGTCACTAAAAGCATGGAAACTACAGTCCTTTGAACTCTATTTTTTTAAAATCTACTTCGACATGCGTGTCAGACTGACTGGCCACAACAAAAATGGCGATTGGTATGAGTGTGTGTAAATGGTTGCGTGTCGCCCTGCAACAAATTGGCGACTTTTTCGGGGTGTATTGTGCCTCTCACCTGAAATCAGCTGGGATAGGGCTCCTGCACCCGCATTGACCACATTGGGGATAAGCGGTCTAGAAGACAAAACGAAATACTAACTTCACCTACTGACCTGAGTTTTTGTTTTTAAATTTATTCGAGGGCAAATGAAAAATTTTGATACCACAATAGATACATCATAGTTATCCCGCATCACAGACCGAAAACATTCTGTATGTCATGATCCCCTCACCTGCCACCAGAGGGAACCCTGGACCTTCCCTCATCACCCTGATTAGGGACACCTGAGCGTGATTAGTCACACACCTGTGGATGACACACACCTGTGGATTCTGGTGAAGTCATGAGCCCCTCACCTGCCACCAGAGGTAATCCTAGACCTTCCCTTATCACCCTGATTAGGGACACCTGAGGGTGATTAGTCCGATTTCACACACCTGTGGATCCTGGTGAAGTCATGATCCCCTCACCTGCCACCAGAGGGAGCCCTGGACCTTCCCTCATCACCCTGATTAGGGACACCTGAGGGTGATTATTCCGATGACACACACCAGTGGATCCTGGTGCGTATTTGAAGGCAGTCTCCCGGGACTTCTACTTTGGGACATCTCCATTTGTCCCAGCCAGGTCTTCCTGGCTGCCTGACCAAGTTTTTCATTGAACTGTTACAATTTTGGACTTAAAAGACATTCCTTTGAATTAATCCTATGCCTTTGCCTTACAGCCTTGCCTGATTTCAGTTAAATAAATCCTGTTTATGTCCTGCATTTGGGTCCTCATCCTTCCACATCTCCACTTCACAACACTTTATTTATACAGTTTGTGGAGTAAGGAAGGTGGAGGTATAGTCTTTTGTTCTTGTTTACAAGTGCTTTGAAGTTCCACCAAATGGGTTAAAGGTAGATTTTGTTTTAGGGAAAACTGTAACTACCGGTAAATAGGTGAGCATTTCTTACTTTTCTCCTGGGGATATTAACAAAAAAAATGAATACTTTCATCAAATCAAATGTTGCATTTGAATGCTGCAGAAATTCTGTACAAAAAAAAACAAAGCACCCAATGAATCCACAAATAGAAAACTTGATGGATAAGAACTTACATTTTTGAAGAGCTTCAGGGACTTATTTGGTTGATTCTAAGTGGCATTCTTTACTAAATAAAACGTTCCTCACATTTGGGACTTTTTGCAATAAATTTTTGTTTGCCAGAAGCAGTAGGAAGATATTGTTAAGACTGAGTTTAGTTGGCAGAAATGCATTTGTGATGATACAATGCTCGGAGCACAAGACAAGCTGAGCATTTGTCATTGTTGTTGTGAGAGCATTGTAACTCTACCACACAAGCCCGTAGCCATTAGTGGTGATGATTATGTGAGGAATCAGTAATACACCCCAGAGATTAATGTTATGACTCAATTCAATGTTCATCATATGTGACAGCTTACCAGGAATAATAAAGGGATATCTACAAATTAGGGTTCTGTGGTTAATCTGTATTTTGTCATACAATCTTGTTTTTTACGTAAAAACTGAATCCTTTCAGAAAATAAAAATGAAATGTTAAAATTGAATTAACTATAGACCAAAAAAATTAATAAGATTTTTGGTGTTTAGGATTTTTGAAATTCACATTTATTTATTTAATTTGGTGGGAGATTAAATGCTATTTTTTAAAAAAAAGAAATTTCCTATGTAATGTACTCAAATGAGCCACCGGCGTCTGTAATTACTCATAAATAGCTCTGATGTGGGCAGCATGGTGGCGCAGTGGGTAGCACAGTGGCCTCACAGCAAGTAGGTTCTGGGTTCGAGTACCGGGTGGGGACGAGGCTTTGAACACTGTCCTTTCTGTGTGGAGTTTGCATGTTATCCTCGTGTTTGAGTGGGTTTCCTCCCACCCTCCAAAGACATGCATGCTAGGTTGATTGGCCGGTTCCAAATTGCCCCTAGGAATGAATGAGTGTGTGGATGGTTGTATGTATGTATGTGGCCCCGCGACAGACTGGCGACCTGTTCGGGGTGTACCCTGCCCTTCGCCTTAAATTAGCCGGGATGGGCTCCGGCACCCACCACAACCCCGAAAGGAACAGACAGATAAGAAGATGACTGACTGACTACTTGTTAATTATCTTAATGTGTCAATTGTGAAATGTTAGGTAGAAGGGAGGAGACGGCAGCTCAGGGGTTAGAGCGTTCGTGCACGGACCGGAAGTTCGCGGGTTTGTGTCCCACAGAGAGCACGTCTAGGATCCTTGGAGAAGACACCTAACCCCTGCTTCTCCCACCATTGGTGCCGTCGAAGGGCAGCTTGCTGCGGTGTAAGGAGTGCAGCACACAAATTTCCCCGGTGAGGGATGAATAGAGTAATTTATTGATTTAGAAGCAAGCGTGCACATCGTTTCCAAATAGGTTTAAACGTGGTGATCGACAATGTGTATTTACTGTATATTTTGAATTACTATCTTTTCCATAATGTGGCTTATTCTATTGTATCAGGCATTTATGTTTGCTTTGTTAGTGGTTTGTTGATTGTTTCCTGTCTGCTTCAAATGCTTCATTTCACTGTCATCATGTCACTTCAGATTCCGACCACATGTGTCGTCTTTTCCCCAAATCTTGAGATTTGCGTATGGCAGTACCAGACTTGGCTTGAAAATAAGCAATAGTCCACACACCGCCATTCTCATAAATTGCTCAATTTGCCGTTTGCTCAGATCTGAATGTGCACCCAATTAAATGAGACCCCAGGAGTTGTGAGAGCCTGACTGTTGATCATTACAATTACCCACCCTGGGAGTGCATGGGCTCCGCTTCTGAAATTTGACATTGGTCTTAGGTAGAATGCTTCCTGCTAGTTGTGTCTTTGCTGTTGCAGACACTTGGTAATTGTCACACCAAGTGACATACTGACATAACTTTTCCCAAAACGTCTGAATCATTCTAAAAGCCTCTTTGGTGACAGGTACAAAACCCAACATCAGATAGAGTAAATATTAGATGAGGATGGATTTTTTTATTTATTTTCCAGCATTTTGCAAGTTTTTTTTTAGCTTTCCAAGAAATATTTAATAGAAAAAAAACCTCTTAGAAACTTCAGCAGTTTACTCACCTCAAGCCAACCTGTGGAGGTGACACTGACGGCGTAACACACGTCCTTAAAGAAGATCAAACCAAACTTCTACATTAACATCATTTTATGTCAGCTCATCCAGATGGTCTGTTTAGTGATGACAGGAATTTACTCAGTGCTTTGAATAATTAGTGCATGGCTGTGATACACACACATTCAAACGGAGGCACCTATTTGTAACAGAGTGCTGTCTTTGTGCCCAGCAGGAGGCTAAAAGAGAAAAGCAAACCCAGGAGACGTGCACTGCATGCCTCCCCCATCTGACAGTGTTAAAATATCCCACAGGAATCTGTTCTTACTTCTTCTCTGCTATTCTTTAAAATTTGTTCTATGAGGTCATGTGGATGACTCACTTTGCTTGTAGTTTGGGTGTTTTTTTTCTTACTTTAGCAGAAATTTAATATCTATTTGCGTCACATGTAACTTTAAAAAGGGGGTGATGTGTTTGTGCTTGATAATAATTCTTATCTCATATCTAGATAAGTATGATATTTATTATCAGCTCAGGTTTACAATATTCAGTTTTCTGTCACTGTGAATTCCCCGCTTAGTCCCACCTGCTTTTTGCATGCACAACCCAGATTAAAAATTTTTTGAAGCCCCAAATACGGTGTAAAGCGAATAGAGTTAGCTAACTCAGCATGTGCTATTTTTTTTTTTATAATGTTTTTTGTGTATTGACATGGAAATATCAATCCCTGTTGGGACATATCATGAGCAAACCCCACTATTTCTGCCTGCCTTAGAAAGCGAACAAGGGCAAAGAACAAAATCAATGGTCAAGAACAACCTGACGCTCGATGATTTCCAAATACTTGATGGGAGAAATTTCTCAAACATACCCAAATGGAAAGAAAGACTTCAAATATGTTTTTGATGAGAGAATAATGTATCAAATCTCCAAAAAGTGGCAGCATGGTGGCGCAGTGGGTAGCACAGTGGCCTCACAGCAAGAAGGTCATGTGTTCGAGTCCTGAATGGGGACGAGGCTTGGAACACTGTCCTTTCTGTGTGGAGTTTGCATGTTCTTCTCGTGTCTGCGTGGGTTTTCTCCAGGTACTCTGTTTTCCTCCCATCCTCCAAAGACATGCATGCTAGGTTGATTGGCCGGTGCCAAATTGCTCCTAGGAATGAGTGTGTGTGGGTGGTTGTATGTGTGTGGCCCCGTGACAGACTGGCGACCTGTTCGGGGTGTACTCTGCCTCTCTCCTTGAATCAGCCGTGATAGGCTCCAGCACTCCCTGCAACCCCGTTAGGAATGAACGGCTCAGTACATGAATGAATGAATGAATGTTTTGTTGGGTTTTTTTTTATTTTTTTATTGTGGTTGCTCCTTCAAACTTTTCCTGCACCCGCAACAAATCCTACTCATTTGGTCTTATGTGTCAATGAAACATTGGTAACCTGTGGCTGCACCCTCAACCATGTTTCCATCCAAACGTTCCAGCAAACACAAAAACGGACAACTTTTCTCACCAGAAATACATGGATAAAAAAGCTCATTCTCTCAACGCCCTAAAAGTACCGTTTTGTTCCGTCATCTTCCGCTTGTTCCGGATCGGGTTGCGGGGGCAACACCTGGAAGTATCCCAAGTCGTTCTCCGGCCAGCTGTGACACATAGTCCCTCCAGCGGGTCCGGGGTCTGCCCCTTGGTCTCCTCCCGGTGGGACGTGCCCAAAACACCTGACCCGCGAGGCGCTCGGGGGGCATCCTGACCAGATGCCCGAACCACCCCATCTGGCTCCTCTCGACCTGGAGGAGTGGCTCAACAACGAGCTCCTCCTGGATGGCGTAGCTCCTCACCCGATCTCTAAGTGAGAGCCCAGCCACCCTGCAGATGAGAGACATCTCATAAATAGAAATTAATTATAAAATTAACGATTAGTTTGTCCGTCTTTCTTTATTTTCAATACTCTACTGGTTAAGAACACGCTGGCTCACAGCAGAAGAAAAACAGAGCGTGAATTTTGATCCTTATTTAAATCAGAAGATTTTAATCAGAGGACTTTCCTCTCCTTCAATGAACCAGCCTTTTTTTTTTATTACTGAGGAAGTTAATATGTTGATGAGAATTAACTGTATTCTCAGTGTGATGGTAAGCACATCATGAACCGTGAGAATGCGTGTACAGCAGTCTGTTCTAGGAATAAAAATGAGTCCAGCTGGTGTGTGACATAGTGCCGGTTCCATTAGTAGAATGTTTCTGAAAACCAGCGCTTCCTCTTCATCCACTGTTACTGCAAACAGATTAATACATCGGAGGATAATGTGCTAGAAGAAGAAAATCCACGGATAAGAAACTAAACCACCAGCTGTAAAAGCTGGAAGTGTGTCATCTAAACCCACAGACAGATGTTCTATTTTCACATGTTTCACTCTCCAAGTATGGTCCTCTCCAAAATGACAGCGCAGTGAAGTATAAATTACTTTGACACTACTGCCCATCATTTCCCGCCTCGGTGGCTAAAGCACATTTACTCTGCCTTCATGGTGTCAACACATCATGGACAGTACCAGCTGGATAACACGGACTTGTGAGGTAGGAGTGAGATAGCAATGGAGGCAAAGAAAGAACTCACTGTACTCCACGATGAAGAAAAAATGTGTCACATGTGAGACACACATAATCTGACAGGTCAAGGCTTTTTCTAAACTTCCTGTTTACCATTTTTTGCACCGACTGTTAAGATGACGGTCGGGCTTCTATCTTACAAGACTTCATTGTAAAATTCTCCACTGTGTTAGACTGTGTAGGACCTTTCTTGAATTATGTACCGCTTTAGCTGCAGACTGAGTGGCAGAGTGTGGGAGTTGCTTTGGAAGTTGGATATAGTGTGTGCCAGATTGGACTGTTGTAATAAAGCTGTTTGTGTTCTTGTTTGATAAATCAAAATTACCGTAATTTCACGGCCATTAGGCGTACCGTACAAAAATGCGCAGTCTCAGTCACACACCGCCTTACAACAACACACACGCAAGCATACAAATGTGGGTATTAAAAAAATAGATCGGGAGCAAAACTGAGTTTGGTTGTGCTTTATTTAAGTAGTATAAACAAGCACATTACCGGTAATAGTCTTTTTTCAAATCCATAAAAGTCCTCATCCTCTGTTTCGGAAACGAACAGCTGCGCAAAATCCAACAGAGCAGGTCCACTTCGCTCCTCGCTGTCAAAGTCACTGTCTGTACTGTGCGGCTCCTCAGAAAGGATACCAGCTTTTGAGAAAGCTCGGATAACAGAACCAGCAGACACGTTAGTCCAAGCATCTCCAATCCATTGGCAAACTGTAGCGTAACTCGCCCGGCGCTGCCTTCCACCCTTCATGAAACTGTGGTCTCCTTCGGTCATCCATCGCTCCCACGCCGCTCACACTTCACTCTTTAACGTTCTCATGCCTTTTCTTTCAGGTCCGCCTCGCTGACACGGCGTCTTCTTTTAGGTTCGCTTTTTCTCACACATAAGGCGCACCGCACAAAAAGGCGCACCACTCATTTTGAAGAAAATTTGAGACTTTTAGGTGCGCCTTATGGCCGTGAAATTACTGTAAAATGGCTACAGACACATAAGCAAATTCTCATGCACGCAACGTCTCAAACACCTGATGGGATTTTAATGAAACTGCCTGCAGTTCCTCTGTACCAACTATAGATGAACTGATTGGGTTTTCACGGTCAACGTTAATGGTCTCAAATTAAGTTAGTTCAAGTCCTTTTGTTTAACGCAGTGGTTCTTAACCTGGGTTCGATCGAACCCTAGGGGTTTGGTGAGTTGGTCTCAGGGGTTTGGTGGAGCCTCCGCCATAGAGGTCCACCCCTCAGTCTAGTCTGCAGTTAGTGGGCACAGTCATTGAAAGCTTCCTGCTCTGGGATTTCCTATCGGTCCGCTTTGAGGTCGCTGGTTTATGCAGCAGAGCGAGACCTCTCTATCAGACCACTTAGAGAGGGCTGTATAAGCAGCAGAGTGAGACCTCCCTATCAGACCGTTTAGAGAGGGCTGTATAAGCAGCAGAGTGAGCCCTCCCTATCAGACCGCTAAGAGAGGGCTGTATAAGCAGCAGAGTGAGACCTCCCTATCAGACCGCTTAGAGAGGGCTGTATAAGCAGCAGAGTGAGACCTCCCTATCAGACCGCTTAGAGAGGGCTGTATAAGCAGCAGAGTGAGACCTCCCTATCAGACCGCTTAGAGAGGGCTGTATAAGCAGCAGAGTGAGACCTTCCTATCAGACCGCTTAGAGAGGGCTGTATAAGCAGCAGAGTGTGACCTCCTTATCAGACCGCTTAGAGAGGGCTGTATAAGCAGCAGAGTGAGACCTCCTTATGAGACCGCTTAGAGAGGGCTGTATAAGCAGCAGAGTGAGACCTCCCTATCAGACCGCTTAGAGAGGGCTGTATAAGCAGCAGAGTGAGACCTCCCTATCAGACCGCTTAGAGGAGGCTGTATATGTGTCCAAGTGAGACCCCCTACCGGTCCGCTTTGAGAGCGCTGGATAAGCAGCAGAGTGAGACCTCTCTATCAGACCGCTTAGAGAGGGCTGTATAAGCAGCAGAGTGAGACCTCCTTCTCAGTCGGGACCACACACCGGAATTCGCCCATTTTCTTCCGAACGCCGGTCCAGGCATTTTTTACTAAAGAAGAGTTCAGTGAATGAGCATATGGGGTCCGGTGCCTCCAACAAGGTTGAGAACCACTGGTTTAAAGCATTGAGCTTGACTTAATCTTCTTTTTTTTTTTTTTAATGATTCCTAGTTTATTCTCTCTGTTTCCATGCTTTTATTGTTAAAAAATTAGTTTTCAACCATTTTTTTTTGAAAACTGACGCCTGAATTGAATAATTATTTTTCTTTGACAACTTCTTCTCTTAAACATCCTCCTAACGCAGATGTGTGTCTGTGTCCAACAAAACTAGATGAGTACATTTGAGGACTTAGTCACACATTTGCACTCTTTCGCCCAGTTGGCAAAAGCTGAAGCAGCTGATCCAGCTTTTTCTGTGACCAATGCTCCACTGGCTATGATCCTTTAGGGTCACAACATCAGCTTTCTTACACAGCTGGTGGGGAAGAGATAGCTTTCCTGTCCAGTGGTGGCAAAAACTGGGACTGGACGTGTGTGTTAGTCCCTGAAAGCATTCTGTTTTAGTTAACAGTATGTACATTTTTCACATGGTCGTTGCCATAGCAATTAAAATAGTAACATTGACTGTTTATTTTCTAGAAAATAAATTTTATTTGTTTTGTCAGATAAAGAAGTTTTTTTTTATCATGCAAAATGTCGTGATGTGGATCTGAGGCCAAAAATATACCCATGACACAACAGACAGGTTCAGATAAAGAAATCAAAAGCAGATTATTAGATTGATAAAAAGTCCAAATAAAGAATACAAAAACTGATTAATTAGGCAGGTTCTGACGTAGAAGCTGGAGCCAAAAACTGGATAAAATGTCAAGCATGGTAAACAAACGATCCTGCAAAGAGTGTGTACAAAACTGATCCATTTATACTACAGCAGATGAGTAGATGAGTTTCAGGTGTGACTTGTTGCAGCTCCCCGCTGAGTCCGCCCAACTCCACACACACAGGGACAAACAGGGACAAGAGGGAAGGGGAAAGAGGACACGGAGGGGGAACAGGCTACTCTCCTGACATTTCCCCCTTAGTTTGTCTACAAGTACTTTTCTGCATCTTAGAACAGCAAACAAACCGCTTTTGTTTGCTGTTTTTGGGGTTAGGACCCCAAAACCCTAGCCAGTTTATTAATAGTTGGCACTGAGCAACTGCAGGCAGTTTCATTAAAAGCCCCTTCAATGTTTCGGTAATATCACATTAAATAATGTGTTACAGAAGCATAGATGTGCGGCCGGACGTTCATGCTTGCTCCACATCCTGTGGGCAGAGGCATGGAGACGTATCTGTGCATAATTACCCCTAGTTGAAATTTGTACACCACTTTCTGCCCCTGTTTAATCCCTATTGCTCATGAACGTGCACACTCCGCATCGACCTTTTGCTCTACTTTGCCTGGATATGGCCGTGTCCAGTACACACTGAATTCTAAATCCTCAACAAAAAAACAACATATTAATTTCATCTCGTTTTTGTGCTGCAGCCAATTTAAGCAGCTCGAGACAGCTGCTGTTCTGCTGGTTTGAGCTTTTCCTCCAGTGGGATTTATGCAGGACGATCTTTCAGAAATCCGTTTAGTACGACACCCTGAAGCTGTGTTATGTTGCAGCTGAAGCTGTTGTCATATGGTAATGTGGTTGCAAATCCACGGTGCAGCAATGCACGCTACATGTTTGTGCTTATGGGTCTATTTCCTAAACTTGTTTGCATCGTTTAAACTTGCATTTTTTAATTTGAAGCACAATGTTTATTTTAGAAATGCAATGTTTACTATTAGAGATATTTCTAAAAGATTGGGGTTTAAGGTCACTATTTCACTAAGTCCAGCCCGTCTCTGGGGGTCTGGTATTTCAGGAGATAAACTGTTAAATTCATCCTCAAATGGTTGAATTTAATCCAGATGGGAAAGACTTAACCTGAATAGTGTAAAAATGGGTTAGACGTCCAGCACACTGTGTAGACTCAGCTGTGCATTGCAGGATGCCAGATCCCAGATTTAAAGATTGAGTTTAAACTCAAACAAAGCTTAAACAAAAGCATTTTACTCTCAATGTTATGGGATCGTCTTTTCTGCCTTTTCCAGTGAAGACTCCAGCTTTGCCTCCTAAAGCCCAGCCCTCTAGGGCTATTAAAGCTTTGACAGCATTTTAAATGAAAGCTGTTGGAGAATTCACCCTGCCAGCTTCTAACCAATGGCATGCAATCATTCCCTGTGGCCCGACTTCTCTATTCTGAGTTTATGAGGAGTGTTTTTTTGCCGTGTAGGCACTGAACTGTGAAGGCTTAGCATGCGTGACACAATAGCACATGACTGTAGAGGTTAACACGTGCAGCCTTTTGGGTCCTTTGTCTTGTTTTGCCTGAGACCAGAACAATGTCAAAGTCCATCCAACATGGTGAAAAGTTCACAGTTTTTAACAGCTACCCTAAAGCTTCTGTCACAGAAGCTTTTTTGATGGAGACAAAAAATAAAAAATCTTCAGATTTGATTTAACCAAACCAGCAGGTGGAATTTTTTACTTATAGCTTTCTGATCATCTATTAATAATAATAAATATAAAAGCCTATTTATGCTCCTGTCTTGGCTGGTGACACATTTAATCGTGCAGAATCACTGAAGTGGATATTTGTGGATGGGCAGTGTTGATGTGCTGGAACAAGATGTTACCAAATGAGAAAATGCTGAAAGAACCAAGCAGCACTACACTGTGGATAGTAAATGGCCCAGGGGAAATAAGCAACCTCTCTCTTTAATTACATTTCTGTGTGTGCACTGGTGAACGAGGAAGAAGGGTGCTTTGGGATTCTTTAATAGGCAAAGCACTGATGAGGATACCTCAAACTACAAATGCACCTAGCAGTGAATATTTCAGTGAAGCTTCTCACTGAATCGAGGCAACATCCACCGTGTTCAGCAGTGTTAGCTGCACAAAAGCCTTTTAGAAATCGGAGTGTGCACGCACCTCTTTCAGCTGAGTTTTTTGACAAGCCAGTCACAGAAGGAGATAAGATGCTGCTTTCGGTTGCTCCTGTAAATACAGAAGGAGCAGCGTGAAAGCTGTCAGCGGCTCTGGCTTGTGCTGCCATGTAAAACACCCCATCTGCCTGACTGTTTGTGTTTCTCACAGTCTCAGAACACTACCTGCAACGTACCCGCAGCTACAGTCAGACCTCCACATTTTTATCTGGACCATCTGGCTCGTGCTTAGGTGTGCCACTCCTCAGACGTGAACATTGTCGTACAGTAACGATGACCTAAATAATTAGGTGTTGTTCTAAAAAAATGGTATGAAAGAAAAAAATCTCTCTCTTGGTCACTTGGCAACAACCGAAAAGTTGCCAAAATTTTTTTAAACATATTTGCTAAGTGTTAATATTAATAAAAAAAAACCTTGTTATTCATATGATAAGGCTCTCATTAAGGCCTGGATGATAAACAATATTAAAATTAGATCATTTGGAAGTAAAAATTTGTCATGATTTATCCTCCTTATTAAAAAATATTACAATTTTGTGAATTTTTTTTGTTAGAATTTAAATTTACACCGTGAACAAAACATGCACGCTGTCACCGCTGCAAAAATATTTTCAACGCAGCTCAGATTTTTAGATTTATTCAAATTTTATCTAAAAACATGTTTGAACACACAAATTACACAAACATGCATGCATAAAATTTAAAAAAACAATTCAAGTATGAGCGGCACGGTGGCACAGTGGCTTCACAGCAAGAAGGTCATGGGTTTGAGTCCCGGGTGTGGATGAGGCTTGGAACACTGGGCTTTCTGTGTGGAGTTTGCATGTTCTCCCTGTGTATGTGTGGGTTTCCTCCCACCCTCCAAAACCATGCATGTTAGGTTGTTTGGCCACTATGAAATTGCCCCAAGGAATGAGTCCATGTATGGTTGTATGTGTGTGGCCCCGCGACAGACTGGTGACCTGTTCGGGGTGTACCCTGCCCCTTGCCTCGAATCAGCCTGGATGGGCTCTGGCACCCCCCGCAACCAAGTAAGGATTTTATGCAACAAGAATAGTTATTTTTTAAAAAATAATGCTTTTATTAGGTAGATAAGCTCCTATAGGTGCAACATTTTCCAGTGGGTCCTCAAACTAGCATGCATGTTTTTGGAGGATGGGAAGAAACCGGAGTATTCGGAGGAAACCCACGCATACACAGGCGATAACAAGCAAACTCCACACAGAAAAGCCAGTGATTTCAAACCTCGTCCCCCACCCGGGGTTCAAACCTGTGATCCTTCTGCTGTGAGGCCACTGTGCTAACCACTGCGCCATTGTGCCATGGAGCAGTTTTTTTTTGTGCATCCACCAAAAAAAAGACTCCATCTTTGTCTGATTTTTATCAGATTTATTGCATACTTACAGTTTTAATTGCCACAAACTTTTTATCAGAACTTTTTTTCTGTTATGGCTTTAACAGATCTTGTGCCTCTGAGCAGTTGCTAAGCAACCAGAAGAAAGTTCAGAAAATCAGCTTAGATGAAATATTTTAAAAGTTTTTTTTTTCTTATAAATTTGAAAAGTGAAATGCAATGAGCTCCAGGGACGGATTCTGTTCATTAGTGAAAAATGTGCTGAGCCAGAAAAAGCTCACAGTTTCTTCAATGCAGGTTGATTAGGAGTGACAGATAAATTATGTATCCGACTATAGACAGTAAAACTGGCTTTAATTTGAAGTGTGCACGTTTCCATGTATTTTCTTGCTGATCAGGCTTATTTCTCTCATAACTGATTTCTTGCAGCTCATCCTTGCTTCAGGCTGCAGAGAATAACATTGGCTTTATCCGCAGGAAGCACAGATGACATAACGTTCCAAGCGCAACAAGCTATAAGTGGATTCTCACCAGACAGTGGGGATGGCGGATCGTGTTTGCCCATCTTAAGTGTTATAACAGCTAACGTGCACTTTGTACTTGCGGAAGCCTGGAGGAGGATGGACACATTTCCATAGTACACTTCACATTTCATTTTATTTCTGCCTGATCTTTAACACAGACACAAATTCAATTCAATTCAATTTTCTTTGTTTTGCCCAAAATCACAGAATTTCCATCTCAATGGGCTTCACAAGAAAAAGAGGAATGTATTAACACAAATACACAGCAAGAAAAATAACTAACAAATGCTAACTAAACAAGACTAGCACATTTATGCCCTTAGACTCTCCTTTTCGGTGAGAAAAAACTCCTAAAAAACCCATCAGTAGGGAAAAAATAAGAAACCTTGTGGGGATCCACATGAAAGAGAGATCCCTCCCCCGGGACGAGCAACCAATGTGTCAAAGATTATTGTTTAAATATGATCTTATTCTACTCTACAGCTAAATATCTAAAAAAGTCAATAGATGTTCTTCATCCTGATGGATGAAATCTGAAATCCAGAAAAAAAATTGAGCAGGGGCGGTTTAGAAAGAGCAAGTCTCCCATCCAGTGTTCAGACATCATTTTAACACCAGTTTGTTCTCAGCCCAAATTCTAACATGAGTGGGAAGTGTTTTTGCAGCAGCAGTGTGCATGCTCTGCTCATGCATGGTCCCTCCTCTCACATACTGCTCTCCCTCTTTTCACATTTTTATCCCTCCGCTCACAGAATGTGGTGGAGGCTTTAAGCACTTCGGCTGTACGTGTGTCCGTGATTCCATAACACTTTTATGAATGCTGTATTTCCCAAACCATTGAAGGGATTTTAATGCATCTGTCCACAGTTACTCAGTACCTACTATAGATGAACTGATTTGTTTTTCAGAGCCATGCGACCAAAGGTGCAATTCTTGTGGACGCCATATCACAGAAACCACTAACATCATTTAAATGCAACTTTCATAATTACTCGGTACCAACCGTAGATGAAATAATTAGCTTTTTTAGAATTATGCCACTAAAAATCAGGATCACAATTTCTTGTGAACGCCATATCATTGAAACTCATCATCTTCTTATCCGTCTATCCCTTTTGGGGATGCGGGGGGTGCCGGAGCCCATTTAAGGCGAAGGGCAGGGTACACCCCGAACAGGTCGCCAGTCTGTAGCGGGGCCACACACATACAACCATCCACACACACACTCATTCCTAGGGGCAATTTGGCACCGGCCAATCAACCTAACAAGCATGTCTTTGAAGGGTGGGAGGAAACCGGAGTACCCGGAGGAAACCCACGCAAACATGGGGAGAACATGCAAACTCCACACAGAAAGGACAGTGTTCCAAGCCTTGTCCCCACCCGGGACTCGAACCCACGACCATCTTGCTGTGAGGCCACCGTGCTGCCCATCACTGATTAAGAAATTTTAATGAACTGGCCCACAGTCACTTGTACCAACTATCTATGAACTGATTAGATTTTCAGGATCAAACAGACAAATCACCAGGTCACAACTTTTTGTGAACGCGATATCGCCGATACCAGTCAAAGGCTTTTTGTAATACTGCTCGCTATTACTCGATACCAACTGTAGATGAACTGAGAAAGTTTGTGATGTAGGGCAGATGGAAGCATATAGTTCTACAGCTTGACATTGACTTGTTCTTGTTTTGTTAAGGCACCAAAATAGGAGTATGAAAAAAATGGCACATGCGGCACCTTCCACCATATTTTATGACCTCAAACAAGAATAACGCTGTGTGGTGCATGTGCTCAGAGGTGGGACCAAATGGGGAGCAAGAAGAGGGACAAATTTAGTGTACGTGAATCTGAGTAAATGCGCTTATAAGTTCTTTTTTTAGGACAAATATTGCATTTCTGAGCCAACAAAAGGCACCGTAGTAGAAAAAGTTTCAAAAAAGTCTTCTGGACAGTTTAATTCGTGATCGAGACGTTTAGACTTCCATCTGGAAATCATTTTCAATCTGAATGAAATGGACTGAAAACTGGATCTATTTATACTAACCTAAGTAAAAGGTAAAAAAATAGTAAGAAGGGCTCGACCAATGAGCCTGTGTTACCTATGATGGCCGTGAATGGCTCCTATTGTAGCCACAGAACAGTAAACGAATCCTATTATAAAAATGCTAAAAGCCTAGTGAACAGAAATTCCTGCTAACGAGAGGCGTGAAACTGGGTCACGAGGTGTCATCTTTAGTCCATCGCTTCAAAAGGCTGCTGTAAATCCCGGGCAGAATGTATCTAACGCCTCCACTCCGATTCAGTGAGGGATTTTCTTTCTTCACAAAGATGGCTTCCTTCACCCCTCTTTCAAACCATCCTTTCTCTCTACTTAGGATCTTCATTAAGAATTCAAGAATCAAACTGTCCAGAAGACTTTTTTGAAACTTTTTCTACTATGGATCACTCCTGGATGAATGAGGGACTACACGGACTTAAAAGGCACCGTTTTCATCTACTTGTTCTATAAGATAAGCATCATCATCCCACGAAAGCACATAACGTTTTAATATTTGTGAATATTTCTTGTTATGGTTTAAATGTGCTTGCATTAGCTCACCAGAGTGTAAGAAGCAATGAGGGGAACACAAAGGTGATCACTGCAGGAACACCAGAGGCCAGCAGCTGTATATTCCCCCCAAGAACAAGGAGTAAGAGCCAGATCAATACTTTTCTCTGCTTTCGCTCCACTCATCACCAGAGGCTGCAGAGGAAGTGAAAAGCTCCAAGATGAATTTATTGCAGGACTGCTTGGTGGCTTTGCGGCTCCTCGTTAGCATAGTTTTAACTCCTGCAGAAAGGAAGCATTAGGCTATGACATCACATCCCTACGGGCTAATTATGGGAGGCTTGATAAAGCTGCAGCAATTTCCCTGGTTGTTAGGAGATTATTGTTTTGTCAGTTTGTATTCACTGAAAGATCAGTCTTATTCATATTAACTACCACAAAGATGTACTTTATCTACGTTTTATCGTCCTGTTCTAGCTTTTTATTCAACATAAAAAACAGAGAAGCTTCTTTTGCTACTTTATTTTCTAATGAGCAAATTTAACCTCAATATTATAAATTGTTGTGGGGATGTGGAAAGAAGAGGAGGACCCAAATGCAGGAAAACGAAACAGGATGTATTAACAAAAATTCCAGTAAGACTGTTAAGGCAAAGGGCCCAGGATTAACTCAGGATCAGAGATGTTCAAAGATACAACTTATGGTCAGGCAGCCTGGCTGAAAGGGGATGGTGGTGATGACCATGACCCAACAAAGACGTTTGGAGTGATTTCCTTCAAATAGGCACCAGGATCCACAGGTGTGTGTCATCAGACTACGTAATCATCCTCAGGTATCCCTAATCAGAGTGATGAGGGAAGGTACAGGGATCCCTCTGATGGCAGGGGATCATGATAATTGTCATTAATTACCGGTGCATTGTCTCATAATTGCACAGAGGGTAAAAATTCTTTATCCCCCCAGAAAAGAAACGACTTTCTCCACTTTCCCTAATGTGTTGAAACGTTGTTGATACATGCTATAAATTAACAATTTTCTATGTAAAGGTAAAATAATAAAAATAAAATCTTGAGAATGTTATTTATTTTGCAATTCAATTTTTTTACCGATGGCTCACATCTTGTCCATAAATATGAGACTTTGAAAAAAGTATCTATTATTGATTTTATGAGTCATTTGGAAAGTTTTTGTTAATCAGGGTGTTGTTTTATTTTAAAATAGCCGGAATAAGATCTGGTTTTCTACTTTTTTGCCAAAAAACTGTAAGTAAACAACATAAAATGTCCTTTCAAAGGGAAAATAAAAAAAGTTTTTTTTAAAGAGTATATAAACGCCTCTATAAATAATTTAGTGTGGGTGACTCATTGACCCATTCCTGATCATACATGAACTTACTGTACAATTTCACATTTATCTGATTTTTTTCAAAAGAAAAACAGATGTAAACCATTCATTCATTTTCATTTTTTATCCAAGAAAATGAAAGTGTGGGTTTAAAACTGAGGTGTAAAGACGGTTAAATGGACTGAAATGTTTACTGTAGAAATAAAACGGCAATGCCAGCAATCTTTCTGCAATGCTCATGTTCCAGGTGAAAGCCAGTGTGATTACTCCAGTGGCCTTTGTCATTCCTGACTGTTGCGTGAACACTTCCACACACCGGCTTTCTGACCAAGGTGTTAATGTATTGAACCCCCTAATTCTTTGTTCAGTCAGCTCACATTCAGCTTTGGCAAGCATACCTGCCGCTCCACACATACCACCAGAGGACACAGTTTCTAGCTAGATCTGGAACACAATCAAGGCAATGCTCAGTATCAAGCCATGATTGAATGGAAGTAGTTTCCTGCTCCGACATGGTGGAGCTCACAATAAAGCAAGCTGTAAAAAAAATTCTAAATCAAATCTCACCTGATAGCTATGTGCATTCAGCCCCATACAAACCGTTCACGCTTCGTATAGGAATTCGTTGTTCCATGATGTGCTCTAAGCTTGCTTATTTAGACCCAGAACAAGCGTATGGAAGTTGTAATCTGATTTGTGAGAATAAAGTATGCATGCTTTTCCTGTTATTGTAGGTTTTGGATATAAATCAGTGGCATCCCGGGCAATAACAGAATCATAAACATAGCATTAGAAAAAAATCATAAAAGGGGCTCTGCTGTTGTGATCAATCTATGTCATCAACATAACAGGTAAACGGAGAAATTAAAAATGGAATGGAAGATTCTTGGAATTAAAATAGTTAATCATGCAAACCTTTATTAGTCCCAGAATGGAGATATTGCAATGCTGCATTGCACCGTAGCAGGCAGCCATGATGGCACCAATGGTGGGAGCAAGTAGGTGATTGAGTGTCTGCTCCGGCACGCCAAGGCAGTTCAGTGGGATTTGAACCCGGTTCAAAGACAAACACTCAACCACACACACACAAAAAAAAAACTTATGCCAATCGCCAACTATTTTTGTATGTTTAGCAAAAAACATTGACCCAAAGGCGGTTCATAACTGACTTTCTGGTTTTGGGGATACATATAGTATATATTTTTGTGACATGTTCAGGTTTTGGATTCCTGTGTGTAAACAGAATGTTGTTGAAGGCCAGCGTTTGGTAAGCCTCACTGTTGATTTTGGAATAACTACCACTCATGTGGTCTGAAACACTACCAGCATACTGTAAAACGATAAGTATTTAATCAATGTCTGCACACCTGGGACCTCATTAAACAGCATGATTTTGCTCAAATCCATGCATAAGCCGATTCTACACAAATAAAGCGATCTATAAAGATGTTGGAGTGCACAGACTTTTGCATAACTCTAAGCAAAGTTAGGAGCTGTTGTACATAAATCACAAGGCGTGGGGAAAAGACAACACTTTTCAACAGAACCTGAAGTCAACTTTTTTTGTTAAACGTTTTATTTGTAGCAGCTAATACAGAGCATCACTTTGAGTTCGACTGACTAAGTAATGAGTTCATTGTAGTTAGAGAACATGCCAGAAAAACATGTATTGGTCCGGGGGATTATTGCATTGAGACACTAACCCAAAAGAAGCAGAAAAAATCAGGCAGGTCTTGATGCATTGGGATTAAGTGTGGCCAGGGTTTCGCACAAAAAGCTTCCATGTTGACTTTCAGTGGAAAAGTTACAGGGAGAAGAGATAAAGAAGGTGAAAGATTTAAGTATCTAGGATCAACAGTCCAGAGCAATGAAGAGTGTGGAAAAGAGGTGAAGAAGCGTGAGCAGGCAGGCTGGAACGGGTGGAGAAAAGTATCAGGCGTGATGTGTGATAGAAGAGTTTCAGCTAAAATTAAAGGAAAAGTGTACAAAACCGTGGTGAGACCGGCCATGCTGTTTGGTGTAGAGACAGTAGCAGTGAGGAAAAGACAGTAAAAAGAGATGGAGGTAGCAGAGATGAAGATGCTGAGGATCTCTCTGGGAGTGACCAGGATGAACAGGATCAGAGGAACAGCACATGTTAGAGGTTTTGGAGATAAAGTCAGAGAGGTCAGAC
The DNA here is from genome assembly GCA_902685375.1 of Neostethus bicornis. Classification (NCBI taxonomy): domain Eukaryota; kingdom Metazoa; phylum Chordata; class Actinopteri; order Atheriniformes; family Phallostethidae; genus Neostethus; species Neostethus bicornis. The sequence continues at coordinate 4,859,172 of LR738550.1, forward strand.
TGAGATGGTTTGGACATTTGCAGAGAAGAGAAAGAGAGTACATCGGAAGAAGGATGCAGGATTTGGAACCACCAGGAAAGAGGCCTAGAGGAAGACCAAAGTTCATGGATACAGTGAAGGAAGACATGAAGATAGTTGATGTGACCGAAGAAGATGCAGCAGATAGGGTTAGATGGAGGAGACTGACTTGGTGTGGCGACCCCTGAAGGGAAATGCCAAAAGAAGAAGAATAAAATTGACTTTCAGTGTAATAATAATAATAATAATAATAATAATGTATTTTATTTATAATGCACTCTATACCTGAAATCAAGTCTTAGAGTGCTAGTACTAATAAATCAAGTACATATGACTGTTTCCTTTTCACGACTCATGAATCTGTTTCTTGTCTGCAGCACAATGTTGCTTTCATCCATAAAAATAGTAGAAAGACATTCCATGTAATATTTAGTTAATTACTCTCAACCAATTAGAGACAGATAGCAGAGCGCCGGTGAGCGTCAGGAACCCCATGATTACAGACCCCCATGATTACCACCGGAGTTAGTTGGCATCAAAGAGACCAAAAAAATTTGAATATGTCTCTTAAATTTGTCAGCTGGAGGCACAACTGACTGCTAATAGCACCACTGCATTGACTTAAAAGTGATAAGTCAGTGTCGTGTTGCAGGTAGTTTTTGTCACCCCAAGCGATGTGAAAGCCGAGTTTAAATGTTCACACCTTTTTGTAAACAAATAAACGCAGTTCATTATATTTATTACTTTTTACACACATCCAGTCTGTTTTTATGTCAAAATTTTATTCAGTATTCTCAGTGTGAGCTATTCTAAGTCTCAGTGGAAAAAAAAACCCTCCATGTTACACATGTTGGAGCTTTAAAGGCTGTGATGAATCAGCGGAGTGGTTTTGTTCTTTTGACCCTGTTAACACTTTGCTGCAGTGCAATAAAGTCGGAATGTGGAGTGATTGTTTTATTCACTCTCGCTTTGTCAATGGCTAGTACAGTCACACTGAAGTCAGAAAGGTTTAGTTTTTTTACCCCTTTGTAAGGCGGCCTCAAAGCAAAAAGGTTGGGGGTTCAGGCCCGGGATGGGCTGGTAACACTGGTTTTTCGATGTGAAGTTTGCATGTTCTCCTTGTGTACGCATTCTGTGGGCAGAGAAAAAATAAATAGCAGATTTTTAGCAGTTTTTCATGCTTATTCGGCTCATTGATGAAGTACATTTAAACATTTTGGTTTCATTTACTCTGCTTTTACCAAATTCATAATATCTGACTCTATGTCTCTACAATACTATTTTGTAGGGCTGAAACAACTAATCGATTTAATCAATTAAAACCGATTATTAAAATAGTTGTCAACTAATTTGGTCATTGATTAATCGTCTAAAAAGTTTTTACTGTCAAGTGCACTTTAATTGGTCTCCAAGTGTGGCAGTAGAGAAAAAATTGATGATGCGAGCTACCAAAATAGGAGGAGAAGAAGATAGCAGCCAATCCTTGGCCTTCATTTCACCCCGCCTCACGTGATCAGGCAGATCCAACAAGATGGCGGAAAGAAAAACAAACAAAATCACATTACATTACAATATATGTGATGTTTTATTAGCCAGAGCAACTAAACACATTTTATAGGGGCTTATGATTTACTTTTACTGTATACAGTAAATAGATTTATTATTTTATATTTACTGTATAAATAGTAATTCTACTTCTTTATTTCACAAAAAGATTTACATTTGCACTTACTTGAACAAGCCCAACGTGTTGTTTATGTGGCTATGATTTGTGTTTTGCATAATTACATTCAATAAAATGCTGAAAAACTCCTAATTATTAAGTTGTCAAGTTTATCCGATTAATCGATTAATCGTCCCAATAATCGGCAGATTAATCGAATATCGAAACAATCGTTAGTTGCAGCCCTACTATTTTGTGTATATGGTTTTGTTTTAAAGTCCTATTAAGGAGCTAATTTTGTCTTTCACACGTAAAAGAAAACATTTGGAACTTTTAAAGAAGTTTGAGTTTCTTCACGTGTTCCAGGTAGGCTGGAACGGATGGAAAAATCAGGTGTGATTGAAGATTTTCAGCTAATGAAAGGGAAAGTGTACAAAATCGTGGTGAGACCGGCCATGCTGATTGGTCTAGAGACAGTACCAATGAGAAAAAGACAGGAAACAGAGATGGAAGTAGCAGAGATGAAGATGCGGATCTCTCTGGGATGGACAGGATCAGAGGAACAGCACGTGTTAGAGGTTTTGGAGACAAAGAAACTGACTTGCTGTAGCGACCCCTGAAGGGAAATGCCGAAAGAAGAAGACGAAAGAAGTTTGTGTGAATTTACTGAGTTTATTTTAAAAGTTTTTAAGTAGACTTATAAAAAAGATTTAAAAATCCTTCCTGTGATTTTGTAAGCTTTTTGTGAACAGAGACACAAGTGTAGGGAAGAAAACCTCCTGCAGAGAGAGGATTTGTTTACCTTGTAATTATAAATTACCCTGGTGGCTCCTGTCATGTAGATAGACTCATAGACCAAACAATAGCAAAATAAAAAAAATTTAAAACGTGATTTTTTTCATCTTTTTAATCCTGATCTTGTGATGTTCAACACTTGTCAGGATGGGTGGGTAATTCAACACATTTTTGTGTGTAAGAATGTGTTGGTGTGTCAGTGTGTAGGTGCGTTTCGGTTTGTCAGTGGCGCCTACAAGACGTGAACACGTGGGGCCACAGCCGGCTGTGCTGGATGATTTGTGGCAGGCTGTGCTGTTGTAAAACGCAGGCGTATTTGTCAGCGTATTGGTTCTTCCATCCAGGAACTGACTCAGATAAGTGGCTGGTCTTCTGCTGTACGGCATACAGGAGGTCAGATGGCTGTGAGAAGGAGCAAAGCAACACAGAGGAATGAAAATATTCCCTGTTAATGTTCCACATTCTGCTCCCAGGCAAGATTTCACGCTTTGTGTGGGGGAAGGCTTCTACCATTGACTGAATCTGAGTCACTCAGACAGAATCTGTTTGAGTGAATTTAATGCAACGTGGCTTTTTGCTTTTTGACTTCTGAGTTTTTACAACCAGTTGAGATATGGAAATGTGGAAGGAGGAGGACTTAAATGCAGGACACAAGCAGGATTAATTTAACAGAAGTCAGGCAAGGCTGAGGATTAATTCAAAGGAATGTCTTTAACTCCAAAAATATAATGGTTCAATGGAAAAACTCGGTCAAGAAGCCAGGAAGATCTGGCTGGGACGGATGAGATGACCCGAAGTAGAAGTCAGGGGAGACTGCCTTTAAACAGGCACCATGATCCACAGGTGTGCATAATCAAATTAATCACTCTAAGGTGTCCCTAATCAGGGTGTTGAGGGAAGGTCAAGGGCTACCTCTGGTGCAGTGGTGGATGAAGTACTCACTTTTTGTACTTAAGTAAAAGTACAGATAATTAGGCAAAAAATTTACTTAAGTAAAAGTAAAAGTACCAACAAAAAAAATCTACTTAAGTAAAAGTATAAAAGTAGTTGGTGTAAATTGTACTTTTTAAGTAAAAAGTAAAAGTATTCGACCATAATTCAAATGTTATTTGTTGTGCTATAGGGTGTCACCATAGTAACTAGGATAAATACTCTGCAGGGGTGTGACCCCCCCTCTCCTGCCTCTTTTGGTCCACAAAAAAAATAAATACTTAAATTAAAAGGAAAGGGGACAAGTCAAGCTATCCTCTAGAAGGGCCAGTGAATGGGCCGCCAAAATGGAGGAAAATGACACTTATTTTTTAAAATGTTTTGGGGGGGAGGCCCCCAGTCACTATATATTGGATTTGTCAAAGCCCCACCGCCCTTTGGAAAATTCTAGATCCGCCCCTGCTCCGTGTAATGATGGCTCAACTTTTTATTTAGAAGTAAACACAACAAACAATGATCTTCTGACTCTTTTTAATTTGTACTATTTTTGATGTTAGGTTTTTGTCGCTGAATGAATGCAGAAAATGTTTCTCGATTCATTACTTCTTCTCCCGATCAACTGCTTCTTTTGATTTTGGCGATGCGGCTTTAAGATGCGCTAAAAAAACCTGTGTATTTTTCAAATTCCTGAACAAAAATGTAACAAAAAATGTAAAACACACTTTTAAAAAGAAGCAAAGTAAAAGTACAGATATTTGCTCTAAAAATGTAGTGAAGTAAAAGTAAAAGTACCGGTCTTAAATTTTACTTAAGTAAAGTACAGATACACAATTTTTTTACTAAAGTACAGTAACGAAGTACATTTACTTCGTTACCTTCCACCACTGGCATTATCAAAGTAATCACTCTCGGTGTCCCTAATCAGGGTGTTGAGGGGAGGTCCAGGGCTCCCTCTGGTGGCAGGTGAAGGGATCATGACACAACCTTGATGTAACTTAACTTACATTTGAAGTTTGAAAGAATTATTCAAGAATCAAGAAAACCTTTATTAGTCCCACAATGGGGAAATTGCAATCTTAAATAAACCTCTGAATTCTTCAATTGAAGTACATTCTCTGTCGTTTGTTTTTGTTTCACTAACACACTCTTACATCATACTAAAATTAGTGACACAATAACAATAGTTCTAAAGATTGAGAGACCATAGAAAAGTTTAGAATTTTCTGCTAGCTTTGTGTTGGGTGTCATGAAAAATAATCTCACTGTATATCATCCCATTTTTCATCTGAGATTATTTCATTCCACATTTATTTCTAGACAATATGTCTCTGAGTTTCTTTGTTAGCGAACATAAGAAAGATTTATCCCTCAAATCACAAACCACTCCAGAGTAAGTAGATTATAAGGGATGGCATAGAACCAAGAAAAAGATTTGTGGAAATAAAGGTCCATTCCCTGCTCCAGAACAAACACCACCTCATAAGTATAAAGCTCATTTACATGGATGAGTCACAGCACAGCGTGTCAGTGCCATACCTCCAGGCCGTACATCACTGGGATGTCTTGTATTTGGCCTCTGGCAGTGAAGTTTCTTGTTTTGTTGGAACAATTCATACAGTGAACTGAAAAGACTGTCCTATTTCTCAGAAAAAAAAATGAAGTAATGTCATCTGGCTTTACAATCAAAGCTTTATTGTACTGTATTTATGGGTTTTGTTGTGGCGTGACGGGAAGTTGATGGAGACGAAAGCAGTCAATGAAGGGTTTAAATCACTTAAATAAAAATAAAAATAAGTATTTGTCCTGCAATTAAATCAATTTAGCATTTCATAACAACAAAAGACATGAATGAAATAAGGCTGTGATTGTAAAGACAGGCATTTCAGTTTCGTTTTGTTGTGCACTGTGTTTTTTAATACCCCATTCAATGAGGTATCCTGCCATCCGGGAGGAGCTCGGTGTCAAGCCGCTCCTCCAGGTCGAGAGGAACCAGATGGGGTGGTTCGGGCATCTGATCAAAATGCCCCCCGAGCGCCTCGCGGGCGGGTTGTTTTGGGCACGTCCAACCGGGAGGAGACCAAGCGGCAGAACCCGGACCCGCTGGAGAGACTATGTCTCACAGCTGGCCGGGGAACGACTTGGGATCCTTCCAGGTGAGCTGGAGGATGCAGCCGGGGAGAGAGAGGCCTGGGCTGCCCGTTTGAGGCTGTTGCCCCCGCGACCCGACCCCGGAACAAGCGGAAGATGACCGAATGGAACAGAACCATTCAATGAGCTTTTAATCAGTCTTGTTTGGATTATTACATTGGAAATATAGGACCCCAGCCTGAAAATCTGGGGTCATAAATATCTAAATAACACCTGAAAAGTTGTTTCTTTGGTCAATTTAATGTGTCTTCAATTAACAAGATGCTTGTGTTGTTTGGTCAATGTACTTTTATGAAACCATGGATCCATTATCAAATTAATCTTATGACTATTATTGCATCAGCAGTCACTGCTTTTACTAGTGTTTTTGGAAACCGCAAAAACCCACAGGGCCCGAAGCACCTCCTCCAGACAGTCTTCTTCTCCGCACCTCCTCCAGATCGACTCCTTGCCTCAGCTCCCCCAGGACCAAACTAATTTCTCCAGCCACACATGGATGTACCTTCAAGAGCCAACAGCAGGTCATGCAAGTAAACATGCATGTCAATGGCAGAATGACCAGCTGGAGGACCAGCTAGCCGTTGGGAGCTAGCTGGACAATTTCTGAAAAATCAGCTGTTGGACACAAAGTCCAAAATGATGTCCAAAGTTTGCTCAAAATGAAATCTTCAGAAAGAGACAAAACATAGCCAGAAGAAGGGACAGAAACTCACCGAAAGTTGGCAATTAAATGCTCAAGTAACAGGGAGCACTGCAGCAGGCAGCCGCCCAGGGCATCGCCTTAGCCGTTATGATATTGATCATTTCTATTTAAAGGTAACTTCTTGTCCCTTTTTTTTTTTAAATGCTATATTTCTGAATTACTGATCATTATTTCTATTCACTCATGCGCAAAAGACAGGGTTAAATGAAGGCAACTGACTTGCCGTGGCGACCCCTGAAGGGAAGAGCTGAAAATAAAAGAAATGAGCGTACTTTGACTTGTCTTCCCCGTTTTTGACCAGCTATTTTATAAATCAGGGAACATAGAGGTCGGTCTTAAAAACAAAAGTGTTTAAAGAGGAAGGTTGCAGGATGTATAGCAGCAATAGAAACCATTAGAAAAAATTTATGCCGTAGTGGAGCAGAACATGGACTCTATAAGCCCAAGCTATATGATCCGAAACACGGGGCAAAGAAGGGTATAATTGCAATGTTTAAAGATTGAGAAAAGGACCAGTTTATAAGCTTCAGTGGTTTAAAGTAAAACTCCCAATGCTGAGTCTAACTTCAACACCACATCATTTGAAAAATGTGGCCAGGCTGCTGGGAGGGGTTGAAACCATTTTAGTAACAGCTAAGCCTGGGGGTGTTTGAGCTGAGGCACAAGAAGAGGCGATCTCTGAGCTGAAATTTAGGGGCGGGAAGGAAGTCTGATGGTGTGTCAACTGCTGTAAAAAAAAAAAAATACAAGAGCTTACAATTCTGCTGAAACTGGCACGCTGATGAAGAGTGACAGAAGTTTAAAAAAAATGTGCCACCCACATCGGACTTCAGGCAGTTTGCTTACTCTTTTTCTAGATTACAGACGTAAAGAAGCCCAGACAACTTTTTATCTGTAGCTCTGTGAGTTCCTGTGTCATAAAAAAATAAGCAAAATTGTAACTTATGGTAGGTGGCACGGTGGTGCAGTGGACAGCACAGTGGCCTCACAGCCAGCAGGTCATGGATTCAAGTCTGTGTGGAGTTTGCATGTTCTCCCCATGTCTGCGTGGGTTTCCTCTGCGTACTCCAGTTTTCTCCCACTCTCCAAAGACGTGCATGTTAGGTTGATTGTCTGGTGCCAAATTGCCCCTAGGAATGTGTGGATGGTTATGTGTGTGTGGCCCTGCGACAGAATGGCGACCTATTCAGGGTGTACCATGCTCCTCGCCTTAAAACAGCCGGGATGGGCTCCGGCAACCCCCGGTTACTGACTGTAACATATGTTACAGTCAGTAACGAATGCTTTAAAATTTGAGCAAATAATAGACACATTTTTAAAATTAACATTTTTCTTTTTATTTCCAATTTTGTTAGAAATATTTTCTCACTATTGGTTTCCTTTTATATTTATTTACTTTATGAAGTGTTTATGTCTGCATTTTTCTCATGTAACTTGCTACCAGTGCCCCCTCTGGTGGCTTGTTTTGTTTATCAGATGACAATATGAAGCCATTTTTTTTTTTAATTGTCTAACCTGTGTTTTGATCTGTTGAACCAGCCGTGGGAAATTTGTTAATTTTAATAGAAGTTGTAATCTGCTCTTGTCATCTGGTTGTAAATTGTGCACATTTGTTTGGGTTTTTTTAATGCTTAGATCTACCTCATAGTGCATAGACCGACTCACTAGTATTCCTGACAAATAACAGATAAGTGAGCGTACAATTTTATTTACGTCAAGAAAATCAATGTTTGTTTTGATTTCAGTTATTGATTTCCATCAGATTCTCACTTTAAATGCAAAACGTGTTTGTATACTCGATGCTTGATCAATTGTGTTTGTGTGTTTGTCATCTCTCTGCACTGCAGGTTCGGCTCCTCGGGTCAGTAGGCCGGTAGTGATTACAGACATGTTGTAAAGACGACAATTCAGTCACCATGAAAGGGTTAGGACCCGGTCGCAGTCGTCACCTCTCTGACTCCTGTGAACCAGCAGGATGCCCTCAAAAGCCTTTGTGCCCTTTAACGTCTGATCCTCACAGCTCCTTTCTGTTAAGCCCCACCATAAACCATTATGGAACCCTGGATCCACATCTCCACCAGTGCACTCCAACCAGCCCCACCTCCCTGCCTCCTGACTGCCTGCTACCTTTCAGTCAGATGAGCAACAGCAGCACCTTCCCTCGTCTGCATTTCACACCTCAGACAGACCAACTGGACTGTCCCCAAACCTGTATGGCTGCTGGTGGAACTGGGCCAGGTAGCAGGACTGGGACACTCTCCACATCCTTGTCTATGGGTATGGGCTTGGGTTTTGGATTGGCAGGAGCACCTATGATTACTAGCGGATCTGCCACCATTTCTTCTGCAGCAGCAGCCAAGATGAACCGGTTGCCCTCCAACCTTCTTGATCAGCTGGAGAGGCACCTGCCCTTGCAGCGTGACGGCTTCAGTACACTGCAGTTCCATCGAGGACGTATGTCCAAGCAACGCAGTGAGAGTCCAGGACGCATACGCCACCTCATGCACTCTGTGCAGAAGTTATTCGCAAAGTCCCAGTCGTTAGAAAACTCTGGAACAAAGGGCAGCACAAATAATGGCCGTTCTGCTGGAGGGACAGCAGGGGACAGCGAGGATGGTAGTCGACCAAGTCGCAGAAGTAAGAGTAAAGATAGGGCTAAGACTGAGGTGCCAAAACAAAGACCTAGACCTAATACAATAGCCCTTTGGAGTTCAGACGATGCCCTGGACACTGACACAACCAAAGCTGGGACGATTGCTGTAGGTTACCGCAACCCACTGAGCATGATGACTCTTGGTAGAGCGGTGTCAGACAGCCAGGCACCCCTCAGACATATCCCACAGGGCTACCACACAATTTCTACACATTCTCTCAAGACCTCAAAAAGCAGTAGTGACCTCAAGTTTCTGGCATGCCCAGCTTCGCAAGTAGGATTCAAGGACGAAGAGACAAGAAATAGAGGAAACAAGGATAATTTGGTTGTGAAAAGGGGCTCCTGGTCCACTTTAACCCTCAGCCAGGCCAGGCAAGTCCTCCAAAAGGGCTCTGCTACTGTCAACAGGACTCTACTTAAATCTAAGTCGTGCCATCAAGATTTGGCACAACAGTTTCTCCAGGTAAGTAAACCAATATTTTACCAGCATTTTAATGACTTTTTATCCATTAAGGCAGGGGTGCCCAACCTTTCTTGTCCCAAGATCTACTTTTCAAGTAGCAAACCCCTTGAGATCTACCAGTCCCGCGGCAACATTGCAAACCACCAAAGATTTTTCCGGCCTGTATTAAAACTACTATCGGTCCTAAGTAGTTCCTCCAGATCCACAGCCAATTAGGGAATTTATTTAGAAAAACTACAGTTGATTACCCAATCAACATTTGGGTTGATGAAGTCATATGAGACGTCATCAACCCGGAAGTATGCGTCCACTCCTTTACTAGCCCTCAGATCTGCAGCTGAGTAGAAATTTGGAGTAAATTGCAGGCATTAAATCGGGATTGTTTGAAAGTAAAATATTTAGAATATTATCAGGATCATCTCCACCAGTCAACAAAAAATATTGCTTTGATAGTTTCATCCTGATCCTGGCTGACTTCTGGGTTTTAGTCCCGTGGGTGAGGCGCTAGATTGTTGCTAGTAGATTTTTCGAGCAGCTGAATGGTCCCTAAATTTAGTGTCAAAGTCGCTAAATTGGCAACACTGACTTTCTGTCATAAAAAAAAAAAAAAAGTCATAATTTTTTTTCCAACACGTCTCGCGGTCGACTCAAGACCAGTCCGCAATCTACCGGTAGACCGCGGTCGACCGGTTGGGCACCCCGCATTAAGGTTTTCATTGGTCCAATTTTATTTATAAATAATCTTCTTTATAAACTGTGTTTTGCATAGTTTATGCTTTATTCACAAATAATATATGACCGATTTCCTTTTGAAATTTAAATACATGAGAAAAGTTACTCAAATTTTCAAGCAAGACAATTTTTTAAAAAGCCATTTTTATGATCCAGGTTCCTCTGGATGACTGGACAGGAACGTTGGGTCGTGGCCGAGCCAAAGGAACTGAAATTCCTTGTCGGAGAATGCGAAGTGGCAGCTATGTGAAAGCTATGGGCGACTTAGAGGACAGTGAAGACTCTGAGGGGAGCCCCAAACCTTCGCCCAAATCTGCAGCTCGTCGTCAAAGCTATCTGAAGGCCACTCAGCAGTCACTGAGCGAGCAGCAACCACCACCACCTCCACGCAAGTGAGTTCCTCAGAACAGATTCTCAATATTTCTCTAACTGAAGTGATGACTCATTACCCCTCATTGTTTTAGGAAGGGTTCATTAAGCAGAACTCTAGAAGGGAAACTAATAGTTTCTTCTTTTTTATTCCACACTCATAAAATTATAATGAAAATCTGAACAGATTATAAACCTTACAAAATGAGTCATCTTTACCCCTAATTATGTATAATACAACTGAATCTCATTTTCTCTTGTCCACAAAGATATACAGTAGATGGCAGCATATTATCACGGCATGTCGCAATGTACAGAAATGCATGAACACAGAAAGGCAATTTAGTATGAGGGGACAAAAAAAAAATCCAGAAGCGTCTGTATTTGCTGCAAAAAGCAAAAGGAGGTGAATTTTTGTGTTTTACTCCAACACCCACACGGACAGGCCTCGCTGCTACGCTCTCATACAGGAGGAATATCTGTGGTCTCCTCTGCAAAGTGCATGCTCTATGCAGCATCTGAGGTCAGTGTGATCCACAGGCAGGTGGTGTGGCCCTCTACCCACTCTCCCTTATCCCACCACTACCAACCCACCTTCTTTTTTGTGCATACCCTTGCTGGTATTTTTCCTCTTTGCCCCGTGTTCCATCTCTCACGTTGCAGGTAGCCTGAGTCACACCTTTGTGTTTTACTGCTAAGCTTTTTTTCTCCAATCCCTGATGTTACGACATGCAAATTCGACATGGAAATCCCACCAGCACATCCTCAGCTTTGTGCACACATTTTATCCAGTTTAAAAAAGCCAAACTGGCAAATCAGAACAGAGGAAATGGTTGTTTTTAAAAACACATTTTAGTTTTGCTCGTAAATCACAATTTCCTCTGTGCTGCTATTTCAAATCCTAACACATATCACCATCCAGTATTTAATTTTTAAACACCAGAGGGATTTTTTTCTCCTAATTTTTAATGGTGCGATTTAAACATCCCCTGGATATTATCAATTAAACACAACCTTCACTTATTCCGCTCTGTGACTCCAGAGAAGCTGATTATTAAATTCACTTCTCCAGCTCCCTGCCGTCCCTGAAAGAGTTATCCACAAATCGGAGCCTTGATAACTTAGACTGCCTGGTGAGCCCCCTGGAACCACCGCCTCGTCACAGGAACAATGATTTCAGCCAATATTCCAACACGCTGGGAAGAATGCCTGGAACACAGGTATGTCTATGATCCGATCAAATGTCCAATTACTGCACTAAATGCTTTTTTTTTTTTTTGCCATAAAGTTTGATTGTAAACATTGAGAATAAAAGTATTGTCCTTTAAAAAAAATCCACATAATATGAATCAGTTTTAAAACACATCAAAATAATTGCAAAATGTAAAATATTGCATCTAATTAGTTCAACAGATGGAGGAAAAGACACTTTTTGGTGTCATTTATTGGGAAGCGAGTCTGTTTAAACTTTTTTCTGAAAAAAATTTCAAGAGTTTCAAGCTAAAATGAAAGGGAAAGTGCACAAAATTGTGCTGAGAGCGGCCATGCTGATTGATCTGGAGACAGTAGCCCTGAGGAAAAGACAGGAAACAGAGATGGAGGTAGCAGAGATGAAGATGCTGAGGATCTCTCTGGGAGTGACCAGGATGGACAGGATCAGAGGAACAGCACATGTTAGAGGTTTTAGGGATAAAGTCAGAGAGGCCAGACTGAGATGGTTTGGACATGTGCAGAGGAGAGAGAGAGAGAGAGAGAAAGAGAGTACATCAGAAGAAGGATGCTGGGTTTGGAACCACCAGGAAAGAGGCCTAGAGGAAGACCAAAGAGGAGGTTCATGAATACAGTGAAGGAAGACATGAAGATAGTTGGTGTGACCGAAGAAGATGCAGCAGATAGGGTTAGATAGAAGAAACAGACCTGCTGTGGCGACCCCTGAAGGGAAATGCCGAAAGAAGAAGAAGAAGAACAGTTTATTTTGAGACTATTTCTGCACTTAAATTTTTTTTATGACAGTTGAAATCAAAGGTTAAGATGTAATCAAAACATGGAGAGTGTGGATGAGTAAGGGGAGTCGTGATGAGGAGCAAATGAGTGTTTTTTAATAATAAAAGAGAGTAGGGTCAATTCAGCAGAACACTAGAACTCAAACTAATAAAATGGACACAAATATTATCTTACCACGAACCTGAACAGGACAAATTGTGTGTTTTCGCTTGAGAACAGCAGCAAATTTTGAGACTTCATTTCTCCCGATCTTTTTTAATGTTTTCAATCTGTGAACAAGATCCAATACATCTCTAAAGCAGGAATGAGGTTGGAGAAATCACCAGCATCTTCAGAGCACAAACAAACCTCCTTGTGTTGTTAATATATGCAATGCATAAATTTATAATGAGTTGCAAGCAAAGTCAGCAGATAACAGACGAACGTGTCACATAGGCAGGAAAACTTCTGCATGAAGTTTGGATGTAGATGATGTAACCATTTATCTCCTCACCCTCAGAGTAAGGGGTTATTATAATGTGTAATTCCCCATTTACTTTATGAATCAACCATGGATTATCGGCTACGTACATAACTTCATAAATGTGTTTAATCATGAAACGTGTTTAATAATTTATTGGAAACTTAAACCAAGTGGCAGAGATAGCTGGTGTAACTTTTTCTCCCCACTGTCAAAAAAAAAAAAAAAATCATAATCATAACCAAGCAGAACATTAAAAAGTTCCGTTTCGTCATCGTACCCTCATCCGGGGCCGGGTCGCAGGGGCAACAGCCTCAGACAGGAAGCCCAGGCTTCTCTCACCCCGGCTGCATCCTCCAGCTCACCCGGAAGGATCCCGAGTCGTTCCCCTGCCAGCTGTGAGACACAGTCTCTTCAGCGGGTCCGGGGCCTGCCTCTTGGTCTCCTCCCGGTGGGACGTGCCCGAAACATCTCACCCATGAGGCGCTCCGGATCATCCTGACCAGATGCCCGAACCACCCCATCTGGCTCCTCTCGACTTGGAGGAGGAGTGGGACGACACCGAGCTCCTCCCGGATGGCTGATTTCTGAGTGAGAGCCCAGCCACCCTGAGGAGGAAGCTCATTTCGGCCGATTGTATCCGTGATCTCATTCTTTCGGTCACCACCCACAGCTGGTGACCATAGGTGAGGGTTGGAACGTAGATCGACTTGTAAATTGAGAGCTTTGCTTTTCTGCTCAGCTCTTTCTTTACCACGACGGACCGATGCAGCATCCTAGTTATTGCTGACGCCACACCGATCCGCCCGATCTCCCGCTCCATTCTTCTCCCACTCGTGAACAAGACCCCGAGAAACAAGCTCCACTTGGAGCAGGCCCCAAGAGGAGCTTTTTCTCCCCACTATTAAATAAATAATAAAAAAAAAAAAAATACAATCTGCTTAAAATTTTGCTTTTGACCAAACAGAACATTAAAAAGTTACATAAAAAAGGTGGAATTAAGAAATCTACCAGCAGCTCATGTGTTTTTTCCACCAGCAAGTACAGATCTGTTTAAGCAGCTTTATCAGTGTATCCTTTGCCTTTAGCGTGTGAGTCTACACACGTTCTTACAGGTATACGGACAAGGCTGTGGGCACTCTGCACCTTACTGTGAGGCTGAATCACAGGCAGTGGAAGCTTTAGATCTGCCTGCGCCAACGTGCTTCCGCTCGCGCAGCCACAGCTACCTGCGGGCCATCCAGGCCGGTTGCTCCCAGGATGAAGACACAGCTTCTGTGGACTCAGAGTCACCTCCACCCACTGCTGGTTACAACTACAGCTCCAGCAAACGTAAGTACCAGTATGAGGAAAATCTCATTCCAGAGCAGCTTAAAAGACAGAACTGAGTTCAAATTCCAATAAAACAAATAAAACTTTGTGTTGGGAACAAGAACCTTAACTGTGATGCAATAGGCACCTAGATTCAAGTGGACATGTTACTAAATCTGAATGAGAGATGTTGTTTTACAATATTTTTTAAACAGCATTTTCAGAATGGTTCACAAGATACATCATTTTTTATATAATTTGGAACAAAAAAAAAAGTAGGATGCTTATGTTCCATTCTGTCATCTTCTGTATATCTGGGGCAGGGTCGCGGGGCAACAGCCTCAAATGGGAAGTTTAGGCTTCTCTCTACTCTTGCTGCATCCTTCAGCTCACCCGGAAGGATCCCGAGTCGTTCCCTGGCCAGCTGTGAGATATAGTGTCTCCAGCAGGTCTCTCCAGCAGGTCTGGGGTCTCCCTCTTGGTCTCCTCCCGATGGGTCGTGCCTGAAACACCTCACCAATGAGGAGCTCAGGACGCATCCTGACCAGATGCCCGAATCACCCCATCTGGCTCCTCTCGACCTGGAAGAGGGCGGCTTGACACCAAGCTCCTTCCGGATGGCAGAACTCCTTACCAGATTTCTGAGTGAGAGCCCAGCCACCCTGCAGAGGAAGCTCATTTCGGCCGCTTGTATCCGAGATCTCATTCTTTTGGTCACCCCCCCACGGCTGGTGACCATAGGTGAGGGTAGGAACGTAGGAACATAAGCTCAGCCCAAACAGGGCACATGGGCTGCCCTTCTCGTGGACTCAGCCCCTGTTGGAGGGGCCACTGGGGTCAGAGGAGGAAATGGGTGGCAGACAACGACGGGAACCCTGGCATGCTTATGTAATTATTATAATTTTTTTCCATTGAGTTAATCAAAAAGGTTTAGGGTGTGATTGGGAATCTCCATGAATTTATTGGAATGGTGACTTCAGACAAAATGAACTGCAAATATTTGATCAATAAATATAGATTGTAGATATTTGTTGAAAATTGAACAAAAGTTTAGTATTCAAGTTTGCAATTAATCAGGGTTTCAATTTGATTAAAAACCTCAAAAAAGTTGAAATCACTCACTGCTCTTCCCCTCCCAATTTAGTTGCCCAAATGTGGTTTAAATCCAAAATAACCGAATCCATTATAGTTCTATTTGGGTTTTTATAAAAATGTTACATGCAGAAAGTTAAAATTATTAAATGTGTTGGAGAAACCTAAGTTTCATTTCTGCTTTTTGAAGTTACTTGTAAATGAAAGTAAAAAAAATGAACTGAACTGGTTACTTTTGTATCTGTTGAAAGTAAATAGAAAAAATATTATATGAATGGATTCGGACCAAACTAGCCACAGTTACTCAGTACCAACTATAAATGAATTCATTGGGTTTACATGTAACTTAAAAGGTGATTATAGAAATAGCATGGTAAGTGGTGTCGGAGATACAAAACCATGACTGCTTAGACTGCGACTTCAGATCCTGGTAAAATCAACGATAGCTTGGAATGATGGATTGGTTTTACTGTGTGGAACAGTCTGACCTCACAGCATTGGGGTTTGTTTGCTCCATAGTGAACAGGTACTTTTTTGTTTTAACCAATCCCTGCTTCTGATCAGGACCGGGTGTGACTTTTGTAAATTGTCCAACAATTTGTGTATTTCAGAAAGCAGAGCGTAGAAACAAACTTTTCTAATCAGCAGCAGGACAACGACATTTTACCCTGAGCAAGATTAAATGATTGTTCTAGGAAATTGTTGCCAGCATGTACCGTCTAACTTGGTCAACCTCTTTTTTTTGAGCTATCGAACAACATATGACACAGTCACACCTCAAAATAATAAAATTTTTCATCTCAGTATAACCATCTTCCTCATCCTCTGTGTTGTGTTCCTAGTTTTAATGAAGTCCCCCATAAATTCACACAGAAGTTTTATAGGCTCGTTTATTCTGTTTCATAGAAGGAATAAGTTCTCCCCGTGTATACATGGGTTTTCTCTGGGTATTCCGTTTCCTCCCACCCTCCAAAAACATGCATGCTAGGTTGATTGGCCACTACATGATTGCCCCAAGGAATGAGTGTCTGTGTGTGGCCCCGCGATGGACTGTCGACCTGTTCGGGATGGACCCTGCCCCTCCCCTCGAATCAATCGGGATGGGCTCCGGCACTCCCCGCAACCCTGTAAGAGATATACAGTTAAAGAGTAGACAGTTATAGACAGTTTGTACTTTTACTTAAGTAGATTTTTTTTATTGGTACTTTTACTTAAGTATTTTTTTTGCCTAATTATCTGTACTTTTACTTAAGTACAAAAAGTGAGTACTTCATCCACCACTGGTTTTGAGACATCTGATGAGGCAAGTCATCCCTCAAATTTTTGATGATCACCAAGTAATACTTTCAGGTGCCCATCTGACCACTGGACCCCAGAAAACTGATGTACACCCCTGCACATGTGGTGGGTTTTTTTTTTTTAATGTCTAGACCACAGTTCGTTCCCGCCGCGACCCTTCCCCCTTTAACCACGTCACAAACAGCGTCTTACCAATCTCCTCCATCTTCGATTACCTCGAAGCTCAGATCTGTCCAATCCTCTGCTAAAAAGCAGTCAGAGAGAAAACGTGGACTCCAATCGTCGTCGTGAAGGGCGTGGATTTCCAAATCTTTTCTTTCCCAGCGTCGCTGTATATTGTGTGTGTGGTGTGTGTGTATCCTACAGCAAGACAGCAGTCTGACTACATCTTGTCTGGCGTTTATGAATGAAGAGAAAAAAAGGATTTCACTGAAAGAGTAAGATTTTCTTCTTTTTTAATAAACATCTATTAGAGGAAATGTTGGTATGCTAACAATGCTAACGATGCTAATGATAGAATGTAAGGCAGGCGGGGAAAAAAAGAGGTAAACACCCGAAAATGTCAGCAATTGGTGTAAAAAAATACGAAGGCTAAATGGTGACTGGTGTTTTTTTGAGAAGTGGAAGTGAAGCAGAAAATCCATCTCTTTGTTGTCTTTCTTCTACCAGCTTACACACAGCCTCAGGCTACACACCGTTAAATGTCCACGCTGCTGCATCTCTCAGGCTAGCACAAGCTAGCAGCACGAAGACTCCAAATAAACCACGAAAGAAGCCTGAAAACTAAAAAAAAATCGTTTATTTAAAATAATATTCATCTTATTTATGTCTGTGGATAATTTGTATGAACATAAAGATATGTCAGATGTTGAATCGGAGTGAAGGCGTTAGATACATTCTGCCCGGTATTTACAGCAGCCTTTAGAAGCCATGGACTAAAGACAGACCTGGGCAAATTAAGGCCCGCGGGCCACATCCGGCCCTTTGTACGTCCCTGTCCGGCCAATCATAAACACCATAAATTAAACTTTTGTTTTAACTTTTATTTTGAAATTTTATTTTGAAAAGCGTTACGTCACTACGTCTGCACGTCGTAGACGTAGCACCTTCACTTGCGTACACCTGTGTGAGTGAAGGTGATGCTGTTCGCCAGGTTATCCCCAAGATGTCGGCACACCCCAAGAAAAGAAAAGTTGACAACGAATGCCGTATTTTCAACAAAACATAGACTTCCAAATATTTCTTTACAGAAATTAAAGGCAAAGCAGTGTGCTTAGTCTGTGGTACACAGGTTGCTGTGTTCGCCACTACACCACCAAGCATAATTGTTTTTCTTATTTAACCAATAGACCACAGTTTCACATAACCTAATATACATATTTACAGAGTGATTTATTCTTCTGATTATCAGTACCAGCTATTCAAAATATTTAAGTATTTTACAATGAAAGAAAGTTGGTGGCCCTCTGACACAATTCAGGCTTCTCATGCAGCCCCTGATAAAATTAATTGCCCACCCCTGACTAAAGATGACACCTCGTGACCCAGTTTTACGCCTCTCGTTAGCAGGAATTTCTATTAACTAGGCTTTTAGCATTTTTATAATGGGATCGTTTACTGTTCTGTGGCTACAATAGGAGCCATTCACGGCCATCATAGGTAACACAGCCTCATTGGTCGAGCCCTGCCTTATTATTTTTTTACTTTTTTTTACCTTTTACTCAGGTTAGTATAAATAGATCCAGGTTTCAGTCCATTTCATTCAGATTGAAAATGATTTCCAGATGGAAGTCGAAACAATCAAGAATGGAATTGTCCAGAAGACTTTTTTTAAACTTTTTCTACTATGGATCACTCCTGGATGAATGAGGGCCTACACAGACTTACGTCACATGTTCTAATAGCGCGATAGAATCGGCTACACTGTACTATTTTACTGGGAAATGACTTATAAATGAGATATTTTGGTTATTTTTTTGGTCTGTTGTTGGATTAAATAACCTCTATTATCTTGGTGATTAACATGTGATCAGGATATGCTTCGAGTTTTTAACAACTCTATGAACAGGGGCGCACATAATAGTTTTACGGTCCAGGGCTCTGATGTTAGTTATCTCAGGGTGGCCATAAGATCTAAATATAGTTTAATGACTTACAACTAAAGCAATTACTCAATTAAATTATATTTTACTTCTTTAGCCAAATATCACAAAACAATTGTCTCAACGGGCTTTACATAGAAGATTAAAAAAAAAGTACAAAAACAAAGAACAAAAAATGAAGATACACAATACACAGCTATGAGCTAACTAAACAATTTCAGCACATTCCTACCCTTTAGACCCTCCTTTACGGTGAGGAACAACTTTAAAAAGAAAAAATGGCAGTTGGGGGAAAAAAAAGAAGAAACCTCATCTGAATCCACAAGAAAGAGAGATCTCTCCCCGGAGATTCGGCAGCTAATGTGTCTAAGACTTAGGCGGCAGGCGATAGCTCAGTGGTAGAACGTTCGCCCTTGGACCTGAAGTGTGCCGGATCGAATCCCACTGAGCTCATGTCTAGGTTTCCTTGGGGAAGACACCTAACCCCCCGTTTCTCCCACTATTGACGCCATCGTGGCAGCCTGTTGAGGTGTAATGCAGCACAGAAATTTTTCTGTGGAGGGGTGGATAAAGTATACCGTAATTTTTACGAAAAGGCGCAGCCTCAGTTTTGTGCGCCGTTGCTGTATTTAACACCCACATAAGGCGCACTGTACGAAAAGGCGCAGTCTCAGTCACATACCGCCTTACAACAACACGCACGCATGCAAATGTGGGTATTAAAAAATAGATCGGGAGCAAAACTGAGTTTGGTTGTACTTTATTTAAGTAGTATAAACAAGCACTTTACCGGTAATAGTCTTTATTCAAATCCGTCAAAGTCCTCATCCTCTGTTTCGGAATCGAACAGCTGCGCAAAATCCAACAGAGCAGGTCCACTTCGTTCCTCGCTGTCAAAGTCACTGTCTGTAATGTGCGGCTCCTCAGAAAGGATACCAGCTTTTACGAAAGCTCGGATAACAGTACCAGCAGACACGTTAGTCCAAGCATCTACAATCCATTGGCAAACTGTAGCGTAACTTGCCCGGCGCTGCCTTCCATCCTTCGTGAAACTGTGGTCTCCTTCGGTCGTTCATCGCTCCCACGCCGCTCACACTTCACTCTTTAACGTTCTCATGCGTTTTCTTTTAGGTCCGCTTTTTCT
Source organism: Neostethus bicornis (assembly GCA_902685375.1). NCBI lineage: Eukaryota > Metazoa > Chordata > Actinopteri > Atheriniformes > Phallostethidae > Neostethus > Neostethus bicornis. Next base: position 4,879,058 of record LR738550.1, read on the forward strand.
CACACACAAGGCGTACTGCACAAAAAGGCGCACCGCTCATTTTGAAGAAAATTTTAGACTTTTAGGTGCGCCTTATGGCTGTAAAATTACGGTAGTTTAATGACTTAAAACTAAACGAATTATTCAATTAACTTGCATTTTACTTCTTTAGCCCAATGCCACAAAATAATTGTCTCAACGGGCTTTACGTAGAAGATTTTAAAAAAGTACAAAACTTTTTTTTTTTGTACTTTTGTCGGGGAGGAGACGGCAGCTCAGTGGTTAGAGCGTTCGCGCGCGGACCGGAAGTTTGCGAGTTCACGTCCCACAGAGAGCATGTCTCGGGTCCTTGGAGAAGACACCTGACCTCCCGTTTCTCCCACCATTGGCGCCGACGTGGCAGCCTGCTGCGGTGTAGGAGTGCAGCACACAAATTTTCAACAGATCAAATTGCTACTAAAAGCAAATAAGCAGCATGTTTGCAGCTTTTTTTTTTCTAAATAAGCCGGACTTTGGAAAACTTCAAAGTTTTAGTGAACTGAAATTTTGACAAAATTTAAAGATTTCAGTTGCTCTTAAATGCTGTTTTATTTAATAAAAAATTCATCGTCTTTCCCACAAATCTTTAAAACACAGCGTTCCGTATTATTTTTAGTGATAAAATATGTTATCCTGTCGGTGCGCTTAAGTGTTCCAACGCATTTGATTTGCTGATTAAACCATTTTGAGAACGCATGTGCACTTTAACACTGTTCATGTGCATGATATTTATCACAACTTAAAGTCTGAATGTTTCTGCACAGTTAGGCTGTTTTTCATTTTTATCTTGATCGCCAAGCCTTTTTATACAAGACTGTAATCCACTTTAGAGAATTAACTGTTTTTTATTGATAGATGGCACTAAACACTTAGCTTATTCCTCTAATACGAGTTGATGTAGTCAATGGTGGGCTTTATAAAGATTTTACATCATCTCCAACAACTTTTTGTGCCTATTTTTAGGTCTTTTCCTACATGTACCATTTTATTCAGTAGCTACCATGTGTTAAGACCTGAGGACACAATCAATAATTCATTAGCTTCCTGCACAGTGCGGTACTAAGCTGTTTGGACTCTTCACAGGGTTTTTTATAAGAACCAACTGACAAGAACGATGAGCAATGAATCCGTCCAGATTTTAGTAACATCGTTTTTTTTTTATGTTCACTGACACTGTTAGTTAATTAGCTGCAGAGACTTTTTTTTTTTTAAAGGAAGAAGTTCTTAATATAAACACAGATTTCATTAAAGTGGCATGATTTAATGAACAGGATGTGTTCATTGAATCCAGAATGAACTTACTCAAGATGTGTAGTGTCTGTACTGCAATGGATAGACTATGAGTCATCCTCACGGTGTGACACCCTCTTCCTCACCCACTGATGAAGTAATCTCTTTACTGAATGGCCAACCCTGCTGTAGAGTCATGGTTAGGTCATCAGCAGCAGACAGACGTATTAATGATGAGCGTTCCACAGATTTTCAGCATGTTACTCAATCATAAGTGGATCCGGTTTCTGAATTCACATATTGGAGTACTTCCATGCAGACAGTTGCTTTCAGATAGAACTCAGTTTTTATTTTAACAGACTATACTCATTGTTTTGTGGAATTGCTTTAAAATGATTTTAATCTGTAGATAACTCATCTTTTAAAAACCAAAAATACATGTGCCGACATTTTTAATCTACAAATGTTGGCTTGGATCTTCTCTTTACGTTGTTAAACCTTGTCCCAGACATTTTTTCCTCAATCCTGCGGATCAGACATGAGATCCACAGGGGGTCTTGAATAAATCCGTCTTTATGGAACAAGAAAAATTTCCAAATGAGCACCAATAGGGGGTTTTATGTAAACCTTTGTCGTTGTTTTCAGGATTGTTTCTATTGGCTTCTTTTTTTTTTGCCAAGTTGATAATGTTTATTTAATGAGTAATATCTCCAACTATGACCAAATGATGACATATGAGAGGAAGTGATTGGTTGTAACTAGAATATTCTAATTTTCGTCAATGTGTTAGCAGGTTTTTAAACTGCTCTAAATTTATTGGTTCATATTGTGACATTTTTATCAGTAAAAAGACCAAGTTAACATGTACTTTCCGTTCCGTCGTCTTCCGCTTATCTGGGGTCGGGTCGCGGCGGCAACACCGTCAGACGGGAAGCCCAGTCTTCTCTCACCCCAGCTGCATCCTCCACCTCACCCAGACGAATCCCAAGTCGTTCCCCAGCCAGATTTGAGACATAGTCTCTGCAGCAGGTCCAGGGTTTGCCTTTTGGCCTCCTCCCGGTACGATGTGCCCGAAACACCTCACCAGCGAGGTGCTCGGGAGGCATCCCAACCAGATGCCCGAACCACCCCATCTGGCTCCTCTCGACCTGGAAAGGGAGCGGCTCGACATCGAGCTCCTCCCGGACGGCGGGGCTCCTTCTCTGAGCTCTCAGTGAGAGCCCAGCCACCCTGCGGAGGAAGCTCATTTTGGCCGCTTGTATCCGCGATCTCATTCTTTCGGTCACCACCCACAGCTGGTGACCATAGGTGAGGGTGGGAACGTAGATCGACTTCTAAATCAAGAGCTTTGCTTTTCAGCTCAGCTCTTTCTTTACCACGATGGATCGATACAGCGTCCTAGTTATTGCTGATGCCGCACCCATCCGCAGTGCAGATATACTTGTACGTATATCTATTGTATGCAAATTAAAGCCGTTAGCTTTGTTTAGTAGTTCTGTTGATTAGTTAGGACACATTGTCTCGGATCACTACCATGTTACTATGACAACGAAAAAAGGTGGCGTGTTTCTAAAAACCTTCTGTTTGCCCGTTTAATCACCATTGTTATCGCAGCGCCTATTTTGGTATCATCCCCAGTAAAACCTGGCCTGAGTTCAACGGTTTTGTATTTCTGTTGATGCCACGCCAAACTGCAGCCGTTAAAAACAACATCTACTACAAAGTCATTTGATACGCTCATGAAGCACTTCTCATTGCACTCTGATGTTGGCACCAATATTAACAAGTGTAAAAAAAAAAAAAAGGAGAGACTCGATCTTACTAAGCTTTTGGTATTTTTTGGCTCCCAGTTATTATTGTCAGCCAAAATTAGATCTGACTGTTAACAGACTTCACAGGAGTCAGAACACACCTTTATATTGTCAGCTTCCTTATGTGAACATATTTAGCAGCCCTCCCACTCATGATGCAAATTGAACACGATGCAATGTCTGTCTTATGACAGGATAGTTGTTCTTGCTTTAAAGGTAAAAAAAAATATTTGCATTGAATTTCCTCTAAAATTTGAATAGGAAATGGAAAATATAGCTGGTTTTCTGTAGAAATGACTCATGATTCCAAATGCGAGAAGCACCATTCACACTGCAAATGAGAAATAGTGCTTCTTTTAATGCTTATTTCTATTTACTTTTCACATCATCGGACACTTGCACTCACTAAATGTTGTGCCAGGGGAAATTTAACCTGTGCATAAGCTTGAACGTTATGATACGGTAACGTCGCAGGTTTAAAAAGAACAACAGTATCAGTTTCAATAGAGTTGGAAAATACAAAGAGCCTAACTGATCCTTTGTATCAGCATCTACGACCTGTAGTCGTTTTCTACTTGGAATAGATTTCTTGATCTGAAGCACTTATCCAGGGTTGGATTTTTTGTTTTACTTCAACAATTTTTTTTGCCAACTTTTAACAAGTCAACTTTTTTGTTAAAAGTTTTATTTGTACAGCAAATACGGAGCATCACTTCGAGTTCGACTTACTAAGTAATGAGTTCATTGCAGTTAGAAAACATGCCATAAAAACATGTATTGGTCCGGGGCAGTATTGCCTTGAGACACTAACCCAAAAGAAGCCGAAAAAAATCAGGCAGTTCTTGATGCATTGTGATTAAGTGTGGCTTAGATTAGCACAAAAAGCTTCCACGTTGACTTTCAGTGGAAAAGTGAGGTTACAGGGAGAAGAGATAAAGAAGGTGAAAGATTTTAAGTACTTAGGATCAACAGTACATAGCAATGGAGAGTGTGGAAAAGAGGAGAAGAAGTGTGTGCAGGCAGGCTGAAATGGGTGTAGAAAAGTATCAGGCGTGATGTGTGATAGAAGAGTTTCAGCTAAAATGAAAGGGAAAGTGTATAAAACCGTGGTGAGAGCGGCCATGCTGATTGGTCTAGAAACAGTAGCACTGAGGAAAAGACAGGAAGGAGAGATGGAGGTAGCAGAGATGAAGATGCTGAGGATCTCTCTGGGAGTGACCAGGATGGACAGGATCAGAGGAACAGCACATGTTAGAGGTTTTGGAGATAAAGTTAGAGAGGCCAGACTGAGATGGTTTGGACATGTGCAGAGGAGAGAGAGCACATCAGAAGCAGGATGCTGGATTTGGAACCACCAGGAAAGAGGCCTAGAGGAAGACCAAAAAGGAGGTTCATGGATACAGTGAAGGAAGACATGAAGATAGTTGGTGTGACCGAAGAGGATGCAGCAGATAGGGAAAATCCAGAAGAAGAAGAAGGGGATGTTTCAAACTTAATGAACATGACATCCCGTGATCGTGCAGAGGACAAAGAGCGGCAGACAGAGACACAGTTTGTGGAAAGGAGGGAAAAAAAATTGTCACCTAGAAATTTAAGTTGCATGCTTGTGTCATTAATTATTCCAGAAAATTTTCAGTAGAAACTTTCTGAATGTTCTTAATTACACAGGATTATAGGTCAAACATCCTTCTGAATGAGTTCAGCAGTAATTAATGACTCCTAAACTAGAGCAGCTAACAATTTGACCTAAAATTTAAGAAAAAAAATGTTTTTCAGGTTTGTGTTTAACTGTTTACAGAAAGACGGGCTGTCCGATCTTTGTACGACCGGAGCCAGAGCTTTGTCGGTTCCATTTCCAGTGAGAGTTGGACTCCACCAAGGCTGCCCTTTGTCACCGATTCTGTTCATCACCGTTATGGGCAGAATATCTAGGCGCAGCCGAGGCGTTGGAGGGATCCAGTTTGGTGACCTCAGGATTGGATCTCTGCTTTTTGTGGATGATGTGGTCCTGTTGGCTTCATCGGACCGTGATCTCCAGCTCTCACTGTATCGATTTGCTGCCGAGTGTGAAGCGGCCGGGATGGGAATTAGCGCCTCCAAATCCGAGACCATGGTCCTCACCCGGAAAAGGGTGGAATGCCCCCTGCGGGTCAGGGACAGGGTCCTGCCCCAAGTGGAGGAGTTTAAGTATCTCGGGGTCTTGTTGAATGAGATCGCAGGTACAAGCGGCCGAAATGAGCTTCCTCCGCAGGGTGGCTGGGCTCTCACTCAGAGATCGGGTGAGGAGCTCTGCCATCCGGGAGGAGCTCGGTGTCGAGCCGCTCCTTCTCCAGGTCGAGAGGAGCCAGATGGGGTGGTTCGGGCATCTGGTCAGGATGCCCCCCGAGCGCCTCGCAGGCGAGGTGTTTCGAGCACGTCCCACCGGGAGGAGACCAAGGGGCAGATCCCGGACCCGCTGGAGAAGCTATGTCTCACAGCTGGCCGGGGAACGACTTGGGATCCTTTCGGGTGAGCTGGAGGATGCAGCTGGGGTGAGAGAGGCCTGGGCTACCCGTTTGAGGCTGTTGGCCCCCGCGACCCGACCCTGGAACAAGCGGAAGATAACGGAACGGAAAGAAAGACGATGAGAACAGCATCGACTAAACATTACGTTAAAGTGATCAGTCATGAATATAGAGGTTTAGATTGGTCTGTAGGACCCATTAGCCCTCACACAGATCTATTGATGGACCGAAAACATTATTAGTCAGAGACAGCCTGCTGCTTTTAAGTTATGTAATATCGAAAGCATTGGTTTTCAAAGGAAGAGAATTTGTACTCATAAAAGGAAGTTTTAAGTAAGATCAATTTTGATCAAAAGCTTTTGCTATTCTGCATATTGCAGAATTTGTGACATGATCAACAACAGCTGTGTATTAATGTGACACAATGTAGTTTTTCAGACACAACAAATGTAACATGAGCACGAGTTACAACTCAAGCCGTAGTAGGACCAACAATGTAGGAATGTCATGCATATGTTGTGGAGAACCACAAAGTCACATTTCAGAGTAAAAGTGCGCCCTTGTTTCAGGAATGCCGCTGCTACCGAGAGGAGACTGTCGCAGCGGGCTTGTCTGTGACTGCATGGACTAAATTCCACAGTCGTGTTTGTGTATGTTGGTGGGATTTAATGAGGGCTTTACTGGTTATGTGCGTCACAAGCAGATGATGGAAACACACAGCCCTCAGAATTACAGGGTGCTGCATTCCTATTCAGACTAAAACCACTACACAGAGGGAAAAAAAAATCTTTATCAAGCTTTAAAACACTTATGAAGTTGTTTTGAAAGATTTGTGATGTATGAGAGTAAGTTTTTGATAACACAGATTTCAAGAACTGAGTTTGGTGAAACTTAAATATATTTAAACTCATTTGTAAAAATATTTTTTATAAAAACCTTCCATTTTTTTTACTTCAAACTGCCTGGTGAGGTGTTTTGGGCACGTCCCACCGGGAGGAGACCAAGAGGCAGACCCTGGAAACGCTGGAGAGACTATGTCTCACATCTGGCCGGGGAACGACTCAGGATCCTTCCGGGTGAGCTAGAGAATGCAGCCAGGGTGAGAGAAGCCTGGGCTGCCCGTCTGAGGCTGTTGCCCCAGCGACCCGGCCCCGGATGAGCGGAAGGCGACGGAACGGACAGTTATCAGATGTTGTTTTGATTGATTTTATAATAGACATTTATTTTTTCTGGCGTTTCTGTTTTTTTTCATGGGAATGTTTCCCAGTCACACAAAACTATCTTCTGATTGGGTTGCATAGCAACGTCGCGTTAACCCCTTGCAACAAGGTTTGCAAGTTGCAACTGATCTTACGAATCAGTCGTGTCTCAAACACACTTCAACAAGCTGTAAACTAAAAAACCTGGTGCAAAAATTATTGGAAAATTACTCTTTTTTTTTTTTTTTTTGTAATTAGCTACTTGCAGATTTTAAAATTGCAATATTGATTTCATATTAATATATTGTGCAGCTATATTCGGGACCAAAACATGTAGATTAAGAAGCCCAGAGGAAAGAGAACTAAATGAATGACTCATAGTTTCACAAGTTCCTGTTTTATCTTTCAAGTCTCCTGAGAAAATATGCACCAAACCCCCTACATCGCTCCATAATTCCTTAGCCGGGTCAGAGAAGGGTGGTTGGTGTAAAAGCTTGAAGACAGTCCTCAGGAGGCCTGTAAAAGTGTAATTCAATTCAATTCAATTCAATTTTATTTGTATAGCCCAAAATCACAGAATGTCCGTCTCAATGGGCTTCACAAGAAAAAGAGGAATGTATTAACACAAATACACAACAAGAAAAATAACTAACAAATGCTAACTAAACAAGACTAGCACATTAATGCACTTAGACTCTCCTTCTCGGTGAGGAAAAACTCCTAAAAAACCCATCAGTGGGGAAAAAATAAGAAACCTCATGGGGATCCACGTGAAAGAGAGATCCCTCCCCCGGGACGAGCAAACAATGTGTCAAAGATTATTGTTTAAATATTAGCTTATTCTAATCTACAGCTAAATATCTAAAGAAGTCAATAAATGTTCTTCATCTTGATGGAAACACGGGGGGCTCTTCAGCCCGGAGATGTCAAGTACGGGGATGAGTAGATGTTCTTCATCCTGATGGAAACACTGGGGGACTCCTCAGCCCGGAGATGTCCAGAACGGGGATGAGTAGATGTTCTTCATGCTGATGGAAACACGGGGGACTCCTCAGCCCGGAGATGTCCAGTACGGGGATGAGTAGATGTTCTTCATCCTGATGGAGACACGGGAGACTTCTCAGCCCAGCGATGCCCACGGCAGAGATGAGTAGATGGATTTCGTCCTGATGGAGCGGGGATGAAGAAGCGCGGAGGTCTCCTCGGTGTGGCCATGCCCAGGACAGGAACGCAGAGTCCTGGATAGGACATAAAAGATGATTCCATAGAGAGAGGTGACGTCACCGGAACATTCACACTGCTAGAAACTCAGGTTGCAGTGAGGGCAAAGTACTGTTTGGATTTCAGATAAGCAGAGCTAATAGTTTTATGTTTTTGGCATTACATCACCTGTAACCAGTCGTTCGGCACACACGGTTGTTAATATTCTAAATGTCTAAGTTTCTGTTTTAATATTCCGTTCCGTTCCATCATCTTCTCCTTGTTCCGGGGTTGGGTCGCTGGGGCAACAGCCTCAGACGGGCAGCCCAGGCCTCTCTCTCCCCGGCTGCATCCTCTAGCTCACCTGGAAGGATCCCATGTCGTTCTCCAGCCAGCTGTGAGACATAGTCTCTCCAGTGGGTCCGGGGTCTGCCCCTTGGTCTCCTCCTGGTGGGACGTGCCCAAAACACCTCGCCCGCGAGGGGCTCGGGGGGGCATCCTGACCAGATGCCCGAACCACCCCATCTGGCTCCTCTCAACCTGGAGGAGGAGCGGCTCAACACCGAGCTCCTCCCGGATGGCAGAGCTCCTCACCCGATCTCTGAGTGAGAGCCCAGCCACCCTGCGGAGGAAGCTCATTTCGGCCGCTTGTACCCGCGATCGCATTCTTTCGGTCATCCTGACCAGATGCCCGAACCACCCCATCTAGCTCCTCTTGACCTGGAGGAGGAGCGGCTCGACACCGAGCTCCTCCTGGATGGCAGAGCTCCTCACCCGATCTCTGAGTGAGAGCCCGGCCACCCTGCAGAGGAAACTCATTTCGGCCGCTTGTACCCGCGATCTCATTCTTTCGGTCACCACCCACAGCTGGTTACCATAGGTGAGGGTTGGAACGTAGATCGACTTGTAAATCGAGAGTTTTGCTGTTTGATATTGATTTAAGATATTTTATACATCTTTGTATTTTTATGCTTTTTTTTTTTTTTTTTTTTTTTACGAATGTAAAGCGTTAATATTTTTTATGATAATCCACTATTTTTAACTCTTAAACTATGAAATATTTTCCAACGCTGACAGTCCAGCAACTCAAGATCTGAGTACCACCGTCTAACTGCGGGTGTTGATATCATAACATCGATTAAATATTTCATTATCATTTTGACATCGATTTATTGTGCAGGCCTCATTTGAAGTCTTTTATTTCCTCTCCTGCTTGCAGTTGGAAATCGGAAGGCTCCGCCCCCTGTCCCACCTCGCACCACCTCCAAGCCCCTCATCTCAGTGACTTTGCAGAGCAGCACTGAGTCTGCCCAGGACACTTATCTTGACCAGCACGACCGCGGGAGTGAGGCAAACAGCCAGTCAGGACGCAGCAACTCTTCGGACAGTCTGTGCAGCGTACGCACAGGCAGCTTGGCGAAGGGGACCAAGCCTCCACCCGCTGCAACCACTGCTCCCCCTGCTACTCCTGCTGCACCTGCTACAATCTCCGCTCCTCCTGTTCCAGCTCCTCGTGACCTCCCTTCCATCAGCACTAATACCACTTCCACTCAGTCTCAAAATGATCCCGTAAGCATCAGCATCACCCTAGAGCAGCCCCCCACTGCAACCAAGAGGAAGCTGTCCTCTATTGGAATACAGGTAAGACCATCTGGATTTGTTACGATAAACTTTTATCATCTAACTGTTGGCTGATGTTCTTTTCTTGGGAATATTTTAGGTGGATTGTCTCCTTCCGGCCCCCAGAGAAGAACCTTTACTCCTGTTTACGCCTCTGAAGTTTCAATCGATCGGAGTTCAAGTTGAAAACGGCAGGCCGTACGTATATTTTTTATGCTAGTGTCTGTTGCCTATTTTATTACCAAATCGGGTAACGACGTCACAATCAGGCAGAGTGAAGCAAACAGCTTTAGATAAGTTGGTTTTCTTATCGGGTGAAAAATTAATCCAAACAAATGCAGTTACAGCCAACATTAAATCTTCACTTGTAATTCACCGGTTGTTAGTCAGTGGTTTTTTTGGCCAGCTTCCAAGTGAGAATGTGGAAACGATAATAATATTGATTTGTTTTTTTGTTCCCTCGCCTGGTTGCTCTTGAAAAAGTTCCACAGTTCCTTAATGCATTTACCCACAAAGCTTTGCACTCTTACATTACTTTCTGTGCTGCCAGGCGAGCAGCGACAACCTAAATAAATTTCAAAGTCAGTCTTGGTCTGTCTGTGGTGAACCGAACCGGAGAAGCTGACCATTTAAACGTGCATGATCATTTCCTCTTAATCTCATTTGTTTGGCAGAATGCTTCTCGTTCGGCTGATCGTTGATCTCTGAAGCCAGGAGCTCATTAAACTGGATGGGGTTTTTTTTGTCCTGATTTGTTTATCATTTGCCAACTGCTACATCCTTGATGCTCCGTCTTTTCAAATTCTTTGTCTCTTTGCATTGCAGAGTCGGTGTTATGCAAAATAAACTTTTTGGAGGTTTTTAACCTCATTTTAATGCTGTTTCTACATGAAGTGTCTTTCTATTTTATTCATGCATGTTTGTGTATAAATGACAAGCTCTCCCAGTCTGTATTTGGTTACTATTTGAACATCCGGTTGGTCTTGGCCATCTATTTTTGTTCTCTTCCAAGTCCAAATTCTAACGTAAGCAGGAAGTGTTCTGCTGACAGGGAATTGTACGTGCAAGGTTGCACAGCTGAGAGGGACATTTTTATTCAAATGCAATAAGAATATGAAATAATGTGCGCAGCTATTGCTGAAAACCGAAGAAATCTATTTTAAAATTGTTTTTTTGTTTTGTTTTTAGCAGATATTGCATTTCAGAGCTACAAAAAGGCACCATGTTTGATTATGTTGTGAGATAACGACCCCACAAAAGCACTCTATACCTCTTTAAATCAAGCTATGTGGTCATTTTTTTTCCAACGGGGTTTATTGCAAATAAAAAATAAATATTTTACTATAATATTCGAAGCTGATGTTTCTGTGTTTTCTCTGCAGTCTGAGTCGGGACAGCAGCATGGCCTCTAGACAGAACACGGAGACCGAGACCCAGCTGCAGGATGCCGCGCCAACAGAAAACAACACAAACAAATGCACCAACAATCAGACAGTAGCTGTTTCTGCAACCAACGGACAGGATGAAACAGCAGAAGCAAAGCCACTTAAACACACCTCCGTTTCATCCAGAATATCCACAGAGACTCTTGACCCAGCTTTAGACCCGTCCTCTTTGCCGCCACCAGACCCCAGCTTGGAGTCTGGAAACTGCAGCACACAACAAGGAGCTCCCACTCAGCTCAACACGCCCGCATGCCTACGAGACGGCAACTGGTTTCTAAAGCTGCTGCAGGCGGAAACGGGACGCATGGAGGGCTGGTGTCAACAGATGGAGCAGGAGACTAAAGACAACACATTATCAGAAGAAGGTAAGAGATGCAGTTTTTTTTTTTTTTTTTACTGATCCAACTCGGTTCTGTGAACGGCATCATGTCGTGTATCCAGGAAAAATTTACAACATGAAACATGTTTAAACGTTGCACTCATGCCTGGTTGAATCACAGACATCGTGTCCCGTTCAAACAATGGAAGTCAGTAGTTTTTGTCTCATCTGTAGTTTTTGTCAAATATGTGTGTTAGCTCAACATTTTCAAATTGAGATAAACTAGATTAAGATTTAGGAAATTGTCCCATGTTTTCTATTAAAAGAGATCGTTTAAAAAGCAGAAGGAAAGACGGCAACTTTGATTTTAGACATTCACCAAGGCAGCGCCATGCGGAATTTAATGGACGTGCCTATTAGTGAAGCTGGGAGAAGTTGGGAGTAGGTCATCCATGTTTACCGGGAAGACAAAACATTACCCGACCATTACTGTCATCCACTCAAAGATGATTTAAGCAGACATAATTGATTTTTTAAGTAATGGAGTCAATTTACTTTTTTATATCCTGGGATGTTAGTGATGCTTTCAGGCTGATCAGTGTCTTCGGGACACAAAAAGGAACTACAAAGAGTTTAAGTAACGGTAATTTAAAAAAAAAAAAAAATTCAATATACACCTATGGTCACCAGCTGTGGGTGGTGACCGAAAGAATGAGATCGTGGATACAAGCGGCCGAAATGAGCTTCCTCCACAGGGTGGCTGGGCTCTCACTCAGGGATCGGGTGAGGAGCTTTGCCACCCAGGAGGAGCTCGGTGTCGAGCCGCTCCTCCTCCAGGTCGAGAGGAGCCAGATGGGGTGGTTCATGCCCCCCAAGCGCCTCGCGAGCGGGGTGTTTCAGACATGAGGAGACCAAGGGGCAGACCCTGGACCGCTGGAGAGACTATGTCTCACAGCTGGCCGGGGAAAGACTTGAGATGCCTCCGGGTGAGCTGGAGGATGCAGCCGGGGAGAGAGAGGCCTGGGCTACCTGTTTGAGGCTGTTGCCCCCCGCGACCCGACCCCGGAACAAGCGGAAGATGACGGAACGGAACTTTATTAATCCCCTACCGGGAAATTTATGTGCAGAATTTCACCGCAGCCGGCTGCCATCTATGACGGCGCCAATGATGGGACAAGCGAGGGGTTAGGTTTCTTCTCCAAGAACCCTAGATGTGAACTCAGTGGGATGTAAACCTGCGAATTTCTGGTTCGCAGGCCAACGCTCTAAGCACTGAGCCACCATCTCCCCTTGAAATTTACACGCAAATGTAATCGAAGGAGGCAGTGGCTCAGTGGTAGAGCGTTCGCCCGTGGACCGGAAGTTAACCGGAAGTTTGCGGGTTCGATTCCCACTGAGTTCACATCTAGGGTCCTTGGAGAAGACACCTGACCACCCATACTCCCTCCATTGGCGCCATTGTGGCAGCCTGCTGCGGTGTGATGCAGTGCACAAATTTCCTCGGTGAGGGATCAATGAAGTATACAAAAAAAAACAATGGAATAAACAAAACGTTCAAAATTCTGTTAAATGATCACATAATAGTTTGTAACATGATGTGAGTTTTGTTAGTTTTTGAATAGAGGTTTCATTTACAACAATAGAAATAAATTGTTGCATTCATGCGTGATTCATGATATGTTTCTGCATCTGTACAGTTTTGGGGACGATCCGCAGTGCTGTTGGAAGCGCTCAGCTCCTCATTTCACAAAAGTTTGAGCAGTTCAGAGGACTGTGTAATGAGAACTTGGTGAGTAGCTGAATAAAAACAGCATTCTGATTTATTTTGACTACTTTAAGGATTTTGAAATAATGAAATGAAATGGGTTTTTTTTCATCTTGAAACAGTTTTTTTTAAATTGATTTAAGAGAATATTAAACCTAAATTGTAATGTAACCCCTTTTTTTATTCATGGATGCAGTTTAGTTGAATGCCCCTGTGGGTCAGGGACAGGGTCCTGCCCCAAGTGGAGGAGTTTAAGTATCTCGGGGTCTTGTTCACGAGTGGGGGAAGGATGGAGCAGGAGATCGACAAGCGGAGAGGTGCGGCGTCAGCAATAACTAGGACGCTGCATCTGTCCAGCGTGGTAAAGAGAGAGCTGAGCCGAAAAGCAAAGCTCTTGATTTACAAGTCGATCTACTTTCCAACCCTCACCATGGTAACCAGCTGTGGGTGGTGACCGAAAGAATGAGATCACGGATACAAGCGGCCGAAATGAGCTTCCTCCCCAGAGTGGCTGGGTTCTCACTCAGAGATCGGGAGAGGAGCTGTGCCATCCGGGAGGAGCTCGGTGTCAAGCCGCTCCTCTTCCAGGTCAAGAGGAGCCAGATGGGGTGGCTTCAGGCATCTGGTGAGGATGCCCCCGAGCGACCTCGCTGGTGAGGTGTTTCGGGCACGTCCCACCGGGAGGAGATCGAGAAGCAGACCCCGGACCCGCTGGAGAGACCATGTCTCACAGCTGGCTGGGGAACGACCCGGGATCCTTCCGGGTGAGCTGGAGGATGCAGCCGGGGTGAGAGAAGCCTGGGCTTCCCGTCTGAGGTTGTTGCCCCCGCGACTCGGCCTCGGATGAGCGGAAGACGACAGAACGGAACGAATGCAGTTTATTTTTCTGTCTCCGCCCACAAAATGTATCCGTTTATGAACGCCAGTGAAGAAATTTTATAAAACTGCCCACAGTTAAGTCGTACCAACTATAGATGAACTGACTAGATTTTCAGTCACGCAATCAAGCAGAGGCATTTTGTTGGACGTCTTAGCATTGACTCATTCCCATTCAGATTCCATTCAAACTCATTGTGTTTAATATTTCTCTCTACAGAACGTAAACGCCAACCCACGACCGACCGCACAAGACCTCGCAGGATTCTGGGATTTGCTACAACTTTCGATAGAAGACATCAGCATGAAGTTTGACGAGCTTTACCAGCTAAAGGCGAACAACTGGAAACTTCCTGAAAAGCAAGAGAAGGTGATGGTTTTTACATTTGAATCCATTTACACTGTTGAGATGAATTAAATTAACACATTTATAAAAATAAATGAGGTTTTAAATATTGTTTTTTTTTTATATCACACATGAGGTGCTCTTTTTTGTCCAGATCTCGTAACGTGCCTCGCAGGATGGCTTAACAAAAAATACATGGTCAAATACCTTTTACCAAAAACATTTATTCAGAAAACAATCATTTATGATCATGTAGATATATTTAAAAATGATTTTATCTTATCCAAGGGTGGGTTTGATTCCATCCCAGTAAATTCAGGGTCAGGTTTCAACACTAGAAACAATTTGATTGGTCCTAAAGTGCATATTTAAATGCTTCATGCAACCCGAATTTTATGTTTCTAATAATAACAATGGGTTTTTAAGTTTAAGAAAGATTTGTTTTGCTCTTTCTGTGCCAAGACACGTTTGATCCCCAGCACTGCGTACAGTTTAACAATTTGACGATGCATTTTTGGGCCAGTTATGTGCACCCCGATTAGGAATGATTCAAGAATAAAATAAATGATCAGCATAAAAGGTCTCATGCCCAAACATTAAATTTAAAATGTTTATTTAATAATTAAACTTCATTTTTTACAGCAAAAGCCAGTTACAAGGAGCTTTAGAAATCAGAAAAATATATATAAATCATTATCATGAGCCCAAAATAAACACATTATAAACCACAAAATTATGGGTAAAATAAATATAAAATATAGATTTATAAAAGTATGACTTAAAAAAACAAATGTTTATCCCATTTGCAGTAGAAAAAGTTTCAAAAAAACTTCTGGACAGTTTCATTCTTGATCGAGACGTTTCGACTTCCATCTGGAAATCATTTTCAATCTGAATGAAATGGACAGAAAACTGGATCTATTTATACTAACCTGAGTAAAAGGTAAAAAAATAGTAAGGCAGGGCTCGACCAATGAGCCTGTGTTGCCTATAATGGCCGTGAATGGCTCCCATTGTAGCCACAGACCAGTAAACAAACCTATTATAAAAATGCTAAAAGCCTAGTGAATAGAAATTCCAGCTAACGAGAGGCGTGAAACTGAGTCACGAGGTGTCATCTTTAGTCCATGGCTTCAAAAGGATGCTGTAAATCCCGAGCAAAATGTATCTAACGCCTCCACTCCGATTCAGTGAGGGGACTCAGTTTCACGCCTCTTGTTAGCAGGAATTTCTATTCACTAGGCTTTTAGCATTTTTATAATAGGGTCGTTTACTGATCTGTGGCTACAATAGGAGCCATTCACGGCCTTCATAAGTAACACAGGCTCATTGGTCGAGCCCTTCTTACTATTTTTTTACCTTTTACTCAGGTTAGTATAAATAGATCCAGGTTTCAGTCCATTTCATTCAGATTGAAAATGATTTCCGGATGGAAGTCGAAACGTCTCGTTCAAGAATTAAACTGTCCAGAAGACTTTTTTTTTAAACTTTTTCTACTATGGATCACTCCTGGATGAATGAGGGACTACACAGACTTATTTATCCCATTTGAATTTGAGCTTTTTTTTTTTTATGATACATGAGTAACATTTTGTTGAAATCCTCAGGATGAGAACAAGCAGCCTTCATCTGTGCCAAAGAAGTCGTCTAAACCGCGGTTACCGGCAGGGAAGGACCGGAGCGTGGACTCGGCCGTGGACAAGCAGCGACAAGAAGCCAGAAAACGTTTGATGGCGGCAAAGCGAGCGGCGTCAGTACGACAGAACTCTGCCACGGAAAGCGCTGACAGCATCGAAATCTATGTCCCAGAGGCCCAGACCCGCCTCTGAGAGCGAGCTGAAAAACAATGACTCCCATCTGATTCACACAAACACACACAGGAAAGAAAACACACACCGGTGGGAGAGGTTGATCTCTCTTAGCAGCTCGACTAACAACAGGACAAACACGAGGACCACAACCAATTAAAACGAAGCGGGTCGTCAACCTTCTGCAATGGGACAGAAAATATCCTTCAGATGTTTATTACTATTCTTATTGATATAATTATTAACTCCTAAAGTATTTTAAGACTGTCTTAATCGTGCAAGTATCATAGATATAAACATCATAATTGAGGACTTCACGTAAGAGTTTCGGCATTGGTTTGCTGTCTTTGAGAAAAAGTAAAAAAAAAAAAAAAAACTCTCCAGCTGGTTAAATAACCGGTTACCGGCTGAGCTACCATCCACACACGCATACACACACACTCAGGACAAAAGCAGGCGTTCACTGTCCACACGTCTTCCTGTTCTCTCTCTGCCACTACGTGTGGTGGAAGCGCTTTACTGTGTAAGAAATTCTAAAGATGGCGGCTGTGTACTCAGAGGTGCAGAGAACCAGAGGAAGGTAGTAGCAAATATAAAAAAAAAAATAATCACACTATAATGATGTTAATTTTTGTAAATGTTGTATTCCAGATTACTTGTTAGAAAGAGATCAGTGTTCAGCACCACGGTAGTTTTTTATAGAGTACATTTATTGTCATATATTAGCACTTGATGCAATCATTCACTGCAAAGTTTTCTCTCTTCTACGCTCTTTTTCTTTCTTTTTTTTTTTAACCAACGCTCTGTTTGTGGATTTGCGGTCACGTCTTACTGTGGGTTGTTTTCAGTAAGAGATTAGCCAGTGAGTCGTTAGCGGAATGTACGATTTGTATTCATTTACAGTTCATGTTAACTTGATCACTGCACTTTCTGCTCACCTCGATCAAGTTAGCCCGTTTTTTTTTTTGTTTTTTTTTCTCTCTCTCTAATCATCCTGACTTTCGCTGCATCCAGACGTGATGCAGGGGACCAAAATGTTCACCACATGAAAGCATTCCCGTTCAACACAAATCGGATCGGGTGGATTTCAACAAATTAGACACAGCGTAGCAAAAAAATTAGATACATAACTTAGATTAGTTTAAAGAAATGAAGGAATCGTTTATTTTTTCAACCCATCGAAAACCAAAAATAGATATATTAGTAAAGCATTCGAGAGCTTTGCTTTTCGGCTCAGCTCGCTCTTTACCACGACGGACCGATGCAGCGTCCTAGTTATTGCTGATGCTGCACCGATCCGCCTGTCGATCTCCCGCTCCATCTTTCCCCCACTCGTGAACAATCTACATTCCAACCCTCACTTTTGATCACCAGCTGTGGGTGGTGACCGAAAGAATTAGATCACGGATACAAGCGGCCGAAATGAGCTTCCTCCACAAGGTGGCTGGGCTCTCACTCAGAGATCGGGTGAGGAGCTGTGCCATCTGGTAGGAGCTCCTCCTCCAGGTTGAGAGGAGCTTGATGGGGTGGTTCCCAAAGCGCCTCACTGGTGAGGTTTTTTGGGGATGTCCCACCGAGAGGAGACCAAGAGGCAGACTCCGGACCAGCTGGAGAGACTATGTCTCACAGCTGGCTGGGGAACGACTCGTGATCCTTCTGGGTGAGCTAGAGAATGCAGCCGGGGTGAGAAAAGCCTGGGCTTCCTGTTTGAGGCTGTTGCCCCCGCGACCTGACCTCAGATGAGCGGAAGACGACGGAACGGATGCTGTTTATTTTTCTGTCTTTGCCCACAGAATGCATCCGTTTATGAAGGCCAGTGAAGAAATTTAATAAAACTGCCCACAGTTAAGTTGTACCAACTATAGATAAACTGACTAGGGGGGACCGAAAGAATGAGATCGCGGATACAAGCGGCCGAAATGATCTTACTCTGCAGGGTGGCTGGGCTCTCACTCAGAGATCGGATGAGGAGCTCTACCATCCGGGAAGGGCTCGGTGTCGAGCCGCTCCTCCTCCAGGTCGAGAGGAGCCAGATGAGGTGGTTCGGGGATCTGGTCAAGCTGCCCTCTGAGCGCCTCGCTCGCCTCGCGGGTGAGGTGTTTCGGGCATGTTTCTCTGGGAATAGACCAAGGGGCAGACCCTGGACCCGCTGGAGAGATTATGTCTCACAACTGGCCGGGGAACGGATTGGATTCCTTCCGGGTGAGCTGGAGGGGTGAGACAAGCCTGGGCTTCCCGTCTGAGGCTGTTGCCCCCGCGACCCGGCCACGGAAGAGCGGAAGATGATGGAACGAAACGGAAAGTAAAGCATTCACTTAGAAACAAATTGAACAACAATTTGAAACCTAATGGGAAAAAAAACTTAACAATGGGGTGTCTCCACTTAGAATGTGGGTCAAATAGCAGGTGTAAAGTTTCAGATGTGAAATCATCAGCTCACGTTGCTGCTTTCTTCCTCCAGCTGACATTAAATACCCCAACGGTCACCAGGAGAAGTTTAGCGAAACACTTTTTGATGTCAGATCAACTAAACTTTTTTGGCAATAATGTTCAACTCACGACACTGTGACCAAATCAGTTTGCTGAGCGTCCACCATCACACACTCCTGTAATAAACACACTCTGCTTTGATATTTCTTTTCACCGTGAAGTTTAAACCATCAGAGTAAACGTTCTGACATGTTTCTAATGTTTGTGTTTCAGCTTTGCTCTTCACAACTTCAACGTTTTCTATATTTTTTCTATTTAAACTTAAGTGATCAAGACAAATTAGTTGTCAGTTGCACACTTTGGTAGCATAATGCTAATCCTTTATGTTAGGTGTATTTATGTCACACAGGGTATTTTTATTTCTTTTTTTTTTTTTTTTGGTCCACCTATTTTTTTAAATATCATTAGAGTTTCTCGATTTACAAGCTGATCTATGTTCCTACCCCTCACCTATGGTCACCAGCTGTGGGTGGTGACCGAAAGAATGAGATCACAGATACAAGCGGCCGAAATGAGCTTTGACCCGCAGGGTGGCTGGGCTCGCACTAAGGCCCTGTCCACACATAGCCGGGTATTTTTGAAAACGCATATATTTTTATTCGTTTTGGCCTGCCGTCCACATTAAAATTGAGGTTTTTTCACTCAAAACCGGCGTTTTTGAAAACTCCAGCCAAAGTGGAGATTTTGGAAGACTCTGCTTTTGCGTGTGGACTTGCGAAAACTGAGATTTGCATTTTTATGCGCCACTACCTGCGATAAGTAATGCATATACGTCATTCATGTGCGTCCTTGTTTACCAAACAAGGACGTAAGAGGTGCTCTGATTGGATAGCTCAGAAATTATGTTTACGTCAATACTGCCGCCTACTGGTCTGGCATGCTCATAATCGCATGCAGAAGCGTATTTATATGGCTCCGTGTGGACGAGGGCATTTTCCTAAAACGGAGGACGGCAGGTATGCGTTTTAAAAAATACCCGGCTACGAGTGCACATGGTCAGAGATCAGGTGGGGAGCTCTGCCATCCAGGAGGAGCTCAGTGTCGAGGCGCTCCTCCAGGTCGAGAGAAGCCAGATGGGGTGGTTCGGGCATCTGGTCAGGATGCCTCCCGAGCACCTGGCTGGTGAGGTGTTTTGGGCACGTCCCTTTGGGAGGAGACCAAGAGGCAGACCCGGACCCGCTGGAGAGACTATGTCACACAGCTGGCCGGGGAACGACTCGGGATCCTTCCGGGTGAGCTGGAGGATGCAGCTGGGGTGAGGGAAGCCTGGGCTTCCCGTCTGAGGCTGTTGCCCCCTGCGACCCGGCCCCGGATAAGCGAAAGATGATGATGAATCCTGTATGAATATCACAAAGTCATTTATTTATCTAACAAGTTTTTCACTAAAAATCTCTGGATTTCCTTTAAACATCTTCATTAGATTTTTTTTTAATAATTGTGAAGGATGATTATTTATTTTATGAACAGTGCTGATGAAATGTTAAAAATCTCAGGTTGATCTTTTGAAAATTTTAAAAAACCACTACGGATGGAATAGTTTGTATAAATCGTGTGAATTGGCCAAACTTTCCAAAAAACGTAAACTTTTTAACATTCCTCTCCAGAAAATTCAATTTTGCAAAGGATTTTTCACTCATGTGCAAACAAAACAGCTTAAAATCATCCATTTATTTTCCACCAGCCTGCAGTCCCACCATTTTTTTTTTTACTATTCTAAGCTATGGTACAGATTTTGAACCCCTCATTTGTAATTTTCACTTTTAGAAATCAAGACAAATTGAACTTGTGTAATAATAATCAATGGTGCTGCAGAGTTGTTGTTTTTTTTTTTTTAATCATGTACAAAGATGGCAGTAATCATTTCAGTTCATTTGAAGTTTTTTATTTAATTTTTTGTTTGATTTAATCTTATTAATTGGTCTGGCTCAGTGTATTTTTTTTTTTCATTTGTGTTCTTCATGTATGCTCAGCCAAGACCTGATGATAAGATTAAAACGTGTTTTTCTGATTTCTTGCATTTAAAGATGAAGTCTGTAATGTTTAAAAGTGGAGAAGGGTATAAAAGATAATCAGACCAATTAAATTGTAGGTTACCATAGTTACTATAGTCGTTTAGCCTGAGAGCTGGTTCTCCTTCTAGTAGTCGTTTAATGAACAACACTCCAGACTTTTTCTCCATTGAAGTTGAACTGGGAATGCTGTCACATTACATTGCAATGTTGATTTTCTACTTCTCATGTTTGTACACCATCAACAAATTTAGTTTAATCTCTCCTCGGGCCTCTTTGTCAGGTCAGATTTGTAAATGAGAGTTGGATCTCAAACATTTTACGTGAAAAATAAAGGTTAATAAAATAGTGGGCATGTGCACCTCATTGTCCAAAGAGTTCATTAAACATCCCTTTGCTACATGTCCTGGTGATCATTTTTACTTTTTTTTTTTCACTTTTGACATTGTTAGTTTTAGCTTCTTTCTGCATCCTGAGCATTTAAGTTGATTTTGTTGTTACTGTATAATCTTTAAAAGCATGGCCTTTTTTTACAAATAAGATCAGAAAAAGGTGATTTTACAGTAATCCTTTAAACAGGTTTTGAATATAACCTGAAGTTATTTAGTCTGCAAAGTATTCAGGGTATGTACTGTGCATTAGTTTATAACTGTGACAAACGATGGGAAGTTTTTTTTGTTCCTTCTTCATGTTTTGTGAGCCGGATCCCTTTATTTGCTTGAATCCTGAAAGCAAGACCTGATCAGGGATCTTCAGAGAGCTGTTTACCAGAACTTCCTGAGTTTTCAAAGGGCTACAAAATGGACAAAGTTAACCGGAAAGTGTGTTTCAGCAAGTCAATAACGCTGACATTGACTCTGCTGCCATAAATAAAAATAAGATCATCAATAATGCTTGGATTTACAATCATATAATCGACTGTATTCTTTCTTCTGCTCCCAAAACCTTACGGCCACATTTCTGTGAGCCATTTATTTGTCCTCTCAGAGATCCAGCTAATAAAATAAGCAAAAACTAGAGTTCCAGATGATCTTGAACTGCTATATTTTACAGAAGAAGCACATATCTTACAGATGGAAGGAAGGTTCTATAACTTTATGGTGTATTAGATAGACACTGTGAGCCTAGTTTCTTTAAAAGAATTGTGATTGCAATTATTTATGTGGCAGATTTTCTGTATTTTGAAAGCTGTAGCATTAAATGGGAATGCCACGCAAATTTTGGATGCATATTTTTGTTCTAAGTACACGTGTATGATCCGAAAGGTACAATTAGAATCTATCACATGCTTTTTTTAATTTACAGCAAAGTAAAATATACAGAAAACCAATGTGTTGATGTATTTATCTTTGATTTTAAAGTTTCTTAAAATAGTTTTTCCTAATTTAAATTCACTTAAAAGGCCAGTGATGTAATTTTATTTTTTTGAATGTGGATCAAGTTATCCTGGTTTCTAATGTTGGATTGGTGAGTGTTCTTTTGTTCTTTTGATTTATGAATTCTCATAAAAACTTGATCTTTTAAATAATCTGAAACATAAATAGCTTTAAATTTTCAAAATCTTGTGATGACTGATTAGTTTGTTCAAATTGCCCAAAGTTCTTTTTACTAGTGGAATAAGAGGTAACAATGATTGAATTAAAATAATCATTTAAATAAAAACTAAAACATAACTATAATAACATACAAGGATTCCAAAAAAAAAAAAACCAAAAAACATTTCAATACACTGCTATTACAATAATAATTGAAGATCAAACTAAAAAGCATTTAATCACAAGTGTGATTCAGATGAATAAAGATAGTGGATTGTCTTGTAAAAAAAAAATCAAAGACAAAATCTCGATATAAAATTATGGTATAAAAAACAGAGACTCCTAAGCAACAAAGAAGTACACAAACATTTTTATGAACAATAAAAGGTAAAACTTTAGTGGGAGAAAAAAAATCCAGATTGTGTGGTTTTGAGAGTTTTTTTTTTTTTAAATAAAATGACCGAAAGAATGAGATCGCGGGTACAAGCGGCCGAAATGAGCTTCCTCCGCAGGGTGGCTGGGCTCTCACTCAGAGATTGGGTGAGGAGCTCTGCCATCCGGGAGGAGCTCGGTGTCGAGCCGCTCCTCCTCCAGATCGAGAAGAGCCAGATTGGGTGGTTTGGGCATCTGGTCAGGATGCCACCCAGGTGCCTCGCTGGTGAGGTGTTTCGGGCACATCCCACCGGGAGGAGACCAAGGGGCAGACCCCGGACCCGCTGGAGAGACTATGTCTCACAGCTGGCCGGGGAACGACTTGGGATCCTTCCAGGTGAGCTAGAGGATGCAGCCGGGTAGAGAGAGGCCTGGGCTGCCCGTTTGAGGCTGTTGCCCCCGCGACCCGACCCCGGAACAAGCGGAAGATGACGGAACGGAAATAAAATGATCAGTATAATAACTAATGTATTATCTAGTTTCATAGCAGTGTGAAAAAAAAAACATTGGTATTTCTGCGTTCTTCTTTGATTTTTAGAACTTTCTAATAAGACAGGGATGTTTTATGTTGAAACAAAAAAAAAAGAAAGATTTTCAAAGAAAAATTAGAAAGTTAAAAGTCGCATAAATCTGTTGTAACAGATTTATTGTTAGTCTAAATGTGCAAGAATGTAGAATGAAAACACTTCAAAGATTAGATATTAAACTATAATTAATTTAAACATTGTAAAATTGACCAAATCTATGCAATGAAATGCTTTTTTTTCAATCTCTGTCAATTTCTTATTTAACTTTCTGCTTCATATTTGATTGTGTCTAAAAAACATGAATTGGCACCACTGGAAACACAGTCTTATTTGTTGTCAATGTGCAATCAACCGCCAATTTAGGACCCCTCACACCACCGTGCCTCCACCCCTGCAAGATTTCCCCAGTCTCCCAGTTACCTCTCTCTGTGGTACCTGGCTCCTCTGCCTCCAGCTGCCCCTCATAATACAATCTAGTGTATGGTAAGTTTGGTACA
Organism: Neostethus bicornis; assembly: GCA_902685375.1. Taxonomy (NCBI): domain Eukaryota; kingdom Metazoa; phylum Chordata; class Actinopteri; order Atheriniformes; family Phallostethidae; genus Neostethus; species Neostethus bicornis. The sequence continues at coordinate 4,902,689 of LR738550.1, forward strand.
TTGGGGTTCTGTTCTCTAATTCTATTTACTATTCTCTGCCAGACTGCCTTGGCCCTTACCCGCTTACCCCCTACTCTAACCAGGATCTGCACCCACTACCCCTACCCTACCCCCTGGCTTTCTATCTCATTCATTGTTCTCAATTCTCTGTTTATTTAGAATTACACTGCTAGTTGGTACAATACAATTCACATGTTGTCCACTTCTCTCCCTCCTCTCTGGGAGAGAGCCCCACTCAGGACTCTGCGTTCCTGTCCTGGGCATGGCCACACCGAGGAGACCTCCACGCTTCATCATCCCCGCTCCATCAGGATGAAATCCATCTGCTCATCTCCGTCCTGGGCTTCACTGGGGTGAGGAGTCCCCCGTGTTACCATCAGGATGAAGAACATTTATTGACTTCTTTAGATATTTAGCTGTAGATTAGAATAAGCTAATATTTAAACAATAATCTTTGACACATTGTTTGCTCGTCCCGGGGGAGGGATCTCTCTTTCATGTGGATCCCCACGAGGTTTCTTATTTTTTCCCCACTGATGGGTTTTTTTAGGAGTTTTTCCTCACCAAGAAGGAGAGTCTAAGGGCATAAATGTGCTAGTCTTGTTTAGTTGGCATTTGTTAGTTATTTTTCTTGCTGTGTATTCGTATTAATACATCCCTCTTTTTCTTGTGAAGCCCATAGAGACGGAAATTCTGTGATTTTGGGCCATACAAATAAAACTGAATTGAATAGTGCCTCTGCCTCCAGCTGCCCCTCATAAAACAATCAAAGGCTACACAACTTCTTCGTAACAGGTGGAGTGCACTAAACAATTAAAATACATTTAAAACATGTAGAATCAAAAAATAAAATCCATACAGTAAAACCCTCTGCCTGCTTCATTAATGAATTCACACCGTCCGTCGTCTTCCGCTTTTCCGGTGCCGGGTCGCGGGGTCAACAGCCTCAGATGTCTAGAGAAACCTAGGCCTCACATTGAGTTAAAATTATTAAAACTCCGTTCCGTCATCTTCCGCTTATTCCGGGATGGGGTCGCGAGGGCAACAGCCTCAAACAGAAAGCGCAGGCCTCTCTCTCCCCGGCCGCATCCTCTAGCTCACCTGGAAGGATCCCAAGTCGTTCCCCGGCCAGCTGTGAGACATAGTCTCTCCAGCGGGTCTGGGGTCTGCCCCTTGGTCTCCTCCTGGTGGGACGTGCCCAAAACACCTCATCAGCGAGGCGCTCGAGGGGCATCCTGACCAGATGCCCGAACCACCCCATCTGGCTCCTCTCGACCTGGAGGAGGAGCGGCTCGACACCGAGCTCCTCCCGGATGGAAGAGCTCCTCACCCGATCTCTGAGTGAGAGCCCAGCCACTCTGCGGAGGAAGCTCATTTCGGCCTCTTGTACTCGCGATCTCATTTTTTCGGTCACCACCCACAGCTGGTTACCATGGTGAGGGTTAGAACGTAGATTGACTTGTAAATCAGGAGCTTTGCTTTTGGGCTCAGCTCTCTCTTTACCACGACAGACCGATACAGCGTCCTAGTTATTGCTGATGCCGCACCGATCCGCCTGTCGATCTCCCGCTCCATCCTTCCCCCACTCGTGAACAAGACCCCGAGATACTTAAACTCCTCCACTTAAAATCATAAAATCCACACAATAAAACCCTCTACCTGCTTCATTAATGAATTCATACTGTCCGTTGTCTTCCACTTTTCCGGGGCCGGGTCGCGGGGGCAACAGCCTCAGATTTTTCGAGAAGCCTAGGCCAAACATTGACTTAAAATTATTAAAACTCATTCATAAAAATTTAAACAGAAACACTTTTTTTAAAAAAAACAAACAAAAGACAAACTGACTCAGTATGAAATTGACGATGCAGTTAAATTATGGACTAATCAATAATAAGAATGAGCATCAGACATTTTAATATTAATTTATAGGTAAATATAAGTATTTTTTAATATACATATATATTTTTTATATATATAATAAAATATATATTATATATATTTATATATATATACAATATATATTTATATATATAAATACATATATATTTAATATATTTTTTAATATAATACGTATTTTTTTAAACCATTAAAATTGAAACAGAAAATATTAATAAAAAAAAAAACATACAGTTTTAAATATTTCTACATTAACGATGCAGAAAAATTATGGACTAATCAGAAACCAGATTGAGCATCAAATAGTTTTATTTTAGGAGTGGTTTTATTCATTATTGAAAGCGGGTTTTTTTCTTTTTATTGTAAAAGCTGTTATTTATTTTTTTTTTTTTTTATTTTGACAGTAAAATTATTTTTTCCCCGGGGATAAAGAACCCGGAAGTGGGCGTGGCTACTTGACTCATACGTCACCAGGAATCTTTTACAGAAGCAAAGCAAAAAAAAAAAATCCGGAAATCATTTTGCTGGTATGTTTATTTAAAAATTATTTTCAAATGGCTATTTTTTCTGATTTGTTTTTAACTGCGACTTTTATAAATTTAATTAGATAAAAAGTACGATCACTGTGATTTAAAGTACATTGTGTGACAGGTTGACGCATGAATAAAACGTCATCTTTTAACAGGAATTCCTGCAGAAACTTGGATTTAAGATATATTTTTGAAAAATCTGAGTAAAATCTGACATTTCTTTTGTGATTTGGTTTATGAATTTAGCCTTTTATTCTAAACTAGATGCATGATTTACAATAAACCTCAGAGAAATAGAAAAATTTGGGGAGTTGGCTTAAAAAACCTGCATAACTGGATCATTTATTGTGATGAAAACAGATAAAAATCTGATTGATTTCATGAGACCCAAATAAATTTCATTTTGTTGTAAACATTTTTTTTTTATCAGATTTTAATTTAAGTTTTTATCTATTATTATTTTATTGTAAAAAGTCAATTGAAACAGTTTGATTTCATTCTATGAACAAAAATGACTCACATCACTATAAATCATTAACAAGTAATAAAGTAATAAAGTACAGTAATAAATGAATCATTAACAGATCCAACTTTTTGTAGAGGTTCTATGTTTAAAAAAAATCACCTTTTAATTTCAAATATATTTGTATTGCAAAGAAATCCCAGAATTTCTGTCTCAATTGGCTTCATATTTCAGATTCAAAAGGAAGAAAAACAAGAAAAAAGATGAATATTTTTTCTTACACAGCAAGAAAACTAACTAATAAATGCTAGCTTGACAATATTAGCATATTTCTGCCCTTAGACTCTCCTTCACGGTGAGAAAAACTCCTAAAAACCCATCAGAAACCTCGTGGGGTTCCACACGAAAGAGAGATCCCTCCCCGGGATGAGCATCCAATGTGTCTAAAACTATTGTTAAAATATTAGCTTATTCTACTCTACAGCTAAATATCTAAAGAAGTCAATAGATTTTCTTCATCATGATGGAAACATGGGATCCATCAGGAAACACGGGGGAGGGATCTCTCATTCGTGTGGATCCCCACAAGGTTTCTTTTTTTTTTTTCACTGATGGGTTTTATAGGGGTTTTTCCTCGCCGTGAAGGAGAGTCTAAGGGCAGGAACGTGCTAATATTGTCTAGCTAGCATTTGTTAGTTTTACTGAACTGATTACAAGATATTGTCTTATTCTTTAAAGGTCCAGGAGTTTGAATCTGAATCTGATTGTATACATTTTGGTATAATCTGTGTGACCAGGTTCCTCCTGAAATGACAAATCAAAGTTTCCTGTGATCAGATCTCCACCGACCAGCCCTGACCAGACCTGCCATGTCTGCTAAACATCATAAATCTGGGTTAATCCCAGATGGACCATCAGAAACTAAAAAGGTTGATCTGAGAGCCAACGAAAAGAAATGCTGTGAGTGGCTTTATTTAGATTTTATTTATAGGATGAATTAAGAACATGAAATATCTGCTAAAAGTTATGGCAATAAGTGGTTCTGTGGACAATAGAGACTGTTGATCCTGCCCAAAACACGCCTTCTGTCATGGTTGGTATGCAAAGAAAAAAAAATCTGAATTTTCCAAGATAAGTTTGGAATCTTAAAATAAACTTCAGCCGATCTGTAAACATTCATTTAAATTCTAAACTCAGGTTTTGAAACTCTAGTGTATAAAAATATTTGATCTTTTTTCACAATTGGGCTCAGAATCTCTTTTCTGAGAATTTTTAGTCATGTCTGTTCTTGCCAGTTCTTCGCTTGAACAGATTTATTTTGTACTCAGAAGCAAAGACTGGTTCCATGAATCCAGAAAGAAATGTTTTCCATTCCCTGTTCAGACTCATGAAGCAGACAATGAACACAAAGCTGAGTTTCAAAAGTTACTTGGAAAACATTAACAGACCTTATATACCACATTATGTTCATAAACATTAACGTTCCAGTGTATATTACAAAACCAAATTATAAGAGAACCAGGGGTGCACATAAGTCTGATCCCCGACTAACGCCTGGAGAGGTCACTTGGGGTTGATCAAGCACCTGGCATAACAACCAGCGAAACAAAGAATTCACGATCAAATAACTTATCGCAAAAATTATTATTCAGTTCAAGATAAATGAGCTTAATACTTCTTATAATTATTTGTTTTGTTGTCTGAATCGTTCTATTCCGTCGTCTTCCGCTCATCTGAGGCCGGGTCGGACGGGAAGCCTAGGCTTCTCTCACCGCAGCTGCATCCTCCAGCTCACCCGTAAGGATCCCGAGTCGTTCCCTGGCCAGCTGTGAGACATAGTCTCTCCAGCGGCTCCGGGGTCTGCCTCTTGGTCTCCTCCCGGTGGGACGTGCCCGAAACACCTCACCAGCAAGGCGCTCGGGTGGCATCCTTATTAGATGCCCTAACCACCCCATCTGGCTCCTCTCAACCTGGAGGAGGAGCGGCTCGATACTAAGCTCCTCCCGGATGGCAGAGCTCCTCACCCGATCTCTGAGTGAGAGCCCAGCCACCCTGTGGAAGAAGCTCATTTTGGCCGCTTGTATCCGCGAACTACTTATCCTAAATTGGGTCGCGGTAGGTGTTGGAACCTATCCCGGCTGATTTCAGGCGAGAGGCAGGGTACACATTTTGAACAGGTCGTCAGTCTGCCGCGGGGCCACAAGCACTCATTCCGAGGGGTAATTATGTAGCGGAGAATCAACCTAACAAGCATGGTTTTGGAAGGTGGGAGGAAACCAGAGAAAAGCCACATGTACACGAGGAGAACATGCAAACTCTTTGTTTTGAGTTGAAAATAATTAAATTCACAAGTAGTTCCTTATCATTTCATTTTTCTCCGTGGCTGTTTTTTTTTTGTGTGCAGCTTGGGCCTCGTACATGACTAATTCTCCAACTATGATAGTGATGATCGGATTGCCTGCTCGAGGGAAAACCTACATGTCCAGGAAGCTGACACGGTATCTTAACTGGATTGGGGTGCCGACGAAAGGTCAGAAAAGAGAAATATCTTTGCTTGATTAAATTAAAATCTTCTGTTACATTTTTATCATTCCATTTTTTTTTTGTTGAAATCATTTTAAAGTTCTTCTTGAAATTCTTTGGACAACAAAAAAATCCTCCAAGCAAATTCTATGTAACTAGATTTGAAGGGATGCCCCAAGGGATGCCCCACCTGCCGCTGCCCCAAGTGGAGGAGTTTAAGTATCTCGGGGTCTTGTTCACGAGTGGGGGAAGGATGGAGCAGGAGATCAACAGGCGGATCGGTGCAGCATCAGCAATAACTAGGACCCTGCATTGGTCTGTCGTGGTACAGAAAGAGCTGAGCCGAAAAGCAAAGCTCTCGATTTTTACAAGTTGATCTACGTTCCAACCCTCACCTATGGTCACCAGCTGTGGGTAGTGACTAAAAGAATGACATCACAGATACAAGCGGCCGAAATGAGATTCCTCCACAGGGTGGCTGGGCTCTCACTCAGAGATCGGGTGAGGAGCTCTGCCATCCGGGAGGAGCTCGGTTTCGTAACACTCCGCCTCCAGGCCGAGAGAAGCCAGATGGGGTGGTTCGGGCATCTGGTCAGAATGACTCCCGAGCGCAGTGTTTCGCGCACGTCCCACCGGGAGGAGACCAAGAGGCAGACCCCGGACCTGATGGAGAGACTTTGTCTCACAGCTGGCTGGGGAACGACTCGGGATCCTTCCGGGTGAGCTGGAGGATGCAGCTGAGGTGAGAGAAGCCTGGGCTGCCCGTCCGAAGCTGTCTCCCCCACGACCCGGCCCTGGATAAGACGGCAGAACGGATTTAGATAACTACGTCCCAGTGACTAGATTGTTTTTATATTTATAGTAAACCGTCTTCTTGGTTACGTCACTCTGTTTGTAGTTGTACCTTTTTGTTTGTAGCCACAGGAAACGGCATGGTAAAGGTGAACACCTTCACCGAGGTCATTCCCTCACAATGTTGTTTTTGGCCGCCATCTGAGTTTTTGTTTTAGTTTAAATTTTTAGAACGAAAACTAATTTAAGTTTTAGTCACATTTTAGTTGTCGCTATATATTTTAGATTTAGTCGACGAAAAATCAAGAGTTTTGGTCTAGTTTTAGTGTAAAAAAGCACTAGTTCTAGTGTAAGTTTCTGACCACCAAAGCCCTTTGTTTTTCTGTCTTTTCTTTGTTTTGGTGTCGTCCCAGGGACGGCTTGGGCCTAGCGGGAATCGAACCAGATTCTCCCGGTCGAAAGACTGTACCGCTACCACTAGGCCAACGCCCCCCGAGACACCAAGATCCTTTATTGCTGTTGCCTCCATGGTGTGTGACTTTCTCGTGGCTGCCGGTGTGTTGTGTAGACGGTGTGAACGTGCAGCATCGTGGAGGTGTGCAGCTGTGAGAGACAAATGCAGCCGCTGTGCTTTTTCTTTTCACAAACAGAAATGTGAAAGTCTGACGCCTGTTTCGTTACATTTTCGTCACCAAAAAGCATCGTCAACAAAATCCTATCGTTGTTGTTATTGTTGACCGATCCCTGATTCACCGTAACGTTTCTCTTTTTTTTATTACTCTTTGCAGTCTTTAATCTTGGGGTTTATCGGAGAGAAGCGGTGCAGTCCTACAAGTCTTATGACTTCTTCAGGCATGATAACGAAGAAGCAATGAGAATCAGAAGGTAAGAAAGTCCTCGTTAATATTCACTCGTAACTTTACAGGTTATTTCTGTCTCTTTTTTGTGCGTTTTTTTAATCGGCAGATTACCGTAATTTCACAACCATTAGGCGCACCGTGCGAAAAGGCGCAGTCTCAGTCACACACCGCCTTACAACAACACACACGCAAGCATGCAAATGTGCGTATTAAAAAATAGATCGGGAGCAAAACTGAGTTTGGTTGTACTTTATTTAAGTAGTATAAACAAGCACATTAACGGTAATAGTCTTTATTCAAATCCGTCAAAGTCCTCATCCTCTGTTTCAGAATCGAACAGCTGCGCAAAATCCAACAGAGCAGGTCCACTTGGCTCCTCGCTGTCAAAGTCACTGTCTGTACTGTGCGGCTCCTCAGAAAGGATACCAGGTTTTGAGAAAGCTCAGATAACAGTACCAGCAGACACGTTAGTCCAAGCATCTACAATCTATTGGCAAACTGTAGCGTAACTCGCCTGGCGCTGCCTTCCACCCTTCGTGAAACTGTGGCCTCCTTCGGTCATCCATCGCTCCCACGCCGCTCACACTTCACTCTTTAACGTTCTCATGCCTTTTCTTTCAGGTCCGCCTCGCGGGCACCGCGTTTTCTTTTAGGTCTGCCTTTTCTCACACACAAGGCGCACCGCACAAAAAGGCGCACCGCTCATTTTGAAGAAAATCTAAGACTTTTATATGCACTTTATAGCCGTGAAACTACGGTATTTAAAATCCCTGCAAAATGTAACTAATTGTAATCATTTTTCTGGCGTGACGCCTCCACAGACAGTGCGCTCTGGTGGCGCTGCAGGACGTCAGAGAGTATCTGATAGAGGAAGGAGGACAGATTGCTGTAAGTACATCGTTAATTGTAGTCTGATGTTTTATGTAAATGTTTGACTTAGTTTGTGTTTTGAAATGATTTGTTTCCAGGTTTTTGATGCGACTAACACCACCAGGGAGAGGAGGGAGCTTATTCTCGACTTCGTAAAGGACAATGCGTTCAAGGTTAGAATTACACTTTATTATTATTTAGGAAATATGACATGATGTAGACACGTAATTCGAGATACACTGATACCAGTATCAGGCATTGGGACAATACTAAGGCACATTTCCACATTTGAAGAGTCATTTTCACTTCTTAAAGATGCTGCGTCAAACTGTCTGAGTGAAAAAATATCTGAACCCAAAGCAATAATCAAGTATTTCACAGTTTAAGCTTATTTTAAAACAAGTTTGAGTAGCAGATTTTCCTGTTCAAAAAAAAGGAGAGGGTGAGGGCTTTAATACAGGGTGTCCTGAATAACCCCCGTCACCCTCTTCATGATGTGATCACAACCCAGAAGACAACCTGTAGTAAGAGGTTCCTCTCACTGTGCTGCTGGACAGAGCGCTTTAGGAGGTCGTTCATCCCTTCAGCCCTCAGGCAATTTAATAGATCAGATGTTTCTGGAAGGAACTGAGTCCTATTTTATTATGTATGTATGTTGTTTTTATTTATATACTATGTACTTGATTTCTGTTGCTGCTGGAGACCAAATTTTTCCTGCAGGAGATTAATAAAGTTTTTATCTACATATCTTCTTTAAAGAAATTGACCTCTTTCTGTTTCTTTTTTTTTTAAAACCAGGTCTTCTTTGTTGAGTCAATATGTGACGACCCAGAAGTCATTGCTGAAAACATTATGGTACATCTCCATTTTGATTTATCACGGTTATGATGCTTTGTTTAAACTATCAGGAAGTCATGATTGTTTTTTTTCCCCTCTTTTCTAAAGGATGTAAAGGTGTCCAGTCCAGATTATCCTGAGAAGGACCGGGAGAGTGTCATGGAGGATTTTCTGAAGAGAATTGAATGTTACAAAGTAACCTATCAGCCTTTAGATCCAGACAACCATGACAAGTAAGGGTTATTCATTTCATCTTCTGAACCGCTTATCCGTTACGGGGTCACTGTAGTCTATCCCAGCTGATTTCAGGCAAGAGGCAGGGTACACCCCAATCAGGTCACCAATTTGTTGTGGAGTCACACACTCATTTCACATGGGGTAGTTAACCTTATATGCATGTTTGTGGATGGTGGGGGCAAACCGGGGCACCTGGAGGAAATTCATGCATACACGGGGAGAACATGCATACTCCACACAGAAAGGCCAGTGTTCCAAACCTTGTCCCACCGAAGACTCGAACCTCGACCTTCATGCTGTGAGCCCACTGCTAAGTCAAACCACGGTGCCACCGTGCTGCCAAGACTCATTTCTAATTCTGTCATTTCTGCCATTGGGTTTTCTCTGGGTACAACGGTTTCCACCCACGCTCCAAAAATATGCGTGTTAGGTTGATTGTCCCCTACGAAATTACCCCTAGGAATGTGTGAGTGTGTGGTCATGCAACAGACTGGCGACCTGTTTGGGGCATATCCTGCCTCTCGCCTGAAGTCAGCCAAGATAGGCTCTGGCACCATCTGTCACCCAGTTTGAGATAAGCGGTTCAGGAGACCAAAAAAAAAACCTAAACTTTCTGCAGTCAATAGATAGAAAAATAGAAATGAAGTGTAATTCAGTAACCGTCCAACAGGTGGAGACAAAGCTCCTTTCTGAAATTAAAAAATTTAAAAATTAAAAATGAATAAAAAGTTTTCACTTTTTTTTTCTGCTCAAAATGTAATCATTTGCAAATTCCTCAATAACTAACTGCTGAAGTCTCCAAGTAAAATAAAAGTAATCTTTTACAGGTTGAAATTAAATATTAGACATGCCTCTCACGTGTATGTACATGTGAGGAAGAAATCTTGACATTCCAGAGTTGTTTAGACTACGAGGAAAAAAAACAAGATAGCCCAAAGTTGTCGTTGAGTGTCCTTCACTCTTGTCTAGTAAATGTTTATACGAGATGTTTCTCTTTTTCATGTGACCTGCAGGAATTTGTCCTTCATCCAGAATATTAACGTTGGCCGCAGATTCTTAGTGAACAGGGTTCAGGATTACATTCAAAGTAAGATGGTTTACTACCTGATGAATCTCACCGTACACTCCCACTCCATCTACCTGTGCCGGCACGGGGAGAGCCTTCACAACGTGGAAGGTCTGATTGGAGGAGATTCCGAGCTCTCAGAAAGAGGAAAGCAGGTGCTCTTTATTTGTTTTATTAATATACAGTATATTATATAGATGTGTATTAATCAGTCGCCCAAAAGGATTCTTAATAGAATTTAAATATCAAGTTTGATCCAGTCGGTGGCTCAACAATTATGAAACCAAATGCCACCATGATTTTTTGGGGTAAAACATTCTGTCGAGTCTCCTCCAGGTCGAGAGGAGCCAGATGGGGTGGTTAGGGCATCTAGTCAGGACCGCCCGAGCGTCTCGCGGGCGAGGTGTTTTGGGCACGTCCCACCGGGAGGAGACCAAGGGGCAGACCTCGGACCCGCTGGAGAGATTATGTCTCACAGCTGGCCGGGGAGCGACTTGGGATCCTTACGGATGAGCTGGAGGATGCAGATGGGGTGAGAGAGGCCTGGGCTACCCGTTTGAGGCTGTTGGAACAAGCGGAAGATGACGGAACGGAACTTTATTAATCCCTGACCGGGAAATTTATGTGCTGCACTACACCGCAGCAGGCTGCCATCTATGACGGCACCAATGGAGGGAGAAACAGGGGGTTAGGTGTCTTCTCCAAGGACCATAGACGTGCACTCAATGAGATGCAAACCCACGAACTTCCGGTTAACTTCCGGTCCGCAAGCGAACACTCCAACCACTGAGCTACCGTCGTCCTGGGACCAGGACTCACAGCTGGCTGGGGACGACCTGGGATCCTTCCGGGTGAGCTGGAGGATGCAGATGGGGTGAGAGAGGCCTGGGCTACCCGTTTGAGGCTGTTGCCCCCGCGATCCGACCCCGGAACAAGCGGATGATGACGAAACGGAACATTCTGTCGAGTGAAATTTTTCAGTTTAAGACTAACCCAGGGGTGGGTAAACTTTTTGAATCGCATTGAGTTCTAACATGACATACTTTGGTAACCGCTAGATTAGACTGATAAACAAGCGCTAAATGTTATATCAAGAGCGTTAAATTTCAAGTCTAGCGGCGCTAGGTCTGAAATCAAGTGCGATAGCGCTTAAAAACTTGCATTTAGAGGCGCTAGGTTTGAAATCTAAGCGTTTGAAGTAACATTTTGCTCGTTTGAACACCTAACAGCTAGTTTACATGCATATATTGGACCCAAAATAAACATACTGTATCTGTGCACACTATTTATTTTAGCAGTGCGCGCATCATGGAGACACACACATTTTAATGGGAGCAGTGTTGTTGTTTTCTAAACAAAGCCAATATATCTATAGTGCGCCATCTAGTGAGGAAACATCAGAATTGCAGGATAAATGAAATATTAACAAGGTTTATTTATTTAGATTTTTCAAGTTTGGCGGGCCGGATTAAAACGTTTAACGGGCTACATGTGGCCTGCGGGCCGTATTTTGCCCAGGCCTGGTCTAACCCTAGTGCGGTTGATTTTTTTTTTTTTTTTTATTGAATAATAACTGCCCACAGTTAATCAGTACCATGTATATATGAGTTATGTTTTCAGGGTTATGCAACCATAAGTCAAGGTCACAAAATTGAAAAACCTTGCATATGACTGCTTCCATGTAGAATCCCATAAACCTCTACCCTTCGCGGGTTCGCGCCGCTCATCTTGAAGAGGTTTATGGGATTCTAGACAAAGAGCTGGTGGAGGCATAAAGTTCAACACTTTGACTCATTCTGTTTTCTTGTCTCACACAGTTCGCTGCAGAGCTGAGAAGGTTTGTAGAAAAGCACAAACTTTCTGATCTGAAGGTTTGGACCAGCCAGCTGAGGCGTACCATTCAAACAGCAGAGGAACTGGGCGTTCCCTACGAACAGTGGAAAATACTTAACGAAATCGATGCCGTATGTAACACTTTATAAAAACAAGTACCATATTTTCTGCACTATAAGGCGCTCCTAAAAACCTTAAATTTTCTCTAAAGTCCACAATGCGCCTTTTAACCCGGAGCGCCTTAGATGTATATGGATTAATATTGAGCTACAACAGGTGTCGCAACTGCGGTAAGCAGCCGCCGACTCCATTTCCCCCATAGAAGAAGTAGTGCGCGGTGCATGCTGGGATATATGAAAGGGCGTCTTATTTCCATTTGTGTGTTTGTGTAAAGACCAGGAAATGGCTCCTACCAAGAGACACTGTTACACCGCAGAGTTTAACATCAATGAATCAATGGTGAGGAAGCAAGAGGATGCGCTGCGCCAAGTAAGTAAGACTAAACAGAGTTTCCGCGGGAACAAAGCGAGATGGCCACAGTTAGAGGACAAAGTTGAACAGCCTTTACTGTAGCGCCTTATAATGCGGTGCGCCTTATAGTGCGGAAACTACAGTAGTATGGAAACGATAGAAACGATGATCACTGTTCTTTTTTTTTTCTTTCAGGGAGTGTGTGAAGAGATGAGCTACAAGATGATCGAGGAGAGTTACCCGGATGAGTTTGCCATGAGAGATCTGGACAAATATCACTACCGTTACCCTGGTGGAGAAGTGAGATCACTCATTAAAACACAAAGGTTTTGAATTCTTCACCTCAATCTGATAAATCATTCCACTTCTCCTTTTTTTTCAGTCTTACCAGGATCTAGTCCAGCGGTTGGAGCCGGTCATTATGGAGTTGGAGCGACAAGGAAACGTTCTGGTTATTTGTCATCAAGCCGTCATGCGCTGCTTACTCGCCTACTTCCTGGACAAGAGTGCAGGTTAAAATCACTTTCACACTGATAAACACTGACACTGGATCCAAAAATGAGATAATTTTTCTTCTGCTTTATGCTTATCTTGTAAAAAAATTTGAGTCATGTACGAAGCCCAAAGTTGACTGGACATTTTGTCCAGTTAGTCATAGAGTTTATTTTGGGATTTTTTTTATTTTTAAGGTACTATATTCATCCCTCAGTGGGGAAATTTGTGTGCTGCATTGCACTGCAGCAGACAGCCAGGATGGCACCAATGGTGGAAGAAACAGGGGGTTAGGTGTCTTCCCCAAAGACACTTAGGCATGGGCTCAGTGGGAATTGAACCAGCTCCTCCTGGTCCCAGGACGACGGTAGCTCAGTGGTTGGAGTGTTCGCTTGCGGACCAGAAGTTAACCGGAAGTTCGTGGGTTTGCATCTCATTGAGTGCACGTCTATGGTCCTTGGAGAAGACCCCTAACCCCCTGTTTCTCCCTCCATTGGTGCCGTCATAGATGGCAGCCTGCTGCGGTGTAGTGCAGCACATAAATTTCCCGGTCAGGGATTAATAAAGTTCCGTTCCGTCATCTTCCGCTTGTTCCAACAGCCTCAAACGGGTAGCCCAGGCCTCTCTCACCCCGGCTGCATCCTCCAGCTCATCCGTAAGGATCCCAAGTCGCTCCCCGGCCAGCTGTGAGACATAATCTCTCCAGCGGGTCCGAGGTCTGCCCCTTGGTCTCCTCCCGGTGGAACTTGCCCGAAACACCTCGCCCGCGAGACGCTCGGGGGGCATCTTGACCAGGTGCCCGAACCACCCCATCTGGCTCTTCTCGACCTGGAGGAGGAGCGGCTCGACACCGAGCTCCTCCCGGTTGGCAGAGCTCCTCACCCGATCTCTGAGTGAGAGCCCAGCCACCCTGCGGAGTGGATTAATAAAGTATATTGAAAAAAAAAAAAAGAACATTCGGCCACTGAGCCAATGCCTCCTATCTTTGATTTGCATTAAATACCCCAAAATCCTGAGTGATTTGATGCACTTTAAACCTCCAACGAGAGGTGTCAGCACACATTACGGGAACAGACTAAGCAAGTTACTTAGTAACTCCAACCCAGGACGTGGTCGGTGGAGGAGTTTGTAAAAGATCCTTTCAAGAGTTTTTTTATGCCTCCGCCCACAGAATGTGGAAGACGGATTAAACATGTCTGTGCATCTGTGCTTTCGTAACTCTTTTTAAATCCCAAACCACTGAAGGGATTTTAATTAATCTGCCAACAATTACTCAGTACCGGTCATAAATTACTGGTCATTTGTGAAGGCATATCGTTCAATGCCTCGTCGTTGACGAATGGGAATTACAACAATACGTCTTAATTACAGGGAATTTTGACATTTTTTTAGTAAGTCACAAACAGAGCTGTAAGTTTGTGGTCAGAGGACAGTGGAGACGTAGCTAAGTCAATTCTATTTTTACAGCCCGATAAAACACAGTTGTCTCAACGGGCTTCACATTGTAGATTGAAAACAAAGAAGAAAAAAAAAAAGGAAAATGTACCGTATTTTCACGACCAAAAGGCGCACCGTACTAAAAGCCAGACCCAGTTTTGTTTGCTCTGTATTTAACACACATATAAGGCTCACTTCATGATAGGGTGCGGATAGGGTGCGGGTTTTATATACATATCCTCTACTACCTGTGTGTGTTGCCTTACAACAACACACACACAAGCAGACAAGTGTGCGTATTTAAAAATAGATCAGGAGCAAAACTGAGTTTGGTTGGCTTTATTTAAATATTAGTTTCAGTCGTCATAAAGTCATTTATCAAATCCATCAAAGTCCTCATCCTCTGTTTCAGAGTCTAACAGCTGCACTAAACCCAACATAGCAGGTTCACTTTCCTCGCTGTCAGAGTCCCTTTCTGTACCGTGCCGCTCCGCGGAAATGATGCCTGCTTTTGCGAAATCTCGGACAACAGTGCAATCAGACACTTTAGCCCAAGCATCTACAATCCACTGGCAAACTGTGGCGTAACTTGTCCGGCGCTGCCTTACACCCTTCATGATGCTGTGGTCTCCTCTGGTCATCCATCGCTCCCACGCCGCTCGCAGCCTTACTTTGAACGGCGGGTTTACACCGATGTCCAGCGGTTGGAGTTCCTTTGTCAGACCTCCCGGAATCACAGCAAGCGTAGTGTTCATCTGCTTCACTTGTTTTTTTTTCACAACGCACTGCCCAATTGGGCGCGCCGGTCATTTTGAAGAAAATCTAAGACTTTTATATGCGCCCTATGGTCGTGAAAATACGATTTGCATTGTGTATAATCACAAATTTACAGCTAAAAACTAGCTTAACAAATGCTAGCAGAACAATTTTGGTACATTCCTGTCCTTAGATCCTCCTTCACAGTGAGAAAAAACTACAAAAAAAAAACGAAGCTCCTAATTTGCGTAATTAAAATCCTCCCATTGATAAGAAAGCAAAAGATTCCAATTGAAGCAATTTCGAGATGTTTTCTGGATTATCTGATAATAAAACCTATATGTTTATCGTTTCGTTCATTGTTTTTGTTTTTGCCTATAAAATAAAAAGGCTTAACCAAATTTATTTTGACTTATTTTACAGGATCAGTCCTTTAAAATAAATCCAAACTGTTGGAAATTTAATGTTCAATTCTCACCAGCTGTGTGTGGTGATTGAAAGAACGAGATCGCGGATACAAGCGACCGAATTTAGCTTCCTCTGCAGGGTGGCTGGGCTCTCACTCAGAGATCGGGGGGGAGCTCGGTGTCGAGCCACTCCTCCTCCAAGTCGAGGGAAGCCAGATGGGGTGGTTCGGGCATGTGGTCAGGATGCAACCCTCGCTGATGAGGTGTTTCGGGCACGTCCAACCGGGAGGAGACCAAGAGGCAGACTCCGGACCCGCTGGAGAGACTATGTCTCATAGCTGGCCGGGGTACGACTCGGGATCCTTCCGGGTGAGCTAGAGGATGCAGCTGGGGTGAGAGAAGCCTGGGCTTCCCTTGTGAGGCGGTTGCTCCCGCGACCCGGCCCCGGATAAGCAGAACATTGATATTCTGGATGATTTTTTAAAAAAATTTTACTCACTCTATTCATTCCTCACCGGGGAAATTTATGTGTTGCACTCCTACACCGCAGCAGGCTGCCCACGACGGCGCCAATGGTGGGAGAAACAGAGGTTAAGTGTCTTCTCCAAGAACCCCAGACGTGCACTCAGTGGGATGCGAACCCGCGAACTTCCGGTTGACTTCCGGTTCGTGGACGAACACTCTAACCACTGAGCTACCGTCTCCGTCATCAAAAGATGACATTTAATGCCACAATATAAAAACTCTGTCATCGACTACTTTGAAACCACTGAAGAGCAGGTTCACGAGCTGCTTACTAAATTTGGAGACGTAAAGCGCCTCATCATGAGGTTGGATGAAATCAAGAAGACCACATGTGGATTCTAGTTAGTAGAATACTGCGGTTGAGGGGATGATGAAAATGCAATGCAATTTGTTAACTGTACACGTCTGGACGATTGCATCATTGGGACAGACTAGGATGCAGGTTTTAAAGAGGGATGGGGTGGAATCTGGTGGACAGGTGAGAGATGAGTATGGACAGGACTACCACCCAGCCAGGTGGGGACGATAAGCTAGCTCAGCAACATCGACCGTCAGAAGCTCGCAACACTTTTTAGACAAGATCCTGCTGGCGGTTCGACCAGATGTGCAGAACTATCGTCATACTTCCTGTTAAAAGTCTTTATGAAGGAACAGACCTCTGGCTGAACTGAACAGTAAAAATGGTTTCCTAATCAGTTCAAACGAAGGGAAATTAAATGAAGATGATACAAAAAAAAGAGCTTTTGATGCAGTCGAATTTTCCTTTGTAACTAAAAACTTTTGTTTCAGAGGTTTCTTGAACGCACGTTTCAGGTTCCTTTTACTTTTTTATTTTTCTGTGTGTAATTCAGTTTGAAGAGTGCTTTAAAAAGTTTGATTGATGATCTGGCTGTTGGGTACGGTTTTGCATTGAGCGTCATCCAAACTTCCATATGTGTTTTTAGTGACCTGGATGAAGGCTGCGCGGCATATTTCAGCCTCACACTGTCGACTTTCAGCATGTTAGAATATTTGAAGCAACCAATGCTTGTTATTTCTTGAATTTGACCTAAAGTTAACCTGTTTAACATCTGTTTCAAAATGATTTACTCTGACAATTTATACACAATTTTAACACTGCTTGTGTCACGTTGGGACACAAGTCATGCACCAAACGGTGTAAAATTAGGTGTTCACAGGAAATACATCATATGGTGTGCAACATTGACTAAAAGGAGTGTCTGGTGAGATCTTTATAAATTTGGCAGATGAGAAGAATATTTTTTTAACAAACACAGGACTTGTATTCAGATCCATGCTCAGTCACACCCTTATGTTACGACATGGAGGGATTGAAGCTGGCAAAGAAGAATTTCACTGAATCACAGATTGAGGTGATCACCATGGAGATAAAAAAATAAAGTCACAAGGGAATTTAAGATTAGGCTTAAAGGAGGGCACAAAACAAACTTTGAAAGTATTTCACAATAAATGCGTCAACGACCAGAAATCCTTAAGTTAACTTAGTGTATTTCAAACCGTATTTTACCACAATAAAAAAAAAAATCAGTTTATTCATGAGTCAATTAAAAATGTATATTGTGGTAAAGAGAGAGCTAAGCCGAAAAGTAAAGGTCTCAATTTACAAGTCGATCTACGTTCCTACCCTCACCTATGGTCACCTGCTGTGGGTGGTGACCAAAAGAATGAGATCACGGATACAAGCGGCTGAAATGAGCTTCCTATGCAGGGTGGCTGGGCTCTCACTCAGAGATCAGGTTAGGAGTTCTGCCATCAGGGAGGAGCTCGGTGTCGAGCCGTTCCTCATCCAGGTCGAGAGGAGCTAGATGGGGTGGTTTGGACATCTGGTCAGGATGCCCCCGAGCGCCTTGCTGGTGAGGTGTTTTAGGCACGTCCCACCGGGAGTAGACGAGAGGCAGACCCAGGACCTGCTGGAGAGAGTTTGTCTCACAGCTGGCCAGAGAACGACTTGGGATCCTTCTGGGTGAGCTAGAGGATGCAGCCGGCGTGAGAGAACCCTGGGCTTCCCGTTTGAGGCTGTTGCCCCCGCGACCCAGCCTCGGATGAGCGGAAGACGACGGAACGGAACAGAACGAAACTTTATTTTAAAGTACTTTGATCTTTTTTAAAATCTATTCACATTTTCTTACAGATTTAGTTTAGTTTTCAGTATGGTTTGCCATTTAGGTTTTCTGGAGCCGTGTGTTCAGCAGAAAGCTACCTCACGCCTCTTATTTTTAGCCATCTTTTTTTATTTCACATTTTGTGCACACTGTACGCTTACTTCATTTTGAAAATCCAGATGAGCGCCTCTATTTGATCGTATACCACCTATACGTTCAAATTTTGCTTCACTAACTTCTTAATAAAAGTGTATGGCTCGCTCTTCCCCACTTCTGACACAAGAGCTGGGAAAAAAATCTTCTGAACACACACCAGCGTGGTTTCATTGTAATTATGTGTGTAGAAAACAGAGAATGTCTGTAAAGAGATGGTTAAAATGTCAGCTACAATTAGATGACGATAAAAACCACTGTCAGGGTGTATTAACTGGGCTTAGGATCCTTTTTTTTTTTTTTTCTCAAATCATCCACCCACGGTTCAAAACACTAGTGTGCACTGTCTGCTTCACCACGCACGTCTGTAAGCCTCCCATAGGTGTGCCCGCTGTAATGTTTATTTAGAAGCTGACAAATCATGACGTGATACCACAATTCAACCATTTCTTTTTCTTATTTGTCTAGATGATCTACCTTACATGAAATGTCCTCTGCATGTTGTCCTCAAACTCACCCCTGTTGCTTATGGTAAGTCCACTGGTTCAATGAAAATCTCACTTTATTTATCATTTTTATTTGAATAAGCATGCATTTATGAATTAATGCTTGAAATAAACCAGATTTAGTTTCCATCCGGGATTTAGTTTTCAGCTAAAATGAAAGAAAAAGTGTAGATTTTAAGTACTTGAGATCAACAGTCCAGAGCAATGGAGAGTGTGGAAAAGAGGTGAAAAAGCATATGCAGGCAGGCTAGAACGGGGGGAGAAAAGTATCAGGTGTGATGTGTGATAGAAGCGTTTCAGCTAAAATGAAAGGAAAAGTGTACAAAACCGTGGTGAGAGCGGCCATGCTGTTTGGTCTAGAGTAATTATGGGCAAACTACGGCCTTTTAAACGGTTTAATCTGGCCTGCCAAACTTCGAAAAAATTAAATATATAAACTTAGTTAACGTTTTATTTTCCCTGCAATTTTGATGTTTTCTCACTAGATGGCGCCAAAGAAACAACAACACTGGTCCCATTAAAATGTGTGTCTCTGTGATGTGCACGCTGTCAAAAAGAACAGTGTGCACAGATATGGAAAGCCATCGGGCACAAAACAAGCACGTTAGATGTTAAAACATGTAAAATGTTATGTCAAGCACTTAGATTTTAAACCTAGCGCCTCTAAATGCACGTTTTTAAGTGCAATCGCGCTAGATTTCACACCTAGCGGAGGTAGATTTAAATTTAATGCTCTTGATGTAACATTTAGCGCGCTTGTTTAAATTCTAGTGCGTCATTCTCTTGGTCTAATCTAACAGTTACCAAAGCATGCCATCCATCTGATCCTGTTCTGACCCACTGGTCAAATGTTAGAGGTCAATGTGGTCTGCGAATTAAAAAGTTTGCCCACCCCTGGTCTAGAGACAATGGCACTGAGGAAAAGACAGGAAACAGAGATGGAGGTAGCAGAGATGAAGATGCTGAGGATCTCTCTGGGAGTGACCAGGATGGACAAGATCAGAGGAACAACACATGTTAGAGGTTTTGGAGATAAAGTCAGAGAGACCAGACTGAGATGATTTGGACATGTGCAGAGGAGAGAGAGAGAGTACATAGGAAGAAGGATGGTGGATTTGGAACCACCAGGAAAGAGGACTAGAGGAAGACCAAAGAGGAGGTTCATGGATACAGTGAAGGAAGACATGAAGATAGTTGGCGTGACCGAAGAAGATGCAGCAGATAGGGTTAGATGGAAGAAACTGACTTGCTGTGGCGACCCCTGAAGGGAAATGCTGAAAGAAGAAGAAGAAATAAATGTCTCAAAACATACTAAAACCAACAGTAATAAATAAACACAGACAAATAAGACATGACAGAATAGATAAACACGTTGGTCATAGGTGGTTTCTGTGGGTGCCCATGTTTCCTGGAGTTGGGTGGACCCCTGTGGTTTGGCCGCTGCCATCATGGGCAGGCCGACTCCTGGTGTGGGTCGATCCCCAGTTATTGTTTCCTCACAAAAAAATTCTTCTTCTCCTTTCGGCATTTCCCTTCAGGGGTCGCCACAGCAAGTCAGTTTCTTCCATCTAACCCTATCTCCTGCATCCTCTTTTGTCACACCAACTATCTTCATGTCTTCCTTCATTGTATCCATGAACCTCCTCTTTGGTCTTCCTCTAGTCCTCTTTCCTGGTGGTTCCAAATCCAGCATCCATCTGCCGATGTACTCGGTCTCTCTCCTCTGTACATGTCCAAACCATCTCAGTCTGGCCTCTCTGACTTTATCTCCAAAACCTCTAACATGTGCTGTTCCTCTGATCCTGTCCATCCTGGTCACTCCCAGAGAGATCCTCAGCATCTTCACCTCTGCTACCTCCGTCTCTGCTTCATGTCTTTTCCTCAGTGGCACTGTCTCTTGACCAAACAGCATGGCGGGTCTCACCACGGTTTTGTACACTTTTCCTTTCATTTTATCTGAAACTCTTTTTCACACATCACACCTGATACTTTCCTCCACCAGTTCCAGCTTGCCTGAACACGCTTCTTCACCTCTTTTCCACACTCTCCATTGCTCTGGACTGTTGATCCTAAGTACTTAAAATCTTCCACCTTCTTTATCTCTTCTCCCTGTAACCTTCCTCACAGAAAATAAATACATAGTTTTTATATATAATAACTTATTTTTTATATCAGTTAAAGAGACAGTAGCTAGCGGCTCAGGTGAAATGGGGGTTAGGAAGGGTGTATGTGGGGGCTGTGTGAATATCGATCCATGTGTGCAGTGTTTTGTATGAGTGTGTAATTTTTTTATATGTGCTTGTTGTGACTTAATTTGATCAACTTATTTTGATTCAATTGTAATTATCTTGACCCCTTTTCTTTCTTTTTTTATCAGGTTGTAAAGTTGAAATGTTTAACTTGGGGGTGGACGCTGTCAACACTCACAGAGACAGACCCCTGGTAAGTTTTTCTGAATGCACTGTCTGCATAAAGTGTTCAGTTTGAGACCGGCGGTGTGCAGCATGTCACAACAGGACGGAAAATGTGGACCGCGATGATTCTTAGGAACTCAAACCAAAATTACATCCTGTTGTTTTTTATTATGCCCTAAGAAGCAAACATCCAGCCCTCCTGGCAGTCTTTCTTTTTTTTTTACTCTACGCTGTAAAATCAGTTTTTTATAGGTCTACTCTTCACCCAATCTCAGCCACAAATGCTTGTAAATAACTATTCTTGGGATTAAATAATAAATCTAATTGCTAAAAGTGTAATTTGGATTCATTTAATTCTTTGTTACAACATCACGAGAGCTGAGAATCGTCCGTCTGTCTGTGTTTGCGTGTTTCTTACCTGGGTTTGACTTTTAGGTTCAGAACAAAATAACAAACACACACCAAAAAAACTTTTTTCAAATGCATATGTAATTAAATGACTAAATGAAAAAACAAACATCTAATAATCAAGAGTACATTCCAAACAGGTTGACAGTCTATTACGGGCCGTGACTCACTGCTAGGGGCAATTTCTCAGCAGCCAAGCAACCCAACGCACATGTTTTTTAAGAGTGGGAGGAAACCTGTGCATACATGGGAAGAACATGCAAACTCCACACAGAAAGACCAGTGTTTCAAGACTCACCATAATTCCAGGACTTAAACTCCTGACCTTCTTGCTGTGAGGCCTCTGTGCAGCCCTATTTAGTAAATTAACCCGTTCCATTCTGTCATCTTCCGCTTGTTCCGGGGTCGGGTCGCGGGGGCAACAGCCTCAAACGGGTAGCCCAGGCTTCTCTCACCCCAGCTGCATCCTCCAGCTCACCCGGAAGGATCCCAAGTCTTTCCCCGGCCAGCCGTGAGACATAGTCTTTCCAGCGGGTCCGGGGTCTGCCCCTTGGTCTCCTCCTGGTGGGACATGCCCGAAACACCTCGCCTGCGAGGCGCTCGGGGGGGCATCCTGACCAGATGCCCGAACCACCCCATCTGGCTCCTCTCAACCTGGAGGAGGAGCGGCTCGACACCGAGCTCCTCCCGGATGGCAGAGCTCCTCACCCGATCTCTGAGTCAGAGCCCAGCCACCCTGTGGAGGAAGCTCATTTAAATCAACCATTAATCATTCAAATTAACCCTGAAAATAAAAAGAAAAAAAATAGTTTGATTAAACGTGAGCCTGTTTGTATCAAAATATGCATAAAAATGTTAAAACTGAGAATGAAAGCCACACTGCATGACAGAGTGTAAAATATGAGAAGATAATGAGGATGTCGATTTGACTTACGCTGTTATGCAGACGATGCACAACTATTTATATCAATATAATATATATTGTATTTTCTAACTGCTGCTGTTTCCAAAGTGTTTGTGTGAATCTTCTTTTTGGTGAAGTTAACATCAATCTGAAGCACAATTCTGGGTTAAAAAAAAATGAAATAAAAACAGAGATTTTTCAAATAAAAATATGTTTAAGTACATTACCTCCATCTGTCAGCTGCAAAAAATGAGCTTCCCAAATTTCAACATGTCTTCAAGTAGTTTTAGAGAAAATTATCTTTTGATTATAATTAGTGCAGTCATTTTAATGTGTTCATTCGATTAATTAATTAAGCCGCATTTTAATTTGTTAAAAAATTAACAGAATTAATTATGCCGTATTAACGGTGGCGAGCCAATGCTTGCGCATTTGAATTCCGTCCTACATCGCCTGCACTGGCAAATTAACAAGACAGCACTGGTCCAACACAACAGACATGGACAAGACTCTGGAGGATGAGCCAGTTGCAGGGGTGGATCCAGGCAGGGTGCGGGGGATACGGCCCCACCTTCCACCTTACCCCTTTTGGTACACAAAAACAAAAAGTGTTCATAGTACTTTAATTATTATAAACTTTGGGCAGTATGCACCAAAATGCAGAAAAATGACTTATTTTTCAAAATGTTTTGGGGGGATGCCTCCTCCCGCCCCCTTGACAATACTAAATAACAATAAATAAAAACATAGTCATTTGTAGTTTTTTCAAAAAGGAGTTCTCCTACCAACCGGAGCAACTCCAGCCTGACATACCGTCTAAACGTAAACCATGTTCAGGCAAGTTCCTCTGTTGTGATTGTGGCTACCGGGAGCTCGCTCCGACGGTTCTAGGACATTTCAGCCACGGATATTTCAGCCACGGACATTTGAGCCAAAAAACTGCAACCTACGATATTTGAGCCATGTGCGCCCCCGAATTTAGGTCATTTCAGCCTTGGACATTTGGGCCAAAAACCTATTTTATGTAGAAAATTGTGATATTTTATGTAAAACATAGTGATATTTTGTAAATAGCCTAGGTTGCAGTTTCTTGGCCCAAATGTCTGTGGCTGACATGACCTTTCACCCAGTAGGACAGTTATGTAACCAGGAAATTCTGATATTTTTAAAAAATTCTGATATTTTATGTAAAAATTTTATCTTAAATAAACAGTTGCACTACAGAAAATAATTGCTTTTAGTCTTAAAAATTTTTATCGTGCTTTTAGTCATTTAAAATTTTAATTTTTTTTATCGTAAATAAACAGTTGCGCCCAGGTTGCAGTTCTTCAAATGTCCGTGGCTGAAATCTCCGAGTCACCGTGGCTCAAATATCCTAGGTTGCAGTTTTTTGGCTCAAATGTCCGTGGCTGAAATATCCATGGCTAATTATAATGTTTATGCACTCACCAAAAAAACCAACTTCTTAAAACATATATTAAAAAAAACTCTTTATGTACCCCTTTTACATGAAAAAGGTTTTGGAATATCGGATTTTAAATTTCTCGCTTTCAGTAAATGGTACGTGCTGTTTTGCCCACGTTTCGCAGAGTCCTCATTTAATTTGGATGATCCCTTTCAGTGAGTCAGTCGAGTCTCAATGAAAGAAATCCTTTCTAAGACACACTCAGAGCCTTTTGTTTTTATTTTCTCATTTATAAAGCTTTGTATTTATTCTGCTGATGAGTTGATACATGTTAGTTTTAGACAGAGTGTGTGTGAACACACACAGACACAGATTTACTGGAAACATTTTACCAAGACATATGAACATCCTCTTTTTTTTTTTGTGGTTATTTTCTTTATGTCTGTTTCTATTTTCTTGCAGCTCTGCGGGCATGAGATGTTATTTCCATGTCGATTGAGGTTTTAACTGTTGTAATAAAATGATTTACTAATCCACCCACCATGTCTGTTTTTCTCAGAATAAAACCAAGAAGGATTTTATGTCTCCACCTTTCCTCCGATGGAACAGTTTCACTCCTTTGTCAACCGAAGACCAAATTAAACGACCTCGCCTGTATAGCATGGACAACCCACCGCTTGGCCGAACGCCCCACACTCCCACTTTGCCCAGCTTGCAATGTTCCGAAGCATCTGAGGGGGCTGAAACGCAACAAAGCGAGGTCAGTAGCAGTAACAAAAACAAGAGTTAGAGGAATTCTGTGTTTAAACAATAAATAAATAAATAACCCCACAAAATTTGTACATGGCGCTTGGCCCACCAAACAATTTCAAAGCAAAGGCTTCTCTGTACAAAACACTCTGAAGCCTTTTCTTTGATGAATCAATCCTGATCGAATGAAGAATTACATGAACTTTATGCACTGATATAAATAAAATATGTGTGTCTTACAAAAAGCAGCAGAAGAGAAAGACAAAGTTTCCAAAACACAATGAGACCCTGAAGGTCACACACTTGTCTTAAGCCTAAGACCCAGTGGTGGAACGTAACGAAGTAAATGTACTTCGTTACTGTACTTAAGTAAAAAAATTGTGTATCTGTACTTTACTTAAGTAAAATTTAAGACCGGTACTTTTACTTTTACTTCACTACATTTTTAGAGCAAATATCTGTACTTTTACTTCGCTACTTTTTAAAAGTGTGTTTTACATTTTTTGTTACATTTTTGTTCAGGAATTTGAAAAATACACAGGTTTTTTTAGTGCATCTTGAAGCCGCATCGCCAAAATCAAAAGAAGCAGTTGATCGGGAGAAGAAGTAATGAATCGAGAAACATTTTCTGCTTTCATTCAGCGCCAAAAACCTAACATCAAATCTAGTACAAATTAAAAAGAGTCAGAAGATCGTTGTTCATTGTGTTTACTTCTAAATAAAAAGTTGAGCCATCATTACACAGAGCTGGGGCGGATCTAGAATTTTCCAAAGGGGGGTGGGGCTTTGACAAATCCAATGTATAGTGACTGGAGGCCTCCTCCCCCCCAAAACATTTTAAAAAATAAGTGTCATTTTCCTCCATTTTGGCGGCCCATTTTCTGGCCCTTCTCGGGCATAGCTTGACTTGTCCCCTTTCCTTTTATTTTATTTATTTATTATTTTTTTTGTGGACCAAAAGAGGCGGGAGAGGGGGGTCACACCCCTGCAGAGTATTTATCCTGGTTACCATGGTGACACCCTATAGCATAAAAAATAACACTTGAATTATGATCGAATACTTTTACTTTTTACTTAAAAAGTACAATTTACACCAATTACTTTTGTACTTTTACTTAAGTAGATTTTTTTTATTGGTACTTTTACTTTAGTAAATTTTTTGCCTAATTATCTGAACTTAACCTACAAGAATATGGAGCAGGCTTTGGGTAATCAGACTGTCCGTATGACCAGACTTTGAAGAGCACAATATCTCCCAAACCTCAGAATTTTATATGATAATAAGGTCAAGTGATAAAATTTGATAACTTGAAATCAAATTTCAAAAACCTTAAACACTTCGACTGCTTTAACCTAGTTATTTCAAGGATTTAAATAAATAAATGAATTCCTCTATTCATCCCTCATCGGGGAAATTTGTGTGCCGCGCTCCTTACACCGCAGCAGGCTGCCCTTCGACGGCGCCAATGGTGGGAGAAGCGGGGTCATTCATTGTTATTCATTGGTAATACAGTTTGTGATATTTGGCTTGTTTCATTTAATTTTTTTCCAAGAATCAAATCATTACGTCACCGGAAAATTATTGGTAACTACGTGTACAGCAGGGTGAATGCCATTCCGTTGTTTTTTTAAACTTTACTGCCTTTCAACGTAACGAATCGACCATATTGCCTTTCTGCTGAAACGGTAAAGTGTAATGCTAAAAAACAAAAAGTTGAAAAAGCTGGACATAGCTAAAAATAAAAAACCCCAAAAAACTATAGATGGCGTAAAAGCCTCAGGTGGCTGGAAAGCTTAACGTGTCTTAATGTAGCTTAATACAACTAAATGTGGCTTAATACAAATTAATGTGGCTTACTGTAGTTTAATGTAGCTTAAAACAGCTTGATAATAATAATAATAATAAATTTTATTTGCAACTTACTGTAACCTAATACAGCTTAAAGTAGCTTAACACAGCTTAATGTAGCTTAATTGTAACTTAAAGGAGCTTAATACAGCTTAATGTACCTTAGTGTAGATTACTGTAGCTTAATACTGTTTAATGTAGCTTAATGTAATGTATAATAACTCTTAATGTTGTTTAAAAAAGCTTAATATAGCTTAATTGCAGTTGACAGTAAAAACTTTTTAGACGATTAATCGATGACCAAATTAGTTGACAACTATTTTACTAATCGATTATAAACGATTAAATCAATTAGTTGTTTCAGCCCTAAACTGAACCAAAGTTAAAAAAACATATATTTATATATTTATGGCTTTGCACGATTCCCGATTGAGACGGTCATTTTGAGACCAAAATCACTTAAATTGGTTAATCCTAGCTGGAGAAATAAAAAGACAAAAAAGTACAGAAGAATAAGAAAGAATAAATCTATAAAAACAGAAAAACAGAAGCAGAATGCTTTGTGGGTAACCACCCAGTTAAAATGATTCAAATCAAACATATCATAACTAATAACTGTAATCAAAACAATGACTTCTGCTAATTAAAAAACAAAACATTTAACACATGTAATTGTGCCACATTTTTAATATTTAATGGTGCTCTACACTAAATTTTGCATGTTTCAATCACCATTTTTATCCTAAATATTCTAAAACAAACCAAATGCAGCCACATAATTTATCTTCAGACAATTTTATTTTCCGTTCCGTCATCTTCCGCTTGTTCCGGGGTCAGGTCGCGGGGGCAACAGCCTCAAACGGGTAGCCCAGGCCTCTCTCACCCCGGCTGCATCCTCTAGCTCACCTGGAAGGATCCCAAGTCGTTCCCCAGCCAGGTGTGAGACATAGTCTCTCCAGTGGGTCTGGGGTCTGCCCCTTGGTCTCCTCCTGGTGGGACGTGCCCAAAACACCTCGCCTGCGAGGCGCTCGGGGGGCATCTTGACCAGATGCCCGAACCACCCCATCCGGCTCCCCTCGACCTGGAGGAGGAGCGGCTCGACACCGAGCTCCTCCCGGATGGCAGAGCTCCTCACCCGGTCTCTGAGTGAGAGCCCAGCCACCCTGCGGAGGAAGCTCATTTTGGCCGCTTGTACCCGCGATCTCATTCTTTCGGTCACCACCCACAGCTGGTGACCATAGGACAAATTTTATTTTCAGAAACCATATTTAACTGGTCATACAGCTGAAGAAACTTTTCCTGAACTGTCTCACCAAGGATTTCAGCACTAACTTGTGTGTAAATCAGTTTTTTTTTTTCTAAAACTTGCTGAAAAACTGACCTTCTGCAGAAGACAAAGAGATATTTGTAGAACTGAGGAGGCGGTACGAGGTCAGGCCATGGAGGACAACTCTGATCTGAAGAATTCTGTTTACCTCAAAGCTGCTTCATGGGAAATAAGTAGTTTTCCCTCTCAGACTCACATTTCTCTGCTCTTAAACACGGCAATGCAGTCTCAGTCCGTGTGTTTTATCCACATTTTCATTTACTGTGAAACTCCAAAATATGACCCCATCTGCCCTTTTAATTTGAGACGTTAAAACTGTGGCTACTTTGATTATAATCCCATCGGTTTTTTGGGAGATATTGTGCTCAGAAAGTGTTTCAGATGTGCAGACAGAGAGAAAAGAAATGTAGCAATGGTAACGATGCATCGTGGTTAGAAAAAGTTTTCTTTTTTCACTTACATTTTCCAGTTTTTAGTCACCTTTCTAATCTGTGTAGATGTTGTAAGAGCAGCAACTTTATCTGGAGAAACTGGTGTTTTTTTTCATTCATTTTGGACACGCCTGTGTTTTCCTACACAAAGTGAACCTTTGACAACGCGGCTGCAGGGACATGCTCAGTTCACTAGAAGCTCATACCTGGATGATGCCAAGCAAAACATATGCCTCCATCTTTTTTTCTGTCTGGTGTTTTTCCTTCATGTTCTCCCTCTCTTCCATCTGACAGGACTCTGCCAACGACTTCAGTCCAGGAGAAAATCCAAACAACTAAAAAAGAAAAGCCAATGACGTGCGTTCTTCCACTAAACATCTGAAAAAATCCGTCCTATCTTATTATCACACTCCTTCACCTCAATATTTAAAACCAGCCATGAAGGTCATGAGCTCTATTTTACACTGTGTCATGTATCTCGTTGTGTGGTGTTTATATGAGGTGTCTCACAGCTATTTAATGTATTTAAGTTTGGGTTGTGTGAGTTTTTAAATGTTTGTGATCACATTTTGCTGTAGATTAGATTTATTTTCTTCACTTCAGAAAAAAAAACTTTCTAAAAGTAAATCTTGTCTAAACATTCCTGAGCAGCATGAGATGAAAACCTTTTTTTATCCTGTTTTTAGAGTTATTTAAACACATAAATCGCCTATAAATACACAGCTAACCGGCACCAGCGGAAAAAATGAATGTTTTGTAGACTTAGAAAAACGACTGTATTTATGAGACAGATTTTAGTCTTATTCTCCAAGAAATTTAAACTTGGGAATTTTATGAATGTTCAAGAAGCAGTTTTAGGCCCTGCTCACACGTTGCTGGGTATTTTTGAAAACGCATATCCGCTGCAGTCCGTTTTAGAAAAACGCTTGCCTCCACGTGTAACCGTTTTCAAAATATCCATGTCCACACGGAGCCGTATAAATACGCTTTTGAGTGTGGTTATGAGCATGCCAGACCAGTAGTGGGCAGTATTGATGTAAACGTAAGTTCTGAGCTATCCAATCAGAGCACATCTATCGTCATTTCCGAAAAACCTGAATCATGGCGCCAGGCATCTCGTTTGTGTGGACCGACAAGGAGGTGGAATTACTTTTAAAAGTCGTCCTCGACAATAAAGTTAATAAAACACAGAAAAATAAAGATTGGGTCCATGCTGCCCAAACGTTGTTTGCGATCCAAACAAGGACGCACACGAATGACGTATGTGCATTACTTGTCGCAGCTAGTGACGCATAAAAACGCAAATCTCCGTTTTCACTCGTCCACACGCAAACGCAAAGATTGAGTTTTCCAAAAACTCTACTTTGGCGGGACTTTTCAAAAACGCCGGTGTTTAGTGAAAAAAACTTCGTTTTCGTGTGGACGGCAGGTCAAAACGGATAAAAATATATGCGTTTTCAAAAATACCCGGCTACGTGTGGACGGAGCCTTAATAAATAGAAGTTTTACCATGAAGACGTGATACTAATCAGATTCCACGTTTAGTAGCTATATTTTACAGAAATGTACGATTTTACTATAAAGAAAAGCCAACTGATACTTGATTAAATGCAAATGAATGAATTTTGTTTTAAATTAAAAAAATAATCATAATAGAAAAAGTGCCTCTATTTAAAATAACCCAAATTTTTGTTCAACATCAGTTTGAATAGCATAAAAAATGTGAAATAATTTTTAAGAAAGTTTGGCATTACGTGTACAGTCTGCACGCATTTCATAGAATAAAATCCATATTTCATTTTATATGAGTTTGCTTTTTTTTCCTGCAATATTTAAGATGATTGCTCCTTCCAAAAAAATGTGATGTGTAGGAGTATTCATCCCGTGCGTGGTTGAGTCATTTGTCTTTTTAGTCACTAGATGACGTCTCCTAATACAACTGGTTTGTCCTGTCATGCAATAAGAAGTCATATAGAACAATTGCAACACTCTATTTTAATCCATTTCCATATTAATTTTCATGTTAATTTCAATTTGAACAAAACCAAACAGATCAATTTGTTATCTTATCAAGAAAAAAAAATCTGTTAAATCTCAGTTAATTGAAAAAAGTTTAAAAAAGTCTCTTTACTATTTTTTGATGCATATTTTTGCACATTTTGTCCTGAATGGAAACTGTTTTGTCATCTGCTGAATGAGTCACTGAGAAAATAGAGAAGGAAACAGTAAAATAAAAATGAAAAGATAAAAACAGCATTGTGTTATAACGTCAAGATGTTCCACAATCGGTCACGGTCCTTGAATGAATCAACTCAGATTAAAACTGTGACATAAACATGATAAATAAAAGATTACCATGGTTACAGTGCTGCTGCTTTCTGGAGGAAAAATCAAAGCAAAAAAAAAAAAAAAGATTATTGGAGTTTCAAGGTGTGGTGAAAAGTATTTGATGTAAAGTGAGACAAACCGGCATCCAGGCTGATCCAACTGGAACATTCTCTTTCTAGCGTTTAATTCACTCTCATACCACATTTGAACTAATCCTCCATATGCAGGCACGTGAAACCAAACCGCCGGTTCAGGATCAGGTGGGGAGCACTAGGAAAGCAGAAGCACAGATAGTAAAAACTGTTTGAAAGGAGATTAATAAAAATATAACTTAAAGGGGGTTTGTTCACAAGTTGGAAAAGGATGGAGCGGTAGATCAAAAGGCGGATCGGTGCGGCGTCAGCAGTAACTAGGACGCTGCATCGGTCTGTGGTGGTAAAGAGAGAGCTGAACCGAAAAGCAAAGCTCTCGATTTACAAGCCGATCTACGTTCCTACCCTCACCTATGGTCACCAGCTGTGGGTGGTGACCGAAAGAATGAGATTGCAGATACAAGCGGCCGAAATGAGCTTCCTCTGCACGGTGGCTGGGCTCTCACTCAGAGATCCGGTGCGGAGCTCTGCTATCCGGGAGGAGGTCGGTATCGAGCCGCTTCTCTTTCAAGTCGAGAGGAGCCAGATGGTGTGGTTCGGGGCATCTGGTCAGGATGCCTCCCGAGTGCCTCGCTGGTGAGGTGTTTCGGGCACGTCCCACCGGGAGGAGACCGAGAGGTAGACCCCGGACCCGCTGGAGAGACTATGTCTCACAGCTGGCTGGGGAACGACTTGGGATCCTTCCAGGTGAGCTGGAGAATGCAGCTGGTGTGAGAGAAACCTGGGCTTCCCGTCTGAGATGGTGCCCCCACGATCCGGCCCCGGATGAGATGAAAACGACGGACCGAACGGAATGAATATTCTTTAAATGAGATAGTCCACGTCCCTGGTTGGCAGCCAATGGCCACCTTGAAGGTCCGGTGGGATTGTGTTGTTTTTTTGTTTGTTTTGTTTTTAGAGTAAGCTTTGTCCCTCACAGCACAATGGCGTGCGGGCCGACAATCCTGCCTTCATAGTCTGCCACGTCCGCTCCTTTTTCCCTCTGCCTCCAGCTGCCCTTTATAAAACAACCAGCGAGTGGTGGGTAAAGTAGATTAAACAATTAAAACAGGCAAAAATATTCCAACTACTACACATGGAGAACTTGGACATGTGGGATGTTTTTTCGTTTGATGGAAAATTCATGTTTTTTTTTTCTTTTTTTCAGAAACATTTGCATATATTTTATCTTGGTAATTTTACTCTAAATCCACCCTACATTTTTTATATCATCTATATGGTATCAAAGACCAGATATGAAACTGGCCCAGGCTTGTCTTACTCTTGTTTGATTTTTTCTTTTACAAAACTAAGTTCCACAGGTTATATTTAAGAAAAAATGTGAATAAAATCAAAGCAACCTCTTTTACTAAAAGCTTTTAAGAGTTCCCCCATAAATATTTCTTAATGATACCATGCTGAAATCTTTATTGCAGGGTATGTATTAAAAACCTTCTGGAGGAACTTTTTGCAGGTGTTCTTCGGGCTGCTGAATTGATCAAAATATGATGGATTTTTTTAGGGTCAAAATGACAGAAAGGCTGAATTGATTTTAAAAAAAATATGGAGAACTATTAAAGAGTATTTATTAATAAATAAATGATGTTTTTTTTGTTTTTTTTTAACAATGAACAGTCTTATACACAGAAAATTTTTTTCTTGCTTTTATTCCGTTCCGTCATCTTCCGCTTGTTTCGGGGTTGGGTCGCGGGGGCAACAGCCTC
The DNA here is from genome assembly GCA_902685375.1 of Neostethus bicornis. Lineage (NCBI taxonomy): Eukaryota > Metazoa > Chordata > Actinopteri > Atheriniformes > Phallostethidae > Neostethus > Neostethus bicornis. Next base: position 4,935,137 of record LR738550.1, read on the forward strand.
AAACGGGCAGCCCAGGCCTCTCTCTCCCCGGCTGCATCCTCCAGCTCACCCGGAAGGATCCCAAGTCGTTCCCCGACCAGCCGTGAGACATAGTCTCTCCAGCGGGTACGGGGTCTGCCACTTGGTCTCCTCCCGGTGGGACGTGCCCAAAACACCTCGCCCGCGAGGCGCTCGGGGGGCATCCTGACCAGATGCCTGAACCCCCCCATCTGGCTCCTCTCGACCTGGGGGAGGAGCTTTTATTATTATTATTAATTTTTTTACTCACTCTATTCATCCCTCAGCGGGGAAATTTGTGTGCTGCACTCCTACACCGCAGCAGGCTGCCACGACGGCACCAATCAGGGGGTTAGGTGTCTTCTCCAAAGACCCTAGACGTGCACTCAGTGGGATGCGAACCCGCGAACTTCTGGTCCGCGGGCAAACGCTCCAATCACTATATATATTGTATAATATAATATATTGTATTTTCAAACATAAATACAATGTAAATTTGTTTTTAAAATGAATGATCTTATAAATCAAGAAGAATAACAATGATTTTTATCATTTGATTGTCATGCCAGCTTCATGCTCTGCTCTGATTTTTTTTTCTTTTTTCAACTTGATTGCGAAATATTTGTTTTGTGACGTAACAAGACGATCGGAGGTATATATAAGACCGTCAGAAACTCTCTGTAGACACTGGTTCCTCTCTCAGCATCGGCTGCAACTTGAACTACAAAAAAACATGTGGATCATCTGGAAAATCATTTTTATTTCATCCTTCGCTGCGCTTGCTTTGGGTAAGTTAAAAATAACAGCATCATTATAAATGTAATTAAGTTGAATATTTTTATTCAAATATAATCCAATGAACAGCTCAATCTCCAAAAAAATGCCCTCCACCGGAGGTTTTCCCAAATACATCGTTGGATGAGGTTGTAACCTCCAAAAAGAGCTTCAACAGCGGGGAGAAAATCACCTACAGATGTGCTGAGGATTATTATTCAAGAGGAGGCAACAGAAATGTTGTATGTATGAATGGAAGATGGACCAAACTCAATTTAAAATGCATCAGTAAGTATTTACAACAAGTTTATTAGAATTATGTCTAAATTCACATTTTTAATTTTTCACAATTAAGAATGTGAATAAATATGTATTTTATTGTGTTAATTTTCAAAAGTAATTTCTTTATTTAGAAACAACAATAAACCAAAAACGAATTAACATGATTTAAAACAAATTAAAGGTAAACTTTGTCTCCCTATGCTGGCCAAAGTTGGTGTATTGCACCCTTCTGATTTATTATTTATTTATTTATTTCGGTCACAGTGTAATTTCACATTAAAGAAAGAAAAAAAAAATTATATTTTACCAAAGGACCGAAAAGGTATCGGCTGTAGCAAACGCTTATTTCGCCGACCTTTTTTTTGAATCATCATAAAAGCAAAAAAACATATAAGTAAATACTTAGAAATCCATCATAAAACATATAAGTAAATACTTAGAAATCTATCATAAAACATAAATCAATCATAATACATAAAATGAAAATTAGAACATCAAATGAAAAAGTAATACAAGTACAAAAAGTAATACAATTGTTACTATAATTGTTTACATTATATATAAGCTTGAATTTAACCATCAAGACTTGCATATTTTTTAAGTAATAATAACTTAAATTTCTTCTTTAAACAGAAAAGATTGAAACATAATTTAAGTTCATCATCACAATTATTCCAAAGATCCACACCTTTAATGGAAATACATTTAATCTTCGTCCATACAAACACATTGAAATTCAAAGACTTAATAGATTATAAAACCGCACAACTCATGTATATTATTAAAAATAAATAAGTACCAAATCAGATCCAAAGTTTTTTTCAAAATCGAGAGAGTACCCATAATCTGAGGGGTTCCGATGTTTTCAAAAAGGCTAAAGTTAGAATCAATATAAAACAACACTGCATCTCTACTGTTGGGGTAAATCTATGGAACAGGTTAGAACAAGACATCAAAGAATGCAGAAGACTGACTCGATTTAAAAGTTTGTATAAAAAAAAAATTGTGAAATCATACACAGAAACAAACTTACCCGAGGTTACAGGGAGAAGAGATAAAGAAGGTGGAAGAGTTTAAGTACTTAGGATCAACAGTCCAGAGCAATGGAGAGTGTGGAAAAGAGGTGAAGAAGCGTGTTCAGGCAGGCTGGAACGGGTGGAGGAAAGTATCAGGTGTGATGTGTGATAGAAGAGTTTCAGCTAAAATGAAAGGGAAAGTGTACAAAACCGTGGTGAGACCGGCCATGCTGTTTGATCTAGATATTTAGCTGTAGAGTAGAATAAGCTAATATTTAAACAATAATCTTTGACACATTGGTTGCTCGTCCTGGGGGAGGGATCTCTCTTTCATGTGGATCCCCACGAGGTTTCTTATTTTTTTCCCCACTGATGGTTTTTTTAGGAGTTTTTCCTCACCGAGAAGGAGAGTCTAAGTGCATAAATGTGCTAGTCTTGTTTAGTTAGCATTTGTTAGTTATTTTTCTTGTTGTGTATTTGTGTTTATACATTCCTCTTTTTCTTTTGAAGCCCATTGAGATGGAAATTCTGTGATTTTGGGCTATACAAATAAAATTGAATTGAATTGAAACAATAGCACTGAAGAAAAGACAGGAAGCAGAGATGGAGGTAGCAGAGATGAAGATGCTGAGGATCTCTCTGGGAGTGACCAGGATGGACAGGATTAGAAATGAGTACATCAGGGGAACAGCACATGTTAGAGGTTTTGGGGATAAAGTTAGAGAGGCCAGTGTTATTGAAGGGTGGGGGGAAACCAGAGTACTTGGAAAAAGTACTCTGGCATAAAGTATTTTTCTGGTATAAAGTAATAAAGTATTTTTCAATTCCAACCCGAGCATCTATGGGGAGAACATACAAACTCCACATAGACAGCCCAGGGTTTGAAGCCTCGCCCCCACTCCAGACCTCTGACCTTCATGTTTTTTTTAGATCTTAAACACTCCAACCATACTGTATATGAATTTATGTTAGGATTTGGATAAAATATGTTTAAAATACTCATGCTGACATTTATTTTTCTTCGCAACTAAATTACTGGGTGTGTGTTTGACTTGTACAACGTTTGATGTTCCGTTCCGTTCAATCGTCTTCCGCTTATCCGGGGCCGAGTTGCGGGGGCAACAGCCTCAGACGGAAAGCCCACGCTTCTCTCACCCCGGCTACATCCTCCAGCTCACTTGGAAGGATCCTGAGTCGTTCCCCGGCCAGCTGTGAGACAGTCTCTACAGCGGGTCTGGGGTCTGCCTCTTGGTCTCCTCCCGGTGAAACGTCCCCGAAACACCTCACCAGCGAGGCACTCAGGAGGCGTCCTGACCAGATGCCCTAACTACCCTATCTGGCTCCTCTCGGCAGAGCTCCTCACCCGATCGCTGAGTGAGAGCCCAGCCACCCTGCAGAGGAAGCTCATTTCGGCCGCTTGTATCCGCGATCTCATTCTTTCAGTCACCACCCACAGCTAGTGACCATAGGTGAGGGTTGGAACGTAGATCGACTGGTAAATTGAGAGCTTTGCTTTTCAGCTCAGCTTTGTCTTTACCACATTTGACGTGGTAAAGATGATTAACTTTCTTTAGGCATGAATTGTGGCTGGTAAACCGCTGAGGAAATAGTTTGTCTAGCTGATCCCAGCTAGAGTTGGGCAGATAGCGGGTACACTCTGAAGTCACCATGTGGCATAGAAGATATAAAAATATAAAATATGTAACGTTTAAATGAATAAATTAGATAAATCTGTTTTAGACTGAGCTATTTTTTTCTAAAAAAAAATGTGTAACAGATCATTTTGACTCGGGCCACTATGTCGGCAGCACCTGCGTATCATTCACACATCTAGGTTTCTCATAGAAGTTAGAAATGACTCATCTTTACAAACCCTCCACACACTGGTGGAGCCCCCACCTCTTGGCAAGCTTAATATTTATTTATAGATCAAATAATCAGATGTTAATAATTTTTCATTTTTCAGAGCGATCTTGTGGAAACGCTGGAGATCTGTACAATGGAAACCTAATTTATGAAGAAAATACTTATGTTGGTGCAAAAGTTACTGCCAAATGTAAAGAGGGGTAAGTTTTCTTCTGGAGATCTTTTGTAGAAAATAAAAATGACATCCTCACAGGCAGTGGTGGATGAAGTACTCACTTTTTGTACTTAAGTAAAAGTACAAATAATTAGGCAAAAAATTTACTTAAGTAAAAGTAAAAGTACCAGTAAAAAAAATCTACTTAAGTAAAAGTACAAAAGTAATTGGTGTAAATTGTACTTTTTAAGTAAAAAGTAAAAGTATTTGATCATAATCCAAATGTTATTTGTTGTGCTATAGGGTGTCACCATGGTAACCAAGATAAATACTCTGCAGGGGTGTGACCCCCCTCTTCCGCCTCTTTTGGTCCACAAAAAAAATAAATACTTAAACTAAAATGAAAGGGGACAAGTCAAGCTATCCCCTAGAAGTGCCAGTGAATGGGCCGCCAAAATGGAGGAAAATGACACTTATTTTTTAAAATGTTTTGGGGGGGAGGAGGCCCCCAGTCACTATATATTGGCTTTGTCAAAGCCCCACCCCCCTTTGGAAAATTCTAGATCCGCCCCTGCTCTGTGTAATGATGGCTCAACTTTTTATATAGAAGTAAACACAACGAACAACGATCTTCTGACTCTTTTTAATTTGTACTAGATTTGATGTTAGTTTTTTGGCGCTGAATGAATGTGGAAAATGTTTGTCGATTCATTACTTCTTCTCCCGATCAACTGCTTCTTTTGATTTTGGCGATGCAGCTTCAAGATGCGCTAAAAAAAAACTTTCTATTTTTTAAATTCCTGAACGAAAATGTAACAAAAAATGTAAAACACACTTTTAAAAAGTAGCGAAGTAAAAGTACAGATATTTGCTCTAAAATTGTAGTGAAGTACAAGTAAGAGAACCGGTCTTAAATTTTACTTAAGTAAAGTACAGATACACAATTTTTTTACTTAAGTACAGTAAGGAAGTACATTTACTTTGTTACGTTACACCACTGCTAACAGGTCTAAACATATACTTTTATATTTACAGATATGTCCTGAAGGGAAACAGTTTCTTGGTATGTGAAAAAAATGGGTGGAGTGGTCAATTACCAACTTGTGAGGGTGAGCAACTTCAAACACAAGCAAATACACGCACAGACCTAACTTTGCCATCCTACAATTAAAACTGATTTATAGTCGATTGGAAAAAATTTGTATTCATTAGCTGGTATTATGTCTTCAGAGGAAGTGAGTCCACCCCTGGTTGAAGAGATCACTTGCTCCACCCCGATTGTGGTCAACTCTACACTGAAAAGAGAAGTTGTGGTTTACAAGGTGGGAGACGATCTGAACATCACCTGTCTGAAAGGTTTCCAGCTTGATGGAGCTCAGCTTATCACCTGCGGAGCTGATGGACAGTGGCAGCCGCTCCCTCCACGCTGTAAACCCAACAGGTCCATGGAGAAAAGAGGTGGGTGTATATTTTCTCTAATTTAAGGGTGTCAAGTTCTGGCCAAATGTGGTGGAGACGGTGGCCGCGTGGTTAGCGCGTTCGCCCGCGGACCGGAAGGTCGCGGGTTCGCGTCCCACGGAGAGCACGTCTAGGGTCCTTGGAGAAGACACTTAACCCCCGCTTCTCCCACCATTGGCGCCGTTGATGGGCAGCCTGCTGCGGTGTAAGGAGTGCAGCAAACAAATTTCCCCGGTGAGGGATGAATAGAGTAATTCAAAATAAAAAAAAAAAAAAAAAAAAAAATGTAACCCTTTGTGCAATTGGCACGACCCGTAGCAAACTAATAAATTGGCGCCATGCTATAGTTTATTGTATACCAATTTTTTTTGCTTGCTAGATATTTAGTTTTTAAGCAAACTTGTCCAAGATTTTATAAAAAGTGTCATTGTGAAATATCAAGAAAACTTCTGCTATAAATTTCAATGTTTGCTCGCAATTTTCTTGCAGTACTAAACTGGTCCTTCTTCTTCTTCTTTCGGCATTTCCCTTCAGGGGGCGCCACAGCAAGTCAGCCTCTTCTATCTAACCATATCTGCTGCATCTTCTTCAGTCACACCAACTATCTTCATGTCTTCCTTCACTGTATCCATGAACCTCCTCTTTGGTCTTCCTCTAGGCCTCTTCTTCTTCTTCAAATCGTTTCCGGCAGGCTATACGCTCGAGTGCGCAATGCTGCCCTATTCCTCTAGGCCTCTTTCCTGGTGGTTCCAAAACCAGCATTCTTCTTCCGATGTACTCTCTCTCACCTCTGCACATGTCCAAACCATCTCAGTCTTGCCTCTCGAACTTTATCCCCAAAATCTCTAACGTGCTGTTCCCCTGATGTACTCATTTCTAATCCTGTCCATCCTGGTCACTCCCAGAGAGATCCTCAGCATCAGTACTTTGTTACAGTGCCTGTTAGGTAGTCGACTAAAGCTCCTTTGGTTTGTCTCTTCTGCACAGGAAGTAGTTGTGACATCCCAGAAAGCATTGAAGGTTCCCATGCCAAACTCCATCCAAAGTATGCTGGTGTGACAACATTTTCCAACGGAGATAACGTCTACTACACCTGCGACACGGGATACAGACCAATCAGAGGCAGCAAGATCCGTAAATGTATCAGCGGACGATGGACGGATATGACGATGAAATGTGAAAGTAAGTACAATATTTTTTTTTTAAAAAAGGGTCACAAACATGGTCATTTCTCTCAGAAGTTTGGGAGTAGATATCTTCTCCATCAAAGCAGTGTTCTAATTTTCTTTTGAAGAGAAGCTGTGTGGACATGCTGGAGAGATCCAAAATGGTCTGTTCAGCTACTCCGGCGTAGCATTTGGAGACATGGCCACCGCCACGTGTAACGAAGGGTAAGACTAGTAAATGGTTCACTTCGAGTTCTTGAATCTTGACTCATTTCTGTCCCACCTTCAGCTACCAGATGATCGGTAAAGCTACGAGGCATTGCTTGGCTGATGGTTGGGATGGACGTGTTCCGGTTTGTGAAGGTATGGGACACGACATTACAGAAGAGATATCAGATTTTGCTTTGATGACATGAGATTTGTTTCTTGCAGCTGTGGTTTGTCCCGAGCCAAAGATGACAAACGCTAAACGGAGAGGCATAAACCGGGAGCCGTACACTTACCTGACCACCATTCGTTACGAGTGCGCACGTGGAACTCTGATTGGTTCCAGTGACATCTGGTGTACTGAGAAAGGGACGTGGAGCTCCATGCCTCCAGAATGCAAAGGTCTGTTACTCTCACTCTGATGGGGGAAGGATGGCTCAGTGAGTAGGGTGACCGCCCTGTAACCGGAGGGTTGCCGGTTCGATCCCCCGCCAGGAGTTCATGCCGGGGTGTCCTTGAGCAAGACACCGAACCCCCAATTGCTCCTAATGGTGGTTTGCTCCTTGCATGGAGGCATCCCCATCAGGTGTGAATGGGTGAATGTGAGCTACACTGTAAAGCGCTTTGAGTGCCGACACAGGTGGAAAAGCGCTATACAAGTAGAGTCCATTTACCATTTACCATTCACTACAGATCTTCACTTAAACTCCATAATGCAGCACAAATACGGCACAAAGCACAAATCAAGCACAAATTTCCCAAGTGTGGGATCAATAAAGTATATCTAATCTAATCTAATGGATGATTTTAAAACACTGACAGCCCAATAAGACTTTGTGAATACTGAGCACGGGTAATTTGCACTTTTCTGGTTCTTTTTGGCTTCACATCGCCAACCATTAAAAAGACTTGTCACCAAAACCTTCATAGGTTGCTTCATAGGCAGTGGGGGAATGAATTTTGTTCACCATACAAAAATTTGTGTACCATTCATACATCATACATGTATGAGGACTGTGAGACAGTGGTGAGGTGTGCTGTAGGTGAGACAGAGGAGTTCAGTGTGGGGGTGGGACTGCACCAGGGATCTGCTCTGAGCCCTTTGCTGTTTGCCATGGTGACGGACAGACTGAAAGACGAGGTTAGACAAAAATCTCCATGGACAATGATATTTGCAGATGACATTGTGGTTTGTAGTGAGAGGAGGGAAGAGGTGGAGGAAAAGCTGGAGAGGTGGAGGTTTGCACTAGAAAGAAGAGGAATGAAGATTAGTCAGAGTAAGACAGAGTACGTGTGTGAATGAGAGGGATCCAAATGGAAAAGTGAGGTTACAGGGAGAAGAGATAACGAAGGTGGAAGATTTTAAGTACTTAGGGTCAAAAGTCCAGAGCAATGGAGTGTGGGAAAGAGGTGAAGAAGCGTGTGCAGGCAGGCTGGATGGGGTGGAGAGAAGTGTCAGGCGTGTTCTGTGGCAGAAGAGTTTCAGCTAAAATGAAAGGGAAAGTGTACAAAACCGTGGTGAGAGCGGCCAGGCTGATTGGTCTAGAGACAGTAGCACTGAGAAAAAGAGAGGAAACAGAGATGGAGGTAGCAGAGATGAAGATGCCGAGGATCTCTCTGGGAGTGACCAGGATGGACAGGATCAGAGGAACAGCACACGTTAGAGGTTTTGGAGAAAAAGTCCGAGAGGCCAGTCTGAGATGGTTTGGACATGTGCAGAGGAGAGAGAGAGTACATCGGAAGAAGGATGTTGGATTTGGAACCACCAGGAAAGAGAACTAGAGGAAGACCAAAGAGGAGGTTTATGGATACAGTGAAGGAAGACATGAAGATAGTTGGTGTGACCGAAGAGGATACAGCAGATGGGGTTAGATGTAAGAAACTTACTAGCTGTGGCGCCCCCTGAAGGGAAATGTCGAAAGAAGAAGATATAAAAATGATTGGCTGAGATTTCTAATGTCCCACAAACTCCACAGATTATTAAAAAGTACTTTTTATTTTTGTACACCTACTTATAAGCATGAGCCCAACCGAGAAATGCAGATTTAGGTGATATTGAAAAATAATGAACTTTTAAAAGATCTTCCATTTTACTTTAAAAGTTTCAATTTGTGTTTTGATGTTTTAATGTGGTCAGTTTTTGTGATCAAATTTTTTCTTATTGCATCTACAAATAAATATGATAGCTTTTCTTAGCCCAGAATTGAATTTTTGCTTTTAAAAAAGCTTGTATTTGAGTTTTATATGACAATAAATTTCCCCCTCCTCTCGCTACCCGGTTGATACCACCACTTAGCCAAATCTCATTTGAGGCCACAAACATCGTGTTAACTGCATCTCATCTTTTATATTTTTATTTTGGTACATCTACAAAATATTTGGTCAATAAAAAAAATGGCCCTATCTCCTCCTACAGATATCGGATGCCCCTCACCCAAAGTGTCCAACGCTTACTGGATGGGATCTTATAAAGAAAAGCATGAACCAATGGAAACGATAACGATTGAGTGCAAATCGGGCTACAAACTGAAAGGACCAGAATCTATATACTGCAGCAAAGAAGGAAGATGGCTACCCGAACTTCCCACTTGTGTATTTGGTTGGTCTTTTTAAAATGTTTTATTCATGTAACTTACATGAAAAATTCTAACACCACTGATCCCATCTCTCTGCTTTTTCTCCTTTTAGCTCGTTCAAATCATTTCTAAAAACAAAAGAGAGGCTACTGTGCAACTCGATGATTAAAGCCAGCTCATTTAATCCAGACTGAAACAGTTAAAAAAAAACTTCACCTGAAATAATGCACTGCTTTATTTTTTTGCTTCTAATATATGTTTATAACATTATGTAGACATTAAATGTATTTAAAAATGAAAATGAAGTACGGTCTTGTTTATTGTAGGATTGAGTGTCTCTCAAAAATTATCACAATAAAAAAATATTTGAATTCTACAATTTGAGAGAAAATTTGGTTTGATATAAAAGGTTTATTTTGAATATGTGACAATTAAAAAAAAAACTTAAATTAACATAGATAGTGTTCAAGACCCAAAGGCTCTCGGTCCTGATGATATTCCTGTAGAAGTATGGAAGTGTTTACGTGAGGTGGCAGTAGAGTTTCTGACTGGGCTGTTTAACAGAATATTAGAAAGTGAGAAGATGCCTGATGAATGGAGGAGAAGTATGCTGGTCCCTATTTTTAAGAACAAGGGAGATGTGCAGAGTTGTGGTAACTACAGAGGAATAAAACTGATCAGTCAAACAATGACGTTATGAGAAAAAGTTGTCAACGTTAGACTAAGGTGTGAAGTACGAATTTGTGAGCAGCAGTATGGTCTTATGCCAAAAAACGCTGTGCAGATGCAGTATTTGCCTTGAGGATGCTGAATCAGAAGTACAGGGAAGGTCAAAAGGAGCTGCACTGTGTCTTTGTAGATCTAGAGAAAGCATATGACTGGGTACCTAGAGAAGAACTATGGTATTGTATGGGGAAGTCTGGTGTGACGGAGAAGTATGTTAGAGTGGTGAAGGACATAAATGAGGACTGTAAGACAGTGGTGAGGTGTGCTGTAGGTAAGACAGAGGAGTTCAGTGTGGGGGTGGGACTGCACCAAGGATCTGCTCTGAGCCCTTTGCTCTTTGCTACGGTGATGGAAAGGCTAACAGACGAGGTCAGACAGGAATCTCCATGGGCAGTGATGTTTGCAAATGACATTGTGATCTGTAGTTAGAGGAGGGAAGAGGTGGAGGAAAAGCTGGACAGGTGGAGGTTTGCACTAGAAAGAAGAGGAATGAAGATTAGTCAGAGTAAAACAGAGTACGTGTGTGAATGAGAGGGATCCAAATGGAAAAGTGAGGTTACAGGGAGAAGAAATAAAGAAGGTGGAAGATTTTAAGTATCTAGGTAGAAAAAATTTTCAAAAAGTCTTCTGGACAGTTTAATTCTTCAACGAGACGTTTCGACTTCCATCCGGAAATCATTTTCAATCTGAATGAAATGGACTGGAACCTGGATCCATTTATACTAACCTGAGTAACAGGTAAAAAATTTGTAAGAAGGGCTCGACCAATGAGAATGTTCCTTAAGATGGCCGTGAATGGCTCCTATTGTAGCCACAGACCAGTAAACAAACCTATTATAAAAATGCTAAAAGCCTAGTGAAAAGAGAAACCTGCTAACGAGAGGCGTGAAACTGAGTCACGAGGTGTCATCTTTAGTCCATGGCTTCAAAAGGCTGCTATAGATACCGGGCAAAACGTATCTAACGCCTCCATTCCGATTCAGTGAGGGATTCTCTTTCATCACAAAAATGGCTTCTTTCACCCCTCTTTCAAACCAACCTTTCTCTCTACTAGAATCTTCACCTCACTGTCCTCAAAAGTGTGTTTGGTGGATTTAAGATGCAGATGTACGGCAGACTGTGGACCACTAGAGGCTTCTCTTCTGTGTTGGTAAAGTCTTTTGTGGAGTGGTTGCTTTGTTTCCCCAATGTAGTTTTCTTTGCAGCTCCCTTCACTGCACCGGATCGAATAAACTACATTGCTCTGTTTTTCCGTAGGCATCTTGTCTTTAGGATGTACTAGTTTTTGACGTAATGTGTTGACCGGTTTAAAGAAAACCGGGATGTCATGTTGTCTGAAGATTCTCTGTAACTTCTCGGACAGTCCTGACACGTAGGGAATAGAGACTCCATTTTTTCTCTTCTCAGTTTCTGTTTCCCTCTTCTCATGTTTCTTGGACGCTCTCACCCTATTCAGGGCCCATTTGGGGTAGCCACAGACCGAGAGGGCTTTTCGGACATGCTGTGTCTCCTTCTCCTTAGCCTCTGTGCTCGTGGGTACCTCCTCCGCCCTGTGTTGTAAAGTTCTGATGACACCCAGTTTGTGTTGCAAAGGATGATTAGAGTCAAACTGTAGGTATTGGTCTGTGTGCGTGGGTTTCCTGTATACCTCCAGTTGCAAATTCCCGTCCTCCCCTATGATCACAGCGCAGTCTAAAAAGGCCAACCGGTTGTCCTTGGAGTCTTCACGTGTAAACTTGATGTTCGGATCCACAATGTTGATGTGTGAAGTGAAGGCTTCCAGATCTTGCTTGTTGATCTTCACAAAAGTGTCATCAACATAGCGGAACCAGTGACTGGGTGGATTTCCTGGGAATGTGCTCAGGGCTTGCTTCTCAATCTCCTCCATGTAAAGATTAGCTACTATGGGGGACACTGGAGAGCCCATCGCACAGCCGTGGATTTGTCTGTAGAAACCACCACGAAACTGAAAGTAAGTGGAGTTGAGACAAATGTCCAACAGGTTGCAGATGTGTTCCGGAGTCAGTTTGGTCCTTTCTTGCAGTGTGGTGTCCCCTTGTAGTCTTTGTCTGACTGCTGTTACAGCTTCTTTTGTAGGGATGCAGGTGAAGAGTGATACAACGTCATAAGAAACAATGATGTCATCTTTGTCTATATGTACATGTTTCACTTTCTCTACAAAATCTTGTGTGTTCTCCACGTGGTGTTCTGTGTTACCCACTAAGGGGGCCAAGATGGTTTTCAGGTATTTGGCTACGTTGTAGGTTATAGAGTCAGTGCTGCACACGATGGGTCTAAGAGGAACATCCTGTTTGTGGACTTTGGGTAAGCCGTAGATACATGGAATGGCATCACCAGGATACATTCTGAAGTACAAAGCTTTATCAATCATGTCGTCCTTTTCCAGCTTCTGTAAATAGTCAATCAACTTCTTTTTGTAGCCACTGGAAGGGTCCCGCTTGAGTTTTTGATAAGTGGAAGTGTCTTCCAGGAGGTTGTTCATCTTGGCTTCATAATCCGTGGTGTTGAGAATCACAGTGCAACGTCCTTTGTCTGCTGGTAGAATGTTTATGCTGTGATCTTTCTGCAGGGCTGACAGTGCTTTCCTCTCCTCTGGTGTGATGTTGGACGGTGGAGGTTTCGCACTGTTAAGTGAAGCGGTGACTCGTAGCCTTAGATCTGCAGCTTCTGATCCAGACAAATTGTTCTTCTTTATGGCTGCTTCTGTGGCTGTGATGAAGTCTACTGTGGGGATGTCTTTTGACGTAACTGCAAAATTAAGTCCTTTGGAAAGAACATCTTTCTCTGCCTGTGAGAGTATCCGATCTGAAAGATTTCTTATCCAATTGTCCTTGCTGATTCCAGTCCCCTTCTGTGTGTTAGAAGCTCTCATCACCTGGTATTCTTGAAACTTGTTCTTTCTGCTCAGAAGAATGTTGAATTTCTTCAAATGACGTTCCTTAACCTTCCTGTGTTGAGATAGCTGTGCCGTTTGTATGAAGTCTTTCACCTTCTTGCTTATTTCTTCCGGGAGGATTTTGGAAAGTTTACCTTCCAGCCATTCTGCTCTGTCAGCAAATTTCTTGATGCTTACGTTGTTGGCCCTAATTCTCTCATTAAGCATGAGGGTAAGATTTTTCTGCCAGATCTTCTCAGCTCTGAGTCCTTTCACCGGTGGTCTGATCTGTAGACTCTTAGGTATGATGCCGCTCTGTCTGCACCTCAGGTTAAAGCGAAGATGGTTTCTGTTGTCTGCTAGCTTTCTGACTGCGTTCTCCAGTTCTCGAATCCATTTCAAAGTTTTCTCCCCAAAATTCTTAGCAACAAATCCGTGTAGTCCCTCATTCATCCAGGAGTGATCCATAGTAGAAAAAATTTTCAAAAAGTCTTCTGGACAGTTTAATTCTTCAACGAGACGTTTCGACTTCCATCCGGAAATCATTTTCAATCTGAATGAAATGGACTGGAACCTGGATCCATTTATACTAACCTGAGTAACAGGTAAAAAATTTGTAAGAAGGGCTCGACCAATGAGAATGTTCCTTAAGATGGCCGTGAATGGCTCCTATTGTAGCCACAGACCAGTAAACAAACCTATGTAGAGAGAAAGGTTGGTTTGAAAGAGGGGTGAAAGAAGCCATTTTTGTGATGAAAGAGAATCCCTCACTGAATCGGAATGGAGGCGTTAGATACGTTTTGCCCGGTATCTATAGCAGCCTTTTGAAGCCATGGACTAAAGATGACACCTCGTGACTCAGTTTCACGCCTCTCGTTAGCAGGTTTCTCTTTTCACTAGGCTTTTAGCATTTTTATAATAGGTTTGTTTACTGGTCTGTGGCTACAATAGGAGCCATTCACGGCCATCTTAAGGAACATTCTCATTGGTCGAGCCCTTCTTACAAATTTTTTACCTGTTACTCAGGTTAGTATAAATGGATCCAGGTTCCAGTCCATTTCATTCAGATTGAAAATGATTTCCGGATGGAAGTCGAAACGTCTCGTTGAAGAATTAAACTGTCCAGAAGACTTTTTGAAAATTTTTTCTACTATGGATCACTCCTGGATGAATGAGGGACTACACGGATTAAGTATCTAGGATCAACAGTCCAGAGCAATGGAGAGTGTGGAAAAGAGGTGAAGAAGCGTGTGCAGGCAGGCTGGGACGGGTGGAGAAAATGATCAGGTGTGATGTGTAATAGAAGAGCTTCAGCTAAAATGAAAGGGAAAGTGTACAAAACTGTGGTGAGACCCGCCATGCTGTTTGGTCTAGAGACAGTGGCACTGAAGAAAAGACAGGAAGCAGAGATGGAGGTAGCAGAGATGAAGATGCTGAGGATCTCTCTGGGAGTGACCAGGATGAACAAGATCAGGAATGAGTATATCAGGGGAACAGCACATGTTAGAGGTGCTGTTCCCTCTAACATACGTACCGTATGTTCCAGAGAGGCGAACATGCGTATGTTTATCGTATGTTTATCGTATGTTTATCGCCTCTGTGGAGATAAAGTCAGAGAGGCCAGACTGAGATTGTTTGGACACGTGCAGAGGACAGAGAGTGCATCGGCAGAATGATACTGGGTTTGGAACCACCAGTAAAGAGGCCTAGAGGAAGACCAAAGAGGAGGTTCACGGATACAGTGAAGGAAGACATGAAGATAGTTGGTGTGACCGAAGAAGATGCAGCAGAGGTTTGGCTGGATGAAACTGACTTGCTGTGGTGACCCCTGAAGGGAAATGCCGAAAGAAGTGTTCAAGACATTTAACTTAATTCAATTCAGTTTTTATTCATGCAGTCTAATATCACAAATCACATATGTATATATACATAAGTATATATACACATACTGTATATACAGTTCATATATATGTATATACAGTATATATATATATATATATATATATATATATATATATATATATACAGTGGTATGCATACAGTGGTATGCAAAAGTTTGGGCACCCCTGTAAATTTTCATGATTTTCCTTGATAAATCATCGGTTGTCTGGATAAGAAATTTCAATTAAATATATCATCTAGGAGACAAACACAGTGATATTTGAGAAGTGAAATAAAGTTTATATGATTTATGGAAAGTGTACAAGAATTATTTAAACAAAATTAGCCATGTGCATAAATTTAGGCACCACAAAAGAAAAAAAATAACTCAATATTTTGTGCATCTTCCTTTTGCAAAAATAACAGCCTCTAAACGCTTTCTATATCTTCCAATTAGAGTCTGGATTCTGGAAGTAGGTATTTTAGTCCATTCTTCTTTACAAAACATGTCCAGTTCAGTCAGGTTTGATAGTTTCCGAGCATGGACAGCCCGCTTTAAATCTCAACACAAATTTTCTATAATATTCAGGTCTGGGGACTGAGATGGCCATTCCAGAACGTTGTACTTGTTCCTCTGCATGAATGCCTTAGTAGATTTTGAGCAGTGTTTAGGGTTGTTGTCTTGTTGAAAGATCCAGCCCCGGCGCAACTTCAACTTTGTCACTGATTCCTGGACATTGTTCTCCAGAATCTGCTGATATTGAGTGGAATCCATGCGACCCTCAACTTTAACAAGATTCCCAGTCCCTGCACTGGCCACACAGCCCCACAGCATGATGGAACCGCCACCAAATTTTACTGTAGGTAGCAAGTGTTTTTCTTGGAATGTGGTGTTGTTTTTTCGCCATGCATAACGCCCCTTGTTTTGCCCAAATAACTCTGTTTTAGTTTCATTAGTCCACAGCACCTTATTCCATAATGAAGCTGGCTTGTCCAAATGTGCTTTAGCATACCTCAGGTGACACTGTTTGTGGCGTGTGCTGAGAAAAGGCTTTTTCCGTATTACTCGTCCATACAGCATCTCCTTATGTAATGTGCACTGAACGGTTGAACGATGCACAGTGACACCATCTGCAGCAAGATGATGTTGTAGGTCTTTGGAGCTGGTCTGTGGGTTGACTGTGACTGTTCTCACCATCCTGCGCCTCTGCTTATCTGAGATTTTTCTTGGTCTGCCACTTCGGGCCTTAACTAGAACTGTGCCTCTGGTCCTCCAATTCCTCACAATGTTCCCCACAGTTGAAACTGAGTGCTTAAATCTCTGAGACAGCTTTCTATATCCTTCCCCTAAACCATGATGTTCAACAATCATTGTTTTCAGATCATCTGAGAGTTGTTTTGAGGCTCCCATTTTGCCACACTTTAGAGAAGATGCAAAGAGGAGAAACACTTACAATTGGCTTCCTTTAAATACTTTCTGATGATTGGATTCACCTCTGTATGGAGGTCAAGCGTCACTGAGGTTACCAAACCAATTTTGCGTTCTAATAATTAGTGCTAAAGGTATTGATGTGGTGTGAGGCCTTTTAGGCCTGCTTGTTTTTTTTTCTCCCCCAAAACTCACAGGTGCTGGATGGCTTCTAACGAGAGGATTGGCTGATTGCTCCCAGCTGCACAGACTTACCGGTGGCTATAAAAGACCTGGTGTCACCCACAGTCTCTGTCAGGTCTTCAACGATTCTAGTGGTAAACTGACCACCTCTAAGCTGAGTCAAATTTTAATATCAGACTAATTTTCTTATTCTCCTCACAGGAACTTTCAGCCCTTCCTCTTGGCCATCCAGCACTGCCTGAAGCCGTTATCTCTCTGCTGTGGATTCCTTTGTTCAACACTTAATAAACTGTTAAACCTGCATTTGGATCCTCCTCATTCCCTCTCCTACACAACAGAAGACCTGACCAGAATGGATCCAGCGGGTTCTGCATCACCCTCAGTGTCAGAGATTCTGACCCGACAAGGAATATTCCTGGGACAACAACAACAGGCCATAAAGGCCCTTATGGACGAAAATACTCAATTAAAAACACAGTTACAGGCTTTAACAGACAAAGTAAATAATCTAAGTTCTCTTTTTCTGTCCACAGCCTCGGCACCTCCTTCAGCTATGCCCAGCCCACTCATGGACCACCATATTACGGACCCGGAACCTTTCCATGGAAAAGGTGGAAAGGTTCCGGGGGTTCCTCTTGCAGTGTTCAAATGTCTTTGCTCTAAGACCACGGACTTTCGAATCAGACAAAGTTAAGAATTTGTACATTGTGGGTCTTCTTCGGGGCAGGGCACTGGAGTGGGCCGAGGCCGAAGACGCGGCAGCCCCCCTGGCTGATCGCTCAACATCTGATTTTCTGAGTTTATTCAGAACCATGTTCGAGGTGCCGGACCGGGCTGGAGATGCCTCCCAGCGTCTACTCCACCTTTCCCAGGGAACTCTATCTGTGGCGGAGTTCTCCATCTCATTCCGGACCCTAGCAGTAGAGGCTGGCTGGGGACAGAAGGCACTAAGAGGGGTGTTCCTAAATGCCCTGAATGATCCTCTGAAGGATGAGCTAGCTGGCAGGGGGACCCCATCCACATTGGAGGAACTCATTTCGCTGGCAATACAGTTAGACAACCGTCAAAGAGAGAAACGATATGAAAATACCACCCGGGCCCTACACCCTACTCCAGTTCACAGCCATCGACAGCCTTCCTCGGTCTGCCCCCCACCTAGGGCATTTGCATCTGTTCCACAAGAGGCTGAGCAGCCTTCCACAGAACCAATGCAGTTGGGACAGATGCATCTAACCAAAAAGGAAAGAGAGGTTAGACTAAAAGAAGGGAGGTGTCTCTATTGCGGGTCGAGAAGTCACTTACTCTCAGCTTGCCCTTGTCGCCCAAAAGACGGGGCCCACCGGTAGACCTAGGGTTACGGGTGGGCACAACTAGATGTCATGGTACCCCTAGGCTTATGATTCTTGTGACACTAACCTCTGGTTGTTCCTCTTCTTTTCCGGTCGAAGCGTTGGTGGATTCCGGGGCCGACGGCAACTTCATCGACGCAGATTTTCTCCGTCAGTGTGGATTCCAGTCCCAACCACTCGGAGAACCCATTAATGCCACGGCGATCGATGGACACGTTATCACCAGGGTGACCCACCAGTCCTCCCCGTTGGAGATGGTGATATCGGGTAATCACCGTGAGCACCTTTCGTTTAACGTTATTTCGTCACCCGGCTCACCCCTTGTGTTAGGTTTCCCCTGGCTTAGGTTGCACAATCCACAGGTCGACTGGCAAAACCGGCGTATCGTCGGGTGGAGCAATCAGTGCCATGCAACTTGCCTCCAATCTGCCGTGACAACCATCTCTTCTGACACGGTAGGCTCAATCGACCCGGTGGACGTTGCGTCTATCCCGGCAGAGTATCATGACCTCAAAGAGGTCTTCAGTAAGGAGAGGGCACAATCTCTCCCGCCTCATCGGCCATATGATTGCGCCATCGACCTCCTCCCTGGGGCAACCTTACCCGCCAGTCGCCTGTACAATCTGTCTGCTCCAGAGAGGGGGGCGATGGAGAAGTACATCAATGAGTCCCTGGCGTCGGGGCTTATCCGCCCTTCCTCGGCACCCATAGCAGCGGGGTCCTTTTTTGTGGGTAAGAAGGATGGTTCCCTCCGTCCGTGCGTCGATTATCGGGGTCTTAATAACATCACCGTTCGCAACAAATACCCGTTCCCCCTCATTAATTCGGCGTTCGAGCTACTTCAGGGAGCCCGGGTCTTTACAAAACTCGATCTGCGTTGCGCCTACCATCTCGTCCGAATGCGGGAGGGGGACGAGTGGAAGACGGCGTTCAACACCCACCTGGGCCAATTCGAATACTTGGTCATGCCTTTCGGGTTAACTAACGCTCCCGCAGTCTTCCAGGCATTCATTAACGATGTGCTCCGTGACTTCCTTAATCGTTTTGTCTTTGTTTATCTGGACGACATTCTTATTTTTTCGCCCACTGTTGAGGAGCACATCGTCCATGTCCGTGCGGTACTCCAGCGACTCCTTGAGAATCGTCTGTTTGTAAAGGCTGAGAAGTGCGGTTTCCATTCTCAGTCCGTCAACTTCCTTGGTTTTATTGTACATGCTGGGCAGGTTTGCCCGGACCCCGAAAAAGTTAGCGCGGTGGCTGAGTGGCCTCGACCCAACACCCGTCGCAAACTACAACAATTTCTGGGTTTCGCAAATTTTTACAGGCGTTTCATTCGCAATTACAGTCAGGTAGCTCTTCCCCTTACCCAGCTTACTTCCACAGCCAGACCGTTCGTTTGGTCTCTCCAAGCAGAGGGTGCATTCACTGAGCTTAAAAAGAGGTTTACCTCGGCCCCCATTCTGGTCCAGCCCGACCCCTTGAGGCAGTTTATTGTGGAGGTGGACGCCTCGGATTCAGGGGTGGGTGCTGTGCTGTCCCAATACCATCAGGAGGATGGCAAACTCCATCCCTGTGCCTTTTTCTCTAAGCGTCTCTCTGCAGCTGAACAAAACTACGATGTGGGGAATAGAGAACTGCTCGCAGTCAAACTGGCACTCGAGGAATGGAGGCACTGGCTCGAGGGCGCAGAACACCCATTCGTGGTCTGGACAGACCACAAAAACCTCGCTTACATCCAAGCAGCTAAGAGACTCAACTCTCGACAGGCCCGGTGGCAGCTGTTCTTTACACGCTTTAATTTTACCCTCACTTACAGGCCGGGCAACCGCAATACCAAACCTGACTCCCTCTCCCGCCTGCATGATGGTCATCAGTCCAGATCGGAGCCGGAGCCCATTCTACCCCCCTCCTGCGTCATTGGGGCAATCACTTGGGAGATCGAGACTGCAATAAGGGATGGTCTGCAGCATGATCCGGACCCAGGTACTGGCCCAGCTAACCGTTCGTATGTGCCATCCTCTGCCCGCTCCCAGGTTCTCCTATGGGCACATGCATCCCGGTGGTCCTGTCACCCTGGGATTCGCCGTACAATGGCGCTTCTTCAGCGGCGGTTCTGGTGGCCAACGATGGAGGCAGACACTAGGAATTTTGTCGCTGCCTGTTCTGCCTGTTCCCGGGGCAAGGTCCCTCATCGTCCTCCTGCGGGGCTGCTCCATCCCCTACCGGTTCCCAGTCGTCCCTGGTCCCATATCGCACTGGACTTTGTGACCGGACTCCCTCCCTCAGAAGGTAACACTGTTGTGGTCACGATTGTGGACCGATTCTCCAAAGCTGTACATCTGGTGCCTCTTCCTAAACTCCCTTCAGCCTTGGAGACTGCCCAGCTCATGGTGACCCATGTGTTCCGTCTGCATGGTATCCCTCTGGACATAGTCTCTGACCGGGGTCCGCAATTCACATCAGCTGTTTGGAAGTCCTTCTGTAAGGCGCTGGGGGCTTCCGTCAGCTTGTCATCTGGCTTCCACCCCCAATCCAACGGCCAGTCGGAGCGGGCTAACCAACACCTGGAATCCACATTACGGTGCGTGTTGGCCTCTGCCCAGTCCACGTGGTCGTCTCATCTCCCGTGGATTGAGTATGCCCATAATTCCCAAGTTAGTTCCTCCACAGGATTGTCCCCGTTCGAGGCTTCTCTGGGTTACCAACCCCCATTGTTCCCGGATCAGGAACAGGAGCTGGCCGTCCCTTCGGTGCAGCTCCATATCAGACGGTGTCGTCGGATCTGGAGGAAAACTAGGAGGGCCCTCCAACAGGCCTGCGGCCGGGCTCGGCGCCAAGCTAATCGCCACCGTCAGCCAGCCCCAGCATATCAGGTTGGTCAGTCTGTCCTTCTGTCTACCAGGAACATTCCCCTCAGGGCAGAGTCTCGCAAGCTTTCACCCCGCTTCATTGGCCCTTTCCGGATCCTGCGGCTGGTCAACCCGGTCTCGGTAAAGCTCGCCCTGCCCTCTTCCATGAAGGTACATCCTGTGTTCCACGTCTCTCAGATCAAACCGGTTTCTACCAGTCCCCTCCAGCCTCCTTCTGCTCCCCCTCCACCTCCTCGCCTTGTCGACGGCTCGGATGCGTACACGGTCAACCGTCTTTTGGATGTTCGTCGCCGAGGTCGGGGTCTACAGTACCTCGTGGACTGGGAGGGTTATGGCCCGGAGGAACGGTGCTGGGTGCCCCGTTCAGCGATCCTGGACCCTGGCTTGGTCCGGGACTTTCACCGCCGCTTTCCGGACAGGCCTGGTGGTCCGCCAGGTGGCGTCCGTAGAGGGGGGGGGTACTGTGGTGTGAGGCCTTTTAGGCCTGCTTGTTTTTTTTTCTCCCCCAAAACTCACAGGTGCTGGATGGCTTCTAACGAGAGGATTGGCTGATTGCTCCCAGCTGCACAGACTTACCGGTGGCTATAAAAGACCTGGTGTCACCCACAGTCTCTGTCAGGTCTTCAACGATTCTAGTGGTAAACTGACCACCTCTAAGCTGAGTCAAATTTTGATATCAGACTAATTTTCTTATTCTCCTCACAGGAACCTTCAGCCCTTCCTCTTGGCCATCCAGCACTGCCTGAAGCCGTTATCTCTCTGCTGTGGATTCCTTTGTTCAACACTTAATAAACTGTTAAACCTGCATTTGGATCCTCCTCATTCCCTCTCCTACACAACAATTGAAATCAATAAAATGACATTCAGCTTTTCAGGTTGCCTAAATTTATGCACATGGCTAATTTTGTTTAAATAATTCTTGTACACTTTTCATGAATCATATAAACTTTATTTCACTTCTCAAATATCACAGTGTTTGTCTCCTTAATGATATATTTAATGGAAATTTCTTATCCAGATAACTGATGATTTATCAAAGAAAATCATAAAAATTTACAGGGGTGCCCAAACTTTTGCATACCATTGTATATATACATGAAGACCTGTTTTATCTGGAGGGTTTGGTTTATATTCATATTTTTGCTTAGTTTTTTTAATATTTCAGTTTTAGTTAATTTTTTTGTTGGGGAAATTAAAGAATAAAAATGTGTACATCCTTAAAACCTGGATAACTCGAGCATACTTTTAGTTTGAATCATAATTTTAGCTTTAAAATACTCACAACTTTTTCTTCTCAAACTATCTTGAAAGAATTTTAATAAGTGGTATACTTTATAAGATATGACTGTTAAAAAAAATGAGTAAAAACTGAAAAAGTTTAAGAAAAGTCCCTCGCTCCAGTTTTTTTAGAGCAAGCTGATCAGATTTATTTAGTGCTTCAGAAGAAATGTCTGCAGCTTCTTTAATTTTTATTTTACAGCCACAAATGTAGCATAAACGCAGAAGATTTTGATCTCTTCAAATGGTACTGAGCACAATTTCTACTTTTGCAACAGTTTTTCTGCTCGAGTCCTCTAATTGACCTCTAAACCCTTGAAATAACAGCAAAGCTGAAAGCAGTTTTGGCTTTTTTTATCCAAGATTTTCACTTTTTTTTTATGTTGCAGAGGTTTTAAAGACACAGTGCCAGCTGTGACCAATTGGGTAAATGATAAGATGGTGCAAATGTACTGTTTAGCAGGGCAGTGTTGCCATCTGGTGGTTTGAGTTATTATTTTATTGTTTTATTTTGTGTCTTATTGCAGTGTATCCTCATGGGGATCCTCTATCCCAGCAGCTCTGCCTACACAGTCTGTAGTGTTCTCTCTGCGGAGGTCTGACTGGCCTAGGTGGTGCGGGTCCCTCACCTTTTTTTTACCAATGTTGGATAGACCTGTGTTTTCCCACACAAAGTGAACCTTGAGTAAAAGTAATATGGCTACATAGAAATGCTCAAGTCATGAGAAGGTCATACTCAAACGACAACAAGCAAAACATTTGCCTCCATCTTTTTTCAGTCTGGTGTTTTTTGTTCACGTTCGCGCTTGCAGTATTTTTTCCCCCATTTGACTTGAATAGATATTTTGTTGATTGATCGACTGAAAGAATGAAATAACTAATTAACAAGGTGCAGAGTCATGACCAGGTCCTTTTACTGCATTTTTAAGGTTTTAAAAGAAAGAGATTATATCTCACAGCTGGCCGGGAACGAGTCGGGATCCTTCCGGGTGAGCTGAAGGATGCAGCCGGAGTGAGAGAAGCCTAGGCTTCCCATCTGAGGCTGTTGCCCCCGCGACCCGGCCCCGGATGAGCGGAAGACGACCGAACGGAACGGATACCAAGGTGCAGTGGTGGATAAAGTACTCACTTTTTGTACTTAAGTAGAAGTAATTAGGCAAAAAAAATACTTAAGTAAAAGTAAAAGAACCAATAAAAAAAATCTACTTAAGTAAAAGTACAAAAGTAATTGGTGTAAATTTTACTTTTTAAGTAAAAAGTAAAAGTATTCAACCATAATTCAAATGTTAGTTTTTGTGCTGTAGGGTCACAAATAAATACTCTCCAGGGGTGTGACCCCGCCCCCCATCTCCCGCCTCTTTTGGTCCGCAAAAAAAAAGCAGAAAGGAAAGGGGACAAGTCAAGCTATCCTCTTGCAGGGCCAGCAAATGGTCTACCAAAATGCAGGAAAATGACACTTATTTTTTAAAATGTTCTGGGGGGGGGAGCGGAGGCCCCCAGTCACCCTATATTGGCTTTGTCAATGACCTCACGTCCCCGCCCCCCCACCTCCACCCCATCTTCAGAAAATCCTAGAACCGCCCCTGCTCTTGGCGCTGAATGAATGCGGAAAATGTTTACTCTGGACTCTGATTGAGCCTCGATTCATAACTTCTTCTCTCAATCAACCGCTCCTTTTGATTTTGGCGATGCGGCTTCAAGATGCGCTAAAAAACACTTTCTATTTTTTAAATTCCTGAACGAAATGTAACTAAAAATGTAAAACCCACTTTTAAAAAGTAGCGAAGTAAAAGTACAGATATTTGCTCTGAAAATGTAGTGAAGTAAAAGTAAAAGTACTGGTCTCAAATTTTACTTAAGTAAAGTACAGATACACATTTTTTTTTACTTAAGTACAGTAACGAAGTACATTTTCTTCGTTACATTCCACCACTGCCAAGGTTTGTAGCAGGGTTAGTATTAGACACCTTCTGAATAGACATTTTGGAAGTGTTCTTCAGGCTGCTGAAAGGATGGATTTTGACGATGGATGATGGATTTCAAAATGACTGAAAGGCTGCTCACTGATACATTTCATCTGCTACATCAACAGATGACACTATTAAACCACAGCCAATCAAAAATCAGAATAATAAAAAAGTTTTTTAAAAAATTTTTCTTGTTAGAGTTTTTATTACATTAAGTACAATTTTATCTAATTTAGTTGCAAAAGAGTGAAAATGCCATTTGTATGACTTTAGAAGAATAAAAATAGAATATTACCATTTGATTGCCACGCCAGCTTCATGCTCTGCTCTGATTTATCATTTTTTTCTACTTAGTTGCAAAATATTTGTTTTTTTGACGTAACAAGACGATCGGAGGTATAAATAAGACCGTCAGAAACTACTTTGTAGACACAAACCAGAAAAAACATGTGGATCGTCTGGAAAATCATTTTTCTTTCATCCTTCGCTGTGCTTGCTTTAGGTAAGTTAAAATAGCACAATAATAAATTCAATTAACTTGAATATTGTGATTCCAATGAACAGCTGAGTCTCCTCTGGAATGTTCTCTACCAAGGAGCTATTCATATACAGTGTTGGATGAGACTGTTGACCTTGAAATGAATTTCATGGGCGGGGACGGTTCTCTACAGATGCACTCAGGGTTATTAATAATTAAACTGGTGGCAATACAATTGTGCGATGTTGGAATGGAAGATGGACCAGACTCACATTACTTACAGCAAGTTTATATTATGAAATTAAATCAAACTTTAGAGTGGAAACCAATGCAAACCCCCCCAACTCTTCAGTCCAGTTTTCTCTAATTCATGGGTGTCAAGTTCTGGCCCACAAGCCAAATGTGATCCACTGAGTACTTGGCAGGATCCAACAAGAATCTCTCACTTGTTAACAGCTGTAATGTCTAATACATTGGTGCCACGCTATATTTTATTGCATACTAAATTCTTTGCTTGCTAGATGTTTAGTTTTTAAGCAAACTTGTCTAGGATTTTATAAAAAGTGTTACTGTGATGTAAGAAGAAAACTTCTGCCATAAATTTCAATGTTTGCTCGCAATTTCAGAATCAGAATGCTTTTATTGCCATGCTCAATGAAAAGGATTAGAGACTAGGAACTTGCTATGGTACTAGTGTGCAAAAAATAAATAAATAAAAAATATATAAAAATAATTTTAACAAAACTAAGAGAGCTCAGAAAAAAAGAAAAAAAGAAGTAGTGCAATGTCATAGAAAATAATAGAAAATAATAAAGATAGTAAAGTGACAAGACGGAAGTGACTAAGTGACGAGCGGGTTATAAAGTATTCATTAGTCTAACGACAGAAGGGAAGAAGCTGTTTTTGTGGCGGGACGTTCTGGTCCGAATGGACCGGAGCCTCCTGCCCGAGGGGAGTCGCTCAAAAAGTCCATGTCCAGGGTGGGAAGGGTCAGCTGCTATCCGACCTGCACGTCCCCGAGTCTTGGAGACATACAGGTCATCGAGAGATCGAAGGCTGCAGCCAATCCCCTTCTCCGCAGAGCGCACAATGCGCTGCAGTCTATGTTTGTCCCTGGCTGTGGCTCCAGCGTACCACACGGGGATGGAGGAAGTGAGGATGGACTCGATGATGGCTGTGTAAAACTGCACCAACATCTGGGCGGGCAGCTTGGCTTTCTTCAGCTGCCGCAGGAAATACATCCTCTGCTGGGCCTTTTTGATCAGGGAGCTGATGGACGGCTCCCACTGGAGATCCTGTGTGATGGTAATACTGAGGAAGCGGAAAGAGTCTACAGTGGTGATGGGGGAGTCTGTCAGTGCAAGAGGGGAATGGGGGCTGAAATTTTGTTCCAGTACTAAACTGGTCCACTAAATGTTTGAGTTGACAGTGCCGTTAGGTAGTCGACTAAAGCTCATCTGGTTTGTCTCTTCTGCACAGGAAGTGGTTGTGACGTCCCAGAAAGCATTGAAGGCTCCGATGCCAACCTCCATCCAAAGCATGCTGGTGTGACAACATTTTCCAACGGAGATAAAGTCTACTACACCTGCATCACAGGATACAGACCAGTCAGAGGCAGCAAGATCCGTAAATGTATCAACGGTCAATGGACGGAAATGACGTTAAAATGTGAACGTAAGTACAATTTTTTTTTTTAAGAAGGGTCACAAACGTAATGATTTCTCTCAGAAGTTTGGGAGTAGACATCTTCTCTATCAAAGCAGTGTTCTGATTTTCTTTTTAAGGGAAGTTGTGTGGAAATGCTGGGGAGATCCATAATGGTCTGTTCAGCTACTCCGGCGTGGAGTTTGGAGACACGGCCACCGCCACATGTAACAAAGGGTAAGAGTAGGTTAAGAGGTTCACTTCAGGTATTGAATGAACAAACAAAATATTTTTATTCGGTAAAGAGAAAAAAAAAATTGTAACTCCATCGTCAACCAAAATATCATCAGTTTATCAATTCTTTTTACAATTTTGCATCGAAATTTCAATCATGAATACCGAAAAGGAGTGGGTAAAAGCAATGTCTATTCACCCCACCCCTCAAACAAAGCAATTAAAAAAAATAAATTATAACCTTGTTTCATTCATGAAAATGCAAGCAAACAAAATACTCTTAAATAATTCAGACTTCCACTTCCATTATTATGGATTTATTATTAGGATGGAGCGGGAGACCGACAGATGGATCGGTGTGGCATCAGCAATAACTAGGACGCTGCATCGGCCCGTCGTGGTAAAGAGAGAGCTGAGCTGAAAAGCAAAGCTCTAGATTTACAAGTCGATCTACGTTCCAACCCTCACCTATGGTCACCAGCTGTGGGTGGTGACCGAAAGAATGAGATCGCGGGTACAAGCGGCCGAAATGAGCTTCCTCCGCAGGGTGGCTGGGCTCTCACTCAGAGATCGGGTGAGGAGCTCTGCCATCCGGGAGGAGCTCGGTGTTGAGCTCCTCCTCCTCCAGGTCAAGAGGAGCCAGATGGGGTGGTTCGGGCATCTGGTCAGGATGCCCCCGAGCGCCTCGCGGGCGAGGTGTTTCGGGCACGTCCCACCGGGAGGAGACCAAGGGGCAGACCCCGGACCCACTGGAGAGACTATGTCTCACAGCTGGCCGGGGAACGACTTGAGATCCTTCCAGGTGAGCTAGAGGATGCAGCTGGGGTGAGAGAGGCCTGGGCTGCCTGTTTGAGGCTGTTGCCCCCGCGACCCGACCCCGGAACAAGCGGAAGATGATGGAACGGAACTTCCATTATTAATACGAATCAATAATTACTTTTTTAAGCATACATTTAAACGTATTCATATTAGAACATTGTTTAAATTCTTCATTCTTTCTCCACCAACTGAAACTTTTTCTGGTTGTTCGTATTCGTTGTGTTTTAAACAAATATTGACCTTTAAAATTATAAGAACTTTCTTTTTTAACAAAACGTTTTTGAACACTTGATGGTAACTGGATTTGAAATGAGTACATCAGGGGAACGGCACATTTTAGAAGTTTTGGAAGATAATAATAATAATGCATTGAACTTATATAGCGCTTTTCTAGACACTCAAAGACGCTTTACATATATACATGCATTATTCATTCACTCCATACAATCATTCACACACACATAACATTCATTCCTGATGATGGGAGCTACCATGCAAGGCGCATACCACTATCATCAGAAGCAACTGGGGGTTCGGTGTCTTGCTCAAGGACACCTCGGCATGGACTCTGGGCGGGGGATCGAACCTGCGACCTTCCGGTTACGGAGCGGTCGCCCTACCCACGGAGCCATCCTTCCCCAAAAGATAAAGTCAGAGAGGCCAGACTGAGAAGCCAGACTCTTTCTCCTCGTAGCCTGTCATCATCCTGAACAAACTCCACCATCTCTTTCATCTTCTGAGATGGTTTGGACATGTGCAGAGGAGAGACAGAAGAAGGATGCTAGATTTGGAACCACCAGCAAAGAGGACTAGAGGAATACCAAAGAGGAGGTTCATGGATACAGTGAAGGAAGACAAGAAGATAGTTGGTGTGACCAAAGAGGATGCAGCAGATAGGGTTAGATGGAAGAAACTGACTTGCTGTGGCGACCCTTGAAGGGAAATGCTGAAAGAAGGAGAAGCTTAGTTATTCCGTTCCATTCCATCATCTTCCACTTGTTCCGGGGTCGGGTCGCGGGGGCAACAGCCTCAAACGGGCAGCCCAGGCCTCTCTCACCCCGGCTGCATCGTCTAGCTCCCCTGGAAGGATCCCAAGTCGTTCGCCGGCCAGCTGTGAGACATAGTCTCTCCAGCGGGTCCGGGGTCTGCCCCTTGGTCTCCTCCCAGTGGAATGTGCCCAAAACAACCCGCACGCGAGGCGCTCGGGGGACATTCTGACCAGATGCCCGAACCACCCCATCTGGCTCCTCTCGACCTGGAGGAGGAGCGGCTCGACACCTAGCTCCTCCTGGATGGCAGAGCTCCTCACCTGATCTCTGAGTGAGAGCCCAGCCACCCTGTGGAGGAAGCTCATTTCGGCCGCTTGTACCCGCAATCTCATTCTTTCGGTCACCAGCATAGGTGAGGGTTCGAACGTTGATCGACTTGATATGATCTGTCCAACTTAATTTATCATTTATCATGACAACTAGAAATTTAATCTTTTTTACTTTATCAACTTTTGTACCTTGAATCTGTAATTGGATATTTTCTTCCTCATTGTAA
The DNA here is from genome assembly GCA_902685375.1 of Neostethus bicornis. Lineage (NCBI taxonomy): Eukaryota > Metazoa > Chordata > Actinopteri > Atheriniformes > Phallostethidae > Neostethus > Neostethus bicornis. Next base: position 4,963,932 of record LR738550.1, read on the forward strand.
TTTCCAAAAATCATCATTTTAGTCTTGCTTACATTAAGGGATAGTTTATTATAATCAAACCATTTTTTTATTTCAAGAGTTCTGTTTCAGTTTGAAAAAGTACAGTTTTTAGATTTTCACTTGAATTAAATAAATTTGTGTCATCTGCAAATAAAACTGATTTAAATACTTTTGTCACATTAAATAAATCATTGACGTAGAAGTTAAAATTTTTTTTGGCCCTAGTACAGACCCCTGAGGCAGACCGTAATTGATCCTTGAATATGATGACTGGAAATTATGTATTTGAACAAACTGAGAACGGTTTGCAAGGTAACTCTTAATCCAGTTAATGGCTACACCTCTGAATCCATATACCGTAATTTCACGACCATTAGGCGAAAGCCTCAGTTATGTGCGCCATTGCTGTATTTAACACACACATAAGGCGCACTGTACGAAAAGGCGCAGTCTCAGTCACACACCGCCTTACAACAACACACACGCAAGCATGCAAATGTGGGTATTAAAATATAGATCGGGAGCCAAACTGAGTTTGGTTGTACTTTATTTAAGTAGTATAAACAAGCACATTACCGGTAATAGTCTTTATTCAAATCCGTCATGCTCTGTTTTGGAATCGAACAGCTGCGCAAAATCCAACAAAGCAGGTCCACTTCGCTTCTCGCTGTCAAAGTCACTGTCTGTACTATGCGGCTCCTCAGAAAGGATACCAGCTTTTGCGAAAGCTCGGATAACAGTACCAGCAGACACGTTAGTCCAAGCATCTACAATCCATTTGCAAACTGTAGCGTAGCTCACCCGACGCTGCCTTCCACCCTTCGTGAAACTGTGGTCTCCTTCGGTCATCCATCGCTCCCACCTCGCTCACGCTTCACTCTTTAACGTTCTCATGCCTTTCCTTTCAGGTCCGCCTCGCGGGCACCGCGTTTTCTTTTAGGTCCGCCTTTTCTCACACACAAGGCGCACCGCACAAAAAGGCACCGCTCATTTTGAAGAAAATCTAACACTTTTATATACGCCTTATAGCTGTGAAATTACGGTATTTATAGTTTCCTTGCAAGGTTGGTATGATTTATGGTGTTGAACGCTTTTTTTCAAGTCGACAAACAATCCAACCACCAATTTCTTTTTATCTATTTGTTTTGTTATGTCTTTTGGATGGATGGAAGGATGCTGGATTTGGAACCACCAGGAAAGAGGACTAGAGGAAGGCCAAAGAAGGGGTTCATGGACGCAGTGAAGGAAGACATGAAGATAGTTGGTGTGACTAAAGAGGATACAGAAGATAGGATTAGATGGAAGAAACTGACTTGCTGTGGCGCCCCCTGAAGGGAAATGCCGAAAGAAGAAGAATTTTGTTATGTCTTTTATTGAATCCAAAAGAGAAAGAGCGGTTGATCGGTTCTCTCTGAACCCAAATATGATTATCATGGATTAATTTATGATTGTTTCTAAATGTATCAACTTTTGAGCTAAAAGCTCCAGGAAACATATAAAAAGAGTCTTCTTCTTCTTTCGGCATTTCCCTTCAGGGGTCATCACAACAAGTCAGTTTCTTCCATCTAACAAACATATAAAAAGAGTAATCAATCAAATGCAATACATAATGTTGAAAGAAAAATTATAGTCCTGGTCTAATTCCTGCTCGAAATCATGCAAAATATGATCCATATTGTACAGAGTGCGTGATTCCAACTGGTCAATAGCCATAATCTGTGATAAGAGGCATTCACCATTCTTATGCAACATTAAGCCATTGCCTCTGTCTCTGTTGTCTTTACTCAAACTTTTCCAGTTGCTCCTTTCTTAAGATGGCAATAACTTTGGGCCCGTCAGACGTTTCATTCAACTTGATAAAAAATTTACCATTTGCCGTCCAGGATCCTTGTATTTTCTTCTGTTTCCTCCGGTAGCGGGCTTTCTTCGCCAACTCCGCATTTTCCTTTAAGTGCTCATTTAAATAGATGTTGGATCCTTTTAATTTATTTTTTCCCCCATTTTCTTTTTTCCTACACAAAAAAAATGTATTCCAGATGTATTTTTATAAAACAGAACAACACTAGGCATCATGTAACTCAGCATACAACCAGAACTGGAAGCGTTAAGAAATATTCTTGAACCTTGACTAATTTCTGACCCGCCTTCAGCTACCAGATGATCGGTAGAGCTACGAGGCATTGCTTGGCTGATGGTTGGGATGGACGTGCTCCTGTTTGCGAAGGTACGGAACGTGACATCAAAAAGGGGACATCAGATTTCGTTTTAATGACACGAGATTTGTTTCTTGCAGCTGTGGTTTGTCCCGAGCCAGAGATGACGAACGCTAAACGGAGAGGCATGAAGCAGGAGCCGTACACGTACTTGTCTGCCATTAGTTACGTGTGTACACTTGGAACTCTGATTGGTCCCAGTAGCATCTGGTGCACTGAGACAGGGATGTGGAGCTCCATGCCTCCAGAATGCAGAGGTCTGTTACACACTACAGATCTTCACTTAAACTCCATAATGGAGGATTTTATAACACTGACAGCCCAGTAAGACTTTGTGAATACCAAGCACAAGTAATTTGTACTTTTCTGGTTCTTTTCGGCTTCACGTCGTAAACCATTAAAAAAGCTTACGTGTCACACAACCTAGAAGTTGGAGTGCTTGATAGGCTGTGGGGGACTGATTTTTGTTCATCATGCAAAAACAATTGGCTCAGTTCTCCAATGTCCCACAAAGGCCACAAAATATTAAAAACTACTTTTATTTTTGTACACCTATTTATAAACACGAGTCCAACTGGAAAATTTAGATTTAAGTGAAAAAAAAAGAACTTAAAAAAGATCTTCCATTTAACCTTAAAAGTTTCAATTTGTGTTTTTATGTTTTAATTTGGTCACTTAATTTTTTCTTATTGCATTTACCGATGAATATGGTACCCTTTCTTAGCCCAGAATTTTTGCTTTTAAAAAAAGCTTTTATTTGAGTTTTGTATATGACATTAAAATCCCCCCTCCTCTTGCTACCCGCTTCATACCACCACTTCGCCCATACAAAATTCTCATTTGAGGCCACAAAAATTATGTTAATTGCATCTCATCTTTTATATTTTATTTTGGTACATCTACAAAATATTTGGTCTATAAAAAAATGGCCCCTATCTCCTCCTACAGATACAGGATGCCCCTCACCTAATGTCTCCAATGCTTCCTGGATGGGATCTTATAAAGAAAAGCACGAACCAATGGAAGCGATAACGATTGAGTGCAAATCGGGCTACAAACTGAAAGGACCAGACTCAATATTTCAACACCACTGATCCCATTTCTCTGCTTTTTCTCCCTTTAGATCCTTAAAATTGTTTCTGAAAAGAAGAGAGGCTACAAGACTGCAACTCGATGATTGAAGCCAGCTCATTTAATCCAGACTGAAACTGTTAAAAAAAAACATACATCAGTACTTCCAAGATCCACCTTAAATATTTCACTGCTTCAGTTTTTTTTCTTCTAATATATGTTTATAATTACTATACAGACATTAAATGTATTTAAAAAATTAAACTGAAGTACAGTCATGTTTATTGTAGGATTAAGTGTCTCTAGAAAATTATTGTGATTAAAACTATTTGAATCTTAAAGTGGCTATGACACGATTGCAAAAGATCAAACAATCCTTGTATTCTGATTTAACTCTGCATTGTAATTGTGTTTTTTCCCCCAAGAAAAACTAAAATAATAAACAAAAGTTTACACATCAACAAACATGAACAGAACAAACATGGGCAAACTACGGCCCGTGGGCCACATGCGGCCCGTTGAACGTTTTAATCCGGCCCACTGAAACTTGAAAAAAAACTAGAGTATGCTGTTTCGGAGAAACAGCGCGTTGAATGCCTGCTCGCGGGGGGCGAGGACGCCGAGGACGCTGAGGACGCCGAAGCCCTTTTTTTTTTTTTTTCATCCTCTGATGCTGAAAATGACCTGAAAGCTGGCTAAAAAAAAACCTGAATGTACATATGTGCTGGAAAAGGATTTCAAACACATACAATTTTTATAAAGTTTTGTCTTTTATTGTGAAAATCTCGTTAAAGTTGTGTAATTATGCTTTAAAGTTAAGAAAACAAAACAGCGTTAAAGTTTTTTAAAAAAAATAATTTTAATGTAAAAGTGTGTAAAAGATGATAATTTTTCATTATTTTGGGTCTTTTATTGTGAAAATCTCATTAAAAATGGCTAAATATGCTTTTAAGATGAATTTTAAAAAAAAGACGAAGAATTATTGAAAAAAGAAAAAATTTAATGTAAAAATGTGTAAAAGATAGTAATTTTTTATTATTTTAGGTCTTTTATTGTGAAAACCTCGTTAAAGTTGTCTAATTATGCTTTAAAGTTAAGAAAACAAAACAACCCTAAAGTTATTTAAAAAAATAATTTTAATGTAAAAGTGTGTAAAAGATAATAATTTTATATTATTTTAGGTCTTTTATTGTGAAAATCTCATTAAAGTTGTCTAATTATGCTTTAAAGTTAAGAAAACAAAACAACCCTAAAGTTATTTAAAAAAAATAATTTTAATGTAAAAGTGTGTAAAAGATAATAATTTTATATTATTTTAGGTCTTTTATTGTGAAAATCTCATTAAAGTTGTCTAATTATGCTTTAAAGTTAAGAAAACAAAACAACTGAAAAGTTCTAATGAGCTGTCTTCCCATCAGAGCTCCTTAATTGCGCCTCAAAACACAGCTGATGCAGGTCACAAGACCACAGAAACAGAATCTGCATACAGCCAGCACAGCCTACTTCCAAATAAGGAGATGTCTGTGACATCACACAGACTCCCTCATTACCTTATAAGGAGATGAGGCTGTGAGTGCTCATTAATTGGGCGGCAAAACACACCTGCTCAGGTGGGACAGAGAATTTCTGAATATGCAAACAAATGCTAATTGCGCGAAAATGGAAACAGATAGAAAAAAAATTCTTTCAGATTTAGAAGCAGGACGATGAAATCTACTTGGGGATATAATTTTATTTTTGTAGCTCAAACAGAAATGAAATGGCAGCCATTTTAGTGTCACAAAAATGTCAGTTTTTGGGGGGAGGTCTCCTTCTGAGGACCATAGAGGAAATTCTGTTGGTCTGACAGATTCAAGAGTCACCTTGGATGAAAGAGGACAAGAATTCCTCCGTTTTGAGCTAAAATTTATGTTTGTGGGATAAAAACTCAAAGAGTTATAAAAATTTGTTTGGAAGGGTAAAATTTTAAAATCCGGTCAGAGGGTCAAAAATTAGACCTGACTTCTCGACCTTCGGGAGCCCGTAGCGGCTAAACCGTCGCTCTGACGAAAAAAATGCTCCATTCCAAAGTTGTTCGCAACGAAATTTCCTTCGTTTTGATATAAAGTTTTTGCAGATCGGTTCAGAAATGTAGGCTCTGACGCTCTTTGAACACAAATTTTGTGAATTCTGTTCGCACTCTGTTTTTACAGTGCGAGCGAGGCAAAAAAAAAACCTGATTTTTTCCATTTTTTCACTTTTTTTATTAAGTGATTGCTCTGAAACCGTAGAAGGTATGAAAGTGTCCTTTAGATGTTATAGAGGTCAAACCCTTGTGACCCGTTTAAACTTTAAATGGTGTTTCTAGCTAAAAGTATGCCAGAGCTGGAAAGCTTTGAAGAGCATGTGGTTTTTGGCCAAAATTACATTATTTCCAATGGGGCCAATTTTTGTCGTGTTTTTTTGCGATAAATCGGAAACCGATTAAAATTTCAAAAAGTTGAATAGATCCGTAAATCTCATTTCCGAGCCGGTCGTTTTGAGCCCTGAACGGCTGCGCTCGGGCAAACGGATCTTGAGATTTTACGTGTCAAAAAAGGGGCGGAAGACTACGGAAGATTCTATATAGCAAAACAGGATCACTATAGTTGAATGCCTTTTAGGCATTCAACTGACTAGAGTATGCTGTTTCGGAGAAACAGCGCGTTGAATGCCTGCTCGCGGGGGGCGAGGACGCCGAGGACGCCGAGGACGCCGAAGGCCTTTTTTTTTTCATCCTCTGATGCTGAAAATGACCTGAAAGCTGGCTAAAAAAAACCTGAATGTACATATGTGCTGGAAAAGGATTTCAAACACATACAATTTTTATAAAGTTTTGTCTTTTATTGTGAAAATCTCGTTAAAGTTGTGTAATTATGCTTTAAAGTTAAGAAAACAAAACAGCGTTAAAGTTTTTTAAAAAAAATAATTTTAATGTAAAAGTGTGTAAAAGATGATAATTTTTCATTATTTTGGGTCTTTTATTGTGAAAATCTCATTAAAAATGGCTAAATATGCTTTTAAGATGAATTTTAAAAAAAAAGACGAAGAATTATTGAAAAAAGAAAAAAATTAATGTAAAAATGTGTAAAAGATAGTAATTTTTATTATTTTAGGTCTTTTATTGTGAAAATCTCGTTAAAGTTGTGTAATTATGCTTTAAAGTTAAGAAAACAAAACAGCCTTAAAGTTATTTAAAAATAATAATTTTAATGTAAAAGTGTGTAAAAGATAATCATTTTTCATTATTTTGTGTGTTTTATTGTAAAAAATCTCATTAAAAATGGCGAAATATGCTTTTAAGATGAATTATTAAAAAAAGACGAAGAATTATTAAAAAAAGAAAAAATTTAATGTAAAAATGTGTAAAAGATAGTAATTTTTTATTATTTCAGGTCTTTTATTGCGAAAATCTCGTTAAAGTTGTCTAATTATGCTTTAAAGTTAAGAAAACAAAACAATCCTAAAGTTATTTAAAAAAAATAATTTTAATGTAAAAGTGTGTAAAAGATATTAATTTTATATTATTTTAGGTCTTTTATTGTGAAAATGTCGTTAAAGTTGTCTAATTACGCTTTAAAGTTAAGAAAACAAAACAACTGAAAAGTTCTAATGAGCTGTCTTCCCATCAGAGCTCCTTAATTGCTCCTCAAAACACAGCTGATGCAGGTCACAAGACCACAGAAACAGAATCTGCATACAGCCAGCACAGCCTACTTCCAAATAAGGAGATGTCTGTGACATCACACAGACTCCTTCATTACCTTATAAGGAGATGAGCCTCTGAGTGCTCATTAATTGGGCGGCAAAACACACCTGCTCAGGTTGGACAGAGAATTTCTGAAAAGGCAAACAAATGCTAATTGCGCAAAAACGGTAATAGATAGAAAAAAAATTCTTTCAGATTTAGAAAGAGGACGATGAAATCTACTTGGGGATGTAATTTTGTTTGCGATGGTAATTCAGAAATGAAATGGCAGGCATTTTAGTGTCACAAAAATGTCACTTTTTGGGGGGAGGTCTCCTTCTGAGGACCATAGAGGAAAATCTGTTGGTCTGACAGATTCAAGAGTCACCTTGGATGAAAGAGGACAAGAATTCCTCCGTTTTGAGCTAAAATTTATGTTTGTGGGATAAAAACTCAAAGAGTTATAAAAATTTGTTTGGAAGGGTAAAATTTTCAAATCCGGTCAGAGGGACAAAAATAAAACCTGACTTCTCGACCTTTGGGAGCCCGTAGCGGCTAAACGGTTGCTCTGAGGCAAAAATGGGTTCTAGAGTCTAAATTTTCCTGACAAAATTTCCTTCGTTTTGATATAAAAAACTTTCCGGTGCGCCAAAAATTGTGGGAGCTAGAGCCTTTTGAACACAAAGCGTCTGGTTTGTCTCACCACTCTGTTTTTACAGTGCGATAGAGGAGAGAAAAAAAACCTGATTTTTTCCATTTTTTCACTTTTTTTATAAAGTGATTGCTCTGAAACCGTAGAAGGTATGAAAGTGTCCTTCGGATGGTAAAGAGGTCAAATCCTTGTGACCCGTTTAAACTTTAAATGGTGTTTCTAGCTAAAAGTATGCCAGAGCTGGAAAGCTTTGAAGAGCATGTGGTTTTTGGCCAAAATCCCATTATTTCCAATGGGGCCCTTTTTTTTCGTGTTTTTTTGCGATAAATCGGAAACCGATTAAAATTTCAAAAAGTTGAATAGATCCGTAAATCTCATTTCCGAGCTGGTCGTTTTGAGCCCTGAACGGCTGCGCTCGGGCAAACGGATCTTGAGATTTTACGTGCCAAAAAACGTACGGAAGAATACGGAAGATTCCATATAGCAAAACAGGATCACTATAGTTGAATGCCTTTTAGGCATTCAACTGATAAATAAATAAACTTGTTGATGTTTTATTTTCCTGCAATTCTGATGTTTCCTCCCTAGAAGGTGCACTCTAGATATATTGGCTTTGTTAAGAAAACAACAACACTGCTCCCGTTAAAATCTTTCTGTCTTTGTGATGTACACGCTGTCAAAATAAACAGTGTATACATATATGTAATGCCATGAGGGTCAATACATGCACGTAAACAAGCGTGTTCGATGTTAAAACAAGCAAAATGTTACATCAAGCGCTTAGATTTCCAACCTAGCGCAGCTAAATGCACGTTTTTAAGCTCTATTACACTAAATTTCAGCCCTCGATTTCAGTGTGCCATTCTGTCGGTCTAATCTAGCGGTTACCAGGGCCTACCATCCATCTGCTCCTGTTCCGGCCCGCTTGTCAAATGTTGGAACTCAATGTGGCCCTTGAGTCAAAAAGTTTGCCCACCCCTTCCTTAGAATCAAAGACCAGAGCAGAAATTGGCCTGGACTAGTTCCCTCTTGTTTGAATCTTTTGAAAAAACAAAAGAAAGTTCCACAGGTTATACTGTATTTAGGGAAAAAAAATATGCATAAAATCAAAGCAACTTCTTTTAAAATGAATGCAAAATGTACGAAAGTGTACGTTAAAATGTATAGTAAATCAAGTTCTTATCCGTCTATCCCTTACGGGGTTACGGGGGGTGCCGGAGCCCATCCCGGCTGATTTAAGGCGAAGGGCAGGGTACACTCCGAACAGGTCGCCAGTCTGTCGCAGCGCCACACACATACAACAATCCACACATACACACACTCATTCCCAGGGGCAATTTGGCACAGGCCAATCAACCTAGCATGCATGTCTTTGGAGGGTGGGAGGAAACCAGAGTACCCGGGGGAAACCCACACAAATATAGAAGCAAAATAATAAATAAATAAATTACTCTATTCATCCCTCACCGGGGAAATTTGTTTGCTGCACTCCTTACACCACAGCAGGCTGCCCTTCAACAGCGCCAATGGTGGGAGAAGCGGGGGTTAGGTGTCTTCTCCAAGGACCCTAGACATGCTCTCCGTGGGACGCGAACCCGCAACCTTCCGGTCCGCGGGCGAACGCTCTAACCACGCGGCCACCGCCTCCACCAATAAATGATAATTATACACTAGAAATAATAGTAAATCAATAGTAATAGTAAATCAATTTCTAGAAAGAAAAAAGAGGAAAAGTTTCTTTGTGAAGATCAGGTCCAGAAAAGTTTATTCATTTATTTATTTAATTTTTATCACATGTTTTTGTCTGTGTTTGACAGATATAATGAATTGCCAGCATATAAATGAATTACTCTATTCATCCCTCACCGGGGAAATTTGTGTGCTGCACTCCTTACACCGCAGCAGGCTGCCCTTCGACGGCGCCAATGGTGGGAGAAGCGGGGGTTAGGTGTCTTCTCCAAGGACCCTAGACGGTGGTCTCAATGGGAATCAAACCCGCGACCTCCCGGTCTCCACCGTCTACCACGGAATATGTTCTCTTTTTTGTCTTTATTATTGATAAAGTCCAGTCAAAAGTTTGGTGTTCTTTTGAAAAGAGACGTACAATGAGGTTAGGCTTAAAATATGTCATTACTTCTGCCGAAAAACCCCTTGGAGTCTTTTTCTTGATTTTTTTTCTTTCTATTTGACTTGTATAGATATTTTGTTGATAGATTGATTAACTGAAAGAATAAAATAACTAACATTGTGCAAAGCCATGACCAGGTCATTTTACTGCATTTTAAAAAAAAAAAAAATGAATTACTCTATTCATCCCTCACCGGGGAAATTTGTTTGCTGCACTCCTTACACCGCAGCAGGCTGCCCTTCAACGACGCCAATGGTGGGAGAAGCGGGGGTTAGGTGTCTTCTCCAAGGACCCAGACGTGCTCTCCGTGGGACGCGAACCCGCGACCTTCCGGTCCGCGCGCGAACGCTCTAACCACGCGGCAACCGTCTCCCCCACTAATTCATTAACTTAAGGTTAATGAGTCAACTTAGATTAAAACTGTGAGATGATAGTATTTTTATTTTGTACAATGCAGAAAATAACATTCAACAACAAAATAACTAAACTGTTCCAAAAGTAGCGAGATGAAGTTTATGTCTTCTTGCAGTTTACGTGCAGTTTTTTACTTTCGATACAATGTTGCTGCTGATTTCTCAACACTTTGACAAAAAAAAAAATTCTTTCCCACTTGCAACAAAGTATTTGTTTCTCAGGAATACATTTGAGCAAGAAATCTATTTTAATCTTTCCACATTTAACGGAAAAAGCATTGAATTTTTTTGCATACCGCTTTTTCTTATTTTTTTTTTTTTTTTGTCCAAATCCACTCTTCATGTTTTATATCACTCTGACATCTTAGTATCAAAGACCGGATGTGAAATTGGCTCAGACAAACTCAATCTTGTTTGAATTTAAAAAGAAAAAACCAAAAAGTTCCACAGGTTATATTTAAGAAAAAATGTGCATAAAATCAAAGTTTTTTTTTTTTTTTTTTTTTTTTTTTTTACTAAAAGCCTGTAAGATTTCACCCATAATATGGTAAAATCTTTATAGCAGGGTTTGCATTTAAAGGTGTTCTTCAAGCTGCTGAAATGATCAAAATATGATGGATTTTTTTTGGTCAAAATGACTGAAAGGCTACTTACTGATACATTTCATCTGCTACATCACTGGATACACTATCAAACCAGAACCAATCAAAAATCAGTGATTGTTTTTCTTGTTGTTTAGTATCACATTAAGTACAGTTTGTTCCAATTTAGTTGCAAAAGAGTAAAAGTGTAATTTTTTTTATTAGCTCAGAGGAATAAAAGTATAAAAAAAATATGAAAAAGAAAACCGAGTGTTTCTTTATTATTATTTTCATTTTATATTCATATTATATTGATCTCATACGCAAAATACATTTTTTCTTGCTTTTCAAACATAAATACAATATAAATTTGTATTACAATTAATTTACTTATAAATCAAGAAGAATAACAATAATTTTTATCTTTTGATTGCCATGCCAGCTTCATGTCCTGCTCTTTTGTTCTACTTGGTTGCAAAATGTCTTTGTTTTACGACGTAACAAGACGATCGGAGGTATAAATAAGATCGTCAGAAACTATTCTGTAGACACTATCGGCACCGACTGCAACTTGAACTACAAAAACATGTGGATCGTCTGGAAAATCATTTTTCTTTCATCCTTCGCTGTGCTTGCTTTAGGTAAGTTAAAATAGCACAATTATAAATTCAATTAACTTATTTTTATTGCGATGAACAGCTAACGGTCGTCCGGAATGTTCTCGACCGAGTTACTATCCACATACAGTGTTGGTTCAGAATGCTGACCACCCAGGGTATTACCACGAAAAGGACACAGCGGAATACAAATGTGCTGAGGGTTATCATGAAGCTGGTGGAAGTTCACGTGTGCAGTGTTTGAATGAAAAGTGGACCGACCTTACATTGAATTGCGTCAGTAAGTATTTACGGCAAGTTTATATTATCAAATTAAACTTTTCAAACAAAGTGCTGAACAGAACAAATAAATTCTGTAACAGAATTAAAATCCAGATTATGGTACCATACTTCTCTCAATCACCCTAATCCGCCCTGCCTCCCCTGACCCTCAGACCCCCTTCTCGGATAATTTCAGGCGAGGGGTGGGATACACCCCAAATGAGCCACCAGTCTGTTACGGAGTAAAACACACAGACAGCTATCCACACAAAGACACATACTCATTTCTTTGGGGAATATTTGTAGCAGCCAATCAACCTAACATGCATATTTTTTGCAGGTAATGAAAGAATGGTCTACGACTAACGACCATGGTTTAAAGCCTCGCCCCCACACCAGGTCTCGAAGCCCAGACCTTCTTGCTCTGAGACCTCTGTGCTGAGCCCAATTGTGAAGAAAAATCCACAGCAGATTGACAATATTATTCTAATATCTAAAGGAGAAAAACAGCAAGCAATAACAATTAAACAATTTAATCTGGTTTAAATGTCTATTTAAAAAAAAAATCAAACTGCTGTAATAAATTAATTCCCCTCTGGGATTGATAAAGTTAAAAATGCTATAATTAATTGTTCTCATTGGAAATCGATGTCAAAATTTGAATAAAATATATTTGAAGTGCTCATGCTGACATTTATTTGTCTTCTCAATTAAATTACTGAGTGTGTGTTTGACTTGTACAACGTTTGATGTTCTATGGATGATAAAATGTTGTTGGAGATGATTAACTTTCTTTAGGCATGAATTGTGGTTGATAAACGGCTGAGTGAATAGTTTGTCTAGCTGATGCCAGCTATAGTTGGGCAGATGGCGAAGGTACACTCTGAAGTCACAGAGGGTCACAGAAACCTCTTGGATTAATTAAATTTTCAAAAAGATTTTATGAGGAATTAAATGATTAATAATATTAATAACAGTATCAATCACACTTTAATAATTCCTCATGGGGAAATCGCTCCGCTGCATTGCACCGCAGCAGGCAGTCATGACCATCAATGGTGGGAGTTAGATGTCTGCTCCAGGGACACTTGCCCATGAACTAATCTTGAGTTGAAACAGCAACTCTTCAGTCCAAAGATGTGCTAGTGTCAAACCATTGGCTTCCAATTGAGTTTAGTATCAAGTTTAATATCCTCTTACTAACCTACAAGGCCCTAAACGGCATGGCTCCATCCTACATTAGTGAACTTATAGTATCTTATCAACCAAGCAGAACACTCCGCTCACAAAATGCAGGGCTGTTGGTGGTTCCTAGAATTTCTAAAAGTACAGTTGGAGGTAGAGCCTTTAGCTACCAAGCTCCAGTTTTATGGAATAAGCTCCCAGCTCAAGTGAGAGAGGCAGACAGTGTTCCTACATTTAAAGGGAGGCTTACAGCATTCCTGTTTGACCAAGCTTATCAACAGGCTAGATAGAAACAGATTCATTTAGCTGATAGAATTACTAGTTGGCTGCTAGATAGTAGAAGCTGGGGAGAGTATGGTATATTGGGGTTCTGTCCTCTAATTCTATCTATTGTTCTCTGCCAGATTGCCTTGGCCCTGTCCTCCTTACCCCCTACCTTAACCAGGGTCTGTACCCCCTCCCTCTTCCCCTAACCAGGGTCAGTATACCTCCCCCGCCCTCCCACACTAATTAGGGTCTGTATCCCCATCCCCCCTCCATAACCCCTGACTTTCTATCTCATTCATTGTTCTCTGTTGTCTGTTCATTTAGATTTACACTGCTAGTTGGTACAATACAATTCACATGCGGTCCACCTCTTTCCCTCCTCTCTGGGAGAGAGCCCCATTTCAGAGTCCTGATGATACTCTGCGTTCCTGTCCGGGCAATGGCCACACAGAGGAGATTTCTGCGCTTCATCATCCCCACTCCATCAGGATGAAGAACATCTACTCATCCCCGTACTGGACATCGCCGGGCTTTGGAGCCCCCCGTGTTTCCATCAGGATGAAGAACGTCTATTGACTTCTTTAGATATTTAGCTGTAGAGTAGAATAAGCTAATATTTAAACAATAACTTATTTAAACTTTGACACATTGGTCAAAGGGCATAAATGTACTAGTCTTGTTTAGTTAGCATTTGTTAGTTATTTTTCTTGCTGTGTATTTGTGTTAATACATTTCTCTTTTTCTTTTGAAGCCCATTGAGACAGAAATTCTGTGATTTTGGGCTATACAAATAAAATTGAATTGAATTCAAAGATGGCGATTCTACCACTTGATGAGTAAATCAGATAAATTTGTTTCAGACTCAGCTTTTCTTTTATTTTAACCAGGCAGGTTACCTATTTAACCTACCTGTTAAAAAGGTTCTTATAGTTCGAAAATGAGAACAATGTTGAATTTAAACAAAGAGAACAAATTTCTCATTGTTGTCAATGAGAATAATTTCTCATTTAGAACGATGACCTGGACCAGAGCAGCACAACCAATAAATTCACACCTTCTTATCCATCTATCCTTTACAGCATTGCAGGGGCTGCCAGAGCCCATCCCAGCTGATTCAAGATGAGGGGCAGGGCACACCCCGAACAGGTTGCCATTTGTTGCGGAGCCGCACACATACAACCATCCACAAACACACTCATTCCTAGAGGCAATTTGGCACTGGCCAATCAACCTAGCATGCATGTCTTTGGAGGGTGGGAGAAAACCGATGCAAACACGGGGAGAACATGCAAACTCAACACAGAAAGGACAGTGTTCCAAGCCTTGTCCCCACCCGGTACTCGAACTAACTAACTGACTAACTAACTAACTAACTAACTAACGTGGTGCAAAGCCATGACAAGGTAATTTTACTGCTTTTAAAGTAGTAAAGAAAATTAATCAACTTAGATAAAACTGTGAGATGCTTTTTTATTCATTCTTTTGAACAATGCAGAAAATGACATTCATCAACAAAATAACTAAACCGTTCCAAAAGTAGTAAGATAAAGTTTATCACTTCTGTAATCTCACCCCTACTCTCTCAATCAATGTTACATTTTGTGGTAACCTGCAATTTTCTACCTTCGATACAATGTTGCCGCTGATTTCTCAACAAAAAATTAAACACAATCAATAATTATAGTTTTTCTTGTTGGAGTTTATTATTATACTAAGTACAGTTTGTACTCTTTTGCAATTTAGTTACAAAAGAGTAGAAGTAATTTTTTTATTAGTTTAGTAGAATAAAAGTATTTAAAAAAAATATGAAAAAGAAAAATGAGTATTTCACTATTATTATATTCATTTTATATTCATATTAAACTCATCTCATACACAAAATACATTTTTCTTGCTTTTTAAACATAAATACAATATAAATTTGTATTAAAATCAATTTTCTAATAAATCAAGAAGAATAACAATGATTTTTATCTTTTGATCGCCATGCAAGCTTCATGTCCTCCTCTGATTTATCTTTTTTTTCTACTTGGTTGCAAAATGTGTCTTTGTTTTGTGACGTAACAAGACGATCGGAGGTATAAATAAGATCGTCAGAAACTACTCTGTACTGTAGACACACTCTATCAGCATCGACTGCAACTTGAACTACAAAAACATGTGGATCGTCTGGAAAATCATTTTTCTTTCATCCTTCGCTGTGCTTGCTTTAGGTAAGTTAAAATAGCACAATAATAAATTCAATTAACTTGAATGTTTTTATTCCAATGAACAGCCAGGTCTCCTATGAAATGTTCTCGACCCGATGACTATCCACATGCAGAGTTGGTTTATATTGCTGACCATCCAGGGATTTACAACGACTGGGACACAGCGGAATACGAATGCGCTGACGGTTATGATGAAGTTGGTGGAAATTCACGTGTGCAATGTATGAATGGAATGTGGAGCGAACTTACGTTGATCTGCATCAGTGAGTATTTACAGCAAGTTTATAATATCAAATTAAACTTTTCAAACAAAGTGCTGAACAAATAAAAACTCTAACAGCATTAACATCCAGATCATAGTTTCATACTTATTTCAATCACTTACTCTGCCCTGCCCACTACCTCTCACCACCCCCCTTCTCGGCTAATTTCAGGCGAGGGGTGGGATACACCACAAATAAGCCGCCAGTGTGTTACGGAGTAAAACACAAAGACAGCTATCCACACAAACACACATACTCATTTCTATGGGGAATATTTGTAGCAGCCAATCAACCTAACATGCATATTTTTTGCAGGAAATAAGAGAATGGTCTACGACTAATAACCATGGTTTAAAGCCTCGGCCCCACACCAGGTCTCGAAGCCCAGACCTTCTTGCTCTGAGACCTCTGCGCTGAGCCCAATTGTGAAGAAAAATCCACAGCAGATTGACAATATTATTCTAATATCTAAAGGAGAAAAACAGCAAGCAATAACAATTAAACAATTTAATCTGGTTTAAATGTCTATTTAAAAAAAAAAAAAAATCAAACTGCTGTAATAAATTAATCCCCCTCTGGGATTGATAAAGTTAAAAATGCTATAATTAATTGTTCTCATTGGAAATCGATGTCAAAATTTGAATAAAATATATTTGAAATGCTCATGCTGACATTTATTTGTCTTCTCAATTAAATTACTGAGTGTGTGTTTGACTTGTACAACATTTGATGTTCTATGGATGATAAAATGTTGTTGGAGATGATTAACTTTCTTTAGGCATGAATTGTGGCTGATAAACTGCTGAGTGAATAGTTTGTCTAGCTGATCCCAGCCAGAGTTGGGCAGATAGAGGGGTACACTCTGAAGTCACAGAGGGTCACAAAGCCTCTTAGATTAATTAAATCTTCAAAAAGATTTTATGAGGAATTAAATGATTTATAATATTAATAACAGTATTAATCATACTTTATTAATTCCTCATGGGGAAATTGCTCTGTTGCATTGCACTGCAGAAGTAATTAAAAATAATTAAAAAATGAAATATTTTAATTATTTCATTTTCATTTGTTGGGTTTAAATAAAATGTAAAAGGATTTCTGTTTACAGCATCACTTGGACTTATGTTATGCTTCTCAATACTTTCAGCCAAGGTATTTCCTACATTAACAAAATAATGATTAAATTCTTCTATAATTTCTTTTATATTTTCCAGCTTTGAGCTTTTGTTCATGAATTGTTTTGGTATTTTATATTTTTTATCTTTTATTTTAATTATTTTATTAATGACATTCCATGTTCCCTTAATATTTTCTTTTTGTTCTTCAAATAATTTATGAAAGTATTCTTTTTTGGTTTTCCGCAAAATACTAGTCAATTTGTTTTTATAATTTTTATATTTTATTTCAGATTCCTTGGTTTTGTGTTGAATAAACTTTTTATATAACATATTTTTCTTCTTACATGCATTTTGTAATCCACTTGTTATCCATGGCTTTATTTTAGAATTTTCTTTAAGTCTTACCTTTTTTAATGGGCAGTTTTTATTGTAGATTTCTAAAAACATGGATATAAAAATTTCATACGCTTCACTTGGGTCAGTTTGGTTGTAGACCTCGTCCCATTTCTGTTTTAATAAGTCTTCTTTAAGTTAGTTAGAGTTTGGTCTGTCACTCGCCTAATATATCTGAATGTTTCAGAGTTTTCTTTGTCATCAGTTATAATTTTATTTTGAAATATAGCAAAAACTGGTAGGTGGTCACTTATATCACTGACAAGAAGGCCACCAACAATTTTAGCTTCAATATTGTTTATAAAAATATTATCTATTAGAGTGGAGGAATCAATCGTTATCCTGCTGGGTTTATCAATAATTGGTAGTAACATATTTGAATGCATCATATTTATGAAATCAGTTGTTTTCCCATGGGTAGTTGCTTTAAGCAAATTTATATTTAAATCTCCACATATTATTAATTCCTTTGTGGAATATCCATTTATATTTATAATTTCATTCATTTTTTCATTAAATGTATCAATCGGTGAACCAGGTGTTCGGTATACACAAGTAACATGTACATTTTTTGTTTTTTTAAATTCAATTTCGACAGTGATTAATTCCATTATATTGTGAACAGATACTGATTTATCTTCAATGATTTTAAAGTTAAAGTTTGAGTCCACATAGAGGGCAACTCCACCTCCTTTTTTGTTGTTTCTGGTGACTGTAAATAGTTCGTATCCCTCTATCTTTACTAGTGTTAGAGGGTGCTTTAGCTCGTCCAGCCACGTTTCAGATACAGCTATAACATTAAATTTACCGTACACATGCAGTAGGTCTTTGATTTTTGATATGTTCTTCCAGAGACTCCTAATGTTAATATGTAGCACTGAAAAGTTTTTCTCCAGTTTAACGTTCTCTTTAAATTGTTCGCTTGTGTAATAGTCACAGCTTAAGTCCAAGTTATTGTAGAAATATGATTCTGGATCAAGTTGTTGATCAATACAAGTCATAGTTTGTCTTGTGTTCAGTGCACATATGTTCACCTGTCTCCTTTTCCGCGATAGTAATAGTAAATCAATTTCTAGAAAGAAAAAAGAGGAAAAGTTTCTTTGTGAAGATCAGGTCCAGAAAAGTTTATTCATTTATTTATTTAATTTTTATCACATGTTTTTGTCTGTGTTTGACAGATATAATGAATTGCCAGCATATAAATGAATTACTCTATTCATCCCTCACCGGGGAAATTTGTGTGCTGCACTCCTTACACCGCAGCAGGCTGCCCTTCGACGGCGCCAATAGTGGGAGAAGCGGGGGTTAGGTGTCTTCTCCAAGGACCCTAGACGTGCTCTCCGTGGGACGCGAACCCGCGACCTTCCGGTCCGCGGGCGAACGATCTAACCACGCGGCAACCGTCTCCCCCACTAATTCATTAACTTAAGGTTAATGAGTCAACTTAGATTAAAACTGTGAGATTATAGTATTTTTATTTTGTACAATGCAGAAAATAACATTCAACAACAAAATAACTAAACTGTTCCAAAAGTAGCGAGATGAAGTTTATGTCTTCTTGCAGTTTACGTGCAGTTTTTTACTTTCGATACAATGTTGCTGCTGATTTCTCAACACTTTGACAAAAAAAAATCCTTTCCCACTTGCAACAAAGTATTTGTTTCTCAGGAATACATTTGAGCAAGAAATCTATTTTAATCTTTCCTCATTTAACGGAAAAAGCATTGAATTTTTTTGCATACCGCTTTTTCTTTTTTTTTTTTTGTCCAAATCCACTCTTCATGTTTTATATCACTCTGACATCTTAGTATCAAAGACCGGATGTGAAATTGGCTCAGACAAACTCAATCTTGTTTGAATTTAAAAAGAAAAAACCAAAAAGTTCCACAGGTTATATTTAAGAAAAAATGTGCATAAAATCAAAGTTTTTTTTTTTTTTTTTTTTTTTTTACTAAAAGCCTGTAAGATTTCACCCATAACATTGTAAAATCTTTATAGCAGGGTTTGCATTTAAAGGTGTTCTTCAAGCTGCTGAAATGATCAAAATATGATGGATTTTTTTTGGTCAAAATGACTGAAAGGCTACTTACTGATACATTTCATCTGCTACATCACTGGATACACTATCAAACCAGAACCAATCAAAAATCAGTGATTGTTTTTCTTGTTGTTTAGTATCACATTAAGTACAGTTTGTTCCAATTTAGTTGCAAAAGAGTAAAAGTGTAATTTTTTTTATTAGCTCAGAGGAATAAAAGTATAAAAAAAATATGAAAAAGAAAACCGAGTGTTTCTTTATTATTATTTTCATTTTATATTCATATTATATTGATCTCATACGCAAAATACATTTTTTCTTGCTTTTCAAACATAAATACAATATAAATTTGTATTACAATTAATTTACTTATAAATCAAGAAGAATAACAATAATTTTTATCTTTTGATTGCCATGCCAGCTTCATGTCCTGCTCTTTTGTTCTACTTGGTTGCAAAATGTCTTTGTTTTGCGACGTAACAAGACGATTGGAGGTATAAATAAGATCGTCAGAAACTATTCTGTAGACACTATCGGCACCGACTGCAACTTGAACTACAAAAACATGTGGATCGTCTGGAAAATCATTTTTCTTTCATCCTTCGCTGTGCTTGCTTTAGGTAAGTTAAAATAGCACAATTATAAATTCAATTAACTTATTTTTCATTGCGATGAACAGCTAACGGTCGTCCGGAATGTTCTCGACCGAGTTACTATCCACATACAGTGTTGGTTCAGAATGCTGACCACCCAGGGTATTACCACGAAAAGGACAGAGCGGAATACAAATGTGCTGAGGGTTATCATGAAGCTGGTGGAAGTTCACGTGTGCAGTGTTTGAATGAAAAGTGGACCAACCTTACATTGAAATGCGTCAGTAAGTATTTACGGCAAGTTTATATCATCAAATTAAACTTTTCAAACAAAGTGCTGAACAGAACAAATAAATTCTATAACAGAATTAAAATCCAGATTATAGTTCCATACTTCTCTCAATCACCCTACTCCGCCCTGCCTCCCCTGACCCTCAGACCCCCTTGTCGGATAATTTCAGGCGAGGGGTGGGATACACCCCAAACTTCACAAATTTCCCCTGTGTGGGATCAATAAAGTATATTCTGATTCTGATTCTGATTCTGAAATGAGCCACCAGTCTGTTACGGAGTAAAACACACAGACAGCTATCCACACAAAGACACATACTCATTTCTTTGGGGAATATTTGTAGCAGCCAATCAACCTAACATGCATATTTTTTGCAGGTAATGAAAGAATGGTCTACGACTAACGACCATGGTTTAAAGCCTCGGTCCCACACCAGGTCTCGAAGCCCAGACCTTCTTGCTCTGAGACCTCTGTGCTGAGCCCAATTGTGAAGAAAAATCCACAGCAGATTGACAATATTATTCTAATATCTAAAGGAGAAAAACAGCAAGCAATAACAATTAAACAATTTAATCTGGTTTAAATGTCTTTTTTAAAAAAAAAAAAAAATCAAACTGCTGTAATAAATTAATTCCCCTCTGGGATTGATAAAGTTAAAAATGCTATAATTAATTGTTCTCATTGGAAATCAATGTCAAAATTTGAATAAAATATATTTGAAATGCTCATGCTGACATTTATTTGTCTTCTCAATTAAATTACTGAGTGTGTGTTTGACTTGTACAACATTTGATGTTCTATAGATGATAAAATGTTGTTGGAGATGATTAACTTTCTTTAGGCATGAATTGTGGTTGATAAACGGCTGAGTGAATAGTTTGTCTAGCTGATGCCAGCTATAGTTGGGCAGATGGCGAAGGTACACTCTGAAGTCACAGAGGGTCACAGAAACCTCTTGGATTAATTACATTTTCAAAAAGATTTTATGAGGAATTAAATGATTAATAATATTAATAACAGTATCAATCACACTTTAATAATTCCTCATGGGGAAATCGCTCCGCTGCATTGCACCGCAGCAGGCAGTCATGACCATCAATGGTGGGAGTTAGATGTCTGCTCCAGGGACACTTGCCCATGAACTAATCTTGAGTTGAAACAGCAACTCTTCAGTCCAAAGATGTGCTAGTGTCAAACCATTGGCTTCCAATTGAGTTTAGTATCAAGTTTAATATCCTCTTACTAACCTACAAGGCCCTAAACGGCATGGCTCCATCCTACATTAGTGAACTTATAGTATCTTATCAACCAAGCAGAACACTCCGCTCACAAAATGCAGGGCTGTTGGTGGTTCCTAGAATTTCTAAAAGTACAGTTGGAGGTAGAGCCTTTAGCTACCAAGCTCCAAATGGAGGCTTACAGCATTCCTGTTTGACCAAGCTTATCAACAGGCCAGATAGAAACAGATTCATTTAGCTGATAGAATTACTAGTTGGCTGCTAGATAGTAGAAGCTGGGGAGAGGATGGTATATTGGGGTTCTGTCCTCTAATTCTATCTATTGTTCTCTGCCAGATTGCCTTGGCCCTGTCCTCCTTACCCCCTACCTTAACCAGGGTCTGTACCCCCTCCCTCTTCCCCTAACCAGGGTCAGTATACCTCCCCCGCCCTCCCACACTAATTAGGGTCTGTATCCCCATCCCCCCTCCATAACCCCTGACTTTCTATCTCATTCATTGTTCTCTGTTGTCTGTTCATTTAGATTTACACTGCTAGTTGGTACAATACAATTCACATGCGGTCCACCTCTTTCCCTCCTCTCTGGGAGAGAGCCCCATTTCAGAGTCCTGATGATACTCTGCGTTCCTGTCCGGGCAATGGCCACACAGAGGAGATTTCCGCGCTTCATCATCCCCACTCCATCAGGATGAAGAACATCTACTCATCCCCGTACTGGACATCGCCGGGCTTTGGAGCCCCCCGTGTTTCCATCAGGATGAAGAACGTCTATTGACTTCTTTAGATATTTAGCTGTAGAGTAGAATAAGCTAATATTTAAACAATACCTTATTTAAACTTTGACACATTGGTCTAAGGGCATAAATGTACTAGTCTTGTTGAGTTAGCATTTGTTAGTTATTTTTCTTGCTGTGTATTTGTGTTAATACATTTCTCTTTTTCTTTTGAAGCCCATTGAGACAGAAATTCTGTGATTTTGGGCTATACAAATAAAATTGAATTGAATTCAAAGACGGCGATTCTACCACTTGATGAGTAAATCAGATAAATTTGTTTCAGACTCAGCTTTTCTTTTATTTTAACCAGGCAGGTTACCTATTTAACCTACCTGTTAAAAAGGTTCTTATAGTTCGAAAATGAGAACAATGTTGAATTTAAACAAAGAGAACAAATTTCTCATTGTTGTCAATGAGAATAATTTCTCATTTAGAACGATGACCTGGACCAGAGCAGCACAACCAATAAATTCACACCTTCTTATCCATCTATCCTTTACAGCATTGCAGGGGCTGCCAGAGCCCATCCCGGCTGATTCAAGATGAGGGGCAGGGCACACCCCGAACAGGTTGCCATTTGTTGCGGAGCCGCACACATACAACCATCCACAAACACACTCATTCCTAGAGGCAATTTGGCACTGGCCAATCAACCTAGCATGCATGTCTTTGGAGGGTGGGAGAAAACCGATGCAAACACGGGGAGAACATGCAAACTCAACACAGAAAGGACAGTGTTCCAAGCCTTGTCCCCACCCGGTACTCGAACTAACTAACTGACTAACTAACTAACTAACTAACTAACGTGGTGCAAAGCCATGACAAGGTAATTTTACTGCTTTTAAAGTAGTAAAGAAAATTAATCAACTTAGATAAAACTGTGAGATGCTTTTTTATTCATTCTTTTGAACAATGCAGAAAATGACATTCATCAACAAAATAACTAAACCGTTCCAAAAGTAGTAAGATAAAGTTTATCACTTCTGTAATCTCACCCCTACTCTCTCAATCAATGTTACATTTTGTGGTAACCTGCAATTTTCTACCTTTGATACAATGTTGCCGCTGATTTCTCAATAAAAAATTAAACACAATCAATAATTATAGTTTTTCTTGTTGGAGTTTATTATTATATTAAGTACAGTTTGTACTCTTTTGCAATTTAGTTACAAAAGAGTAGAAGTAATTTTTTTATTAGTTTAGTAGAATAAAAGTATTTAAAAAATATATGAAAAAGAAAAATGAGTATTTCACCATTATTATATTCATTTTATATTCATATTAAACTCATCTCATACACAAAATACATTTTTCTTGCTTTTCAAACATAAATACAATATAAATTTGTATTAAAATCAATTTTCTAATAAATCAAGAAGAATAACAATGATTTTTATCTTTTGATCGCCATGCAAGCTTCATGTCCTGCTCTGATTTATCTTTTTTTTCTACTTGGTTGCAAAATGTTTCTTTGTTTTGTGACGTAACAAGACGATCGGAGGTATAAATAAGATCGTCAGAAACTACTCTGTACTGTAGACACACTCTATCAGCATCGACTGCAACTTGAACTACAAAAACATGTGGATCGTCTGGAAAATCATTTTTCTTTCATCCTTCGCTGTGCTTGCTTTAGGTAAGTTTAAATAGCACAATAATAAATTCATTTAACTTGAATGTTTTTATTCCAATGAACAGCCAGGTCTCCTATGAAATGTTCTCGACCCGATGACTATCCACATGCAGAGTTGGTTTATATTGCTGACCATCCAGGGATTTACAACGACTGGGACACAGCGGAATACGAATGCGCTGACGGTTATGATGAATTTGGTGGAAATTCACGTGTGCTATGTATGAATGGAATGTGGAGCGAACTTACGTTGATTTGCATCAGTGAGTATTTACAGCAAGTTTATATTATCAAATTAAACTTTTCAAACAAAGTGCTGAACAAATAAAAACTCTAACAGCATTAACATCCAGATCATAGTTTCATACTTATTTCAATCACTTACTCTGCCCTGCCCACTACCTCTCACCACCCCCCTTCTCGGCTAATTTCAGGCGAGGGGTGGGATACACCACAAATAAGCCGCCAGTGTGTTACGGAGTAAAACACAAAGACAGCTATCCACACAAACACACATACTCATTTCTATGGGGAATATTTGTAGCAGCCAATCAACCTAACATGCATATTTTTTGCAGAAAATGAGAGAGTGGGCTACGACGAATAACCATGGTTTAAAGCCTCGGCCCCACACCAGGTCTCGAAGCCCAGACCTTCTTGCTCTGAGACCTCTGCGCTGAGCCCAATTGTGAAGAAAAATCCACAGCAGATTGACAATATTATTCTAATATCTAAAGGAGAAAAACAGCAAGCAATAACAATTAAACAATTTAATCTGGTTTAAATGTCTATTTAAAAAAAAAAAAAAATCAAACTGCTGTAATAAATTAATCCCCCTCTGGGATTGACAAAGTTAAAAATGCTATAATTAATTGTTCTCATTGGAAATCGATGTCAAAATTTGAATAAAATATATTTGAAATGCTCATGCTGACATTTATTTGTCTTCTCAATTAAATTACTGAGTGTGTGTTTGACTTGTACAACATTTGATGTTCTATGGATGATAAAATGTTGTTGGAGATGATTAACTTTCTTTAGGCATGAATTGTGGCTGATAAACTGCTGAGTGAATAGTTTGTCTAGCTGATCCCAGCCAGAGTTGGGCAGATAGAGGGGTACACTCTGAAGTCACAGAGGGTCACAAAGCCTCTTAGATTAATTAAATCTTCAAAAAGATTTTATGAGGAATTAAATGATTTATAATATTAATAACAGTATTAATCATACTTTATTAATTCCTCATGGGGAAATTGCTCTGTTGCATTGCACTGCAGAAGTAAGCCATGACCACCAATGGTGGGAGTTACTGGGGGTTAGATGTCTGCTCCAGGGACACTTAGCCATGAGCAAATCTGGAATTAAGCAGCAACTCTTCGGTCCAAAGACGGCAATTCTACCACTTGATGAGTAAATTAGATAAATTTGTTTTAGACTCAACTTTTATTTTTCTATAAAAGTCCAACAGAATGCTTGGCCTACTTTGTTTGCAGCACCTGTGTATTAATCCACACAATTTTGTTTCTCATAGAATTTAGAAATGACTCATCTTCCCAAACCCTCCAAACACTGGTGGAGCCCCACCTCTAGGCAAGCTCAATATTTATTTTTAGAAGAAATAATCAGGTGTGACATCATAAAGCTGATGTCACATTTGCCTTTGATGACACGAGATTTGTTTCTTGGAGCTGTGGTTTGTCCCGAGCTGGAGGTGATGAATTCTAAACAGAGTACCATAAAGCAGGAGCCGTATACGTACCTCAATGCAATCCATTATGAGTGCACAGTTGGAACTCTGATTGGTTCCAATTGTTTACACTGTGCATGAACACAACCCAGTCTAAATCTCATTTGGGACCACAAACACCGTGTGAAGTGCATCTCATCTTTCATATGTCTATTTTGGTACATTTACATAAAAATGGCACTGATACACTTCCTGCTTCCAGTAGAATTCTTCTTCTTCTTTCGGCATTTCCCTTCAGGGGTCGCCACAGCAAGTCAGTTTCTTCCATCTAATCCTATCTGCTGCATTTTCTTCAGTCACACCAACTATCTTCATGTCTTCCTTCACTGTATCCATGAACCTCCTCCTTGCTCTTCTTCTAGTCCTCTTTCCTGGTGGTTCCAAACCCATCATCCTTCTTCCGATGTACTCTCTCTCCTCTGCACGTCCAAATCATCTCAGTCTGGCCTCTCTGACTTTATCTCCAAAACCTCTAACACGTGCTGTTGCTCTGATCCTGTCCATCCTGGTCACTCCCAAAGAGATCCTCAGCATCTTCATGTCTGATACCTCCATCTTTTTTTGTTGTCTTTTTCTCAGTGTCACTGTTTCTAGACCAAACAGCATGGCCGCTCTCACCACGGTTTTGTACACTTTTTCTTTTATTTTAGCTGAAACTCTTCTTTCACACATCACACCTGATACTTTTCTCCACCCGTTTCAGCCTGCTTGAACACGCTTCTTCACCTCTTTTCCACACTTTCCATTACTCTGGACTGTTGATCCTTATTACTTAAAATCTTCCACCTTCTTTATCTCTTCTCCCTGTAACCTCACTTTACTCTGTGTAGAGTTTGGTGAACTCTACACAGTTCACCAAATTGGATTTAAAATTTTCCCTTCTTACTGTATTCAATTGGTTAGTCATACAGTACAATTTTTTAATATCCTAGAATCCAAATTCTTTATCAGGAGACCTTTAGCAAATATGACATTAAAATGCGATTAATTCGATTAATTATTTACAAAATACTGTAGTTAATTCGATGAATTTTTTTAAACCCCTTGCAGTCTGTTTCTTGTTGTTTTTTTTTTCTTTTCATCTGATTGTAGATAGTAGAAAAAGTTTCAAAAAAGTCTTCTGGACAGTTTAATTCTTCAACGAGACGTTTCGACTTCCATCCGGAAATCACTTTCAATCTGAATGAAATGGACTGAAACCTGAATCTATTTATACTAACCTGAGTGACAGGTAAAAAAATAGTAAGAAGTGAGCCCTCTGAGTTTGTACTCTTTTGCAAATTAGTTGCAAAAGAGTAAAAAAAGTCATTTTTTTTATTTGTTAAGTAGAATGAAAGTGTTATTATATTCATATTATGTTCATATTAAACTCATCTCATACACAAAATACATTTTTTCTTGCTTTTCAAACATAAATACAACATAAATTTGTATTAAAATAAATTTTCTAATAAATTAAGAATAATAATAATGATTTTTATCTTTTGGTTGCCATGCAAGCTTCATGTCCTGCTCTGATTTATCTTTTTTTTTCTATTTGGTTGCACAATGTTTCTTTGTTTTGTGACGTATCAAGATGATCAGAGTTATAAATAAGATCGTCAGAAACTACTCTGTACTGTAGACACACTCTATCGGCATCGACTGCAACTTGAACCACAAAAGACATGTGGATCGTCTGGAAAACCATTTTTATTTCATCCTTCGCTGTGCTTGCTTTAGGTAAGTTAAAATAGCACAATAATAAATTCAATTAACTTAAATATTTTTATTCCAATGAACAGCTGACGGTCCCCCACAATGTTCTCGACCGGAACGCTATCCACATGCAGAGTTGATTCATGTTCATGACCTCCCACTGGTTTTTATTGAGGGGGACACAATTGAGTACCGATGCGCTCGGGGTTATGTTAAAGTTAATGGCAGTCCATTTGTGCACTGTTCGGGTCACCGATGGAGCAAACTTACATTGAATTGCACCAGTAAGTATTTACAGCAAGTGTATATTATCAAATTAAACTTTTCAAACAAAGTGCAGAAAAGAAGCAATTAAAAACTCTAACAGTATTAAAATCCAGATCAAAGTTCCATAATTCTCTCAATCACCCTACTCCCCCCTGACCCCAGATTCTCGGCTGATTTCAGGCGAGGAGCAGGGTAAACCCCAAAGAAGTCCCAGTCTGTTATGGAGTAAATCACCCAGACAGCTATCCACACTCACACACTCACACCAACCTAACCAATCAACCTAACATGCATATTTTTTGCAGGGAAGGGGAGACTGGTCCACGACTAACGACCGTGGTTTAAAACCTCGCCCCCCACACCAGGTCTTGAAGCCAAGACCTTCTTGCTGTGAGACCTTTGCGCTGAGCCCAATTGTGAAGAAAAATCCACAGCAGATCAACGATATTATTCTAATATCTAAAGAAGAAAAACAGGAAGCAATAACAATTAAACAATTTGATCTGGTTTTAAATGTCTTTTTTAAAATCCCCCTCTGGGATTGATAAAGTCAAAAATGCTATAATTAATTATTCTCATTGGAAATTGATGTCAAAATTTGAATAAAATATATTTAAAATACTCATGCTGACATTTATTTTTCTTCTCAACTAAATTACTGAGTGTGTGTTTGACTTGTACAACGTTTGATGTTCTATGGATAAATAATGTAATTGTTGCTGGAGATGATTAACTTGAACACACCTTCTTATTCATCTATCCTTTACAGCATTGCAGGGGCTGCCAGACCCCATCCCGGCTGATTCAAGATGAGGGGCCGGGCACACCCCGAACAGGTTGCCATTTGTTGCGGAGCCGCACACATACAACTTCCACAAACACACTCATTCCTAGAGGCAATTTGGCACTGACTAATCAACCTAGCATGCATGTCTTTGGATGGTGGGAGAAAACCGATGCAAACACGGGGAGAACATGCAAACTCAACACAGAAAGGACAGTGTTCCAAGCCTTGTCCTTGTACTAACTAACAGACTAACTAACTAACTAACTAACTAACTAACTAACTAACTAACGTGGTGCAAAGCCATGACAAGGTTATTTTACTGCTTTTAAAGTAGTAAAGAAAATTAATCAACTTAGATAAAACTGTGAGATGCTTTTTTATTCATTCTTTTGAACAATGCAGAAAATGTTTTTAAAAGTATTTAAAAAAATATATGAAAAAGAAAAATGAGTATTTCACCATTATTATACTCATTTTATATTCATATTAAACTCATCTCATACACAAAATACATTTTTCTTGCTTTTCAAACATAAATACAATATAAATTTGTATTAAAATCAATTTTCTAATAAATCAAGAAGAATAACAATGATTTTTATCTTTTGATCGCCATGCAAGCTTCATGTCCTGCTCTGATTTATCTTTTTTTTCTACTTGGTTGCAAAATGTTTCTTTGTTTTGTGACGTAACAAGACGATCGGAGGTATAAATAAGATCGTCAGAAACTACTCTGTACTGTAGACACACTCTATCAGCATCGACTGCAACTTGAACTACAAAAACATGTGGATCGTCTGGAAAATCATTTTTCTTTCATCCTTCGCTGTGCTTGCTTTAGGTAAGTTAAAATAGCACAATAATAAATTCAATTAACTTGAATGTTTTTATTCCAATGAACAGCCAGGTCTCCTAGGCGTCGTCCAGGATGTTCTCGACCGAATTACTATCCACGTACAGTGTTGGTTTATATTGCTGACCATCCAGGGATTTACGACGAAGGGGAAAGAGCGGATTACGAATGCGCTGAGGGTTATCATGAAGCTGGTGGAAGTTCACATGTGCAATGTTTGAATGGAATGTGGACCAACCTTACATTGAATTGCATCAGTAAGTATTTACAGCAAGTTTATATCATCAAATTAAACTTTTCAAACAAAGTGCTGAACAGAACAAATAAAAACTCTAACAGCATTAAAATCCAGATCATAGTTTCATACTTATTTCAATCACCTACACTACCCTGCCCACTACCCCTCACCACCCTCCTTCTCGGATATTTTCAGGCGAGGGGTGGGATACACCACAAATAAGCCGCCGGTGTGTTCAGAGTAAAACACACAGACAGCTATCCACACAAACACACATACTCATTTCTATGGGGAATTTTTGTAGCAGCCAATCAACCTAACATGCATATTTTTTGCAGGTAATGAGAGAATGGTCTACGATTAATAACCATGGTTTAAAGCCTCGGCCCCACACCAGGTCTCGAGGCCCAGGCCTTATTGCTGTGAGACCTCTGTGCTGAGCCCAATTGTGAAGAAAATTCCACAGCAGATTGACAATATTATTCTAATATCTAAAGGAGAAAAACAACAAGCAATAACAATTAAACAATTTAATCTGGTTTAAATGTCTTTTTTAAAAAAAAAAAAAAAAACTGCTGTAATAAATTAATTCCCCTCTCGGGTTGATTAAGTTAAAAATGCTATAATTAATTGTTCTCATTGGAAATCGATGTCAAAATTTGAATAAAATGTATTTGAAATGCTCATGCTGACATTTATTTGTCTTCTCAACTAAATTACTGAGTGTGTGTTCGACTTGTACAACGTTTGATGTTCTATGGATGATTAAATGTTGCTGGAGATGATTCACTTTAGGCATGAATTGTGGCTGATAAACTGCTGAGTAGATGTTTTACCTTTTATTCAATAAAGATATATGTTTGAGGGTTTATTTCACTTTTTATTCAATAAAGATAAGTTTCTGAATGTTTTATTTTGCTAAGGCTGAGCCCCTGAGAATAAATGCGTGCTATGTGTTAAATGGAAGGTTGTCTGATGGGAAGATTGTCAAGGCCGCTGTACAACAAGACCAGCATGAATTTCGTTGCAAGAAGTTCCAAGAACAGAAGTTGAGAAGACGGAGAACGAATGACCAATTTGGAGAAAGAGACGGCGCCTTAATTAATGAATATTCATGAACTGTGTTTTTACTATGAATCTGGCAATCCCAGTCTTGAGCGTTGTATTTGTTGTAACCTCACAGAGAGACATAGGTGTGCTCTGTGAGGACAATGAAACCCAGATGCATCTGTTTAGATTTTAATGTTGAGGAATAAATATTGAAAATTGAGAAAACGATTTAATCCTGGTAGTATTTCAAATGCTTGGTAAGCTTAATATTTAGTAGTTTTGATCACCAGCCTTCTCTTTTAAGTCTGCACACGCAAGAAAGACCAGGTGGTGAGACTATTTAATGAACGATAGTTGAAGCGAATTTGGATTTAATCAAATTTGAGAAGACGTAAACCCCCGGATTCTTTCAATCTCCAGCAACATTTAATCATCCATAGAACATCAAACGTTGTACAAGTCAAACACACACTCAGTAATTTAGTTGAGAAGAAAAATAAATGTCAGCATGAGTATTTTAAACATATTTTATTCAAATTTTAACATCAATTTCCAATGAGAATAATTAACTATAGCATTTTTAATCTTATCAATCGCAGAGGGGATATAATTTATTACAGCGGTTAAAAAAAAAAGAAAAGACTTTAAAACAGATTAAATTGTTTAATTGTTATTGCTTTCTGTTTTTTCCTTTTGGATATTAGAATAATATCGATCTGCTGTTGATTTTTCTTCACAATTGAGCTTAAGACCTTATGGTGTTGCAGTGGTCAGCCCGGATGCCTCACAATAAGAAGGTCTAGGCTTCGAGACCTGATGTGGGGAAGAGGCTTTAACCTGTGATCTGTGCGCCCTCTCCTTTGACCTTTATGCTCCTTTCCTTGGTCTGTGCGCCCCCTCCTTTGATCTTTATGTCCCCTCTAATTGGTTGTAGCAGCACTCCCTTGAGCTTTTTGACCTCTTCCTCGGTCTTTATGTCAAAAGTTTTGAGGTTGTTTGGGCCTCCATCGACACCTGCAAAAACATGCATGTTAGGTTGATTGGCTGCTACAAAAATTACCCCTAGGAATGTGTGTGTGTGTGACAGACTAGCTACCTGTTTGGGATGTATCCTGCCTCTCGCCTGAAATCAGCCGAGAATTATGGGGAGTAGGGTGATTGAGAGAAGTATGGAACTATCATCTGGATTTTAATGCTGTTAGAGTCTTTATTTGTTCTGTTTAGCACTTTGTGTAACTTTGTTTAAAACGTGCTTTATACACAAAGTTTGATTTAATTTGATAATATAAAATGTAAATCACAAAATAAACTTGCTCTAAGTAAGTTTATATAAATATGTAGTACTTACTGATGCAATTTAATGTGGGTTCGTTCCATTTTCCATCCCGACATTGCATAACACTACTCGAACGATAACCCGGAGCACATTTGAAGAAAACTTTGCTCCCGTCCAGATAAAAACGTTTGGAGGTTAGCAGTCTCATCAGGCACAGTATTTGGAGGCATCATCGGTACTGAACATGGCATAGGAGGCGTAGCTGTTCATTGGAATAAAAACATTCAAGTTAATTGAATTTATTATTGTGCTATTTTAACTTACCTAAAGCAAGCACAGCGAAGGATGAAAGAAAAATGATTTTCCCGACGATCCACATGTTTTTGTAGTTTAAGTTGCAGTCGATGCTCAGAGAGGAACCAAAGCGTCTAGAGAGTAGTTTCTGATGATCTTATTTATACCTCCGATCATCTTGTTACATCACAAAACAAAGAAACATTTGCAACCAAGTAGTAAAAAAAAATAAATCAGAGCAGGACATGAAGCTGGCATGGCAATCAAATGATAAAAATAATTGTTATTCATCTTAATTTTTAAGAAAAATAATTTTTAATACAAATTTAAATTGTATTTATGTTTGAAAAGCAAGAAAAAAATGTATTTTGTGTATGAGATGAGTATACTCATTTATTTTTCATTTTGTGTTTTAATAGTTTTATTCTCCTAAACTAATAAAAAAAATGACATTTTTACTCTTTTGCAACTAAATTGGAACAAACTGTCCTTAATGTAGAAATAAACTCCAACAAGAAAGAGATTTAAAAAAACTATCACTCTGATTTTTGATAAGCTGTGGTTTGATGTAGCTGATTTAATGTATCAGTAATCCGTCCTTACCTATCTGTGTCTCTTAGGAGTGATTGCGATCATGGGGCTCTGCTGCCTGGAGAGGGACTCGGTTTGCGGGACTCGGAGGCCAGCCACTTCTGTGTTGCCTGCTGCTGTGAGACGGGAGGCACCCAGCGATGCGGATGTGGGTTTCTTTTGGGAGACAGGCCTCGGGGCGTTTTACTTGAGCCCGCCGGGGCCCCTCGTCTCTAGATGGAGTGAAGAGGTGCATGGGGTGAGCAAAATGGGAGAGTTGGCAGGACTACAGGTGAGCGACTATGGGATTGAAGAGGGAAATTAGGTATGCAGAGGTGGTCTTTAGGCTGCCCGGGTCGGGCGCCTGGCCATGTTTTGAGCTGTGAGGATTGCATATGGGTGGCCTGGCCCTGCAGGGCCTCCGGTTGGGCCCTGGCTTGGTGGAATGAAGCCCACGAAACCTTGGGGGGTGTGATTCCCTCTTGGCCTGGGCCTTGGCTTTCGACACCCCCTGGTCTTACCTGCGGCCGTGGGGTAAAATTGCCAAATCTGCCCCGTAGCCTGGAGTTCCTGGCATCGTGTAAGCCTGTACCGCTTGATGCTGGGGCAACTCCGCCTGAGGTGTCTCTCATGCACCTGGCTGGGTTGGTATGCGGCTCCCTTCGCTCGGCCTCGGGGTCCCGGGTTCTGGATGAGCGTGGGCCCTAGTTGCATGTTTCTGAAGAACACCTTTTAGTACAATCTCTGCAACATAGATTTCACCATGGTTTGACAAATGTCTTGTTACGTCACAAAACAAACAAACAAGTGGTTGTCAATCTTCTTGATGGTAGAAAAAGTTTCAAAAAAGTCTTCTGGACAGTTTAATTCTTGAACGAGACGTTTCGACTTCCATCCGGAAATCATTTTCAATCTGAATGAAATGGACAGAAAACTGGATCTATTTATACTAACCTGAGTAAAAGGTAAAAAAAAAAAAATAGTAAGAAGGGCTCGACCAATGAGCCTGTGTTACCTAAGATGGCCGTGAATGGCTCCTATTGTAGCCACAGACCAGTAAACGAACCATATTATAAAAATGCTAAAAGCCTAGTGGATAGAAAATACCTGCTAACGAGAGGCGTGAAACTGGGTCACGAGTTGTCATCTTTAGTCCATGGCTTCAAAAGGCTGGTATAGATACCGGGCAAAATGTATCTAACGCCTCCACTCACCCCAGAGTAGGGGTGAGATTAATCTTCTTGATTGATAAGAACATCAATTTTAATAAAAATGTATACTGTATTTATGTTTGAAAAGCAAGAAAAATGTATTTTGTATATGAAACGAGTATAATATGAATATAAAATTAATATTGTTTTGGAAATACTCATTTTTCTTTTTCATTTGGGGTTTTTTTTATATTTTTTTCTTCTAAACTAATACAAAATGACGTTTTTACTCTTTTGCAACTAAATTGGAACAAACTGTACTTAATGTGATAATAAACTCCAACAAGGAAAATTTTCACTCTGATTTTTGATTGGCTGTGGTTTGATTGTGTATCCACTGAAGGAGCAGATGAAATGTATCAGTAATCAGCCTTTCAGTCATTTTGACCATAAAAAAAATCCATCATATTTTGATCAATTCAGCAGCCTGAAGAACACCGTTTAATGCAAACCTTGTTAGAAAGATTTCACTATGATATGGGTGAAATCTTCCAGGCCTTTAGTAAAAGAAATTGCTTTGAATTTAAGCACATTTTGTTCTTAAATATAGTCTATGGAACTTCTTTATGTTATTTTTAATTCAAACAAGATTGAGTTAGTCTGGGCCAATTTTATATCTGGTCTTTGGTACTAAAGTGTCAAAGTGATATAAAACATGTAGAATGGATTTAGATTAATATTACCAAAAAAAATTGTATGCAAATGGTTAAAAAATCCAATGCATTTTCCTTTAAATGAGAAAAGATTAAAAGAGGTTTCTTGTGCAATTGTATTCCTGAGAAAAAAGTACTTTGTCACAAGAGGGAAAGTATTTATCTTTGTGAAAGTGTCGAGAAATTAGCAGCAACATTGTATCGAACATAGAAAACTGCAGGTAAACACAACACATAACATCGTTTGACAGAGTAGGGGTGAGATAAAATAAATGATAAACTTTATCTCACTACTTTTTGAACAGTTTAGTTATTTTGTTGTTGAATGTTATTTTTTGCAATGTTCAAAATAACTAAAAATAAATATCACACAGTTTTTTCTCATATCATCTCGCAGTGAAGGGAGACATGAAGATAGTTGGTGTAACCAAAAAGGATACAGCAGATAGGGTTAGATGGAAGAAACTGACTTGCTGTGGCGACCCCTGAAGGGAAATGCCGAAAGAAGAAGTTTTAGTCTAAATTGATTCATTAACCTTAAAAATGTAGTAAAATTAACTGGTCATGGTTTTTGCACCATGTTAGTTATTTTAGTCTTTCAGTCGACCAATTAATCAACAAAATATCTATACAGGTCAAATGGAAAAAAAAAAAAAAAAAACAAGAAAAAGGCTGCAGGGGGGATTTAAGTAGAAGTAAATACATATTTTACGCCTGTCCCCATTATACATTTCTATTCAAAAGAAAACCTTAATAAAGGTCTATTAATCTTAACAAAGTTTATTAACAAAGACAAAAAAGAGAATATGCTGGCAAGAAACTTTTCCTCTTTTTTCTTTCTAGATGTATTGATTAACATATTATTTCAGTGTATCATCATCATTTATTATTTTGCTTTTATACTGTATTTTAAACTGCGACAAACTGGCACTCTGTAAAAACATGTGTGTTAGGTTGATTGGCCACTATGGAATTGTCCCTAGGAATGAGTGTATGTGTGTATGAGTACGCTGCTTTAATCATGTTGAATGCCTTTAAGGCGCGGACGTTTTTCGGCACGTAAAATCTCAAGATCGCTTTGTCCGCAAAAACTTTATATCAAAACATAGGAAATTTTGTTACGAACAAATTTGTAGGGAACCAATTTTTTTGTCAGATCAACCGTTTAGCCGCTACGGGCTCCCAAAGGTCATGAAGTCAGGTTTTATGTTTAATCTTCTTACCAGAAACAAAATTTTTCACATTCGAAACAAATTCCTATAACTCTTGGGGTTTTTATCCCACCAACATTAATTTTAGCTCAAAACATAGAAATTTTTGTCCTCTTTGATCTAAGGTAACTCTTGAATCAGTCAGACCAACAGATTTTCCTCTACGGTTCTCAGAAGGACATAAAGTCCCAAAAAGTGACTTTTTTTTACATTAAAATGGCTGTCAATTAATTTCTCTTTGAGATACAGAAATAAAATTATATCCCCGAGTAGATATTATCGTCTTGCTTCTAAAACTGAAAGAATTTTTTTCCTATCTCTTACGGTTTTCTCGCAAGAAGCATTTGTTTGGGGATTTTGTTTCCCTGTCTGCCACCTGAAAAGGTGTGTTTTGGCGCGCAATGAAGCAGCTCTGGTGAGCAGTCCAACTCCTTATGAGGAAGTTGGCTCTTTAGACTCAGCTCACTAAATGGAGCATTTAATGGAACTTTAAAGCATATTTAGCCAACTTTAACGCCATTTTCACATTAAAAGACACAAATTAATTAAAAATTATTGTCTTTTACACAGTTTTACATTAAAATAATTTTTTAAATAACTTTTGGGTTATTTTGTTTTCTTAACTTTAAAGCCTATTTAGCCAACTTTAACGAGATTTTCACATTAAAAGACATAAAATAATAAAAAGATATTGTCTTTTACACATTTTTGCATTTTTTTTTAAAAACATTTTTTTTGTTTTTTCCTAATTAAACTTTAAAGCATATTTAGCCAACTTTAAAGAGATTTTCAAATTAAAAGACACAAATTAATAAAAAATTGTTGTCTTTTACACATTTTTACGTTATTCTTTTTTTTTACAAAATATTTTTTTGTTTTTATTTTAAATTGAACTTTAAAGCATATTTAGCAAATTTTAACAAGATTTTCACATTAAAATACATAAATCAATAAAAAATTATTGTCTTTTACACATTTTTTAATTTTTTTTTTTTTTAATTTTTTGATTTTTATTATTTGAACTTAAAAGCATATTTTGCCAACTTTAACGAGATTTTCACTTTTAAAAGCATAACTATTTTAAAAATGTCATCTTTTTTTTTTGACTTTATTGAATTGGCTTTCAGGTCATTTTCAGCATCAGAGGATGAAAATCGGGCATTCAACGCACTGTTTCTCAGAAACGGCATTCTCTAGTTTTGCTTTAATTTTAATTTGCTACTCTAATTTCCCTACTGCTCTCCTTCTTCCAAATTGGTCAGAATTTGTCCTGTAACAAGAAATTTCCCCTTGGGGATTTAGAAATTATCCTGATTTTCAGGTGGTTGAGTTTTTAAAGATGCCTCTTCTTCTTCTTCTTTCCGGCAGACTTCATGCCACCCGGCACATTGCTGCCTTTCTGGATTGTTCAGGAACTGCACTTAGGATGTTCTACTACGACCATAGGCATACCCCACTAGATTCTAGAAAGTTCCCAATAGCGCGCATACAATGGTCAGCTCCTGCAGGAGGGTTCAACAGCTCCTTAAGACACAACTCACTTTTCCCAGACACAGATTTAAACAAAACAGCACGCTGCCTCGCATAAAGAGGACAATCTATAAAAACGTGCTTAACGGTCTGACTCTGGTTATAGTGTTGGCACAATCCATCTGGATGTTTCCCTATCCTGGCCAAATCCCACGCAAGCCCACAATGGCCTAACCTTAGTCTGGTCAGGATAATAGCAAATTTCCTCTCCTTACCAGCATATACAGACACAGGGGAAACAGTTGGCTTTATAGAAAAATAATGTCTGCCTCTATTTTCTGCTTCCCACACCTTCTGCCAAGCTTCCAAAATATTACTTTTAATCCTTGAACGCCATTCAAACACTCCCGGTTGTATATGCATAAAGATGCCTCTAGACTGTTCCACAGAGTTTGTAGAGTGACACCCTGTGGTGTCCATTATGTGTATTGTTTGCTTTTCAGTTTCTCTGATTTCCCCCAGCTGCTGGACTGTGGGGGGCTGCTGATTGGAAGACTGGTCTGATGAGGTTCACCTGCATCCAGACAAATGGGTGGCCTAGGCAAGTGGGATAACTGAGGCCCCATATTTGAAACATTTGTAAAAACCTAACATAAGAGTAGAAGTTTCTTTATTGTCCCACAAAAAAGGAAGACAATTTGTTTTACAGCAACAACAAATAAAAATAACTCTACATTAAAAAGAGTATTTTAAACCAATGTTTTTAATAATGAGAGTAATGTAGAAAGTACTTGAACAAATTTATTGCAAACAACATTTATGCAGTACTATTTTGAATTGTGTTTAAAAGATGTTGACAAACTTTTACTTTTTTTTTTTTAACCAGGTTTAGATAAATAATTATAAAAAGCAAGGGTCAACATGCGGGTGTGATAATTGAGGAACACCCTTAATTATACTTAAGGAAACAATGTGACTAAATTATAACAAAAAAGTGCAAATTCCTATCCCAGCCCATAAAAAGTGCTCCAAATGATTACATATACTTGTGACCTGTGGTTTACAGGTCATTTATTTATTTATTACCGCTGTCTTGTTTTCGTTTTTATTTCTCTTCTTTTTTACGTTGCCTTTTTGTGAAACTAG
This sequence comes from Neostethus bicornis, assembly GCA_902685375.1. NCBI lineage: Eukaryota > Metazoa > Chordata > Actinopteri > Atheriniformes > Phallostethidae > Neostethus > Neostethus bicornis. The sequence continues at coordinate 5,002,051 of LR738550.1, forward strand.
AAGGGTAAGAACGTTTCATTTTCAAATTCACTTCTCTGCTATTAGCCAGCTGTAGTCTTGCGGCCCCTAAAGGTAGTAAATGACATACGATTGTCATTTCAGTGCACTCAGTGTTTTTATTTGATCGTTGCATTTGGCTACTTTACGGAGCCCCGTCTAGAGGAACCCTTCTGGGACTACTTTAGGGGAGTAGACACGTATGACGTGCTTTACTAATTCTGTTTCTTTTACTTGAACTTTGTCAACATTTAAGCAACTATTAAACAATTTTACTTTTCATTCTGAAGAGCTCCCCTTCAGCTCGGGGCCCTAGGCAACTGCCTAGCTTGCCTTCTGTATTGGGATGGCTCTGCCTGCATCTACGTACCCCTTCATTATTTAAGACCAGGGCTCACCTCAACACTGTGACTTCGTTAGTTCTTCAACAATCCTCGTGGTAACACTATCACTGATCCAAAGAACTATTGACTGGTATCCTTACATGTTATTTTCTGGAACTGACACCTGCTCTCTTTCTCTCAGGAACCCTTGAGGCCCTGTCCCATCTGATTCATCCCCACTTCCACGTGAACACTTTTTGTTATTTATTTATTTATTTTTATGATTATTGACCTTAGTCTGGATCTACTTCCTCCCCTAATCCATAACAGAGTTACACCTCTGACTGACACACATCTAATTTCAGTATTGGTTCCGACCAGATTTTCTTGATACAATTTTTTTCCTCTTGGGTTATATTGTGTTTTCTTAACTTTAAACCTCTTCTGAATACATTCTGGAAGTTGGTTATTTTAAACCTTATACATTACTAAAGCTGTTGTGAAGTTGACTAAATCCTGCAGTTATTATTCAAAATAAAAAAGATGTATTCATCATCATTTCAAAGTTTTTATCTGAGTGGATTTATTCAAGAACCATGACCAAAAGTTGAATATCTTGACATTATGACACAATTAATGCTGATTTGGTATTTTTTGCCTTTTGTTCACTGACTCATTAGGCAAATGTGTAAATAATTTCCATTCAAGGCTAATGTGCAAAAATATGCATTGAAATAGTATTCTAGAGATTTAATAACATTTTGTACTGAATTGAGATTTAACTGTTTTTTCCTTCATAAGGCAATAAATTCATCTGTTAGTTTAAATTTAGTTCAAGTTTAAATTAATGTTGAAATGAATAAAGTGAATAAAGAAAAAATTCTTGAGAAAGTTGTTTACCAACAACTGACAAAGTTCATGTTGGTTAAAAAACTCGTTTGATGTCTTCCAGTCAGGTTTTAGACCTCATCATAGCACAGAGACGGCTCTTATCAAGGTAACAAATAACATTCGTATGAACACTGACGCTGGCAAAGTCTCTGTTTTAATTCTGTTGGACCTGAGTGCTGCGGTTGACACTGTAGATCATTAGATCCTTCTACAGAGGCTAGAGAACTGGGTTGGTATTTTTGGTTCTGCACTTAACTGGTTTAAATCGTATTTAGAAGGATGCAGGTATTTTGTAGAAATTGGAAATTGTGTGTCAGATCACATGACTTTGACCTTTTGGGTTCCCCAGGAGTCAACTCTTGAACCCCTTTTTTAACCTCTTCATGCTGCTGTTAGGGCAATCGACAGCCAGTAATAATGTGTCCTATTACAAATACTCAGATACTCAAAAAACAATAACTAAGGTTGACTTTAGCAAATAACGAATGAATTAATATGACACAAAAATGTGCAGGCTACACCCTCTCCAATTAAAAAAATTGTTTACCCGAAACATTTACCCTGAAGCATTACCAGCAGTGTACTTCCCTTAACACTAGGAAAGTCTGAATCTACCTGCAAGCGCCATGACTTCGCCACGAAACTCAATTCTAATTCTTCTTCTTTCGGCTTTTCCCTTCAGGGGTCACCACAGCAAGTCCGTTTCTTCCATCTAACCGTATCCGCTGAATCTTCTTAGGTCACGCCAACTATCTTCATGTCTTCCTTCACTGCATCCATCAACCTCCTCTTTGGTCTTCCTCTAGGCCTCTTTCCTGGTGGTTCCAGACCCAGGATACTTCTTCCGATGAACTCTCGCCTCTGCACATGTCCAAACCGTCTCAGTCTGGCCTCTCTGACTTTATCTCCAAAACTTCTAACATGTGCTATTCCTCTGATATATTCATTTCTAATCCTATCCATCCTGGTCACTCCTAGAGAGATCCTCAGTATCTTCATCCCTCCTACCTCCATCTTTGTTTCCTGTCTTTTCCTCAGTGCCACTGTCTCTAGACAAAACAGCATAGCCGGTCTCACCATGGTGCCTTTCTCCATCCGTTCCAGCCTGCCTGCACACCCCTCTTCACCTCTTTTCCACACTCTCCATTGTTCTGGACTGTTGATCCCAAGTACTTAAAATCTTCCACTTTCTTTATCTCTTCTCCCTGTAACCTCACTTTTCCATTTGGACCCCTCTCATTTACACACATGTACTCTGTCTTACTCTGACTAATCTTCATTCCTCTTCTTTCTAGTGCAAACCTCAACAGCTTTTCTTCTACTTCTTCCCTCCTCTCTCTACAGATCAAAATATCATCTGCAAACTGTCAATGTGACCGTTTGGGTAATTATTCATGTTTTGCACTGTTATAATGCATAAGTAAACTTTTACACCACTCAAGTTTTAAAGTAATGAGTGAAATGAGGTGCGTGGATTGGATAATTTCAGAACCGCTCCTTGATGTCCTATTTACTGTAAGTGCAAGAAATTCTAGCTTGCCAGAATGCAGCTTTTAGTTCTTGTCGGCAGGTGTCACCTTCTGGTGGTTTGAGGTATTAACCAATCCCTGTGGTTTTGGCCTCTACAGTCATGGGCAGGCTAACTCCCGGTGTGGATGGACATCAGCACTAACTTTTGTGTAAATCAGTTGTTTTTTAAAAAAAAAACTTGCTGATAAACTGACCTTTTGCATGAAACAACGCAATGTTTGTAGAACTGAGCAGGCCAAACGAGGTCATGCCTTGAAGGAATAACCTCACCTGAAGAATTCCGTTTACCTCAAAGCTGCTTCATGGGAAAAAGGTAGTTTTACCTCTAAGACTAACAACACAACATTTCTCTGCTCCTAAACATGGCAATGCAGTCTGTTGTTATCTAGAAATAGTCGGTGTGTTTTATCCACATTTTCATTCACTCTGAAACTTTGTGATTAATGCCAAGACCTCAAAAAACATGAGGTTTTGGAATTAATCTGCCCTATTAATTTGTGACTTTAAATAGTCAAATGAAAATAAATTGACCAATAGCTAGTGTTGAATAACTGTGACTACTCTAATATTAATCCCATCGATGGTTTGGGAGACATTGTGCTCACAAAGTGTTACAGATTTACAGACTGAGAGAAAAGAAATGTAGCAATGGTAATGGAAAATAGTGGTCAGAAAAAGTTATCTTTTTACAGCTTTTAGTCACCTTTCTAATCTGTGTAAATGTTGTGAAAGCAGCAAATTTATCTGGACAAATGTGTGTTTTTTACTAATGTTGGATAGGCCAGTGTTTTCCCACACAAAGTGAACCTAAATTAAAAAGTTAAATTAAAACCTAAATTAAAAGCTAACCTAAATTAAATTAGAAACAGAAGCAAACGCAAGCAAAGCAGCTTTAAAGTCTATTGTCTGAGGGACAAGATGCCAGTGCAGAGACTTGAGCACAGGGCTAATGTCATCACACTTTCTAGTTCTTGTTAGAACTCGAGCAGCAGGATTTTGAATTAATCGCAGTTGTTTTGATGCCTTTTTGTTCAGACCAGTGAGTAGACTGTTGCAATAGTCTAACCTACTGGAAACAAATACACAGACCTCTGAGTCTGTTTTGGAAACCAAACCTCTGATTTTGGCAGTGTTTTTAAGGTGGTAAAAGGCTGCTGATGTAAATGATTTGATGTGACTATAAAAGTTTTTTCTTTTTTTTTTTATCAAATAAAAGATCAAAAACGGGCAGCGCGGTGGCGCAGTGGGTAGCACAGTGGCCTCACAGCAAGAAGGTCGTGGGTTTGAGTCCCGAGTGGGGACGAGGCTTGGAACACTGTCCTTTCTGTGTGGAGTTTGCATGTTCTCCCCATGTTTGCATCGGTTTCCTCCGGGTACTCCGGTTTCCTCCCACCCTCCAAAGACATGCATGCTAGGTTGATTGGCCGATGCCAAATTGCCCCTAGGAATGAGTGTGTGTGTGGATGGTTGTTTGTGTGTCGCCCTGCGACAGACTGGCGACCTGTTCGGGATGTACCCTGCCCTTCGCCTTAAATTAGCCGGAATGGGCTCTGGCATCCCCCGTGAACCTGAAAGGGACAGACGGATAAGAAGATGACTGACTGACTGAGGATCAAAAACGAAATTCCTTTGTGGTGATTATTTCGAGTGGGTAAAAATCCTGGTGTTTCAGCTTGGTTGGATCAAGCAGACCCCGGATTATTACGCAGAAAGGGCTCCTCTGGGCCCTTGCTGACCGCTCCTGTTTCTGTCTCTTTGGACTCGGACTCGGGAAAGACTCAGTATAGACTAATGGTCCAGGCTCTGAACCAACAGAAATTAAACGGGCGCACAAACGGTCCTGACCAGGGCCCGGCCTGGTCCTTCCTATACAAGCCCCCCCCCCAGTAAGAGGTAGGGAGACCTGCAGTGGAGGCTGCTGCACGGAGCAGTGGCCGTAAATTTGTTTGTTTATCATGTAAATAGTTCTGTGGGTGACGGGTGTCTGTTTTGTGGGGAGAGGGAGACTGTTTTCACAGTTTTTGGGGTTGTGGTCGGCTGACGCAGCTGTTTGATCTGTTGAGGGAGGTGTTCAGAGCTCTGGGGGCGGTTTTTAGTGCACAGGTGTTTGTGGGAGGGGTCGGGTATACAGTAGTATACAGTAGAAAGTAGAAAGTACAGTAGGAGGTTTGTGGACGCACCGCTCAGGTTGGAGTTTGGGGTGTTTCGGATGAACGGGGACTTGGAGGGTTTCGAGGAGCTGTGGGGGTACGAAGGGGTTTTAGCCACTGTGAAAGAGGGAGATCTTGCACTCGGGTCTATGTTTGTGTGAGGGTGGGTGTTTGTGTGAGAGTGGGTGGGTAAAAGGGGTCTTTTTTTGTGTGTGTCATGTGAATGGTGTTGATGGTAAAGTATACGTGATTTAAGTTTTTTTCATTGAATGTATTATGTGTTTTTTCATGTGTACATAGTGTATACCGTGTGAACCGTGCCGTTTGGTGTTGATGAAATCGTGTATTTTGGGTTTTGTGTACATTTTGTGTGAAACACGAGGTGTTGCAAGTTTTAGAATGTTTTTTACAGGCAAATAAAGGTCTGTTAAAAATAAAACATCTCTCTCTCCCTCTTTCTCTATCTCTCTCTCAATCTCTCACATACACACACACACACACATTTCATAGAATATAATCCATATTTTATGTTGTACAAGCTTTTGTATTATTTATTATTTATTTACAGTATTTGAGGTGTGGGAATATTCCAACCGTGCCGGATTGGGTCATTTGTCTTTTTAGTCACTAGATGACATCTCCTAATACAACTGGCTTGTCCTGTGACGCATTAAGAAGTCATTTAGAGCATGAGCAACACTTCATTCATTTCAACATTAATTTTGATTCAAACAAAATCAAAGCGATCAATACCTTATCAAGGAAAATACAGTAAAACTTCAGTTCAGCACAAAATGTTATTAAATCTCTAAAATACTGTTTCAATGCATATTTTTGCACATTTAGCCTTGAATTGAAATTATTTACACAATTGCCGAATGAGTGAGCGAACAAAAGGAAAAAAAAAAAGAAAAAAAAAAAACCCAAAACAGCATTAATTGTGTCATAATGTCAAGATATTCCACTTTTGGTCATGGTCCTTGAATAAATCCACTCAGATAAAACCTTTGAGATGATGACGATGAAGTGTTTTTTTTTTTAAACAATAATTAAACTTTAATCTCACCCCTACTCTCTCAATCAATGTTACATGTTGTGTTTACCTGCAGTTTTCTACCTTCGATACAATGTTGCTGCTGATTTTTCAACACTTTCACAAAAAATAAATACTTTCCCTCTTGTAACAAAGTACTTGTTTCTCAGGAATACATTTATGCAAAAAATTTCAGTTAATCTTTTCTCGTTTGATTTGAAATGCAATGTATTTTTTTAAAAACATTTGCAAACCATTTTTCTTGGTAATTTGAGTCTAAATCCACCCTCCATGTTTTATATCACTCTGACACCTTAGTATCAAAGAACAGATATAAGATTGGCCCAGACAAATCAATCTTGTTTCTTCTTCTTTCGGCATTTCCCTTCTGGGGTCGCCACAGCAAGTCAGTTTCTTCCATCTAACCCTATCTGCTGTATCCTCTTTGGTCACACCAACTATCTTCATGTCTTCCTTCACTGTATCCATGAACCTCCTCTTTGGTCTTCCTCTACTCCTCTTTCTTGGTGGTTCCAAATCCAGCATCCTTCTGGATTAGGTACTCATAGGTACTCTGTCTCCTCTGTACATGTCCAAACCATCTCAGTCTGGCTTCTCTGACTTTATTTCGAATCCTGTTCATCTTGGTCCCTCCTCAGCATCTTCATCTCTGCTACCTCCATCTCTGCTTCCTGTCTTTTCTTCAGTGCTATTTTTTCTAGACCAATCAGCATGGTGGGTCTCACCAAGGTTTTGTACACTTTCCCTTTCATTCTAGCTGAAACTCTTCTGTCGCACATCACACCTGATGCTTTCCTCCACCCGTTCATGCCTGCTGGAACACACTTCTTCACCTCTTTTCCACACTCTCCATTGGTCTGGACTGTTGATCCTAGATACTTAAAATCTTCCACCTTCTTTCTCTCTTCTCCCTGTAACCTCTCTTTTCCACTTGGATCCCTCTCATTCACACACATATACTCTACAAATTTACAAATCTACAAATCTGTACTGTACAAATCAATCTTGTTTGAAATTAAAAAAACAAAACAAAAAGAAGCTCCATAGATTGTATTTAAGAAGACAATGTCCATAAATTCAAAGCTATTTCTTTTGCTAAAGGCCACTACGATTTTACCCACGTTATGGTAAAATCTTTATAGCAGGGTTTGTATTAAAAGTTGTTCGTCAGGTTGCTGAAATGATCAAAATATGATGAATTTTTTTTATGAAAGAAATGACTAAAAGGCTGCTTATTGATACATTTCATCTGCTACATCAATGGACACACTATCAAACCACAACCAACTTAAAATCAGAGTGACAGTTTTTCTTGTTGGAGTTTATTATTACATTGAGTACAGTTTGTTCCAATTTAGTTGCAAAAGTGTAAAAGTGTCATTTTTATTAGTTTAGAAGAATAAAAGTATATAAAAAACAATTTGAAAAAGAAAAATGAGCATTTTTCTAATATTATACTCATTTCATATTCATATTATACAGGTCTTATACACAAAATACATTTAACTTGCTTTTCTTTGCTCCAGGGATGCTTGGGCATGAGCATTTGGAGGTGTACCTTGGATCTTTATCTTGCTGCAGGATCCATGATCTTCATTTCAAACCAGGTTTTCTTACACTGACCAAGACATTTCGCCGTAGAATTGCTTGATAACCTTCTGATTTCATGACGCCTGTGATACATTCAAGGCCTCCAGTACCAGATGCAGCAAAGCAGGCCTATGGCATTATGGATCCTCCACCATGCTTCACTGTAGGTATGGTTTTCTTTCCTTAAAGGCTTCATTGCGTCGTCTGTAAAGATGTTGTTTGTGTACGACCAAAAAGCTCCACTTTTGTTTCATCTGCCCATAAAATATTGTCTCAGAAGCCTTATGGTTTGTTTCTCTTTCGCAAAGATCAATTGTTCCTTTTTGTCTTTTCTTCAGCAATGCAGTCTTCCTTGGCCTCTGCCCATAAAGTCCCACTCTGTTTAGTTTATGGCTCATGGTAGTTGTTGAAATAATTACACCAGACTACTCCAGGTTCATCATCAGGTCGTTAGATGACTGACGTGGTGTTTTTCACACCATTCGCACCATCCATCGAAGACTTCTGTTGTCAATTTTTCTTTTGCTCTGACGTTCAGGATTGTTCTTGACAGTTGGAAAACTTCTTGATGACATTACGCACAGTTGAAACTGGGATACCAAGGCCTTTGTTCATTTGGTTTATTTGGAGATGATCTTCTACCATTCGAAGATTTTGTACTTGCTAATAATCACATTCCTGATGTCGTCAGACGGAACCTTCTCTTTACCATTGTCACACATGAACAGGGATTAACAGAGGCCTTTTTAAACCCCAAAATGATCATTCATTAGCTAATTCATGTAATGTGGGTGGAAGCACATCTTCACTGGTGATCTTCAATTGTGATTTGCAATAGATGTGCCAAATTGGGTTTCTACTGTATACTGATTTGCACAACAAAGGTCGCCAGTACCAATGACCCAGTAAGTTTGATATTTTTTAAAATTTTCTCACAATGTTTATCTTTTCAAATGTTCTTAATGATTTGCTGTTTCATATCAAACTTAAGTTATCTGTGGTCAAATCATTTTTCACTTGATTAATTTCTTTAAGTCGAGTTTCCACAATACGTAAATAAAGTCGAAGGGTGCCAATAATGATGAGCATGACTGTATAAAATAGTATCTATTTCCATTTTAGGATCAATCTTGTGGAAAAGCCAGAGAGCTGTACAATGTTAACAAATTTATGAAGAAAATACCTATTTTGGTGCAAAAGTTATTGCCAAATGTAAAGAAGGGTAAGTTGTCCTCTGGAGATTTTTCGTAGAAAGTAAAAACAGGTCTTTACAGGTCTGGTTTAACATAAACACACACAAGTTTCCCATCATAGGAGTAAAACTGACTTAAAGTGGCGATGACACGACTGCAAAAAGTCAAACAATCCATGTATTCTCATTCAACTATGCATTTAAACCCACCTACGTCATCGATTCAGAAATAAACCGACTTGTAATGTTACATATGAATCTGACCCTTTAGAATCAAAGACCAGACACAAAATTGGCCCAGACTAGCTCACTCTTGTTTGAATTTTTTTTTGCGGGGGGTGAGGACGGGTAAGCGATGTAGCACGGCCGAGAAGACTATAGGTCCTTCAATGGGTCAAAATTCATCTGCACAAGCATTGGCTCGCCACCATTATTACATCGTAATTAATTGTGTTAATTTTTTAACACGTTAAAATGCAGCGTAATTAATTAATCGAATTAAAGCGTTAAAATAACTGCACTAATGATAATACACCAGAAATAATATGTATTGTTATATAAAAGTATCTTTGTGGTGATCAGGCGATCAGGTCCAGAAAAGTTTATTCATTTATTTAATTAATTTTTATTCTATGTGTATGTGTCTGTGTTTGACAGATATAATGAATTGCCGGCATATGTTCTCTTTTTTGTCTTTATTAATGATAAAGTCCGGTCAAATGCTCGTTTTCTTTTGAAAATGTAAAATGGGGTGAGGCTTAAAATATGTTATTACTTCCACCTAAAAACTTCTTGAAGCCTTTTTCTTGTTTTTTTTTTTTTTCATTTTACTTGTATAGAAATTTAGTGTAGCGCTTGCATTAAACGGTATTCTTCAGGCTGCTAAATTGATTAAAATGTGATGGATTTTTTTTATGGTCAAAATGACTGAAAGGCTGATTACTGATGCATTTCTTTTGCTACATCAATGGATACACTATCAAACCACAGCCAATCAAAAATCAGAGTAATAGTTTTTTTGTTGGAGTTTATTATTACATTAAGTACAGTTTGTTCCAATTTAGTTGCAAAAGAGTAAAAATGTCATTTTGTATTAGTTTAGAAGAATAAAAGTATAAAATACCCATATGTAAAAGAAAAATGAATATTTCTGTATAATTATATTTATTTTATATTCATATTATACCCATCTCATGCACAAAATACAGTTACCTTGCTTTTCAAACATAAATACAATATAAATTTGTATTAAAATATATTTTCTTATCAATCAAGAAGAATAACAATGACTTTTATCATTTGATTGCCGTGCCCGCTTCATGTTCCGCCCTGATTTTTCTTCCTACTTGGTTGCAAAATGACAACCACTTGTTCGTTTGTTTTGTGACGTAACAAGACATTCGTCAAACCACGGTGAAATCTATGTAGCAGGGTTTGCATTAAAAGGTGTTCGTCAGGCTGCTGAATTTTCCAAAGTATGATGGATTTTTTATGGAAGGGTTTATTTTTTTATTTTTTTATTTTATGCCTATCAAGGCAAGCTCTTTTTGTTTATTTTAAATGCTTCAAACCCAAAATGTTCGTGCTTTCTGTGTTTCTTTTTGCTGGAACTACATGGAATACTGATAGGAGCGGGACGGGGGGAAGGAAGTGAAAAAAGGTGAATAGGGTACAGAAAAAGTAGAGAGGGGGACAAAGTGAAGAGAAAATCTGAAGTTACAATGTTCAGCATCACAACGAACCTGCTGGGTTTTCTAAGAAACAAAAAAAGGAAAAAAGTACAAACAAGAGTTTAAACCAGAGACAAAGCTGACACACACACAACAAAACCTTCTATAACAAATAATGTAGAACACAAACCCATGTTACTAGAGCTATAATAATATTGGTTAGGAACAAGGACCATAGCGAACAGTGAAGAGTGTGATACAGTGTGCAAGTGTGCTTATTGAATAGGTACACTGTCTCTTTGTCATGCGATAGAATTTCTCTATTATGTACGTACATCTCGATAAGTTTGAGGTTTTTTTCTCTATACGAGGCCTGAAACAGTTAATCGATTTAATCGATTTAATCGATTATAATTGATTATAATCGATTATCAAAATAGTTGTCAACTAATTTGCTCATCGATTAATCGTCTAAAAAGTTTTTGCTGTCAACTGCACTTAAATTGGTCTCCAAGTGGGGCAGTAGAGAGCAAATTGATGCGAGCTACCAAAATAGGAGAAGAAGATAGCAGCCAATCATTGGCCTTCATTTCACCCTGCCTTACATGATCAGGCAGATTCAACAAGATGGCGAAAAGAAAAACACATACAAAATCATCCAAAGTTTGGATCATTTTCCGCTAAATTTGAAAAAGACTTGCATAAAATGCAAAGTTTGCAAAACGGACACGTTTTGGCACGGAAGCATAACTACGCTGCACGAACATTTGAGAAAAAAACCTTGTCGGACTCGAAGCGGGAGACTGCAAATCAGAGCAATACACGATGTTATTTCTCATAAAAACAATTTTTACAGGTCGCTAAATACACTTTTATTGTCTGCAAAAAACAACCCAACATGGACTATTTTCTGTGGAAAACGGTTGCACTCCGCAGCAGAGCGCTTCTCTCAGGGACTCTTATTTTGGAAATGATCGAGTCCGATATAAGGCCGCTGCCAGTAGGAAGATGAGGGGTTTTAAAAAAAAGATCGCTAAATTCAATCCAGGGTACAAGACCCCCTCCTCTACACCGCAAAGCACATTTTTCCCACAAAAAAATGAGTGCTGTTGGTTGGGCACCCCTTTATCGATTAGTAGATCTGTGTTTGTAATATTATAAGTGGTAAAGATGGACCCATTTTATTTATTAAAGTTACTATTTTTACAATGGAGATGGTGTTTTTTTGTTGTTTTTTTTTTTGCACTAATACTTAACAACTTGTATGTTTTTGTATATTTTTTACTCATGTTAATCTGGGGCCTTTTTTTGTGCAATACTTCTGAACAAGGTTAAATTTGCAAATCCAGAAGTGACAGATTCTTGTTTTCAAATGTGATCCAACAGTTTACATTTGATGTTTTATTAGCCAGCACTACTAAAGCACATTTTATGGGCGCTTATGATTTACTTTTACTGTATACAGTAAGTAGATTTATTATTTTCTAGAAATGATAATATTCTACCTCTATTTGACAGAAAGATTAACATTTGCTCTTACTGTAATAAACCCAACGTGTTGTTTATGTGGTTATGAGTTGGGTTTTACACAAAAACATTCTATAATATGCCGAAAAACTAATATTTATTAAATTGTCATTTTTATTCAATTAATCGAATAATCGATCCAATAATCGTCAACTTAATCGATTACCAAAATAATCGTTAGTTGCAGCCCTACTCTATACCAAGTTTTTTTTCTTGGTTTCGGAGTTTTTCCTGTTGGAGATCGAGTGTCTCAGGGTAAGCCATTTGTTCCCATAATAAAGTAAATTGATTCCAATATGGTTAGGAATGCAGTGTGTAAAATGAAATAACTGTCTCTGCTCTACGATTCAAAATGTCCTAATATGTTGCTTTGCTTGAGATTTTTACTTAAGTACAACCAAAAGTACATCTGTCTTTTTTTGGTTGTGTATAAATGACCATGTGAACAAATTACACCATGAGTTGATAAGCTAAAAAATGATAAATGTGATACTTTTCGAGACTAAAAGAGAAATCAGCACTGCTTTGTGATGAAGATCAATAACTTATATCTAACATAAATTTGGTACTTTGAGCCTGAAACTGGCGGGACACCGACAATGCATAAGCAACACCGAATGTTTGCTTTTCTAAGAGCGGAGCAGAAAGCCCTGACACGTAAATTTGTGGTCAGGCCGGCGGTACAGAATTGTCTTCGATGGGGGTGGTGACCAGACGGTGAAGACCTGGAGAAGTGTTGATCAAAGTAGGTGAGAACAAATTAATGGTCATACAGTATTTTGCCGTAAAGAAATAAATGAGAATATTTGGCCGCAAAAAATTAAATGGAAGTATTTCGCCCTAAAGAAAAAATAAATGGGAATTTTTAAAAAATTTTTTTGCCATATAGAAATAAATGGTATTTTTCACCATGTAAGTAGGGTTCTTGGAGAAGACACCTAACCCCCAGTTTCTCCCACCATTGGTGCCGTTGTGGCAGCCTGCTGCGGTGTAGGAGTGCAGCACACAAATTTTCACGGTGAAGGATGCATAGAGAGAGTAAAAATAAAAAATACAATAAGAACAAATCAAATGGTAACAACGCAGGGTTGGAGTTGGCCAGAAACAACCATTTTGTCTGTGTGAGTGAATGAAAGGACTAAGTGTTTTAAAGGTTCTCGCAGAATCTCACCAGTTCTTAACTTTATTGTTTTGCCGGTGAAGAACGACATACAGGTTACTTGGAAATAAAGGATGGGTTTCATCCCTAAAAATTGATTCCACTGTGTGATTAGCACAGAGTAGAAGGCCGGATCAGTGTCCTCTCCTGCACCTCCCACCAGAGAACTTCTTCACTGGGATAGTAGTGAAAAATAGTATAGTATGTGTCTTTTTGTGGTTGTGTATAAATTGTAAGTGTTTAGAATGTGCAAAGAGGTTATGCATATGTTCCAAAAAAACAACTTTGTGAATAATTCATAGTGCTCTTTTCTGTAAAGTTAAAGGTGTCAGTGTAGTTTGAAAGGTATTCCTTAAACTTCAACACCATATGTGAGATAGGGAAGAACCATCGAGCAATACAATAAGTACAGTTTGTTCCAATTTAGTTGCAAAGGAGTAAAAATGTCTTTTTTTTTCATTATTTTAGAAGAATAAAAGTGTAAAAAAGCATATGCAAAAGAAAAATGAGTATTTCTCTATTATTATATTCATATTATACTCATCTCATACACTAAATACATTTTTTTGCTTTTCAAACATAAATACAATATAAAGTTATATTAAAAATTAATATTCTTATAAATAAAGAAGAATAACAATTATTTTTATCATTTGATTTTTTTTTTGCCACAACAGCGGAAAAAGATAAATCAGGACAGAACATGAAGCTGGCTTCATGTTCAGCTTTGATTTGTCTTTTTTTTCTACTTGGTTGCAAAATGTTTCTCTGTTTTGTGATGTAACAAGACGATCGGAGGTATAAATAAGACTGTCAGAAACTATTCTGTAGACACTTTGGTTCCTCTCTCAGCATCGACTGCAACTTGAAGTACAAAAACATGTGGATCGTCGGGAAAATCATTTTTATTTCATCCTTAGCTGTGCTTGCTTCAGGTAAGTTTAAATAGCACAATAATAAATTCAATTAACTTGAATATTTTTATTCCAATGAACAGCTACATATCCTATGGGATGTTCAGCACCGACGTTGCCTCCAAATAGTGTGTATCTTGAGTCTGATAAATTCCAACTGACTTATTTGGATGGGGGCACATTTTTCATCAAATGTGCTCCTGGTTATCATTTAACTGGTGGCAATGCAATGATGCAATGTCGGAATGGAAAATGGGACGAATCCTCAGTATATTGCGCCAGTAAGTACTACATATTTATATAATCTTACTTAGAGCAAGTTTGTGTTATCAAATTAAATCAAACTTTATTTATAAAGCACTTTTTAAACAAAGTTATACAAAATGCTGAACAGAACAAATAAAAACTCCAACAGCATTAAAATCCAGATCGTAGCTCCATACTTCTCTCATTCATCCTGCTCCCCCTAATTCTCGGCTGATTTTAGGCGAGAGGCAGGGTACACCCAAAACAGGTAGCCAGTCTGTCACACACACACAACACATACACACACACGCACACACACACACACACACAAACACATTCCTAGGGGCAATTTTTGTAGCAGCCAATCCACCTAACATGCATATTTTCGCAGGTGACAGCGATGGAGGCCAAAACACCAAAACTATTGATATAAAGACCAAGGGACAGGTCACAGTGAATAAGGGAGTGTTGCCATCGTTCAATTTAGGGGACATAATGATCAAAGAAGGGGGCTCACAGACCAATGGAGGGGGCATAAAGGTCAAAGGAGGGGGTCCAGTGACCGATCTAGGGGGCATAAAGATCAAAGGAGGGGGTCCAGTGACCGATCTAGGGGGCATAAAGATCAAAGGAGAGGGTCCACAGACCAATCTAGGGGGCATAAAGGTCAAAGGAGGGGGTCCACAGACCAATCTAGGGGGCATAAATGTCAAAGGAGGGGGTCCACAGACCAATCTAGGGGGCATAAATGTCAAAGGAGGGGGTCCACAGACCAATCTAGGGGGCATAAATGTCAAAGGAGGGCGCGGACAGATCAAGGGTTAAAGCCTCTCCCCGACATCAGGTCTTGAAGCCCGGACCTTCTTACTACGAGGCGTCTGTGCTGACCACTGCGACAGCATATGGTCTTAAGCCCAATTGTGAAGAAAAATCCACAGCAGATCGACAATATTATTTTAATGTCTAAAAGTAAAAAACACCAAGAACAATTAAACAATTTAATCTGGTTTCAAACGTCTTTTTTTTTAAACTGCTGTAACAATTAATTCCCCTCTGAGATTGATAAAGTTAAAAATGCTATAATTAATTGTTCTCATTGGAAATTGATGTCGAATTTTGAATAAAATATATTTGAAATACTCGTGCTGACATTTATTTTTCTTCTCAACTAAATTACTGAGTGTGTGTTTGACTTGTACAACGTTTGATGTTCTATGGATAATTAAATGTTGCTGGAGATGAATAACTTTCTTCAGGCATGAATTGGGACATGAAGATAGTTGGTGTGACCAAAGAGGATGCAGCAGATAGGGTTAGATGGAAGAAACTGATTTGCTGTAGTGACCCCTGAAGGGAAATGCCGAAAGAAGAAGGCGTGAATTGTGGCTGATAAACTGCTGAGCAGTGGTGGAACGTAACAAAGTAAATGTACTTTGTTACTGTACTTAAGTAAAAAAATGGTGTATCTGTACTTTACTTAAGTAAAATTTAAGACAGGTACTTTTACTTCACTACATTTTTATAGCAAATATCTGTACTTTTACTTCGCTACTTTTTAAAAGTGTGTTTTACATTTTTCGTTACCTTTTTGTTCATGAATTTGAAAAATACACAAGTGTTTTTTGCGCATCTTGAAGCCGCATCGCCAAAATCAAAAGAAGCAGTTGATCCGGGGAAGAAGTCATGAATTGAGAAACATTTTCCGCATTCATTCAGCGCCAAAAACCTAACATCAAATCTAGTACAAATTAAAAAAAGTCAGAAGATCGTTGTTCGTTGTGTTTACTTCTAAATAAAAAGTTGAGCCATCATTACACAGAGCAGGGGCGGATCTAGAATTTTCTAAAGGGGGGTGGGGCTTTGACAAAGCCAATATATAGTGACTGGGGGCCTCCCCCCCAAAACTTTTTAAAAAATAAGTGTCATTTTCCTCCATTTTGGCGGCCCATTCACTGGCCCTTCTAGAGAATAACTTGACTTGTCCCCTTTCCTTTCCTTTTATTTATTTATTTATTTTGTGGACCAAAAGAGGCGGGAGAGAGCAGGGGTCACACCCCTGCAGAGTATTTATCCTGGTTACCATGGTGACACCCTATAGCACAAAAAATAACACTTGAATTATGATCGAATACTTTTACTTTTTACTTAAAAAGTACAATTTACACCAATTACTTTTGTACTTTTACTTAAGTAAATTTTTTGCCTAAGTATCTGTACTTTTACTCAAGTACAAAAAGTGAGTACTTCATCCACCACTGGTGAATTGTGGCTGATAAACTGCTGAGTGAATAGTTTGTCTGGCTGATCCCAGCTAGAGTTGGGCAGATAGTGGGGTACACTCTGAAGTCACAGAGGGTCACAGAAGCCTTATAGATTCATTACATGTTCAAGAAAATTTGTATAAGGAATTACATATGCAATCTTTTAATAATGCTAATAACAATATTAATCATACCTTATTAATTCCTCATGGAGAAATTGCTCTGCTGCATTGCACCACAGCAGGCAGCCATGACCACCAATGGTGGGAGTGACTGGGGTTAGATGACTGGTCTAGGGAAACTTAGGCATGAGCTCATATGGAATTGAAGCGCCACTTCTTCCGTCCAAAGACGGCGATTCCACCACTTGATGAGTAAATCAGATCGATTTGTTTTAGACAAATAAAAGCTGAAAAATAAATTCAACTTTTATTTTTTTATAAAAGTCCAACAGAATGCTTGGGCCACTTTGTTTGCAGCAGCTGTGTATCAATTCACACAATTTAGTTTCACATAGACGTTAGAAATGACTCATCTTCCCAAACCCTCCACACACTGGTGGAGCCCCCAACTCTTAGCAAGCTCAATATTTATTTCTATAATAAATAATCAGGTGTGACATCATAAAGCTTTTGACTTTGTGTTTGATTCGGGCATATTTTTCAAACATGGTCAAAACCTCCAAAAAGTTGATTTTTGCACAAACTTCTCATTTTAATTTGTAAAGCAATTAATATTTGGTTTAAAATAAAACTCAACCACGTCTCTTCCTACAGATATTTGATGCTCATCACATAAAGTTTCCAACGCTTTCTGAATGGGATGTTGTAAAGAAAAGCATTAAAAAAAAAAATGAATTACTCTATTCATCCCTCACTGGGGAAATTTGTGTGCTGCACTCCTTGCACCGCAGCAGGCTGCCCTTCAATGGCGCCAATGGTGGGAGAAGCGGGGGTTAGGTGTCTTCTCCAAGGACCCTAGACGTGCTCTCCGTGGGACGCAAACCCGCGACCTTCCGGTCCACGGGCGAACGCTCTAACCACGCGGCCACCGTCTCCACCCTAATCAATTGAAACAATAACAATTTAGTGCAAAAAGGACCAGACTCTACTTACTGCAGCACAGAAGGAAGGTGGCTACCCAAACTTCCCACTTGTGTGCATTAATTTTTTTATATATATATATATTTTTTTTTAGTGCCGTCATTTTAACGCATTAATTCGATTAATTGATTACGCCAAATTTTAACGCGTTAAAAAAAATTAGGCAATTAATCATGATGTCATAATGGTGGCGAGCCAATGCTTCCACATTTGAATTTTGGCCTATTGAGGCCTGGGAAATCCTGGGGGGTCACGTCCCCCACCCCAGCCGACACCCCTTTTTGTCCACTAAAAAAAAGTGTTCTTACTACTTTAATTGTTAGAAACTTTGGGCAAAGTATGCACCAAAATAGAGAAAAATTACTTATTTTTCAAAATGTTCTTGGGGGGGATGCTTCCTTGCACCCTCCGCCCCCGAATTCACCCCTTTAGAAAATCCTGGATCCACCCCTGAGTCGGGCCACTGAAAGGCATATTTTTATACAAAAATAATAGAGACGGACATTAAATAAAATCATAGTCATTTGTAGTTTTTGCAAAAAGGAGTTTTCCCACCACCGGAGCAACTCCAGCCTGACATACCATCTAAACGTAAAACATGTTCAGGCAAGTTCCTGTGGCTACCGGGAGCATGCTTCTCCAAAACAAGCTTGTTGAATTTGGCAAGCGAATGAACAAATCCACAACAGAGAAATTGACAAATACTATCGCAAAGTGGGTTGCTGCTGATTGCAGGCCAATTTCTATTGTTGAAGATAAGAACGAACCCCAACCCTTGTTTTACTTTTTTTTTAATAATGCACCTGGCCTCACGAGGCACAGTTCACAATAATAAATTAGGTTTAAAATCTTCTCTTTTTACTGTATTCAATTGATTAGTCGTAGAGTACCATTTTTTAATATCCTAAAATTCAAATTAATTATCAGGAGACCTTCAGCAGATATGACTTTATAATGCAATAAATTTGATTAATTAATTACAAAAACCTGTAATTAATTTGATTAATTCTTTGAACCGACTGACACCACTAAATTTTTATAACTTATAAGTAAAATTTCAACACCACTCCTCCCATCTCTCTGCTTTTTCTTACTTTAGCTCCTTCATATTGTTTTTTTTTAAAGAGAGGCTAACATGCAACTTGATGATTGAAGCCAGACAAAAATGATCATTTCTTCCTAAATCCACCTGAAATATTGCACTACTTTAGTTTCTGCTTCTAATATATGTTTATAATTACTATACAGACATTAAACTGATTTAAAAATGAAACTGACGTACAATTGTGTTTATTGTAGGATTAAATGTCTCGGAGAGTAGAAAATACAAATTCGTTTTATTTACCTCTTTACATTTTTTCTTTATTTTTTCAATAGTGGATTATGTGTATCATCTCTAGAGACTAAAACGGTGAGTGAGCATCTCATGAACAAACAGGCTACAAGAAAATAACACCGATTTCATTCATTTAAAAAGACAATTCAAAATTCAGACATTTCTTTACATGAGCAATAATTCAAGTGCAAATATCATCAACTCCGATACACCAAAGCAAACTCGCTTATAAAGAGAGAAGTCATAAAAACAAAAAGTTCAGGTTGGAGGAAAGAAGCATATTCTAGGGGATGTAAGATGTGTCTGTGTGTGTATGTTGTTGGGGAATATGATGGGATCCATGTGAAAATGGAACTTTCAGAGAAGTCTTTAAAAAAAAAAAAATCTCTCTTGAACTCTTTAGTCTGAAACTCCCTTTTATTCATCCTGTGTAATCTGATATGAAGCATCTCATCAACTTTTTTTTTCTATTTACACAAGTAGGTCTGAAAATCCTTTAGAACTGGCTTTGATTTTGTTTGTTATCGGATGTAAAATATGCTGATTAGCAACACAGCATTTTGAATTAAAGAGGAATAATGTCTAATTTTTTGTGGCATGCACACAACCACTTGTCCTTTACCCCTAGATTAGTCAAGTGCCCTTTTAAAGGTTATTTTTTTCCTGATGTGATTCTAGAATAGCTGGATGATTAAAAGTGGGTGAAAAAAAATCCTTTTTTCTCCCTGGGCTGAAAGACTCGAATATTTAATATGAGACAACTTCCATTCTGTGCCATTTGTCGGAGTGTTCATGAATGGAGCATCTGTTGGTTTCTGTGTCTGTCCATTAACAACAGAAATAGACATTCACACCAGTCACTAATCTTACATTGAAGCAGTGGTGAACCACTGCGGATCTGTCCCCCAAATTATCTGTGCATGCCACAGGTTTAGTGACTGAAAAATTGATCAAATTAGGGACAGAAGTTTTAAATGATTCTTAATCAGATGTTTTTTTTGTTATTTTTTAACAAAAATGGTCAGTTATTTTTAGCTGAGCCGCAACCAGATTGTAGTTTATTAATTTAAGCTTTCATTTAAAGAGTCATTGTGTTTTTGTGGAATAATAGTTCTTATCTCATTACAAGTATGGCCTCTTTTCATTAACCTAGAAATATAATTTTTCTGAAACAGCTTATAAATACATTTATTTTGTTTTACACTCATTTTTGACACTGAATCCCCCTGATCTCATTCCCAGCTCCGTGCCACCTCCTATCACGTAAACAACAAAGCGTAAATCTTGTTTGAGGCGGAAAACAAAGTGGAAAGCACATTGAGTTTGCAAAGTTAGCGCATATTTCATTATTTTTATTTTGGTGCATTTATGTACATAAAAATGTGAGGTGAGGGAGAGCAGTAACTGATGGGACATACCGAGCTTGAGCATGTGCACTTCTGCTGCAATAACACTTCTTGATCAAGTTAGAATTCAGGTGTGTCCGACAGCAAAACTGGTGGCCAAGAATAAGCTGGTGTTCCACATACTGGACGGGAGAGCTCAGTAATTACTCAGACATACCTGAATGAAATAAAAAATTACTTCAACAAAGTTTTGATGTGGGAATAACAGCCAAACATATGGAAGCCTCTAAAAGTTGATTTAGCATATTATTTCCTCTTTTATTCCTTTCTGATCAGAATCCGAAACTTTCTGCTTCTCAGACCAGATTAAATATGTTGGGTTTTCTAATAACTGATTTTTTTTTTTACCCTGTTTTAAAAAAAAAAGTGTGAACCTATTACTGAGGCTGCAGCTTCAACCACATCCATCTGCTTTTCTTTAGCGATTGAACCAGTATGAATGATCATTGCACTTTTTTTTTTTTTAAACCAAAAATTTCTTTAGTGCATAAAACTATTTATCCTGCTTTGTTCGAGCCGTCTTTGGAAGAGCTGTGGGGGTGTGGGGAAATGAAATTGTGTGTCTTCTGGAGGGACAGAAAAGTGATTACTGAAAGCTTCCTGTACACGTAAATCAGGATTAAAGAATTCAACCCTCGTCTAATTTATTTCTACTATATACAAAACTGAACTAGAACAAACCTGGTGGACGGGTGGATAGAAATTAGGGGTTCTACAGGGTAAAAGATTCTGAACTTCCCTTTGTTTGAAACCTAGTTTATTGGTATGTATCAGAAACAAAAACAATGAAACTGAATAATTAAAGTGACCTTTTTTCTTTTTTTAAAAAAAAAGAAGCAGCAAACGTCCACTGAGACATTTCTCTCTCTTTGAGACATGCTCTACTAGACATCACGTCCCCTCATATCTGTGGCTCTTGCAATTATTTATCCCCCGAATGTCCACTGGGTTCTTTGCATGCTAAACCACATTTTTGTGTTTGCCTTTGTAAAAAAAACAACTGAGAAACACGTACTGTTTTAACAGTAAAACCGTTGGAAAGTGCTCTAAGAGCTCAAATAGAATTGGACTTTAAAGGACCTGGGATCGTGTTGTGGCATGAAATTAAACATCTGCTCCTCCATGAGGGCAGTGCACAGACACTGAAACAGGGATAAGGATTACAACACTTGCACAACACTTACAGTCATACCTAATGGAAGGAAATGGTGCTTGCACCACTCGTTTAAGCAAACAAAATAAAAAGCTCTATCAGGCTCAAACTGTATACACAGAACATCACTCCTACTGTCTGAGACACGCTTGTTTTTTTTTTTGTTTTTTTTTTTTCTTTTGTGGTTTCGACAATCAAAACCAAACACTCATTTACTCTACATCCTCACTAAATGCTTCAGCTTAGGACTGCAGACCTGCGCTGGCTGGAAACAGACTAAATAAATCTTCGGAAACAAACAGTTGTTGTTATATTCAGGTCTTGTAGAATTAAGAAAAGATAATCGCATTGGTCAGCTTTGTGTTAAGAAGTCCAGTGAGCGTTGTGGGATGTGGGCCGGGGATGATAAAGAGGGGTTACAATCCATTGGACTTTACTTGTACGGCCGCAGAAAGGCAGAAACTTTGCTGCTTATGAGGCGAATAAAGGAGCGTGGAAGCATCTCGTTGGATTCCCGAGTGGTGTACTTAAAGTAGTTGTTTGGGTGAGCCAGCACATCAAAAAGAGTCTTAATCAGTTTTTTGTCCTGTAGAAAAAACAAGTATGTTTTAGTTGATCACTTTTTTTAAATGCAAATTTGTCACAATGCGGGTGCTGTTTCTTCAAAGTGAAGAATCATCAACATACACTGTACACACAAGCGTTTTGATATACATTTGAAACATACAGTACAATAAGCCTTCAGCTACAGAATGAGACAAACTGACACCAAAAAATCTGTTATTTTACTCCCCGTAACCTGATGGACAGTCAAGAGGTCATCTGTTCACCTCAAGAGAGTTTGCTGATACAAGACAAAACGACATGGACAGAGCCGGAAATCACAAAAAAAAAAAAAAAAAAAAAAAAAAAAAAGATACTGACTTTTACCATTAGTACAGAGTTCAGAAAACATGTAGGAAACAAGATGGAGGATCTCTTAACCATCATTAGGAGAAAGAAGCAGCGAAAACTAATATTTCCAAGTGTGATTGTTGTGGTTCCCTCAACCACCACCAGAGGGAGCCAGGGACCATCTCACCTTTCCCCCAATTCTGGCTGACTGGAACACCTGCATCTGATTGGAACACCTGCACCTACTCTCCCGGCTGCCTATTTAAAGGCAGCCTCACCAGCCTTCCTTGTCAGGTCTTACTACCACCTTTCCCAGCCAGGTCACCCTGGTTGCCTGACCATGTTTTGTATTTTGGATTTTTTGTTGGACTTTTGAAACCTTTAGTTAATCATGTTTTCTTTACAGACTTTCCTGCAATAACTAAATAAACCATGTTCCAAGTCCTGCATTTGGGTCCTCCTCTTTCCACCATCCCTTCCACACCACAACAGAAAGACCTGACAAGGAAGGCTGGTGAGGCTGCCTTTAAATAGGCAGCCGGGAGAGTAGGTGCAGGTGTTCCAATCAGATGCAGGTGTTCATCTGATCTCCAGAATTGGGGGAAGGTGAGGTGGTCCCTGGCCCTCTCTGGTGGTGGTTGAGGGGACCACAACAGTGATTTTATGTTTTAATGTGGACACATCTAGTATCTTAATGAGGGGGATATTGTGCTTTCATGGGGAAGTAATTCTTTTCTTGTAACTCACATAATTTTATTTAATAGTGAGGATACATGCAGGATCAAAATGTCTACAAGGTTTAATTTGAAGGTTTGAACTATTTACAAGATTTCAGAAATAGTTTCAAACAGGTTAACTTTCTCTCAAAGAGAAAAAGAAAAGATCACTGTTTACCTGACTCACCGTGATTGTTACAGAGATACAAAAACAGATACTGATGTCTTAGATGGTGAGAAAACAGGAAAGTTTATGCTGACCTTTAGGATTTCTTGATGGTTCTCAGAGGCGTAGAGCCTTCCATCTCGTACTATGTCTTCTACAAGTTGCTCATAGTCCTCTGAAGTCATAAAAACAACACAAGACATGCTGGAAAACACATATCCAAAACAAGTTGGCAGGTGCAATAAGATGATCCACGGTCTAATCCATAGAGCTACATACTCCTTTTGACTCACTGAGCTGTTCCAATTTGACCACTCGTCAATTTAATATGCTAATTAGAATAAATAAAACACACCCTAGGTGGCTGACTTTTTATAACTTTTAATATAAACCTGTTTTCTATTTTATCATGTAGTTTTTGTGTTCTAAAAATGAACATTTCAAAATTTACAAGCATTTTATTTCCTCTAAAAGGGGCGCAGCAGCTCGGAGGAAGCTGGCATTAGAAGTTGTTGAAAGTTCAGGTTAACATATTGGAATGTAGCCTGTAGCCAATTTATAACGAGGACATTTTTGAAGCAGCAGCGCAAAATGCGGAAAAAAGAAGGCTAGTGACGAATTAGATCATTTTACTTTGATGTTTTGGTTTTTTATTCCAGGATTTAAACATTTTCAACATTTTATTATTATTACTTTAAAAATTGAGTGGTGTAAAAGGTTATTTATGCAATATAGCAGCACGAAACATGAATAATTACACAAGCGGTCAGATTGACGATCATTACACTTGCAGGTAGATTTAGAACGCGGCGGTCCTAGCGTTAGCAACCAATTCAATGGAAATAAAATCCATTTTGCCCCACTTGTTTGATACTTTGTTCAAGTTTTGGAACTGTGATGATTAATCCTTTCCACATTTTAACTTTCAGTTGTGATGCATCGAAGATGCAACTTAAATTATGACGGCAAAGTTTGTGACTTTATGTTTTTTCATTTGTCCCTATGTAAATCTTTAAAACTCCTCGATAATGTGGATTTTAGCTAAAGAAAACTTTTAATTTAGTCAATAAAATCCTTTTTTTAAAAGCCAAACAGATGTTTGAATGAGATTTTCATTAATATATTAGAAATTGAGTTTTCTTGATTTTATTTTGAACGGAAACATTTACGTATTTCCTGAGAATTTCTTCACATTGGTAATGAGATCATTGTGATTTCATAATAACGAAACTACCCATGGGACTGAGTGTGTGTGTGTGTGTGTGTGTGTCTGTGTGTGTCTGTGTGTGTGTGGATGGTTGTCCCTGTGTGTGTGGCCTTGCAGCAGACTGGCAACCATTTCGGGATGTACAGAATCCTGCCTCCCCCCTGAAACAGTGTTGTTTTTTGTCAACAATAACGACAACGAAATGGTTTTGTTGTCTAGGCTCTTTTTCATGACAACAACAAAATAAAGACGGCTCTTTCGTGGCAAAAATGTGACGAGAGTTGTGCGAAAATGTGCAAGTTTTTGTTGACGAGACGAAAATGTAAGGAAATAGGCCTCAGGGTTTCACACTTCTGCCAGTTGCGCGTGTTCTCTGTCTGTGAAAAAAATTAGCACAGTGGCGGCATTCCGTCTCTCAAGACTAAAACTAAAACTTAGATGGCTGCCAAAAACAACATTGCCCTGAAATCAGCCAGGACAGGTTCCGGCAACCTCCGCAATCCATCAGGGATACGTGGTTCAGAAGACGAAATTAGACTAGTGTTATTAATTGAAAGTCCCCATAAGTATGGCATTATTTCAAAGTATCTAAATTTGAGTTTTGTGATGAAAAGAATAGTGTAACGTACCATCATACGTGACGTAAGGAATCTGGAAACCTCTGGCACTGTTGCCCTCGTTGGATTTAAAGTTAATCCACAGACGCCTGGAGCGAGCTGTGAAGGCGATGGGCCGTTCGTACGTCTGACACGTCTCATAGGTGGTGATGGAGGTCACAGTGGCTTGCAGCATCACAGAAAAGTGTTGAATATCATTATTTTCATCTTTGGAAATGTGTCGGATTACAAATGGAACACTTACAGTTCTTTCTCATGACCAGAACATCTCCGCACTCATCCTCAGATGGCAGGAAAATCTCTGGCACCACAATCAGGATCTTTCGTTTGATTGGTGGAGTAATATTCCAGGTGCACTCTACATTAGCAGGATAATTCCCGGGGTAATTGGGTGACTCAATATAACCCATAAACTCACCCATCTCACCACCACATTGTCTATCTGTACGTACACAAGCAAACCAAATTAGATACAAATCCAGACTACCATTGTTAAGATAATTATCTGTTTACGTCCACACTCACTTTTGCACTGGGAAACACTTGTAGCGCCATCAAAATCTGTGGTTGTGTTTCCAGGACAGGAAATGCAGTAGTTCTGTCTGAACTCCGTCTGGTACGTTCCCACTGGACAGCGGATGCACCGGTGCACCGTGGTGTTATAGTAGTGACCCGGAGAACACTGAACTACAAGCAGAGGCAAAAAAAAACAATCAAGTTATTTCCATATCTTTAATTAAGGTCTCATCTCATGCAAAATAAACCTTTTCTTTTGTATTTTATGAACATTAACAACCACAGTTTGAGTTTTAGGAATTCAAAAGGATAACTTCTTCTCATCCCCCACTTTTAGAAAAAAAAAATACATTGTAGCTGAGTTGTTTATATTATAAAATTTATAGTGAGCGATGTACACAATAGTTTCACAGTATTCATTTGGTTTAGTCATATACACACGGAGGAGTGCAAGCTATTCTTTGGAAATTGAAACTGTTACAGCTTTAACTCCTCATCATTTTACTTAGAACTTGTGAGTTTATACAAGAAAAAAAAAAGTGTGAAAATGTCAATTTATAGTCCAAGGAAAGTTTATCAAGTGAAGATTTTTACAGCCATACTAATTTAAAAAAAATAAGGTTCAACACTTTGCAGATTTCACCTGATGCAGGTTATTTTTAGAACAAAACCTCCACAATAACCAGAGAACCCTTGTACATGCAAAGAAAAGAAAGATGGGATTGAAGAATCTCATGTTGGCCTTCCATTAATATTCTTTCCATTTTTGTGTTACAAGTTAGTCAGTTCTTATACTGTATTTTCATGACCATGAGGCGCATAGAAAAGTCTTATTTTCTTCAAAATGAGCGGCGCGCCCTATTGGGCAGTGCAAATAAATGTGTGTCGTTAGGTGGACGTATTAGACAACCATGAGGCGGCTTCTGATTTATGACTCTATGCATGCTCATCTCACTGCCAACATCAATAAACAAGTGAAGCAGATGAACATTACGCTTGCTGTAATTCTGGGAGGTCCGACAAAGGAACTCCAACCGCTGGACATCGGCTAACCAGCCGTTCAAAGTAAGGCTGCGAGCGGCGTGGGAGCGATAGATGACCAGAGGAGACAATAGCTTCACAAAAGGTGGAAGGCAGTGCTGGGCAAGTTACGCCACAGTTTGCCATTGGATTGTACATGCTTGGGCTAATGTGTCTGCTGGCCTGCTGGCACTGTTGTCTGAGTTTTCGCAAAAGCAGGCATAATTTCTGAGGAGCCGCATGATAAAGAAAGTGACTCTGACAGTAAGGAAAGTGAACCTGCTATGTTGGATTTAGCGTACCTGTTAGATTCCGAAACAGAGGATGAGGACTTGGATGGATTTAATAAATGACTTTATGACGACTGTAACTAATATTTAAATAAAGCCAGCCAAACTCAGTTTTGCTCCCCATCTATTTCTAAATACACACACCTGTCTGCTTGTGTGTGTGTTGTTGTAAGACGGACGTAGTAGAGAATATGTATTTAAAACCCATGCCCTGTCATCAGGTGCGCATTATATGTGTGTTAAATACAGAGCACACAAAACTGGGACTGTGTTTTTTGATACTGTGCGCCTTTTGGTCGTGAAAATACGCTAATATTTTGAAAATGTATATGAGAAATGAATGTCTTTTTCAGTCAGATTTGAATACAAATAGAAACTAGAAAGTGTTTACCTTTGACCTCACAATCATGGAAGGAGCTGGCACCTTCTCGTTTTGTGCTCAGCCCTCCTCCACAAGGGAAGCAGAGAGTCCGCCCCAGGTCAGGCTGGTAGGTGCCCTGAGGACATGGCTGACAAGGTTTGAACCCGTCACTGGAGTAGTATCCGGTAGAACACTGACCTGGATTTAGTGAAAAAGATCAACTCGATTAAAATTTTTTTTTCTTCAGACATGTGTTTTGAGAAACTTTCAAAACATCAAAATCCGTGGTGAGTTTTCCTTCCGTTGTCTTCCGCTTATTTGGGTCTGGGTCGCAGGGTCAACAGCCTCAGCTGCTCTCATCCCAGCTCCATCCTCCAGCTCACCTGGATGTGAGCTGTCCAGCTGTGAGACATAGCCTTTCTAGCAGGTCCGAGGTCTGTCCCTGGGTCTCCTCCCGGTGGGACTTGCCCGAAACACTTCACCGGGAGGGTGTTCAAGGGGGTTTTCATAGTTTTCATTTATTGCAGTGAGAAATTCACCATTCACATAGACATGGTACAAATCTGATTAAAAAAAGACTTGTTCTAAAATATCTCTCTTAGCTAATCACTAGAATAAAGGGCCCTGACCCAACCCCAAGTAACACAAAGCGCCCCCAACAAGCACCTTCCAGCATTATGAGATGTAAGTTTTGAAACCATGCTTCTAGAAATTTGCCCCGCATGTAAGCTTCATAAAATTTCAGAGGTTTTACCTGCACAGGAAGAAATGTTTCGTGCTCCAGTGGGTCCATGGCCATCGCTGCCTGGACAGAGGTCACAGGCCAGCTGGCCCTCTTTCTCCTGGAAGGTTCCAGGTGGACACTGCACACAGCGCTCATGTTCTCCATGGTAGTAGGACCCCGGCAAGCATCTGACTGAGAAAACATCCACAATGGCTGCTGTGATGAGTGAAAATATCCTCATATTAATGTTCTCTGGCGTTTCTCCTCGATTATTCTTTCTGTTCTCCGAAGCTATTGGACATTATTATCACAATAAGCTCTTCAGACGTACTGTATTGTTATTGCCTCAAATCAGTTCATTTTAAACACTAGGACTGCCGCAGCGGTCAATTTGACATACTCCTTTTGACTCACTGAGTTGTTCCAATTTGACCACTCGTCACTTTAATATGCTAATTAGAATAAATAAAACACAACCTAGGAGGCTGACATTTTACAACTTTGAATGTAAACATGTTTTCTATTTTATCATATAGTTTTTGTGTTCTAAAATTAACATTTTCAAATTTAAAAGCATTTTATCTCCTCTAACCGGTCGCAGCAGCTGGGAGGAAACGCGCAATGGAAATAGTTGTTATGTTGTTATGGCAACCAACACATTGCTGTGGTCACACATAAGTGTGTGTGTGTTTGTGGAGCAAGACAGGGACGACTCTGACACCATTACAGAAACATTTTAGAAAGGTTGAGTTGGATAATATTGAGGAGGCACCATGAACAGAGTAAGAAAATTGTTGTCTGAATATAGTCAGCCATGTTTTCTAGATAAGTCTTAAAGTTCAGGTTAACATATTGGAATATAGCCAATTTATAACGAGGACATTTCTGAAGCAGCAGCACAAAATGCAGAAAAAAGGAGGCTAGTGACAAATTAGATCATTTTACTTAGTGTTTGCTTTTTATTCAAGGTTTTAAACATATTTAACACTTTATTATGATTATTACTTTAAAAATTAAGTGATGTAAAAGTTTATTTATGCAATTTAGAAGTACAAAACATGAATAATTACATAAGCGGTCAAATTGAAGGTCATGGCGATTGCAGGTAGATTTAGAACGCAGCGGTCCTCTCGAAGACTCGAAGACCTAAACCCAAAAATTTTTTGTCTAACAGACACCCTCAGCATGAGTTCCCACGAACCATTAGCGGCTCATCAACACGCATTTTAACGTGAACTCTTTTTTAAATACCCTACCCCCATTAAGGTGGACTTTTACCTCAGTAGGAAACCTTTTTTCCAGAGATATTCAGTGGATCGAAAAATAACTTTTATAAATCATTTCCTAGTGATTCTTCATTTTAACAGCATAACGAGCGTCAGCACCGCTCACGTGTACGGCCTGCTGCGAAGTAGGAGTGCAGCACACAAATTTTCTCGGTGAGGGATGCATAGAGAGAGTAAAAACAAAAAAATACAAAAAAAAATTAAATGGTAACAACGCAGGGTTAGAGTTGGCCAGAAACAACCATTGTGTCTGTGTGACCTGTCTTGTGAGTGAATGAAAGGACTGGACATCTCCGGGCTGAGGAGTCCCCCAGTGTTTCCATCAGGATGAAGAACATCTACTCATCCCCGTACTTGACATCTCCAGGCTGAGGAGTCCCCGTGTTTCCATCAGGATGAAGAACATCTATTGACTTCTTTAGATATTTAGCTGTAGATTAGATTAAGCTAATATTTAAACAATTATCTTTGACACATTGTTTGCTCGTCCCGGGGGAGGGATCTCTCTTTCACGTGGATCCCCATGAGGTTTCTTATTTTTCCCCACTGATGGGTTTTTTTAGGAGTTTTTCCTCACCGAGAAGGAGAGTCTAAGTGCAGAAATGTGCTAGTCTTATTTAGTTAGCATTTGTTAGTTATTTTTCTTGTTGTGTATTTGTGTTAGTACATTCCTCTTTTTCTTGTGAAGCCCATTGAGACGGACATTCTGTGATTTTGGGCTATACAAATAAAATTGAATTGAATTGAATTTAAATCCGCGTCAGCATTGGTCCTAAAGAACAATCAGTTTCACTGTAGTTGTGATGTTGGACCACAGAAATTAAATAAATTTGAATTTTCTGGACTTACCACATCGGCCGCTGTCCCTCTCTGAGCCTGGACCACAATTTTCCTGGATGAGAGCAGCCTGGGGAAGTTTTTGAGCGACTTCATACTCCAAACCAGCCACTCTGATCAAAAAGCGCTCCTGATTTATCGATTTCTTAAGAGATTTGATGTATGTCTTCACCTGCTTCTCCATCCGCTGTCGCAGGCAGCTGAGGTTGCAGCTTCCTGCTCAGAACATCAATGCATTACTATTAAACCCATCTGACGTCAATCTGTAATTTATTAGGGAGAAGCGGAGCATTAGTAGAGCAGAAGGTTGCTGACCTGTGGTGTCTCCAGGTTTGACTTCTGCTTCCAGCTCCACTGTGATCCGGGTCACCTCTTTGTTAGAGGGGTTGCGGGCACGCCGTCCTTTGGATCTCTTAGAGGAGTCACATTTGAGGTTAACAAATGTCACCAGGCAGTTGTTGCAAGGCTGCCCCCCTCCTGCATACACATGTCATAACAACTATTGGTTTTTTCGGATTTCACTTTTTCTTTTTTACTTAAAATTCATCAGTAATGACTGATGAATTTTAATTGGTGATTGTGATGAATGCTAAATTATGTTTTTGGGTTTTTTTTTTCTTTTTCTTCTCTGATCTGCAGATGAGTACAGATGTAAAGTAGCCATTTGGCTTATTCTCGTGTATTTACATTGTATGTTCAATAATATGTATCTTGTCTCTTTTATTTTATGTGTTTTTAAACATCATCCATATGCATCTGAAGACTAACCTGGTCCCAGCATCCGACCTCTGTCCTCTGTCCTGCCGGTCAGCTTCGGGTGCAGATGACATTTGGCGTTTTTAATCTTGAAAGAAGTTGTCTGCTTCACTGGATGTGGCGAAGCCTCTACAGACAAACGCAGCATAGTGGGTAAATGAACACTGAAATTTTCTAATGCTATCACTGTGGAAGACTGTTTGCATTCTCTCAGAAACTGTGAGGAAACAAACCTATGCAGCTGTGAGAGTTGCTGGAGTTCAGCCTGGAAGGAGACTTTCCTCTGATAATAGGAATGCCACAACTGACAGAGTAGCTGTTGTCTGACTCTGTACAAATCCAAAAACATTTAAAACAAGGTCATATTTTGTTAAAATACTTTTTAGTCTGATTGGCACCAACATACCTGCCAAATAGTGTGCTTTGGAAGCACAAGTCAGGGAGCAGCTTTCCTTTTTGCCAGTCTTACTGCATGTGAGGGTAGCCTTTGGTGCTACGGTTCCAGGAGAACATTTCATCAGCTCTGATAGAAAATAAAATCCAGATCACTCAAAGACTGTTCATAAACGTTGTAAAGGCAAAGATGTAAGAAAATGCTTGCACCTCAGTTGTGTATAAGTCAACCAACCACAAGGAGGAGGTATTGTTACGTACCAATACAATCCTTCTTGTTCCAGTGCAGCTTGAACCCCTGCGGGCAGGTACACTCGTAACTTCCCAAAGTGTTGATACATCCATATTTACAACCTCCACGATTTATACTGCATTCATTAATATCTGCAAAGATGTGTGAGGACAAAAATTATTACTAGAAAATCCTCTTTCATCCCTCCTATCCCTTTGTGGCGGGATGAGATAGTCCAGTGATAGATAGTCTGCCCTTCGATCAGGAGAACCCGGTTTAAATCCCACTGTGCTAGTGTCTACGTGTCCGTAGAGCAAACACCTAACCTCCCGTTTATCCCACCATCGGTGCTGTTGTGGTGGCCTGCTGCGGTGCAATGCAGCACAGAATTTTCCCTGTTAAGAAATGAACATTGTACATTAAAATAAATTTTAAAAATCTTTATTATACCACGAATGAGAAAAAGACAATTCTGGCCTCTGAGGAAAACACTGTGAAGTTTAATTCTATTTGAAGAGAAGAATAAGTGGTTCGTAAGAAAGCAGCTATAGAACTTCCTGGAAGTTTACTTCACATTACAAAGAGATTTGTGTGTTTGCGTGTAAACGGTAGTGAAGTCTTGTTTTGATGTCACCCACATTCAATTTCATGGTGAGAAGTTCTCGCCTCAGCAGGGAGGAAGACTTGTGGTAAGCAGTAAATTATAATCACCTTTTCAAACACATGCTGAGCTAAAGCCACTAAAAGCATCCGGGATCCAGATGCAGTCTGGCTGCAATCGATGCCAGACATAAAATCAGTTTAGAGAGCAGAACTGAGCATTCAGCGGGCTGTGGACAATTGGCCCAGACACCAGGAAAAAGACTCATAGTGGCAGTGATTAATGATCTGGCCTGCTGATATTAAAAGCTATTCTTTTTCTTATTATTTAACTCATCTCCAATAAAAAAAATGCATGTTTCAGAATAAGAAAATGAATATGATCATTTTGTAGACAGTCAGAAATGCTCGGAACTCGCACTAGTCAAACATACTGCATTTTGGTGGTTAAATAAACTCAGGCACAGTTCAAACAACCTAGTGTGTGTACTTCTTAAATTAAATAGTTCTCAAATGTGAAAAATGATCTAGTGCCCCCAACAAGTCAGGTAGAGGGCTCGCTACAAAGTAAGGAGTTTAAGTATCTTCTTTGCCAGCCAGGGAAGGAAGGAAATTGATACGTGGATTGGTGCGGCATCCGCAATTATTAGGACACTAAATCAGTTCATTGTTGTGAAGAGAATGGAGCCACAAACCAAAGCTCTCAGAAATCAGTCCATGTTCTGATCCTTACCAGTGCTCATCAGCTGTGGTCAGGTACGGGGAGTGAAAAACAAGATCAAAGAGTACAAGTAGCCAAAAACAGATTTTTTTTGCAGGGTTGCTAGGTATCTCGGTCAGAGATAAAGTGGTGAACTCTGCTATGTGGAAGAGACCCTCAGTAGAGCCATTGCTACTCTGCATGGGGAGTAGCCAGTTAGGGTGGTGTAGGCTTATCATCAGGATACCGTCCAAACACCTTGCTTGGGAAAAGAGCCAGAAGTAGACCCGGGCGCCCCGTAGAGATTATGTCCAGGATTTAGCCTAGGAATGTTCCAGATTGGAGGAAGGTCTGGACTTCTGGCTAAGGCTGTAGGAAAGGAACTTGCACCTTGGTTGAAGCTTGAGGGAAAGAATTATTGAATTGGCCCCAACAATACCAACTCTGTTTTCTTACAAGTTAAGTTAAAAGCGAGTGAATTTCCTAGCTCACACTGACAATCAAAAATCTTTATACACTCTCACTAAAAAGGAACACCCTCATCTTTAGGTCAACAATTTATTACAGCGGGACACTAACCTAATTGGTTTTATGAAGGTGATTCCGAACAGTCTTCTGAATCACTTGGCAGCTATATTTTGGCTGATAAACCACAGAGGGACTAACATAACCTTGATTGTAGCCAGAAGTGTAGAAGGCACAACAGGGAGGACCATAAAACTCTGTGGTATCTAAAAGTTCTGACAGCACAGTTGAAAAGTGAGAGCAAATCATTCATCACTGGCTCTCAGCCATGATAGAGAGCCGTTCATGCCAGACCATCTTCTTTCCTTCCTTTCAACAGTTCAGCGTGACCTGATCACACACTATCAGGTAAGGAAAATCCATCTAACAAATTCAGTTTTGGAGCATTTATACTTTGAGCTGCCAATGCCAATGCCTTTCATGGTGCTCTAACAACACATAGTCTGTTGGAACAAATATAAAGTGTTATATCTTTCCATCTAAACCTTTTAAATCCAATTTTCAAGCAACCTAAATCCCAAACTTCTTTAAAAAATGACAAATTAGGTCAGAGGAACAATCAAGGGCACACACTGTGTCTGTATCTGAAGAAGCCCTGAGGGGCTGAAGACACAGCAGATTCAAAGCGTTGATAAACACTCCAATCAAATAACTGCCACAATACAATGATCTACTCTGGCGGTCCTCTGTGCAGATCTGACGTGCCCTCGCACACCTCATCATGAAATCAGAAGCTATTTCTGCTTTACAGGACTGATGTTTCCTGCTAATCTCTGATCGACAAGGTCATGCAGCACACGATGGACTCGTACTTCTCATACTTTTTGCTGTCATAGTCCATTAAGTCTGGTGCTTATCTACTTTTTCTATACTCGTCAAATGTATGTGTTCCTATAAAAAAGATTTACATTCTGCGATTTAAGCCAAAAAAAAATCTGAAAATCTGATATTAATAAATATCAAAGTAAACAAGCCCAGATGTCCTATTTTGTATTTTATTGACCTCTTTAACATTTGGCTCAAAGGGTACACCATCAGTCTACACTTCTATGCTGTAGACATACTCATGCCCATAATTCAAAGTCACGTTCGTGTATTGCTCAGTGATGTCCTTCCACGTGTATCCCTGTTTCTGTGTGTAATGGCCCCCAACACGATAAATGCTTGTTAGCATTTGCTTGTTGCAGTTTAACTACAGCTGTAAGCTTATGGATTTCATGTGCCTGTAGCACACTACCAAACTCACACTTACACACCCCAGACTCATTACAAGTCTCACTCTGTGCCGCCGCAGAACTAGATCTGATTTTAAAGTAATGAGTATACAGTACATGTTTCCAAGTCCTGATTGGTGAGTAATATCCGATTCCAATGCTGTCTGAAACCATGAGATCAGGCCCCATTTCGGATCAGAACATCCCTACTGATACTGTGAAGCATTATGAGTAACAGACAGGGTTGGATAAAACAGTGTTTGGGTTTTGTGTAGGTAAACTTCTTCTAAGACAAACAGTTTTTGATAACTTCTAAACTACAACAGTTCTGTGATAATATTGGTCAGATTACAAGGATATTATATTATTTTTTCCGGAGATGAAGATCGTCACAGAAATTTAGTTGTGATTGGTCTAATTGGAATGGTTCGGAAATTCGAGTTCAGAATGAGATTAACCTGGAAATGATTGAGACTGTGTTTTTTTTTCACTCTCCATCCACTTATTCAATACTAATTTTTGGTTTCTTCTTTGTGTGCAACAGTAACATTTTCTATTCTTCGTTCTTTCTCATTTTCTACATCCATCATCTCCAGAAAGACGTTCATAGCATTTCTATTAAATCTCAATTGGACCAGTAACTAAGACCTTTTCACTTCAATATGACCACTGACACATCACAGTCCTTGTTTTAGCCCACAACAAACCAGCTATTCCTTAGAATTTTGTGGTTTGTTTTTGGAGATGTGTCCAAAAATGTGTTTTTCCTAACAGGGGCAAGTTGACCCCCTCAGAGTCCCAAAAGACTCGGCAGTCTTGGCTCAATGAATGAAGTCAGTTTTGTTTTACAAACGACACAGTTTAAAAGAGATTTGGGTTTGTGTGTTACACTTCACAGATAACTATTTCATAAAAAAAAATGTCCAATGCATTGTTGGTCCTGTGGAGAGAATTGGTTACTATTTTAGCTTTTTATTTTTTAGGGCCTGATACCTCTCACTCTGTTAGCTCTCACTCTGGTCTCTCTTTTGTCAATTCTGAGGACTCTTGATATCATTTTAAATGTTTGAGATGACATTATTGCCCAGAACAATGCCCTAAGATTTTAGTTTAGGCTCTAATTTTTGCTTTATAGTCTTATTATTAGAACCGGGTCAAAACTGACCCTAACACCAGAGATGTATTAATTTTAACCAGAGCATTTTAAAATTTAATGAAAACACTTTTTTTTGTTTTATTAGGTTGCAATAGAGGTTCCTGACAAAGTCAAAAAGTCTTGATGCAATAAACAAATTTATGTAATTGTTTTAGGCATTTGAAATTTAAAACGGGTCACTGGTGACCCTAACATAATAGGAGGGTTAAGGTTAGAATTCTAACTACACATGGTCTCTTATAGGCAGATGGATTGATGATTTGTACACAAGTTGGACTTCACAAAAGAAACGGTGTTCAAACATCAAACAATAGCTGGTTTCACTTCCTACACGTAGATCCAGTTAGAATCTAAAAACACAAGATAAGCTCATGTATATCATGTTTAGTGATTGTTGTTCTACAAAGTAGTAACACACAGAAGAATGTCCAACAATCAAAATCAGAATGACAAAATAACTTACGTCAGACTGATCAAGGTGCAATTTGATCATCAAAATTATATTAGACAGAGCACTGAGGCGAAATAAAGGGTTAATGGAATACAGATTGCTACATTTTAAGGGAATAATTTGTTTCTTCTCAGTGAGACATTTTCCAGAAAGCCACTGACGTAAACAAAGCAAGACCAATATAAACCCAGGATATCAACACACTTTCAGGCACACCCAAATAAACCAGACCGTTGAGTAACAAATTTGACATACTAATATTTTGAAAAGTTCTTAAGCCTCTTAAGTAGGATTGAAACAGCAGATCAATTTGATCAATCGAAACAAATGATTAAAATAGTTATCAAATATTTATGTGATTGATTAGTTATTTAGTACTGCTCGTATTTTAAACAACAAACACCACAAGTTGTGCTTATTCTGGCCTCTAGAGGTCATTAGTAAAAAAGTAGAAGTAGTGACCAAACAATCAGGGGCCTATTTTTTGTCTCCATTTATACACTTAATACTCTCTCCTTATCGCTTTACTCTCCACACATCAGACTCCTGCTTTTATACAAACGCCTAACACATTCAGAAGTTCGTGATGATACAGCCATTGTTGGGTGTGTCAACACCAAATCTGAAGGGAACGATCTGAAGTATGGGGTGGGGCTGGTACTGGTGCAAACCCAATCACCTTCACATCAATACGACCAGGATTGGAGATGGTGACTGATGGTGATGATGTTTGCAGATGACATTGTGATCTGTAGTGAGAGGAGGGAAGAGGTGGAGGAAAAGCTGGAGAGGAGGAGGTTTGCACTAGAAAGAAGAGGATTGAAGATTAGTCAGAGTAAAACAGAGTACGTGTGTATGAATGAGAGGGATCCAAATGGAAAAGTGAGGTTTTAGGGAGAAGAGATAAAGAAGGTGGAAGATTTTAAGTACTTATGATCAACAGTCCAGAGCAATGGAGAGTGTGGAAAAGAGGTGAAGAAGCGTGTTCAAGCAGGCTGGAACGGGTGGAGGAAAGTATCAGGTGTGATGTGTGACAGAAGAGTTTCAGCTAAAATGAAAGGGAAAGTGTACAAAACTGTGGTGAGACCGGCCATGCTGTTTGGTCAAGAAACAGTAGCACTGAGGAAAAGACATGAAGCAGAGATGGAGGTAGCAGAGAGGAAGATGCTGAGGATCTCTCTGGGAGTGACCAGGATGGACAGGATCAGAAATGAGTATATCAGAGGAACAGCACATGTTAGAGGTTTTGGAGATAAAGTCAGAGAGGCCAGGCTGAGATGGTTTGGACATGTACAGAGAAGAGAAACCGAGTACATCGGCAGAAGGATGCTGGGTTTGGAACCACCAGGAAAGAGGCCTAGAGGAAGACCAAAGAGGAGGTTCATGGATACAGTGAAGGAAGACATGAAGATAGTTGGTGTGACCGAAGAGGATGCAGCAGATAGGGTTAGATGGAAGAAACTGACTTGCTGTGGCGACCCCTGAAGGGAAATGCCGAAAGGAGAAGAAGAAGATTGGAGATGGTGACTGAGTTCCGAAAAAAGTTCTTCTGACCCCACCAGCAAACATCGAGGAACTCGACAATGAAAGGGAGTTCACATTAACAACAAACTGGACTGGCTACATAACATTGGTGTCCTGTACATGAAGGACCAAAGTGACCTCCACCTCCTGAGGCGACTTTTAGTGTGTTGACGATGCTACTAAATAACTTTTTGTGACACAAACACTGCATCAGCAACTTTCTTTGTAATGTCCTGCTGGTGTGGAGAAATAATGAAGAGAGAAAAGAGGAGGGCCAGCTCTATCCCGAACTGTTCTTTGGACTCAGTGGATTTTGTAGGCCAGAAGAGAATGCTGATCACGCTGCACACAATCCATAACACCTTCCACCCACTGTACGAGACAGTGAGGTGAATAAGCAGCTCGTTCAGCCAGAGACTGCTGCATGCGCTGTGTAAAATATAATAATATAATGACATTTTAATAAGTAAAATTATTAAAATGCTGGAGAAAAGCTGGAGAGGTGGAGGTTTGCACTAGAAAGAAGAGGAATGAAGATTAGTCAGAGTAAGACAGAGTACATGTGTGTGAATGAGAGGGATCCAAATGGAAAAGTGAGGTTACAGGGGGAAGAGATAAAGAAGGTGGAAGATTTTAAGTACTTAGGATCAACAGTCCAGAGCAATGGAGAGTGTGGAAAAGAGGTGAAGAAGCATGTTCAGGCAGGCTGGAACGGGTGGAGGAAAGTATCAGGTGTGATGTGCAACAGAAGAGTTTGAGCTAGAATGAAATGGAAAGTGTACAAAACCATGGTGAGACCGGCGATGCTGTTTGGTCTAGAAACAGTAATAATAATAATAATAATAATGCATTGAACTTATATAGCGCTTTTCTGGACACTCAAAGACGCTTTACATTTATATAGATATGCATTATTCATTCACTCCATACAATCATTCACACACACAACATTCATTCCTGATGATGGGAGCTACCATGCAAGGCGCAGACCACTATCATCAGAAGCAACTCTTTTCTTCAGTAGCACTGAAGAAAAGACAGGAAGCAGAGATGGAGGTAGCATAGATGAAGATGCTGAGGATCTCTCTGGGAGTGACCAGGATGGACAGGATTAGAAATGAGTACATCAGGGGAACAGCCCATGTTAGAGGTTTTGGAGATAAAGTTAGAGAGGCAAGACTGAGATGGTTTGGACATGTGCAGAGGAGAGAGTACATCGGAAGAATGATGCTTGCTTTGGAACCACCAGGAAAGAGGCCTAGAGGAAGACCAAAGAGGAGGTTCATGAATACAGTGAAGGAAGACATGAAGATAGTTTGTGTGACCAAAGAGGATACAGCAGACTTGCTGTCCTCTAAAGGGAAATGCCAAAAGAAGAAGAAGAAGACGTTTAAAGAAATAATTAGTCTAATTGATTGATCATCTATGTTTTTGTTTACCAGAACTATGATGCCTGTGTTAGTCATGTGAAATCAGTAAAAACCCAATCACCTAATGATTTGCACAATATTCCCAGCTAATTGCTGAAATCAGACAGAGTATGAAGAGAGATGTTGCCTCACCTCCACAGTGTGCCAGACCATAAAGAACATAACCTTTGTGACAAAGACATTGGAAACTGCCATTTGAATTAACGCAGAGGTGGTCACATGTACGGTCAAAGGAGCACTCGTCAATATCTGCAGGAAAGAAAAAAAAGAAAAAACACTTTGTTAGAGAACTTTTTTAAAGACATCAAACAATTTGCAAACATTTTGGGTCTTTGAAAACCCTATTCTTTTTTGTCCTGAAGTGTGTTGCAACCATTGTTTGTCATAAAAAAAAAAAAATCACTAAAAAAAACTAAATAAAAGGAAATATTTTTCAAAGGAGGGACATTTTTTGTAACTACTAAAGGTGGTTGATCTCTAGCCGCTACGCAATTTGTCTTTTGATGCACAGAATGAATTTTCCCAAGTATTTTAAAATAACAAACGGTAACAGCAGGGGTCCAAAGGAGGTCTGCTCCCCTCTGGTTAATAGACCAGTGCTTTTTCCTCCACCTGCTAGTCAATTTTATTCTTCCTCACCAAAAACTGTAACGACCATAACAAGACTTACTTGTTCTGTCCAGTAAAAAGCAAGCATTTTTACACCACTGCAGAAATAAATAGCAGTTGTTACCCAAGTCAATACAACAATAAAAGCACAAATGCACGCACACAAAAATCTTTTTGGGGCTTTAAATCCTCCTAACTTTTTCCTTCCCTTTTTAACCACAAACTGCTCCTGTTATGCATGCTGGAAGTGTTTCCAACTAATCATTTTTCAACTTTTCCTTTCTCTCACTCGTGCTTCATGATGAATTTTTAGAATGAGCTGGGAGATGATAACGACTAGCCATATAAGATTGATGACATTTGGAATTATTATGATCACGGTTCCCTTTAATGTCAGTAATAGTCAGGTTCAAGCCCGGGCAGCACATGTTCGGAGAAAATGAGGTTGTGCTACAATTTTGCTGGATGTCTAATGGGCTCATTTAAGAAAGGTTGCCAAGATTTTTTCCCATGAATAACTTCCTTTCATTTGTTACATCTGAGCCTTTTTTACATTATGCTGCAACCTCAAAACATACAAAGTAGGTATTACACCATGCGGTGCGAAACAAAACATAAATATATTGTGACATTCCTCTTTTCACTGTAAGAAGAGTCTTTAATGGTGTAATAGAACTGTTTGACTGGATTCAATTTTTTATAAGACAAAGTATTTAAAAATGTCATTGATTAATTTAAAAATGTAAAAAAAAAAAAAAAAACAGGAAAAATTAAAAAAAAAAAAAAAGCAAAAACTTTTACATAGTGTAAAAATATCAAAGGGATTAAAAGTAATAAAGTTTTTTTTTTTTGCCACAGATAATAGTTAAAATATGTCTTAGTAAAGGTTAGGAACGTGATCATTTCTCTCATCATTTCAACTTTCTATTGATATGTCTGAACAGAAATTCAATTCAACCTGTCCACTTGCGATTGAATAAGTCAACATGAATATTGATGAAACGTCATAAAAAAAGATTCTGCTATCTGATCTAAAAACATTGTTTAATTAATCATTTGATAAACTGAAATTTCATTTATGGCTCACGGGTTTATGTGCAGAGATCTGATTTTTAATTTTTGCATTTTCTAAATGAAGACTTGGTTTGAACAATGTCCTCACAGCAAGAAGGTCAGGGTTCAAGTCTCTGAGTGGGGGCGAGGCTGTACACACTGGTCTCTTTGTGTAGAGTTTGCATGTTCTCCTCGTATAAACGTGGGTTTTCTCCGAGAACTCCGGTTACTTCCAATCCTCCAAAAAAATGCATGTTAGGTTGATTGGCTGCTACAAATTAGCCCCTAGTAACGAGTGTGTATGTAGATGGTTGTCTGTGACCCTGCAACAGACTGGCCACCTGTTCGGGGTTTATCTTGCTTCTCACCTGAAATTAGCCGGAATAGTCTTCGGCATCCCCGTGAGTCCATTAAGGATAAGCGGTTCAGAAGACGAGACAAATAGGTTTGTGTTATTACAGAACAGATAATCTTCTTGGAATCGTTATCTTTAGAAAGTCCAATATCTTCTGAACATCTATCTAAAAGCCCACATGTGGATTAGGAAGAGAAGGAGGACGAGAAGGAGTTTTAGGAAGGTGTTATGAAAGGAGGAATGCTGACAGAAGCTCAGAAGACATGCCCCATCCTGACTTAGGGACTATGGCCCACTGACAGTAGAGAAACACCATGGCTGTTTAAACTGAGATAAAGTCAGAGTTGTGTTTCCACATCTCAACACCTAATGGAGACAGAAAGCATGTGTTTCTGAGTAACAGAACACCTCAGGACACAACCAACCACCAGAGAGCCCGGAACTATAGCAGGGATGTAAATGTTCAGGTGTGACTAACCGTTAACTTTCAAAACTTTCTTTTTCTCAACATTCACTCATAAAAAAGTAAGATGTAAAAATGTTTATTTCTAAAATAAATGATAAACTGTTACCGTGGAGGCTATTTTCTCCCCTATTTTCTTGAAGCAAGTTGATGCAATGTGTTTAGAAATTGTTGTGGTTTGTGGTGAAATGGAAGTAAAAAGAGGAATCTTTTTCATTAACAAAAGTATTTACGAGTTTCATTTTAAAAAAAAGTGAAAGTTTTAAAGTGTAAACTTCACCTAACTATCCTCATAGTGATGAGTTCTCGCTGTATGATAAACTCCAGAGTGGATCTACGGAATCTCATTGATGATCAAAATAAAACCAATGTTCAGTTTTATGTTTTTAATTTCTTGAGAAGTTATTATAGATTTGGGAGCAGCTACAAAACCCTGAGCAACTAAGCAAGTTGGATTTTCTAAAATAGTAAGATTGTAAGAATTTTTTCTTTTCTTTTTTCTTTCTTTTTTACAATAGAGAGGTCTTTCTCAGAATTAAACGTAGTGGACCTGGCGTTCACTTTATCCCTTTACACGGGTTTGATAAAGTGATTAGAAGTAAAAAAAAAGGAGATTGGAAAAAAATTAAGTTTTCGGAGAATTATTCTATCTCATCCCCACATCAAAAATGTGGTTTTCTATGTCATTCATTCATATTGTATTTTTTCTGGTCATGGATTTTGTTCTCCACCACGCGCACATTCTAACATAAACTGGAAGTGTTTTTGCAGCGGTGGTGGATATACTCAGTCACACTCAGACCCAACAAGGAGAACCATTTTTATTGAAATGCACCAAAATAATATCACCTTCTTATCTGTCTATCTCGTGCGAGGTTTCGGGGGGTGCCGGAGCCCATCCCGGCTGATTCAAGGCGAGGGGCAGGGTACACCCCGAACAGGTCGCCAGGCCGCACACATGCATACAACCATGCACACATTCACTCAGTCCTACGGGGCATTTTGGCACCGGCCAATTAACCTACCATGCATGTCTTTGGAGGGAGGGAGGAAACCGCAGTACCCGGAGGAAACCCACGCGGACCTGGGGAGAACATGCAAACTCCACACAGAAAGGACAGTGTTCCAAGCCTCGTCCCCACTCAGGACTCGAACCCACAACCTTCTTACCACTGTGCTACTCACTGTAGCACAGTGGTAAGAGAAACCACCAAAATATTATTTTGGTGGCGTCACTGTGACGCCACCAAAATAATATTATATTTTAAAAGAGTATTTGCTAGCGTTTGTAACCTTCTGTGCTTTACACTGCATTTACAGCTGTAGACAAGATTTATACAGTTGTGCACACACCCTCTGGTCAGGACTACGAGATGACTAAACAGAAAAGGAAATTTACAGTGTCAAAAACAGAAATAAATATGAATGTATAGTATAAGGTGGGGTTTTTTTTCACAAATATAGTGTTTTTGAGCAAAAAAAAAGTACCATTTTTATCTACACATGCTAGGAAATGGAATATCCGTCTATGAGCAATCAACAAGTGACTCAGCATTACGTCCGTGTGTGTATGTGTGAGCTCGTCAAAGACCCAATCAATAGGTTTATAACAACTACTGTCCCAAGACAAACACACTGGAAGAGCAAAACTTACCTGACCCTGAACATCCTTATACCATGTGGCTGAACTTTTTACACCAGTAAAAACTATTTTTTCTGGTTTGGGTTTTTTGTAACAAAATAAAATTTCTTTGTTTAGCTACCAATAATGAAGTACAACATTCCTTTCTAAGTAGATCTGAAAAGACAAGAAAGTGGCTGCCAAGCACAGCGACAAAGAGCATAATTTTTCTGACCACATAGGATGTTTCTGTAATGTGCAGAGAGAGTGCTGTGATTCAGTTTAGCAACTCTAATCCCATGGCATGACATTGATGTGTACCAGGCTGGGCATTGATTGACCACATCAATAAGGAAGAGAAAATTTTTCAAAAAGCATGTCATCTGTTTTTCCACTTGGAAGGAGACAAAAGTTAGCTCCAGTCCTGCTATTTTTTATGCACACGGTTCTTTTGTGGCTCGATTTGTCCGTGAAACAAAGCCAATTTAAGAGTTGAAGGCCTAACGTAGCACACTTGTGCAACCATGACAAACTATTGTTTGTTTTGCAGCTAATCGAACCACCTCCCGCTGAGCTGTGGCTACTATCAGATATAAAGAACAAACAACCCTGAAGCCTGTTAGGGTCCTCTAAAAGCTACAAATACCAGCGAGAGTACTTTCATGCTGCTCGATGGTTCATTTCCCAGTTTTAATCCGTTACAGAACACTATGTTT
This sequence comes from Neostethus bicornis, assembly GCA_902685375.1. Classification (NCBI taxonomy): domain Eukaryota; kingdom Metazoa; phylum Chordata; class Actinopteri; order Atheriniformes; family Phallostethidae; genus Neostethus; species Neostethus bicornis. The sequence goes on from LR738550.1 coordinate 5,045,985, forward strand.
GGTATGCTTTGGTGTCTGGCTATAGAGGAATGTTTTGCTTAGATGAAAAAGTGAAACTAAATAAGTCACCCACCTTTACAAGTCCTCTCATTGGTGAGCAGTTTGTATCCCTTTTTACAGCTACACTCAAAGCTGCCCACTGTGTTTCGGCACACATGGTCACATCCGCCATTGTTCAGACGGCACTCATCAATATCTGTGAACAGAAAATTTGAATGAGGATAAAGGAAATCACAATTTACTGAAAAGGAAAGTAAATCAAATTTCAAGCTTTTACAATGTTGTGGTAAAGAATTTACCACATCAGCACCAGTGTTGAGAGTAGTACAATGCAAATGTAATGGAACATTGATTCCGTTACATCAGTAATCGGATAGTAACGTAGGAAGTCGTTACTATCTCAGCAACCAAGTTACACACATATTTAAATTGAGTGCATTGATATTAAGATACTCTGATGAATGTGGTGGGTCATAAAATGTTTAACAATAAAATCGTTAAACTAAGGGACGAGGCGTTGGCTCAGTGGTAGAATGTCCGTCCTTGGACCAGGAGCGGCTGGTTCAACTCCCACTGGGCCCATGCCTAAGTGTCCTTGGGGAAGAAACTTAACCCCTGTTACACTCACTATTGGCGACATCGTGGCTACCTGCTGCAGTGGTCTTTTAGGCTCAAATGCAATCATTTGGTTTTATTTATTTATTTTTATTTCCATTCATATGAATTCAAAATTGAAATAAAAAATGTACAGTTTACATTTCTGGTCAACCCTTTTAGTCATTCTGTGAGAATTTTTATGGTTAACCATTATTCTGTAATTGTTGCCCACTTTATTTCTTTTTAAAAGACGGTTAGCTATGAAGATGTGAAGGCGCTTTTACCTTGATTCAAATATTAACAAAACACTAAAAAATAAAATCATGTTTGATCTGCTAAAAGTAATTGAAAGTAGTCCAAACTAGGTCCATTTTTGAAGCAGTAATTTTGTAACACAAATATAAGTACATTTTATCTCTGTAACTGACAAAATATAATGTATTACAAAAAATAACTAATTGTAATTTATTGCAATAAATTTTAATCATCAATTGATAATTCTACTTCCATCGCTGCATTTGTCATCCTATATTGAATGTCGTGCAAGAAGTAGAAAATAGATTTTTTTCCCCACTGCTGCTCAGATGGACCGAGCTCGGCCTGCATGTGGCTCTGATCTTCTAAAGCTCTCATACTGTGAAGCCTCGCAGCATTTAAATAAAATTGTCATTGTCCGTCTCCATCAGATTACTTTGCTCTTTATGTCTGATGCCAATAGTCAATCGATATGTCATGTGTTCGTCCTCATGCTTCCATTTGCTCTGCGTGGCAAGTTCTTCAGCAGCTCTGATTAATTCTGAATCATTACCATAAATGAGGCATCTGGTTCCTTGGGGAGTTTTCATCATCTGGTTGAAATAAATGCGAGAGAAATAAAATTAAATGATCCCCTGCCTGCCCCATCTTTGTTTTTACCCTTTAGAAGTTTTCCTGTGCCAGCATGGCCCAAGTTTGTTTTCCTAGTGTTTCCACTCAGATCTAACTTTATACAAACCAAACATTGTCATCATTGCTGGTAGAACTTTGTACAAAGCCTTTGAAAGCAGACAGATTTCTATCTTTGTTCTTTTAGTAACAGTGAGGCTTTTTAAAAAAAATCTCATTGAATTCCTTTCCTGACTTTTCTGTGTTTATTTTGTTGTTGTTTGACTTTCATCTCGCCTCATTAATTTACACTAAGTCTGGGAATGACTTGTGAGGGTTGCTTAAGTTCACCCGGCTTTGGTTCAGAATGGTGGTTAAAAAATGATGGCAAATTAGAAAACTATATCCATAACTGTATAAAATAATGTGTAAAATAGAAGCATTTTCTGTTGTAAAGCAATGACTGAGTGGCTTATGTAAAAATCTTACTAGTGGTAGAAAAGGTGCAAACTGGAGGCGTGTGGATGAGGTTAATCACTATTCAGTCATTCCTGTGAGCAGCAGGTGGAGAAAGAGACAGCGAGCTGCCTGGCAGCATGACGAGCAGATTAATTTTTGTGACAGCTGACAGATGCGGTGGGAACGTCGGCCTGATGGGTTTGCAGTACCTTTGCAGGTCTTGCGGTCTGGCTGTAGAGTGAAGCCACCAGGACAGCTGCAGCGAACTCCTGTCACTGAATCGTGACATGTGCTATCGCAGCCGCCATTGTTCACCGCACAGGTCTCTGCAGGAAGGCAATCAGTCAGACAATACGCACAAAAACCACAACATCAATACTTACTTTGACCCCTTTGTTAAAGATGCAAACCAGAGTGAAATCAAGAATTAGAAGCCATACTATTGACTACCAATTTCTATATCGTTAATTTTGTGAAACAGGACAATAGACCAAGAACAGAAGGGGTTTAATGATGGGGAAGAAGAAAAAAGGAAGACAGAAAACTATTTCATTAGAGTTAAGCAATAACTGATAAGGAGAATCTGTCATTTACACGGTCAAATGCAGTAGTTTGCTGTTTTTGTGAGTGTGCGATTAAAAAAAAAACATTTGTTGTCAATGTGAATTGTCTCATTAAGGGTATCTTGTAATGCAGTCATTATCATCTTCTTTATCCGTCTGTCCCTTTTGGGGTTGCGGGGGGTGCCGGAGCCCATCCCGGCTGATTTAAGGCGAAGGGCAGGGTACACCCCGAACAGGTCGCCAGTCTGTCGTGGGGCCACACAAATACAAACATCCACACACACACTCATTCATTCCTAGGGGCAATTTGGCACCGGCCAATTAACCTAGCATGCATGTCTTTGGAGGGTGGGAGGAAACTGGAGTACCCGGAGGAAACCCACACACACACGGGAGAACATGCAAACTCCACACAGAAAGGACAGTGTTCCAAGACTCGTCCCCACCCAGGACTCGAACCAACGACCTTCTTGCTGTGAGGCCACTGTGCTACCCACTGCGCCAATTTTCTAAACAATTAAGGCAAAACCCTTAAATACCCTTGTTTGAACAACTTTTAGAAATGACCCAAATAAGACAGTTTATTCCCAAAGATTGCCACACTTTTTCAGTCCAGGAAGCTACTAATAAAATAACCGGGGGAAGTAATCTTTCAACAGTAAAAATGTACATTTATAAGTTGTAGGAGCTTAATATTTTATTTCTCCATGGTAGTTTGATGGAAGTATATCATTTATGTCTGAAGCCGGACGTAATTGTGCAATAACAATAATGATAATTGTGCTTAAATTTGAACAATTTCACTTAATTTTTTAGAATAAAGCAATTCCAATGTGCAGGTGTCAGGTATTACTATGCTCTGCAAAGTCTTGTTTTTGCAAACCCTTAATTATTTTTCCATTTGCGTCTCCAAATAATGAGGTTTTACTTTTAAGAAGTGATTATCCGGAAAGCAGGAAACACTTTTTTTAACACTAACGCAAATCATTCTAACCTTGCTTTAATTTGCATGGAAACAATCTACTGTACTCTACATTAGAAAACAAAAACAAAAAAATATCATAGCAGTATGTGATGCAGAGCTAAAGAATGTGCTGTTTGGTTGCTGTGGTTAAAGTTAACCAGCCGATGACAGATCTTTCACACCAGACATTCCCATATGTCAAAATTTTGTACTGATGATGAATGACCAAACACTACAAGACTAATCAAAAAGTTTTAAAGCAAAAAAAACCTCCGCAGTTTAAAAAATACATTTGGTGGAATATATTTTGTAGAGACACATCTCCACATTTATATTGAATACGTACATCACTGTATTTTACTGTCACTTTTTGTATATTATTTGCAGTGTGTCAAATCATTTTTTTATGATTTCTATTAAATTCACATCTTCTGCTTCTTCTTTTGACATTTCCCTTCAGGGGTCGCCACAGCAAGTCAGTTTCTTCCGTCTAACCCTATCTGCTGCATCCTCTTCGGTCAAACCAACTATCTTCATGTCTTCCATCACTATACCCATGAACCTCCTCTTTGGCCTTCCTCTAGTCCTCTTTCCTGGTGGTTCCAAATCCAGCATCCTTCTTCCAATGTACTCATTCTCTCTACTCTGCACATGTCCAAACCATCTCAGTCTTGCCTCTCTGACTTTATCTCCAAAACCTCTAACATGTGCTGTTCCCCTGAAATACTCCTTTCCGATCCTTTCCATCCTGTTCGCTCCCAGAGAGATCCTCAGCATCTTCATCTCTGCTACATTACTTCATCTGTCGGGTCCTACTATCCCTTCCAGCCAGGCCACCCTGGTTGCCTGACCATGTTTGGACTTTGTTAATATATTGGACTTTTGAAACCTTGAGTTAACTCTGTGCTTCTTGCTTTACAGACTTTCCTGAATTGAGTAAATAAACCTTGTTTGAAGTCCTGCAATTGGGTCCTCCTCCTTCCACATCCCCATAAAACCCTGATTTGATTTTCAAATCTAAAATGCTCACTTAGTGCGTGGCGGGAACGTTTTCCAGCCATGTTGTCATGTTGATTTGGTAAAAGTATATCCTCTAGAAGACAAAGTGTGTTTGTTTGGTAGCTGAGTTGAAAAAAAAAATCAACAGCCTTTCTACAAAGTGTGTTGCATCACCTCTGAGAGCTGGAATCTAGTTTCTGTATTTTTCTGATAACTCGACCATTTCTACACAAGTTTCCAAGTTACAAACATGCACCTTTATATGTTGAGTTCTGCATCTTTGCGGGAGAAAGTGAGCACATGGTTGAATTTAACATTCATATCTAAAGCCAGACGTAATTGTGCAATAGCAATAATGATAATTGTGCGAAGCAGAGACAGTTGACATACATTACTGTTAGATGGTGTCTGAACACGCCTGTAAAACAATTATTCAGGAATTAAACTACAATGTTCATGTGTTAAGAGAGTAAGGAATCATTTCTGACATTATGGTTTCGTGAGGGCAAAGAGACCCATGTTCTGGTGTTTGTGTCTGTTTGTGTTTGCTCAATGTGCACCAGACACATCTAAAGTTTACTGAGATGTGATGTGCAATTACAGAGGGCCAACATCTGTAAATATTCTCCCATCATGATGCGCAGGATAGAGCGGAATGTCTGTAGTATGGTTCACAATATCAATAATCTCTCAACAGAAACCACACGATTTCCAGCAGTAGCAACACTTTTTCACTTTACATCAGATCCAAAAGCAAGCAGCTTGTCATCGGTTATTTATGATGACCAATAACTAGATATATCTCAGAGTCATGGGTAGAACTCCAAAGTAAGCTTTTTTTTTAACAAAAATAACAATACCAAGTCATTAAACAACATGACACCGCCTGTCCGGTTTCACGAACTTTATCAAAAGTGAATGGTTAAGGTTTATGTTATAACGAAGGGGAAGCAGTCATACTGTATGTGTGAGGTTTTTCAACTTTGTAATTTCAACCTTTGGGACCTTGACCAATGGTGGCATGACCCTTAAAACATAATCAATTAATCTTTCGTTGGTACTGAGTAACCTATGACAGTTTCTCTCAAATCCTATTTGTAAGATTCTTTGAAATTTTATGCATGTCTGACCCAGATTTCTGAGTTAAGATTTCTGACACACTGAGATCTGTTTACTTGTTTTTTAAAAGTCCTACTGTGCTCCTTTCATTATTCTAATTCAGTAGCACCTGTTTGAAACTGTGGATTTTATAAATACACTTGTGCACCCTATAATTTGTCAAATGTGTAGCAGCCAACAAGGGTAAAACCAAACAGCACAAGAAACAACAAGGTAAAAGTTTTACAAAGCTTGAAAGATCTATAGATTCATTGCAAAGCAGCTTGGTGAAAAAAACAATAATTGGAGCTTTTGTCTGAAAACGGAAGGGTAATGATGACTGCCAGTCCCTAAAATAGGAACCTCACATAACATCTCACCTTGTGGGGTGTCAATGATGCTAAAAATGGTAAAGAAGCAGTTCAAATCTACATGGAGGAATTAGAAGGAGGAGTACATTCCTTATGATACCATGCTTACAGTGGACCACAGGGGAGAAACAGTATTCCTTTGGTCTTTTCATACACTGGCACATGGAAGACTACATTGAATTAAAAGGAGGATCGTTAGGGTCATTCATTGGTACATATAAGGTCTTCAAACATGACAACGTGGCTCTGTAAAAATTTGTCAAGCTTCTACAGTAGCCAACAGTCCCCAGATCTAAATTCAATAGAGAAATTTGGAAGGGATCTGGACATCTGTTTGCTCATCCGTTTGCTCAGAAGATGCAAGTAGAAAAGTTAGCCCAAATCCCTTCTGCAATGTGTGCAAACCTGGCCAGTAACAGGAACCATTTGACATCTGTAATTGTTACAATCTTTCGTACCAACTATTGTTTAAAATTGTTTGAATTATTAAACAATGGAAAAGCACCAATTCTGAAAATTGCAGACCTCTCTATAGTTTCTAAATGGGAGAACTTACAAAATTGCAAGAGTGTAAAATACTTATTTAACTGATTCTATATGTTTGTGCATCATTGTATATGTTTTTTATATATCAACATATAAATATGTACACATCCATTTGTATAAATTTCTATTTCTATGTAAATATAACAATAGTCTACAAATGGTTTAGACTGTGTTGGTATCAGGAGACAAAATTGTTACAGCATCGTGCAGAAATGTCTCATATTGTTCTATTTCTGAGAGGAGGAAAAAAACAGAAATCAGGACACGAAATCTTGAAATAGGCCAAGTTGTTAGAGCTTGGCAGAACTTATGTTCAAGTACATTAGTTGCAACAAACTGCAATGCTTTTCTTTTTGGGTTCTTAAACTAAGAGCCTGTGCCCTCGGTTTCTAACAATGTAATTAAATCGTAAATCTTTCTAAAGTATTAGGATCTGATATGTCTTCATACATTTATGGGTTCATTTTTCTGGTATAAGCATAGCCGTTCTTAAAAACTAGGCTGAAGTGTATCTGTAATAAAATTTTAGTTTCCCCACTCCCCCACCTGAATACTTTAAAGTTTACAACATTTGTAGAAAAGCAAAGCACTTTTGGCAGAAATACAGAAGAAAAACCTCCTCCATCATTTCCAACATTTTTGGGCTGAAGCTTGGGTATGTGTGACAACACAGACTTGGAGAGAAACGGGTAGCATTTGTTTAAAGTAAAGATTAATCATGGACACATTATTGGCTTCCTCAGCAGAGCTAACAGACCGGAGTGATAGAGTTCAGGAACGCTGCAACTGAGTGTTTGAAATGGTAAAAGCTTCATTTCACTCATTTAAGTCATATCAAAACACAAATAAAGTTTAAGTCTTTGGTTTGATCTTTAAAAGTCTACACAATTAAAAGTGTGCTGTTTTACTCTCCTTGTAAATTTAAATAGCTGAACACAAAGTAAAAACCAGCCAAAAACTACTAAAAGGGCGAATCAGAAAAAAAAAATTGAAGCCAATGAGTTTTAAAATGTAATGTTTTGCCCATTTAAAAATGAATCATATTAACCACAGGAAATATTATTTTGTCTTCCATCATTTACAAGAAGAGCATAAAAAAATGCAAATACATTTAGCAGCTGTTTCTATGCTGTAGTTTTTTGTTTTTATTGAAAAAAGTATTGTTACCAATATTATTTTACATGGTGACAATATAATGCCTTTTGGAGATTTATGTATGCCTGTTATTGATGACCACTATGTTTGTGTTTATATCTATATTTATGGTATCCATATTATTCCCAATACATGTGCATGTGTGGCCACACTGATAGGGTGTGCATCTATAAATAAGCTTTATTTATTTTTTTTAAATCTGCAGGGCAAAAAAATTCAGCTCAGACCCAAACCGGTATTGGCATAAGCAACACATGCACAGTAGCGCTGTTAAAAGTGCCATTTAGCGCAATTTAAAAGGACAAGGACTTGTCAGACTTGAGTTAAAGTTGCATATGGAAGACTTATTTTTGTCAGACTAAGCTTTGCTGTATTCAAGTTTTATGGTGGTTCCAAACTCACCGTACAGTACTTTTTCCAATGTACTCTCTCTCTCCTCTTCACATGTACAAACCATCTCAGTCTGGCCTCTCTGACTTTATCTCCAAACCGTCTAATTTGTGCTGTTCCTCTGACACACTCATTTCTAATACTGTGCCACTGTCTCCAGACCAAACAGCATGGCCGGTCTCACAATGGCTTTGTACACGTTCCCTTTCATTTTTGATGAAACTCTTCTGTCACACATCACACCTGATACTTTTCTCCCCCCGTTCCAGCCTGCCTGCACACGCTTCTTCACCTCTTTTCCACATTCTCCATTGCTCTCGACTATTAATCCTAAGCACTTAAAATTCACCTTCTTTATCTCTTCTCCCTGTAACCTCACTTTCCCATTTAGATCCCTCTCATTTACATACATGTACTCTGTCTTACTCTGACTAATCTTCCTTCCTCTTCTTTCTACTGCAAACCTCCACCTCTCCAGTTTTTCCTCCACCTCTTCCCTCCTCCCACCACAGATCACAATGTCATCCACAAACATCATTGTCCATGGAGATTCCTGTCTGACCTCGTCTGTCAGCCTGTCCATCACCATAGCAAACAGCAAAGGACTCAGAGCAGATCCTTGGTGCAGTCTCACCCCCACACTGAACTCCACTGTCTCACCTACAGCACACCTCACCACTGTCTTACAGCCCTCATACATGTCCTTCACCACTCTAACATACTTCTCTGTCACACCAGACTTCCTCATACAATACCATAGTTCTTCTCTAGGTACCCTGTCATACGCTTTCTCTATCTAGATCTACAAAGACGCAGTGCAGCTCCCTTTGACCTTCCCTGTACTTCTGATTCAGCATCCTCAAGGCAAATACTGCATCTGTAGTGCTCTTTTTAGGCATAAAACCATACTGCTGCTCATAAATTCTTACTTCAGACCTTAGCCTAGCTTCGACAACTTTTTCCCATAATTTCATTGTTTGACTGATCAGTTTTATTCCTCTGTAGTTACCGCAACTCTGCACATCTCCCTTTTTTATAAATAGGAACCAGCACACTTCTCCATTCATCAGGCATCTTCTCACTTTCTAATATCCTATTAAACAGCCAAGTCAGAAACTCTACTGCAACCTCACCTAAGCACTTTCATACTTCTACAGGGATATCATCAGGACCGAGAGCCTTTCCACTCTTCATTCTCTTCAGTACACTCTTTATTTCTACCTTACTAATCCTAGCCACTTTCCGCTCCACTATGGTAACGTCTTCTACTCTTTGTTCTCTTTCATTTTCTTCATTCATCAACTCTTCAAAGTACTCTTTCCATCTTCCCATCACATCACTGGTATCTGTCAAAAGACATCCATTCCGGTCTTTAATCACCCTAACTTGCTGCACATCCTTCCCATCTTTGTCTCTCTGCCTTGCCAACCTATATAGGTTCATCTCTCCCTCCTTGCTATTCAGCCTAGCGTATAGGTCATCACAGGCAACTTGTTTTGCCTTTGCCACCTCTACTTTAACCTTACGCAGTATCCCGCTGTACTCTTGACTACTCTACTCAGTCCTGTCAGTGTCCCACTTCTTCTTAGCCAGCCTCTTTCTTTCTACATGTATACACACACACAGTATATACTGATATATACCGTAATCTGAGAACGCATACAATAACTCCACCCGCTTATTTCATGCATCATGATGCAGGTCAAAGTTTGCCTGTTCACAGCTTTGTTATGAAAAGGTATAGTTGGACAGACAGTGGCTGTTATTCAGAGGGCATTCACAGAAGGAAGAGGAAGGTGGTGGGGGGAGTCAGAAGTCAAAGGTCAGAAGGATGATGCCTCAGTGGGAAGGGGGTCCGATCAGTGTCTGTATGGTTAGCGTCCTCTATTCCCCACACCCAAAGACCCCCAGAGAGAGGAGCCAAATGAGCATATATTTACCATTAGGGAACAGCTGTGGGGCTGCCTGGGACTGGACACTCCTCTCTCCTGCATGCACACACACACACAGATTGTAAATACACCACTTTAGTTCTCCTTGCACTTGAACTGTCATCTCTCACCATATCAGTGTGAGTTAACAGTGCATTCACCTTATTTAGAACCACTTCAAAAATCTTTCTTAGTTTTTAAAAAAAAAGAAAAACAGAATAACGCTACATCCTAAATTAGATTATGCAGTTAATTTATTCCTGCTTATTCTGAAACACAGGATGGCATTAAAAATGTGTGAGAGAAATATGAAGGTATCCTCTATCAATTTTTCAAAAAATATTTTAAAAGTGGTTATTTTAAGCACAATAGCCGCAGCACAATGCCCAATTGCTTCCCTTTTTTTTTTTTGAAGCAATTGGTTTCAGTGTTTAAAACATCAAAATCAGAATTTAAAACATTTTAAATTTCGATTACTGTTCCTTTAACGGCTTGCTTTGCATTTTTACATCACTGCCGCATTGTTGGTATAGTAAAAAAAAAAAAATACTATTTCTGAACTTAAGAAACAGTACCTTTTTTTTCTTGCATGTTTTTTCTCACCTATCACATGATTCAGGCTTGATCACATGATTCCATTTAAAGTGTGACACTCATTTTACCCAATTTTTTATCTAAAGAAATCCTTAAATAAACTACTAACGTCTGCAGGCAGACGAGTGGGAAAGCATAATTTATCATATCCAATAGGGTGAATGGCATGACTGACAGATGTACAAAGAATCCATTCTTCCTGCATCAAAGGAATCTTTGATGTTTAATACGCCAGCAGGAGACAATAAAGACTTAAGCGATGAACTTTCTGTTTCTATAAAAGAAAACAAAGCCTTGTGCTGGTAAAAACTGAATAACAGCAGGTATCATTTTCCAAATCCTCACAATAAACTTATAATAACAGTTTTTTGCCAAAAGTGCAAAAAGGTGACATTTCAAGGCCAAAGTGTTACCTCATAACATGCAGTCATGCAAATAAATGTTGCACGCTGTGTAAATAGAGTCGTGCTGTTTGCGTGTGAGATGAGGCTTCTGCTAGTTAGTATCAGCACAGGGAACCCTGAGAGATAGATCAAGTGGTGGTTAGTGCTGCAAGCTGAAAGTCAGCGACAGTCAGGCTCACTTCTGCTCTTTACAGCATCATTTAGAATCAGTACATGGTGTTAGGCTGTTATATTAAAAAGCTCTCAGTGATCATTCCTATCTCATGCAAAATAAATTTGTTGTCACTATATCTAATGTAAGTAAAAAAAAAACTTAATTTCGATTTTGAAACGTTCATTACACAAAAGATGTAAAATCTTACTGAATTATAAAGCTTTACCACAGACCAGGAAGAGTGAAACTGTTCCTCATCGCCCCACCCATCAGGAGCAAGTGCAGACTCTGCCTTTGAAATTCGGCACAGGTCCTAATTGAACCATTTCATATGCGGGAGCAAGAGGAGCATAGGAGGAGCGGAGCATGTGGGAAAAGCTTCCTGCTACATAAAAGCGTCATCAATGTAGCTTGTCGCATCATCGCTGTGGCAGGCACTTTTGTGTTGTCAGGTCAGAGGGGGCAGAAATACTAATACAATTTGATTAAAAACCACTGAACCGTTCTAAATGCCCTATTGGTGATAAATACAAAACTTGTGCATCACGATTAGAAGGTAGAAAGCTATGAAAAGTTGATTTGCACAACATGGGATCTGGATACAGTATACTGTAAAAAAAATGGAGTTTTATACATTAGAAAACTGTCACTATACTTTCTTTTTCAGCATTAAAGGGTGTACTATGAACACAAGCTTTAACTTAAAGGGGACATATGCTAAATGCAATTTTTTGGCTTTTTGATCCCCGCCTAGGAGAGTGTGTATGTATGCTTGTGGGGATGCTTGCATACCAATCAATCTGTATTAGAAAATGCATCTCTGTGACTCAGTGGTTCTTGGATTGTGTTCCCAACTCTTCAGATGATTGAACTCCAGAGCATATCTGCATCTACCTGCTATTTGTGAATGTTTATGATTTGCTGTGCAAACAGCATGAATGACTCCAGATGATGCCTACTCCTTTCTGATTTCTAAACAACATGATACACACACCAGAAGTAAAACAGACTTTTCTTCATGATTGTTTGAGTTAAAAAGAATTGAACTTCAAAAAGACTTTGTTTATGTATGTTGTGTATGAAAGACTATAGTAAACAAGCCTTCTGGACAAAAAAATACAGCAATGCCTGCAGACACGGTACAAAACAGAGGACAAATGAACCATGAGTGGTTTCTTGTGGAAGACTACATGTGGATTTAGATAAAAAATAAAAAAATGGCCAACCCAAGCAGCATCTGACTAATGAATAAAGATGGACTACCATTGAAATCAAAAGCCACGACAGAAATCTACTTTGTCATATTTACATCTAAATGTAAAAATGAAAGAGATCATGAATCATTTTTAATTAATGGCGACGATCCACTGAGAGTTTTTTTTGCATTTGCATTGTCTTTATGGATACTTTCCAAAACCATTAAAAATCTCTGAGAACTTTGGCTTTGAGAACATTCTTATTTGATAATATCAAGGTTATTTAAAAATCAAGTAAAATTATAGGTAAAACCTCAAATTTGATTTTTCATACATGCAATATCTGGACAATTTGATCACTTCATGACGCTCACTGATCATCAAGTCCCATGCTCCTCAGGGTCCCGTCCACCAGACTTTCTACTCAACCGCACTAACTGCATCAACCTGAGAGCCTCACAAATAGTGGTGCAATGAATCATCTTCCATTCATGATGCATTTGAACTGACATTTTCAGTTCGGGACGCACATGATCCATGGGCCGATTTAAGAAAGTACTTGGCACTTTCAGTTCACTCACAGTAGTGTTTTGGTAAAATGTGAAGTGAAGGACTTGAATGCCCCACAACATTTAAATTGCTTAAATTTGGATATTTTGGCTTCCGTGTCAGATTTATTGATGAAGAAAAGAGGTCAGTGGGTAAAACGTGTGACAATAAAAAAAAAAAAAAAAAACGTAGAATCGAATTTTGTATTGTGAAAACGTCCTCGCTTCATGGCAGCACACCTAAAGTATATGCTAACTCTTCTGAAACTGCACCAACCCAGTATACTTGCAGATAACATGTCAAGAAAAAAATGTGCAAAAGCAGGCGGTCAGCATTCAGACAGTTGGACTCTGCTAATTCAGATCAGGCCAATACCATGATTGCATTCATTGAAGTGTTTAGAACATACTATTAATACCCAAACATTGGGTATTTCCTTATTTGAGAGTATTTAACTTTTTACCAAGCAGAACTTTGCATTTCTGTAATTTTCTCAATTGTTACAATATTAGAATAAAAATGTTTGGTTTAATAAACCAAACATTTTTATGAACAACGGGTAAATGATTTTGCATTTGGTTCCAATACTACACCATAAAATTAACCAAACTGAGACTTCAAATCTAAATTACGCGCCAAACATAATGCCAAATGTGCCAAAGATGAATGACTATCACATTGTACTTCAATATTCCGTGCAGAGTAGCTGCGCAAAAATTTGATTCTCCGTTATTCACAAATGGTGTGAATAAGCTTTTGCTAGAAGCTCTATAATACATTGTGGGTTCTTCCATGGTTCTCTGTTCTGGTTCTATGTGGCACTCAAATTTCCATTTGGGGATGAATAAAGGTTTTTCAATTCAATTCAAAACATCCATTGGACTGCAGTAAATATTTTTTTAAGTTTTTATTTCTGGAATTTTATAATTGTTCATTTTACTTGTATGGTATTCATATTAAATAGAATATTTAATATTTCAATAATTAAATATTTAATGTAATATTTAATATATTTTTTATTATTACTTCAACTATTTTAACCTCAAAATCTATTGGAGGAAGATTTTAAGTGACACACCCAAATTTAAATTTGCTTTGTGAAGAATAAAACAGACAAAGATGTGTAGTTTGGTAGCGGTCAGCTTTGCCGCACCGTCACAGCTAGCAGTGATACAACACAAATAACAGATTGGCTGACCAAATTCGGACGTGTGCCTGGCTCTAATCAGGGTAGCGGTTGCATAGCGGAACTAAAAACATTGAGCTAATTAGACAGGCCTCAACCAAACTCTCAAACTTTATGGCTACCAAAACCAAGCAAACACGGTATCAGGATGTGAAGTAAGCACACCATTAAATTTACTACCTAGATTGCAAAAATTCACTGTAACGCTTCAAAAAAGGATTGCATCTTGTTGAATTAGGAGCACCTAATCCGCAATTGTTTGTTGTGAGTTCCATGTCATTCCTTTTTACCTCGCCGCGAGGTTTCAGGCTTAATAGTATTGTTGCCTGTACTAGCAAAGTGGTGCGGCAACAGCACGGACCCAGCATGCACTTGTTGTGTTTTCGTTTGTCTCTTTGGTTCCTGCTGCACTGCGAAGGAGAGGGGATGCTCATGCTGTCTCAATTTGATAAACAAAAATGTGCACTCTGCGCACTCTGATGCATAAAAAAATATCATTAAGAGGAGTAGAGTCAATAAAACCATAACAATACCTATTCCTACTTGAAAGTAGCTAGAAAAAAGGTTGTGGGTCGGTTAACATTTTCACCTAAACAACATCATCCCAAAAGCTCTATAAACTGATGAAACATTGCTAATTTGTTCAAAAGCACATTATACAAGGCCTGTGCTCTGATGCATTTGCACTTCAAATCCTGTTTGAGTAAAATGTGCCCTTCAGAACAAGATGCCTAAGTACCTGAATGATTTTCACTCAACTTAAGTCGGCGGAGGCGAACATTGATAAATGTCAGTGGAAGGTTAGGTCAGGTGTGTGAGTTAATCCCCAACAGGAAGCAGTGGAAGAATTGACCCCAAGGCTAATGGAAGCTGTGTGTTTCTGACATGACTGAAAATAAAAACAGAACAGCAAAGTGTGCGACGAACAGCTGAAGAGGAAGGAAGGCAAAAGCAAATGCATGAATGCTGAAGTTACTAAAGAAGCAGCAGAAGAAGAGAAAGCAGAGCTGATGGTAGCCTTTTGTCCTTGCATGTCACGGATATACAGAAAGGTTTCAGGATGTAATTATAACAACATGCTTGGTTTTATTCAGCATATTTTATCATACAAACTTCAATTTAAAAGTTAATTAAATATGTTGGTGGAAACATGCTGAGTTAATTATTTTGGAGGGTTTTTTTCAGCTTACAAAAACATAATTATTTCTTGCCCTGGGTAGTTGTATCAAAGAGAGACAACTCACCTACACAAGTCTTTCCATCGCTGTGCAGGACAAACTTCATGTGGCAAGAGCATTTGGGTCCGTGGTCCGTTTCCTCGCAGATGTGCTGGCAACCTCCATTACCGTAGTTACATGTCACTGTCAAATAAGAGCACAGTTAACACAAACTGTATCTCCAGGGCTTAAACCTGAGGATTTTTCAATCATAAAAAGCCAGTTCTGGTAAAAAAAAAAAAAAGTCAAATATGTATAAATGTATTCTTTTACCTAAAGGAATGAATAGGATGAGTTTCCACTACATTCAGATTTTTATGGCTTCACACATATACCACTAAATGTTTCTTAGAAGTAATGATTGTTTGTCTGAAAGAGTGTTTCCAATAAATTTGATTTGATTAGAGAAATGCAAACAAACTCAGCCTCTAAAGCGGGGGTGCCCAACCGGTCGATCATAGTCAACCAGTCGATCGTAGCCGACCGGTCGATCGTAGCCGACCGGTAGATCACAGACTGGTCCGAGTTGACCGCGAGTTGGAGAAAAATAAATAAATAAAAAAATTTCATGACTATTTTTTTTTTTTTTTTTTAATGACAGGACGTCTGTCTTGCCAATTTTGCAATTTTGACGCTAAATTTAGCGACCGTTCCGCCGCTCAAAAAAAGTGACTAGCGACAACCTAGCGTATTTCTTGTGTTATAGAGCGCATTAACCCACGTGACTACAACACGGAAGTCATTCATAGATCAGGAGGAAACTATCTAAGCAATATTTTTAATTTTTTTTTATCTTGAAGTGCTATTGAGAGGAGTCATCAGCAGGAAATGGCAGAAAAATCGGCTGGTCTTGGAGCGGATGAAAAAAGTTAGTATTTAGTTAGTATCAACGGTACGTAGAAAAACTGCAGTTGATTAGATTCTCACGTGACGTCATCAACCCAGAAGTACGCCTCCACTCCTTTATTAGCCTTCAGATTTGCAGTGACTTGTAGTGAACTGCCGGCATCAAATCGGGATAGTTTGAAAAGAAATTATTTTGAATTGTATATTGTGGTGGTCTTCTCCACCAGTCAACTATAGTTGGCTCAAGCACCCCCCGCAACCCGTAACTGACTATGTGTCTTGGACAAAGTACATACATTAATCACTTTCAAATTGATTACATTATTATTACTCTGAATAAAAAAGAAAAGCTTTCAGAAGTTTGCAGAAGAATTTTTTTAAACAACAGTGCACGTGTATAACTGGTCGGGGAAAAACTACACAACAGATGAACAGAATCTGAATAAGGTCCATGTTGCATCAGCAATATGAGATGATGTCCTAAGAAAACATCAAGTGATGCCACACTTTTTGGGCAACACTGATGTTTTTCTTTTAAAAAAACTTAAAGCCAATAAAAATAAAGAATTGCAATGCTTAACTGATGTAAAACAAACATCCCAGTATCGCATTTTCTTTAACCACAACACGTTTGTGTGATTTGAACAGTCTCTTGTTCTGACCCTGTCTGCCATCTTTCCATCAGAATTTCTTCTTTCTTCTCCAAACAGAGAAAACAGCTGCAGGTAACACCATTTAAAGAAAAAATACAACACAGTATCTTCAATATTATTCAGCTCGACTGAGATCTATTATTTGCTGAACACATACCGTATTTATTTATGCATGAAGGGAATATTGGATTATGCAGAACACATTAAAACACACTTGTACTTATTTTTGCGGTAGAGCTGCAAAGGATTCATTAGCAGCAGCATAAAATGAGCTTCCTCCGCAGGGTGGTTGGGCTCTCACTCAGAGATCAGAGGAGGAGCTCTGCCATCCGGGAGGAGCTCAGTGTCGAGCCGCTCCCCCTCCAGATCGAGAGAAGCCAGATGGGGTAGTTCAGGCATCTGGGCAGGATGCCCCCCGAGCGCCTTGCTGGTGAGGTGTTTCGGGCATGTCCCACTGGGAAGAGACAAAGAGGCAGACCCCGGACCCGCTGAAGAGACTATGTCTCACAGCTGGCCGGGGAACGACTTGGGATCCTACTGGGTGAGCTGGCGGATGCACCCAGGGAGAGAGAGGCCAGGGCTTTCCGTCTTAGGCTGTTGCGCCCGCAACCCGGCCTCGGATGAGTGGAATACGACGGAACGGAACGGATATTTTGATAGTAGCAAACTATGCTTTATTTTTAAATTTGATAGTTTTTATTTTTTAATAATTGTACTTTAAAACTTGGATTCACCTCAATCTTATCAGTGAGCACCAGGTAACATCTCCAGATGCTAATCCGAGTACTGGACCAAAAAAAAAAGATGCGCACACTTGTAAATATATTTTTTTGATGTGATTTGCTTAATTTCTATTTTCAGCTTGAGATTGCAGAACAACGAACGCATGGAAATTTAAAACAAATATTATCAACTTCCTGAACTGTTCTATTTAAGTCCTTTGAATTAAATAGACATTCTACGTTGTTAAAATATAAAAATGCACATCAACAAAAAAAAAAGGTGCAATTTCTCTAGTGAGTTTGCAGATTTATGTTTTTGGTGCAAAAAGATTTATGTGGCACCAGCTATAGGGAGTACTGATGTCAGCACCTAAACACACCTACGATGACAGAGTGAAAAGGAATACGATTGAGCTGAGGCTTCCATCGCCATCCTGTCTACACCCTACCATCCCGACACCTTTTGCCCTCTTCCTCGGCTGTCACAGAGAAACTATAGAATAACACTTCTCCAATCCTTATCCAAACACAGACAAATCCCCCATCACCCTTGGCCCCAGCCCTGACAGGATGATCCCTGTTGCACGGCAACAGAAAGTGTTCACTGCCCGTCAGAGTCGTCCCCTTCCACATTCACCCTAGTTGTGCAAATGATCCCTCATTCCTTGAAAAACACGTTTTTCTTTATGAGATCTGTTGGGAAGATTAGTCAAAGCTGGGTAATGCAGCATAAATGTCAACTCCAAACTTTTTTTTGGAAGACATTTGTGGAATGAGTGTGATTATCCATCACCGGCTAGTTTCCAAACTCCAATCACCTTTCATGAGGAGCCCATAAAACAGTCGTCTGATGTTTGTACATGTGTGTGAAAAACCCTTGAGGTTGTAATGACTTACATTTGCAGTCCTTCATGTTGCGGGTGAGCTGGAATCCAGGTCGACATTCGCAGGAGATGCCACCCTCTTGTGCTTCCCTACAGATGTGTGCACACCCATGATTCTTGTCCATGCACGTGGGGCCCTCTTTTGTGCCTTCTGATTGCACTGTGAAAAAAAAAAAAAAAAAATCAGTATCAGAAGAGAATTTATATATTATCCGACACAAAAATTGCAAACAGTTTTTAATGGGAAGTACCTTTCAGTAAACTAGGAGTTCAGTGTATATTATTGATTACAGAGATGCTGAGTGGGTTAAAAAAAATGTTCAAATGCCTGTCATGCATCCTGACCCTCGATGCTTCGTACGCCTACCACTGGTGACTGACATGCCCGGTACCCCTTTACAAAGATTCAAGCACTTGTTGGAACATGCTCACTCTTCAGGCTATAAAAAGGAGTCCGCCTGCAGAAAGGATAAAACTCCCAGCAGGAGCTGATTCCTAAGACCTGTAATTTTAATTGGGGTAATCCCCCATAAAGGAGAAAAGCAGAAACACAAAAAAGTACTTAAACTCTCCCTGCAGAGAATGAGATCAAAAGCGATTGCACTGAACTAAGGGTGTCGGCGTGCACTCATGAATCATCGTGGCTAAAATAGGTCTGTAAGATTCAGGTGAAGCCAACTAACATAAAAATTAGTTACCAAGGTTACTAAGAGAGGGCTTTTTATTATTCTATTTAGACACAACAAGCAGCGTGGTACATTCCAGGATCAATGCACTTTACTAATGCAACATTATTTGCCAGCAAAACTTGTGAAGACCTAATAGTGTTTAAAAAAAAAAGAAGAAGCAAAATCAGCCCAAAATTTGGTTGCATGTTTCTTTCTTTTGTTCTTTGTTCTGGTAAACAAAAACATAGATGATCAATCAATTAGACTAATTATTTCTTTAAACATCTTCTTCTTCTTCTTTCGGCATTCCCCTTTAGGGGACAGCAAGTCAGTTTCTTCCATCTAACCCTATCTGCTGCATCCTCTTTGGGCACACCAACTATCTTCATGTCTTCCTTCCTTCACTGCGTCCATGAACCTCCTCTTTGGTCTTCCTCTAGGCCTCTTTCCTGGTGGTTCCAAATCCAGCATCCTTCTTCCAATGTACTTTCTCTCTCTCCTCTGTACGTGCCCAAACCATCTCAGTCTTGCCTCTCGAACTTTATCCCCAAAACCTCTAACATGTGCTGTTCCCGTGATGTACTCATTTCTAATCCTGTACATCCTGGTCACTCCCAGAGAGATCCTCAGCATCTTCATCTCTGCTACCTCCATCTCTGCTTCCTGTCTTTTCTTCAGTGCTACTGTTTCTAGACCAATCAGCATGGCCGGTCTCACCACGGTTTTGTACACTTTCACTTTCATTCTAGCTGAAACTCTTCTGTCGCACATCACATCTGATACTTTCCTCCACCCATTCCAGCCTGCCTGAACATGCTTCTTCACCTCTTTTCCACACTCTCCATTGCTCTGGACTGTTGATCCTAGATACTTAAAATCTTCCACCTTCTTTATCTCTTCTCCCTGTAACCTCACTTTTCCATTTGGTTCCCTCTCATTCACACACATGTACTCTGTTTCTTTATTTCTTTAAACGTCTAAAGTTCTAAATGAGCTAACATTTACTTGCACTTCATTTTTTATTTTAGAAAGCTGGTCATTTTCATACATGGATTTGCATGATACTAAACTTTAGGGTAGCTTCTACTAAATGCCTTCATATGTCAAAGCCCAAGTTAAGTTGTCCTTAAAGAGACTGCTGATGATTTAATAAGTCATTCCAACCTCCAAAACTGTTCATCACTTTAAGTCTGTCAACGATTGTCAGTAGGTCGTACAAAGCTCGGTCATAGCTGTTGATGTTCTTGCAGGCAGCGTGAGCTATCGGATACAAAGTTCAACGACAGCCTTCCCCGCAACACAAAGACTGTGAGCTCAACAATGAGCCCAAAAAAAAAAAGGGTAATGAAGGACTAAGTGAAGTGATCATGAATGAGCATCAACACAAAAGCTGCTTTAAAGTGCTGCAAATTTCAGGGCGAGTCATCTGGATGTTTTAGTGAAATGAGAAATTTTTCGGATCTGGTCTCCAGGCAGCGTGTCCACATTTAGTCAGGGCGGAAAACAGGCATCTCTGGGATTAATAGAGGATTGAATTTGAAGCCCGTCCTCAGGAAACTAAAGCTAATCGACCAAGTTTATATTAAACAACACAAACTTCCCTTTCTATTCTTTATTTCTTTAGCAGCCTCCATGCATGAAAAACCACTCTTATTTCAATCCAAATCAAGAAACTGGACCTGTTTCTCTTTGAGGTTCGATAGAAGCTAGAACTCCGACACGGAGGCTGTTTTTTCACATCAAAGCCCAGGCATCATCCATTATGAACCATTTCAGTTAACCTGCTGCCAAAAAACAACAATTTCTAATCATTAGGTAAAAACGGTGAGAGACGGTGGGAGACGGTGGCTCAGTGGTTAGAGCGTTCGCCCGCAAACCGGAAGTTCTGTTCATCACAAACCAATTTAAATTCTGAAAACTGGAGCTGAGAGAGATATGTTCAAATGTCAAGCAAAGACCAAATCCGGATATGAATTTCGACACAATTCCAAACAGTCTGGAGCCTCAAAACTACTGCATTTGTGGTGGAAAAAAAAGAAGAAAAACTACAATGAAAAAGGGTTTTTAAGTAACCACAACTTCATCCTTTTGGAACAACTTGTGACCTTTGAACCAAACACTCAGAAGTGTGATGGTGCCAGAAGTCAGTAAAATTCATGTTTTATCATTCATTATAAGTCATAACAGATGTTTGTCAAAGAGCAGGTTTGGCATCAAGCTATAGCCAGCAGCCCCTTATCTCATTGTTTAATCCATACAAAGCCTGCTGTAAAACCACAATGTGTGTATGGTTTTGAAGTAAATATGTCAAAACAGCTATTAAAAGTTGAGCCGTGTGCTTTAATAGACCCATTTATGCTTGATTTATGGTCGCATGTTTGTATTTGTTTTTCATAGATCTTGTTCTTCATAAAGTATTATGAAAAACTAAAAAGCAGCTAGAGGCTACAAAGACTGACTTGATCCAGTTATCTCGTTACAAGGAATAGGTCGAGTCTCGACTGATTGGAAACACACAAACAAGTTTACTTAACTCATAAGCTTCTCCTCCATAAATTCTTTAAAAAGACTGTACAAACCACTGACATCATGCAGGAACGACATCGTTTAATTTATTTTTCCTCATTAGACAAAAACAAAGGTTCCAAAAAGTAAATTGATGTGAGTGTTAGTACCAAAGTTTCACTGAGCTAAGATATCTTTACTCTCTCTATTCATTTCTCACCGGGTAAATTTGAGTGCTGCGATCCTACACCGCAGCAGGCTGCCATGACAACGCCAATGGTGGGAGAAACGGGGAGTTATGTGTCTTCTCCAAGGACCCTAGACGTGCACTCAGTGGGATGCGAACCCACGAACTTCCGATTAACTTCCGGAAGTAGTTTAGTAGTTCTATCGTCCTACAAAGACACAATCCCTCCAGGAGGTTTGGGTCTCTTCATGGTGGGATGTCCCTAGAGTATCTCACCAACGAGATGTCTGGGAGGCCTCCCGACCAGATGACCAGATCTGGCTATTCTTGATGTGGAGAAGCAATGGCTCTACTCTTATTCCTCCCAGATGACAGAGCTCCTCATCCTGAAGTTAAATCTGGCCATCCAGCAGAGGTAATTCATTTCACCACAACAAACTGATGTGGTGTCCTGATCATTGTGGGCGCTGCACTAATCTAATCTAATCAAATCAAATTTTATTTGTAAAGCACTCTTCCAACACAAAATCACTCAAAGTGCTGAACAGAATGAATAAAAACGTAAACTACATTAAAATTCAGATCATTGAAAAAAAAAAAAAACAGTAAGTCAGAAAACAAGCATCCATCAAAAATAACACACTCACACAAAACACTGCACACATGTATCAACGTTCACAGAGCTCCCCTGACCCATCCCTCATACGCCCATCCTTCCCCAACCCTCATTTCACCTGAACCACTAGCTACTGTCTCTATAACTGAAATAAAATAAGCATCTGGCCTGATGCTGCGAGGAGATAATAACTGGGGATCAATCCACATCAGGAGTCGGCCTGCCCATGACTGCAGCGGCCAAAACCACAGGGGTCCACCCAGCTCCAAGACACACAGGCACCCACAGAGGCCACCTGTCTATCTCCTGCTCCATTCATTTCTCACTCATAAGCAAAACCAGCAGGATTCTAAATCTCCTCCTCTTGGAGCAGGATCCTGTCCCAGAGTTTTCCGGTCCAGCACTTTGATCTAGTACAGAGATGCTACGGCTGTTTGTTTTCCCACTTTAATTCCAGTGAGATTGTGTTGGTTTTGCCCAACCAACATTAACTTTTCGGGTAGACCACTATCTTTTTATATAAAAGCAGCTGGTTTTCGTCTCTTTAAGATGAATGCTAAATGCTCAGGAAAAGAACACCAATTCTTAATTCTGGTTGATTACAAATGTACTTAGTTAAAATCTGCAAGAAAATCAAATAAAACCAAAATTGTTCAGAATTCATGTCCTCCTTTCACGTATAAAATCAGCTCGGATGCCAGCTCTTGTGATCCTTCACAAAAGAACTAAGAAGGCCACAAGTTCTTCATCAGTGAACTACAAGCTCTCCTAAATCTGGGAAATCTGTAGAGGGGTGGGCTGGTGGGCAGAAACAATAGGGTTGAAGTAGTAGAAGGCATGCCAAGGGTTTATAGTCTGCTCTGAGTGCACAGGGCAGTGAAAAGAGGACTCATGGTCCGACCTGAGATGCTGTCATGTTGCTCAAGGGGTGGAAGGTCCCCTCTTTGGTTCAGAACTTTAAGCAGTTGCCTAGTTTTGGGTGGATACAAACTGAAAAGAAGGGGCCTGAGAATGGAGCCACCACACTATTAAAGCAACATTCTTTCCTCTTAGATAATGGGCCCTTAAAAGTTTTAATGGGAGGATAAAAATGTCAGCACATGGAAAAGGGAAAGGTGAAAGAGCCGGTCTGGGTTGGGCTGAGCCGCAAAGCAGATGGTCAGACAGGGCAGCGGGCTGGTCAAGGAAGTAACTCTTCCCCTACTGACTTGTTACAAA
Organism: Neostethus bicornis; assembly: GCA_902685375.1. NCBI lineage: Eukaryota > Metazoa > Chordata > Actinopteri > Atheriniformes > Phallostethidae > Neostethus > Neostethus bicornis. Next base: position 5,069,521 of record LR738550.1, read on the forward strand.
GGGAACTGAGTGAATCCATCCAAGTGCTACTGTTTGGTTTGTGCGGTAACCCATTGTGCTCAAAGATCTTCAGACATCTTATTTTACTCATTTTTTTTCAGAGAGGAGCCATTAAAGGTATAAAAACCAGAGAATGGAAAAGACAGCCACATTTCTGGGTTGATGAATGCCATTCCCAGATTGCCTGATGTATAACATGTTTTGGTTAAAGAGGAGGTTTTAGGCGAAATTATTTTTTTTAGATTTTTGCCATGTTTGAACATTGTTTCCACACCAAAAACACACAAAGTGTTTTTTCATGTTTGAGCAATTTGCGAGTTCTCCCATTGAGTATTTGGACACCATTCAAAAAGCAAGTTGCTCTTGGCCTCCAATTTTGTTATCTGTCATTTCCACATTCCGATGTAACTACTTACATTCATCACACGTGATTGAATGCCATTCCCAGATTGCCTGATCAGAATCAGAATGCTTTTATTGTCATGTCAATGAAGAACATGTATAACATGTTTTGGTTAAAGAGGGGGTTTTAGGCATAATGATTTTTTTTAGATTTCTGCCATGTTTGAACATTGTTTCCACACCAAAAACATACATAAAGTGTTTTTCCGTGTTTGAGCAATTTGCGAGTTCTCCCCATTGAGTGTTTGGAAACTATTCAAAAGCCAAGTTGCTCTTGGCCACCAATTTTGTTATCTGTCATTTCCACACTCCGATGTAACTACTTTTCCGCAAAGACTTTTTCTATGAATGAGGCTATTTTATGAAATCAGGTCCCTTTCTATCTAAAATCTGTCAAATCTTAATGATTTTAAAAATAATCTAAAGCAGCTTAGAACTAAAGAGCATTGTTTAATTTTCTTATTCCATATTTTCAATGCTTTAATATTGTCCTGTGTTAAAATCCTTTAAAAAGTAAAATTACCAATGAAAAAAATCAACTTAGATAAAAGTACAAAAGTAAAAAATTTTACTTTTTAAATAAAAAGTCTGCGTAATGATGGCTCAACTTTTCTTTTAAAAGTAAACACAAGAAACAACGATCTTCTGACTCTTTTTATTTTGTTCTATATTTAATGTTAGTTTTTTGGCAGTGAATGACTGCAGAAAATGTTTACTCTCGATTCTGATTGGTCCTCGATTCATTACTTTTTCTCCTTCTTGTAGACCGCAGGCAATCAACTGCTTTCTCTACAGGTTGATTTTGGTGATGCGGCTTCAAGTTGCACTAAAAAAAACTCGACTCAAATTCCTGATCGAAAATGTAACAAAAAATGCAAAACACACTTTTAAAAAGTAGCGAAGTAAAAGTACAGATATTTTCTGTAAAATGTAGTGAAGTAAAAGTAAAAAGTACAGGTCTCAAATTTTACTTGTGTAAAGTACAGATACACATTTTTTTACTTAAGTGCTGTAACGAAGTATATTTACTTCGTTACGCTCCACCCACTGGTGATAAACATTAGCTTCTGGTAAAAAGTTTGTTATGATTGTTGTGTTAAAAAAACGTGTGTGCGAGCAGTTGTGTGTGCGGGGGCCGGGGGATGGAAGTGCATGTATGTGTTTGAATTAGCATGCAGGTGTATTTGCATAATGTATGCATTTTGCACATGCATTAGTGAATGTGTGACCATCTGTGTCACAAACAGTTGTGCAGCACCTGCCGGGTCTGTGCCACTCTCCCCCTCACTCTTCCTCTCTTTCTATCAAGGTCACCTCGTTGAGCAATCCCAAAGGAGCTTGTCTACCTCCCAACAGAAAAGCAAACACACCAGAGAGAGTGCCCGGCCTGCTTTCTTTCTATAATACAACACAGAAAAGACACGAGACACTTAAAAGGTGGGTATTATGCGAAACAACTTTTTGGATGTTTCCACCATGTTTGAATGTTATTCCAACACAGTGAAACAGCTTTTTAATTCATTCATGCACGTTTGAGAAATTTGCGAGTTTTTTTGTTCAATATTTGGATATTAACGAAAGGCCAGAATGCTCTTGCCCACATATTTCGTCCCTTGTCCCGCCCTCTAATGTAAGCAGAAAGTGTTGACAGCAGCAGTGCACACATTGTTGTACATGTGTACAATTTTAAGGTGAAAGAAAACATGCATTAAAGAAAAAGCACCAACGAAAGAAATATGAGAATATGCACTAGCTTTACTAACTTGATGAGCTTTACTCTGAACTTGCAGCTTCAAACAAAAGGCTGGAAATACACTGTCATGCACAGACATGAGGGGTAGGGTAGAGACTGGGGGCAAGGGGTAAAGCTAGAGGAGGGGGAATTCAGTGTAAAAACGGAAGTGATACTGAATAAATCTGAGCTTTTTTGGGCCAAAATTTAATTTCTGAGAAAACTGTTCATCTGTATAAACCTAAGAAAAATTCATCTCCCTTCATAATGACCTCCTTTTCAGTATCATAACAGATAACTGTCTTTATTTCCTAAATCAAGGTGAGAAGCAGCCTCATATTTTTGCTCTTTGCTAAAATTCATCAAGCTCGTTCATCATGACAGCTGAGTGTTGGTGGAAAAAACCCGCTGGCTCTCTGGTAGTCCACAAGAGCATGCAAGGCTCGCCAGTTTAGGGATGGCCTTCAATAAAACTACAAGGAAAAGGGATGCCCGACTCAAATGAGGTACGGAGAATTCAGCGCCAAGTCTGCCAACATTTGCAAAAGCTAAACCACCAATGTATATTTGCTGAACGGTGGGGATGTTGTGGAGCAAGGGGTCTGAAAAGGCTGGACAAAGAGAAAGGATGAGAAGATAACACAAGAAAGAGAACATTTAAAAGAAAAAATTGAAAAAGCAAAAAGAACAACAAAAACTGTTCTGTGTGTTTCTGCTGCACATAGCCTTTGCTCTACTTTGCCAGAATAGGAAAAGAGTCTGGTTATACGGTTGGGCTGCAGAGCAATGGAGCAGTGACTTTTGCACTTGTAAAAACAGTTCTGTGGCCATTGCACAGGCAGGCACACATGAGGGCAGATCCACCGAGAAACAACATGGGAAAACATCAAGGAACTCAACGATACAGCAACACAGTGAAACAATCTAGATAAAAACAAATGCTTCTGGGCAAAATCTCAGAGTGCATTGTTATTTTAATTTACAACTGTTTACAATTATAAAAATAATCTTAAAAAAATAATTGGAATAAAATTTTTACGAGAAATAAAAGACTTGAATAGCACAAGTCTGATTTCACAAAAACGGAATGTTGTGTCTGGAAAGAAAATGTAACTAAAAGAATGATGCAAACATGTATTATGAGTTCAATCTGATTTATTAGGATATGATTAGTCTCCTGTAACTCCAGCCAACACAAAAAGCATGTCCTGAAAACTTCCCACAACATGACTAAATGCCACGGCGGAGCATTTCTGACTTTCTCTGCGGCAGGATTACATTGAAACAGAAATTATAGAGGTGTGTATCTCTCTCTTTTTTTGTGGGTGTGAGATTAGGTCCATCTTGCCCATTGTGTTGAAAGATTTGCTGCACTAGGGTAATAACCCCTTGGGGAGGCTAATGAAAGCTGTAAACACAGGAAGAGGTTTCAACTGGCAAAGTAAATATTTTTTTAAAGAAAAAAAAGCTCACTGTAACAAAGAAAAATCAATTACATCTTCAATCATGTGAATGATGGGGCAAAGAGCTACATCTGATGATAGTCTATTGTGTTTTTTACAGCAATTAGAAAACAGCGGAAAAAACTAAGATGAGGCCAATTCTTGTAGTTGTCTGCTTTTTTTTTGTTTGACCATAATTTATTTTATAGGAAACATTTTATTTATTCTTCAGCCTTTGTTTTAGAGGCTTGAAAATTTTAGATTTTTAAACGATTTTGCAGAAATAAAAATCAACACTCTGCATTAGTCCAGATATTTTCTGCAGAAGTTTAAACTCAAATTTTATTCAACATGAGTGTGTATGTGCGTGTGTGCTCCTGCAACCGACTGGCGACCTGTTCGGAGTGTACCTTGCCGCTCCCCTGAAAGCAGCTGGATATGCTCTGCCGCCCCCTGTAACCCGTTAGGGATAAGCGGTTCAGAAGATGAAACAAAATTAATATTTTAAAAAATTCATTTTATTTTGGCATATGTGTTTAAAGAGAGAGGCATTAGGCAAAATCTACTACAACTCTTTTAAGAATGCCAACAGACTGAACAAGCTGATAAAAAAAATGCTGGACGTGTGGTTGGCTCACCCCTTGCCTGCGTGGAGAAGGTAGCAAGGGACAGAATGAAAGAAAAACCTTCAACAATCATGCTAAATCGCTCCCACCCTCTCCATGAACCTGTGGACCATCTGAAGAGCAGCTTCAGCAACAGACTCCTTCAACCCTGCTGCTCATGGGAACGGTACAGAAAATTATTTATGACATCCTCCATCAAACTATTTAACTTTTCACTTTCAAACCTGTAATTACTTGCCATTCACAATGTTTTGTGAGATTGTATGAATGTAGCACAGCAGCACTCAAATTTCCCTTCGGAGATAAATAAAGTATATTCAATTCAATTTAAGCATAAGTCATAAATTATTATAGACTACTTTGGATATTTTTTTTTAGTGTTTTTCTTACTTTTCAGGCACAAAAAAGAAAAAAAATATTCACCTTAAATTTTAACTACTGATGAACTCCCTGCTGCAATGGCCACTTTCCCTGAAAGGCTTAATGAGGTTTCTACCATATTTGTACAATTTTTCTTTTTTATTTATAATTGCTTAAGCAATTTGCGTGCTTCAGTATGCAGATTTTCTTCTCCACTCACATTTTCATGCAAGCAAGACATTTTTACAGCATCCATGCACACACGCTTGTACACTGGTAAAACAAAAGGTGCCCTTTCTTTTGTAAGTGTATCAAAATATGAAATAAAATGTAAAAAAAATTAATCTTAATTTGCAAACTATATTGATGCTGTGTTGGCACTCATCAATTGGGTGGTATTACGCGAGGAGCAAGAGAATTTACCATTTCAATGCCCCTTCTGTAAAGTTAAACATAAATTAATTGACTGCAAACCATGCATATATCCGTACACGTCAGGACAAGTGTTCCAAAATCCAAATTTTGTTCATTCAGAATTGTGACCAGACGTCCCAGTTATCCTCGAAGATGGAGGAGAATATAAATAACTTCAAAGTAATGAAACTTTTCTCAACCCAAACTGCATTCCTATCAACCACTAAGTACCCTGACTAGCTTGAGAAGCTACGTCCTAAAATGTTTGAATGGTATCAATAAACTTTTACATTTAGGCTGGCTACACAATGGAGAACCTCATTTGGTCAAAGTTATTCCTGTTGAGGGTCTAATAAGAGACAGACCAGCACTATCAGCCTTGTCATTAACTGAGAGTCTGAATACCACTGCTGCCTAATTGGCGAAGGCTCCCCGCTAACAAAGCCTGGCTACCAGCAGGAGGAACAGAATGACAGCGCCAGGCAGTCCAGTGACCGACTAGCTGCTGTACCACAAAAACTGGTAAAGGCTGAACACCTGATGCATTAATAGAAGAGGTTGATGTCTTTTTAATGACAACAATAGAGCTCAGAAGCAAACCGTACACCTGGCTTTGCTCTTTAAAGGATGGACTGATAGGATGCATGCGGGTTTGTATTAAAAGGACGCTGGCATAGAAAATGCCAAAATAAAAAGGCATTTCTGCAGAATAGTTTCTCAATTTTGCAGCAAAACAACTTTCATCTTCTTTTGAGCATGCACTGTTGTAATAAAAGCAGTAATAATAAGCAGATGAATCCTTGTTCTGTCTATTAGTCTTTCACAAGAAAGGAAATAATGACATGGCGCCTATCTGATGAGTGAACCAAGTTTGTAGATTTATGGCAGCTTTAATCTCTTGATCCAAATGGGCTTCATCTGGGAGCAATATAGACTAAATTAATATTAAAATGGGACATTTGCATGAACTGAGGACATTAATCACGACAAAAGGACCCACGAGAGTCTCAGCAGGAAGTTTTGAGTCTGGTTCTGACAACTTTGGAGACTTAGATTCAAAAACACAGTTTTGATCAAGTGTAAAAGCTGAACACTTAATAACAAATTCTGAATCCAAGGGAATCACAAGCATCTCAACGTAGCCTCTTATCAACTTAAAGAATAATTTGTGGTGTTGAAAGCACAAATATGCATGTATGTGTCGCATATACAGTACATGTGTGTCTTGTTTTGTCCGTCCCTCATTTTAAATTCCTCCACTTTGGGACATCAGTAGAGGGTACTGCACCCTCTTCCGGTCAATAACAAGGGGGTTCAGAACTGTTCTGTTCCGTCGTCTTCCGCTCATCCGGGGCCGGTTTGAGAGGGCAACAGCCTCAGAAGGGAAGCCCAGGCTTCTCTCACCCAGGCTGCATCCTCCAGCCGGAAGGATCCCGAGTGGCTCCCCAGCCAGCTGTGAGACATAGTCACTCCAGCAGGTCCGGGGTTTGCCTCTCGGTATCCTCCCAGTCAGACGTGCTCGAAACACCTCACCAGCAAGCACTCGGGGGGAATCCTGACCAGATGCCCGAAACACCCCATCTGGCTCCTCTCGACCTGGAGGAGGAGCGGCTCGACACCGAGCTCCTCCCGGATGGCAGAGCTCCTCACCCGATCTCTGAGTGAGAGCCCAGGCCCCCTGTGGAGGAAGCTCATTTCTCACTTCATTTCGGCCACTGCTGTATCTGTAACATACAGCAGCCTTGGCAGAATCAGACGCTCACTGGACAGAGAATTAAATAACTATCAGCAATACGGACAAAGCTTTGGCTTCAGTCATACATATTGATAGGCTCATTGGTGCAGCGGCTGAAATAATTAGGATGCAACATCAACCTGTTGTGGTGAAAAGAGAGCTGAGCCAAAAAGAGAAGGGAGGATTTAGAGTAATCCCAGAAGGGGTCGTTCAGTCATCATGTAAGGATGCCCACCAGAAGCCTCGCAATCGGGGTGTTCTGGGTACATCCCACCAGGAAGACACTCCTAAGCAGATCCAGGACTTGCTGGCAAGACAAACTCCTCCCAATGAGCTCAGAGATGTGGTTCAGTTAAGAGAAGTTGGGGTTTCCTGCTAAATGTTGTTGAACTTGACCCTGCAGAATGGTATGTTCTACATGTGTCTACGTTAGTCATGTGCCGTTGTGACACCATCTGAACTAACATGGGGCTAAACTGTGACTGTGCATCATTTTTTCACGGTTCAAAATACAGAGTAAAGGTCAGTAAACTCCCATCTGCTCTGAAGCTGTGGAGAAGAGATGTTGAGCACAATCTGCACTCTTTCACACAAAAAAAAATACAATTAAGTGATAGGCTTTACTAAATTTGAAGAAATTTTTACTGTTACTGTTTGCAGTATTAAAAAACACATTTTGGGAAGAAATGGGTTGCAATGAGCTCAAAACGACGACATCAAGTCGTCGAACAATTTGCGTCCACCTGCATCGTATAACAAACTTTAATAATAACAGATGGTTGGTGACCTCAATCTTTGTGACATGTTGTTGTATGACCTAATCAGTGCATCCATAGTTGGTACTATGTAGCCATGGGCACTTTCTTTAAAAACCCTTCGGTGCTTTGGAGATGTAGCGTTCACATAGCGCTACATGCGAGGGGAGGTATAAAAATACGTAAGGACGATGGTTAAGAAATCCACTGGCTCGCTGTTTTTGATTGTAAAAGTCCAACTTTTCTGACAACTGATTGTCAATTCCTTGAAATAGGTTTTTACATGTCCAGCTTAAAAGAAATTTATAGTGCTGTCAGTCGATTAAAAAAAAATTAATCGAATTAATTACAAGATTTTGTAATGAATTAATTGAATTAATTGCATTTTAACGTCATACTTGCTAAAGGTCTCATGATAAAGAATTTGAATTCTAGGATATTAAAAAATGTACTGTATGACTAATCAATTAAATACAGTATGAAGAGAAGATTTTAAATCCAATTTATTTTTGGTGAACTGTGCCTCATGAGGCCAGGTGTATTATTATAAAAAAGTAAAACAAGGATTAGGATTAGGGTCCGTTCTTATCTTCAACTATAAAAATTGGCCTGCAGTCAGCAGCAACCCATTTTGCAATAGTGCTTGTCAATTTCTGTTGTGGATTTTGTTGGAGCGAGCTCCCGGTAGCCACACTCGCAACGGAGGAACTTGCCTGAACATGTTTTGTGTTTCGATGGTATGTCAGGCTGGAGTTGCTCCAGTGTATTTATTGTCCCATCTTTATTATTTTTGTATAAAAGACTTGCCATTCAGTGGCTCGACTCAGCGGCAAATCCAGGATTTTCTAAAGGGAAGGGGCGTGAAGTCATAGACAAAACACGCACCGGTGGTGCTCGCCAGTATTGGGGTCTGGCGACATTCCCTCCCCCCAGAACATTTTGAAAAATAAGTATTTTTTTCTGCGTTTATAATAATTAAATTTGTAAGAACACTCTTTTTCTGTGGACCAGAAGGGGGGGCGTGCAACCCCTTTCTCCTCCCTGGATCCGCTCCTGCGACTGTCTCATCCTTCTGAGTCTTTTTCATTCTGTTGTGTTTGACCACTGCGTCATTGTTAATTTGCCAGCGCAGGCGATGTGGCATGGCCGAGAAGACTGCGGGTCTTTCAGTGGGCCAAAATTCAAATGTGCAAGCATTGTCTTGCCACCGTCAATACGTCATAATTAATTGCATTAATTTTTTCAACGCATTAAAATGCAGCGTAATTATTTAGCCAAATTAACACGTTAAAATGACTGCACAAGAAATTTAGTTTATTTAAAACAAAATTAATTCTTGAAAAGCATTTCTCATGGTCAATTTGTGTATTTTTAATAATCATACAATGTTAAGTGGTTCTTTTATGTTATTTAATGTTTTATAAACTGAAGAGGCCACAGAAGCAAACTGCAATAAACATGTAAAAATAAGTCCTCACCGGACAGTTTGCTTTGCCTTGATGAAATGTGTGCACATCATTGGCACTGCTGTGTGTGGTGAGTCAACCTCAGAACAGCTTGGCTCTTCTTCTGTCATGTCTCTGTCCCACAGGAACGCTCTATAAATAAGAGGTGTGTCTGCTCGGGGGTATGTCTTTAATTGTTTTGTCTATTCACAGTCTGCCGTAGGCCAGTCTCATACCGCAGATACCTTAAAATGCTGCCAAATGCTAGATTGGTTCAATTTGAAAAGGTGGGGAGAAATCAAAGAGATTTATCCCTGAAAATCTCAACCCCCTCAGACAGGAGACTTAACTTTTTTAATCCTCAATCCAGGCCTGTCGAGGCTGATCACAATCTCTGTTGGGATCTGCGCATGATATCACAACTAAAATATCCAGACATGACAAAAATTCAGGTTATGTAAAGAGCAGAGACGACCAGTTCTTAGCTTGACTGGTTGAGCAGCCACATCGTGCAAAGAGGCTCCTCATGAGGCCTGCATGGGTTAGAATCCCTGCATGTCAGTCCCCTCTCACTTTCAGCTGGGAAAATAATCCACCAAAACGGCACTCTATCTTCCTTATTTGTGAAAAATGATATTTTTCCAGCTGTTACATTTACAGGGTGTTTGCAGAGCAGCCAGTTGACTTATCACACAATTACCACTCATGTCACACCTGACCGGCGAACCGCAACAGGATTTATTATTACGTGTGTGTGTGGGAGGAAATAACCTTTAGGCCTTTGAATGCAGGTATGCTGGTTGTCACTCAGGAGGAATCCCTCTCTGCAGCGGCATTCGTAGCTGCCCATCATGTTGACACATATCTGCTGGCATCCACCGTTACCTTCTGAACACTCATCCACATCTATCAAAAAACAGAGAAAAACAAACACAAAAGAACATTTAGATGACCGTTTGAGAACAGAAAATAGACAGAATAATAATCAGCTGAAAGTTTGACAAGAATCACGCTGTTAAAATGTGGAAATGTTGTATTGGTGTTTTCTGTTTTTCACTGAATACAGATGTTTTCATAGAGAATGAATTGTACCCCGAGGTTTTGTTTTTCAGAATGAATGTAAATAATCTGGACTTCACTCTTCTTATTTAATGATCAAATAGTGATTGAAATGAACTGGAAAAAGAGTTAAAATTGTAAAAGCCAACGGATAGTAATTAATTTTTAATTACTGCTGTCATTTTAACGTATTATTCGATTAGTTTATTATGCCGCATTTTAATGCATTAAAAAAATTAGCGCAATTAATTATGACACAATAACAGCGGAAAGCCAATGCTTGCGCATTTGAATTTTGGCCCATTGAAGGACCAATAGCCATGCTACATCGCCTGTGCTAGCAATTTAAAAAGACAGCAGTGGTCAAATACAACAGACACGGACAAGACTCAGGAGGATGAGACAGTCGCGGCCACTAAACGGCAAGTTTTTATATAAAAATAATAGAGACGGGACAATAAATAAAAACGTAGTCATTTGTAGTTTTTTTAAAAAGGAGTTCTCCTACCACCGGAGCAAATCCAGCCTGACATACCATCTAAACATAAAACATGTTCAGGCAAGTTCCTGTGGCTACAGGGAGCTCGTTCCGCCAAATCAAGCCAGCTGAATTTGGCAAGCGAATGAGCCAATCCAAAACAGGGAAATTGACAAATACTATCACAAAGTGGGTTGCTGCTGATTGCCGGACAATTTCTCTCCTATATAAGAACGTGGCCTCATGAGGCACAGTTTACCAAAAATAAATTAGATTTTAAATCTTCTCTTCTTTCTGTAGTCAATTGATTAGTCATATAGTACATTTTTTTAATATCCTAGAATTCAGTTTTTTTATCAGGAGACTTTTAGCAGATATGATATTAAAATGCGATTAATTTGATTAATTAATTACAAAATCCTGTAATTAATTTGATTACATTTTTTAATCGACTAACACCACTACTTTTAATACTAACTATCAAAACTGTCAGTAAATACCTTAAAAACTGAAATAATATCTAAAAATATAACGTAGACTTTAAAAATAAATCAGGAAAAAAATCTTTTTATATAGATAGACAGACAGACGGATGAACGGACAGACAGATAGATAAACAGACCTGACTGTGCCACACTAAGTCATAAAAGTGCACATGTAGCACAATCCTTAAGCAAGAGTGAAACCTGAGCCAACGGGGCCAAAGTACCTGCCGATGACGAGTGTCTGTCAGCCCTGTGACGGGAGGAATGCATGCAAAGAGAGAAATGAAGGCATGGGGAGGGGGGAGGAAACGTGCAGATGAAGAAAAAAGAAATCCCCCTTTTTTTCTGTGTTTAGTGGGGTGGTGTGTTTGAATCTGCCATCAGTGGGGGCAGAGCATTTACCAAGGTGTCGCCTTGGGTCTTCCTCTGCTTTGGAGGAAGAAAGCGAAATTGACCACAAATTATTGTCGTTGAGTTATTTTAAGCTGGTAATGAATTGGGTGGGCTTCCGGCAGTTTGAGTTTAAATAACCAACCATCTCCCCAACACATTCACCCACAAACCCTCCAGCATTTATGTCAAAAGCTGCTGAAGTACATTTTTTATGACGGTGAGAAAACATTTAGCACATTTAAATATTTTCACTGCTTTTGTTTGTCTGCCTTGCAGCAGTTCCACATGTCAGAGGTGCAGCCGTCAAGATGACACGCTGCGTTCTATCTGAGACCTGCGCTCTTTCTATCCCACTGCTCCCTGCATTAATAATCTGCTGTGTACACAAGCTTCTTTTTTTTTTTTTTTTAATAACCCGTCATGCGAAACTAATTTGCTGTCTATTTGTCCAGTCTGAGAAGGCCTCTGGATTAAGTTTCCTTTCTGGGGAATTCTCAGCTTGGGAAGAGTTAGAAATTAAACCCTCGTGTGTCTTCTTCTTTTTTCCAGTTCTTTAGAAAAATCAGCACACATGTCGGTTTACTGTAACAAAAACATGGGTATTGAAGGGTATCACCTATAACCTTTGTCATTTTTCTGAATCTGCTGTCATATTTTATCAGTAAAACAGTCTCTGACCACTAAAAGCAGCGTCATTCCGGTCAACCAGGTAGAAAACTCTCTGAAAACACGTTCAGAGTAAAGCAAAAGTGAAGGGAAAACTATTTATGGTCTCAACTCCTCATCTTTAAAGTGACAGCCCGAGAGAAAAGACCCCCGCTCTGAGAAAAGCTGCCAGCCACCTACAGCTGCACCTTTGCAGATAAACTGTTAGCAGTTCCCAACACACCTCCACAAGTCAGAGGGAAATAGCCTAACATATGCATTAGGTCTCTGCTTCCTTCTCCTTTTAAAACACACACACATGCACACGCAAACCTCAAAAATTCAAACATATAAAAAGCTACACAAACACGACACATGCACAAAATGCCCAGGAGATATGCAAGCAGCCTCAGAGGGCCTAAGGGGAATTCTCTTTCCATACCCTCAGCGCATCAATGAGGACTTCATTTCCTGATTTCTTCATCCCTTCAAATGAGGCGTCGGCTGTCAGTAGATCTCTCTTGTTTAAATAGCTCCCATAATTGCCTGTGTTGTGTGCTGGGCAAGGCTGGCGTCCAAAGCAAATATTTCCAAGCGGAAAGGGGTTCTGGCATGGCCGGCAGAAGTGCTCATGTTATTTGGACTTAAAACATTTTTAAAAATTCTCTAGGGAGTGGAAAAAATATTTTAATCAAGTTAAAAGGACTGGCTCACTTCTGAAAAATGAGACGTGTCTGTGTTGTAGCCCTGCTTTACTCGAGGAGACGAAAGGAAAAGGAGCATTCAAACGTAGAGAGATTAAGAGATTGGTTGTGTTTGCGGAGGCCATGTCCGCTGGTTTCTCAGATAGCCTTGACTGTATATATAACATTTGGCCTTGTGCAGAGCTTTAGAGCCATGTAAACATGGCGGTTGCCTTACGAAAACTCCTGAACCCCTATTCTGAAGAAACGCTCAATTCGTACGTCCCTTTTGTTTCAAGGGTCCAGTGACTTTGGGGAAGCTTATTGCTGACTCAAACTTTCTTAATGTGCATGAGGGAGAGCAAAAAGCTGCTGCTATCTGTCATCAGAGCTGTCCATGCATCCATCCCACTGCTTGGCCTCTGAGTGGATCAGACAGAAATGTCTTTGCGGTCTAGACAGACCAGAGACAAGGAGGTAAGTGGACACACTCTGCCTCTTTTGGCATTTCACATTCACAAGTTGAAGAGGTATATACACTATAAAAAGTTATTTGAAATACAGAGACTGGTTTCGTTTGGCACTGGCACCTCGTCACCAATTTTGACCAAACTGACTAGTTTTGTCCCTGACGATATTGGCAACTGGGCAAACACAGCGAGCAGTAGTTTATTTTAATTTTCTGTCCGGTGTCTGATGAACAAGGATGACAAAAATAAGTCAATGACTTATTCATTGACTTATTCATCGACAGGGGAAAGGAGGGCACAGTGAGCAGGGTGACAGTCCTGTCACCAGAGGATTGCCAATTCAATCCCCCGCCAGGAGTTCATGCCGAGGTGTCCTTATCAAGACACCAAATCCCCAATTGCTCCTGACAGTAGTTTGCACCAAGCTGCTTTCACCATCAGGTTTGAATGTGAGCTACTCTGCAAAGCGCTTTGAGTGCCAACACAGGTGGAAAAGCGCTATATAAGTAGAGTCTGTTTATCATTTACCAATGTCACGCCATCAAACCATTTTCCTCTGCCTGCCCAATATCACAGACTAGATAATTATTTATTGAGCTTGTTTGAGAAAAACATTTGAGAAAAAGTTGATGTATTTTTTAAAAAGAAAGATATTGTGTTGTTTTTGTAAATTAGGAACCTCAACCTTTGTGACTTTGATCTTTGATCCCATCACCCTGAAAAACCCAAGCAATCAGACAGTGGCTCAGTGGTTAGAGCGTTCACCCACGGAACAGAAGTCAACCGGAAGTTTGCGGGTTTGCATCCCACTGAGTTCACGTCTAGAGTCCTTGGAGAAGACACCTAACCACCCGTTTCTCCCACCATTAGCGCCGTTGTGGCAACCTGCTGCAGCGTAGGAGTGCAGCACGCAAATTTCCCCAGTGAGGGATGGATAGGGTGAGTAAAAAAAATAAAAAATCTTCAGTTGGTATTGAGTAACTATGGGCAGTTTCATGAAAGTCCCTTAAGTGGTTTGGGAGACATCAAACTCACAAAAGCGTTACAGAAGCAGAGACGGATGCACGAACAGCCTCAGTGCTTAATGCCTGATTAATCTTACAATCTGTATGGGGATGAATAACAGAAACCTAGCTTGTAAAGGCGGTATCAACCTCTCCAAACACTGCGCAGAAATACAGTACACTATATTCTATAAGAGGAGTAGTGTCATTAAAATCTTACCAATACCATTCCAAATATAAAAGGCCACAAAACTCAAGAATTGCATTGAACAGCAAGGTCCGACTGAGCAGTATGGTTACCTTAGCACGTGTGATTCATGGAGAAAGTGTCTTAACTCTAATTAAAATAAATAGACTGCCTTACATTAAAATGGGATTATAGGATTTTCTATTTGTAGCCCCTGAAGTTCAATGCAACCTTTGATGATCTCTAATTAGAAGGCCGATTTTACACTTAAGTTGCGCGCACACATCGATTACAAAGAATAAGATTGAATATTAGTTGTCACTCCAGTCAGCAAAGTTTGGATAAACCAGGAATCAGAAAAGCCTGATCTGTCATGTGCAGAACTCACTTTTTTTTTTGGCACTTGAAGTATTTTGCTTTGAACTATTTATTAGTGGCAGAACTTCCTGTCTGCCTGTCTCAGAGCTTCTACACCTAACTGAGTCACATCTGCAAAAGAAACAAATAAAATCCCAGTAAGCTAAACTATTTCATTTTAAGTCAGCGGAAAAGCCTGATTCTGTTGTTTTTACTCAGACAACACCAACTAAAAGCTCTGATTGATCTCAGACTCTTAATTCTGGGCCTGAGCCTGTCTCCCTGGTGACTCTTTTGGTAAATAAGAGCAAAATAAAAGCCCAAGTCCAATCTTCACTAAGTTCTTCCCGAAAAGAAAAACTATGAGCTAAGATTGTCTTGAATGGTGTTGCTCTGTTTCTTCAAAGGAAGTCTGGAAGTATTTTAACAACAAAACCCAGGGATAAGTGTTTGAGTGGACGGTGCTATGCCAGGGAGACAAGAAGCTGTGCCTTGACGTCTGACGACTTCCAGTCTGCTAGATGCTTACGTCCATAAGCCCAATCTCAGGTTTTAGTTTCCCCCAAAGCCATGCCAGAGGGCTCAGCTGGAATTGTTCATTTCATGGTGGATGGGGCTGAGAGATCCTGCGAGAGAGTTGATAGTCTTCAGCTGCAAGCTAATACACCAATCTCAAATCTATCTTCTAACTCATCACTCCTCTCCACTGAAGTGTGGAGTCTCTGCTGTCCGAAGCAGATCCGAACATGTAACAACAAAAAGCAGAAGAGAAATGTGAGCTGAATTATCTGCATTTGAAGGTCATTAAACTTCTCAAATTGAATGCTGCTGCACTGCGTGTAAACAATACGTTAACTCCGGGTTGATGTCCACCGTCTCTTTAAGACTTTTTATCATTAGAATAAAACTTGTTTACAATAGATCTGATAGAAGTTTATCTGAGTTTTTGGTTTTTATTTTACTCTATTGGAAAGTTTTTTTGTTTTTTATTATTATTTCCGTAACACAGCATGCACGCCTTCACCGTACACGCAAACGGTGTTGAAGCGTGTTATGTTGTTACAATGAAGAATCATGTGGAAATGATTTATAAAAGTGATTTTTAGATTAAAAAAAAAAACCCTTGACAGAAGTTCACCTGAATGGGGAAGGGGGTACTTAGAAAAGAATTCACATTAAAATGCGTGTTGATGACCCGCGAATGGTTTGCGCGGGCTCTATGCTGAGGGTGTTTGTTAGACAAAAAATTTCCTGGGTTTAGGTCTTCTAGTGTTAGAAGTTACAATTAAAAGTAACGACATATTGTGTGAAAAGTGCTCGTTTGTACATAAGTGATCAACATTTAATTTTGTTTCTACTATTTGACCGATCATTTAAATATACAATGACAAATTTCAGTCAGCCACAGTGCTCTCAAGCATACTCATGGTGGGTTTGAGAAGTGTGTCTTGTTTCCACAGTTAGAAAACCACACACACAGAAAAAGTTTTTTAGAAACCCTCACTAATATTCCAAATATGTAGCGTTACCCCAAAGTGACTTCTCTCAGACTTTAATTCTTTTACCAATTTAATCTGACCCAGAATTTTGACCAGGAGTTCCACATTCAGTCTAACTTCTGGTAGAAATCCTTTCCATCATGCTGTCTCGTTTTTAATGAGCAGTAGCTGTTTTACCATCTGTAGCAGGGATGGCCACTCACTTTTGGCATGCAAGCTGCTTATAAAATTTCCACGTTGAAAAGAACTATCAATAATAATAATGTTAATAAAATTTAAGTGTTTACATCAACATTTTTGGTGCCAAATGCATTAGGTCATTACTCATTGTGAATTTTGACATATTGTGCTTGGATTTAAATAATTTCCATTTCGTTCCGTCGTCTTCCGCTTATTCGAGGCCGGGTCATGGGGGTGAAACTCAGCCAGAAGTAGATCCGAGGCTTCGGGAAGTCCAGGCTTCTCTAACCCCAGCTGCATCCTCTAGCTCACCCAGAAGGATTCGAGTCGTTCCCCAGCCAGCTGTGAGACATAGTCTGTCCAGCAGGTCTGCGGTCTGCCTCTTGGTCTCCTCCCGGTGGAACGTGCCCGAAACACCTCACCAGTGAGGCGGGTGAGGCGAACCACCCCATCTGGCTTCTCTTGACCTGGACCAGGAGCGGCTCGATTTCTTCTTCTTTCGGCATTTCCCTTCAGGAGTCGCAACAGCAAGTAAGTTTTTTTCCATCAAACCCTATCTTCTGCATCTTCTTCGGTCACACCAACTATCTTCATGTCTTCCTTCACTGTATCCATGAACCTCCTCCTTGGTCTTCCTCTAGCCCTCTTTCCTGGTGGTTCCAAACCCAGCATCCTTCTTCTGATGTACTCTCTCTCTCTTCTCTGCACATGTCCAAACCTTCTCAGTCTGGCGGCTCGATTTAAATAATTTTATTATTTAATTTTAAATAATTATGAAAAACAAGAATATGTTTCTCTTTGTTCTATTCTATTATTTACACAGAAAATAAGAGAAACTTTACTTCATTTTAACGTCATGGAAATATTAGGATGAAAACTAATTACCGCAATTTTTCTGATGGGCAATGCAACCGTAATCTTCCCTAATGTCTCAAAATAATGTATAATACAGTACATGAGCTCTATGGGTTTAGTTTGGGAGGGAGAGTGGATCCGCGGCCAGCACATGCGACAGAGAGGCAGAGGAGAAGATGGATTGTGAGAAGACTGTGATGTTTTGTTGCCATGGTTACAGTAAACAAGGTAACAAGCAATCTTTCTTGCCGGACAGCCCTGCTTGAAAGTAAATAAAGTGACAAGATTTCTCATTGAGGAGAAACAAATAAACTGAGGTCAATTTTTTAAATACCTATCCCTCTGAATGCAAAAAGGAACCGTGCCAATCTCAGGAACAAGCCGGTTTTCCTGTGCATGCCAAATAGGAAGAATCTGTTGGTTACAAAAAGTTTCAGCACTCAAAGTCTTCCATTGAAAAATTGGAAGCTATTATTGAGTCACTGTTGTTACCACAATAACCATTCCGGCTCTGGGATATTTGATGGGTTTGAAAGACAGATTTTACTTAGCCAATGACAGCAGGAAGCCAGACTGTGAATGAGACTGTTTGGTTCCAGCGGCAAAGATGTTCCGTTTCATCGTCTTCCGCTCATCTGGGGCAGGGTCGCGGGGGCAACAGCCTCAGACGGGAAGCCCAGGCTTCTCTCTCCCCGGCTGCATCCTCCAGCTCACCTGGAAGGATCCCGAGTCATTCCCCGGCCAGCTGTGAGACATAGTCTCTCCAGCATGTCTGGGGTTTGCCTCTCGGTCTCCTCCCGGTGGGACGTGCCAGAAACCCCTCACCAGCGAAGCGCTCGGGGGGCAACCTGAACAGATGCCCGAACCACCCCATCTGGCTCCTCTCGACTTAAAGGAGGAGCGGCTCGACACCGAGCTCCTCCCCGGATGGCAGAGCTCCTCACCCGATCTCTGAGTGAGAGCCCAGCCACCCTGCGGAGGAAGCTCATTTCGGCCACTTTTATCCGCAATCTCATTCTTTCGGTCACCATAGGTGAGCGTGGGAACATAGATCGACTTGTAAATTGAGAGCTTTGCTTTTCGGCTCAGCTCTCCCTTTACCACGGCGGACCGATGCAGCGTCTTAGTTATTGCTGATGTCCACCAATCCGCATCTAGTCTCCTCTGGTCATCCATCTCTCCCACGCCGCTTGCAGCCTTATTTTGAACAGCCGGTTCACACCAATGTCCAGTGGGTGGAGTTCCGATTTCAGACCCCCCGGAATCACAGCAAGCATAGTGTTCATCTGCTTCACTTGTTTTTTTTACAAATCACATAGGGCGCACTGTACAATAGGGCGCGCCGCACAATTTGAAGAAAATCCAAGACTTTTACATGCACCTTATGGTCGTGAAAATGCGGTACAACGGGAATTAAGTCGTACTAAATCAAAAGAAACCAAATCAATGTTGGTCAGTAGAAATCAAACAGGTGGAGGTGTAGATGATGCGAATCCCAAAAATGAGTGATGGGATATGACATGTCCTGACTGACAGAGAACAGGATGATGAATGTAAGTAAACAATGCAAAGACAGAAGCCTGGTGGAGGTCTGTCAAAGCTTTATAATGTCTATTTCAAGCCTTCTTTTTTTCCCCCAAAGGGTGTCACATGCAGGCTGCATGCCATCGTGACATTTCATACAACAGTTAAAAAAAAGAATAACTTTATTTATGTCTTTTGGGTCCTGGTAGAAAGGACAAGCTGTGATTTATGGTTGGAAGCAAAGGGAGCATTTGTGCAGATGGATATGATATTTAACTACTTGCGAGGGGTTTAACAAAGTAGTAATGATAAGAGTATATTTGGGTTTCTGTGGGACCTTAACCAAAACACACAGGTCATAAATGTGGGGATGCTGGTGCTACAGTGGGGAGCTAATAGCCTTCCTACATCTGGTTTTCATTGTGAAGAGGATGTGTGTTTTGGATTAAATTGACACTGATTCCTCTGTTTTTCTTCAGACTTTTTTATGGCCCCACTATGTACGAGGTGTGGTTGAATACCATCCCTCCCTCACCTCTGTGAGATAAAAGTCATCACAGTCATAAAATATGTAATTAAGCTCCTACACGCTTCACATTATCTTTTCTGTGTGAGTTTTAAGAAGGTACAATAGCGCTCTTTGATGTTAATTATACAGTGAGTGACATGTTTCTCCTCACGAACAGAAGCAGTGTGCTGTGATATTGCATTTCTTCCACATTGCTGACTTTCTGACATCTTTGTTGGGTGTGTCATAGGCACAGGGGGGACTTTAGAAACTGGAACGTCCCGGCGAAGCACACGAGGCCGTGTTCTGCTTCATGCACCACTGCTTTCTGCCACCGCTCAATGTCATTACACTGCCAAGCACATCCAATTACAAGGAGCCGTGTGACACGTGTAGCAGTCAACAAAGAAGACATGAACAGAGACGTGGGCAAGTTCGCCTGGCGTGTGTTCCCCCCTAGGTGACATTCCCCCACATAGTTACCTATTGGGTTGGCTGTGTTCATGATGCACCAAAATCACTAGAAAAACAGGACTGCTGCTTTGTAGAAGGACAAAATAATCCAAAAGAAAATTATTTTTTAAGACCATAGACTCTGAATTGGCAGAACTTGATGGGATCAGGTGAGAATCTTCTCTTATCATTGGACACATGTGGTGTGGAGAGCTCTGAAGGTCTGACCTCGTCTAGAAGCCAGATGCTCAGACTCTCTATTCCAAGGCCAACGTAGACCAATCTTTCCTCAACGGGAAAAAAAAGGAGCTTGTATCTGAAAGAGGAGGCTCGGGTCTCAACATAAAATTTGGGAAACGTCTTTTCCCCTTGTTGTCTGAGTTTGGGTTGAGTATTATTCTTTTAGTCGAACAGAAATATTAAACTTTTTTTTAAATCTAAATTCTCAGACTTTGTTGTAAAAGTTTGCAATTGCTTGCTAAATTTTTAAAGGTCACATCTCATGCATTTTTTTTTTTCATTGTGTCTCATGCACACAAACAATTAGTATTCTGGATCATCCATTTATTAGCTTATGCAGTCGCGGATCTGACCACCAGGCGCCCCGTCGTTGGCTGCCACCCATCTCCTCCTTCACCCGACCCCGAAGGCCCCTCATGCAGGTGGTGAGTCCACTGGAAGGGCGGCCCATGTCCGCTGTTCGGCTGAGCCCGGCTGGACTCCTTGGGTAAACCTTCACCTATGGTCACCAGCTGTGGGTGGTGACCGAAAGAATGAGATCGCGGGTACAAGCGGCCGAAATGAGCTTCCTCCGCAGGGTGGCTGGGCTCTCACTCAGAGATCGGGTGAGGAGCTCTGCCATCCGGGGAGGAGCTCGGTGTCAAGCCGCTCCTCCCCCAGGTCAAGAGGAGTCAGATGGGGTGGTCCTGGCATCTGGTCAGGATGCCCTCTCGAGTGCCTCGCGGGTGAGGTGTTTCGGGCACGTCTCACCAGGAGGAGACCAAGAGGCAGACCCCGGACCCGCTGGAGAGACTATATTTCACAGCTGGCTGGGGAACGACTCGGGATCCTTCCGGATGAGCTGGAGGATGCAGCCGGGGTGAGAGAAGCCTTGGCTTCCCATCTGAGGCTGTTGCCCCTGCGACCTGGTCTCGGGTGAGCAGAAGATGACGGAACGGATCAACCATTTGACAACAGTTATGACATCTTACAAATGAAAGGAACTCTATCGCAAACCAGGAAGTGTGAAAACCCTACTATTGCTCCTCTACCCTGTCATCCGAGAAAGCAAAAGCTGCTATGCCTCCAAAATTTGACACCTGAGTGATCAAATTATGATTTCCAAAAAACTTTAACATACACTTTTTCGTGGATACTTGACACACAATATGTTGCATAATTATTGTTGAAAAGACTGAAAAAAGGGGGAATTCTTTTTTTTTGCCCTCTGAAAAAAAACAAGAGAAATTGGGCATAAAACACAAAAGACATTTTGTTTTTTTATGACAAACTATCAAAGCAATCAATGGATGAACTGATGTGATGCAACAGTAGCCACACAACCGTGTGTTGCAATTACACACCTGCATGCAAGGCAGGAGCTGATCCACGGCACAGCAAATGATCCGTGAACGGCTGAACGCCATTGCTAAATGACATGGAAAATAGCAGCGCTCTATACTCTACAAGTGATGAAGAGACAGCAAGTGAGAAGAAAGCAGATTAAGAAAGAAACACACGAGAGCCGTAGGTTTTGAGCCAGATTGAGTTTGAAATCGATTAAATAATGTGTTTTCCATCACTGTGTGATTTAATCTTTGCTTTTTGAGTGGATCATCAGGTAAACGGTTGCATTGCATTGTGTGAGTCTGTTAAAAAAAAAAGAAGCTTTTAACAAAAAAAAACAAAACACTGTAATGAATTGATAAATATAAATTGGAATTATTTGATTTTTTTAACAAGTGAAATATAAAACAAAGTTATAATCATAAGGGGATTCACATGGAGCTATCCGGGTGGTTTCTCTTAAGGGCATGAAGACGATGAAAGTGGAGTAAGAGCAGGACAGAAAGACAGAACTGGGACGGGTGAACATGTCAGTTTAAAGTAGAAAAAAGTCCAATATATTTCTTCATTTCATAGTCTTTTAAGTGTACCACATCCTCTGTGAGACTAGCGTGAATTACACACTGGTGAAACTTTAAACCATGGGAAAGAACGTCAACTCACGGCTCTCACTATGAGTTTCCAGTTCAGGGTCAAGCTTTTCATAAATTTACTTATTTTCCTTTGGCTTGCAATAAAAAAAGTATTGTTTTTCTTTTGTAAAGCACATGCAGAGACAACCTGCCACATCATAATATCTAAAACAACTGTCCAATAAGGGGTCAGCTTAGCCTTCCAATATATATTATAATTCCTGATGTGACATTAGACATATGCAGCAAAGGATTTCTGCAGCCACATGGGCTTAAAGCAGGGGTGTCAAACTCCTGTCCTGGAGGGCTGGTGTCCTAAAGGTTTTCCATGTGTTCTTACATCTGCACACCTGATCCGAGATATTAAATCAATGTGCCAAATTTGATTGATTTCACTTTATGTGCATTAACTGTATTGAACCAGCAACACAATAAAACCATGAGGACACCGTCCCACAAGGACTGATCTTGATCCCCCTGGTTTAAAGGTCGACTTGCAATCTAATATTTGAAATATACTAGAAGAACTACAAGATGAACTCACCTAAGCAATTGTGTCCATCGTGTGCCAGGCGGAAGCCGTCATAGCATGTACACCTGTAATTTCCAGGGATGTTGATGCACTCGTGGACGCAGCCGCCGTTATATTCAGTCGCACATTCGTCAACATCTGCAGAGAGAAAACAGTTGTTGGTAGATTTGTCGCCACTAAATCTGAAACTTCTTCCGTTCCGTCATCTTCCGCTTGTTCCGGGGTCGGGTCGCGGGGGCAACAGCCTCAAACGGGCAGCCCAGGCCTCTCTCTCCCCGGCTGCATCCTCCAGCTAACCTGGAAGGATCCCAAGTCTTTCCCCGGCCAGTTGTGAGACATAGTCTCTCCAGCAGGTCCGGGGTCTGCCCCTTGGTCTCCTCCCGGTGGTACGTGCCCGAAACACCTCGCCCGCGAGGCGCTCGGGGGGCATTCTGACCAGATGCCCTAACCACCCCATCTGGCTCCTCTCGACCTGGAGGAGGAGTGGCTCGAGGAGTGGCCACTCCTCCTCCAGCCTGGAGGAGGAGTGGCTGCCATCCTCCCGGATGGCAGAGCTCCTCACCCGATCTCTGAGTGAGAGCCCAGCCACCCTGCAGAGGAAGCTCATTTCAGCCGCTTGTACCCGTGATCTCATTCTTTCGGTCACCACCCACAGCTGGTGACCATAGGTGAGGGTTGGAACGTAGATCGACTTCTAAATCGAGAGCTTTGCTTTTCGGCTCAGCTCTCTCTTTACCACGACGGACCGATGCAGCGTCCTAGTAATTGCTGATGCCGCAACGATCCGCCTGTCGATCTCCCGCTCCATCCTTCCCCCACTCGTGAACAAGACCCCGAGATACTTAAATTCTCCACTTGGGGCAGGACCCTGTCCCTGACCCGAAGGGGGCATTCCACCCTTTCCCGGGCGAGGACCATGGTCTTGGAGTGAAACTTTTATCACCTTTAATTATTTAAAAAGTATTTTCATCTTTAAAAGACATAACTTGAATACTTTTTACTATACACAAATCCAGTATAATCAAGTTTTTTTTTTCTCTATGACTCTATTTTTTTCTCTATATAAAGTCTTCAACAAATCTAGACGGACACACAGCACTGTTATCAAACAACTCAAGTTGGAAACCTAGATTTACCCATTTTCGGAGAATAAAGAAGCTACAGAAGTTGGTTGATTCACCTGCTACTGATAAAATTTGATAAAATACCAAATTTCTATTGATTTCACAGTTTTGATTGACCCTAACCCTAACTCTATTACCAAGGTTTTATACCCTATTTAATGCCCCTGACCTGATTTATGCCAAGACGTTGCTTTTTCCTTTTGGAATTTTATTCTTGGCAGGATATAAAAGTGTCAACAGTGTTTTTTGTTCGGTACGGAACAATAAAAATCTTTCTATCGTGACAAAAAGAATAAAGTCAGTTACAAGATATGTAGCTATCACAAATCATAAATGTTCTAGGATTAAAATATATTACGTTTTTAAACACAAATCAAATTAGTCGACATGCATGCATTTAGTCGGAATGACACGTCTAAAAACTTAGCTCGAGGCATTTTTGAAAATACCGACACTACAAACAAACTGAGAGTCATTACTTAATAAAATGCAAATATTGGCCATGAGATTGATATGTTGGTTTAACCCTGAGGGTCTCAAGCTCTGGTTGCTAAAACAAAAGAAATGAAAGGAAGACAGAACTACAGACTGGTGAGAGATGCTAAGTGTGTTTTTCTTTTTGGTTATGATGATGGTTAAGAAGTCATTACTGAAGAGAGCCAGACAAAGTGGATTAAAAACACTTCCAACAAGTTCCAACTGATCCAGTTGAGCCAAAAAACATCGTTATTTCAGCTCCTCTTCTGATTGGCTTAATTGGACATAACAATAAAGAAGTGGAACTAGAACGATGAGAAAAATTCTGCCATTTCTGCTTATTTCCATCACAACATAACTGTTTTCTTAACTCCAACTTCTCTAGACCTGAAAACCTCAATACATATTTAAACTGGTTGATGTAGGGACTGATCATGTTTTTTTTTTTTAGACTGATGCAATTACCAATTTAAAGAGTCCAAAAAGTCAAACTTCCAATTAATCAAATGCTTTGTTTCATCTTCCGAACCACTCATCTCTGACGGGATCATGTGGGGTCAGAGCTTAGCCTGGTCGATTTCAGGCGAGAGGAGGGGATACACCCTGAACAGCTTATTTATCAAATGACTTTAAAAATTTTTGTCTTATGTTCACAAATAGATAAGAGAAAAATGTTTTCATATTTTTTCTTCTTTCGGCATTTCCCTTCAGGGGTCGCTACAGCAAGTCAGTTTCTTCCATCTAACCCTATCTGCTGTATCCTCTTCGGTCACACCAACTATCTTCATGTCTTCCTTCACTGTATCCATGAACCTCCTCTTTGGTCTTGCTCTAGTCCTCTTTCCTGGTGGTTCCAAATCCAGCATCCTTCTTCCGATGTACTCTGCACATATTCAAACCATCTCAGTCTGGCCTCTATGACTTTATCTCCAAAACCTCATGTGCTGTTCCTCTGATCCTGTCCATCCTGGTCACTCCCAGAGAGATCCTCAGCATCTTCATCTCTGCTACCTCCATCTCTGTTTACATGTCATTTTATCAGTGCCACTGTCTCTAAACCAAACAGCATGGCCGGTCTCACCATGGTTTTGTACACTTTCCCTTTCATTTTAGCTGAAACTCTTCTCTCACACATCACACCTGATACCTTTCTCCAACCATTCCAGCCTGCCTGCACACACTTCTGCACCTCTTTTCCACACTCTCCATTGCTCTGGACTCTTGATCCTATGTACCTAAAATCTTCCACCTTCTTCATCTCTTCTCCCTGTAACCTCACTTTTCCATACTTTTTCATACAAACATTCAAATTATGCAACATAATGACAAAAATGACTGAACAATATTCAACATAAAAAAGGTCTGTTTCTGCTTTCTTCCTCTATGTTGGAACAACTTTCCTGCATTGTGAACATAACATATAGAGGTGGATTTATGGGATCTGTTTAAAGCATTTCAGACAGAGCACCAATCCGAAACATTTTGCTGACTACCAAAGTCCCACAATATTGGCCGATCTATTCAGGCCACCAACAACTCCAAGTTGAAAATCTTACAAATGAGATCATTTATTTATATTCTATCATTGTCTCGTGAAACAGGTTTTGTCATTTTCATCAAAGCAGAAAACCACAATCGTCAACATTTACTGTCTTAATTTAGGATTTCCACAGTAGCAACCTATTCAGGGTATGCTAACGAGATGCATAGATTCCATGAATATTCTAACCAAACTCTTAAAATAACTTGAAATAACCAAAAATGTTCTTTTGTGTGACAAAATAGGACCGTTTGTTATGGACTAAATTAAAAAAGAATTTTTTTAAGCTTACAATTTCAATTTAACAGACATTATTAGTTTAGACCATGAAATGTTTTATTCATCCGTTCTTATTATTACATCTACATCAGTATCCTGATCCTTTTCTTAACAAGAGCCAGAAAAACTCTTTTAGAACCAGCTTTCTAATCCTAGTTGTTCGCATGTTTGGGAATTTATATCCTTCTTCTCTGCAGATCATCAGGTTCTGCCAGATTGGATTTGCTTGTGGAAAATTATTTATAGGACTAGCCCAGGCGGTTCAGTTTGGGTTTAAAGTTTAATTTTGGCTGGTTTGTCTTTTAACTGCTCATGCACTCTAAAACATCTGAACAGTAGATTATTTTGCTGCTGGAAAGTAAATGATCAGACGCTTCGGAGCACATTGGAAATAACGTTTTCTCTTTTTTAAATGAAGGATCAACTTATTTTTAATATAAATTCCGCTAGCTTTATGTAGTTTTCCTCATTTAGGAAAATATCTTTTTCCAATTATTTTTTATAATTGGAATGTCTTTGAAACATGTGGTAAATTGCTCCAGTTCATTCCATTGTCTTCCGCTTATCCAGGGCCGGGTCGTGGGGACAACAGCCTCAGACGGGGGAGCCAGGATTCTCTCAGCCCGGCTACATCCTCCCAGCACACCAGGCGGGATCCCGAGGCATTCCCTGTCCAGCTGTGGGACGTAGTTTCTCCTGAAGATCCTGGGCTGAGTCTCCCACTGGGTCTCCTGCCGGTGGGGCATGCCCGAAACACCTCACCAGCGAGGCGTTCAAGAGCCATCCTAACCAGATGCCCCAACCAACCCATCTGTCTTCTCTCAACTCTGAGGAGAAACGGCTCTACTCCAAGCTTCTCCCGGATGGCACAGCTCCTCCGTTTCTTTGTTTGAGAGCCCATCACTGCCACCCTCAAATCCCTCCACTGGCTACCCGTTAAATACAGAATTCAGAACAAGCTCTGCCTCCTCACCCATCAGTGCATACACGGCACTGCACCTGTTTATCTCCAAGAACTCCTAAACCTCCACACCACTGTCCGAGACCTGCGCTCCTCCTCCTCCTACCTCCTGCACCAACCAAGGACCAAACTCTCCACTATGGGGGAAAGGGCCTTCCAGGCAGCTGCTCCACAGCTCTGGAACGATCTTCCCGAGAACTTGAGGGCTCCACAGAGCGTTGAGGTTTTTAAAAAAAGATTGAAGACATTTTTATTTCTAAAGGCTTTTCAACAAAGTTTTTAGTGTTGTTTTTTGTGTTGTGGTTTTATTTAATTTTGCAGGGGGTGGGAGAGCCAGTCCCGGCTGATTCAAGGTGAGGGACAGGGTACACTGGTACACACGTACAACCATATATACACACACACACACACACACACACACACACACACACACTCATTCGTAGGGGCAATTAGGCATCGGCCAATCAACGTAATATGCATGTTTTTGGAAGGTGGGAGAAAAACGGAGTACCTGGAGAAAACCTACGCAGACAAAGGGAGAACATGCAAACTCCACACAGAAAGGCCAGTGTTTCAAGTCTAATCCCCAACCGGGACTTGAAACCGCAACTTCCTTGCTTTGAGGCCGCTGTGCTACCCACTGCGCCACCGTGCCACCCCACAACGGACCAATGCAACGTAAATTGTTAAACAGTAATAAAATAATGGCTAGCCTTATTCCTTTGGAGAAAAAAATGAAGATGCTTTGTTATTTAAATGATTCAGGGGTCACTACAGCAAGTCAGTTTCTTCTATTTAACCCTATCTGCTGCATCTTCTTCAGTCACACCAACTATCTTCATGTCTTCCTTCACCGTATCCATGAACCTCCTCTTTGATCTTCCTCTAGTCCTCTTTCCTGGTGGTTCCAAATCCAGCATCCTTCTTCCGATGTACTCTCTCTCTCTTCTCTGCACATGTCCAAACCATCTCAGTCTGGTCTCTCTGACTTCATCTCCAAAACCTTTAACATGTGCTGTTCCTCTGATCTTGTCCATCCTGGACACTCCCAGAGAGATCCTCAGCATCTTCATCTCTGCTACCTCCATCTCTGTTTCCTGTCTTTTTCTCAGTGCTACTGTCTCTAGACCAAACATTTAATTTGCATACAAATTTAAATAAAGTTTTATTAATTGCTTTTTGACAGAAACCCAGAAAAATCATTCTGCAATCAGCCAAACAGCCCTTCTTTTTATTTTAATCCATTAATTTAATTAACTTATTTTTGTTTTTGTTTTTTTTAGTTTTGGAGAAGCCAGAATTTAAACTAAACTTCAGGTCAATGGAAACGAAGGCTTACAAATATTTTACAATACACTTATTAAAGCAAACTTTTATGACCCGCAGGCAGGAAGCCATGAAAAGCAGCCGGTCAACGAAATGAAAGAATAATACAAGTTTTTCTCTTTTTTTTTAAAAAAAAAAAGTAAGACGGTTGTTGTGAAATATGGTTTCGCAATGGCTGCAATAAAAAATTGTAGGAAATAATGATCTGGGGGGTTTTATGCACATTGAAAAAACCAAACCTGTGTCAAGGTTTGGAAAGCCTGCCTCTGGCTGTGGAAATCTCTCCGACAGCTTGGCAAGACTTCTAACTGACACTTTAGCTGCTATCTTAATTTTCCTCAAACATTGTTGATAAATTTACTGCTTCATTTTATCTCGTCACAAAGGAGCCCCCTGCAGCAGGCTTTTTTTTCCTTTCCTGCTATTTGCAGCTTTTATCGCCCCTCCTCTATCTTTAGTAAAATTGCAAAGCTAATAAGTTCTAAACTGAAATAGAAGCTCGTATAAAGTCCGTCGCAGGTCCGAATCCATACATTGACCAGAAAAGCACTAATCTGCTGTAAATGATCCAGACTTTTACCTTCACATCGTTTTCCATCTCCCTTGTAGCCTGACTTGCAGATACATTTGTATGACTTTGGGGTGTTCTGGCAGATGGCGTCCATGCTGCAGTTATCAAGTGACTTTGCACATTCGTCCACATCTTTAAAAAAAAAGAGAGAAAAACACAAGTTACAACAAGTCACAGAGAACTTTTTGAACAAAATTTCTTAATATAGTTAGAATATGTACCTTAGTTTGAAATAAAAATAAATAAAAGGAATATTCAAGCCCAGATGAAGTTGATTTTCTCAAACATTTCTCAATGTAAATCTCAAGCATGAATAATCGATTTAGGCAGAGACAAAATTGCTCCGTGAAAAAAGGGGTACCTGTTGTGTAACTTCTGGACTGAGTTTGGAACTTAGGGTAGAAGGAAAGATAAGACTGGAAATGGATTTAACCAGAAGCATGATCAAGTTTGCCTTCACGGAACTTCTAATCCCACCAAATCCCAGTTAACTAGCCCAGGTGTTTGGGATTACCCCCCTACACACAGGGGAAGGGCAGCTTAACATGGTTTACATAGCTTCCAAAATTCACTCTTATCAGAGGCCGTCTGCAGGAGCTGCCTGATCCCAATGGGAAATGACCTGCAACCTAAACCCGTAAGCTTAGCATGTTGGCTGGATCTGCTATGCCTGCAGGACATTAAGTCTGCAGGAAGAAAAAAAAAAAAGACAAACCAAGCTGCCAAAACTCTGGACTTTCAGTGAGTAAAATTAAATGTGAAATTCTTAATATGCAAATCTAAAAAGTAGAAATAGCACTAAATATGAACGAAAGACCGAAACTCGCATTAATAAATTAATTAATTCAAGTCAAATAATCAATAGCAAATTTGTATAATTGGATGGAGCTGTTTTGGTGTTTAAAGTCAGTCCTTGATGTGCTGCAGTCCTGCTGGTTAACAACGTCCTCCACTTCCAACACACTTGACTTATATTAAACAGCCAATAAAATTCTGCAAATGAACTCCTGGATTTAAGTCAGGTGTCTTGGAACAGGGAAACGTAAAAAAAAAAAAAAACAGCGGGTTGTGGCCCTGGAGGACCTGAGCAGGACCAGTTTGGTCTATACAAAGTTATGTTCTGTCAAGACAGTCTTTGCAATTCTCTAAAGCAAATGAAATATATTTTGAGCTACATGCCAGTGTATGCTGTAAGTTTTCCAATAAATTATCTAGGATTTTTGCATATGAAAATTATTTCATAGGGGAAATAAAGAAATACAGTTTTCTGCTCTTTGTTAGAATTTTTTGTTGCATCAGGTCATTTGAGGCATTCAATTCCAATTGAAAATTCCATATAAAAACAAACATAAAATTGAATTACTGTTTATAAAGAAATAAGTGGATAATCTGGATAAGCGGATGACGACAGAACAGAACGGAAATGAAGAAATAAAAAATTGACAATGCTTGCCTCATAGTTTTGAGTTCATTCAATCTTTCAAACTAGACCATCACACAAAGTCTGATGTCATGCCATCCTTTAATATCAAGCATAAAAACATCTCAATTCTAACTTTAAAAGGTATCTGAATCCCGCAATGTAATTTTCTTTAAGCCCTTGACCACTTTTATTTTAACATCACAGAGCAACAAAAACCTAGTAAGAAAGTTAGCGAGCTGCCAGAGACGACTAAACCAAGAGGCACCAGGTGGCTGCATTACGAGGAACCAGATGCAAAGACTCAACCGACTCACTTTAATTAAAATTTCTCCGTGAGCCAATGAGCTAATAAAGTTGTCTTGGTCTTTGGTTTGTTTCCACATTGGTCAACCCACTGAACATGTGCGCTACTATTTATCCAGTCAGCCCAGTCTGGATGTTCCAGCTCACTCAATTGACTTTAAGTGGGATTTTTGATCTGTTTGAACTGGATGTCAGATGAAGAGATAGTATCGACGCTTCATCTCATTGACTCTTCAACCTTTCTGGCATTAAATAGAGTGCTGGGGAATCTCACACATTTTTTTTTCTTATTGGGCAGCTGTACAGGTGTAAGAGGCGATCATGGGTCAACTTTCTACTGATTTTGTTACGGTTTTGTGCTTCGCAGATGAATCATTGGAAGAGGACTTTTGATTTCCAGTTTATTTACGACACTACTCTTTGAAACTAACTTAAAACGGAACAGACCAAAGGATTTGGATGTGATGAGGGAACTGAGGAAATGAAGAAAATTACCATCCAGCAGACGAGAAAGAGAGTTGGAAAAGTTAAATGTGATTACGACATCGGTAGATATTATTCTAATGGAAAAAAGTAGGAAAAAAAATCATCCAAAAAAAAAGTTTGACTTAATAATAGTTCAGTATTTTGCTTCCTCGTCCAAACTGTGCATAATGTTCCAAAGAAGTTTATAGAGAAACATGTGTAGTGTTTTTTGTTCACCAAACATTTGTTGTTTCTCCGCTCGTGTAAATCCGTACGATCAGCGTTCATACACTTTAAACCAGTTAAGACATTTTCCAGTAACACAATTAATCCGGTTTCCATTTGTCAACTTTTATGAGTTTCTGGTATATGGTATCCATGTGTACGAGAGTGCCAAAGATGGCGGAGCTCAACAAAACCAAATGTTAGAAGATCTCCATGAATCATTTTGTTATTTTCATATCCTCTAAATTATATTTAAATGAAAGGCGGTGTGAGGACGTTTTGTTTGATATGATGGAATTAATCACAACAAATTTCCATCTTACTGCCAAGACTCTTAGTGATCATTGTCTGTGGAAAAACTCATTATGACAAAAAACTCAAATAACCGTGATTTCATCTGATTATTAACGTTCCCTCGCATCTCAACAACCAGTTAGATTATTTTCTAATCTATGGGAGAACTGGCTTTCATTTTACACACTCTCATGGCATGTTTCAAAGTAAATCAGAATTTTTTTCCTTTTTCTTTAAATTTAAAAATCAAGATTAAAGAGAAAAACTCAAATGTAACTCTGCAAAAATTACAGTTTTCTTCTTTAATAATAAAAACAAATTGATATGTGTGGATCCGTAACAGACTGGCGACCTGGTCGGGGTGTACCCTGTCTCTTGTCTGATATCAGCCGGGACACGCATCAGTACCCCCCGCAACCCATTATGGATAACCAGTTCAGAAGTAGAAACAATATTTAAAAGCACTACTAAATATAAATAGATGGCCATACCAGCTTGTCAATGCCTGATCTGTCAGACCTCAGAAGCCAAGGAGGCCTGGGCAGTACCGATACGTGGATGGGAGACCACTGGAACCCTAAGTGCCACATCGGGATGGCCGTTGAGATCAAATTGTCACTGGGCAAGACACTTCCCTTACATTGCCTAGTCTGGATGGTGTGTGTGTGTGTGATTGGTTGGTGATGGTCAGAGGGGCCAATGGCACAAAAATGGCAACCTCACTTCTGTCAGTTTACCCCAGGGCAGCTATGGCTACAACAGTAGCTTACCAGTACCTGGTATGGAGTGAATGGACAATCAAATCAAATTTTATTTGTAAAGCACTTTTCCAACACAAAGTTACACAAAGTGCTGATCAGAACAAATCCATCAAAAATCACACACTCACACAAAACACTGCACACATGCATCAACGTTCCCACAGTCCCCGCTCCCCACCTTTCATACACCCATCCTTCCCCAACCTCCATTTCACCTGAACTGCTAGCTATTGTTTCTTTAACTGAAATTTAAAAAAAGCATCTGGCCCGATGCTGCGAAGAGATAATAACTGGGGATTGAGCCATTCCAGGAGTTGGCATATATGTTAAGTGTCTTTGAGCGTCCTGTAAAAGCGCTGTATAAGTATGATGCATTCTTATTATTAAAAAGCAACCACAGTAATAAAAGCATCAACAGTGAGAGGTTTTTTTTTATATCAATATATTTTTGGAGACGATCTTATACACACTAGAATGGATGCACACTAAAACAGCTGAAACCACCCCATCTGCCTCCTCCCAAAGCAAAAGCTCTACTCCGAGCACCTCACTTAAAGGTGAGCCTTCCAGCAAACACATGGGTACCAAAAGAAGGATGTGTTGATCTTGTTGGAAGCCAGGGGAGTCCGCCATGGAAATAAACACGTCACAATCAATATATATCTGGTTCCGACCAGGGGACAATCCACAGAGCAAAATTTGTTTGGTAACGTTGCTTTGGTAATTGACTGTGTTTTTTTATTGAAAGCTTTTCAGTCTTTTATGTTGAAGAATCACAGTTGTTGGGAACAAGTTAAAACAGCAGAGATTAGAGCCGGCGCTTCAAGACAGGGATGAATAAACAAAGTCAAAACAACAAACTCAAAGAAGAAAGATGTGTTGGGCAATCCTCTGATGTTTGAATAGTTTCCTCAAGGGAATGTGTCATTTTGAAGAGAGCTGGTCTTGCAGCTTTCCTCCAGCTCAGGCACTTGAGCATATTAAAGCCACAAATAGCTTGTGTGTCTGTTTAAACCCTGCTGACATTCTCGGAAGATTGAATTCAATGATTTTGTTGGACGAGAAAAAAGTTGTACAATGTCAAAGAATGTTTCCTCTGCTCTGGAACTGATTCCCTGCATGCTCTATTGTATGCTCAATAAAACTTAAAATCTACCATGTGTCTGACTTCTAAACGCTTTAATACATTGTCATGCTCGCCAAAGCCGACTGAGATGGGACGGCTGCGGGGCATGTAAAGAAGAATTTATTTTAATTTGATTTAATCTACTAGGTAGAAAAACATTATTCGTCAGAAGTAGTAAGCATTATACAGTAACTCTGGAAAGCCATTATCCCATTTATTCCAAAGAATGTAGGTTGGAGGTGCTGCAGAGAGCTGTGGAGGTGAGACCCTGTCAAAGGTGCGTTTCCTCCCTGATTTATGGAAAGGCCGCGGGATAAGCGCCGCATTTAACTCGGCTCTCTGAAAGGGGTGTTAGCAGGAATGAGACTCAGAGGGGAAAGCATGAGTGTGTGGGAGAACTGTAGGCCCGAAGGTGTGCAGTTCAAACACAGGGTAATGTTTACTTTGAGTGCTGGGACCCTTGCTGTTTGCTTTGCCCCCAAAACGCCCCCTAGCCCATCAACCTTGCTTTAGATACAGAAATAGACCAATTGGAGCCGGGACACCTAAAGACTTGACATTTATTTGCAACGCCTGCAACTAGCTCCCAAATAATACACAAACCTAACAAATACAGGTTGTATTCAGTCAGTGGGAGTAATGAAACATTTTTCTATATATCATATTGTTGGATTTTTTATGGACAAGGATCAATTTTCAAATTCATATTCGGAAGAAAACAGAAAATAACCTAGTAGAAAGAAAGAGTAATGGTTCAAAACCATTAGTATGTGTTCTTAGGTTCCCAGTGTTTGTCAAATTGTATATAATTACATAGAAAAGTATTGCAATTACCCATCTTTGAACAACACTCCCACTATAGTTTGGGTTGCGGCTGAGCAAGATGGCATTCTGGTCTGGATAATAACTGAGGTAAAGAACAGCACTGCTGTTTGAAAACACAATAAGACATCTTTAGTCTACTCTGTATTATTGAAAATGATCCATATGATGTTTCACTCTCTTTGTCAGTCACCTTAGAGAGACTAAATTAGTCATATAATGAGCTGCATCATCGGCGTAAATACACACCGGAGTCTGACTGCAACATGTTTAAGGGGGAGGTGTTGTTTTTGTGGGATAATAATTCTCATTTTCCAGCATATTTAGGTAAACAAAGTCCTTTTGTTGCCTAAAAAATACAGGTAAAAAAATTATAAATACATTTATTCAGTTTTACTTTAGTTTTTGAGACTGATTTTTGCTGTTCTCTCGTTCCTCACTTAACCTCAAACCCTACACACCTCAAAGGGATGGGCAGCAATACCTGAGGGGAAAGACTAGGTGCGAGCAGAGCTTGTGCATGCTGCAAAACCACTTCCTGCTTATATTAGAATGTGGGAACAAGGTGGAGAACTAAATACATGGTGAAAAACAGACAGGTATTTGAATGTTATCTGAATACTGAATGAGAAAGCTTGAAAGTTTCTTGAAAATAATACATGAACAAAACTAGAGGTAAGATCTTGAGCCCAAGCCCAAATCCGGACGAAATTCGGAAAATTCGGCCTTCGGGTCGTGTCGGGCTCGGGTTCCTCTCTTGCTGACTTTTCTTCAAATAATTATATGTTTATAAAATGTAAACTAAAACAAGGTGTGGATACTAAACTAAGGAATGCTTGCTATAAAATTAATAATTTGTATATAATAGAGAAATAATGTATTGTAATTACTATTAAACTACTAAACAGCATCCGCAGAGCCAGTGCTTGCTCTGAAAATGTTCCTATTTATAAATAATTCTCCTCCTGCTGAGTCCTCACAAATAAAATATGACATTTCAGGTTTACTTCGGGCTCGGGCTTGCAAATCAAGTTAGTTGGTCATGCTCGGGCCGGGTTTTAATACTCACGGGCCAGGTCGGACTGTATTTTTTAGGCTTGATCTTACCTCTAGATAAAACCCACTTTAATAACAAGAATATGTCAACACCAAGGCAATGAACAATAGGCCTTTCCCTGTACTTTATCAATATTGGTGTGAACTGTCAGCGGTTTCAGTGTTTGGGGGATCAAACCCCAATCAAATTTAAGAGAAAAATGATTAAATATCTGATTAGAGTTGCAGGTTAAATGGTAAGCTTATAAGGTTATGACTTTCTGCGTGCTAAATTTGACTGTTAACAGCAAAGAAATAAACAAAAATAGAAGTCCTACATGTCGGACTATTAGATCACCTCAATATTTAAAAAGAACAGATACAGAAACATTCATAATCTACATGGATATGCAAGATTATCTTCTCAAAAAAGTCTTTGAAAGTGAAATTAATGAAAGGTAAATGGGGTTCAGAATCATCTCACATCAGTCACGTCTCACTGTGTCATTTACATTGTAGAAGGCAACCTGGTCAAGCTTCAACCACAAAGTGACCAATGGGTTTAGGTTAAATGCAGATCCCAACATAACATGGGATTTGGCATCGGACCAGAGCTACTGCTCAGATCCCCTCTTACCTAATAAAGGGACACACTGTTGGATGTCTGGCAAGCCTCTACAAAGTTGTGAATAAAAATATCCACTGCTTCCATTCGGAATATTTACACTCATCCTTCACACACTCTAAAACATTTAGGAATCATAACCACTGACTGATGCAGAGCTTTTAAAAACTGCAATAACTACATCAAACACTTTGGGTCCCACCCTGCTCAAAGCAAGAAGCTTTCGTTTCTACAAACACAGACAGAGATGGACAAGAGTGTGTAAGATGGGTTTGGGACATGACCACCTGCAGAACGACCTACGTCCAGTTTAGCTTAAAAGAGAAGGAAACTTTTAGACGCTTATGTTCACAGTTTTACAACAGGGGCAAGTCTAGACCCTTTCCAAAGGCACTAAACTAACTAAATGAACTGATGCAGTTTTCAGGGTGATGTGACCAAAAGTCAAGGTCCTTTAGGTTGACGTCACAAATATTTATGTCAGGCAGAGGCAAATTAGAGGCACAGGAGAAAATAGATTACTCCGCAACTTACTCCCCGAATTTAAAAGATAATCTTATTCTGGAGACAGAAGAAAGACAAAAAAAGTTAAATAAGTCATGCAGGAACACAAAGTTCCATGGTTTTTAAACTCGTTATTTTCATGTCAACATATATTTAATCTTGTTAGTCCTTTATTTTTAATAAAGCACCAAAAACGAAAAACAATAGAGCAACAAAGCTCTTATTTTATTAAGTAATTAACTAATATTTCACGAGTAGAAAATTAAAAGCATATTTTGCAGCCTTAAAAAAACAGATGCTCTTTTAAAAGTTAATGACTAATAGCAAGGCATCGATCTGTTTTTAATATATTTTTAACAATACTTTGTGTTTTTGTTCTGTATTTTTACCGATGTGGTAATTTTTTTCTCTCATGGCGTATGTAAATGAACATAGTTCAAAAGTGCACTATTTTTTTCCCAAAAAAGCGTATGTTTCACTTCCGTTTTTGACCCTGTAAACTCTCTGATTGGGCCCGCCCTGCAGGTGCCTGTACAACACACCGTTATTCTTATTTGCGTTCACAAATACAGGGTGAAGCGGATCAATGTGTAGAAAAACTAGAGCATGGTGTTAATTCTAATTAACAGACAGGTCTTTTTATTTTGTAATCAACAATTCTTTCTCATCTGTGGTGAAAATGACCTATGATGTTCCTCAGGGATCGATATTGGGGCCTCCCTTATTTTCTACGTATGTGCACAACATCTTTGGGGAAGATAATACCCTAGCACAATCTTTATTTCACTTTTTATATTGATATATTTTTAAACCTGATGACCCCGGTCAAATAAAGGGCTGAAACGGTGTGGCCTCGGGAATTGGAGTCTGTGTCAGAGAATGTATCAACAACCTGCAGAAACTTGGGAGTTATCTATCTCACAATTTAATTTAGAGTCACATGTCGAATGAGTTGTTGAATCTTGTTTCTGGCAGATACACCGATTATATCAATCCCTCATTAATCCAAAAACTCTCCTTGAGATGATGATTCAAGTCTTTCCTTTTTCACGTTAGGACAATTGTAATGCATTAACTCTGTGATGGCATCAGCTGGAATAGCAGACCACACCGGAGGGAGAGGAAGAAGCTGGACAAAATCATCAGGGAAGTCCAGCTCTGTCCCACTCAGTGCAGGAGGTGGGTGGCAGGGGGAGTCCTGCAGAGACTGACTTCCATGTTGGACAATGAGTCCCACTCCCTGAAGGACACTCTATCTGCACTGGAGAGCAGCTTCAGTGACAGACTGCCCCACTCTCACTGTGCGACTGAGAGGTTCAGGAGGTCTGTCCTTCCTTCTGCTGTGAGACTCCACAATGAAAAATTCTAATCACGTGCAATATTTGTTGCATATTGTAATTTCCCCATGGTGGGACTAATAAAGGTTTTCTTGATTTACATAAGTGATACTTCCTTTTGAAAGGAGGGACTGAGCATGAGCAGAAAACATGCAATAAAATGTTTACTGCTTACATTGGAAAATAACAAAGTCCGTGGGCAAGATTAACCTGGTGTTAAAATAGCATCCAAAACCAAAACGGGATAGCTTGCACATTTTTCAAACATGCAA
The DNA here is from genome assembly GCA_902685375.1 of Neostethus bicornis. Taxonomy (NCBI): domain Eukaryota; kingdom Metazoa; phylum Chordata; class Actinopteri; order Atheriniformes; family Phallostethidae; genus Neostethus; species Neostethus bicornis. Next base: position 5,107,412 of record LR738550.1, read on the forward strand.
ACAACTTCAGGTCATGAGTGTTTTTGATGCGCGAATAATGGTTTAAAAAATTGTGGAAACGTTCAAAACATTAATTCAGCATAAAACCACCTTTACAAAAATGACTTGGGGAATAATTCAAATGGAGTATTTGTAGAAAGAAAACAATCTGACATTGAACAAATTTCCCGTTCCGTTCTGTTCCAGCGTCTTCCGCTCATCTAGGGCTCAGCCTCAGACGGGAAGCCCAGGCTTCTTTCTCCCCGGCTGCATCCCCCAGCTCACCCGGAAGGATCCTGAGTCGCTCCCCGGCCAGCTGTGAGACATAGTCTCTCCAGCGGGTCCGGGGTCTGCCTCTCGGTCTCCTCCTGGTGGGACGTGCCCGAAATACCTCACCAGCGAGGCGCTCCGGGGGCATCCTGACCAGATGCCTGAACCACCCCATCTGGTTCCTCTCGACCTGGAGGAGGGGCGGCTCGACACCAAGCTCCTCCCGATTGGCAGAGCTCCTCATCCGATCTCTGAGTGAGAGCCCAGCCACCCTGCGGAGGAAGATAATTTCGGCACTTGTATCTGCAATCTCATCATTTTGGTCAAATTTTCCAAAGTTTAAAATGAGGAAAAAGAATAACCAATGCCGTTTTAATATTCACATTTTGAAAAACCTAGTTTGTATTAAAAAAATGTATATAGATTTTTTTTTTCAATCAAAAATAATTTATTTAAGTTTTCTGCCGGTCCAAAGTATCGAGTATCTAAAACTATTTTAATCATGTGAATTTGACCGTTATAAGTGTACTGAATGTATGCATGGGGTTTCTCGAAAACAAGGTCACAACCAAACTGCATCAAAATTTCCAGAACTTTTGGGTTTCTTTCAGAATACTCCCAAAAAAAAAACAGAGATCTGTACCAATTTGCTTCCTCTCTGCAAAGTGCAGAGCGAGTCTCCTTACCTTACGTCATTTATAAAACATTTCTCAAGGTGGTTCAAGCTCTGTGAATGAATAATGGCCATCCTCTGTAGTTTTGATCGCAGACCAAGCATCTGGTGTTGTATCTCTCCTTTTTGCATGTGGGGCTCTAATAGACTATGACCCACAAACCTATAAACCACATCCAAAAGGAAAACACTCATTACTGTAATTAAGTGAATCACAGAGTAATAATGAGAGAGTGAGAGAAGCCGACACGATGCTTCGTGTCAGAAATCTTTGCTGAATAAGCACAGTCATTGGGAGCCAAAGTGACAAGAAATTCATTTGTACAATTTCAGTGATTTTTCACCGCTTTCTGTATGTGTTCCCAACTGTTAATGACTTCTTGGCCTTATGGAGCTTATTTTATATGTGGGTAGGGTGGCACTTAGTCCAGCTGTATACCTTATATTTATACAACCAGGGCTAACTGACATGACACTCTCCCCTGTGCACACAGCAATTACATTCATTGGTGGTTGCGTTGGCCAGATACAGTACCAACTATAAAAACAGCAATGCAGCAATTACAGCACAAGTGTGATATTTTTAGTTGTTTCCTGTCAAACGGAGGCATAAACTGAATGGTTGTCTGTGTAAGCTGTCAGGGGGCTATTAACAGACAACACTCAGAAACGTGGAGTTTTGTGGACTGGACGTGCACTTCATTAAAATGCTGAAAGACACCGTACTCACTTCATATGAACGTTTCATTTAAAAAATCTCAACAACTTCTCAGTCATTAAAGCAGCTTGTTCCGTACTGTGTGTTTGGTTGGGAGAAGCAGACTTTGCATCGAGATGAAATAACCAGGAGGATTTTTTATTTTAAAGATCAGGTTTTTACTTAAATGATATTTCACGTGGTTTTGCTTTTAAAACTTAGCAAAGTGAAAATTATATTTTTCAGATAAATTCCTAAATTCCTATGAGTGAAAGTATATTTTTAAAAAACATGTGAAAACATGTTTTTTAAAAATGTGGGGGAGACAGTGGCTCAGTGGTTAGAGCGTTAGCCTGCCGACCGGAAGTTAACATCCCACACCCCACTGAGTTCACGTCTAGCGTCCTTGGAGAAGACACCTTACCCCCTGTTTCTCCCACCATTGGCGGCGTCATAGGTGGCAGCCTGCTGCGGTGTAGTGGAGCACACGTTTTCACCAGTGAGGGATGAATAGAGTATGTAAAAATTAAAAATTAAATTAAAAAAATAAAAAATGGAAGTCTATGTTATAGAAGGACCAAGCCAGAGCAGAGTGTGTGCACTCTGCCTATGTTAAAAAGGGAACATGACTAGGAACAAAATTTCATTCATTCATTCATTCATCTCCTGAGCCGTCCATCCCTAATAGGGTTACGGGTGGTGCCGGAACCTATCCCAGCTGATTCAAGGCAAGAGGTAGGGTACACCCCAAACAGGTCACCAGTCCGTCACGAAGCCAAACACACCAAGAACAATAACCACATACACACACTCATTTCTGGGGGCAATTTTGTATAGTGGCTAATCAACCTAACATGCATGTTTTTGGAGGAAGGGAGGAAACTGGAGAAAACCTACGAACACACAGGAAGAACATGCAAACTCCACACAGAAAGGCCAGTGTTCCAAGCCTTGTCGCACACGGGACACAAATCCCTGACTTTCTTGCTGTGAAGCCACTGTGCTAATCACTGCACCACCGTGCCACTGGATCAAAATTTGTGGCATTCAAATAATGCCCAAATTTTGTGAGAACTCGCAAAATTTCTGATGTGGAAACACGTTAGAAACCTCTAAAAAGTTTACTTTGCACAATATAAAAACTTCTGTTAGAGAAGTTTGATGATCATTGGTAAAATATTGACCATAATAATGGCTAACTCAACCATTACAAGACAGGAAACCGCCAGAAATGGTCACGTACAATAAGTGAGTTTTTTTTTTTTTACTTTGCTGTTCGACATGTTACTCCCTCACATCTTTATGACACGTTTTATCCTTCTAATCAACATTCATTCTCTGGGTTAAATCATCTTCCATATAGCATCACTTTCCCTTTGGTAAGACAGATTTCTGAGATCCTGATTCATCTTATGCTCTAGTTTATTTCTGAAGAATTACGCCACCTGCTAGAAGCTTTAAAACTTCCTTGATATCCATGACTAGATGTTTCCATTTGCTAAGATGAATAAGAGCATTTCCTTTCACTTCCAGCCGTCTCTAAAACTAGCACTTACCATAAGGAATGTAAACACACAGAGTCTGTAAACAAGGCTCTCTCTGACCCCACAGCCCCCTTCCAACAACGCTGACCACCATAGACCGGTCTAATGACGTCCCTCCCTGACCCCGCCAGGCTCTCATAGACAGACGCAGCCCCATTATTCAGCAGAGGGCTCATGGGAGAGACAGAGGAAACCAGTGAAAGAAGAAGAATCTGTCTCTTTAAAAAAAAGAAATAACACTTTGGAAATTGTTCTTACATCAAAAAATATATGAATTTAAAAAAATACTAAGAAAAAAATAATTGAGTGTCATGGTGGTGAGGTTAGAGGATTAGGAACGATGAGGCTCAGCAAGCCATCAGCACTTGTGAGAGAGGCTCAAGAGGTAAGTGTAAGATGGGAGGGGGCCAGAGTGCCGTCAGCACTGACTCCATCCTCCCCCGAACCCATTGGGATGTTGTCGGCACAGCTTTGCATCTGCACGAAGAACAAAGGCCGATGCAGCAAGAGAAAAAAGCAAAGAAAAGAGTTTCGTCGTTTTAACCACAATTTAAGAAAAGCATTGGAGAACTTTTGTTCGGGTCACAACTTTTAAAATAATTACACCTAAAACAAGATCTGAAAATTAAAGTGTTTTTAAAGCTTTTAGAAACAAGCTAAAAAGCAATTCATTTGTTCTGGAAAATCTAAAAAATATATTTTTCACTCCTTCTGTTTCACCTGAAATCTTTTGCTCTGTCAGCTCTCCAAATGAGGTGGCAAATAGTGGTCACAAGGGTCTCACTGGCTGCTGATAAAGTGATTTTCAGCTCAAAAGGAGTGGGCAAAAAAGGGTTTCAAACGTTGATAGGGTCTTTGGGGTTAACAGCAGGGAATCTGCAGCATCCACAGGTTATGGTTTGTTTAGCTGTGACCTGACATCCAAACCGCTCACAGAATGAGAAACTAGAATTACTCACATTCAGAAAAGTGCTGATAAAAAGAGAAAAAGCTATTATGTTCACACAAAGAAAAGGGGGATCCCATTAGAGCGATAAGAAAAGTATGACTACAGTTAGCAAGCTCTTCTGCACACTTAAATCTCACTAAAAACTTGTTCGGTAACCCAAGCAAAACCAGGATACTCGCTGAATCTACAGTTTGCAGAGAAGAGAGGGAGTCATAGGCCAGCATAGTCTGGTTCATCTGAAGAATTCAGGAATCCACTTTATTAAACATCACTTTCCTAAAATAACATTTAAATGTTGTGTGAGATGTCGTATTTTATTTTTATCAACACCATTAATTCTTCTGAACATCGCTTTATAAAAAAAAAATAAAAGTTTTTTTACTGCAGGGATTCAAATTAGGAGCTTAATTTAGTGATGACCCAAAAACATCCCACATGCTGGCGTCAGACGTTTTAGATTTTTTTGTTTTTAAATTTGATCAAGAATTAATTTATCAGTCCCAGAGGGCGTTGGCCTAGTGGTAGATTTTGACCGGGGGAAACTGGGTATTAATCTCACAAGGCAAAGCTTTCCCTGGGACTACGTGGGTGAAAACTGGAAAGGCAAACTAAAAAAAAAAAAAAAGAAGAAATTTACCAAATATTTTTAGCCAAACCTTGTGAAAAATTCTCGGATTTAAAAAAAGATTACTTGCTGTATTACCTGTTTATTCTAAATTTTCAGTGACACAAGGTTATTAATTTGTAACGTATTCTTAAACTGAATCTTTCGACAAGCTGGCGACCTAATTGCGGTGTACCTCACCTCTCTGCTTGAGCCAACCATTGGGACTGGTTCTGTCACCTCAAATTGGGTGATCATGAAACTGCGTAGACTGTTTAGCAAAAGAAACCGAACATCACAAATCCAAAGCTGTTGAGGCTTAATTTTACTTTTCATAAGAAATAATGTTTCACAATTTACCTAATGATAAAAATTTGAAACGGTAAATATTTGGTTATAAACAAGTTAAATCAGGCGATAAATCTCAGATGATTGCCTGATTGGTCAATTGAGTCAGATGATTAACGTAAATTCTTATTTGATAAGATTAAGCAGGTTCATAAAATCAACTGTAGAAACGAACTAACCATCATTTTACTGCATGAGAAAAACACTTTTATAAATCTAAAAGGACCACGTCAAACGCTCCTTGAAGTGAAAATTGTGACACCGACATGCTAACTCTACTATCTAAAATACCCAGAACAACCACAATAAAAATCTTCATTAATTAATCTTTATTATAAGAAGTGAGATTTTCAAAACAAATGCGCAACTCTTTGTTGCTTAAACAACAACATGAATGTAAATTTTCAGTAGATCGTACGTTAGAAAACCCCTTTGAGACACTCTGAGCAATAAAGCTAGCACGTGTGTTTAACAGGAAAATGTCTTAGTTCAGCATCCCGCCAGTCAAGATGAATGTAACCTAATAATATGACGTGGTAAAAATGTTCGCCCTTGGACTGGGAGTTTGCCAGTTTGAATCCCATTGAGCTCATGTCTAGGTGTCCTTGGGGAAGACACCTGAACCCCCCCTTTCTCCCACCATTGGCAGCCTACTGCGGTGTAATGCAGCACACAAATTTCCCTGTTGAGGGAAATTCTCATTATGAGAGTAACAGGAAGTACCAGGAGCTTCAGCTAACTTCAGACCCAGACCACAATAGAAAACTAACCAACCCACCTCAGAGATAAAACGTGCACTGAAACATTAAGCTCAGATCCCAAGAAAGACTCCAATTTTTGTGTTAAAACACAACTCTTTCAGCGTTAAACTGTGGTTCTATGGTGTACAAGTAGCTTAAGAAAATGTTTTATGAGTGGGCCACTTTTTTAAAATCTTTTTATGAAAATCTAAATCTGCTTTATTTCTAAAGCACATTTTACAAACTAAATTTTCCAAAAAAAAAAAAAAAAAATGCTGCCCAAATTTCAACAAGGAAAAGAAAACCCACCAAAAAAAGACATTTAGGTGAAAGGGATAACATGTTTGAATCCGTCAAGCAGTCCGAGCTGCCCTCAAATTCATCACAGCTGCACCTGAAGCTGCGTATCTCTCAAATTCAGTATGCCATCCTGGTTCTGTCTTTACAATGACACGTTAAATTATCATTCTTTGTTACAAAGTGTTACCAATATTTCCCTGAATGTGAATAAATCCCTGAGTTTTCTGTTGAAGTTTTGTTCAAAATATGCTGCTTTGTTTTGGCAGTGAGAGCAAGTTTTGACATAAAAAATAATTAATTACTTTGTATTTTTTTAACAACTTATTTAGAGTTAAGCACAAAAAGGTGTCCAGCCCACATGGACTAGACATATAAACAAAAGGCAAACAAATTTTTTACAATTTACTTGATCATTTTTCTAAATTGTGTTTGATTTTCAATCGCATTTACTAATGTGCAGGTACTTTATTTCTAGTAGGGTACAACTAAACCAAGGGTGCTCAACCTTTTTGTCCCAAGATCTACGTTTCAAGTATCAAATCTCCTAAGATCTACTAAACCGGTGTTCACAAACCCTCACAGAAAACAAATCCTTACATATTGTTTCCAGTCTCCAGTAAAACTAGCCTCACAACATGTTTTGTTGTTGTTAGACAAACCAGTGGACATCCTATCATGAACACGTCCTCTTGCAAACACAAGCAGACAGACACACACAGACAAATTCCTCTCTCTCAAAAACATACACAGACAAGTTCTTCTTTCACCCACCACCCTCACACCCACACACAGACAAGCGCCTATCTCAAACACAGACAAGTTTCTCTCAAACACACAGACAAGTTCCTCTCTCAAACACACACAGACAAAGAAACAGGTGCTACTCATTGATAACAGGTTTAACAACTTGCTTCATGTCACAGACTCCAAAAATCTCCACTAACACTGGAAAAAGTCGCTAGATTGACGCTTTTTTGAAAAAAGAAAAAAATGTCGCAAAATTTAGCAACTAGAGTCTGAATATTTGCCAAATCTAGCATCAAAGTTGCTCGGTTGACAATACTGACTTCATTTCATTTTTTTTTTTCTACACATTTTGCACCGGTCGACTTGGATTCAGTCCTGGTTGGGCACCCCCGACCAAAACCAATACCACCATTGTGTATGGTGGCAGATACTATGGCACTGTACTCAATCTAGTCACCGAGGGCGTGATACCAGTGATACCGTAACACAAGAACAAATGTAATTTATTTACTTATTTGACAATGTACTTACTGCGACTGTTTTATGACAGTAAATTACGGTTTAATGCGGCTACGGAGACGTACAGAAGGATCATCCTCCTATGCTATTCCAGGCCATAACAGTGACGCAAGCACGGACGCTTGGTATAAGTCTCATGAAGACAGCTCATTGCGGCACCTCAATTCCAGGCAGGTTAGTTTCTTAACATTACTGATGACGTATTGTTGAAGTAGTCATTGTTGTTGGCATCCTTCTATCTCTAGAGACAATGGAATCTGCACCTGGATACTTATCTGTTTGTGCAGCAGCGGCTGTGGCTGATACAATGACATAGTAATATGTCATTATTAAACATACATAAGCTAACTGTACAGTGTTATCTTAAGTTAGAAGTCAAAAAGTTTTTTATGGCATAGGTGTTTTCTTTGCTACAGCAACAAGGCCCGAATAGCGCCTGTGTCAGGGGGGAGGTATCTACAAGTTAGAAAATAATCTACTGTAAGATGGCTTTAACAAGATTACATTCAAGCGAGCCAAACTGTCATGAGATGCATTATTGTTACAAAAATGAGTAGCAAAAAATATCTTTGTTCTCGCACTCGGATGGACACTTCTTCTTTTGATTAACAAAAATATTGTTAAGAGTTTTAACAAAGATATTTTTAGATTTTTTTTTTCTACAGGCGTTCAGTGGCGTAGCGTATTTCAAAGTAGCAAGAAAAAGTTACTTCAGTCTCTAACCCAGTGACAGCGTGCCAAACCTTTTCTCCAGCATCCGCCAGCGCTCTTTTGCCACTTTCTAACTTTTTACTATTAGAATTTAAAAGCAGATGGCAATTTGTACTAATGGGACAAGAACTATAGTGGGGTTGATCTGCCCTGACGAATCAGTTGGCTGCTTAAAATGTTTTCTAGAGATTAAACAACAAAGAGGAGCAAAAAATGAAAATAAAATCTTGTCTTTTTGCAGTTTGTTACTCGCATAGATATTGCAATATAAATTTGAAACAGATCTATTGGGCCACCTTGAAGGACGGTTGGAGAGGTACATTTACATAAAAAAAGGTAGTTCCTGTTAAAGAGAGGGACTGAGCATGAGCAGACCACACACATGCTGTAAAAACCCTTCCTGCTTACATTAGGCTGTTTTGAAGAACAAAATCCATGGCGAAAAACAATCTGGCATTCAATTCGTACCTGAATGCTGGAAGGGAGAGCTTGCAAATTTCTTAAAGATTTGTGAAGTCATTTAAAAACTGTGTCAAGTATGTTTTTGAAAAATAACAGAAACCTCCAAAAAGTTCAGTTTTCGTGATACCAACCCTTCAGAAGAAATGGTAAAGGTTCTAATCTGCATAAGCACTGCTCTGTCATTGTGAAAGTGTTTGAAAGCTGACAAGACAGGGCAAGGTATCAATTGTGGTGAGGGAAAACTTGTGGTGTTCGGTCTTTGAGGGGTCAGACTATCAATAATTCCAAAAACTGAAGTCACCTCAGCTAAAAGAAGAAAACTGAAACGACTACGAGAACTAATCTACGGACTGAGTCTTTATTCCTGAAGTCCCTTTTGGTTCAGCCAAATGAAACTGTGGGATATCACCATCAACAACAGGTCATAAACTGTGTTTAGAAAATTCAAAGTTATAGCAGCGCACGGGAGTTGGCTGGAGAAGGTGGAAACCAGAACATCCCAGTTCCCGGCAGGAAAACTAACCCTTAGGAAGAGGAGATTTCCGAGGCGACTGGCCCAATTTAGTCTGAAGGAATTGTAAAACCCTCCAGCCTGGGAATGCCTCCAGGTTACTTATTGTTGCTATGAAAAAGGCATGTTGAGTTTTACTCTTGAAACCTGCAGCTTGTCCAACTTGACTGCAGATAAGTGGGTGCAGAAGTTTTAAACATTCAAAGTGTTTTTACGTAGATTATTACTTTAGTGTGTCATTTGATGGAGTAGTGGCTTTAAAAGAAATTGGAAGCCTAAAGCTCCAACCTTAAATTTAAAAGAAGTCATCCTAAATCATCGAAGACTCAGAAGCTCAAAGCTGACTAAGACTCAAAGTCAAAGCATCATCCAACACTGTACATAAGATAGTAAGAGAATTTCACAAAAGCCAAGTGTGAAAACGGCGTCAATAGTAACACAAAAAGTGTTCAATTTGAGCAAAAACTATTTGCAATTTCACAATTTTGCACAAGATGACAGCATGAAAGCATTCTAAAACATCTGCATTGAACCAACAAAAGTAGGAAAGACAGGGTTGGCGATGGGGACAAAGGGGGCAGAAGGGACCAGTACTCAGGTTTTTTGTTTCTAAAATACAATTAGCACATTGGCTGACGGAGAGCGGGTGTAATTTGTCAGCCGTAGTCGTTGCTTGTGGCTGACAAAGAAAAAGCACAGCTACTTCATTAAGTGCAAAGGAAAGGAAGCAGGGACAAAGCAAACAAAGAAAAGAGGAGAAGGGTGAGTGTTAGGGGGATTTCTTCTTCCTTTCCATCCAACTCATAGTCAGCATCTCAAGGTAAGCCTCCCCATCACTTGGGCCTCATATTGCTGGAGCCGCTTGGTTCCCACAGTGTGTCAGGATCCGCATGTGGCCTTCCTCTGCGCTCTGGCAGCCCTGCGTCTTTAGACCCCCGGGCCTCAGAGCAGAGGTTACACCAACACAGCCAGCCACAGCAGCATGTCAGCCCCACACCAACCGTTGCCTTGGAGCCACTGCATTAGCAAAGAGCTCCTGACTCTGTTCGAGAGAAAGTGATTTGCCATGACGTCCACAGCTCCCTCTTTCGTCTTCTTTTTCTGGCTTGTAGCTGCTAACTCACCGTCTTTCTCTGGGCGTTTAATCTCTCCTGATTCCCCCATTCTCATTTTACTCTCTTTGTCACTCTCCCCACATCCTCAAATCTCCCCTCCCTCTAACCGCTGCTCTTTCAGGCTTTTTTTTTTCCATGAGTAATGACTGATGCCAGACACACTGTGCCATGATTAGCCTGACATTGATGAAAGACAACAGTTGTGGTGAATAAATATTGAGAAGGTAAATTATCTTTTCTTTCCAGTCGTTGTGCGGCTGCGTTCATCAATTTTTCTAAATTATTTTCTGTTTGCACGGTTGCCTTCGACAATGAAACTCAAGATTAAATGCAGTCAGGCCCAAAAAAAAAAACAAGCATCAGTCGAGAACCGCTCGCTTTGCATTGATAAACAGGAGAAACCAATCGAGTGGCCGTTCACTACGACCAACAAACAGGTGTAAGCCATTACACACGGACCCTCATACAGCAGCATTCCACATTACAAGTAAGTGTGTAATCGATGTTGTGGAAAATAAAGTGAGAAAAAAGTAGTTCTAATTGCAAAATGTAAATATTGAGTTTTCCCACAAGTGGGGGCAGACCACCCAGGATGCAAAATAGTCACCCACCCCCTTTCTCTTTTTTTTTTTTTGCCTTGTCGACCGCCGGAGAGATGTCTTTTTGTGAGTGCAAAACTTCACCGACCACAATCAACGTTCTCACAAGAACCATGATGTGTCTTTGCATGCAAATACTTCTGGCAGCTCTGGCATTTGTATTGTGGGAAAATTAAGTGATGAAAACCTGCTCGAAGGCAGCTGAGTGGATCAGAAAATGAGTGTATTAGACACAGTGTCTCTCATGTTCCTGTAAGGTGGTCTGATCCGTCTGGTCTGAATGAATTCTCACAAGATGTTAGAGCCTGCTCGATAGGACAGTACTGTAGCAGCCGTGTCTGACAGACAAGAGACTCCTCCATGTGCGTGTTACAGTCTGGTGTCAAATACTTGTCTGGAGTGTGACAAATACCTGCTGGTAGTCTCACTACAATTACCTGCTGGACTAGCTATGAAACATAACTGTTCACACTGCTGATGCCGTTTGAAGATAGAAAGGAGTTACTTTTTCTTTTAAAATGAAGACTTTAAGATACAACTTAACGATAACAACATAATAACATGATTAAAAAGAATTTTTGGCAATCATTGCCACCTTTATAGAGACTCTAGAAAGCTTGTTCCCCCTTTATCTGTGTCTTACTGAGAAGTGGAAATTTAAAAAAGGAGTTAATTGAGGCTTTAAATACAACTTTTTTCAATTTGTCAAAGCTTGGAATAAATTTTGTAAAAGTGCAAATACAAGCAATCATCAACTTTTTTTTTTTTTTTTAACCAAAAGGTAAAACCATGAGGATAAAAAATAAGAAGTAAAAACTTACCCTGAATAGGTTTACTCCCTGAAGCTGGCTTCTGGACAAAGGCAACCAGACAGAAACCTACCAATCCAAGGCGGATAGATGCGTGCAGATACATGGTAACTTTTCTCTGGAGTTCAGTACTTTGTGAGATCTGTGATGCGCAGGCTGTGTGTGTGTGTGTGTGTATGTGTGTTAGAAATGTCTCTGGTTATCTCCGCTGACAGGACACAGTGCGATCTTTTTTTGTCCTCTTCTCTCAAAGCCTGTTTATGGGAGTTTGGAGTGATCGGGGTTGCGGACAGCCCGACAACGAGGAGATCCAGAAGATTTTTCAGTTATCATGTTTCGAGCTCATGCCGATGGCAATTTAAGAAAGAGAGAGAGAGAGACTGAGAGAGAGTGAGTGGGGAGGGAGAGATGGAGTGCTTGGTGAGGTCTGAAGGGGGAGGAGAGAGAAAAGAAGAATCCACACACTGGACTCCTCTTTTTTTTTTTTTTGTCCTGCAGGATTTTCCAGACAGGTGCTGATCGGACAGAGGGGACGCATGCACGATGTGGATCTCTGATCCAACAGAATGCGTGGATAATCCCACACCTTGACAAGAATTAAAATCTTAAAATCAGATGGACAATCTCACGTCCTGGAAGTTTGATCTCAATCCTCAGAGTTTGACAATAAGTGCTCGTTTTGTCGCAACAAAAGTTGCCCAAAAAAACTAAAGAGTTTTGCTCCAAAATCAACTTTTTTTAGAGGTTTTGAAGATTATTCCCACATTAAAACACGCCGGAAGTTGTTTTTAATTTTATTCATGCACACTATTCAATTCCAGTTTGTTCTCCGCCACGCCTTTGTTCTCGGCCACGCCCACATTCTAAGCAATGTTTTTGCTTTTCTGCTCGCATTAGTTTTATCTAAATGCACCAAAATAATGATTAAAAAAAACATACGCCAGCTTTTCTAAATTGATTTGCTTTACACTGCATTGCGCAAGCCCCCAAGAAGGGCGGGACTAAGCACGGGGCAAGAGGAGGTAGAAATTCACGTCAAAATGTAAGAGGAACAGTTGTGTTATTATTGTGCTATTCTGTCATCATCCGCTTATCCAGGGCCAGGTTACAGAGGCAACAGCCCCAGACAAAAATCCCAGGCTTCCCCCACTCTGACTGTACCTCCAGCTCACCCGGGAGCATCCCTATGTGATTCCCCGCCAGCTGTGAGACGTAGTCTCTCCAGCGGATCTCTGGGTTTCGTCCTAGTTGGACGTCCCCGAAACACCTCACCAGCAAGGCGTTCAGGAGGCATCCTAACCAGATGCCCAACCACCCCATCTGGCTTCTCTCAACCCGGAAGAGCAATGGCTGAGATATTAAAACTGAACACATTCAGTTACACATTTGGCATAAAAACTTTTTTTTGCTGAAAATGTGTTCCAGTTTACATGGATTATAGGGCGGCATGGTGGCCTAAGTGCAAGAAGGTTGTGGGTTCAAGTCCTGGGTGATGACGAGGCTTGGACTGCTGGCCTTTCTTTTTGGAGTTTGCATGTTCTCCTTGTGTATGTGTGGGTTTTCGACCACCCTTCAAAAACATGCAAGTTAGGTTGATTGGCCGCTAAATAATTGCCCCTATTAATGAGTGTGTGTATGTATATTGTTGTATGTGTGCGGCCCCGGGACAGACTGGTGACCTGTTCGCAGTGTACCCTGCCCCTTGCCTCGAATCAGCCGGGATGGGCTCCAGCACCCCCCACAACCCTGTAAGGGATAGACCAGGCATGGGCAAACTACAGCCCGTGGACCACATGTGGGCCGTTGGACGTTTGAATCCGGCCCGTCGAACTTGAAAAAAATTAGATAAATAAATCTTGTCAATGTTTTATTTCCACTGCAATTCTGATGTTTCCTCACTAGGTGGCGCACTGTATGCTATGGAAAGCCATCGCGCCCAATACACGCATGTAAACAGGCATGTTAGATGTTAAAACAAGCAAAATGTTACATCAAGCACTTAGATTTCAAACCTAGCGTAGTTTTTAAGCGCTATCGCACTAGATTTCAGACTTAGTGCAGCTAGATTTGAAATTTAATGCTCTTGATGTCACATTTAGCACGCTTGTTTAAAATTTAGCTCACCGTTCTATCGGTCTAATGTTGCGGTTACCAAAGCATGCCATCCATCTGCTCCTGATCTGGACCCTTTGTCAAATGTTAGAAATGAATGTGGCCTGCGAATCAAAAAGTTTGCCCACCCCCGGAATAGACGGTTAAGAAGGTGACTGACTGAGATTTTCTTATTCCAACGAATAAATGATTATGTGTTACTTTACACACACGTCACTACCCCCTGGACTGCATGAGATGCATGAGTCAAAACACATCCATCCCATAATCCCATGAGCACATCCTGCTGAGGCATTGTTTTTCACATGTAAGAACATGTTGAAGACTTGTCTCTATCCTCTCACCTCAGAAACTCCTTCAGATTATCAATCAGCTGATAATCTATTTATTTTTTGACACACAGGCAAATACTTCACGTTAATTTTCATTCTGTCTCCCAAGTGTGATTTTTATCCTGCATCAAAGGTAATTAGGGTCTCGGAATGAGGTTGATTGAAGATAACAACGATGAAGGAATTAGGGACTCTTAAATTCTGAAATGGCTAAAGGCAGAAGCAGAGAAGTGAGGATTAGTTTTTATCTTCAATCTTATCTTAAATCTTATCATCTCTTCACTCTTTTAAGATTATTTGTTATAGTGTAATTATCTTCAATTTAGAAGATTTCATTCCAAGAGACTCAAGGTTTTGCCAAAAAGACACTCAATTCTACAGAAAAACCTTCCGAGAAGCTCTTTTTGAATCCATAGAAGAAAAAAAGCATGTAAATCCACAGAGTAAAGTCAAGCAGTTCAGTGTAATTAAAACAACATCCGTCAGGGATATGGAAATATCCCATGTCCCCTTCTTCAAATCTCTGGATAATTGTGAGCACTTGTATAACCAAATGAGCTCAGAGCCACTCTGGGAGTTTGAAAAAGTCAGCGAGCTGCTGCCACAGAGCTTGAGCACAAGTCGCCATGGAGGATCTGCACACTTTTCACTGCAGCACGTCATTAAAGACAGGGGGTCGAGTACGGGCATCCCAATGTGCACCAAAGCAAGCTATTTTTACACCAGCAGACCCTCCGGGGATAACCCGGGTTATGTTTAATTTATGATTCTTGTCATGAGAAGGACTTTGGCTGTACACAGGAGGGTGTCAAGATGCTGCAGAGGAGCTTTCAGTGATAATAAGTCACTTTCATGAGATTTGTTGCAGAGAACTGTGGGAGAAGACGTTCTCTGTGTTCAAACAGATATGGTACAAGTTTGTTTAAGAACTTCAGCAAAGAGAAACACATAAGTCATTAGAAAACTTTACAGAGTATATTATATCAAACAATTTTTATCGACAGACTCTTTTGTGACTGAGGCCCCGTCCACACATAGCCGGGTATTTTTGAAAACGCATATATCTGCTGTCCTCTGTAACCGTATAAATACGCTTCTGAGTGCGATTATGAGCATGCCAGACCAGTAGTGGGCAGTATTGATGTAAACGTAAGTTCTGAGCTATCCAATTAGAGCACCTCTGACGTCATTTCTGCAAAACCTGAAACATGGTGCCAGGCATCTCATTTGTGTGGACCGACAAGGAGGTGGAATTGCTTTTTAAATGTCGTCATCGACTATAAAGTTAATAAAACACAGGAAAAAATGGCTCCATGCTTGGGTCCATGCTGCCCAAACCTTGTTTGCGATCACGAGTGATGTACGTGCATTTCTTGTCGCAGGTAGTGATGCATTAAACGCAAATCTTCGTTTTTGCACGTCTACACGCAAACGCAAAAACACAGTCATCTTCTTATCCCTCTGTCCCTTACGGGATTGCAGGGGGTGCCTGAGCCCATCCCGGCTGATTTAAGGCGAAGGGTAGGGTAAACCCAGAACAGGTTGCCAGTCTGTCGCAAAAACAGAGTTTTCCTAAATCTCCACTTTGGCCGGAGTTTTCAAAAACGCTGGTCTCGAGTAAAAAAAAAAACTCAATTTTTGTGTGGACGGCCAAAATGGATAAAAATATATGTGTTTTCAAAAATACCCGGCTACATGTGGACGGAGCCTTAATGTTTAACGTCAACGAACAGTTGCTGCAAGATTATAATATGTAAGATAGATGGAGGCGGCGATGGCACCAATCACCACTTTACGCCACTGAATGATAATGAACGATGGATTTCGATGCCCTGCAGAGAGACTAATGTTCTTTTCCAGATGGTCAAACACAGGGACACCTCACCTCGGGTCCTCATTTACTTTCATTCACTCGGACAGCCGTGCTTTCTAATTGTCTGGAAGATTTATGATTGAAAACTGTAATGACTCAAAGAAAAAAAAGCTCTTTACTCCTCTTCTAACTCTGTTCATATGCAAGGTTACCAACATCACCGCAGGCCCAGCAGGATGCCTTGGTACTCACCATGCCAGCACCACAGGGGAGCCAAGAGGCTTGCTGAGTTCCACACTTTAGTACAGTCATCCTAGCAAACGCTGTGGGCTTGCCCCAGGAATGCCTCCTGACCACAGCTTCAGACACAAGGAGCAAGAAGCGAAGAAAAAAAAAAAAAGGAAATAGAGTTATTAGAGTTAAGGAACAGTGGCATTTCACCCGGGTACTTGGAAAGAGCTATTCCTCCTTGTCTGAAACAATTTCACCAGCAGGAAAACAAACTCAATCGCAGATACTCTCAGATTTTGTTGCGTTTCTAACAACATTGTGGCAGAAAGGAGATTTTTTAATGAGTGCCATTAGGACCAGGCTGTCAAGATGTGGGCCAAGATGGCTCGTCTTCTCTACAAGTGGCAAGCATCCTCTCTTTGTAAACGTGTGATGCAGACAGAAAAATTCTGTCCTGGATTGCAACGCTTCTATCGCTAAAAATGGAAGCATTAGCATTCAGCTCAAAACCAAAACCTGCAGGCACACACACCAACATGAAGCAGGTATGCAAAAAGAAATCCATTTATATGGAGTTAACTGTTTTAATGACACAGAACTGGGCTGAACATGCCCAAACCCCAGTAGACTTGGCAGTAGCTCTGTGCCACTTTGTTTCTGCTAATCCCTGACGTTCAACTCATCTAGAGGAAGGGTCAAAGCAGATCCTTTCAGACAGACTCTATCCAAGTAGGTAAGTACAGAATAGGGCCAAGATAGTGGGGAAGTCCCATGAGCTCACTGTCTAGCCAGATACCACAGCAGTGACGCCTACCTCCTCCAACTACTGAGATTTGTCAAGGTTCAGTGCAACTGAGCAACATTAAATTAAACAAAACCTTCATCAAACCAGTCAAATAGCAAACTTCAGATCCACTGAAGGCCTTCTAAAGCTTGGCACGCAGGATGAATAAGTACAAGTGAGGCTGGGACACTTGATGAGTAAAATCTTCCAGTAAATCGGTCACATTCACCCTTTACATTCCTCACTAATGCTCACGAGTGAATCATCTCTTAAGAAAAAAGTTACTTAGTTGATTTTTAAAAAAACATAAAACAGCCAGATAAAACTTTCTGAGTGACAAACTTTTCACTGCACTGGTGTGACGTCATTTAAAAATGTTTTATATGTGCAAATAGAAAATTTAGCAAACCCAGCATCCTTCTTCCGATGTACTCTCTCTCTCTCCTCTGTACATGTCCAAACCATCTCAGTCTGGCCTCTTGACTTTATCTCCAAAACCTCTAACATGTGCTGTTCTTCTGATCCTGTGCATCCTGGTCATTCCCAGAGAGATCCTCAGCATCTTCATCTCTGTTTCCTCATCTCTGTTTCCTGTCTTTTGTTCAGTGCTACTGTTTCTACAGAAGTCAGCATGGCTGATCTCACCACGGTTTTGTACACTTTTTCTTTCATTTAAGCTGAAACTCTTCTATCACACATCACACCTGATACTTTTCTCCACCCGTTCCAGCCTGCCTGAACACGCTTTTTCACCTCTTTTCCACACTCTCCATTGCTCTGGACTGTTGATTCTAAGTACTTAAAATGTAAATATTTGGTTTAAAATTTTATTATTGAAAAAACTTCTCTAATTTATCATCATTATAAGCATTTTCTAATATTATGGCAGGAGTAGGAATATGACATAACTTTTTTACTTATGCATTTTTTATCAAATATTTACACAATTAACCTTTTTTTGCCTTATTTAGATCTTTAGAAAAACTTGTTGCAAAAAAAAATTGAAATTACGACTTTTTTTGCAAAAAAAGAGTTTGGTTTTTAATATCAATCTAAAAATGGAACTACACTACCCTCTAGTGGACATCATGTGTCAGTAAAATAAATTAATATATTTTAGGTTTTTTTTTTTGGTTTATTAATAAAATGATAAATCCACTTCAATCCTGAAATTTTACTGTGATGCATGTTATCAGTAAAAGGTCTCTTTTTCAAATGAAATGCTGTTTTTAGTAAAAACAAAAATTATGATAAATATTACCTTTAAATGTTTGCTTCTTTTTTTCAGCTGCAAATTAATACCTCTTGGGTTGTGAATTCTTTAAATTGAATTAGGTGGAATTGGGAAACTAAACTGGAACAAATCACTTTGGAAATAATACAATTTGACTTTAAAATTGCTCTGGTTGTGTTTAAGTGTGAAATGTTGGAGTCTTATGAACAATCCAGAACTCTGAGGACCTCTGGGAGCGGCCTACTGCTGGTGTCTAGAGTCAGGACTAAACATGGAGAACAAACTTCTTGAGGCTGTGAGACAGACCGACACTGGAGCAATATTTAAATCTAGAATGAAAATATTTGACCAAAGATTAATCACTCTTTTTATCATTTTTCTTCTTCTTCTTTCGGCATTTCCCTTCAGGGGTCACCACAGCAAGTCAGTTTCTTCCATCTAACCTTATCTGCTGCATCTTCTTCAGTCACGCCAACTATCTTCATGTCCTTCCTTCACTGTATCCATGAACCCCCTCTTTGGTCTTCCTCTAGTCCTCTTTCCTGGTGGTTCCAAACGCAGCATCCTTCTTCCGATGTACTCTCTCTCTCTCCTCTGCACATATCCAAACCATCTCAGTCTGACTTCATCTCCAAAACCTCTCACATGTGCTGTTCCTCTGATCCTGTCCATCCTGGTCACTCCCAGAGAGCTCCTCAGCATCTTCATCTCTGCTACCTCCATCTCTGTTTCCTGTCTTTTCCTCAGTGACACTGTCTATAGACCAATCAGCATGGCCGGTCTCACCACGGTTTTGTATACTTTCCCTTTCACTTTAGCTGAAACTCTTCTATCACACATCGGCCTGCACACACCTCTTCACCTCTTTTCCACACTCTCCATTGCTCTGGACTGTTGATCCTAGATACTTAAAATCTTCCACCTTCTTTATCTCTTCTCCCTGTAACCTCACTTTTCCATTTGGATCCCTTTCATTCACACACATGTACTCTGTCTTATTCTGACTAATCTTCATTCCTCTTCTTTCTAGTGCAAACCTCCACCTCTCCAGCTTTTCCTCCACCTCTCCATTTAATGCATTTTTCGTGTCTTATAAAACACTATTTAAATTGATTTGTGTATGAACATTAGAATATAATACTTTTTTTTTTTCCAGTGCTTTCTCATGCAAAAACCAAAACTCATTTTACTGCATTACTTTTCAGACGTCGTCCATTTAATTCATTTTAAGAAGACAACTGTATCAAATGCAGAATTTAAAAATATTTAAACATCAATACAGGGATATAAAAGTTTGCATAAATACATTCTTCACATCCTTTGATTTGATTTTCAGGTTGTGTCAGTAAATTTTTGAAGCCATGCTGACAGTCATGCAATCGGTTGAGATGAAACGTAATGAACAGAGATCATGACCTTTAAAACTAGGATCGGTTTCTGTCTCCTTGCCGGTGGAAGATATGTTTCAGAAACTTGTTGCATTTATAGGATTAATTTAAACCATTTTTGATCAGTTTGTAACTCTAATTTGAACATTTTTGCATTGTCGCTGCTCTAAAACATTTGAGCCTATCCCGGCTGATTCAAGGCGAGAGGCAGGGTACACTCTGAACAGGTCACCAGTCTGTCACGGGGCCACACACACACACACACAACCATACACACACTCATTCCTAGGGGCAATTTACCACTGGCCAATCAACCTAGCATGCATGTTTTTGGAGGGTTGGAGGAAACCGGGTATCTGGGTGGAAACCCAGGCATACATGTGGAGAACATGCAAACTCCACACAGAAAGGCCAGTATTCCAAACCTCGTCCCACACGGTATGCAAACCCCTGACCTTCTTGCTGTGACACCACTGTGCAAACCACTGCACGAATGCAACATCACAAGTTTGCAGGACACATTTTGCTGGAAGAACAGCACATCTTTGTTTTCGTACGTGTTATTGCACATCAGGAAATATTCAAACTATGATAGCGTGTTCTACGTAACACCAAGAGTAAACATACCTTCCGTTCAGCGGTGGCTGTGTGCCACCCGCTCATATCAGACGATCTGGGAGTTTGTGTGACGGTTACAGTGAAAGTGACAGACAGAGGCAGGCAGTGACGCTTCCTCCATCGTGACAGCTGTCGAAAACTAAAGACAACTCACATACCAGCATACCAAAGATCAACTTCACATTACTCATGTTGACAGAATGAAAAGCTTCAGCCTCTCTAAGACTATATTAAATCAAATTCCAACCGGTGCAGTTTTAGATTTCTTTAACGCTGAAGTAAGAAGTGCTTTTTTTGAGCTTCGATTTTATCAGAAAACATGTAAAATAAAATTCAAATGATTTCTCGTGTTAGAAATAAAACAGACATGTTTTATACAAACATATAAGGGGTTTTTTTCAGAAGAAGGTATGAAAATATGATGTTTACAGATAAACAAATGAGATGAAAATTTCTGTGATGATTTAGTGCCTCTGTCACGGCATATTTGAATATTTTCGTTATGAGAAAGTATTCGGTGTCGTATCTGTTTTTCAGAAAGAGCAGTGGTGGAACGTAACGAAGTAAATGTACTTCGTTACTGTACTTAAGTAAAAAAAATTGTGTATCTGTACTTCACTTAAGTAAAATTTCAGACCGGTACTTTTACTTTTCTACATTTTTAGAGCAAATATCTGTACTTTTACTTCGCTACTTTTTAAAAGTGTGTTTTACATTTTTCGTTATATTTTCGTTCAGGAATTTGAAAAATGCACAGGGTTTTTTTTAGCGCATCTTGAAGCCTGTTGAGCCGCATTTTGTAATAACGGTGCATTTTGTAATAAACGTACATTATCTGAGTTTGGAGGGACCAGTCACACCATTTATAGAGCATGTTTTGGATGCTCAAGCAGGACAGTTATATGACAACAACACACTTTCACCACTGCAGCCTGCCTCACCAGATGAGACTGACCCACCTATCCAGCCTGCCTCACCAGATGAGTCTGACCCACCTATCCAGCCTGCCTCACCAGATGAGACTGACCCACCTATCCAGCCTGCCTCACCAGATGAGTCTGACCCACCTATCCAGCCTGCCTCACCAGATGAGACTGACCCACCTATCCAGCCTGCCTCACCAGATGAGTCTGACCCACCTATCCAGCCTGATGAGCCTGAGGACCCTGTTCTGACTACACCCCCTGTTCAGCCTGTCCTACCAACTGAAATCTTTCAGTCTATTATCAAAATGACCCTTGAGGATGACATGTCAATGCTTGGGACATTTAACAGAGTGTCTCAACATTTTAAAGACATTGCAGATCGATTCCATCCATCAATCTATCTAAGGGAAACATTAAGCCGAAGCCTTGGGTTGGACGTCGTTGGAAAGCACACAATTAGTGTACAAAGGTTGTACAAAGCAGCAGGGCGCTTTGGTGGTGTGGCATTAAAACTCAAGGATTATGGGTTGGGGCAGTTTATTACAAAATGCGGCAGTTTATAACAAAATGCGGCTTTATTACAAAATGAAATGAAAAAGTTATTACATTTTGGACATTTATTACAAAATGCACCGTTATTACAAAATGCGGCTCAACAAGCCGCATCGCCAAAATCAAAAGGAGAAGTTGATCGGGAGAAGAAGTCATGAATCGAGAAACATTTTCCGCATTCATTCAGCGCCAAAAACCTAACATCAAATATAGTACAAATTAAAAAGAGTCAGAAGATCGTTGTTCGTTGTGTTTACTTCTAAATAAAAAGTTGAGCCATCATTACACAGAGCAGGGGCGGATCTAGAATTTTCCAAAGGGAGGTGGGGCTTTGACAAAGCCAATATATAGTGACTGGAGGCCTCCTCCCCCCCAAAACATTTAAAAAAAATAAGTGTAATTTTCCTCCATTTTGGCGGCCCATTCACTGGCACTTCTAGGGGATAGCTTGACTTGTCCCCTTTACGTTTATTATATTTTTTGTGGACCATAAGAGGCAGGAGAGGGGGGTCACACCCCTGCAGGGTATTTATCCTGGTTACCATGGTGACACCCTATAGCACAAAAAATAACATTTGAATTATGATCGAATACTTTTACTTTTTACTTAAAAAGTACAATTTACACCAATTACTTTTGTACTTTTACTTAAGTAGATATTTTGCCTAATTATCTGTACTTTTACTTAAGTACAAAAAGTAAGTACTTCATCCACCACTGAGAAAGAGACACTGTTCTCAAATCATTTTAAACTTTAATTTTTAATTTTAACTCACTCTTTTCATCCCTCAACAGAAAAATTTGTGTGCTGCACTCCTACACCGCAGCAGGCTGCCACGACGGCACCAGTGGTGGGAGAAACGGGGGGTTAGGTGTCTTCTATTGCATATTTTAGCCTATTGCATTTTTAAGTGAGTGTGTATGTGTGCCTGTGTACATACATCATGGTGTGTGCTCTATTTGTAATTTTACAAGTATTAATGTGTGTGTATATGTGTGGGTAAGTGGGTTTTTTATCTGTGGGTGTTTGGGGGGCTTATTTTGCTTTTGTGTTCTGGGGTTTTTAACTTGTAAGGCACTTTAGGTTGCATATTCATGTATGAAAAGCGCTTTATAAATAAAGTTTGATTTGATTCTCCAAGGACCCTAGATGTGCACTCAGTGGTAGGCAAACCTGCAAACTTCCGGTTGACTTTCGGTCCACGAGCGAACGCTCTACCACTGAGCCACCGTCTCCCCTCTTTAGAATTGTTCTTCGATCATATTTCAATAATCATTCCGCTCTTTTTTGTTACTTAATAATACGATGCAATTTAACTTAATTTAAACCAAACAAAATGTTCATTCATCCATAACTAGAACCTAAAATCATCTGCAAAAATAAAACTATTAATGTGTAAAAGTCTGCTTTAAAGGACTAAATGTTTTACAGATGGTTAATAGAAGACGCTAAATAAAATCTAAAAAAACAAGTTACACCTGTTCTCTTACTGTCACCTGCCATCCAAAAAGAAAACTAGTGCGTCAGAATGTGATTTGTGTCTTAACTTCAAGGCGGACTTTTAAACAAAACATAAAAGTAACAACACAAGATGCCCAATGCAAGACGAAAGCAATGTTTTTGTTGCCACGGACGTCGGTAACAGATCCAAACCTGTGATAGCTGGACTAATAAAAAAAAAAAAAAGCCTCTGATTGTTGTTGTGCAGATAAAGGTGGGAACTAAATGATTTCTCGTCAGGACACCGGTGTCCTGAAGGTGTTCCATGTGTTCCTGGTTTGATGCAACTGGTGCACATAAAGTGAAATCAACAGCCAATAAAATGTGGCATATAGTTTCAATGTGTACATCAGAGGAACAGCACATGTTAGAGGTTTTGGAGATAACGTCAGAGAGGCCAGACTGAGATGGTTTGAACATGTACAGAGAAGAGAGAGAGAGTACATCAGAAGAAGGATGCTGGATTTGGAACCACCAGGAAAGAGGACTAGAGGAAGACCAAAGAGGAGGTTCATGGATACAGTGAAGGAAGACATGAAGATAGTTGGTGTGACCGAAGAGGATACAGCAGATAGGGTTAGATGGAAGAAACTGACTTGCTGCAGTGCCCCCTAAAGGGAAATGCTGAAAGAAGAAGACTCAATAACTTGGATCAGGTGTGTAGATGCAAGAACACATTGAAAACCTTCAGGATACTGGTCCTCGAGAACCGGACTTTGACACCTGTGATACATTCTTGTTTTTAACAGAAAAAAAAAAACAGCCTGAAACTTTGTGAATTTAATTACAAAAAGAATATGAAAAACATTAAAAACATTTGCACAGATTGCATATGGAAGACTTATTTTTGCTGTATTCGAGTTTAAAAAAAACAAACCAAAAACAGGGGTGTGCTTCTATTAGAAATATTATGGTATTTGGTAATATTTGGAATTAGCGCCTCCAATTCCAAGACCATGGTCTTCGCCAAGAAAAGGGTGGAATGCTCCTGCGGGTTAGGAACAGGGTCCTCCCCCAAGTGGAGGAGTTTAAGTATCTCGTGGTCTTGTTCACGAGTGGGGGAAGGATGGAGCGGGAGATCAACAGGCGGATCGGTGCGGCATCAGCAATAACTAGGACGCTGCATCGGTTCGTTGTGGTAAAGAGAGAGCTGAGCCGAAAAGCAAAGCTCTTGATTTACAAGTCGATCTACGTTCCAACCCTCACCCTCCAACCAACCCTCACTCCAACCCAGATGGTAACCACCTGTGGGTGGTGACCGAAAGAATGACATTGCGGATACAAGCGGCCAAAATGAGCTTCCTCCGCAGGGTAGCTGGGCTCTCAGTCAGAGATCGGGTGAGGAGCTCTGCCATCCGGGAGGAGCTCAGTGTCAAGCCGCTCCTCTTCCAGGTCGAGAGGAGGCAGATGGGGTAGTTCGGGCATCTGATCAGGATGCACCCCGAGCGCCTCGCTGGTGAGGTGTTTTGGGCACATCCCACCGGGAGCAGACCAAGAGGCAGACCCCGGACCCGCTAGAGAGACTATGTCTCACAGCTGGCCGGGGAAACACTCGGGATCCTTCCGGGTGAGCTGGAGGATGCAGCCGGGGTGAGAGAAGCCTGGGCTTCCCTTTTTAGGCTGTTGCCCCCGTGACCCGGCCCCAAATGAGCGGAAGATGATGGAACGGTATTAGGTTTAAATTTTTGTTTTTAGCCACATGTTTTTTGAACGCTACATAAAAAGTATCCAGCAACTTTAATCACACATTTAAATAAACTGGATTGATTTGAGCTAAACTAATTTTGAATAATTGCACACATTCTGGTTAAAAAAAATGAAGATAAATTCTATTTTTTGGGGAAGTAAAGGTAAACAAAAGAGATGTTCGCTTGTGAAGTAAAAGAGGAAGAAAGTCACTCAAATAAAATTCCTAAGTGATTACACATGAAAGCAGAAGTGAAAAAGAAAATCAGAGACTGGTTTGTGTGGCTTCCAAACTTAATAGTGACAAAAAAAAACATTTAAAGTGACACGTTTGAAAAGTCCCATTAGTCCCTGATGTAGAATCGTGATTTTACTTTTCACCATCTAATCGAGGGAAATTTGACTTTTTTTAGCCATTTGTTGAACTTTTTTGAGTCTTTGTTTGTTGTGTGTACGTATAAATGTGACCATTTTCATTTTTAAATGTAAGTTTTGTGACACAGTCAGGCATGCCGGAATAAAAATCAGAAGTTTCGGATAAAACCGTTTCCCTTCATATGTCCTGTATTGATTTTTATCATGTTTCATTTTTCTATGTGACTTTATCTCAGTCTCTGAGGAGTCCCAGCTTCTTCAGAGCCTCACGGCGGTTGTCTCCGTTCTCTGAGTAAGGACAGATGTGAACGCTGATGCCTTGCGAGCGGGGCAGTTTGGGACTCTCTCCAGAAGCTCGTAAACCAGTTTGGTCAACCAACGACTTCTGAGAATCTGTCTCGTTGTTAGCGGCCTGAAAATTGTCCTCTTTGCCGTGACTAAAATCTTTCCCACTCCCCAGAGAAGAAGGACGAGGTCGATTGTTGCGTAGCTGCGAGAGGCTCTGGTTGCTGCTGACGACCTGGCCGACCTCTAGTGAATTTTGGCGAGTCATTTCAGTTCTTAGTCCCAAATGTGAATGATGGTTCATGCTGGCGGATCTGGTGCCAGTAAACTTTACAGGAGTCAGCTTCTTGGCCAGTACGGGGGGGCTTTTAACGCTGGGCTCTGTGTTGGTTTTTGAAAGGTCGAGGATAATTGGGTCTCTGAAAGCTGCGGGTACTGGGAGATCACCCGGAACCAGGCATGGAGAAGCTGTTTTGGAAGTAAGTGATTCAGGCTGATTGCTGACAGCGGGTGGGTTGTGAAATACCGTTGGTGGAGGTGTGGTTGGTGTTGCTGGACTCATTGGAGGAGACGAAGCACCCCATGACCTCCTAGTTTGGGAAGGAAGTTTAGGGCTCTTGCATGGACTCGTGTCTTCCTCGTTGCTTTTGAGCAGTCCCAGCTTTCGGAGAGCCTCCATCCTGACCTTCTGAGGGTCTATCAGCACCTTATTAGCTCCAGAAGATGCTGAATTAACATCAAAACCAGGCACTGACGGCTTGTGTGTCTTCAAAACAATGTTAGAAGGAAGCTTTTTTGGCTTTGGAGCCACAGCAGGTGGACTTTTGGGCTCAGTGACCCTAGATGGAGAGCTCGTATGGGTATCGGAAACAGTGACTGGTGGTAAAATTTTGTTGAGAGATGAGCTCTCTGAAGTTTTATTGAAACTTTCTTCTGTTGGTTCGAACTCAGTGGGAGGTGTGACATCCTCCACTTTCTCTGCACAAGAGGAAGAGTCTGCTTGATCCATAAAGTCAGAGGGAGGAGGGATTATACCTGGATCTATCTCAGAGAGGTCTGTAGAGAGTCCAGCAAAAGAATCTGAAAGCTCAGTGTTTGGAAAGCTCTCAGCAGCTAACCCGACAGAAAGATCTGTTTGGACCACTGAGTCCTCTGATTTAGCTGCTAAAGCAGGAGCTGATGTTTTATCCACTGTGCTTTGCTCAGTTTGTTCTGAAATTGTCACCGTTTTCGGTTCAGGACATGGTACATCTTGATCAACAGGCAGAAGTCCTTCACCACTTACTGATGCAGAAATCAAACTTGGAGGATTCACTACAAAACAGAAATACGTTATCTTTTCCATCAGTGACGCTTAAATAATTAACATCATTATCCATAAAGAGCATACCGATCACACTCAGATGTTCATCTGCAGATTGTTCTGCTTTTGAACAAGCTTCTGGTTCATCGTTTGACAGACCGCTGTCCTCCTGCACCTCTAGAGCCTCGATGGTCTCCTCCAGATACATCAGACACGCCCTCTCCTCTGCAGATAGATGCTCCATGCTGTCGTCACTCTGCACACAAAAAAATGTGAGTTTTTAAATTATATTTAAAGGTGTTGTGTCAAATGTGTTGGCCAAAATTAGCTTCCTCCACAGGGTGGCTGGGCTCTCACTCAGAGATCGGGTAAGGAGCTCTGCCATCCGAGAGGAGCTCGGTGTCGAGCCGCTCCTCCTCCAGGTCAAGAGGAGACAGATGGGGTGGTTCGGGCATCTGGTCAGGATGCTCCCCAAGCGCCTTGCGGGCGAGGTGTTTCGGGCACGTCCCACCGGGAGGAGACCAAGGGGCAGACCCCGGACCCGCTGGAGAGACTATGTCTCACAGCTGGCTGGGGAACGACTTGGGATCCTTCCGGGTGAGCTGCAGGATGCAGCCAGGGTGAAAGAAGCCTGGGCTTCCTCCTTGAGGCTGTTGCCCCCGCGACCCGACGCTGGAACAAGCGGAAGATGACGGAACGGTGTTGTGTCATGTAATACTTTTTTTTTTTGGCAGTTTCTACAACGTTTGAATGTTATTTCACATCAAAAACATGCCCAAAGTGCTTTGCTTTTTCATTCATAAATTTTTCAGTAATTTTCACGTTCCATTCCGTCGTCTTCCGCTCATCTGGAGCCGGGTCACAGGGGCAACAGCCTCAGACAAAATTTCCATGCTTTTCTCACCCCGGCTGGATCCTCCAGCTCACCCGGAAGGATCCCGAGTCGTTCCCCGGCCAGCTGTGGGACCTAGTCTCTCCAGCGAGTCCGGGGTCTACCCCTTGGTCTCCTCCCGGTGGGACGTGCCCAAAACACATCACTAGCGCGGCGCTTGGGAGGCATCCTAACCAGATGCCCGAACCACCCCATCTGGCTCCTCTCGACTTGGAGGAGTTTTTCAAATTAGTCAGTTCAATATTTAGATACTATTTGAACCAAGTATGTTCTTCATCATGCCTTTTGTCCTCCGCCACACCCACATTCTGTAACCAGGAAGTTTTTAAGAACAGAATTTTGAGATGCGAGCTTTCCCGTCCAATATTTGAATGCTATTTGAATCCGAGAATAATTTATGGTGCATAAAGCAAAAGCGAAACTGACTACATATATTTTTAAGTTTTTCTTAGCATCAAAAACTACCATGTAGATTATGATTGTAGAATTTTTACTCTTATGAAAACATAAAACCGTCTCTTTAATATGTGACAACCTATTTTTTTTTTTTAAACAGACCGAGTAGAAATACTATCATGCAGTCGCTCTAGCAGTAGTTTCACTTCCACCAGTCACACATTTAACCTTCTCATATTCTCTGCAAATATCTTATTTTGGTTCTTCTTTTTTATTTTCTAACCATAGACCGAATTGTTTACATGTAATTTATAACTTCTGTTGATCAGCCAGGAAGCGGAGTGTCTACAGACGTTACCTAACGGGTAGGTAGCAGAAAGGAGGATGTTTATGGATGCACTCACGTAGCCGGAGTTCATGCTGATCACACTGTCGCAGCTTCCCGCGCTGTTTATATTGTTGAGGGATTCCATGGCAACGCCACCTGGCCACGTGCCACTTTTCCACATGAGTGCAGGACCTGATCTTTACAGTCCTCTTTGGGTGGTACAAATTTCACAGAAAAGTGGGAGGGAATCTGAAAGGTCAAAGAGGGAATTTATGAAGACATTAAATATACCAAACAAGAACTTGAGTAAATCTGAGAACATCTGCAAAACAAAATATGAGTTTATTCTCTAATAAACCAACTAAAAGATGATACTTCCTCATAAAACAGTGAATTAGCAGGTAGTGAATACAAACAATTTCCATTCATGTGGCAAATGACGTAAATAAAACTTGACATTTTAAAACCTGCATCAATAAATGGACAGTTATCCACAAATATAAATACTGAGGGCGAGGGCTCTAATGCAAGGCATCCTGAAAAATCCCCGTCACCCTCTGCATGATGTGGTCACAACCCAGAAAAGTACCAGAAGTAACAGGTTCATCTCACTAATCTGTAGAATTGAGCACTTTAAAAGGTCGTTCGTACTTTCAGCCCTCAGTTTAATCAAACAGATGTGTCTGGAAGGAAATTAACCCACAATGAGTATCTTAAGGGAAGACGGTGGCCGCGTGGTTAGAGCGTTCGCCCGCGGACCGGAAGGTCGCGGGTTTGCGTCCCATGGAGAGCACGTCTAGGGTCCTTGGAGAAGACACCTAACCCCCGCTTCTCACACCATTGGCGCCATTGAAGGGCAGCCTGCTGCGGTGTAAGGAGCGCAGCAAACAAATTTCCCCGGTGAGGGATGAATAGAGTAATTCATTTTTTTTAATTTTTTTTTAATTATTACTAGTGATTGTAACTTTAATTATTGTATGTTGTTTTAATTATTTGGATGTACAGCCTGTGTGATTTGTTACTGCTGGACACCAGAATTTCTCCTGCAGGGGATTAATAAAGTTTCTTAATATAGTTTTATGTATGTATCTCAAACAAAACTATTTGTGCATGCTAACTTTTTTACTAGAGTGTAAACATTTATAAAATTCCAATCCTAAAATATATTTCAGAGTAGTAGTAAGAAAAAGTTTAATGTTCTAAATGCTGAAGACTTATAGTCGACTATTTTGCAAAATAACTTCTACATTTTGCTCTTGATCCCAAACAAGTTTTTCAGACAGTTTGTTCCAAAATGTACAACTTTAACCTGTAGCTGAACATCTTTGTAACACTCGGAAGAACAATGCTGCTTTCTGAAGATGTTTCTAAAGTTTGGATTCATATTCAATAAATGGAAGAAGTCGACATGACGTCCCATCCAATGGACAACATCCGCCATGACAGTTGGGGTAAAACAAACCATTCAAAACATGAGAAAGCAGCTGGAAAATTTTGCGTCTTTTGGTGGTCGTGTTTGAGCACGGAGTCCTTTTTGAGCGCAACACCGGTACCAGCAAAAACTGCACATGCGCGGTAGCGTTATTTAAAAGGACACGGACATGGCAGACTTGAGCAATTTCCCCATAGTGGGACGAATAAAGGGTTTCTTGATTCTTGAATGTTGGATATGGAAGTCTTTTTTTGTCGGACTAAGCGTTGTTGTAAACAAGTTTCCGAAAAAAAAGAGGTGCGCTTCTATTAGAAAGTGTGCTTCTATTGGAAATAACACGGTTGTTATCGTTTACTACCATTAGAAAAGAACTGTACAGCTCCGTTAAGAAGCTTTTCCGGCACTAAATAAAGGCGGTAAATACAAAAAAGTAGTAAAAACAATTAAAATAATTAATTAGTCGTGCTTACATATAACCTCGTTTCTAAATATAACCTTACTGAATAGAACAAAGCATTTTGACATATTTTCCATCAGGTAGAATTAGTCTATATGCTGATAATGTGTTGTTGTGTCTCGTGCTTGTTATTCCATCTGCTTATTACTACAGACGAGTCAGGCATGACAAGCCTAAAATAGAAAGAGTAATAAACCTATTTGACAAAGCACGACAGGGATGTTGTGTCAAGGAAGGCGAAATACTCATAAAACCCTAATAAAAATTAAGCTTTTTGTATCTTATAAGTCATTTTTCTGTTTGTTTTAGAAGTTTGAAACACAAGCAACAATCCTGAAAATGAACAATGATTCTCACAAAAGAAACCTGAATAGGAATTGAATTGTCTTTTTTTTTTAATGATTCTTCCTTCAAACAAAAAAGTGGAGTTATTTTTTCTTTTGAATGTCTTGCAGAAAATGTGAAACTTCATTTGCAACTTCCATTTTCTGCTTTAAAAGTACTTAGGATCAACAGTCCAGAGCAATGGAGAGTGTGGAAAAGAGGTGGAAAAGCATGTGCAGTCAGGCTGGAACGGGTGGAGAAAAGTATCAGGTGTGATGTGTGACAAAAGAGTTTCAGCTAAAATGAAAGGAAAAGTGTACAAAACCGTGGTGAGAGCGGCCATGCTGATTGGTCTGGAGACAGTGGCACTGAAGAAAAGACGGGAAACAGAGATGGAGGTAGCAGAGATGAAGATACTAAGGATCTCTCTGGGAGTGAACAGGATGGACAGGATAAGAAATGAGTACATCAGGGAAACAGCACATGTTAGAGGTTTTGGGGATAAAGTCCAAGAGGCCAGACTGAGATGGTTTGGACATGTACAGAGGAGAGAGAGAGAAAGATGCTGGATTTGGAACCACCAGGAAGGAGGACTAGAGGAAGACAAAAGAGGACGCAGTAAGGAAGGAATGTGTGGACGCAGTAAAGGAAGACATGAGGATGGTTGGTGTGACCGAAGAGGATACAGCAGATAGGATTAGATGGAAGAAACTGACTTGCTGTGGCGACCCCTGAGGGGAAATGCCGAAAGAAGAAGAAGAATTTTCTGCTTTAAAACAACCTAAGTTTTCTCATAATGTCTCCAAACAATGCAAAAAAATCA
Source organism: Neostethus bicornis (assembly GCA_902685375.1). Lineage (NCBI taxonomy): Eukaryota > Metazoa > Chordata > Actinopteri > Atheriniformes > Phallostethidae > Neostethus > Neostethus bicornis. The sequence continues at coordinate 5,138,781 of LR738550.1, forward strand.
ATCCACTACCACTAGTTTACCACTAGCAGAATAGAAGAGTGGATTACTATAGTTACAGGACAGCCCTGCCTGTCTCATTTCCTCGGGAACACTTGACAATTTCTCACGGTACACTAGTGTGTCGCGGATCAGATTGAAAAAACGCTCCATTAAATGACCAGGTCTGTCGCTATTGGCAGTTTTAGATGTGTAAAAATGACTTTAGTGTTCACTTATCATGGGAACATTTGAATAAACATGAAAGCAGCAGATCTAGAAGAGACGTATTTGGAAAAAGTGAAAGTTTAATATTAATGTTCATCGAGGCCTATTTATCACTTTTTATTACCTTCATGCAAATTCTGTCTGTTCGTTGTTAACAGATTTTAAATTAGATCACTTGTTTTATTCCTTACTCTTTTTTTTTTGTCTTTTCAGGGTTTTTATTTTCTTTCCTTTCTCTGTTTTCGTGTCTTTTCTGTGGTCCCAGGGACAGCTTGGGCATAGCAGGAATCAAACCAGGTTCTCCTGGTCAAAAGACAGTGTCTCTACCACTAGGCCAACGTCCCTTGGGACCTTATACATTACTTTTAACAAACGATTTTATATGGACAGTAAATTTATGTATACAAATGCATACATACACGTGTATACTCGTCTATATGTGTGTATATAAACCACACACAGACTAATCTCTTTCTGAGACAGGAATGTGAACAGTTTCTCATCTAAAGTAGTTTGACAGCAGGTATTTTTTCATCTTCTACAAGAGGAAGCAGTCTTTTAACATGCTCTTAGTCATCTCAGCATGGCATCTTCTTCTCTAAAGTTCAGACACTTGGAAAAATAATGAGAATGTCAAGTTGTCTGCAAGACAGATCCTCTACAGATTTGCCCGCAAGGATTTTTGAAGCAAAGCGGATCAAAATACTCAATGAAATGAAAAAATGAAATAAATTACTCTAGTCATCCCTCACCGGGGAAATTTGTGTGCTGCACTCCTTACACCGCAGCAGGCTGCCCTTTGACGGCGCCAATGGTGAGAAAAGCGGGGGTTAGGTGTGTTCTCAATGAATTTATTTCAATGTTATTTTGAACTGTTATAATAAGTTATTAAAAGGATTTTTTTTAACGTGCTCGTATCAGATTGTTCATTACTTACCTGCCAAGTTGAAAAACAAACTGGTTTGAAAGATTTGCAATTCGTCCACAGAAACAAATAAGACTAAACTTGATCACCACGCACCCACATCCAGCTATGTTTTCAGGAAACAAAACCTACTTCACAAAAATCAACCGACTCCAAATAAAAGAGGAAATTAATAACCACTAATTACTGTCCCTCCCATTAAAAGTACTTTTGAAGATCAGCAAAGCAGGAGAGAATGTTCCAAGACAACACCTTTTAAACTTGAACTGAAGAATAAACCTGCCAGACAGCAGTGGTTCTAAATGTACTAACTACACCCACAACAGATGGAGACAGGAATGTCACTTTGCTTGATTTCAGAAGAGGCAGGACATTGTGCTTTAATGAAGACAAGCAGGTACAATAATCCAACCAGAGGAAAGAGATTATCATCTATTTAATAGTACATTAAGATTTACTGAATAAAATCTGGTGTTCATCAGCTTGGTTGAGATCTAGATTACCAACATGGGATTAAAAATAATAATAAATCCAGTTATTACTGAGGTCTAAAAGCATGCTTTCAGAGTCAGAATGTCACCTTGAAGGTTTAATGATTTACCATAAACACAGGTTCATGAACAGCATGTGGTTGAGCAACTTTTAAACAGCTCAAGTTTAAAGAAATCATTCATTAATGTTTGAGCCTGGCAGAGTTTTTGTTGATTTTGGTGGATCAGTACTTGATTTTTTTTTTCTGACTCAGTGTAAACAGATTAAATAAATGGAACAATTTAATTTTTTTTAATTAAGAGATTAAAATTAAAATAAGAGGAAAACTTTAAAAATACATGTCAGAGTCAAAAAAAAAAAAAAAATTAGTATTTTTTCGATTAGAAAAAATTATATAATTTATTTTAATAAATATGAAAAGATTAGAAGAAAAAAAAACTTACCAGTGAAGTTGAAAAAAGTTTTTGGTTCTTTTGGATGTTTCTTTACGCGCAGACACGCTTTTTTTTTTTACGAGGTTGGTTAGAAAAGTCAGTCCATGCTTCCTTTTAGACTTTTTTTATTTTTAGTTTGTTCCTGAAAATTAAATGATGTAAAAAAAAAAAACCGCTTCTGACGTGAAATCTGATCAGAAACGTTTGACATCACACATCCGGGTATGTTCGTCAGGTAACCAATCACAGAGCAGCTTTCTGTCACGTTTTTAAAGAGACAGGATTATAAACATTTTTAAGAGAAATATTTATGGAAAGTTTTTTTTTTTTTTTTTTAAAAGAAGAAAATAAAATCTACTCATATTTAAATGTTTAAACATTATTAACTACATATAGTTTAGGTATGGTAGTTAATAATTAAGTAATTACTAATATGGAAAAAGATCTGATTAATTTAAATAAATAAGTCTTAAACTGGAAGAAAACTAAACAGGGGCGAATCCAGGATTTTGTAAAAGGAGGGCGGAGGGGCATATGAGGTCATAGACAAATTTTGGAAAAAAATGCTAATTTTTTTTTTTTGCATTTTGGTGCATATTTTGCCCAAAGTTTATAATAAACTTGTAATATGATTACGATTATAAGTTTATATAGTTATGATTATAAGTTTGTTATAAATTTATAACATTCAACTTATAATAATAAGTTTATAATAATTATTTAATGTATAATGGCATACAAAAAATATATATATTCACCTGAAATGTGTGTAAAAAAAAAAAAATCAAATAAAAAGATCAAACCTGTTCCCAATGATAAATATGAGAATAATAAATTATAAAGGACTGAAATATCAAGACATACAGTAAGAAAATGAAAACAAATAATATACTTATGATTAAATGATGTCATAAGTCATACTATTTAACCGTCTGATCTCGGTTTAATACTAGGACCGCCGCAGCCGTCAATATGACTGCACGTCACTTTAATGTGCTAATTATAATAAACAAAACAGAGCGGAGGAGGCTGACCTTTTTTGGCTTTTAATATAAACCTGTTTTCTATTTTATCATGTAGTTTTTGTGTTCTAAAAATGAATATTTCAAATTTTATAAGCATTTTATCTCCTCTAACATGCTGCACTCCGCAGCAACTGGAAGGAAGCATTGCCATAGCAACAACTTCCCAAAGAAGTTGTTGCTATGGCAACAAACACATTGCTATGGCCATAAATAAGTGTGTGTGTGTTTATATTTGTGGAGAGAGACAAGGAGGACTGTGACGCCATTACAGAAACATTTTAGAAAGGTTGAGTGAAATAATATTGAAAAGACACCATAAACAGAGTAAGAAAATTGTTGTCTGAAAAAAGTCAGCCATGTTTTCTAGATAAGTCTTGAAAGGTTAACATATTGGAATATAGTCTAACCAATTTTTAACGAGGACATTTTTGAAGCAGCAGCGCAAAATGCGGAAAAAAGTAGGCTATTGATAAATTAGATCATTTTATTTTGGTGTTTGCTTTTTTATTCTAGTTTTTAAAAATATTTAACAATTTATCATTATTATTACTTTAAAAATTAAGTGGTGTAAAAGTTTATTTATGCAATATAGCAGCACAAAATATGAATAATTACATAAGCGTCACATTGACGGTCAGGGCACTTGCAGGTAGAAAAATAAATGTCTCTCAACATTTTTTTTCGGACGAACTTCAGTGACAAATACAAATATGGTGTAAAATATGATGTCCTATTTTCCATCATACCTTTTTTTTTTTTTTACAACCTGTCACGTTCGGTTTTCACTAGAACAAAATAAATCCTTCAGATAGTTTATGATGCAAATATAAATTTACATCAGTGTCCGACTTGTTCTTTTTATTTTATCGCCGAGCAACGATGGGAATTTAATCAAATATGGAATGTGCTCGTTTGTTTTTAAGGATGATTTCATTGTCATTAAAAAAAATGGCTCTGGATGTTGAGCAAGACATACCTGATCATTTAGAAATCAATTTGAAATTTCTTCAACTGTTATGTAACTAACCCTTTGAAACTCAAAAAAAAAGCAAATTCAGAAAGCAAAACAAATGCATAAAGTTTTCTTGAGGATTTTGATCTGAACTGGTTTTTGAAACATTTCCAAATGCATCGTTGCAACATTTTAATGCGTTCATGTGTCATTTGGTTTTACTTCAAGGGAAGGATTTCAAAAAGCCAAAAGGAATTTCCTCCGCAGGGTGGCTGGGCTCTCACTCAGAGATAGAGGAAGGAGCTCTGCCATCCGGGAGGAGCTTGGAATAGAGCTGCTGCTCGTCTGAATCAAGAGAAGCCAGATGGGGTAGTTGGGGAATCCGGTGAGGATGCTTTTCGATCGCCTCGCTGGTGAGGTGTTTCAGGCACATCTGACCAGTAGGAGACTCAAAGCTCGACAGGGAACGACTCAGGATCCTTCCGGGTCAGATGGGGCAGAGGTGGGCAAACTTTTTGGTTCGCAGGCCACATTGAGGTCTAACATTTGACAAGGGGCCGGAAGAGGAGCAGATGGATGGCATGCATTGGTAACCGCTAGATTAGACCGACAGAATGTCGCGCTAGATTTAGAACAAGCGAGCTAAATGTTACATCAACAGCGTTAAGTTTCAACTCTAGTGGCGCTAGGTCTGAAATCTAATGCGATAGCGTTTAAAAACATGCATTTAGCGGCGCTTGGCTTAAGATCTAAGCGCTGGATGTAACATTTTATTTGTTTTGACATCTAACACGCTTGTTTACGTGCGGGTATCGGGCCCGATGGTTTTCCATATCTGTGCACACTGTTTATTTTGACATTGTGTGTATCACGGAGACACACATTCTAATGGGAGCAGTGTTGTTGTATTTTGGCGCCATCTAGGGACGAAACATAAGAATTGCAGGGAAATCAAATATTAACATGGTTTATTAATCTAAAAATTTTAAGGTCGGCGGGCAGTATTAAAACGTTTAACGAGTCTCATGTGGCCGGCGAGCCGTGGTTTGCCCATGCCTGAGCTGGGGTGAGAGAAGCCAGGCTGTTCAACCTGCGACCCAGCCCCAGATAAGTGGGAACACAATGAACCGGAAGGATTTTATACTTCACATATTTACAAAATAAATTCTACACACACGACAAAAAACAAATGAGCAAAACAAAAAGCTTGAGCAACAAAATCAATTCTAACAGCGACATTTATTAGTTGTACAATTATGAAAAATAATCATAAAAAAGACTGGAAGCCCAGGATTATTTACAATCTTTTATCTGAAGGGAGGTCCCTCGTCTGAGAATCATCTCAGTTTTTTTTTTTCTACCTTTCTTTTAAAATCAGAGTATTTATTCACGATATGTTTAATTTCATAAGACATAGTCCTTTTCTCTTGATTTTTTTTTGACAAATGCCAAAAAAAAAACTGACATAGGTTCATACGTACATATACATACATATATATATAGATATCTATGAAAACAGAAATCATTCAAGTATCAAAATACAGACTGCTAGAACAATGTACAGATTCATTCTCAGAGTTATCGTAAAAGTAGTACCAAAATGTCTCCTGATCCTTGGCAATGTGCAAAAGCAGAACAGGACCAGGTTGATGGCTGACGGTGCCAAACCTGGCGTGCTCGAGACGGTGTGCCAGTGTGTTACCATACTGGCCACATAGCAGACCACAACTTAATGATTAAAAAAAAAAAAAAAGTGACACACACACAAACACACACACACACTCATACAGTACCATCACCAGGCTAGGATTTACATGCTGAGCACTGTTGGTTTGTTCTGCAGCTAAAACTTAAAATCGTACCGGCCTGCACGGCAGGTTTGGAAAATACGGTGATCCTGTTGAGCTTAAAAAAAAAACAGGAAAATATGTAGGAAATAAAAATAGAACTGCAGTAAATCTCAAATAATCCAGTTCCAGCACTGAGACACATTGTCCTGAAAAAAAAACTCATAATTTCTTAAACAAAAAAAAATTAAAACTGAGGAATTAAGTTTTTAGTGTTGCATCAAAATTAAATTATTTATGGAAGAAGTTCATCATCATGAGAAATTCTATTTTTTTTCTTAAGAGGAAAAAAATCTGCAAAAAACCCCCCAAAAAAACCTGACTATGTTTCTTATTTGTCGCTTAACCTTTAAGCATTAAAACCAGCAGCTTACGTTTCCTCAAAACCAGTAAACACAAACTGTGTGTGCAGGTTAGGAGTCATGTTACAGGAAAAAAACGACAAAACAGAAACACAACGAGTTCTCAGATTGTTCCCGAGGCTAAACAGAAGTGTGTGTGTGTGAGAATGTGAGAGATCAGGTGAGCTGGAGCATCGTCTTTTTTGTCTCCGGGGCGATAGCTTTGGTTACCATGAAGATGCAATCTGCTGAGTGGAAAATGGAGGTGAAGCCATCCCAGCATGCATCAGGACTCTCTCACTGACTGAGCCACAGTGTTCAACTACAGGGGAAAGGACACACACACGCACACACACAAAGCAGTAGGGTTAAAATAAAGCAAAACATTGATTGTGAAATGATCACTGGTAAACAAAAAAAAAAGGCAATATTGATGAGATAAACTTTAAAGGCATTTGTTAATAAAATAAAAAAAATCACGTGGATAAAAGTGCTTAGTTCCTGTAGCTCTGATTGGTGGAAACGCAGAGCACAGAAGATTTGGACTGTCTATCGGCTACGGTGTCACAGTGCTAACATGTTCAACTTGTTCAGTTTGAAATGAGCAGATAAAAAACAAACCCTCCGCTAATTAGTGCTACATGTAGCCCAGGGGGTGGCCAAACTACGACCCGTGGGCTGTACGCGGTCCACTCAGTCTATAAAAATAACCCAAATCACAAACATACCAGAAGTCGTATTTGTTCATTTCATTCCTGCATGTTTTTTTGTTTTTTTTTAATTTGCAAGCATTCCAGTTTAGTATTTGGAAACTATTCGAACGCAGGTTGTTCTTTTCCATGGATTTTGTTCTCTTTCATACCCACATTCTAACGTAAGATGACATGTCGTGGGATCAGAACGGTTACTCAACAAAATAAAACAAAGACTCTTTAATTTTTTTTTCCTGCTGTTCATATTTGTTTTTTTACCACTATTCGGAGGTGGGAATTCCGTTCCGTCATCTTCCGCTCATCCGGGGCCGGGTCGCGGGGACAACAGCCTCAGAAGGGAAGCCCAGGCTTCTCTCACCCCGGCAGCATCCTCCACCTCACCTGGAAGGATCCCGAGTCGTTCCCCGCCAGCTGTGAGACATAGTCTCTCCAGCGGGTCTGCCTCTTGGTCTCCTCCCGGTGGGACGTGCCCGAAAACACCTCACCAGCAAGGCGCTGAGGGAACCACCCCATCTGGCTCCTCTCGACCTGGAGGAGGAGCGCCTCGACACCGAGCTCCTCCCAGATGGCAGAGCTCCTCACTCTATCTCTGAGTGAGAGCCCAGCCACCTTGCGGAGGAAGCTCATTTCGGCCGCTTGTATCCGTGATCTCATTCTTTTGGTCACCACCCACAGCTGGTGACCATAGGTGAGGGTGGGAACGTAGATCCTAGAACATAGGCGGGAATTCCCTCATTTTTAAATTACTTTTTCCTTTATTATTTTTACAATCTCCTTCCTGGTGAGCTGGGGGATGCAGCCAGGGTGAAGCCGAGGCTTCCTGTCTGAGGCTGCCTCCCTCGCGACCCAGCCCTGGATGAGCGGAAGACGACGGAACGGAACATTCACTCTCACAGCACATGAATGCACTAGTGTTTCACTTTCAATTCCAATCAATGCATTTTTTGTTTTAAATATTGTTTCTATTTTTGCTTCGATATCAGATGGAATTAATCTGAACAAAAAAATGAAGTGAAAAAAAGTTTGGCCACCCCTAATTTAGCCCCTCGGGCAAACCCTCATCCCACCGCAACAAAACAGTCTGCTACAGCCTGGCTGATGCATAGACACACAAGAGGAGATCCTCGGGTCCATCCTGAAGGACGCTCGCAGCGGCTCACGTTCGGCTGCTTTTAACCTGATTCTGTCAGCAGCCGGCGGAGGTGAAAGGTCAGAGTGAAAAGCCTCAGAGGGGCCGTCGCCTAATGCAGCAGAAAAGAAAGAGCCGATCACAGAGAGCACACAGTGGGAAGGTGGAGGAGGCAGTTAGATGGGTGAACTGACGACCCATACAGAGTGCGTTAGTGGATCATTAGTGAGTTAAATGTCACAGGCTGAGGGGTTATCAGAAGAAGGAAGTGGGGGGGTGCAGAGGTCCTTAAAGAGGCGGAGTCACAGTGAAAGGCACACAGGAAGAGGAGAGGGAGGAAAAGTGAGTCCAGGCCCAGGAGGATGAGGGTTTCCTTCAGAATATAGTGGTCTCATACTTAGTGCTGATAGTACGCTTGGACTCCTTGGGGTCGACCAGCCAACTAGCGCTGCCCTGGGATTGAGAATCACCTTCCTGTTCCACAATGTCGCCCTGGAAGATCAGAAAACATCTCAGTCAGACTTCAAGCAGCAACTGGTTGACTTCAAATTTAATTCATTTGCTCATCTCCACACATCAGCATAAGAATCTATCTGGATGAACTGATGGTGCTTTGCAGCCAATGTGCTGCAAAAACACTTGAAAATTCTGCAGGCGAGAACAAGCTAAAAACATCTAATCCTTGGTTTGGTTTAAAGAATTTGTGTTCATTCCCAATCTGCTATAAAAAATGTAAATAGGATTTAGATTTTAATGTGTACTTTAAAAATTTTTTGCAAGTAACTTTTCAAGGCATTTCAAAATTACCAAACTTTGTAGTAGCAGTAAACTGTCACTAGAGGGAGACAAAATCAAACGTAAAAAAACAGGTAACAAATGCACAAAAAAAGCTGTTTTTAGACACAAAAAATGGAAAAAAATACCTGCTTTTAAATGAAAAGTTATTTTTTTTAAAAAACTCATTTTCTCAGGCGTTGATTGAATTGAAAGTAGGACTGATATTATCGATTATTTTGAGTCAGTCAGTCACCTTCTTATCCGTCCATGCCTCACGGGGCTCTAGCGGGTTCCGGAGCCCATACCGGCTGATTCAAGGTGAGAGGCAGGGTACACCCCGAACAGATCGCCAATCTGTTGCGGGGCCACACACATACAACCATCCACACACTCATACCTAGGGGTAATTTGGCACCGGCCAATCAACCTAGCATGCATGTCTTTGGAGAGCGGGAGGAAACTGTAGTACCCGGAGGAAACCCACGCAGACATGGGGAGAACATGCAAACTCGACACAGAAAGGACAGTGTTCCAAACCTCGACCCCACCTGGGACTTAAACCCACGACCTTCTCGCTCCGAGGCCACTGTCCTACCCTAAATCACCATTAAATGTTTGACATTTTATATCCACTGGTCATGTCCGACTTACCCCCGATTTTCTCACGCTGCCTCTGGGTCTGGGCACAGGTCGGCTGGACTTCGTCTCGATTTGTTCTGAACTGGTTCCTGCAGGAAAATTCTGGTGCTGTTTGGTCCTCTGAGCCTGCAGAGCCAGCTGATAGGCCACTTCAAACGCTTGGCCCAACGTCAGTATAATCTCATAAGTCAAGTTCTGTACAGAAAAGAACGAGGGAAAAAAAAAAAAAAAAATTTATCAGACAAGTGAAAAAAATAAAAACCCAAACTTTTTCCAAGACTTCAAACAACCTCAGAGAGCATACAGAAGTAGAGCTCTAGATGGATTTATCCTGTGTAGCTTAAATCTGGTTGCTGACAGCTTATTATGTGAATAAGCACCTCAGACTGGAGAAAAGATTCACACTGTATTTGCCTCAGGGGTAAAAAAAAAAAAAAAAAAAAGTAAAGCTTTGGTCTGAGATGCATTTGACAGCAGCTCTGAAATCATCTGCATGTAATTGGATGAGGGAACCTGCCCGGAGACAAACACGCGGTGCATCAGTATGTATTTTACATAAAGCCATGAGGGGCTTTTTCTGCCCCCTGCACCAAGCAGACATCCTCAGTGTGCGGTGAGGATTGTTTTTAGTGAAGGCGGCAAATTTATTCAAATTTGACACCACAAAACTGATCCTTTTCACTATAATATTTAATTAATCTTTTAATCAAATCAATTGTGCCAGAGCCTATCTTGGCTGATTCAAGGCGAGAGGCAGAGTACACCCCGAACAGGTCACCAGTCTGTTGCTGGGCCACACACACACATAGACTCATTCCGAAAGGCGATTTTACATCGGTCAATCAGCTTAACATGCATGTTTTTGGAGGGTGGGAGGAAACCGGAGTACCCAGAGAAAACCCACACATACACAGGGAGAACATGCAAACTCCACACTGATAGACCAATGTTCCAAGCCCTGTAATACAAACCCTGACATACTTGCTGTGAGACCACTGTGCCAACACCCCCGTGCCGCCATTATACTGTATTGTTTTATCAGTGTCACAAAATCAAAGTACTTTATTCAATTTTTTTTCTCGATCTTGGGTTACATTTAAATTGAGGAAAATATCACGGTAACGTGTTTCATTTGCGATGAATTAATCCCAGCATTGAGAGAGAAACGGTAGAGAAGATTCTTTCAGCCACTCTGAAAAACAGAACTTAGAAAACCTGAGAAAAAATCCTTTTGTGTTGAAATTTTTATGAAGCAGATTAAAGGAAAACTTTTCCGTGTTTCTGTCTCTCCTGAGGGTTAATCAAGCATTTCTGAAGACATAACACCTTCTAGAGCTGGAGTATCAAACTTGCGGCCACATTTTCTGAAATTCTAACCAGGGTTACGTTTAATTTAACACATCCAGAAGAATTAGTATGATGTTTTAGCTTCAGGTTAGTTTTTCTTCTCCTTCAAGTCTGACTTTCACCCAAGTTTTCCCACGTTTTTAAGGTGCTAAGTGAATAAAGTATCATTTGTAATGTTAAACGGTTCCTGTCTCTTCTGTTTGTCGATACGACCGATCTTTTCCAGTCCATTTCTAAAAGCTTTTTAATGGGGCCTGATTTCTATCTAGCAGAAGCAACAATGCATCAAACATCTGATAGGAGTGAGTAAAAGTCCAGAATAAACAACTAAAACAGCTCCCAGTATTGTGGTCCTCGCGTGTGGAACAGCCTGCCTTAGGACCTCAGGGTTACAATGTTTATTCATATTTTTAAGAAGAGGCTGAAACCCCCTTCTTTTTAATTTGGCTATTTCTTGATTTTTAAGTCTGTTTAATATGATTTTATGTCTTTATTTATATCCATTTGTTTACTTATCTATTTTTTTACACAATTTTATGTTTCTAATTTATTTTAAAGATTAATTTCTTAAACACTTTCAACCTGTTTACTGGTTTTAGTAATTATTCGATTGTTTTATTCTATGTCATAATCCAGCGTTTCCTCATGGGGATCCTCCATCCCAGGAGCTCTGCCTACTCAGTCTGTGGGGTCCTTGATGCTGTGGAGGTCTAACTGGCCTAGGTGGTGCAGGTCCCTCACTTCAGCAATATGGCTTTTGTGGGTGCCCGTGTCTCCTAGAGATGAATGGACCCCTGTGGTTTTGGCCTCTGAAGTCATTGGGAGGTCGACTCCTGATGTTGATTGATCCCCAGTTATTGTTTCCTCACAGCATCAGGCCAGATGTTTTATTTACCGTTATTTTAAACTACGTTAAGAAGTCAGTAGCTTTCGGGGGAAATTAAAGTTCTGTTCAGCACTTTGTGTAACTTTGTTTGAAAAGTGCTTTATAAATAAAGTTTGATTTGATTTGAAATCTAAATTTTAAACTAGTTATAAAGACTTTTTATCAACAAAAAAATCAATAAGGGCCTGAGGGCCCCACAAAGTGTGGACACTTTTAAAAAAGGTCTAAAGACATTCATTTTTAATAAGGCTTTTAATCTTTGATTTTATGATTGTTTGTTTTCAGAATGTAGATTTTAGTTTTTAAAATGTTTTTATTGTTTTTACCTTTCTATGTAGCGCTTTGGGATTTTCTCTGAAAGTGTAAAGCGCACTACAAATAAAATGTATTATTATTATTATTATTAATAAGATACGAACAAATTGTGAATTCCTTGTGATACAGATGAATAGGTGTGATTTAGACGAACGTGTGTGTGTGCTCACCACATCCACCGTGCTGAAAACGTGGCAGTAATGGTGGCTGGTCTGCAGGTCTTTAGTAATGTAAGCAAACGTGCACAGGTCCTCTGGGTCCTGAGCTGCGCAGGATATGTTGCGAATCTCATGCTCGGCGATGATGTTCTGCGTAAAGAAGAAAGTGAGCAAGAAGCCATAAATAGTCAAAATCGGGATGTGAAAGTTGTGCATCGGCACGATGAGAAACACAAACATGACACACACTCGCAGGTATGACTGAGAAAAAAGGAGGAAACATGACGTTAATAAAAGCTTATGTCAGCTGGAAGAAATGTGTGTGTGTTGAATTCACTTCCAGGTTTGGTGTGACTGAAGATAAGCTGTGTAAAAGCAGAGGTGGGAAAACTGTTGCTCAAGGGCTAAATATGGCCCGTTGAGAGTTTTAATCCTCCACATATTCCAAATGATGTGTTTTATGTAAACATCAGAATCAGAATATACTTTAATGATCCCACACATGAGAAATTTGTGTGTCACAGCAACAATTTTCTATCTGCTAAGTGAGTCGTTGTAGAGCCCGATCACATATGGGAAGAAAGATGTTCGAGATGTTCTCGAGCAGAGCTGTCTGAGCCTCTTGGAGAAGGAGCTCTGCTGTTTGTCCAGGATTGGGTAGAGAGGATGGTCATGATTGTCCATGATGGACAAAAGTTTGTTCAGTGTCATGCAAACATGTCATGCAACCCGTCTTGGCCATTTGGTTTCATTTTACTTTTGTTTTCTGACTAATGAGATGAAATGTTTTCCCACCTTTGAGTTAAAAGTTAGACCAGGCATGGGCAAACTATGGCCTACGGGTCACCTGCGGCCTGTTAAACGTTTTAATCCGGCCTGTCGAACTTAAAAGAATTACATAAATAAACCATATTAATGTTTTGTTTTTCCTGTAATTCTGATGTTTCCTCACTAGATGGTGCCAAAGATACAACAACACTGCTTCCATTATAATGTGTATGCCTCCAAGATGCGCACGCTTTCAAAATAAACAGTGTGCACAGTTGTAGAAAGCCATCGGGCCCAATACACACACGTAAACAAGCGTGTTAGATGTTAAAACAAGCAAAATGTGACATCAAGCGCTTAGATTTCAAACCTAGCGCCGCTAGATATGAAATTTAACGCTCTTGATGTAACATATAACGCTTGCCTAAAATCTAGCTTGTCATTCTATCGGTCTAACCTAGTGGTTACCAAAGCGTGCCATCCATCTGCTCCTGTTCCGGCCCCTTTGTCAAATGTTAGAACTCAATGTGGCCCGCGAACCAAAACGTTTGCCCACTCCTAGGTTAGACAGAAGGAGCTGCGTGTGTTTCCAAACAAGCACTGACCTTATTGGCTGCATCTATGAACTTCACACCCTTGTAGGTGACGGACAAGACGATGGTCGGGATCTTCCTCATTTGTTCCGTGGATCTCTGGATGAAATATGTTTCACATGAGAGTGACTTACTGACTTCAAATTGAATATTCGTGACCTAATTCGCAGGACAGGTTTATAACTTACTCGCATTTTGGAACAAGCATCCTGTGTTGATTCTGTTCCTCTTAGGTCTTTGATAAGCATAGAGCCGAGGTACTAGAAGGAGAAGAGTGAAACATACGTAAGTGGGAATGTCATCAATGCATAAAAAAAAAAAAAAAAAAAGTAAGAAATAAATGTAAAAGAGGTTGTCGTACGCTGGCTTCGTAGGCGCAGGATTCAAAGATGAGTTTTTCTGGTTGGTGATGCCAGCTCTGCACCGGAACGTACGGTGCAGCAAGACTCGGAGGTCGTAAAGTCAGACGAGGTTCCCGATAGCCCTCTTCGTATCGTTCCTGAGAAAACAACTAGAGTTTATTGAAGAGCCTTCAAACACTCTCAGTCGGCTTAGAACAGGCATGAACAAACTACGGCTCGCGGGCCACATGCGGCCCGTTAAATGTTTTAATTCGGCCCGCCGAACTTGAAAAAATTATATAAATTAACCTTAAGGTTTTATTTTCCTGCAATTCTGATGTTTCCTCACTAGATGGTGCACTCTATATATATTGGCTTATATAACAACAACACTGCTCCCATTAAAATGTGTGTGTCTCCGTGACGTGCACGCTGTCAAAATAAACAGTGTGCACAAATATGGAAAGCCATCGGACCCAATACACGAACGTAAACAAGCATGTTAGACATTAAGACAAGCAAAATGTTACATCAAGCGCTTAGATTTCAAACCTAGCGCCGCTAAATGCACGTTTTTAAGCGTTATCGCACTAGATTTCAGACCTGGTTTGAAATTTAACACTCTTGATGTAACATTTGGCATGCTCGTTTAAAATCCAGCATGACATTCTATTGGTCGAATCTAGTGGTTACCAAAGCATGTCATCCGTCTGCTCCTGTTCCGGCCCCTTTGTCAAATGTTAGAACTCAATGTGGCCCGTGAACCAAAAGGTTAGCCCACCCATGGCTTAGAAGATCCAGATGATTCTCGTGGAGCTCGTACCTGAGATTTATGTCGCTCACTGCGGTATCTCTGTGCAGCGTCGTATTCGCTTTCTGCTGCTTTCTTCCTGCTTGACTCTCCAGCAGGCAGCAAAGGATCCATTGAGTGTCCCAAGTAAGAGTCTATCTGACTGAGAGGACAGGAGGTCTGGGATCCAGGGAGGTCCTGGTACTGCAGGGATTATACACAATTAGCTCTTCTGAGATAAACATGAAAACAATTCTTTTAAGTTTTAAGTTTTTTTAATCAAACATGTGGGTATGAAATGTGTTACATATACAGTAGGTGTAAAGTGTTTCAGAGTCTGAGGCCACACCCTGATTTGGGACAAGCGAGGAGGTTTCACCGGAGGTTCCTCGTAAGGTCTTTCTGCTAACGAGGCAATGATGCGCTTCCTGTGTCCGAGCAGGGTGATCTTTAGAACCTGGTAAATAAAACAAGAAATCTTCATTAGACAAAATAATACAACATTTAGGACACAAAAACGAGTTGTATTCGGTAGGGTTGGAAAAAATTGCAACATACTCATATAAAGTATGATTATTTAATATTGAATAAAAGTAATTTAAGGAATAAAATTGATTATGAACTTTCACTTTAACTTAAATAGTTTTTATGTTTAGGTGATGATCCATAAAGCTTATGAACTTGACGTCATCATGTGGGAATGGTGTGGAGGAAAACTAGACGCAGTGATGGAGACACAGGGCGAAAAAAACAGTGAGCCGTGCAGTTAGAGATTTGGTGTCAAAAAAGGAACAACTACTTCAGTTTGGGAGTGTTTCAAGTTCCAAACAAACGAGAAATTCATCAGATTAGAGGGACACCTATGTGTATTTTTTTTAGTGCATATTCAAATGTTATGTGTTCCAAGATCTACTTTACAAATATCAAACCTTCTGAGATCTACCAGTCCCAAGTTACCATCGCAAAACCCCACAGATCGTTTCCAAACTGCTGTAACTACCCCTACAACACGATTTGTTACATATGCACATGGACACACAGCGCTTTGCAAGGGGCAGGGGCCACAGCAGCACCGCGGGCTGCTTATTGATTACAGGCTTAACAACGTGATTTCACGTCACATCTCTACTAACAGCGGAAAAGGCGCTAGATTTAAACTTTTTTGGGAAAAAAAAAAAAGAGTCCCTACATTTTAGCAACTCTAGCGGCTCTCTTCAGGGCAGATGTGATTGTGA
The DNA here is from genome assembly GCA_902685375.1 of Neostethus bicornis. NCBI lineage: Eukaryota > Metazoa > Chordata > Actinopteri > Atheriniformes > Phallostethidae > Neostethus > Neostethus bicornis. Next base: position 5,154,692 of record LR738550.1, read on the forward strand.
GGCTGATGATAGGCTGGTGCCAACTTTTTTTTTCTTTCAATGCCATGTGATCTACCCATAATGCTTTTGCGATCGACCAGTCGATCGCGATCGACGTAATGGGCACCCCTGGTTTAAATATTTGATGTGGGTTCAAATGAAACGTGAGCACGGAAAGGGAGGAGAAAAACAATATTTTTAATCTGAAATACTTTACTGATCTTTTATTGATTTATTATTATTATTATTATCAATTTATGATTATTGATCTTGATTTATTATTACTTTATTTAAATAAAAAATAGGATTTTATCACAAAGACAAAGTCAAAAGTGATATTAAAAAACCTTATAAACCTAAAAAAAATGACTTTTTTTGCTGCCTTCTCAAGAACTTTTTACTCCTCGACATTTTTGGTAAAAAAAATATATATTTTTACCGTTATGTGCAGATGTGGTAATAACATATATGATAGTAAAATGTGGGCAAAGTTTGACGGTATTAAAATTTTGATACCCAACACCCTCCTTAAGAACACTCACTTTAAATGTTTCTCATAAATTAAATTGATTTACCTGTTTTTTTTGTTTTTTTTTTTGTTATTTTATCTTTTAGGACCGCGTATTTGCTCGTTTTGACAAAAAAAAGCAAACAGAAGTTTCCCATTAATGATAGCACAGAGTTCCACCTGAGCTACAAGTGCGGGCGAGCAACATAGTAATCCCATAATAACCAAAAAAAACAAACTTCAACCCTTTTTTGTGACTTTAAGTTTGAGAAAACTTTCTTTTTCCTTCAGAAAGTAACCTCACCAAATCAACAAATGTATCTGTTTTACAAATGCTTCTGCAATTCAAAGAAGATCCAGATCTACACGTAGCAAGTGAAACATTTTTTATCAAAATGAAGCTTTTTCTAATGAAGTTGTTGCATTTAAACCTTTTTTGTCAAGTTGATTTTCTTCAAAGTCACCGAAAACTAATTTCACCCTCTAATGCTCTGCAAGCAGAAGCTTCTCTGTGACTCACATTGACGATCTCCAGCTCCCACAGGTTCTTCACACAGTCCAGGCTGCGGTAGCCGCTGGCTAGAAAGTTTTGTAGGTACTCATGCAGACCAAGATTCTCCAGCCAGGAGGACAGGGAGCTGCTGCCGTCACACCCCAACGCTTTTACCTGCAGGACACAACTTCATCTGTCACATCTGCTGGTCCAGCAACTTCAGCAGCTTCGCTTCAAAAAACAGCTTAAAAATACACACCTAGGTCATAAAGTTAGATATATAAAAGTCCCAATAAAATTTATTACTTTCTAAGAGGAAGTAGAGTGTGATGTTTTTATGGAAGGAGTTAAAACCAGAGAGAAGTTCAAAATTAAACTTTTATAAGCTGTTTAAGACTTTGAGATTATTTACTGTTGCCATATATTTTTCATAAGAAAGACAAACAGGTATTATTATTTTTTAAGTTAATAAGTTGTGATGCTCTGCAAAAAAAAGAAAGAAGTTGGGACTAATTCTGAGATTAAAATTGACATAAATAACCAGAACAAGTCGACACCAAACTGTCAAACAGTGTACAAACTGCATAATAAATTTGTGACTTTCACCTTTGTGACAGTGACCTGTAAGATTAATGAGTTTATCTATAGTTGGTACCAAGTAACTGCAGGTTGTTTCAATACAATTCAGATTATCACATCCACAAAAATGTCACAGGAAACACATTCTGTGGGAGGAGGCATGAAAATACACACAAATATAAGCTTGTTCTGAGATAATATATTTTAATAATAACATTTTTCATCAAACTGCTGTAACCACTCCTTAACTCTGCCACAGTTCATCTTTGGCCAACAGAATTTGGCCAAAGATGAACGTCGTCCTCCGCTTATCCGGGGCCGGGTCGCAGGGGCAACAGCCTCAAACGGGAAGCACAGGTTTCTCTCTCCCCGGCTGCATCCTCCAGCTCATCCAGAAGGATCCCGAGTCTTTCCCCGGCCAGCTGTGAGATATAGTCTCTCCAGCGAGTCCGGGGTCTGCCTCTTGGTCTCCTCCCGGTGGGACGTGCCTGAAACACCTCACCAGCGAGGTGCTCGGGGGAGCCCCTCACCAGATGCTCGAACCCCCCCATCTGCTCGACCTGGAGAAGGACCTGCTCGACACCGAGCTCATTTTGGCCGCTTGTATCCGCGTTCTCATTCTTTTGGTCACTACGCACAGCTGGTAACCATAGGTGAGGGTAGGAACAATGTTTTATTCCACCATCCAAAAACCAATGAGTGATCTGTTACCTTTGGAAAAGAACGTGCCGCATGCAGGATCTTCTTTCTGTGGCTCGGATCTGTGATGCCGATCTCTTTCAAATCCTGGTCCTCCATGACATTACTCCCCTATGAAAGAACAGAATGAAAGAGTCTGGGAAAGCTCTCAGAAAGACATCGAAACTAAAATATCTTCCACACTGCTTAAAGTTGCAGCGTAAGTAGTGGATAATAAAATAATCTGTGAATTAAAGGTTAAATGTAAACAGACACAAATCTTCCATGAGAAGATCCTTTACTGCAGGCCAAGCATTGATCTTGAGCGTGCAACCGCTGCAGAAACAGATCAATTACTCCTCAGTCATGGCCTTCATGTGAGTGGAGCATGTCGATAACTCCTTAGATGAGACTTAACGGAGGAAAAGGAAGGACGGCACTGACGAGGATTAGGTAAAGAACGAGCGGAATAGTGTTTGCTTGCACATAATATCAGCTCTAAGTTTGCGTACCAGGTGATGAAGAGCTTAATACTTTTGATGAAGGACACAACGTTCTATGTGTGCAATTCTAATCTTAGCTTTGGTGAGAAACATGTTAATGTTTTAATCTCATATTCACAGATAGTTCAGAAGCATCTGCAGGAGGAAAGACATCAATCTTTATCACATTTCTCTACCAGCGTAATGCAGCATTAACAGTTAAAAGCCGATTATCTCAGTCAAACTACTCAAGAAACCTAATAGAACGCAGCACTTTCAGTTTGGATGAGAGATTAGATTCTCATTTCAGAGATAAACTGATCCAAGGCTCTGCAGGGTTCAAACTTTTACATTTTTTCCCATATATATTCTTTTTATGAACTGCCTGTTTTAATCCATTCATTTTACATTTTGTAGGTCTTTAAAAATTAAAAAAATTACTGTCAGCACATTTGTGTGTTTCAGTTTTTTAAATTAACAAAAAAAATTATTTGTGGTCAAATTTAACTGTGAATTAGGGTGGGATGCTCTAGGACTGATCACTCGTTTCAATAATATGATGAGATAACCAGTTTTTTTCTGCTGAACCAAATATGATATTAAAGAACTGAGATGAAGTATCTCGGGGTCTTGTTCACAAGTGGGGGAAGTATGGAGCGGGAGATCAACAGGCGTATCGGTGCGGCGTCAGCAATAACTAGGACACTGCATCGGTCTGTCCGTAAAGAAATAGCTGAGCCAAAAAGCAAAGCTCTCAATTTACAAGTCGATCTACGTTACCACCCTCACCTATGGTCGCCAGCTGTGGGTGGTGACCGAAAGAATGAGATTGTGGATACAAGCGGCCAAAATGAGCTTCCTCCGCAGGGTGGCTGGGCTCTCACTCAAAGATCGGGTGAGGAGCTCTGCCACCCGGGAGGAGCTCGGTGTCGAGCCGCTCCTCCTCCAGGTCGAGAGGAGAGGAGTGGTCGTGATTCGAGCATCTTGTCAGGATTCCCCCCAAGTGCCTCGCTGGTGAGGTGTTTCGGGCATGTCCCACCGGGAGGAGACCAAGAGGCAGACCTCGGGCCCGCTGGAGAGACTATGGCTCACAGCTGGCCGGGGAACGAATCGGGATTCTTCCGGGTGAGCTGGAGGATGCAGCTTGGGTGAGAGAAGCCTGGGCTTCCCATCTGAGGATGTCGCTCCGGCTACCCAGCCCCAGATAAGCAGAAGACGACGGAATGAAACTGTTTCATTTCCAGTTCAATTCATGTGCAAATGTTTTTCAAAAAATATCAACGCACCACAAATGAATCGATGTACCCATTCACAATCTTTCAATGTTTATTTTTTAAGCTAATTCCGAGTTTTTTCTGCTTTCCGAGTTTTTGATTCATTTTGATTCCATTAACTCATTTTGATCTGAATTTTTATCTTCATCAGCATAACAAAGAAAGTAAGAAAGCAAGAACGATTACAAAACTACGTCACGTGTAAAGAAAATCTAGAAACTTGAAATAAAAAAATGTTTTTGCAGAAAAACTTTGGCTGGATTGGCTGTGGACAACAAATGCATTGAAAATAAAACTAATAAAAATAAGTTACAGATCTTATTTTGCAGCGCAAGTCTAAACCAGAAAGCTGCATGGATGCAAAGTACCCGTTCAGTGGGAAAAATTCAATTTAAAGTCAATAGAAGTATCTAATTAGTTTCTAAGAGGTTTTCTCTTTGTCAGACTGCTTGAACTCGAACCAATCAGTGTCTCGATTAATTCCTCCTAAGCAAGGCAACATGAGGACACGTTACTTATCAGATGACACTGATTCTTCAGGAACTTTAAATGGTAAATGGACTCTACTTGTATAGCGCTTTTCCACCTGTGTCGGCACTCAAAGCGCTTTACAGTGTAGCTCACATTCACCCATTCACACACACATTCATACCTGATGGGGATGCCTCCATGCAAGGAGCAAACCACCATCAGGAGCAATTGGGGGGCTCGGTGTCTTGCTCAAGGACACCTCGGCATTAACTACCGGCGGGGGATCGAACCGGCAACCCTCCGGTTACAGGGCGGTCACCCTACTCACTGAGCCATCCTTCCCCCAAATACTTTTTAATGCTATAAAATCTTTTTTAACAATGCTGTACTTTTTTTTAAAATAATTTAAAAAAAAAAATCTCTTTTCAAGTTATACTTATGTTAATAATCTTTACATTTATAAAATACAATCGATTTGTTTTATTCATAATTTTAAAAAAAAAATTCAAAATTTTGAATTTATTATTATTATTATTTTTAATTATACATACAAACCGGATTCCGAAAAAGTTGGGACACTTTAGAAATTGTGAATAAAAACTGAATGCAATGATGTGGAGGTGCCAACTTCTAATATTTTATTCAGAATACAACATAAATCACAGGTCAATAGTTTAAACTGAGAAATTGTATGATATTAAGGAAAAATATACTCATTCAAAATTTCATGGTGTCAACAAATCCCAAAAAAGTTGGGACAAGGCCATTTTCACCACTGTGTGACACCCCCCCTTCTTCTTAGAACACTCAACAGATGTCTGGGCATTGAGGAGACCAGCTTCTCAAGTGTAGACATAGGAATGTTCTCCCATTCTTGTCTAATACAGGCCTCTAAGTGTTCAATCGTCTTGGGTCTTCTTTGTCTGACCTTCCTCTTAATGATGCGCCAAATGTTTTCTATAGGTGAAAGATCTGGACTGTTGGCTGGCCAGGTCAGTACCCGAATCCTTCTCCCACGCAGCCATGATGTTGTGATTGATGCAGAATGTGGTCTGGCATTATCTTGTTGAAAAATGCAGGGTCTTCCATGAAAGAGACGACGTTTGGATGGGAGCATATGTTGCTCTAGAACCTGAATATATTTTTCTGCATTGATGGTGCCTTTCCAGATGTGCAAGCTGCCCATGCCACACGCATTCATGCAACCCCATACCATCAGAGATGCAGGCTTCTGAACAGAGCGTTGATAGCAACTTGGGTTGTCACTGTCCTCTTTGGTCCTGATGACATGGCGCCCCAGATTTCCAAAAAGAACCTCAAAACGTGATTCGTCTGACCACAGAACAGTCTTCCATTTTGCCACACTCCATTTTAAATGACTCCTGGCCCAGTGAAAACGTCTTCGCTTGTGGATCTTTGTTAGAAATGGCTTCTTCTTTGCAGAATAGAGTTTCAGCTGGCAACGGCGGATGGCACGGTGGATTGTGTTCACTGACAATGGTTTCTGGAAGTACTCCTGAGCCCATGCTGTGATTTCCTTCACAGTAGCACTCCTGTTTTTGATGCAGTGTCGTTTAAGGGCCCGGAGATCACGGGCATTCAGTATGGTTCTCCGGCCTTGACCTTTACGCACAGAGATTTTTCCAGATTCTCTGAATCTTCTGATGATATTATTCACAGTTGATGATGACAACTGCAAACTCTTTGCAATTTTTCGCTGGGTAACACCTCTCTGATACTGTTCCACTATCTTTTTACGCAACATTGTGGGAGTTGGTGATCCTCTACCCATCTTGGCTTCTGAGAGACACTGCCAATCTGAGAAGCACTTTTTATACCCATCATATTGCCAATTGACCTGATTAGTGCTGATTGGTCTTCCAGGTGTTTGTTGTATGCTCAAATGACTTTTTCCAGCCTCTAATAGGTTCTTGTCCCAACTTTTTTGGGATTTGTTGACACCATGAAATTTTGAATGAGCATATTTTTCCTTAATATCATACAATTTCTCAGTTTAAACTATTGACCTGTGATTTATGTTGTATTCTGAATAAAATATTAGAAGTTGGCACCTCCACATCATTGCATTCAGTTTTTATTCACAATTTCTAAAGTGTCCCAACTTTTTTGGAATCCGGTTGTAGATATAAATATACACGTTTGACTTTTTTTTTTCAAGTGTCAGTTGGTCAATCAACCTTCTTAACCGTCTATCCCTTACAGGGTTGCGGGGGATGCCAGAACCCATCCCGGCTGATTCAAGGCAAGGGGCAGGGTACACCCCAAACAGGCCGCCAGTCCAGTCTGACGTGGGGCAACACTCATTCCTAGGGGCAATCATGTAGTGGCCAATCAACCTAGCATGCGTATTTTTGGAGGGTCAGAGAGAACCGGAATACCCAGAGGAAACCCACGCATGCACGGGGAGAACATGCAAACTCCCACAGAGGGGCCAGTGTTCCAAGCCTCATCCCCACCCGGGACTCGAACCTATGATCTTGCCGCAAATGTATTTTTAAAAAAAAAACAAACATTTATAATACATAATAATACATCTTATAAGTGGAGCCTATCCTGGCTAATTTCAGGCAAGAGGTGGTGTACACCCAAACAGGTCACCAGTCCACTATGGTGCCGCACGCTCCAATTCTTAGGCGCAATTTTGATGCGGCCAATCAACCTAACATGCATGTCTTTGGAGAGTGGGAGGAACCTCGAGAAAATCCACATATGCACGGGGAAAACATGCAAACTCCAAACAGAAAGACCAGTGTTGCAAGCCTTTCCTCCACTCTGGGACTTGAACCCTGACCTTCTTGCTGTGAGGCCACAGTGCTAATCAATGCACCAATGTTCTGAAGTAAGCTAAATTCAGCCATGTTCTTTAAATCAAAACAAACTCAGATAATTTATTTTCAGAAAATGCATTTTTAACTGGTGATACATGTTTATGCTTCCTCCCACAGAGTGAGGAGGTCCATACTTACTCTGTCCCAGCTATAGATGAACTGCCCATGTTTTCATGGTAATGCAGCTAAAAGTAAAAGGACAAGACAGGCAGCTTAGGAGGCGACCTGAGGTCCGTATGACGCAAAAAACTTAGACCACTAGTCTAATCAACTTTCATAACTCTGATAAAATCCAGCCTGTTCCTGTTTACATGTTGGTACATCTACAATAGTTTGGTTCGGCTGGTAATAAAGTGGCTTTTGATTGAGTTATTTGTGTCTGTTTATGGGTATATTAAATTTAAAGCTTGATTTTTGCCCCAAGTGCAGATCCTATCTCTACACAGAAAGAAAAAAAAATCCATTTAGTGACCAAATAAATGCAGAAATGTTCTGAGAGAAGACTTACTGATGCAACAGGGACAAAATAAATCAGTTTGGATTCATGATGTACGTAACAAACACAGACCGGTTTAAAAAAAAATGTAAAATTATTTAATTTAGAAAATTAGAGGATTAATAGGTCCTGACTAGGTGCCCAAACCACCCCATCTGGCTTCTCTCGACCTGGAGGAGGAGCGGCTAGACACCGAGCTCCTCCCGGATGGCAGAGCTCCTCACCCGATCTCTGAGTGAGAGCCCAGTCACCATGCTGAGGAAGCTCATTTCGGCCGCTTGTATCCGCGATCTCATTCTTTCGTCATTATTTTGTGTACGTATAAGGTTTGCATTTATTTTCATGGTATTTCAATAAGTCCGAAGTAACAACAACTTTTTTATGACAAAAAAGAAGCATCACAAACACGAGCAAGACAAACTCATCACAATGAACCAGCTAATAAAATGACGACGGCTGAAAATCTATGACTGCACGTCTTCAATTACGTTTAGGAGAAGCCGTGTGCTGAACGTTGAGACGCTGAACAGTGTGTATACTTATTTATACACACTGTTTCCTGTGACCGAGCCTTCTCATTGGAAAGTTAGATGGAATCTGCTTCTTTGTCCAAAAAAGCTAATTCTTTGGAATCTGTTGCACGTGCAACAAATTACGTCTTATAAAGCTCATACACACGTTCCCCACTAAGACAATGACGTACTATTAGAAACACGACCAGTAAATATAGGCGTTAGTTTAATGTGATCAAATTGCAATATTGATTTTTGCACGGTGCCCATTCATTAATTATTAATGCATGATAGAACATTAGGGTCTGAGGCTCAGTGGGTCATAAATGAAGCATTTAAGAGCTAATTAAAACAGCATCAGCTTGTTGTTTATGTCCTGAATAACGAACAGTGCAGTAATAATGAGGAATATAAGTGATATTTAATCCACAAACACATATTTCGTACAGCAAGAAGGATTGGGATTCAATTTGCAGAGTGGATGCAAGGCTTCATGCACTTGCCTTTCTGTGTGGAGTTTGCATGTTCTCCCTGTGTATGCATGGGTTTTCTTTGGGTACTCCGGTTTCCTCCCACTTTCCAAAAACATGCATGATAGATTAATTAGCCACTATAAAAATTGCCCCTTGGAATGAGTGTGTGGATGGTTATGTGTGTGTGTCCAAGCAGCAGACTGGTGACCTGTTCAGCGTGTACCCTGCCTCTCGACTCTAACTCTCCCAGTGACCCCGTCAGGGATAAGCGGTTCAGAAGATGAAACAAAATGGTATTAAAGAGTTTAAATAAAATAGAATAAAAAGGTATGATTAAAAAATACATTTTATAAAGTAAATTCTTTCATTAACAAACATACAAAAATGACCTTGTTTTGATTAAAAAATATCAGATCAAAGACACAGAAAAGTTATTACAGTGTAAAAAAATGAGTCTCACCATGTAGTGCAGGTCGTCAAAGCCATTCAGCAGCAGTTTGCTTTCGTACTGCGGCAGCCCCACATGTTCCAGCCAGTCCCCCACAGGCTGGTCCAGCAGCCGGCCTGCAGCACCTGCTGACATGGGAAAGCGCTTCAGGAGCGAGAAACCTTTGAGACGGTAGCAGCGGCACTCTGACGATGACACGTGGCATTGCCACATTATTCTTGGCCAGCAGTGCCGAGTGCACTGGCAACAAGACGGCGAGGGAGACAGTGTAATCTGTGAACAGGAGGTCGGCTCCCGCAAGGCTGCGGTGGCCGAACCACTAGTAACCGAAATGTCTTCAACTGGGACAGAAGGGAAAGACATAAGAGCTGGTAGAAAACCAGCAAATATCCAGAAAACTCTTAGTTCCACGAGGTTTCAGTCACCGCTGCACATGACTGATGAAAATATAAAATAATCTTAGTTTGTAAAGTTTATTTAGTCCCAAAAAAGAACCTCAGAGAAGTGAGTGAGGCAAATAAGCATGTTTGGTTTCAAACAAGTGGAAAGTGGCATTAGTTACAGAAAAAACGCTCAATGTTATTCAGAGACCTGATCAGAAAGAGAGAGATGGGAGAGGTGGACCTGTGACATGACTGCAAAGACCTGAGATTGATCACAAAGCAGCGGTCAGCATGTGCAGACAGACCACTCCTCTTACAAACATATGCTCCTTCTATTCACACACTTTCTCCATTACGACCTCCTTAGTTTCCATTTCTCTAACAGATACAGTAAAATGTCAAAAAATGCATGTCTAAAAGTCTCCTCTCTCTGTCTTATTCGTTCAACCTGCAGCAGAACCAACCCTGTTCCAGATGTGAATCCCACAGCAACAACTCCATCTGCTCAACCCAGAAGTTTGTCAAAGAAAAGAGTGGAAAACAATCCAGATGGGAAGTTAGGATCCAGTCAGCCCGTTCAAGAAAAAAGAATAAACTCTCAGAGTCAGCAGAAGCTCGATTACTACAGAAACGTCTTTTTAGCCCTTCACCACCAAATTCTGCATGCTGAAATGCAGTCGTCCTATTGTCCTGCCTGATCCCAGCACCACTGCCTCTCCTCCTTCTCTCCTCTCTCTCCACTCGTTGCATGCCCCCCTCCTTCACACACTCTCAGAAACACTGCAGGTGGCTGCTCTTTGTCAATGGAAAGCTACCATCTCATCCTGCACCCACAATTACATGCATATACAAGCTTTTGGGCAGCTGCAGGATGCGTCTCTCTTACTTTCTCATTGACTTTGTGAACATTTTCATCTCTGCTTTACATTTTTCTTTCCCCTGAAGATTAGAGAAGTTAATCAGTGAAGTGATGAAATCACGAGAACACTGCAGGCTCGGAGCCAATCGTGTTCAGGCTTCACTGGCGGACAAGAGAGTAATCGGAGAGGAGGGGAAAAGTGATGCTGCTGCTCACGAGCTTTCTCTCCGGCAACTCCCTTGATGGCCTCCTGACAGCAACCTCTGTTGCTCACGTTAACAGAGATGGATTTAGATTGAAGCTTGCATCAGGCAGACCTTCCTTTAAATGCAGCAATGCCAGCTACAGTATCTTTAAGACGATAAAACAACACGAGCCCTCGTTTTAACATCGAAAGCGGACGAAACAGCCGATCTCTTAACAAAATAGAGATTCAGAATAAGACCTGAGGAGAAACCGATCTGCTGCACTATGGCAGCAGATCCAAAGTGAAGGTTAAAGGAGGTCATCCATCCACACGTGATTTGAGACGCAAGCATCAGAGGCGAGTCAGTGACATCCTCCTGTGATCATCTTTGATTTTAAAAAATTAAATTGGATACTTAAGAAATAAAGAAGGTGGGTGATCACATACAAGCAGGAAACATATTGATCCAGACGTTTATTTTCAAACTGATGTCGAAAAAACGTCATCTAAAACGAAAAAAGACTTAATATTTTAATTATTTAGCTTAATTCCTCCGCAGGGTGGCTGGGCTCTCACTCAAGAGATTGGGGGAGGAGCTCTGCCATCCGGGAGGAGCTCGGTGTCGAGCCGCTCCTCCTTCAGGTCGAGAGGAGCCAGATGGGGTGGTTCGGGCATCTGGTCAGGATGCCCCCCGAGCGGCTCGCAGGCGAGGTGTTTCGGGCACGTCCCACCGGGAGGAGACCAAGGGGCAGACCCCGGACTCGCTGGAGAGACTATGTCACACGGCTGGCCGGCGAACGACTTGGGATCCTTCCTGGGTGAGCTGGAGGATGCAGCTGGGGAGAGAGAGGCCTGGTCTGCCCGTTTGAGGCTGTTGTCCCCGCGACCCGACCCCAGAACAAGCGGAAGATGACGGAACGGAGCTTAATTTTTTTCATCTGTTTTCGTTTACATCTTAACGCAACAGAGCACTGAACAAGATGGAAAAAAATCTCTGTTTCTGCTTTCTTCCTCCTTGTTGGAGCATAGTCACTTAAACCAGGGGTCCCCAACCTCTTCTGCGCCACGGATCGGTTTAGTGTCTGACAATATTTCCACGGACCGGTCGAATGGTGTAGCAGAAAAACAAAACAAGACCAGCCTGAAAAGCTGGCTTTTTTAATCAATATTAACAAACTTAAAACCACTTTGTCTTCACGAGAAAATTTATTAGCAACGTCTTTATAACGTGGAAACATTCTCTCTGCTCGATCGCACACTGGTTGCTATGGTAACGGTAAACATACCTTCAAAATAAAGGACATCACAAAAACAACGTGAATAAAAATACTAGTAAAATTCTTCATAGTACGACTAGATCAATCAGAGTTCTGAGTTTGTTTTGCTGGAACCAGAAAGTCCCATCTTGACCTGAAACCTGAAGAGTGTTTCTAAGGTCCAGTCTGCTTCATAACTCTGTAGATCCCCTTAGCAAAGAATGTTCTGCATCACTGGTGAGTCATTGACGGATGTAAGAAAGAAAATCCGGGGACTTTTCAAATCAAAACATCAGTATGGCTCAAATAATAAACCAAAAGGAAATAATAAAAGATATTTCTTCTTTCTGTGCGGCCCGGTACCACATGCCCAACAAGCCGGTATCGGTCCACGGCCCGGTGGTTGGGGACCACTGACTTAAACGCCACAGTACATATGATGTCACATGGTGGTCCTTTTATGAGAACTTTGTAAATCTGAGTGTGTAGCAGATAAATTTTAAGACAGATATATGTCAACGCCAACCGTAAACATTTTTGCCGACCACCGATGCCTTCCAAGAATCTGATATCGGCCAATTTAATCAGTAAAGCCCTAGTCTATAGAGTCATTCTTTAACTTAAAGGTTTGCAAATCCCATTTACATAAATAATGCAGCAGTTGTGGCGCTTATTCCAAAGGCTAGTACCCAGTTTACAACTCCACGCACGAACGCCCGGCTTTTATCGATAATTAATTTCTCAATTTACAACAATGTGTTTTACCTTTCAGGCATAAATCGAATCAGTGCTTTACAGCATGCTCAGATAGTGCCAGTTGTACTCTACCTGGTGTAGCATATTGCTGATCTCTGGAAAAGTCGATGCCAGCTCCAATCAGTGTCATGATCTTCTCAATCTGAGGAGAGGAGCAGACGGAGATAAGAGGCTATTACTTTTCTACCTTTCAGCAGTAACGATGCAAAAAAAAAAACCTTTGTGGGTTCTTCTCAAGGAAAACATTAAAATACAGACGGACACTCTCTCACACAAACATACATACACAGAAACAAAATAAATTTGGAATGCTCCGTCAACATAACATGCATGTTTTTGATAGAATGGAAAAAAAGGAACCCACTTAGACCCATTTAGATATTTAGAAACATGCAATAGATGGTCTGAATGAAAAGGTTTTTTTTAACACAGTGATATATCAACCAATATTACTTCTATACGCCTCCAAATCCGAGACCATGGTCCTCGCCCGGAAAAGGGTGGAATGCCCCCTGCAGGTCAGGGCCAGGGTCCTGCCCCAAGTGGAGGAGTTTAAGTATCTCAGGGTCTTGTTCACGAGTGGGGGAAAAATGGAGCGGGAGATCGACAGGCGGATCGGTGCGGCATCAGCAATAACTAGGACGCTGCATCGGTCCGTCGTGGTAAAGAGAGAGCTGAGCTGAAAAGCAAAGCTCTTGATTTACAAGTCGATCTACGTTCCTACCCTCACCTATGGTCACCAGCTGTGGGTGGTGACCGAAAGAATGAGATCGCGGGTACAAGCGGGCGAAATGAGCTTCCTCCGCAGGGTGGCTGGGCTCTCACTCAGAGATCGGGTGAGGAGCTCTGCCATCCGGGAGGAGCTCGGTGTCGAGCCACTCCACCTCCAGGTCGAGAGGAGCCAGATGGGGTGGTTCGGGCATCTGGTCAGGATGCCCCCCGAGCGCCTCGCAGGTGAGGTGTTTCGGGCATGTCCCACCGGGAGGAGAACAAGGGGCAGACCCCCGACCCGCTGGAGAGACTATGTCTCATGGCTGGCCGGGGAACGACTTGGGATCCTTCCCGGTGAGCTGGAGGATGCAGCCGGGGTGAGAGAGGCCTGGGCTGCCCGTTTGAGGCTGTTGGCCCCGCGACCCGACCCCGGAACAACCGGAAGATGACGGAACGGAACGGAAATTTCTTCTATTTTTGGGTAACTGCTCCTGTTGATCTGCAACTATTTGTGCATTAGCTGCAAATTGCAGTCAAAAACTGTTTTATTTCCCTCCCGAACGGACACGTATCTGCAGTTTTTTTTAGCATCATAAAAGGAATGCATGCAAGTGACACCACTTTGTTTTCATTACTTCCAACCATTCCGTCATGCAAAATAATCTTTCGGCATTTAGAAACAGAATTTTCTTATTTTCTTTGGTTTTATTCATGAGTAAAACAAGCCATCGCTTCTTTGCCACAGAAGCAAAACCCATTTAGTGGGAATGGAGTTTAAAAAGGAAGAGACTGACAAGGCTGTGGCCAGCCTGTCAAGTTACTGTCACGTCACTTCCATGTGGGAACAAGGCCACGTTACAGAAACTAGAGTGAAAGAGTACCTTTATGTGGCTTCTTGTAGGATTTCTTTCCCACCAAAGTATTCGAGCTCTGGAGAAAAGGTCTTGGCTACAGCTCAAGCAGCCCACAGACAAGTTCTCATTTGTGTAATTATGTACACATAATTATTCTGGTCTATTTGTTCATCATCGATTGTGAGGTTTAATAGAGAAAAAAAATGTCTGAGAGGAATAGAAAGAAAATTTTAAGAGCAAATGCATCAGTTTCAATTTGCTGCTTTCAAGCTGGAAATATTTGTCATCCTGAAAAAAGAAATGAATAATCACAAAGACTATTTCATTTCAAAAAAAGGTCTTAAAAGATCCCACCTGCCTCTACACAGAACGCCCCAGAAAAGACCAAAACCGAAGCCCGAAAAAGGACCAGTAAGTATTCGTATGAAGACAAGCATCTTACATTGTCAAAGGAATGAGATCGTTCTTGTTCTGAAGGTGTCGACTGTTTCTGCCAAGATAGAATTAGTTTTTATCTCTTTAATTTGATAAAGAAACAAGAGCAATGTCAGCTTTTCTAACTCAACCAGTTTTATGTAAAGACAACCCCCAAAAAAGACGCTTCCTGTGATCAGCAGTTAATTAAAAAAGAAAGTAGATATTCTCAGATGACGCAGCATCGTTTTTTAATCTGGGTGAGAAACTTCAAAAAGAGAAAATAAAAACTTTTATCTCACTTTTTAAAGCGTCTGACAATTTAATCCATTGTTTTGTTGGTAAAAATTATTTATTGATTTCCCTCAAGACTAAACCAATACGTTGCAGAAAAGTACCTTAAGTGAATGAATTTGGTTGAAGAAACAAAAGATTTTGAAAGATGCAATGAATTCAATTTAGGGGGGAAAAAAATCCCCTAAACTTTCAGCTTGTTTTGATCTACCTTGTTTGACCGACTTAGAGGTTTGGTGTCTAAATCAGACTTAGAGGTTCCTAGAGGTGCGCAGTTTATTCAAAATGCTGTTGAACCTGAACCTATGAGGACATCAGTCCTGTGCTCAGGACTCAGCACTGTCTTCCTGTGGCTCAGAGAATAGACTTTAAAGCTACTCTTTTTGTGTTTAAATGTGAAATGTTAGTGTCTTATGAACCATCTAGAACTCTGAGGACCTGTGGGACTGCGCTCCTGCTGGTGTCTAGAGTCAGGACTAAACATGGATAAAAAACTTCCTGAGGCTGTGAGACAGACCGACACTGGAGCAAGGTTTAAATCTAGGCCGAAAACAGATAGATATCGAGAGAAACCTGATTTTGTTTTCTGAATGTTTACAAATCTGTAACACAGTCGACTGAAAACCCCCGTTTTCATTGTGAATGTATGCTTGATGTGCAAAATGATTGAAACAATTTAATGTGCGTGTGTTTAATTTAATTCTGTATATCCACTGTTGTCTTGCCCTTTTTAATTGTGCAGAATATTTACTTTTATAGTTAGATTATATTTATTACGTTTTTCTGTCTTTTATTTTGAAGGCCTAATTAGAAACAGGAAGTTGCGACAAGAAGTCGGCGTTTCTGCATTTCAGTAAGCACATGAGCACAAGTTTATCCACTGCCATCCGTCTATTTTTCTAATCCTTTTCGACATCACAGTCTTTTTACTCTGTTCTGAAGACATTTTTTCTATTGTCATTAAAATGGAGCTTAGACTCTACATCCTGACGCATGTTTTCAGAAGGAGTTAGGCTTACTGCTGAATTGTGTTAGATACACACAAGTGAGAGCAGGATAACTGTAACCTACTCGGTATTCTGATCAGCCTGACGTCATGAGGCTGTATATGTTGAAAGCATAAATCTAGCAAGAGCTAAAAATGCAAACGTTAGCTTCTTGGCTCTATAAAGGGCAAAGGTTCAAACTGTGATGGAAAAAAAATGGCTTAAAAGGTGTTTTAGACCTCTGTGAAGCTGGCCCCTCTTAAAAATATATATATAAATAAAAAATATGTCAATCGTTTGTGCTGCAAAACTTTTCTTTTGTGCTATTTTAGTTTTTTTTTTTTTTTTTTAAAATATGTATATATTGAGAGAAATTCAATTTGGACGATGACGTCATCCAGCCCCTCATTCCGCCTAAAAATGCGAGAAAACTCATGAAAGTGGTGTAAATCATTTGTGCTACGTTTGTGCTGTTATGTGCGGTAAACATTTTGTTTGTGCAATTTTAGTTTTTTATTATTATTATTTTACGAAATACAATTTGGACGATGATGTCATAAAAATGGCATCATCAAAAATGGCGACGCCCGGAAATAAATGAAGGTCTGGATGACGTAATCCTCCACCTGACGAATGAGACAATAACAACTTGAATTGCTTGTGTGGTTTTCCAGTTTTTGGTTGTTGGGGTTGTTTTTCGGCGAACAATAATTATAGTCCAGAAATTTTGTTAATTGTGAAATGTAGAGCGCTGGACTCAGATGACTTCCCCATTACTCTTAAAACCTATTCCAAAGTTGTCCCATTTCTAAAGATCAATGCCAAAAATAGACCCGTCTTTAAATATATAGACTTTTTTAATCTTATTGGAGGAAATGACAGAGCCACTTCCTGAACATAAATGACATCCATGAAATAAGAGTCCAATTTCATGGGGGTGAGAATTGAGATTTCCATCGTGGAGAGGATTAGGCTAATAGAGAAGAACTGAATCAATGCAGAAAGCTAAAATGGAAGCAGGCATTGTTTCTTGGATTTGGTGTGAACAGCGATATATAAAAGCCGGGTCAGAAGTCACTAACCAAGCAAAGGTCAACAGCTGAGGAGCTGGCAGTGACAGAAGTGGTCCGGGGCAGATTAAACCCATTTATCATGCTTCTCACAGCAGGCCTGCTGCTTCTGAATGACTGAGCAGAATAACTTTGTTGCCAAAAGCAAGGAGTTGAAACTATCCTTCTGCAAACAACCTTGGAAATCTTCCATGAGAGAAAAAAAAAAGCTTGTGAAGGTGATTGTGTGAGGGTTAAAAACGCCTGGCACGGTGCGTTCAGCCGAGGACTGCATGCCCAGACCATTGGCCCTAATTTTGCAAGCTGGCAGCAAAACAAGGGTTGACTGAGGACTATGAATTACCATTCAGCATCAAGGGGAGCACAAACACCTTCTGGAGAGGGTGCCAACGCCTCAATGGCATCGTAGAACAAAGCCTTGTCAGCAGGCATATTAACGTCCTAAAATAAACCAATGTCAGTGCTTACATTTTTAGGAATGAAGGCCTTTTAGTCTGATAAAAACCTTGTAACCCCAAATCCAGAAAGGGTTGAAATAAGTACAAGTTTTCCATCTAGTTTAGAGTCGATGGGACATCCCTGCACCCCTTCGTTAGTGGCTAAAGAGCAAACAGCATGTCTCGGTCACCTGGGGTTCTCCTGTCTTCTTTTTCAATAGGGAGATAAAGAAAAGATTTTTCTGCTGGGAGCACAAGAGCTTTCTCTCTTTCTATCTCTCTCTCACACACACATCCACACAGAACATGTTCATCAAACTGGGCCAAACTAGTGCCATGCCAGGGATACCATGCAAAATAAACTTTTTAAAGATTTTCTAACCATGTGTGTACATTATTCTCTCATTAAAACATAGCTGAAGTGATTTTTCTATTTCATTCATGCACGTTTGAATCATTTGCAAGCTTTCTTGTCCACCACGTCAACTTAACGGAAGCAAGAAATGTATTTGCAGTCTGCATGTGCTCTGCTCATGCTCAGTCCTTCTCTTCAACAGGGAGAAAATTTTTATGGAAATGCACCAAAATAAAAATGTTAAAAAAAAATTTAGCTTTGCTAACTTCATGGAATTTATTCTCTTTTTGTGGCTTTAAATGAGATTTATGCTGTGTCATGCATACCCCAATGGGACAGGATTAAGAAGGTATCATATCTATGCACGTTATGACATAAGAATTATTCCACCTTAACAGCACGGTAGAACCTCTTTAAGCAAAAAAGAAGGTCTTACATTTAACCGTTTCACTACCCACAAATAAGAAATCCTTTAAATTAAAAGCAAAATATGTAAAAAAGAAAAAAAAAAGAAAAAAAAGGTAATCAAATTAATAAAAATTTAGAAAAAAGTTTAAGGTTTGTCTTATTTTTGTGGTTGTGTTTGTGTGTCTGTGGTTTCACAATAGCGTGGCGACCTATTCGGGGTGTATCCTGCCGCTCATCTGAAATCAGAAAGGATAGCTTCCGGCATCAGTCGCGACCCAATTAGGTACAAGTGGTTCAGAAGACGAAACTAAAACTTCTTAATCAAAAATGTTTAAAGATCATTTCGATTATTAAGCCGCCTGTAAAAGAATTAATACTCACAAAAGCTGGTTTCATGGTAGCTACTGGTTCTGTTGCGTGCAAATCAAAAGTTTTAAAAAGTGAATTAGAAAAGCAGATCGTGATCTTCTTCTGTCTCTGTCCGGATCTCTCTGTCTTCTTTTCTCTGGGAGTGTTAGCCCACACAATGTTCCCCCCTGGATTGTCATCTCTAGTCTGATTGCAAGGACCAACCGGCATTAGCATGCGCTTTACACACCAGCAAACACTCACACAAAACACACACACACAGCTCCTTAAATAGAGAGATGCATAGGCCAAGACCTCATGCAAGTCAAATCCACACGTCTCGAAACCAGAGGCAGTGTAACCAAACGTGGCTGAGTGTGTGTTTGGCTCAAAAGGAGGAGGGAGGGAGTATGGACAGAAAAAGAAAAGGGGGTGTGAGAACTGGAATATTTAGCAAACCAAATTAAACGAGAAAAAAAAGGTGTTTTTTTTTTAAACAAAACATAAAGAATAGTGGTGCGTTTGGCAGCATCATGGGGGCTGCTGGCCAAAGAGTTTGTTGAAGAGCCATGGCAGATGGATGTCATGGCGGCTCGATGACGTCCTCTAAATGGAGTCATAAGGACTGAAGTAAAAAGAAAAATTAAAAGAAGGAAGTGTTAAAATTTGACGATGTTCCAAACATCATTAAAAAGAGACCAGTCAAGACTCGAATCCAAATTTAATCACTTCCCCCACGCAGTCCGGACATGGAATATGCTCTTTAAAACTCAAGTGTGCATAACTTTATTTTACTGAGAAGATAATAAAGAAATCCAAATCTCCTGAACTGAGTTAACCATATCACAAATACCCATGTTCTTGTTGATCAGAAGATTTTCTCCAAATGTTCCTTAAAAGAGCATCACTGGTGTCTTTGGAGTGAACCGTTGCAGTTTGCATCTTCAGAGAGGCAGCAGGCTTAAATTTTGAATGTCACAGCTTAAATCTTGTACATTTCATATTCCCTCTTCCTTTCATGCGTAAGCTTGAGATCGAGGCTGGTACGACGAAGAGAGTGCACGTCGATGAGAGTGCACATACATAGGATACATCACGAGAACATTGCAGCCTGTTTTTAGGCAGGATTACAGCTGTGTTTTGTTCACAACTCAGGACAGGATACCACGTTTAAGACTCACCAGCATTGTTAATATAATCCCAAAATGATTGGGCTGTGTAGTAGACTCACTGATGAGTACATAAAATGCATCCCCATGAGAGGGATGAATAATTAAAGATCAAGTGAGGCACTCTCTGCCAGCATCCTACTTTAAGATTTTATAGTAGCTCAGAGCCATTCAGGACACTGTAAAATGCTGCATTCATAAGAGTTCACACAGAAAATGAGGACGATATCTCTCTTTTTCTGATAAAATTTCTCCTTCAGCTGCAATCGAATACCCCAACTTCGCTGAACATACCACAGCTTCAGCACAGACCCCTTCTCCTGTGTGGCCTGTTTCAAGGCTGGATTCAAGGCATCAAGCACAACTTCAGGAGTATTGTAGACCAGAGGGAGAGTCTGGAAGGAGCAACGGCCTTAATAACAACGTAAGAACATGGCTAGTATAATCCTAGCTGAGAGGGTGAGTCCCTACAGTGCAGCACGGGGAGGAAAGGTGTACATACAGTGGCTAATTAGACTGTTCTTTCGTCCAACAGAGAAAACACATTTCTCAGAGGAACACAAAAAATATATTAGTCAGACTTAGAAAAAAATACTGCTCCAAAGTTATAGAGAAAAAAAGTCAAAGTTGAAGGTTTTATTTGTATCTATCAAGATCCACATCTAAAAAAGTTCAAATATGAATGGAATTTGACCTAAATCCTAAAAAAAAAAAAAAAGTGCTGCTTGAAGACAGACTTCATATTAAACCAACTTTTTAGAGGTTAATGACTTGTTTGAACATCATTCCCACATCAAAAACATTTCTGAGGTGGTTTTTCATTCATGCATGTTTGAGTAATTTGCGAGCTCTACTGTTCAGTATTCAACTACTATTCGAACTCTTAAGTTGTTCTTGGCCACGGATTTTGTTCACTGTCATGCCTACGTTCTAACGAAAGCAGGAAGTGTTTGAGTCCATGCAATCTACTCTTGCTCGGTCCGTGTACAACAGGGACCGTCATTTTTCTGTTGAATTAGAATGCAAAATAAGAATGCAATGGAATATGCGCTGGCTGCGATATACTCTGATTTGCAGCCTCAAAAGAGATTTACCTGTACACTATGCCATGGACATGTTCATGGCATAGGTCAGGGAACAGGGTACCGCCCCGAGTGGAGGAGTTTAAGTATCTGGGGGTCTTGTTCACGAGTGGGGGAAGGATGGAGCGGGAGATCGACAGGCGGATTGGTGCAGCGTCAGCAATAACTAGGAGGTTGCATCAGTCCGTCGTGGTAAAGAAAGAGCTGAGCTGAAAAGCAAAGCTCTCGATTTACAAGTCGATCTAAGTTCCCACTCTCACCTATGGTCATCAGCTGTGAGTGGTGACCGAAAGAATGACATCGCGGATACAAGCGGCCGAAATGAGCTTCCTCCGCAGGGTGGGTGGGCACTCACTTAGAGATTGGGTGAGTAGCACTGCCATCCGGGAGGAGCTTGGTGTCGAGACGCTCCTCATCCAGGTCGAGAGGAGCCAGATGGGGTGGTTCGGGCATCTGGTGAGGATGCCTCCCGAGCGCCTCGCTGGTGAGGTGTTTCGGGCACGTTCCACCGGGAGGAGACCAAGAGGCAGACCCTGGATCCGCTGGAGAGACTATTTCTCACAGCTGGCCGGGGAACAACTCAGGATCCTTCCGGGTGAGCTGGAGGATGCAGCTGGGGTGAAAGAAGGCTGGGCTTCCCGTCTGAGGCTGTTACCCCTGCGTCCCGGCCCCGAATAAGCGGAAGACGACGGAACAGAACTATGTCATGCATGTATCCACAGGGCCGAGACTAATCGCAGATCAAGAGAATCAGAAAAATCAGAAATGAAACTGAATAAATATACTTGAAAGCTTTTTTGGTGACTATTGCATATTTGAGTTGTTTACTTGTTTATATATTTAAGCTACAAGAATTATTGCGTCCATAAAAGCACATTATTTAAAAAAAAAAAGCTATAGCTAACGGCATTTAGTTTATTTTTGCTGACTGAGAAAAGTAAATATGAATCATCATGTCGGAGCTGCAAACTCCTCTGCTAACAATTAAAGCCACTTTAAAGTCAGTTAATTACCACATGTCTCTTTTTACTTACAGCATTTCGACAGCAGCCCAGATGGTACAAAACAAATGTTTTAATGGACACAGCAGACGGATGATGAGTGGATGTGTAACGCTGGATTTTTACACTAAGATTCTACAAACTGTTGACTTAAATGTGCTCACAAACCAAAAGGTGTGAAAAATACTGTTTTCCTTTCCAGCGCAAAGACGTTCTTTCCTGTAAATCTCTCCATTTATTTATGACGTACTGAAGCTGGGAATGTTCATGGGAATGTTTCCAAACAGAGCAGAAACCAGAACAAACTGTCAGAAATATGCAGCAAAGATCCTCCTCCTTTCTTTCTTTTTCTTCTATCCACACCAACAATTATCTAGTGATTTAAAACTGGCAGATAAATAGAACTTATGAGCAAAGAATCTAAGTAAACAAGACATCAGGATGGTGGAAAATAAGCCGCAATGAAATCTAAATAAACACACAGCCAAGTTAATTTATCACATGCTGCACAATGAGTTATTTCAGAGAAACGACAAGTCTTACCCGGGGCCGGGGCAACAGCCTCAGATGGGAAGCCCAGGCTTCTCTCACCCCAGCTGCATCCTCCACCTGTACCGGAAGAACCAGGAGTTTTTCCCCGGCCAGCTGTGAGACATAGTCTCTCCAGCGTGTCCCGGGTCTGTCTCTTGGTTTCCTCCCAGTGGGACGTGCCAAAAACACCTCACCAGCGAGGCGTTTGGGAGGCATCCTGACCAGATGCCTGAACCACCCCATCTGGTTTCTCTCAACCTGGAAAAGGAGCGGCTCGACAACAAGCTCGTCCCGGATGGCAGAACTCCTCACCCGATCTTTGAGGGAGAGCTCAACCCCCCTGCGGAGGAAGCTCATTTCAGCTCTTTTTATTCCAATTTGAATCCTCTAATTTAAGGGTGGGCAAACTTTTTGCTTTGCAGACCACATTGAGTTCTAACATTTGACAAAGGGGTCAAATCAGGAGCAGATGGATAGGATGCTTTGGTAACCACTAGATCAGACCAATATAATCGCACGCTAGATTTTAAACAAGCGCGTTAAATGTTACATCAAGAGCGTTAAATTTCAAATCTAGCGGCGCAAGGTTTGAAATCTAAACGCTTGATGTAACATTTTGCTTGTTTTAACATCTAACACGCTTGTTTAACATGTGTGCATTGGGCCCGATGGCTTTCCATACAATACAGTGCGCCATCTAGTGAGGAAACATCAGAATTGCAGGGGAAATAATACACTAATAAGGTTTATTATTTAATTTTTTCTAGTTCAGCGGGTCGGATTCAAATGTTTAACAGGCCACATCTGGCCCACAGGCCATAGTTTGCTTGAGCCTGCTCTAAATCAATGTGCCAAACAACGGAAAAAACAACTTGCAAACTATTTCTTATTCAAATAACTACTCTAAAAAGTTGTGTTTGGATCATCCCGAGGAAACACAAAGCTTCAGCTTCCACATTCTCACTGAGTCTTCCAATTCAAACTATTTCTCCCATAAATCCAGCTTCTCATTTTCTCATCTTGATTCCTTTCAAATTTTATTATGGGACTATTTGTCTTTTTATTCGGAAAATAAGTGTCAAAAAAAAGAAAAATAACTTGGTTTGATATTTCTCCTCAGATAAGAGAAAAAAAAAAACTTTTTATTGGTTGCAACAGAAGTTGCAACAAATTTCAGGAACTCTTTGTGTTTTTTTATTTATTTATGAGATTAAATGTCGTTTTGATGAAGCAGTGTCATTACAGATGTGTCTTAATGCTCAAATTTTACATCATCTGTGCCTTTAAGAAAGCAAAAAGTTCAAAAATTGTTTACTTATAGCCTGAAAAAGTACAAATAACAGATACGAGATGAAACTGGCTCTAAGTATGACTCTAAATAGGGTTAGAAGACTGGACAGAGAAGTTGGAATCTGGTGAACCCTATACATATAAGGACGTCCTCCAAACCAGACATCTGTCTGCTTTATGACTTTTCAAAGGGAGAGAAAAAAAAAAAAAACTTACCTCGTCCCACTCGGAGGTGAAGGAAGGAGATTTCTCCAGCCTCTTTTTGCCAGTGCTACAGTTAGAAACAGACTCGCTACGATTCCCCAGACCTCCTTCCTCCTCACTGGGAGGCGACACAAGTAAGTCTGAGTCGGACTTTGAAAGGCTTCGTGCCAGCTTCAGGTCTCCTGGTGGGCGCATCCGAACGCCTGATGCTGAGTCCCTGGGCTCCTTGTTCACAGTAGCGTAAATTGCTTTGGGGTCACAGTCCGTCAGGATGGCCGCCATGCTGGGTCGAGAAGGACTGGGTGGAGCAGCTGAGGATGCTTCTTTTACTTTGGCAGATTTTCTCGCTTCTGGCTGGCTCTGGTTAGATGGCAGGACACCTGGAAGCTTAAAAGCGTCCTCACGGCAGTCGATGACCGGAGAAGATCCGTGTAAAAGGCCTGTGAACTGCTCCGGGACACCTGCTCCCTGATCTTGGCTGATTTCAGAGTTTTCTAAACAAAAAAAAAAAGGAGAGAAAGTCAGTTGGGAAAGAAAAATGTCCTTCCATGTGAGGGGCAGATTCTTTGAGCAAGGCTAATAAGAAACCGCCCACACATACCCTAAAACAGATCTGCAATTGTTTTCTACCAGGAGTGACGAGGAGAAGAAGAGGGAAAGAAGAGACAGAGCAGGAGGAAAGGGCGTTTGTTGGCCAGAGGGAAAAAAAAAAAAAAGAAAAACTGAATTCCAAAACCAGCTTGTAGCTGTCTGACAACTATCTGCTGGCTCCTGGATTTTGTAACACAAACTTAAAACAGTTGCAAACAGCGTTACGTCACATTTGGATTTGAGGTCTTTTTTTTTTTTTGCCACAGTAAATGAAACAAGAAATTCACCTAAATTTCTACACGTGTGTAAAAAAAAAAACAAAAACATCAACTATAACTTAATGGAAAAAAAAAACTTACTGACTTTAGCAGCCTCCTCCAACCAGAGCAATTCCTCAAACGAGGCAGAAGTGCAATTAAAAACAATTAGATTTTCCTCCTCTCTATCCGGGTGGCCTGACCGCTACCTAAGCTTCTTTTCTGCAATCAAATCAGCCTGTTTTCCTCTAAGCTTTAAACCAGTAATCGGAACAATATTGTCGTTCTTTTTCTTTTGTCCCGTTGTTGTTTGTCGTGTGTCCCGCAGCCTTCTGTGTCTTCTAGCTTCTAATTCTAGACCCTAACGGTGGTTCAGGAATGGAAATGTGAATCGCCCTATCCTCCAGCAGCCAGACTGCTGATAATTAGTCCGGTGACACATGGCGTAGGGAGTGTGTGTGTGTGTGTGTATGTATGTGTGTGAGCAAGGTTGGTCTGTGCCAGGGTGATAGGGGTCGGGGTGTTTGGTGACAGAGAATCTAGGGCAGCACAGGAAAGTTACGACCTGTTGTGTTGCTTTTATTTGCTCAACACAAACAACTCAAACTTATTTACACACCAAAAAAAAAATAATTTTAGATCTTTTTCAAGGACCATTTACACTACGTGCAACGCCCTGAGATCACTACTTCCAAAAACCCAGAGGGGTAGGAAAAAAAAAGCACCCGTGTGTGGGAGTTTATGTGTTGTTGTTAAGAAAATGTAACATACACACACGTGTTGAGATCACAGCCCAAACACCCACGCTCTACTCAGCAGCTGGGGAGAGTAAACGCCCTATGAACACATCAAATATGCTTGCAATAATCCCAGACGGTTCTAACCTTCACACACACATACCTCCCCAACACGGCTTGTTTAGCTCACCGGTGGAAAATATGCACACACACACACACACACACACACATAAAGACGCACGGCATGTGATGTTATTGCAGGATTGAAGGAGGTGGGATGTGTTTTTCTTGGTGGTGAAACCTTGGCTCTTGTCTCTGTAATGATGTCATGGAGACGCTGGTTTGTGCCGTCGCTCAGCATGTCGAACTGAACAAAGTCGATTTGTCCGAACTCTTCATTGCAAAGTATTAAGAGGAGGGGCTTCCCATTCGAAATGAACTTTTTGGACGTCTTTTCCACGTCCAAAAATATACCTGAAGTGGTTTTCTATTTTATTCATGCTGGTTGGAGTAATTTGCAATCTCTGCCGTCAAGAATGTGGATGCTACTGGAACGCCCAATTGTTCTTGGCCACAGACTTTGTTCTCCACAAAGCTCACATTCTATCATAAGCAAGAAGCATTTTTATGGCAGCAATGCTGCTCTCGCTCGCTGTTAACAGAGAGCCATTTTTATTTAAACGCGTAAAAAAATACAAGCGCTCTCACTCAGAGATCGGGTGAGGAGCTCTGCCATCCAGGAGGTGCTCGGTGTTGAGCCGCTCCTCCTCCAGGTCGAGAGAAGCCAGATGGGGTGGTTCGGGCATCTGGTCAGGATGCCCCCCCCGAGTGCCTCGCAGGTGAGATGTTTTGGGCTCGTCCCTCTGGGAGAAGACCAAGAGTTAGACCCCAGACCTGCTGGAGAGATTATGTCTCACAGCTGGCCGGGAACGACTCGGGATACTTCCGGGTGAGCTTGAGGATGCAGCTGGGGTGAGAAAAGCCTGGGCTTCCCGTCTGAGGCTGTTGCCCCTGCGTCCCAGCCTCAGATAAGCGGAAGACAACGGAACGAAGCATCAAAGCATTTTTTATAAAGAATATAGAAATTTTTTAAAGTACTTTATTCATCCCTCAACGGGAAAATTTGTGTGCTGCATTACACCGCGGCAGGCTGCCAGCACGGCACCAATGGTGTCTACCCCAAGGACACCTAGACATAAGCTCAGTGGGATTCAAACGGGCTACTCCCGGTCCCAGGGTGAACATTCTACCCATCGCCTTCTCCAATATGCGCCAGCTTTGGAAATTTGCACGCTTTATATTTTATTTGCAACCTCAAACAATATCCGCGCTGTGTCATACACGTGCACATGGGTCAGGACTAAGCAGAAAGCTAGAAGGAATTTCCAAAACTGCGTCCTCCCAGTCCGTCCATCCAATAAGCAACAATAAGAAATTCAGAGCAGTTCTGTGAAGCAGTACCACCTCCAGTCTGAACTCCTCTATCACACCTATAGCACACCTCACCACTGTCTTGATGCCTGCGACCTAGCGTTTAGGTAGCATACCTACATGTTCTCCAACATTGAAACATACTTTTTGCCACTCTTCCTCATTCAATACATTTCCTCTCTGGCCACCTTGTCACACAAAGACGTGTGGACATGTTCTGTAAAAGGTTGTAAATAAAAACCTGTACTGACAGAAAACCTCACACTATCCAAACTTTTTTATTCTACTATGTTTTACAGTTGGTAATAGATTACAGCTTGTAGCTATGTTTTGGGAATAAAACCCCAACACAACAGGGGAATTTATTGGGATGCGCCACATTCCTGCTGAGAACAGCAATGGATCTCTTGACAAATACTGTACACAATGCTTTTGCTGACTGTGCAAAACCTCCACCTGCAATGGAGAGCTGAAGTTTGGTTCCTGACTGTCCACACAAAAGAAAGAGGGGAGGGTTTAGGTAAGAGGGGCTATCCATCAGAGCAGAATGTTTCAGACATAACCCAGCACACGACAATTCTAAACAATGGAGAGCGCTGATGTACAACAGTGGAGTGTTTCACCTTTCCATCAATCGTTAGAACATTATTTCTTGTCTTCTCGCCAGCAAGGGACGAGGAATACAAAAAAAATAACTGCAAAAAAAAAAATCATTTTTACCAGGAAAGTCCCTGGACATATAGTAGCTATCATTATCATTTTTCCAGTTTAGCTGCAGCCATTTTTGTAGACATCGACCCTTGCTAAGTTTAGAGAAATCCAATTGAGTGCATTGTTTTGGTTGAACACTACTTTTAAGGACATTGTGTGTTTTTTGGAGGTAATATTCAAAGTATTTCCTTCTCAAAATATGGTTGGTCCCCAAAAAAGTACATTTACATTCAACAAAGCTAAGACTGATCTTTTCATTTTTCAGAATTTCTAAAAAAAAATTGATTACATATTAGGACCAAATTGGATCTGAAAGACAAGTGACTTCTGTTTTTTTGATAATCACACTAAGTGATAGAAGATTGACTCATGGATCAAAATCTTGTCTGATATTTTTTCTTAATGACATTGTGATGATGCACCAAATTCAGAAAACTTTATAAACTTATTTTATGGAGGTTCTGGCATCGGCTTTGATTCCGTTGGCCGGATGCATTTCAAAACACGGTATTTCTCTCACTCTCTAACTCTAGTTCATTAATAAATAATAAATACTGTAATGTATACTTTATTGGTCCTCGCCCGGAAAAGGGTGGAATGCCCCCTGCGGGTCAGGGACAGGGTCCTGCCCCAAGTGGAGGAGTTTAAATATCTTGGGGTCTTGTTCACGAGTGGGGGAAAGGATGGAGCGGGAGATCGACAGGCGGATCGTTGCAGCGTCAGCGATAACTAGGACGCTGCATCAGTCCGTTGTGGTAAAGAAAGAGCTGAGCCGAAAAGCAAAGCTCTCGATTTATAAGTCGATCTACGTTCCAACCCTCATCTATGGTCACCAGCTGTGGGTGGTGACCAAAAGAATGAAATTGCAGGTACAAGCGGCCGAAAGGAGCTCGGTGTCGAGCCGCTCCTCCTCCAAGTCGAGAGGAGCCAGATGGGGTGGTTCGGGCATCTGGTCAGGCTGCCCCCCGAGCGCCTCGCGGGCGAGGTGTTTTGGGCACGTTCTAACCAAGACCAAGGGGCAGACCCCGGACCCGCTGGAGAGACTATGTCTCACAGCTGGCCGGGGAATGACTTGGGATCCTTTCGGGTGAGCTGGAGGATGCAGCCGGGGAGAGAGAGGTCTGCCCGTGCTATAGGCTGCCCGTTTGAGGCTGTAGCCCCCGCGACCCGACCCCGGAACAAGCGGAAGATGACGGAACGGAACGTATATTTTATTCATCCCTCAACGGGAAAATTTGTGTGCTGCATTACACCGCAGCAGGCTGCCAGGACAGCACCAATGGTGGGAAAAACTGGGGGTTAAGTGTCTTCTCCAAGGACACCTATTCATGAACTCAGGGGGAATCGAACTCGCGAACTTCCAGTTAACTTCCGGTCTGAGCGCGAACGATCTAATAATGAGCCACCGCCTCCCCCGATTACTAATGTCCACTGTAATTGTAGAATAATGTTTAGTCTGGATGGTGCGTGTGTGTGATTGGTTGGTGCTGGTCAGAGAGGCCGATGGCGCAAAGATGGCAGCCTTGCTTATGTCAGTCTGCCCCAGGGCAGCTGTGGCTACAACAATAGGTTACCATCACCTGGTATGCAGTGCATGAGTAATGCATACGTGTGACGCGTCTTTGAGTGTCCTGAAAAGTGCTTTATAACTGCAATGCATTAATATTATTATGATTAGTTCCTAATTTGAGTCTGTATTTTTCCCAATTTTTGAACC
This sequence comes from Neostethus bicornis, assembly GCA_902685375.1. NCBI lineage: Eukaryota > Metazoa > Chordata > Actinopteri > Atheriniformes > Phallostethidae > Neostethus > Neostethus bicornis. The sequence continues at coordinate 5,183,973 of LR738550.1, forward strand.
CTATTAATACCGATTGTCAACATGTAATTAATCTGTGCTCTTGCACATAAATATTTTCTCATCAAGTTTAAAGCAGGAAAATATTCTGCAATAAACATTTTTAACAGCAAACTCTCAACATTCCAATTCTGAAAACAGTCGGCAACAAGAATAAGCCGGCTACTTATATTGTGAAAAACAATACGCTCCCTCTATCCTAATATAAATTTGTGACCTCGACCTTTGGTCGCATGGCCCTGAAAACTTAATCAGTTAATCTATAGCTGCTATTGAGTAACGGAGCACTGTTTTAAATATGGAAGATATAGCATTTCAAAAAGTGTTACAGTGTTACGGACAGTGTGGATTTTAAATATGGAAGAAGATGCAGAAATCTAAAAAATTACTAAAGATGTCAATGAGTGTGGAAGAAAAAATCCAGCAGCCATGCTCGCCATCAGCTTCCTGCTTGGCATGGCGTATCCAGCTTTAGGCATGCACGGGGATTTGTGGCTTACAGATAGGAATGTCACAATCTGATCAAGCATTCAGTTTCATATTGGCAGTTCAACAAATCTCGCTTGCCTGCCAAGAAATGTCTATCAGCCCTGGGGTTTCGAGCACAAATCCGCTTTGCTGCCTAAGAATGCCAATTTTGTATTTCCTGTTGACGATAATTCAAGTCGATGCATCTAAAATATGTCAAAGTAAAAAATGCATCACTCCTTATTTATTATCATATTTTGGCTAACGACTTATAATCACAGAGTGCCCAGAATATCTCTGCTTACAGCGAGCACAGCACCAGCGGCAGATGGGACACCTTATTAGGCAGGACTCACCTCCTGGTGTTCGTGGGTCTCTCCGTGCAGGAGGGTGCAGAGAGTCTTTCGTTTTATTTGGGGCTCTGAGGTCATTGGGGGGTGCAGACGGTTTACGCTGTAAAAAAAAAAAAAAAAAGAGAAAGAAAAGCAGTTTACTCGCAGCTGTCAAAGAAATTCAACGTTCACAGACAATCTCATTAGCATTTGCTCCATCCCAGTTATCCAATTACTTAGACACACTAATCGCTCATCTAACAATGAATAGTTTAGGGTTTTAAAGTGATGGTGGAAGGTTTTCTACTTGAGCTCAGAGGGTTGAAGATTAACGCCCAGATGATACCAAGAAGATAATTTAATATGACAGAGCAGCTGAAAGGATAACCATTCCTACACCCGCTTAAAATAAGAGATGCAAACAGATATAGAGGAGAGCAGGTGGATGGGGATGTACTGTAGATAAAAAGTTCGCTAAATAATGGGTATAAAAATGGACAAAATGAGCTTAGAAAAAAAGTTTAGGTTAGTTTAGTTATCTGCTTCATTGAGATCAGAGGTTCTTAACCTTGTTGGACGTGCCGAATCCTACCAGTTTCAAATAGCTTAGAAATAAATGGACTTTCAAAGTACAGGTAGTTGGATTTATGGAGTAAATTAGAACCCATAATCTAGCAGGACTAAATTAGGGATGTAGCCTGAACATTTGGGGTCAAAGTTGTAAAAACACGTTATAATGGGCAGTGACATTTACACAATCATGCCCAAAGGGGGGAAAAAAGCTTCTGTCATGATCCCCTCACCTGCCACCAGAGTGAGCCCTAGACCTTTCCTCATCACCCTGATTAGGGACACCTGAGGGTGACTAATCTAATGACAAATGCCTGTGGATCCTGCTGCCCATTTAAAGGCAATCACCCTGTTCGTTTTGGTCGGGTCATTGTCATGCCCTCACCTGCCACCAGAGGGAGCCCCGGACTTTCTGTAATCTCCCTGATTAGGGATACCTGAGGGTGACTTTTTTCCCCAATGATGGGTTTTTTAGGAGTTTTTTTCTCACCGTGAAGGAGAGTCTAAGAGCAGAAATGTGCTAGTCTTGTTTAGTTAGCACTTGTTAGTTATTTTTCTTGCTGTGTATTTGTGTTAATACGTTCCTCTTTTTCTTGGGTTTTTTTTCCTTCTGAATCTTTTATGTGAAGGCCATTGAGACAGAAATTCTGTGATTTTGGGCTATGCAAATAAAATTGACTAGTCTGATGACACACACCTGTGGATCCTGCTAGCTATTTAAAGACAATCACTCCAGATGTCTTGGTCGGGTCATTGTCATCCCCTCACCTGCCACAAGAGGGAGCACTGGACCTTCCCTCATCACCCTGATTAGGGACACCTGAGGGTGACTAGTCTGATGACACATGCCTGTGGATCCTGCTGCCTATTTAAAAGCAATCACTCCAGCCATCTTGGTCAGGTCATTGTCATCCTTCCCAGGCAGGTCCTCCTGGCTGCCTAACCAAATTTATCTTTGAACTCTGTTATATTTTTGGACTTAAAGACATTCCTTGAGTTTAATCCCATGCTTTTACTTTACAGCCTTGCCTGACTTCTGTTAAATAAATCCTGTTGACCTGCATTTGGGTCCTCCTCCTTCCACATCCTGACATTCTCAGCAGCTGTTTTTTTTTTTTCAGTTAAATAGTAACTAAGTTCTCAGCATTCTGGACGCTGGTCATAAATTAATCCTGATGAACAAGCGTTAACCATGAATTGAAATGTGTGAAATGACCCTTTAAAATTACATCTTATCAGGATCAAGATGTTTAGCTGCAGTTAACAGTAAAACACAGACGCAGTAACAAACTTCGAGACTTTTGATTTTGCTTTTCTCACACGTTTCTCCTTCTAGCAGTGAAATATGTTTTTCTAAAATTTGCATTGGACTTACAAACAAAACAATATATTTTAAATATATTTTAAAGCTGTATAAAAAGTGTTGCAATGACAAACATGTTAGAAATACCTGAGGTAGGACACTGTTGGAAGACGGCGTCGTGAAATTCTCATCTATAGAAACACAAAAACATCAGATTAAGGACATGTGCTGGATTATATTTGATCCATTCAGTTACAGACTGTTTCTATTCAGGTTCTGATTGTCAGTGAGCTCAGAATCAGAGAGTAATTTTATGCACATCTGAACCTTAGTTGGACTTTAAATTGACGTCCCTGCCTGATGAAGCTGTGCTTAACCTTTTGCTTAACAGTGCAATTAAAAAAATGTTATTAATTATTTCTATAATTCCTTCTGCTGGGAAGATTTAAACTGCGAGACTTGGCTGCGGAATGATGCAGCTGGGGGTATTAAGTGTGATTTACTGTACAGTGATTTAGAAACATCTTTCTCAACATTGACAGATTAAATCAGTGATGTTAACATCAGATCCGGTCTTCTGTTGAGATGTGCTGCCTCGTCGTGATGAGTCACAGCTAGCTCATCTAGACTTCAATTCATGCTACTGAATACAAGTGAGGTTTCACTTAAATAGATAAGATTAGGTTTAACAAATATTTTATTGATCCTAACCACAGCATACTGATCCTTAACCATCACGACCACAGCAATGATGGCATAACTCTACAGGTAAATTTATCAAATGATGGTCCTCCTGTAGTAAAACACTCAAAAATATCCATTTCGTTCTGTCGTCTTCCTCTTATCCGGGGCGAAGTCATGGGAGCAAGAGCCTCAGACGGGAAGCCCAGGCTTCTCTGACCCCAGCTGCATCCTCCAGCTCACCGGGAAGGATCCCAAGTTGTCCCCCAGCCAGCTGTGAGACAGTCTCTCCACCGGGTCCGCGGACTGCTTCTTGGTTTCCACCCTGAAGGACGTGCCCGAAACATCTCACCAGCGAGGCGCTCTGGGGGCATCCTGACCACATGCCCGAACCACCACATCTGGTTTCTCTTTGCCTGGAGGAGGAGCAGCTCGACACCGAGCTCCTCCCGGATGGCAGAACTCCTCATCTGATCTCTGAGTAAGAGCCCAGCCACCCTGCGGAGGAAGCTTATTTCGGCCGCTTGTATCTGTGATCTCATTCTTTCGGTCACCACCCACAGCTGGTGACCAGAGGTGAGGGTAGGAACGTAGATTGACTTGTAAATCGAGAGCGTTTTGGCTCAGCTTTTTCTTTACCACAACGGATCGATGCAGATATCAGTATGTCGAATTACTAACTATTGTTGACATTGACCTCCTTGGATTAACGGATCTTTTGAAATCGTCACAATTAAGGCAATGATGTCTAACAATTACTTCGTCCCTCTGGATTTAAACTAGAAAGCCAACAATTACCCTTATTGGGCTGGGACTCCTGGCTGGGTGGTGGGACTTTGGTTTGTGCAGTGAGCAACAACTCATATGTGTGATCCTCCTCTTCCTCCACCGGCTCTCCTCTTTCATCAATACTACTGCTGGTATAAAGGGCCTGTCGGGCAAAAAAAAGAAAGTTAATATAATTGAAAAAATTAAATCATTTCATTTTTTTTGGATTCTAAATTTGTTCAATTAAGCTAGATTCCTGTAGTTGTTCTTGCAACAGTCATCTCACCTCTGAGCTTGTCTCCTCTTCATGACCAGGACCTGGATGTGCGGAGTGGACGAGGCGATCTTTCTGCAGGTGGTCAATCAAATACTATATTAATAGATTTTTTTTTTTTTTTTTTTATTATTATTATAGCAAAACTTCTGCACAACAGAAACACTGCACGGGTTTTGGAGGAGCGGTTGTGGTAGAAACAGATGACTGACTCCATCTAGTGGAGGTTTTGTACTTCACACATTGAAATATTCAAAATCTGAAAACATTTGAGTTTGTTTGCTAACCTTGCCAACTTCACTGTCTGGTCGTCCAGAGTCTCGGTCCGAAGATTTACCGCTTGTGAGGCTGTCCAGTGAATGGCAGGAAGTGGCTTCAAACAGGGCTTCATATGGACTCTCCTCCTCAGGTCCAAAAGCCAGACCTGTGATGAGCTCACTCATCTTTTCTAGATCACCTGGAAAAACGTTTAGACTTAGTAAAATAAAAAGCACATAAACTACACCTCCTCCTTATGATATCAAACAAATCTTACCCTTACTCCTTGGACTGGGACTCTCGTGAGGTGGAGGTATTGGCGGAGGTGGGAGGTCTATATCAGGGGGTTTACCGGTCATGTGACCTGAAAAAACAAGATTATGTAAAAGCTAAGAAATGCAAAACAAAACAATTTGATTCTTCTGTCTGTAATCTAGGATCTCATTCATACATTTTACTTTTGTCAAAATATGTGCATATGCCAACTTGAGCAATTTATAAAGACAGCGGAGTGATGGAGTTTTGCAGAACTCTAATCCAAGTGATCATAAGACGAAATAACAACAGCTGTGGAAAAAATCTGGAGTGAACTGATAACTATTAAATTACATTTTTGAAGCAACGAAGAAACCAAAAGAAAGCACACGGTGTAGGTCTGAACACAGAAAAGATAGTCAATTAAAATGCAAGTTAATCACCAAATTTAAATTCATTTTGAAACCACCCTTTTGTGCACCTGTTTCAAAGAGATATTCCACATCCTTCACATAAATATAATCATTAATAATAATATCAAATTACTTAGATCACTTCCTGTGACTGCCATAAACTCCTGGTTCTCGGCTAATTTTTTTTGTCACTAATTTAAGGTCATAACTTTTTTTTTTATTATTATTCCATTGACAGATCAGTGTGCGCCTTTTAGAGTTAACTGCCTCAAACTGGACTGTCTTTCACCTCTAAAAGGTGCCACCACTGCTGCACACCTTGCCTTTGTGCACAAGTATTTACAGACGGCATCATTGCATATGCATCACATCATTTGCATGATCTACATTTGGAGTTCTAGAGGCGTGGTTGAGGCGGGATGAAAATCAAGTTGGCTTACGCCTGAGATTTGTATGAAGTATGATTTATAAAACTTTAGTTGCATGAAAGAAGTTACTAAGGTTTTTATAAACTCTGAATTCTCATAAACTGAGCTTGCTTAGATCTTTACCTAGAATGAGAGCAGCTATTTCCCGGCTTTTCTGGGAGGGCATGTCTTTGACAGTGTCCAGCGCCGTCAGACCTTTCTGGTCCAAAATATTCACATCAATACCTGAAGAGTAAAAGACATCAATAAATGCAAATGTATTGTGGCACAGTTTCTTTTAAAAATCCATAAAAATCACGTTACCTTCACTGAGAAGTTTCTGGACCACATCTGCCTTCCCGAAAAGAGCTGCTTCATGGAGAGCGCTGCCTTTCTCGGTCTGAAAAAAACCAAACCAATTTAAACAGTTTATTTTATTTCCTTTTGAACATCCTTCTTGGTTTGCAGTCAACGCCAATACTAGAGTTGGCATGCTAACATCTGTGTTGGTTTGCATCTTTACTGATTACAATGCAGTTGTAAAATCAAAGAAAGTTATTTTCCAGCTCAAAGGACCGTGCTAATTAAAACCTGCAGGATGCAACAAATCAAGGATGCGGAACAGATTCCAGGGAAAAGACTGCGGAATGGGTGGCAAATATCTCCAAACAGATGGGAGGTGCAGTTTGATACAAAGCCTGAGGGGTTACTAAGGCCAGTTTGGCTTTGATACCAGAGCAGTTCCTCTGCAAACCGAGAGCTTAAGAGTTTTAAATTTAATCTCATGGTGCCAAGAGAAGTAGAGAGAGGAAGTGCTGCAAGTACAGATCAAGTTACCCCACACAAATTTGTGTCGTGACCGTTTATGAAGAAACACTTTCAAACAGACGTACCTCCATGTTGATGTCCATGCCGGCATCTAGCAGGACCTCCACCACAGACAGGTGCCCGTTGCGAGACGCCAGGTGCAGCGGTGTGTGTTTTTTTGTATTGCAGCTAAGCAGGTTAGGGTGAGCATTCAGCAGCAGTTTTACAACCTCCAGGCGGCCGTACAAAGCAGCCAAATCCAGCGGTGTTTCAAACTTATTGTTCCTCATGGTGGGATCGGTCAGCTCCTCCAGAAGAAGACGCACCACCTGAGAGTGGCCGTACTGAGCAGCACAGTGCAGCGGGGTCTCGTTATCGTTGTTCTGTTAGGAGGCCCAGATTAAAGTGAGAAGCAGATTTTGGGGAAGAAATAAACAAAAAACACTGAGATTAGAGACAATAAGGTGAGAACAGAAGCAGGTCAGATGGTTGACTCATGTCCGATGACGAGGAAAAAGTGGTGACTCAATGGAGGAAACCAATCGGAGCATAAACAACCACCACAGTAGCAGAATGAAGAGGTTATAAAAAAAGCATGGACCATAACGTAGCACATGGAAAGGCCTGAGGGAAACATGTGGTCCCGTGAAGAAGATTAGACAACGTGCATGCACTAATAAGAACAGGTAATGAGGAAACAGTGAGAGGGAGCAGGATGCTTTAGGGTCAGAAAACAAGAGCTTGATTACTGTGGACGAGGGAAATTAGCTGCTAGAGTAAACTTACAGATGCTTATTGTTTAGTTTCTGAAATTCTAGGTTTTTTGTATCCAACATTGTACATTTGATTAGAAAATATCATTTTCTTATACAAAAAATACCTCTTTCAATTCTTATTATTTCTTGCATAATTTTATTTTTATATAAGAAAAAAAAATTCTTTTTTTTACTATTCAAAAAAAACTAACTGGAACTAGGCGGATCGGTGCAGCGTCAGCAATAACTAGGACGCTGCGTCGCTTCGTTGTGGTAAAGAAAAAGCTGAGCCGAAAAGCAAAGCTCTAGATTTACAAGTTAATCTACGTTCCCACCCTCACCTATGGTCACCAGCTGTGGGTGGTGACCGAAAGAATGAGATCGCGGATACAAGTTGCCGAAATGAGCTTCCTCCGCAAGGTAGCTGGGCTCTCACTCATAGATATAATGAAGAGTTCTGCCATCCGGGAGGAGCTCGATGTCAAACCGCTCCTCCTCCAGGATGAGAGAAGCCAGATGGGGTGGTTTGGGCTTCAGGTCAGGAAGCCCTCCGAGCGCCTCGCTGGTGAAGTGTTTTGGGCACGTCCCACCGGGAGGAGACCAAGAGCTGGAGATACTATGTCTCACAGCTGGCCGGGGAACTGGATCCTTCCAGGTGAGCTGGAGGATGCAGCTGGAGTGAGAGAAGCCTGGGCTTCCCGTCTGAGGCTGTTGCCCCCCAATTTTACAAACTTGTGCACTGCATGAAAAGCGTGGATATGATAGAAGTCAAATGTACAAAAATCCAATCATTCACACACACACACACACACACACACACACACACACACACACACACACACACACACACACACACACACAGTATTCATCTGTGAATAAATACAGTAATGTATCCACGATCCTTTGAAAAGCATTAAAGACAGGATTTGGTGAAGCTTGCAGTAAGTCACCTTCTTAACAATCTATCCCTTTCGTGGGTTGCCGGATCCCTTCCCGGCTGATTCGAACAGATGGGCCGGGTACAACCCAAACAGATCGCCAGTCTGTTGCGGGGCCACACACATACAACCATACACACACATACACACTCATTCCTAGGGGCAATCATGTAGTGGCTAATCAACCTAACATACATGTTTTTGAAGGGTAGGAAGAAACCAGAGTACTCGGAAAAAACCCACGTATACACGGGAAGAACATGCAAACTCCACACAGAAAGACCAGTGTTTCAAGCCTTGTATCCACCCGGGTCTTTCTTGCTGTGAGGCAACTGTGCTACCCACTGCTCCATCGTGCCACCCGTCAAGTTTCCAGAGCTGAATTATTAAAAATTCATGAGTACAAATTTAAAAAAGCTGCAAAAAAAAAGGGAAATTTTTTAAGCCTCCCTGGTATAAGGACTCACAGCAAGAAGGTCGGGTCAGTAAGTCTCTCCATGGCAATTGTCACAAAGTTAGAAACTATTTGCTTCTTCTGGCATCAAATATTGTAGGAATTTGTTTTATTATGTGCATGTTTTTCCTCAGAGACGACCGACGACATGCAACAGGAAATTAAACTATTAAACTACGCATTAAGCCATTTCTTCAAACGAGCAGCCATCAGCTATTCACCATTAAAAAAAAGCAACTCTTTGGTCCCGGTCAGAACAAGGCTTGAAACACAGGCTTTTTCTATGTGGAGTTTGCATGTTCTCCCTGTGTATGTGTGGGTTTTCTCTGGTTTCCTCCAAAGACCATGCATGTTAGGTTGATTGGCCACTATGAAATTGCTCCTCGAAATGAGTGTGTGTGTGGGTCCAACAACAGACTGGCGACCTGTTTTTAAAAAAAAAAAACGTACTGTATTCATCCCTCAATGGGGAAATTTGTGAGCTGCGTTGCATTGCAGCAGGTAGCCACGATGGTGCCAATGGTGGACGAAACGGGGGGTTAGATGTCTTCCCCAAGGACACTAAGGCACGGTCCTAGTGGGAATCAAACCAACTTCAATTCCCACTGCAACAAGGAAGTAAGATGGTGACATTTAAATTCATTTCACCGATCTTTTTTTCTTTCTACTAATGTTGATCCGTAACTTTTGCACGTCATGCAACAAAAAAAAGGATCATGGTTGGGGATTAAACGACTATTTAAAGCAGTAATTACAGCACACGGTTAATAAGTGTTGGTAATTGGTTCTAATGACTTGTGTAAAGTAAAAAAATCAATGGCCATCAGACAGATATAGGGGCCTCCAGCATGCTTGTTAATATCCACTGTGATTGGCCATCAGGGGGCAAACTCAACCCAAGGCACATCACACACAATGACAACGATGATCACAGGACCGTGCTGCAGATTATTGCTCTTGTTTAAAAGAGCAGAACTACATTTGAAAATCCTCTGTGCTGAAACCATAACTTTTAGTTTTCGAGGACTATAAAAATTGAGAATAACAATCCAGAAAATATAGCTGAGCTCTTTTATTTCTCCTGGAACAGCAGATGGGTGTGGCAAAAAAATGCCTGCTATTGTGGGGCCACATGCTCGGACAGTCGGCCGTTCCAATCACATGGAGACACCTATGAAAAAAAAAAGGCTGACAGCTGGTGTGAAAAGCCCTTGCGTGAATAAGCAGGATGCCAGTTCGGGGGGACTCCCAAAAGAGTGTGCCAGCTGTGCCACTGAAAGCAGGAGTCGGTGAAAGGGTGGCACTAGACGGGGTGTTTCCCCCTCTTTGCTGATACTTTCATGCACCAGATGGGATCCAGTGGGTATTTTCTTCTTTTTTTTTTTATATAAGACAAAGAAGAAGCCGCTGCATCGGTCCATCGTGGTAGAGAGAGAGCTGAGCCGAAAAGTAAAGCTCTCGATTTACAAGTCGATCTACGTTCCAACCCTCACCATGGTCACCAGCTGTGGGTGGTGACCGAAAGAATGAGATCGCGGGTACAATCGTCTGAAATGAGCTTCCTCCGCAGGGTGGCTGGGCTCTCACTCAGAGATCGGGTGAGGAGCTCTGCCATCCGGGAGGAGCTCGGCGTCGAGCCGCTCCTCCTCCAGGTCGAGAGGAGACAGATGGGGTGGTTCGGGCATCTGGTCAGGATGCCCCCTGAGCGCCTCGCGGGCGAGGTGTTTTGGGCACGTTCCACCGGGAAGAGACCTAGAGGCAGACCCCTGGCCCGCTGGAGAGACTATGTCTCACAGCTGGCCGGGGAACGACTTGAGATCCTTCCAGGTGAGCTGGAGGATGCAGCCGGGGAGAGAGAGGCCTTGCCTGCCCACTTAAGGCTGTTGCCCCCGCGACCCGACCCCGGAACAAGCGGAAGATGACGTAACGGAACAAAGAAGAAGCATTAATCTGTCCCGGTAAAACAGGTTCCAGCTCGATCATAGAAACAGGAAGACCAGGGTTCGGAAATAACAATCAAAAGAGAAGTGACAAAGAAGTGGCCAAGAAAAAAAGTTCAAAGAAAAATCTGACTGCTTGAGTGAATTTCTTGATTGGATTTGGAATTTGAATGTTTTGATACTCATCCATGACTCATCACGTACATAAACATAAAAGAAAACGAGTTGGACCACCCATAAAGAGCACACTGACTTCATATGAAACGCTTCACTGAGCATTTGTCGGCTTTTCAAAGAGATTTACTCCAAGGTTTAGATGATTTCAGCTGGCAAACCTACACACCGTCATTACATCATCACAGCTCACTTCCTTAAATGTGCAGCTCTTCCACCTCAGTGGGTATCTAAGTGAACCAAATACGATGCTTTACGTGACTATTCTGTCATTTTTTCTTTTAAAAGACAGCTTTGAAGCAAAAAACTAAAAGAATCACAAATCACAATAACAATTTTTGTTGAACCATTAGGGAACGACCGATTTAAGATGAAGATACAGGGATATTACAAACACATTGCTGAGCCTGGATACTAAAGACATGAAGGTACTTTCTTGTAAATGCATTGAATCAGGCTGCATAATAAAATATCAATGGCAATTTGCAATTGGCTTATTGCAAAAAAAAACTAGATATCCTCTCATTTTTGCATCCTTTCTTCCAGCATGCAGTATCTGTGTATGTTTTAGAGGGTTCACAGCTTTGAAAGCCTTGTTGTAGGGAGGCAGCGGACAGGACGAGTAAACTCTCCGGAAAATTTGTCAAACTAGATCGGAGGAGGGCAAACTTTTTGTTTCACAGGCCACAATGAGTTCTAACATTTGACAAAGGGGCAGAACAGGAGCGCATGGATGGCATGCTTTGGTAACCACTAGATCAGACCAATAGAATGGTGCGCTAAATTTTAAACAAGCGCACTAAGTGTTACATCAAGAGTGTTAAATTTTAAATCTAGCGGCGCTAGGTCTGAAATCTAGTGCGATAGCGCTTAAAAACAAGCATTTAGCGGCGCTAGGTTTGAAATCTAAGTGCTTGATGTAACATTTTGCTTGTTTAAACGTCTAACATGCTTGTTTTCTGTGAGTATTGGACCCGATGGCTTTCCATATCTGTGCACACTGTTTATTTTGAAGGCGTGGGCATCACAAAGACACACATTTTAATGGGAGCAGTGTTGTTGTTTTCTCAACAAAGCCAATATATCTAGAGTGCGCCATCTAGTGAGGGAACATCAGAATAGCAGGGAAAATAAAACATTAACAAGGTTTAGTTATTTCATTTTTTCAAGTCCCAGCAGGCCAAATTAAAATGTTTAACGGGCCGCATGTTTCCCGCTGGCCGTTGTTTGCCCATGCCTGATCTAGACTACCACTAAACACTGCCACGCAGTTTCAAATAACAGAATAATAGCAGATTTGGTAAAGCTCTTAGTAATGCACAATGAAAAGAAGGTTTCGGAGGTGAAAGCAAATTAATGCATCAATTTTACCCATAGTTATTGTCAAACAGTTAACGTGCAGGTTATTTTTAGGTAGTTTTCATTTTTAAAATTCAACAATTGTTGCTAAAAAAGCTGGTGAAACAAAAACAAAATATATTAATCCATTGCATGCATTACTCTAGTATTTCAGCCCCACTCGTGCTTGACAAAAAAACAAAGACTTAACGAGCTACGTGGATGATGCTACAAACGCTCCTCTTTTTCCCCCTCATCTATAAACGGCGTGGTTCACTCAGATGTCGTGTCGAATTTCAGAGCCTGTGTTTTCTCAGAACGAGTCAGGAGATGAGCAATAATCACTCACAGTTCCTTTTCTGTGACAACACTTTATAAATCAGTAAGATTTCATAACTATTGTGTAAAGGATGCTCCAAATCCCAAACTGTGGTTTTTGAATGAGTTAGCACCTCAAAATTTCAAATATCAAATTGGTATTGAAATATCAGTATTGTGCAGCCACGGCGTTGCATGTTTACACACCGTGACCTCAATGTGTTGAATGGTGTCAAAACTAAGTGTCTTCCCTGCTAATGTGATAGTCAGGGCAGTGCAGCCATGTGTCAGCCAGCAGCTGACTGCATTAAACATGGCTGACCTGCCGTGTGACTCACAGATGGGAAACTAGCACTGAGCCACGCCTCCTCTGACAAGAGTGATGCTTGGCATTTTTTCACACAGAAGCTTTTCACAACTGCTTCCGAGCACCTGGGACAAATAGATAAATTACAATGGCTGCATTTTTCACTAAACGTGGTGAAATATTTGACACCAACCGTAAGACGGTAAAATTTATTTCATTATGAACTGGTCAGTCCCAATTACAACGAGAACCCTTCCTGAGACAACAATAAAAAGTTAAATCATGACACTTCCACCGCAGTTCTTTATATATAAATTAAAGTACTTGAGAAAGTACATGTTTCGTTTCATCATCTGAACCGCTTTTTTTTTTTTTTTTTACTCACTCTATTCATCAACACGGGAAATTTGTGTGCTGCACTCCTACACCGCAGCAGGCTGCCACGACGGTGCAAATGGTGGGAGAAACGGGGGTTTGGTGTCTTCTACAAGGACCATAAAGTTGAACTCAGTGGGATGCAAACCTGCGAATTTCCGGTTGACTTCTGGTCCGCGGGCGAACGCTTTAGCCACTGAGCCACCATCTCCCCTATCCATAGCAGGGTTGCAGGGTTGCCGGAGCCTATCTCCGCTGCTTTCAGGTGAGAGGCAGGGTACACCCCGAACAGGTCACCAGCCTGCTACAGGGCTACACACACACAACCATCCACACACACCGATTCCTATGGGTAATTTCATAGTGGCCAATCAACTAAACATGCATGTTTTTGGAGGATGGGAGGAAACCAGAGTGCCCAGAGAAAACCCACGCATACACAGGAGAACATGCAAACTTCACATAGAAAGTACTCTAGTACTCAAAAAAAGAAATTGATTTTTGTCACATTTAAAAATGCCAAATATTACTCATTGAATTCTAATCTCACATTATGCAGATCAAAAAAAATACGTTAGATCACAATTAAAAGCAAATACTCCCACTGATCAATCGTATGGAATTCATTCATATTTGAACAAATTTATTCAATAAATATGAAAGAATAAAACATAAAAGATCATCATACTGAGCAGCAGCTGCACTGATGTCAATATGAAATGAATTAACATTAAAAATGTTTGAAAAACTCAATGAGAAGTGATTAAACTGAAGATCAGAAGTCCAGATTCTTTAGGGTCTAAAGCTGCATATACGATTATGGATGCCTTGGCTCGTCTTTAACATCGAGAGCCAAGTAAGCAGTCAAATAATTACGTAGTAACAAGACGCAGCTCTGGAGACTGTTATGCAAAATGTTACGAATGACGTGCAGCTTGGCAGGAAAAGAGATTAGAATTCAAACAGCAAAGCTTAGACTTCCTGGACAGTGTGAGTACTTTGAGAAAATCCCCTTCTTATAGAAAAAACATCAGAGAGCAAGAACGCTCATCCTGATTAAAAACTTGTGCAGGCTGATAAATCATACTATAACTCGTGGCCTCGTGCTGCAGAATGAGAGAAGATTCACAAACTGACAAAGAGGAGGAAGGATTCTACTGTTGTAGAAAACCTGAGGCTGGATGGCGATAACGTGGATTGAGTAGTGACCTCGTTCCCATGACGTGCTGGCTAACAGCAGAGTTAGGCACTGGTTGCGTCAGCCTGGCCCCTGGTGGTGGAGGGGTGGATGGGATATAGCAGCTGTTGGAAGAAGCCAAGAGTACTGCCTGTCTCACTGTAAGCTGGAACTCATTGCTTCCAAAATCCTGCTGGCATCTGCACATTCACACAAATGATCTGGCCTGTACACATGTGCAGGAGGGATTCCACAAATAGTTTTTTAAAAGGGAGCTATTGTACTTTTACGGGGTAATAATTCTTATCTCATACCAAATGCAGATAAACATGGTGCCTTTTGTTACCTCAGGAATGCAATATTTGCCCCATATAAAAAAAAATTCAGTTGCACTTGCGCTGTTGACACTGAATTCCCCCCTCCTCCCGCTGCCTGGTAAGCCCTGCCTCCTGGGCGTGTGCACGTTACAGCGTAAATACAGTTTAAAACCCCATTTAAAGTGTTAAGCGCTCAAGTTGGCAAAGCTAGTGCATACTCTTTATGATCATATTTTAATGTTTAAAAAAAGAGGAAAAAAGTAGAACACCCATCACAGATCCCGGATAGAGTCATGCCACAAGTTGAGGATTATACCGTCAGGGTCATGATCTCCTCACATGCCACCAGAGGGAGCCCCGGATCTTCCATCAGCACCCTGATTAGAGACATCTGAGGGTCACTGGTCTGATAACACACACCTGTGGATCCTGCTGCCTATTTAAAGGCGATCCCGCAGAGCTTCCTGGCTGCCTTACCATAAGTTTAATCTTTGAACTCTGTTACATCGTTTGAACTTTTTGATCCTGAGTTAATCCTGTGCCCTTTGCCTTACAGCTCAACTGGACTTTTGGTTTAATAAAGCCTGTGTTGTTGTCCTGCAATTGGGTCCTCCTCCTTCCACATTGTGGCAGTAAGTATCTTTGGGGCTTGTTCACAAGTATAGGAACAATGGAACGGATGTTCGACAGACAGATTGGTGTGACGTCCGCAATAATTAGGATGCTGTAATGGTCTGTCGTGGTGAAGAGATACAGGAACCAAAAGTGAAGCTCTCCATCTATCAGAGCTACAATGTCCCTATGTTCACTTATGATCCCAAGCCATGTGGGGTGATTCAAAAAACAAGATCCCAAATACTCAATTTATTCCAATACCATATTCCAAAATGAGTTTTCTCCACGGGGTGAGGCACAGGGGGGGATCGCTCAGAGATACAGTAAATTGATTATTCTGGATACTGACGGAGGTATTATGTCAGCCGGCAAGGGAACGACTTGTGATACTCCTAGATGACTAGAAGATATGCTGAGGGTGAGTCTGGACTTCCTTGTTAAGGCAACTGTTCTAACTCTGATGAAGTGGAAGCAGAGGGTGTAAAATGATGCGCTACTCTTCTACAACGCAAAAAAAAAAAAAAACATCCGCTTTAGAAATACTCACACCATAATTGACCGGAGTCTGTTATTACAAAAGCGAAACACATGCAAATATCACCATCCTACCTTGTACTCTGGGTAATTGCATTGGAAATTTTGGGATACTTTTGAATGGATCTTTTTCTGTGTACTGCCATACATTCCTGAATAAACAGGGCCTGCACTCCTGTAATGAGACCCTCGTCTAACTGGCTCCAAGCCATCGACTGTAATTCTCTGAGAGGGCTTTCTCTCTCTTTTACAGGAAATATTAGCCTCGCCCTGTTTAATAGCCAATCCAATTTACTTAATTAAATGGCTTCCACTTTCCAAACGACATCAATTAGGTGTTTTAAGATGTTTTAAAAGAAAATGTCTACGCTCTAAGTATCTTTGTGTATCTTAAATAAGCAGTGTATAAGAAATCCTAATCTTTAAGAAAAATAAAGCCATGCTTCTTTGTGGCTGTGTGCGTGACTCAGACCCATTAGTGGTGAACATTGAAGGTTGGGCAGGAGCTAGGGAGAGGGATGATGTACTGACAGGCTCCGAGAAGGATGCCGGTATTTCTGCGGGATAAATTAATGAACATACAGTTTAAAGTGTAAAGGCTGCATCTGGGGGAGAAATGAGGTAAACGATGATAAACAACTTCTGCTGCAATAAACAACTAGTCCTTTTGCAGATCTTTAAAACCCACAATCCTCAAAAAAAAAAAAAAAAAAAACATGCCTAAAAATTTCAAAGGTAAATTATTTGTTGTTTTGCAATTCAAAACGATCAAGCAGTAGTTTGGTTGCACAGTATGCGACGCTGTGTGCAGATGCAGCACAACTGGGTTGGAAATGACCAACATGCATCTCGCGTTAGACAGATGACCTATATAAACAAACACGCCTGGGTCAGGAGGAGCAAGATGTCAGTGTGGACACCTAAAGCTCATTACTTGGAGTGTAATGGTGCACAAAAATTCCAGTTCAGTACAATCCTTGTTTTGAGGTTACGGTTTGGTTCATTTTCCGTATCGTATTAGAACAAAACGCAAAACTATTTGTTGTTTATTTGTGCTACGTAATAAGTTAAATAAAACTTTTTCTAATAAGCAAAATATTTTTTTTCTTCAAAATTCTTGAAAAAATAGTGAAAACCGACAGCAGCACAAACACTAACTGAATATGGTCTTATAGATGAGGAGTGTCAATTTTGCCCCAATATTGGGTTGTAACAAGCCAACTGTGATATTTAAAGAAAAAAAATCCATCATGTATAACTGTAATTTTTTTTAAATTTTGGTTCATTTACATAAAAATGGAGAGGAAGTCCGAGCATGGGCATGGGAACACATGCACGCTGCCAAAACCCTTCCAGCTTACGTCAGAATGAGGGTTCAGCGGATAACAAAATCCATGTTCAAGAACAACCTGGCATTCTAGTGCAGGGGTGGGCAAACACAAGGAGCAGATGGATGGCATGCTTTGGTAATCTCACCTCATTGGAGAAAAAAATACACATCTCGGGATATGGAGAAAACATGTGCTTTAATTTCCAATGAAAATGAAGAAAGCATTACAAAGCCTGCTTGTTTACGTGCACGTATTGGCCTTGATGGCTTTCCATATCTGCGAGCACTGTTTATTTTGACAACGCATCACGGAGACACACACATATTAATAAGAGCAGTATTGTTGGGGGTTTTTTTTCAACAAAGCTAGTAAATCTAGAGTGCTCCATCTAGTGAGGAAACATCAGAAATGCAGGGAAATTAAACCTTAAAAAGGATATTTATTTAATCTTTTCAAGTTAGGCAAGCCTGATTAAAACGTTTAATGGGCCGCATGTGGCCCGCGGGCCATGGTTTGCCCATGCTTGTTCTAGTGGTATCCAAATACTGGAGGAGAGAGCTCACAAGTTACTTGAACATGTATGCATGACATAGAAAACTACTTTGTAGGTTTTTAATGTGGGAATAAAGTTCAAACATGGTGGAAATTCCAAAAGTAGATTTCCAATGAGATCACGTGTTAAATCCTATTTTAAAAGTCCGTTTGTTGCACGCTAGTTCTCATTTCGTGTCTACTGTGCAGCCCAGGTGTAAGCAGATAATCACATCATAATAATTAAATAGAACTTCTATTATTACCCAAATTCATGTGTGGAAACAAATAACGAGTTTTACGGTTGGTAAAAGTTTGTTTATATACGGAAAACAAATTAAATATCTCTTTAATTGCTCCGAATTTGAGCAGAAAAAAGTGTTTTGAAAATAAACTTTAAATTACAGGTAGTTTTTTTTTTTTTTTAAACTCACTCTAACAATTTGCTATTTTTGAAGGTCCGAAACCGACCTAATTTAAAAAATAGACATGTTTGTGGTAACGGATCGTATTACATGACATGACAAATCAGGAGACGTAAACGTCAAATTAATCACAGTTAAAACATATTTTAAGCCCATTTAAATTAACGCAAGAGTTCATCTTTTTAGTATTCATGAATTTCTATGAACCAAATATTCCTAGGTCAGATTGCACATTTTGTGTTTGAGACACTCCAAACATCCTTAAAGTGTAACGAATAAACACGAGTCTACCAGATTTCCTGGACCCATTTTAGAAACTGGGTGAAGGTGACTGGGGTGGCTTTACTTATCACACAACTCACACACCTTTTTCAGTACACACTCAAACATTATCTCCCCAATGGGACACACAGCTGCTGTGTACGACCGATAATCCGTCATTTCGTTACTATGACAACCATTTCTTCACAGCAGACCGTGTTCACAAACCAGGCGACACATACATCCCCTCTTGCACAGACAGGCACAGTATGGCAGTCTCTCTTTGATGCTGATGCAAGGAGACTGGTACACCGAAAACCCCTCCAATCCTTCTCGCCCCCCCTTGGAGATGGCATTCTGGTCCTGGAGTGGGATCTGAGGGGAAGTAGGATGCACCCTGCCCACCCAATCACAGAGCAAACACCCTGTATCCTCATTTCTGATTTATTCATAGAAAAATGTCAATTATTTAAGATCCTGGCCGGATAGTGGAGCCCAAAATTAAGATGTGAGAATATCTCTAACTATTATCATTTTTCAGTTAGATTGACAAAAAAGAGAAGATTTTATTGCTAAAAAATGGACTATTTGATGCAAGGCGTAGCATGGTCCTGTTTCATCCCCATGCTAAGAAGATTAGCAGCAGGGAGACGTGACAATGTACAAAAATAGCTTTCTGGGGCTGGGTGGGTTTTGAGCTCCACCTGCAGAAAAATGAGATCACAGTGTGTTCAACAAACTCGTTGTGAAGGTGAGACAGTCAGCGACACCTCTGGCTCTGCGGAAAGGATGCGGACGGGCTCTTCTTGTCAGAGTAAAATAACGGAATTTGATTATTTTTGTAGAAAAAATATGCATATTGTCATGTGAGATTATGCAGAGACGTTCAGACGGATTTGGTTCAATAACCCCAAAAGGTCAAACTTGACAACCAAAACGACAAGAATACACCATGCAATCACAAAATGCACTAAAATACCAGGGTCCCCGTCGTTGGCTGCCGCCCATCTCCTCCTTCACCTAACCCTAATAGCCCCCTACAGGTGGTGAGCCCATTGGAAGGGCCGCCCATTGGAAGGGCCGCCCATTGGAAGGGCCGCCCATTGGAAGGGCCGCCCATTGGAAGGGCCGCCCATTGGAAGGGCCGCCCATTGGAAGGGCCGCCCATGTCCCCTTTTCGGGCTTAGTCCGGCCGGGCCGCATGGGTAAAAGCCCGGCCATCAGGTGCTCGCTCTCATGCCTGACTCCAAGGAGGGACTGGTGACCCCACATCAGGGCAAGGGCAACTTGGCCCTGCTTGATCTCTTCATAGGGGTTTTTGAGCCACGCTTTGTCTGGCCCCTCAACTAGGACCTGTTTGCCTTGGAAGACCCTTCAATGGGTACTAAGCCCCCGGACAACATAGCTCCTAGAATCATTGGGGCACGCAAAACCCTCCACCACGATAAGGAGGCGGCTCAAGAAGGAGCCACCTGCCCCAGACAGACCCCGGACCCGCTGCGAGACTATGTCTCACAGCTGGCCGGGGAACAATCGGGATCCTTCCGGATGAGCTGGAGGATGCAGCTGGGGTGAGAGAAGCCTGGGCTTCCTGTCTGAGAATGTTGCCCCCGCAACCTGGCCCCGGATAAGCGGAAGATGACGGAACGGAACAAAATGCCGGACAAACTAGTTTTATTTGCCTCCAGAGGGGCATAAAAGTCTAAAAAAATGAGTGCAGAATCCATCAGTTAAGATATTTCAGTAAGATTACCTAAATCTCAAGGACGAGTTGGACCCAAGAGAGTAAAATCAAGAACAGTCATTAAGTTTGGGAACTCTGTCTAAATGTCATCAAGTACAACATATCATAAAACGCTTTCATTAGATGTAGATATGATTCATACTCCAATCGAATTTATGGTCCTGTTTATTTTTAAATTTGTCTCTATTTTATATTATTTTTCTTAAACTGCTTCTGAATGTGTGAATATTTTGTTCAAAAAAGCTGCGTCACAAGAATAAATGAGGTCATTTTGATCTTAAAAGCCAGTGCCGACATGGAACAATGTCGGCCGAATCTATTTTGAGAACAAAACAGATTCAAAGTCAGTCTTAAACTTTGAAATTTCAACTTAAATTTTTATCTTAGCCAAGTTTTTAAGAAGCAACAAAGAAACATTCTTATTGCGTAAATTATTTACGCGTGTTTAAATAATTAAGTTTAAACTTCCTTGACTCTAACTGCCATGTGAATAAGTAAATAAAGTGTTTTAATAAGTGATCAGTAAAAAAACACAGCTAGAAAAGGCAAGAAATTGAAAGAAAATGATGGAGAGAAATACAGCAGACATAAAGAATGATGAGAATAATCAATTAAAATAGGAAATGGGAAAACATTTCAAACATGTATGAGCCTAAGATTGAAACACGACCCATCCTTAAACATCAAAACAGCAAGGATCACAAACAGCTATTTATATTTCATCATCTAAGTTTTCCCAAACAGATTGAGAGGAATCTGCTGCCATAACAGCTGTTTTTAAAGACATTTACTTCCTTATGTCATCCCACATCACACGTCTTCAAGTCATAATTATTTACTTAATTTGCATGCTTATTTTTATGAGGTTTCTGCAACAGATGCCCACGGCGTAATATCTAGACACATCTTTCATTTTATATTCTGCACAGATAGGAGATGCATTCATCTTCCAAACCGCTTAATCAGCTTGGGTTTCTGTGTACTGCAGCTTATCTGTGCAAGTTTAAGACGAGATGCAGGTTACACCTTAAACAGGTCGCCAGACTGTTGCAGGGTATGCGCGCACACACGCTCACATTCATTCTCAGAGACCAATAAGCCTTCCATTCTCTTCTTCTTTCAGCATTTCCCTTCAGGGTTGCCACGGCAAGTCAGTTTCTTCCATCTAACCCTATCTGCTGTGTCTTCTTCGGTCATGCCAACTTTCTTCATGTCTTCCTTCACTGTATCCATGAACCTCCTCTTTGGTCTTCCTCTAGTCCTCTTTCCTGGTGGTTCCAAATCCAGCATCCTTCTTCCTATGTACTCTCTCTCTCTCCTCTGCACATGTCCAAACCATCTCAGTCTGGCCTCTCTGACTTTATCTCCAAAACCTCTAACATGTGCTGTTCCTCTGATCCTGTCCATCCTGGTCATTCCCAGAGAGATCCTCAGCATCTTCATCTCTGCTTCCTCCATCTTTGTTTCCTGTCTCTCCTCAGTGCCACTGTCTCTAAACCAATCAGCATGGCCGGTCTCACCCCGGTTTTGTACACTTTCCCTTTCATTTTAGCTGAAACTCTTCTGTCACACATCACACCCGATACTTTTCTCCACCCGTTCCAGCCTGCCTGCACACGCTTCTTCACCTCTTTTCCACACTCTCCATTGCTCTGGACTGTTGATCCTAGATACTTAAAATCTTCCACCTTCTTTATCTCTTCTCCCTGTAACCTCACTTTTTCATATGGATCCCTCTCATTCACACACACGTACTCTGTTTTACTCTGACTAATCTTCATTCCTCTTCTTTCTAGTGCAAACCTCCACCTCTCCAGCTTTTCCTTCACCTCTTCCCTCCTCTCACTATAGATCACAATGTCATCTGCAAATATCATAAGCCTTCCATGCATATTAAAATATTGGGCAGCCCAACTTTGGGTCCTACTTCTCATAAAGTGAAAGGCTATTCATTAATTAATCCAAGAGAATAACATATCAGAGTATGGAAAGGACATTCTTTTAATTTTAATTCTGACTTTATAAGGATAACGTTTCTGTAAAACTGGACCTCACTTTTAATTCTAGTTAGAAATTGAGAGATCAAAGATTGGGTGATAGTGAAATTAAAAGCTCCAGCGCAGACTAGAAGCCCAGAGCATAGCATGCCCACATAGCAGTAAAGCAGAGGAGCACTTCAAAAGGCAAGATGTTGGTTTTCGACAGAAGAGTACACACCTTGGCATTAATATAGGGGTCAAAGGGCCCACAGCGTTTGAACTCTTTATGTTCTACAGAGCTCTGGGAGAGAGGAAGAGAAGATAGGTCGATGGTTTTGGGTCAGACAAGCAATGAACAAATGAGGGATGATCAAAAATGTGTCAAACTAAATTTAAAAAAAAAGGAGAAAAGCAAATCAGTTAATGAACAATCAAGACGTCATGAAAATGTAGAGAGAAATGTCACAAATTGAGACCAAGATATCTGAAAATGCTTGACTCTTGTTGTTTTCAAATTTCCAACTCCATTCAGAATAAAATGGGTTCAGAATGTGTCATTTCTCCAGACAGAGATGGTTTCAAGTCACAAGCTTTCTGTGCAAAAAGCAAACCAATTAAAACATCAGCTACAAGAAATAAAGAAGTTAAAACGGTTAGCGGAAAGAAGCTCGTCTCATTTTAGAACAGCATCTACATTATCAAAAGAGAAGTCATGATGCACTGAGGTCACACTCTCTTCCACTTGCTTCAAATACAGATCATGCCATGCTTCATTTTAATCTAAACATCTCAATATGGCTTTGTGCTCAAAGGAATCCCATGACTCCGATCTAAACGACCAAAAATCAAGTCAATGTGATGAAAAACAAAGTGTCATTAAGAGTGTGAAAGAGTCTTCTCCACCTACTTGCTAGATAATTCTACGAGTACTTTCAGACAAGATGATAACTACATGCTAAATTCAAGACTGGAATTTATACATTTACACCCTGACACAGAGGAATGAATGTGGTAGCAGCAGACCTGCTCATTAAGTTTGGGGTGTGAGGGTCCTTGGTGAATGAGAAGTTTTACGATGTGCCTATCTCCCTTCCACGCGGCCAGATGGAGAGGGTAGCAGCCCTTGTTGTCAGCAATGTTGGTCAAGGCCTCGTTTCGCAGCAGCGCCTCCACCACCTCACTGCATCAGAAGGTAGAAGCAACCCATGTCAGAACCATTTAAAATCATAAAAAGCAGTAATTAAACAGTTTATTATCGCCAATCTACCTGTGTCCATTGAGGGCGGCGTGGTGGAGAGGAGTATATCCAGTGCTGTCCACACAGTTCACATTAGGGCCTCTCCAGATGCTGCAAATAACAGAAAAAAAATGCTGTTATATTTCTCTTTAAAAGAATTAGGAAGGGTTGTAGCTGCCAGGCTGCAACATTCATTACACACATAATCAGTCCCATGTGGGAAGCATTAAGGACAGCCCCAAAGTTTCTAATGAGTCTGCAATACAAATACAGATTGTATAAGGTTCTTTTTAAAACTTAAAACTTGTACCGAAAGTAAAAATGGTCGCATTTAAATATGTTTTATCGTGATCGTTAATAATAATAAAAAAGTCTACTAGACTCCACAATTTGTTTGTAAGTAATCAAAATCATTTTTTTTTTGTAAACCAGATCCCTGAAGCAATGAGAAATTAACTTTACTTTCTTAGCACGTCATAGTAACCCAAAGCGCTTCGTAAAATATATTTCATCAGGTCCAAGTGATGGGAATCAGCACCTCCAAATCCGAGACCATGGTCCTCGCCCGGAAAAGGGTGGAATGCCCCCTGCAGGTCAGGGACAGGGTCCTGCCATGGGTGCAGGACTTTAAGTATCTTGGGGTCTTGTTCACAAGTAGGGGAAGAACGGAGCAGGGGATCGTGCAGCGTCAGCAATAACTAGGACGCTGCATCGATCTGTCGTGGTGAAGAGAGAGCTGAGCCGAAAAGCAAAGCTCTCGATTTACAAGTCGATCTATGTTCCTACCCTCACCTATGGTCACAAGCTGTGGGTGGTGACCAAAAGAATGAGATCGTGGATACAAGCGGCCGAAATAAGCTTCCTCCGCAGGGGGGATGGGCTCTCGCTCAGAGAATGGGTGAGGAGTTCTTCCATCCTGGAGGAGCTCGGTGACGAGCTGCTGCTCCTCCAGGTTGAGAGAAGGCAGATGGGGCGGTTCGGGCATCTGGTCAGGATGCCTCCCAAGCGAGTTGCTGGTGAGGTGTTCCGGGCACGTCCCACTGGGAGGAGCCCAAGAGGAAGACCCCGGAATCGCTGGAGAGACTTTTTCTCAATGCTGACATACACTAGGAATGACTCGGGATCCTCCCGGGTGAGCTGGAGGACGCAGCTGGGGTGAGAGAAGCCTGGGCTTCCGGTCTGAGGCTGTTGCCTCTACGGCCCCAGATCGTCTTAACTTTGGACAGCAGGTGGGGGGTGTACATTTTATATCATCGAGCACTTATTTAATGTGCTTTTAACGTCAACATCAAAGTTTAGTTGTACAGCCGCATGTTTAGTTACAAAAAAAAAAAAACTTGTGCAACACATGGTGCTTAAGATGAACTTATCTGTGCTTGTTTTGCAAAGCTATTTTAGAGGAACATCAGATGCTGCTTGAAAGCGTCTGGTTTATGTTTCCCTTTTAAAGGGAAACATCCTTCAGGGTGAGTTTCTTCCTCATTTTTTTAAACGGTACAATATGACATGCTAAGTGGGCCGTCTTTATTCCAGCACTCTCATTCATTTGTGCCGTGCTCAGCTGTCAGCTTTGATTGCTTTCTGTTAATTTCCAAAAGGGTCTGAGATGAAGAACATAGAGAGCCACTGAGTGTAGTAAATGGAATGGTGAAGTGGCTGAAAAATGACAGAGGGAGTTATTTAAGAAGGAAAAAGATGTCAGGTGAGACTAAGTACTAAAAATGTGAAGCAAAGCTCTCTAAAAGACCTACACACATTCTAAATAATCCATGTTACTGTGAAATCCCAGTGCTGGTGGACTGAATACCCGAGACCAAAGTCATTTACCATTCAGAATGAGAACTGGAGAAAAACGGTCGTATTCTGGGAAGGATCTAAAACCAGAAAGCTAACAGCTCAATAAACAAAACTGGGCCAACGCCAAAGAGTCAAATGATATGCTTCCGCCTACCTTAGAAATGTGTGGCCTTGATCTTTGTCGTAAGACCCTGAAAACATGATCAGTTCATCTATTGTTGATAATGAGTACTTGTGGGCAGTTTAAAGAAAAACCCTCCAGTAATTTTGGAAATATTACATTTACAAAGGTGAATGGTTGCCAGCTGTGGGTGGTGACTGAAAGAATGAGATCACGGATACAAGTGGCTGAAATGAGCTTCCTCTGCAGGATGGCTGGGCTTTTACTCAGAGATTGGGTGAAGAGCTCTGCCATCCGGGAGGAGCTCGGTGTCGAGCCGCTCCTCCTCCAGGTCAAGAGAAGCCAGATGGGATGGTTAGGGCATCTGGTCAGGATGCCTCCCAAGCACCTCGCTGGTAAGGTGGTTCAGGCACGTCCCACCGGGAGGAAATTAACAAGCAGACCCCGGACCTGCTGGATAGACTATGTCTCACAGCTGGCCGGGGAACGACTCGGGATCCTTCTGGGTGAGCTGGAGGATGCAGCTGGGGTGAGAGAAGCCTGGGCTTCTCGTCTGAGGGTGTTGCCCCTGCAAACTCGGCCCCAGATAAGCGTAAGACGACATAACAGAACATTCACAAAGGTGAAGTGTTTTGGAAGCACAAATACACGGGCGAGTGCAGTCACCCACTTTCTGCCGTCAGAGACATTAAAGCCAGCTTAGTGGGTTGATGATAATTCACAGACAAATGATGAACTGAACCTTAACACAATCAGTGTGTTTAAGGATCAGACATTTTTTCTGTGTCTTTCCATCAGCGTGACTCTCTGACTTTCCTTCACACACACAGCTCATTTTTGCTGCAGTAATGGCTGTTTTACCCCCCCTTTCTTCTCTCCTCCCTCCCCAAAATACATCTCCCATAATAGCTCTGAGAGCGGCCTGCAATTACACAGTCAGAGCCGTCTCATTAAATAAGTGTCTTTTCGGACTCGGTAGTCCACAGAACAATGGGCCTGACAGCGCAGGGATGCACTGCTCTTCTACTTACAACCTAAGCCTTTTTATTTCTTCCAGCGAGCATCCCGGGTCTCATCTTACAAGCCAGGCAGCCACAAAGTCATGGGGACATCAAAAGCAGAGCTCAGAGGAAATGCTTGAGTGGGGAAAATGTGTTGGGAGGAAAGGCTTTGGATAGATAAATTTCTGGTAGAGAAGGAGGGGAATGAAGGCATCACACAAACACTTCCTTTTCATTTCTAGTTGCTCAATTCCGCTGCAAAGTAGTTGAACAGGCTTGTGTTATGGTGCATCAGCAGAGCTCGAGATGCTGTCCTAAATAAAAACAGTTATGTAAGAGCTAAGAGCGAAAATCCCATATACAAATTAACATAAACATGAAGACAGCGGCGACTGCGGCACGAGATTACAGCAGAAATCAGCCGCAGGCTAAAAACGGTTACCAAAACAATGCAACGTTACACACCGAATCAGCCTGACGTTTTTATGTCATCCAAATGAGACCTTTGCCCCCACACTTTGAAGATTGTGTGCTCAGTGTACCATAAAGCAGATCCAAGATTAATCCCTGAATTTTGTCGCATTATGTCAGATGTCTCGTGGAACAAACTGTAACATTTGACAGGAATATACAGAAAAAAAAAATGATCCTAACGTATTACTCATTGCAAGAATAGCTTCCAAAACAATAAATCTGTTTCCCTGACATGAACATTGCATTACGTGTGCTTCATGACTAAGTGGGACTGTAACACACCAAATTATTCCGCTGGCACAAAGTCACATGGCTGTTCTTTAATCCCATCTAGATCCCACCTATGACAACCGAGCTGCAATATTTATTATAGTTTTTCCACAAAGCATCACAGTTTACCATCAGTAGAGCTGCAAACATCAGCAGATCTGCCCTCTGAGCATTTTGGCAGCATGGTGCTCGACAATCCACTTCATCCTCTTACTACGGCTCACAACCAACCTAACTGAGGGAAGGGGCTTAGGCCCGTGGCGAGGCATCGGGCAAAACAGAGTTGATTTGGTTTGGGAGGGTGGGGGCACATTCATGGGAACTGGCTGAGGAATTCCTGTTTGAAAAGCTGAGCTAATCCTTAATTTGCCTAGGGGAGTATCAGCAGGATGAAGCAGGAGTTTGAAAGAGATTCTGGGGGGCTTTAATTCTGTGTTATACAAAGCTTAGTCATTCAGAGTGGACAAGTCATAATGACGTGTTCCAGCTTTAATGTTTTGTTTGAATTAGTAGAAAAGATTTTTGGAAAAAAAAGCGACTTTGCAAGAAAATATCTTTCTAAAAATATATACACCGGTACACACACAAAAAGGGTGGAATGCCCCTTGCAAGTCAGGGACGGGTCCTGCCCCACGTGGAGAAAGGATGGAGCGGGAGATCGACAGGCGGATCGGTGTGGCATCAGAAATAACGAGGACGCAGCATCGATCTGTCGTGGTGAAGAAAGAGCTGAGCCGAAAAGCAAAGCTCTCGATTTACAAGTCGATCTAAGTTCCCACCCTCACCTATGGTCACCAGCTGTGGGTGGTGACCGAAAGAACGAGATCACAATTACAAGCGGCCGAAATGACCTTCCTCCGCAGGGCGGCTGGGCTCTCACTCAGAGATTGGGTGAGGAGCTCTGTGTCGAGCCACGCCTCCTCCAGGTCAAGAGAAGCCAGATAAGGTGGTTCAGGCATCTGGTCAAGATGCCTCCCAAACGCCTAGCTGGTGAGGTGTTTCGGGCACATCCCACCAGGAGAACACCAAGAGACAGACCCCGGACCCACTGAACAGACTATGTCTCACACCTGGCTGGGGAATGACTCGAGATCCTTCCGGGTGAGCTGGAGGTTGCAGCTGGGGTGAGAGAAGCCTGGGCTTCCCATCTGAGGCTGTTGCCACCGCACCCGATCCAGTTAAACGGAACGGAACAGTACACACTGTTTAAAGGGAGTGGGATCCGTGCAAAATTAACTGTTTGAATGCTTCCTACTATATTTAAACACTAAAATTCTACTAAGAAGATTTTCTATTCCATTCAAGTATTCTGAGTGATTTGCAAGCTTTTCTGTTCAGTATTCAGATTTAATTCAAACGCTTTGTTGTTCTTGGCCATGGATTTTGTTCTCTGCACACATTTGTGCCATAATCAGGAGGAGGTTTTGACACCATGTATGTTTTCTACACACAATGAATCCGTCCACTCAAGTATTGCTCTCTTTATCCTCACACAGCCAATCTGTATGGCTAGTGGTGATCGAGAGGAGGGGGAAATCCAGAGTGTAAAAAATGAAAGTAGACTGAATAAATGTATTTATTAGCTTTCTCCTACAAACTTTACATTTTTGAGCACAATGTTTATCCATATAAAATAGAAAGGCATACTTTTATTGGACAAAACAAATTTTCATAGTAAAATTAGACTGTTTGAGTGTTTATATTATTTTAGTGCGCAAGAAATTTCCGGGTGGTGGGAGACAGGATCGTGCAAGCGTCAGGATATTGATGTCTTTGGGGCTAAACTGTTTTACAGTCTACGCTACAAGATAAGAATCATTACCCCACAAAAGCAAAATATCCCTTCTTTAAATTGCATTTACTGAAGCTCTAATTTCATTAAGAACAAAAACCCTTCTTGAATTTTAAAGTTAGCAAATAAAAACAGACTTAATCACTACAATAAGTCAGGATGACATTTATCTACTAGATAAACAAGTAAACAACCCAAAACAAGCATTGTGTATATCTGTTTCGCTGGCAATCTCTTTCACCCTGCGGCGAACATTCTCCTATAATCCCAACGGGACCAGAATATGACCAAATGTTTATCTTTAAAGCTCTGGGGAACGGCCGGGTAGTGGCGGTTTAAGTAGGAAGGTAGGTGAGTGTGAACTCAGTGTCAAATAAACAGATTTGTTCTCCAGCCTCTTAGCCGAGTGACTACCCTGCCAGGGATTAGTTTGGCCGGGGCAGCGAGCCCAGAAGTGACTGGCTTGTGTCAGCCACCGTCGGGGAAATTGGGCTTAGTTATAAAGCTGGCAGGTGCTGGAACCAGATGCCCTGCAGCAAACATGACCATCTTCATTTCCGGGAGGATCTGCCAGAGTTCCTATGAAGCCTTGTTATTATTCTACTCAGTAAAAAAAATAATCCCAATGTCAGGCACTGCATACTCATCAATGAGGATGAAGTAAACAAACCATCAATCAACAAAAAAAAAATAGCTTACAGTTGTTTTTAGTCAGTCAGACATTTTTAAAAGTGTTTTAAGAGATCTAAAGGATCAGATTAACATGCTAATATCACATTTTTTCTGAAAGTAGTGTCTGGTTTTTACACATTTTCAGTCAATCGGGTAAAACCTGATTTATATTTCAGGTTTAACTCAGGTTAAACTGGACCATTTCCATAAGAATGGGTCATTTTGGTTTTGAAACCATCTGTTGTTGGTCAATGACTAATTCCAGCATGAGAAGAACCTACCTCAAACTCTAACTAACATAACCAACTCATAACTACAGACATATTTCCATGTTGGTTATACCCAGAGGTGGGTAGTAACGCATTACATTTAATCCGTCACATTTACTTGAGGTGGTGACCGATAGAATGAAATCGCAGGTACAAGCGGCCGAAATGAGCTTGCTCTCACTCAGAGATCGGGTGAGGAGCTCTGCCATCTGCAAGGAGCTCGGTGTCGAGCTGCTCCTCCTCCAGGTCGAGAGGAGCCAGATGGGGTGGTTCGGGCATCTGGTCAGGATGCCCTTCGAGCGCCTCGCGGGCGAGATGATTCGGGCACGTCTCACCGGGAGGAGACCAAGGGGCAGACCCCGGACCCGCTGGAGAGACTATGTCTCAGCTCTGGCCGGGGAACGACTTGGGATCCTTCCAGGTGAGCTGGAAGATGCAGCCGGGGAGAGAGAGGCCTGGGCTGCCCGTTTGAGGCTGTTGCCCCCGTGACCCGACCCCAGAACAAGTGGAAGATGACGGAACGGAACATTTACTTGAGTAAGTTTTTGAATAAAATGTACTTCTATGAGTAGTTTTAATAGTTTGTACGTTTACTTGAGTAAATTTATAAGTAAATAACACTACTGTTACTCCGTTACATTGGGCAAAAGTTGACCCGTTACTTTTCTTGCTTTTAACACATTTTCAGTGCAAAGAAGTATTCTCTAAAGAGTGCTTCCTGCTGCCATGACTGTAGACAATGTTTCTCCAATCAAATGTACCTGCATGGTCACATGGTTCCATCTGACCTAGGAGACGTACCCATGCGCCATCTTGCAAGAAAACAAAGTTATTTTGGAAAACAAGTTACTGCTAAAGCAGGTGAAAACGTCTTTTTCATTTAATCCGAGTCCAGGTCTGTTGGGCTAATAACCACATCACCAGTAAAACAATGCGAGCAGCGCTAATGTTTTTTGTCTACCGATCTTTTAGCTTTATTTTGAAAATACAAATTTTGCACATTTTGTCGTTTTGTTCATATTCTTATGTCTACAACCAAAAATTATGTAACCTTTAAAGTTACTCAGTACTTAAGTAGTTTTTTCAACGCATACTTTTTACTTGAGTAAAAATATTTTGGCTACTCTTCCCACCTCTGGTTATGCTTAAAAAGAAGAGTCTAAAATGGAAACAGTTTGAAAGACACAACAGAATATCACTAAACTTAAAAACATTTTATCTCAACCTTGTATGCAATTTGAACTGAAATATTTGAAGACGCTCGTAAAATGTAAGAAGTGGCAGAGCATATAAACTCAGTTGCAGAAACTTAACGGGGTTTGCACATATTCAAATTCAGAATACTTTATTAATGCACTATGGAAAAATTTATGTCTGGTTTGGCTCCGGAGTCAAAATTTTCTAAATCACAAAACAATTGCCTCAGCAGGCTTCAGATTGTGGATTGAAAGAAAGTAGATATACAAATACACAGTTAAAAGCTAACTAAACAAAAGTCAGCTAAACAATTTCAGCACATTCCTGAGAGTTCAGGAAAGAGAACTGCAGCTAGCTGATGTCAGGTTGGGTCGGGTGGAGCTGGAACAGCCACTTGTTGGAATAGAGCTAAAACAGCCATTGGCGGCTTTGAGCGGGGCGGAATATGGGTTATAGTGGCAACAATGTTTGAAAGTTCCAGTGAAACATATTAAGATCTTAACTACCACTAAACGCTCCATAAATTAATACCAACTCACAAATCCTTCATTGTGGTTGGAACAATCATTTGTTGTTCTCAAACAACACAATTCCACCAGGCAAACATCTCAAGCCCACCACGTTTAGTGTCGCACTTTTCCATGTCTCTGTCACACCATAGTGAAGCTGGGAATATTCGGACAGAAAAAAAACTAAATAAAATCCAACAAAAATGGGGATTGCTACGTGGGCCTGGTGCCATCACGAGTAGCGCATTTTTGGCAAATATAGATATATATTCTGAAAAGACTTGATAGTCTACAGAGATTTAATAGGACTTTCAGTAGATTTATCTGCTAAGAGGATATCATACGAAATCATATTAAGAGTTTAACTAAAAATCAAGGTATTGATGCACAGTGGAAGCCATTCAGAGATAATAACCAAAGAAATACTACGAAACTTCCAAAATAATTACTTTAATATAAATATTCAGACAGAAAACCTTACACATAGCCAATTCACACTTTCATGTTGCAAGAAAACAATATTTTTGACCAAACAAATAAAAGTAATTGTCTTTCTCCACATTTTAGCATTCATATAATCATCGTCTTGGATTACTGTGTTGTAACAAAAGATTTTCACAATAAAACAAAGACAATAGAAAGTAAGCAATCCAAATTAAAGTACAAGACGTTCTGATTAAATGACAACTTGCATTTTGAGCACTAAACACTATATCATTTTGTTTGTTTTGACATGACCAGAGCAAGATAACAAATCAGAACTGAGCAGGACCTTGACATTTTCGCGTCTTGGTACGCGCATTAATGTCATTACTTTTGTTTCAGTAATCTAATTCTACTCCTTGTATACGTATTTTAACTTTATTTTGGATATTGAATATACTGTTTATTAAAAAAAAATACCTAAATGATTTATAAAAATCCAAAACAGATTCAGACCATTTTTTAAAAGAACACGTTGGTCATTTTAAAAATGCATCAAAAGGAATTTAAGGATCTCGTGGATAAATAAGACCTTCTGAGGTGACGTGAACATTTTTTATTAGATCTCAATCTTCAGTATGTACATGGAGGACACAGAAAATGATGATGTGTCCATTGAAACCTCGCAGAACTCCGAAAAATCTCAAGAACTCAAAAATTCTTGTCTACAAATAAAACAATAAAAAAAAAAGACTTGCAAAGTTTTCAAACAAAACCATAAAATGTAAAACCGCATGCATAGTTTTGGTCCTTAAAACCACTTTAAAAAGAGCAGATTATATTGAAACTAAACCACAGGAACAATGTCTCATTTGTCTGTTTAAGGAAAAAAGACTAAACAGCCTGATTGAGTTCTCATGTCTGACAACACCACACCGCGTGTTTTCCCCACTGCAACAGTGTCACAACAGGAGGTGTGAATAAAACCACATGAGCTTAACAAAGATGGTCAGAGCTGTCCAACAGTAGCCAACAGAATCAAGATGGTCATTTGGAAGACAGAACGTCGGTGCATGATTATGTGGGGAGACATACAATAAAGAAAATAAAGTTAGAAAAATAAGGAAGTGAATAGCGACAGACTGAGACAACCGATTCATAAATGAGTTTCCATGTTAACTTTCCGGATCAAACTTGACCAACTTGTGCTGCCCTTTTTTTTTTTCCATAAAAGTGCAAGTTCAAGTTGAACTTCATAGAATTCTTGCAACGCACTGCAGTTATTTTCAAGCTGACAACACACTTATAAAATTTAAGCTTATGTGTGATTCTATTTAGATATTTGCAGCATTTTTAGTTTTTGTTTCCAAGCAGAAGTTGTTAACGCGGTCACTGTTTAAGACGTTTACAACATGTTTTTTGGTGACCACAAAACTTATCTTCCTCTGACAAATGGATGTGTTTATAAAAGAAATGCTTAAATTATACAGCTGCTCATCAGCTTACCCGTGCTCCAGTTATCCTGCTGCCAAAATGGGAGGTTTCCTTCACATGGATTTTCAAAACAGCAAAGCAAAATGCAATTTATAGAAGGAGACATCTGGGCTAATTTGCTTCTTCCGTTACGTTCCGTCATCTTTCGCTTGTTCCGGGGTCGGGTCGCGGGGGCAACAGCCTCAAGCGGGCAGCCCAGGCCTCTCTCTCCCCGGCCGCATCCTCTAGCTCACCTGGAAGGATCCCAAGTCATTCCCCGGCCAGCTGTGAGACATAGTCTCTCCAGCGGGTCCGGGGTCTGCCCCTTGGTCTCCTCCCGGGGGCCATGCCCGAAACACCTCGCCTGCGAGGCGCTCGGGGGGCATCCTGACCAGATGCCCGAACCACCCCATCTGGCTTCTCTCGACCTGGAGGAGGAGCGGCTCGACA
This sequence comes from Neostethus bicornis, assembly GCA_902685375.1. Taxonomy (NCBI): domain Eukaryota; kingdom Metazoa; phylum Chordata; class Actinopteri; order Atheriniformes; family Phallostethidae; genus Neostethus; species Neostethus bicornis. Next base: position 5,217,704 of record LR738550.1, read on the forward strand.
CCGAGCTCCTTGCAGATGGCAGAGCTCCTCACCCGATCTCCGAGTGAGAGCCCAGCCACCCTGTGGAGGAAGCTCATTTCGGCCGCTTGTACCCGCAATCTCATTCTTTCGGTCACCATCCACAGCTGGTGACCATAGGTGAGGGTTGGAACGTAGATCGACTTGTAAATCGAAAGCTTTGCTTTTCGGCTCAGCTCTCTCTTTACCACGACGGACCGATGCAGCGTCCTAGTTATTTCTGATGCCGCACCGATCCGCCTGTCGATCTCCAGCTCCATCCTTCCCCCACTCATGAACAAGACCCCGAGATACGTAAACTCCTCCACTTGGGGCACTTGGGGCAATTTGCTTCTTGTGTCAACATATTGAAGGCAGAACCGTTACTCCATATTCAAACGCAATATGTTTGAAGTCTGAGGGTGTTGTGGAGGGTTGGCGTATGCCCAGCAGGTAGGCGAGAAGACTGCTGAGAGAAGCACAGAGGTAAAGCAAAGAGACGCCATGCAGTGAGCCAGTCTGGTTCAAGTAGAGCAGTGGTCCCTAACCTTTTCTGCGCCAGAGACCGGTTTAGTGTCTGACAATATTTCCACAGACCGGTCTAAAAGTGTACCAGTAAAACTAAATTAGACCAGCCTGAAAAACTGGCTTTTTTAATCAATAATAACAAACTTAAAACTACTTTGTCTTCACGAGAAAATTTATTAGCAGCGTCTTTATAACATGGAAACATTCTCTCTGCTCGAACGCACTCTGGTTGCAATGGTAAAGATATGATACCTTCAAAATAAAAGACATCACAAAAACAAAGTGAATAAAAAATACAAGTTAGATTCTTCATAGTAAGACTAGATCAATCAGAGTTCTGAGTTTGTTTTGCTGGAACCAGACAGTCCCATCTTGATCTTCAAGATGGAAAGAAACACTGGACCTTTGAGAAACACCGGAACCATAGTGTTTCTAAGGTCCAGTCTGCTTTGTAACTCTGTAATTCCCCTTAGCAAAGAATCTTCCTGTAGATTCAGAGTAGTTTAGGGGTTTAAATGTAATGAAATGACGCGTCACTGGTGAGTCATAGACGGATGTAAGGAAGAAAATCCGGGACTTTTCAAATTAAAACATCAGTATGGCTCAAATAATAAACCAAATGGAAATAATAAAAGTTATTTCTTCTTTCTGTGCGGCCCGGTACCACGTGACCCACGGACCGGTACGGGTCTGCGGACCAGTGGTTGGGAACCACTGGGCTAGAAGACTGCTGAGAGAAGCATAGAGGTAAAGCAAAGAGACGCCGTGCAGTGAGCCAGTCTGGTTCAAGTATAGCCAAACAACGAGCAGAGACGAAAAGATCTTCACTTTTCCTAGCTTTGAGATTCAGAATTCAACCACAACCTAAGCTGCTTTATCCTTTCATTTGTTGTTAAGAGCTTTTCTAAAGAAAGGAAACAAACCCAACAGACCATAATTATAAATGTCAAAATAATTTACTTGTCAAAACAGGAAGTTCTTAAAAATAGAAACGGTAGCAAACAGTTCATTTTAGAAACTGTGTGACTATGCAAGATTTTACAAAACATAAGCCTGCCTGTTTTTACCAGTTCCTATTTTATACAAAGTGAAAGCAGCTTTTCAGCTCACAAACTAATTTCCAGACCCTCACCCACTTAGATAAAATCTATATATAGTCGGCCACCAAACTGCATGGATAAGAGCTTGTATCGGTCCCACATACACACATTTATATATTCATTCACACATAACTGGAATTTAACACAGTTAAGAGCCTCTCTGCATGCCTTCACATACAATCTAACAAGCTGTCAACATGTCGCGCGGAGCATCCTGAACTCCCATGCTGCTGGAATGCTAACATGCTGGTGTTAGATTTCCCAGCTTCCTCTGCTTCTTCGCTGGTCGAAGCAGCTCGTGTGTATCTCAGTTGAGAGGTCAACAAATGTTGACTTGTGACCACAGGGCCAGTGACTGCCCAGCTTTTATCCCATCATGGAATGATCATACGGACTTAAAGTGGTGCATTATGCCTTAAACTAGGTTACTCACAACATTGTGCTTCAAGTTCTAGTTTATTTGAAGCACAGCTGGAAAATTAAGAGTGTCAAAATTTGTTGTTCGGGGGCACTTCATTCCTAAAGTTCAGCCGCATGTGTGCATGTTTACTTTTTGTAATTGAAAATTTTAAGTTAGTTTTGGTGCAGGTTTTGGTGCTGCTAATTGCTTGCCACTGTGAGATTGCACGGGGTCAGAAAAACCGTAACAACCTAATCAGTTCATCTATAAGTTGTACTGACTAACTATGGGCAGTTTCAGTACACACCCTTCACCGGTGTGGGAAATATTACGTTCCGTTCCGTCATCTTCCGCTTGTTCCGGGGTCGGGTCGCGGGGGCAACAGCCTCAAACGGGTAGTCCAGGCCTCTCTCTCCCCGGCTGCATCCTCCAGCTCACCTGGAAGGATCCCAAGTCATTCCCCGGCCAGCTCTGAGACATAGTCTCTCCAGCGGGTCCGGGGTCTGCCCCTTGGTCTCCTCCCGTTGGGACGTGTCCAAAACACCTCGCCTGCGAGGCGCTCGGGGGGCATCCTGACCAGATGTCCGAACCACCCCATCTGGCTCCTCTTGACCTGGAGGAGGAGCGGCTCAACACCGAGCTCCTCCCGGAAGGCAGAGCTCCTCACCCAATCTCTGAGTGAGAGCCCAGCCACCCTGCAGAGGAATATTACGTTTGCAAAAATTTTCACCTCGACCATTAGATCTTGACTTTTGTCCTTGAAAACCTAATCAGTTCATCTATAAGTTGTACTGACTAACTGTGGGCAGTTTCATTACACACCCTTCACCCGAGTAGGAAAAATTACGTTCGCAATAATTTTCCCCTCAACCATTGGAATCTTGGTTCCAATGAGATGAACTGATGATCAGATGAAATGATTGAAAAACTAATCAGTTCATCTTTAGTTGGTACCAAATAACTGTGGGTTTCATTAAAATCCCTTTAGAGTTTTGGGAGATATTGCATTCGCCAAAATGTTACAGAAGAATGGACCAACGAGTAGCCCGAGTGCTTAACGACTCCTCCACATTTTCTGGCCGGTTGCGTAAAATAAATACAGGTAGTTGTTTTTCTCTTTACTTTTCAGCAATTATATTAAACCTGTAAATGTCCCACTTGGTTCAGACCTAGGAAGAAACTCCATTTGGTCCAGTTTTACTCAAATAACAGCTCAATTCTCTTGACAAAACCAGAAAGTTTTGAAAAGATCCTGAACACACTTTTAGACTCAATATAAATATGAAAAGCAGCCTTTCTGCTTGTCAGTGGAACAAAAGACACGTCTGAGAAGCTGAGAGATGAACTCTCATCTGGCTAAGCTCTCTTAGTGTCTGTCCAGACCTCCGTGCATTCCTCTGTTAATTTCCCCTCAGTGGGCAGGCTCTCACCCTGCCAGGGACTTCTCCTACCTCCGGTCTAACTGCAGCTGTGCAGGGGCAATCTGGGGGCAGGAAGTACTAGTGACAAACTAGCTGCACACCACTGGAATGAGAAGCAGTTTTAGGATTTAAAGCGTAAAAAATTTCAACACTGAAATTTAAAATACTCATTCAAACATCTTACAAACATCTGGATGAGTTTTACATCAAATTAACATGTCACTTTGACCTTAAAGCTTGATGAGGCCAAGCCTACCATATTTAATGAAGGACCAAGAGACAAATGTTTGGGGGCGTGAGAGGTGTTAGGTATGTTGAGGGTCACTGTCTGTACCATGGCAACGACTAGGATGCAGCCTCCTGGGAAAGCAGGCATTCCACAGAGCAGAGCTACACAACAGTCTGGTTACAAAAACACGGCAAGTCTGAGCGTGTACCTCATTCCAGCAGAGCAACATGGAATCTATTGGAAAGTTGTCAGAGGAATAGAATGCACAACAAGACTTGTGGATAAATCTGTGCAGCGAACAGAATGATGTTCGCTGTAATCTCTACACATGACCTAGCATAACAAAAAAATCTCCCTAAACACGACAATTTGGCAGGATAACAATTCAATTCAATTTTATTTGTATAGCCCAAAATCACAGAATTTCCGTCTCAATGGGCTTCACAAGAAAAAGAGGAATGTATAAACACAAATACGCAACAAGAAAAATAACTAACAAGTGCTAACTAAACAAGACTAGCACATTTATGCCCTTAGATTCTCCTTCTCGGTGAGGAAAAACTCCTAAAAAAAAACATCAGTGGGGAAAAAATAAGAAACTTTGTGGGGATCCACATGAAAGAGAGATCCCTCCCCCGGACGAGCAACCAATGTGTCAAACATTATTGTTTAAATATTAGCTTATTCTAATCTACAGCTAAATATCTAGCTTGGATTGTGATTTTCTGAACACATAGAACAGGTAGTGACGGTTAAAAACATCAGGAGTGATCAACAACAAGTGCAAAGAAAAGCAAACTGATCAAATCTGCAGAGACAAGATTACAGACATACACTACTACGGAAGGCGGTGGCTCAGTGGTAGAGCAAAGTTAACCGAAAGTTTGCAGGTCCGATTCCCACTGAGTTCACGTCTAGGGTCTTTGGAGAAGACATCTAAACCCCCATTTCTCCCACTTTTGGCGCCGTTGTGGCAGCCTGATGCGGTGTAATGCAGCACACAAATTTTCCCGATGAGGGATCAACAAAGTATAGATTATTATTATTATCAAAGGTTGAGAGATGACTAGAAAACAAACCAAACCTGCGCAAAAAATGCCACTGAAGCTACTCCCAAGAAAATCCAAAGACCTACTGACATTTTCAACATGCGACCTAGGTAACATCTCCCACAGGCCTCCCCAGTAGTGGCACTATCTATACTCCAAGATAAACACACGTGAATGGGCAACAGGTTTCTCCCTTTTAACATTGGTTTAATTCATTTTTTTACCCAGAGTAGCTAATTATTTTCCATAATTTTCATTGCCAAATATTGATTGCTCAAGACAGAACAGTTAAACACAATAGCCTCTTCAGTCAAGCCGCAGATCTGAGAGTGAACGATAGAGTCAGCCTTGACTGTATGACATCTCTGAATTGGATTTCCGATTAGAAAGGTTTAATGTAATTACCCTGAGTACATTGTGCAGTCTGCCCTAAGTACCACAGTGATGCAGCACCTCGAGCTTCACCTTAACACTCCCTCCCTCACATGGAAGTGGCTGGTACCAAGCTTCCCCGGGGACCACTTTACAACTTTTGATCGAGAGAAATTCACGTGTGTAATCTCATGGTCATAAAAAAAAAATCTGGGCGAATGGGTCATGAGTTACACAAGTAGAGCATGTGCGATCAGACAGACATGCAGAGACACGCATCACTCTGGCAGGTATTAAAAAGTTTAGCTTTATTCTTTAAAAAACTATACGACACATTCAAACCCTGAAGACCTTTAAAGCCCTCTCTGCTGGTTGGAACATATTTGAATCACAAACCGCTGTTTATTATCTTTCAGTCATGCTTGTCGGTTTTAAGTTATCGCTTTTCCTATAGCTGCCCAGCGTCTAAACATGTGTTTTCACATTAAAACATTTCGGCCGGCATTTGTTGCCAGGTTGGCTAAAAATCAGTTTGAGCTTCTGTAAAGTTTGTCCTGTTCTGAATCTGTTGGAGTGGCTTTTTCTATACAAAGAAATTGACAATCTAACTTTTAAATCAACCAATGAGGCTTTGAGCTGGTCTCCTTGAATATGGGCCACGGCCTAGTCAAAGGCTCAGGTACATCACCATTCACAGACGTCCTGATAGAGCGATAAAAGAGCAGAACAGATGAGGTGGTGGACTATGTGAATGGGAGGGTTGATTTGTAGCTGGAAAAACTATTTTATTATCAAACAGCAACTGAAGAATGAGAACAAATAAAGGTTGGTGACTGTGTACACACTTTTCAAAAGAAATTGAACAAAGTAAAGAATTCCGAGGAGTATGTGACATCTCTATAGATCTGCAGAAAACGTTTACAGAAAAATGACACGATAGGCTAGAGTTTTGGCATTGGTGAGGATCAAGAAAGATGGATTTCATCTACAAATGATCCAAGTTTTTGGTGATTAAATGCTGTTTTATTCTTTTATATTTTGCGGTTTTGTGTTTGGCAACTGTGTGCAAAATCGAAGACTTATCCCTAAAGGACTACTCATTGAGTAAACACTTCTATTGTGGAGGGTTTTTTTTTTTTTTTTTAAATCTATGATGTCTCAACTTTCTTTTTCTCTATTAAGTCAATATATTAAGAAGAATTTAAACCATAAAATAGTTTTTGAGGGTCTGATTGATGCAGGCCTGAGTGTTAAAAACAGTCCTCCGTACAATCGTTTCTGTAAAACTTTGGATCCAAACCCCACCTTCAATAAGAGTTATGAAGGTCTATAACATAGATTACATCTGCAGAACAAAATGAAACTCTACACCTATCAGATCACTTATTATTATCACCCTGTTCTTTAATGTACCAGCACAATGTCAAAGACATGAGGATGATATATTAAAAATGGCTGCTCTAGATAACATGATATTTATCTCTGCTTTTTTACATTAAAAAAGAAATCAGCTGATGACTGTTTATCAGACACCTTGCAGGATGTGCACAGACATGTGAACAAGAATGACATACTGATTACTCTTAGAGTGAAAATGTGGAACTAGATAAAGAGGAATGTTCCAAAGAGAAGGTAGTTTTAGAAACTCACTGCTTGAAAGATTACTGAAACCTCCAACCTCTCCCAGGAGGCCGTTTATGGTTAAGGAAAAAAAAAAACCACATCAAGTGTTAGTCTCTTTAAAGACTTCCTACTGCGACCACAGCTAAAGACGAGAAGCTGCGCACCTAAAGAGGATGTGGGGTGCTCATTACTCAATATGTTCTAATGATAACCGTACTAGGAAGGCCAGGCTTTCCTCACCCTGGGCTTACCATTCAGCTCATTCAGGAAGATCCAGGCCAGCTATGAGAGATACAGACCCTTCAGTAGGCCGTGGGTCTGTCTGGGTCTCCTCTCGGTGGCGACACCAAGACATACTGACCAAATACAGAGCCTGTTATGGATTGTACTTGAGATTTTGTCCGTTTGGTCACCACCCACAGTTGATGTACGATAGAAAGGATGAGTTTATAGATTTACTGGCAAATTGAGAGTTTTGGTTTTTGGCTCAACTTCCTCTTCACCATTGACAACTGACGATACAACGTCCTAAATTTTGTGGACGCCGCACTGACAACGGCTGCCCTAATGATAAATAGCCTTAAAAAAATAAAAGTGCATCTGCAAACTAGTGTCAAAGATTTCGATATATTGGTAAGTATTGATACTAAAATATATGAACGGATATCAATATGAATTTCACAAAGTTTTGATACCTGCTTTGCTTTCAGCTTTTGTCCAAGGTTCATTGATAAACGCCACACACGAGCCGAAGTCGATCTACGTTCCCACCCTCACCTATGGTCACCAGCTGTGGGTGGTGACCGAAAGAATGAGATCGCCGATACAAGCGGCCGAAATGAGCTTCCTCCGTAGGGTGGCTGGGCTCTCACTCAGAGATCGGGTGAGGAGTTCCGCCATCCGGGAGGAGCTCGGTGTCGAGCCGCTCCTCCTCCAAGTCGAGAGAAGCCAGATGGGGTAATTTGGGCCTCTGGTCAGGATGCCCCCCGAGCGCCTCGCTGGTGAGGTGTTTCGGGCATGTCCCACCGGGAGGAGACCAAGAGGCAGATCCCCGGACCCGATGGAGAGACTGTCTCACAGCTGGCCGGGGGACAACTCGGGATTCATCTGCTGCATCTTTTTCGGTCACACCAACTATCTTCATGTCTTCCTTCACTGTATCCATGAACCTCCTCATTGGTCTTCCTCTAGGCCTCTTTCCTGGTGGTTCCAAACCCAGCATCTTTTTTCCAATGACCTCTTTCTGTCTCTCCTCTACACATGGCCAAATCATCTCAGTCTGGCCTCTCTATCTTTATCTCCAAAACATCTAACATGTGCTGTTCCTCTGATCCTGTCCATCCTGGTCACTCCCAGAGAGATCCTCAGCATCTTCATCTCTGCTACCTCCATCTCTGTTTCCTGTCTTTTCCTCAGTACCACTGTTTCTAGACCAAACAGCATGGCCGGGCTCACCACGGTTTTGTAAACTTTCCCTTTCATTTTCGCTGAAACTCTTCTATGACACATCACACCTGATACTTTTCTCTACCCGTTCCAGCCTGCCTGCAGACGCGTCTTCACCTCTTTTCCACACTCTCCATTGCTCTAAACTGTTGATCCTTGAATTAGGTTGATTGTTAACATAATGTTAATGAAATTTCTCCATAACATGACAGTTTTTGACTATGTGATGCTAAAAAAATGGCAGAAATGAATCATTTTTTATTGTGTAAGTTAGATATTTCAGTGTTGTGAACTACATGCAAAAATTTACAGATAAACTCCTCAAAAAAAGCTCAGATTTAAAGTCTAAGCAAAGCAAAAAAGATAATGTAAAAAAAATAACTAAGCAGAGAAAAAGGATCATAATTTTCTTTTATGATTCGTTGAAAAAATGAAAACATGATTGAACAACTGACCAAAACACAAAAGCATTGAGCTAACAAAGAAGCCCTGCACAGCTTCAACACACACACACACACACACACTCACACACACACACCACGTTTTGATCTGTTAGACAATCATTAACAGACAGAATCTCTGCTGGCTGACTCATAGAGTTTAATGTTTCATTTTAATGTTTCATACCTGAGCAGACTGGAGAGAGCATGAGAGGAGGATCCATGTCCACCACTGTTACCACTTCCACCGGTACCAGACGAGCCTCCAGCAGACTGTCTCTTCCCAGATAAAAGCTTCTCCACAGAAGCCAGATTCCCGATGCGAGCCGCATCCAAAAGCTCCTGTTCCTTCCCCATAACTGATCCAAAAAGGGGGGGAAATCAGGGGAGGAGGGGGAAATCGGTTGGAGTTAAATTCCTCAACGATTTTTTTTCCACCCAAGTTGTATTATATTCCTCGGAGTGACAAAGAGGAAACAATAGCTTCCTCCACCGCTGGAAGTCCAGACCCCGCGCTGTAAGGGGGGAAAAGTTTCCTTCAGCCTAAAAAGATCCACCATCAAGCAAACTTCCTTTGACCAGTCCTCTGATTGTAGTCCGTCACTTCCTAGAAACTAGCCTTTTTTTTTTTTTCTTTCTACATCTCCAATCCGAAAGACAGACAAACGCAACACTCACCGCCGCCCGCAGCAGATCTACAAACAATCTGGATGGGGTTCATAAAAATGGCGGAGGCATTTTAGCTATCATTAAGCGCATCCTTACTGTTTATAGATCTGCTACAAAAATTCCCAAAGTTGTCCTATAAAAATCTATTAATTAATGAAGAAGCACTCATTTAAATTAATTTAAAGTAAAATTTAGTTATATTTTAATTTTATACATTTCATATGTGTGTATATATATTATATGTATATATACATATGTATATTTATATATATATATATACATACGTATGTATATATGTTTATATATATACGTATATATATATATATATATATATATATATATATAAGCAAAGCTCTCGATTTACAAGTCGATCTACGTTCCAACCCTCACCTATGGTCACCAGCTGTGGGTGGTGACCGAAAGAATGAGATCGCGGGTTCAAGCGGCCGAAATGAGCTTCCTCCACAGGGTGGCTGGGCTCTCAGAGATCGGGTGAGGAGTTCTGCCATCCGGGAGGAGCTCGGTGTTGAGCCGCTCCTCCTCCAGGTCGAGAGGAGCCAGATGGGGTGGTTCGGGCATCTGGTCAGGATGCCCCCTGGGCGCCTTGCGGGCGAGGTGTTTCGGGCATGTCCTACCGGGAGGAGACCAAGGGGCAGACCCCGGACCCGCTGGAGAGACTATGTCTCACAGCTGGCAGGGGAACGACTTGGGATCCTTCTGGGTGAGCTAGAGGATGCAGCCGGGGAGAGAGAGACCTGGGCTGCCCGTTTGAGGCTGTTGCCCCCGCGACCCGACCCCGGAACAAGCGGAAGATGGCATGTGCTGGCATTTTATATGTTGTGTGTTATATATGTTGTCTTATCCTGTGGTCATCATCTCATTCACAATGTTCTAACATCTTTTTCATTTAGTGTTCTACATGGACAATGATGTTTGCAGATGACATTGTGATCTGTAGTGAGAGGAGGGAAGAGATGGAGGAAAAACTGGAGAGGTGGAGGTTCGCTCTACAAAGAAGAGGAATGAAGATTGGTCAGAGTAAGAGTACGTGTGTGAATGAGAGGGATCCAAATGGAAAAGTGAGGTTACAGGGAGAAGAGATAAAGAAGGTGGAAGATTTTAAGTATCTAGGATCAACAGTCCAGAGCAATGGAGAGTGTGGAAACGAGGTGAAGAAGTGTGTGCAGGCAGGCTGCACCGGGTAGAGAAAAGTATCAGGTGTGATGTGTGACAGAAAAGTTTCAGCTAAAATGAAAGGGAAAGTGTACAAAACTGTGGTGAGACCGGCCATGCTGTTTGGTGTAGAGACAGGGCCACTGAGGAAAAGTCAGGAAACAGAGATGGAGGTAGCAGAGATGAAGATGCTGAGGATCTCTCTGGGAGTGACCAGGATGGACAGGATTAGAGGAACAGCACATGTTAGAGATTTTGGGGATAAAGTCAGAGAGGCCAGACTGAGATGGTTTGGACATGTGCAGAGGAGAGAGAGAGAGTACATCGGAAGAAGGAAGCTGGATTTGGAACCACGTGGAAAGAGGACTAGAGGAAGGCCAAAGAAGAGGTTCATGGATACAGTGAAGGAAGACATGAAGATAGTTGGCGTGAGCGAAGATGATACAGCAGATAGGGTTAGATGGAAGGAACTGACTTGCTGTGGCGACCCCTGAAGGGAAATGCCGAAAGAAGAAGTTCTGCACTGAGTGGCTTGATATGTCCACATTACCCTTTCTGACGCCTGGATTTCCTGACTTGTGACCTTCATACTGCCACCCATTTTGGGACATGAAGGCTCTGAGTTTTGATGGAACTTGTACACATGTACAGTACACTAAAACTTCTATTTTATTGGTTTTTTACTTTTACTGTATGTTATTACTGAAGCTATGCAATTTGTTACCTGAAAACAAATAAAAAAATATTGGTATAAAGAGTAGTGTTTATACCCATTAATTAAAAAAAAGCATGTTCAGATAATGAGAAATTTTGTTTGATTGCTTTTTGTTTATGAAATTATTTATTCTAGTGATATATGTCTACTTGTTTAAGCACCTAAATTTCTCCCGTTGTTGTCATTGTATTTAATTTGCATTAACATAAATCAATAACTATAAATGATAGGGTTTTTACAAGTTTTACCTGCTTTTCTTGTGTTTACACTCAGAGTGAAGTTGTCCTGACTTGAGCCACAGGGGGCGCCCGCCTTTAATAAAACACTGTCACTGTGTTCCATATAGTAGTTTAAATAAAGTTCCTTCAAAAAGGAAGTGACGTATGTTTAGACTTTCAAGGCAAGCTATGCTAAGCTAACACTGCTGAGAGATATTTTTTTACATATTTAGAGCATCACAACGGTTCTGAGTGATTGTTTTTAAAGCAAAATCGACACATTAGCTCAATTTAAACGTTGTGATTCGTTATCTAATTAAAACCGGTTGTTTATCCGTTTTGACTTGCTTTGTTGGCGCCTTGATGTGAAAAAGGTTAGTACAGAAAAAGCATTTTAATTCTCCTGGTCATTTTTAAAGATCAGTGTTTATTCAGTTCATATAAAATCATTTCTAATTGTCTGATTTTAAGCTGTCTAGAATCCTGAGAGGATGGCAGATCCAGCCCGAGTGAAAATGGGAGATTTATCAGCGAATACTCCTAAAAAAGAAGAGAAGGAAGAGGTTTCTGTTACAGAAAAACCAGATGAAAACACAGATCAACCCTCAAATCAGCGGAAAAGAGAGCTCACACTTGTAAGTTGGTTTTGTTTAAGTCAACAATATTATATTTAAAATATTCCTAATTGTAACACATAAGATCATCTTTAAAAATAACTCATCAATACAGTTGAAAAGTTGCAATCCATGTATGTGGACATACTGTACATGTGCTATCATAATAATGGAAGCTTAACTATCTGCAGAACAGAATCATTATGTGATGCTTTTTGCATCCCTGATGAGGAAAATTGATGAGAAGCCAAACACTTGTGTAAATGTTGCAATCTTAAAATTCAAATTTGCATGCAAACTTGTTCCTTTACTAATTTTATATTCAGATTTTTTTTCCCCCCAAACTTACACAAATATAATATATAACATATGACAGTAGATACACAGTTTGAAAAGAGGATGGATCAAGCAAATGATTCTGATTCTAAACCCCTTCCACCCACTCATCACAACATGATAAAACTATATGATGCAATAGAATAAAGTAAAATTACAATGACAAACAATCCTTTCACTCTCATCCACACAGAACACCAGACAGGCGCCCTCTGATCCCATATTCCCTCTGATCTTACACCCCTCAGACTCACAATACTGAGGGAGTCACTCTCTCCTTTAAATAGTTATCCATTATTTTCTTTTTGAACAGTTTTTTTGTTTTGATTGCTGCAGGATTTCATTTGATAAATGATTCCATGGGCTGCACGGTAGCACAGTAGGGGTAAGCATAGTGACCTCACAGCAAAAAAAGGTCAGGGTATGAGTCCCGGAATGTGGGTGAGGCTTGAAACACTAGTCTTTCTGTGTGGAGTTTGCATGTTCTCCCTGTGTATGCGTAGATTTCCTCCAGGTGCTCCGGTTTCCATCCTTCCTTCAAAAACATGCATGTTAGGTTGATTGGCCACTATGAAATTGCCCCAGTAATAAGTGCGTGTGACCTGTTAGGGGTGTATTCTGCCTCTCGCCTGAAATCTGCCAGGATAGGCTCTAGCACCCCCAGACTCTGGGCCAAAGACAGTCACTGAGGTGTGCTACACACTTAAAATAAGTCACGCGTGTAGTACCAAGGTAAAAGTTTTTGCCTTCTCTTTGTAGGAGACTACAGCAGGTGATGATGAGGAAGAAGGACCATCCAGCCAACCTCTTGCCAAAAGGCTGAAATTAGAGTCAGAGAAGAAGAAGGAGAAGGAAAAAGAAAAGGAACGACGTCTTAAAGTCGACGAGGATGAAATACAAAAGATGCAGTAAAACATCATTTTCTGCCCCTCAAAATATTTTTAAATGCATGTTATTTTGTTAATTCAACCCATCTGTTGTTCCTTATGAATATTTCAGGGTTTTGGTGTCATCTTTTTCTGAGGAGCAGTTGAATCGTTATGAGATGTACAGGCGTTCTGCGTTCCCAAAAGCCGCAATTAAAAGGGTGAGCTAAATCTTAGAAGGAAGTTCTACTGTATGAATAGTATCCCTTAAATCAATGTGTTTTTTTTCTGTCCTCGTTACAGCTGATTCAGTCCATAACTGGATCATCTGTGTCTCAAAATGTTGTCATAGCAATGTCTGGCATCGCCAAGGTTTTTGCTGGGGAAATAGTAGAAGAAGGTCAGTAGAACATTCTAGTTGCTCAAAACAACAAAATAGTTAAAATGATATTGGTTTTTTTATATCTGAATGTGGGTTTTTTTTCATTTACAGCCTTGGATGTTTGTGAAAAGTGGGGAGACACACCACCACTTCAACCGAAACACATGAGGGAAGCAGTGAGGAGGCTGAAGAGCAGACATCAGATTCCAAACACCAAATATAGACACACTCTGTTTCACTGAGATCCTACATTCAGACCAAAAGCCAAACTATTGAAATAAAAAAAGAAATTCGGTATTAATTTACTGATGATGAAAATGTCAGATTCTAACGTTGGCTGATCCAGCTCAGTGTGTGTGGAAAAAAACCAACATGTAAATACATGCTTTATAAACAGTGTTTTTTTTTTGTTAATCAGACAGTAAGACGTATCCTTTTTTTCCTCAAAACTTCTTTAAATCCATTCACATTTTCTTCTTACGGTTTTGTTTTGCGTTTTTTATTCAGCTAATAACAAAAAATTAATGACTGATTTTTTTTTTAGTTGAGATTTAATTCATTCATCACATCTTGTTTTCTAAACTTTTAACATGAATAATATGGAACAATAAAAATGCAAAATCAAATTGTGTTTAGTACCTTATTTATTTTTTAATGGTGTCGTTTTTGGTTCACAGAACCAGTTGTACATTAGTCTCAATAAAGTGATGAACACCATTCAAGTTATTTCACACACAACAGAAAATGACCCACTTCTCTTAACATCTATACTTAATACACTTCCACAATATCTCATTTGCATCCGCTGGAGGTGATCAATATTTAACAGAGTGCAAATTCCAGTGAATTGACCTCACATGTGCAAGTAATCCACAGGTCATGAACACATCACCTCTTTACATGCATCCAAAAAAGGATCATATTTAACGTATGAATGTGACTTCATCATTGCCTGCACCAAACCATCAAGTTGCTTAAATTAAAGCACCGATTTCTTTTAAGGGACCAAAAAAAAAAAAAAGCTACTTAACACTGAAGAGAAACGTTAGAGCTACATTTTGCATCCAGTTTTTTTTTTTTCTTAAAATCTTACCAACACATTTTTCAATTAAGGCCATGCAGAAAAAAACAACTGGTTAAAGAAAACATGGTACGCTTTGGTGATACCGAGGTAAATGGGCAGTATTTTGCTTTATTAACACCAACACCGAGTTGCTGAGTTTGCATGCAGATGAGTTATAAATGTTTGTTACAAATATTTTTTTTTTATTTCACATTTAAAAGTTCGTAGTTTTTGGGTTAAACCAAAAAAAGTGTTATCGTATTGCTTGAAGAGAAAACGTTTCTTTTCCAGAATGCAATTTGTTCGTAGCTTTAAATAAAGAGACGTTGCAATTCTTCCACCAGGAGTCTCCAAAGTTCTTTCAGAACATTTCTAAATAAAAGGCAAAGATTAGAAAATCCCCTAAACTGAGTGTTGTAATCTTCTTCTTTCGGGATTTCCCTTCAGGGGTCGCCACAGCAAGTCAGTTTCTTTTATCTAACCATATCTGCTGCATCTTCTTCGGTCACACCGACTATCATCATGTCTTCATTCAATGTATCCATGAACCTCCTCTTTGGTCTTCATCTCAACCTCTTTCCTGGTAGTTCCAAATCCAGCATCCTTCTTCCGATGTACTCTCTCTCTCTCCTCTGCACATGTCCAAACCATCTCAGTCTGGTCTCTCTGACTTTATCTCCAAAACCTCTAACATGTGCTGTTCCTCTGATATACTCATTTCTGATCCTGTCCATCCTGGTCACTCCCAGAGAGATCCTCAGCATCTTCATCTCTGCTACCTCCATCTCTGTTTCCTGTCTTTTCCTCACTGCCACCGTCTCTAGACCAAACAGCATGGCCGGTTTCACCACGGTTTTGTCTCACCACACTTTCCCTTCCCCACCCGTGGAATTCCGATTTAACAACAGAATTTTTGTAGATAAACTCTAAATGAGATAAGCATTTTTTTTTCATCTAAGCATAGATCAATGAATGAAACCAATTGTTGTTAAAACCAAAGCATGTAACAGCTTTTTCCAGCAAAAAAAAACTGTGGTCATGTTCGAAAAAAATGTTCATTCTTCAAAAAGAATATCTTCCTTCTTGGTGACGTGTTGCGCACATACCACGTGATCAGTTCTTTAATAAGTTTGAAACGTTGCCGTCTTATTGATAGGATTTAGACAACTCGTGGTAAGTCAAAAGTAAACCAAAGAAAAAGTGTGCAAACATCTGCCAGCAAATAAATAGAAAAGTGTTTTTCAAGTCTGTTGTTTGACCAAAATGAGATCGAAGAGTTGGAACAAAAGAAACAATGAACAATTGAATTCTGTGCACAATGGTCTCTGAAGGCGATGGTGTCATTCCGACACGATGAGCACACCATTTAACAATAAAAAAAAGAAACGTATCACAAGTGAGCGTAATAGAAGAGCGGGGAATGTTTCAGGATGCTGAAAGAAAGCTTGATAAGAGTGTGTACCCATACCACTCTGCTGATAAACACATTGAGATGATTTAGTTTCTATGAAAGCAGAAAAAAATACTTTTTCAAATGAAAAAAAAGTGCAGTTTCTTCATTTTCACATTTGTCACAAAAACTTTTCAAATAAATGTTCTTACTTTACACTAAAGTGACGGATCAGATTTTGAAATGGGTTTTTTTTTGTAATGTCAGCATGCTTTAAAATAAAACTCAGTAGAATTTACTGAGAAACTAGGCGCTGCGCGGCAGTGGTTTTGGAAGTGAAGGGAGGATTTTGGCATGTGCTCCACTAGGTATTTCCACAACACAATGACTCGGGTGGATCATTAAAGCTGGATGATTTTGCATGCTGTGCTACACTAATGTCCTTCCTTATTCACATAGTTACGGGGAGGCGATAGCTCAGTGGTAGAACGTTCACCCTTGGACCAGAAGTTCACCGGGTTGAATCCTACTGAGCTCATGTCTAGGTGTCCTTGGGGAAGACCCTTAACCCCCCGTTTCTCCCACCATTGGCGCCGTCCCGGCAGCCTGCTGCGGTGTAATGCAGCACACAAATTTTCCCGTAAAAATTTTTAATTACAATTAAATTATTCTTCTAATATTACAATAAGATTCTACATGATACTTAAATTGGCTTTGCTGATTTCCATAATCAATCTGATGCGTTCAGATTCAAAGGAGAACCGTGTGGTTTTTCAAATGGTAAATGTGGGGTCATACTTTCTGACTTCCAAAAGGAGGCGCTCTCTGTCCTGAAGGGCCTGGTTGAGTGCAGCGTTTGCGTTGAAGAGCTCGGACTCCAAGGTTTGTGTCTGCAAACGAAGGATTATTGGATTGGTTAGTGACGGCTGATGGGTTGACTTTAACGTTTACTGACTTGCAGGTTTACAGCAGATAGGTGTAATTACACCACGACGACACAATCCCATTTGCTGAGACAGCAGGAGCAAGAGAATTTATTTAACACTCAGCATGCATCGAAAACATTAGTGAAGTCGAAATAGTGAACCCTTTAAGTGTGTCAGAAAAAATGCAAATATTCTATAAATATAACAGGTGTAAATGATATTTTTTAGTCCAGCAGTGAAGGCTTTCAAGGTATAACCATATGCATATACCGTAAACGTACACCCACATATGTTCTAAATGTGTAGATCGTACCTCAGACTGCTGTTGGCCAGAATTGGAGTTGTTTGATTTATTCCAGTTAACCACAGGAACATCTGCAGAGGATTTACAGTCTGCACCTTCAGCTGCATCAGAAAGAAAACAGAGATGAGAAGTTTCTCTTCACTTTTCTAAAAAAAAAAAAAAAATCCACCCGGTGATGCAAAACAGTTAAAAAAAACAAAACAAAACGTGTTTTGATTCCCTCCATTTTTATGGTTCACACTCCAGTCACTCTCGATTTACAAGTCGATCTACGTTCCAACCCTCACCTATGGTCGCCAGCTGTGGGTGGTGACCGAAAGAATGAGATCGCAGATACAAGCGGCCAAAATGAGCTTCCTCCGCAGGGTGACTGGGCTCTCACTCAGAGATTGGGTGAGGAACTCTGCCATCTGGGAGGAGCTCGGTGTCGAGCCGCTCCTCCTCCACATCGAGAAAAGCCAGATGGGGTGGTTTGGCCCGAGTGCCCCACTGGTGAGGTGTTTCGGGCACGTACCACCAGGAGGATACCAAGGGGCAGACTCCGGACCCGCTGGAGAGACTATGTCTCACAACTGGCCGGGGAACGACTCGGGATCCTTCCGGGTGAGCTGGAGGATTCAGCCGGGGTGAGAGAAGCTTGGGCTTCCCGTCTGAGGCTGTTGCCCCCACGACCAAGTCCCGGATGAGCGGAAGATGACGAAACAGAACTCCAGTCTTTACATGTTTAAGAAACAATTCTAAAAAAAGTTTTTTTTTGTAAAAATAGGTCACCTTTTACTCTCAATAAGCCGTCATCACTTCTCTCCAGGACCAGCTGGTCTATGACAAATTTTGCTGGCACAGGTTGAGGGGCTGTTGGGTAAATCTTAGGCCCATCGTCCTGAAATAGAGAGAAAAACACAGAAGCAATTCAAACTTTATTTACAAAGCACTTTTCTAACACACCAATACAAACTACTAAAATTTTAAATCCACCACATAAATCTTCTTAAAGGCTCATTATTTGTGATTAAAAATATAAACAAGACAAAAAAGGTTTTGTAAACCAAAACTTTATGAAACAAAAAATTACTTCAGGCTCATTCAAAACGGTTGCTTTTGATTAAAAAGAAATCTTAAATTTAAGCCTAATCCATTCCTATCGACTAAGAGCATGCAACACATTTGGCGTCTGCAGCAAATCATATGTAAACATTTACTTTTTATATTATCGATAGAACAGTACCCATGCTATAAAAGTATGTGCACCCCTACCTTCATGATGATGGTGACATTACGCACGTGGATCCTCATTGGCTGACCATCAACACTAAATTCATCTTCAAGAAAAGGACCGATATTCGCCACCGTGGAGGCTAATAACTCTGCCTGGCAGTCCTGCACCCTAACGTCCAGAAAACCCAGCGACTCGGCCAGAGTGGAGCGCAGAGCAGCGGATGGACCTGTTTCTGCCCGCATGCACAAAGCGGGGGGCCCCCTGCTCCCATGCCTGTCCTCCCTCTGGACCTGTTCACCTGTAGACAGGAAGAGAAACAGAAGTAGTTTACACTCAGGTAAAAAAAAAAAACAGGAAGTCTTTGCATGTTCATTCAACATGGCTATACTTTAAACGTCATTATTTCACACATGCTTCTTCCCTCTCACCACTCCTCCGAGTTGGGTGGATCATGGGCGGTTCACTCACAAACGAATCAGAAAAGCCCATCTTTAAAATTCTAAGTTTACCTTGTACTAATCCAGCCATTAGGTCTGATTGCTTGATGTTTCCTAGCTGCACATTAGACAGATTCTGAGTTTGGACAGCAACGACTTGATCTTCACCATTTGCTTCCATGGTACAAGCTGTTCCAGTCAGGATCAGTAACAACACAGAAGACTGTAACAAAGCACATTCAAATGATCAAATATGATACTAAAGTATGGCGATACATCTAATCAAAGCATCAAATCAGTTCAGGAATCACCCACCATGTCTTGAGACATGTCCTCGGTACTTTGGGAGAGAGAGCTGCTGAGATCGGCCGAAGATCCTCCTTCTGTTGCCATGGCAGGACTGCCTCGGCTAGGACGCATCGATTCCAACCCTGATTCTAAAAACACAAGTAATGCTGAGATGTTTAAATAACAATACTTTAAAATAAATTTTTCTTTTAATGTACACACTTTGTAAGAACAGAAAAGTGCAATCTAAAGAAAACTTGATTTGATTCCAAGGCATTCTTGAAAATACGACAGAGTTAAAACACCTGAGTCCATCAGGATCACGAAGTTCTCGCTCAAATCGCTGTCGATAGAAAGATTTTCATCGGGTAAGCTGCCGTCTAAGATGGCGCTATCAAAAGACTGCTGGGAGTGGGATTGCTTCAAGGAGGTTTGCCGTAAAGAGAGAGAAGAGTCTTCAGCACGTTGTCCCTGTTCCCTGTAAACACACACATCCAGATTTAGTTACTTTAGTTACTTTAGTTACAAATCATGGGTGTGAATATTTAGCGGCACACTGTGTTGTGTGCGCTGCATCGGTCCGTCGTGGTAAAGAGAGAGCTGAGCCAAAAAGCAAAGCTCTCGATTTACAAGTCGATCTACGTTCCTACCCTCACCTATGGTCACCAGCTGTGGGTGGTGACCGATAGAATGAGATCCCGGGTACAAGCGGCCGAAATGAGCTTCCTCCGCAGGGTGGCTGGGCTCTCACTCAGAGATCGGGTGAGGAGCTCTGCCATCCGGGAGGAGCTCTGTGTTGAGCCGCTCCTCCTCCAGGTTGAGATGAGCCAGATGGGGTGGTTCGGGCATCTGGTCAGGATGCCCCCCGAGCGCCTCGCAGGCGAGGTGTTTCGGGCACGTCCCACCGGGAAGAGACCAAGGGGCAGACCCCGGACCCGCTAGAGAGACTATGTCTCACAGCTGGCCAGGGAACGACTTGGGACCCTTCCAGGTGAGCTAGAGGATGCAGCTGGGGTGAGAGAGGCCTGGGCTGCCCGTTTGAGGCTGTTGCCCCCGCGACCCGACCCCGGAACAAGCGGAAGATGACGGAACGGAACACTGTGTTACTCACTTTGCTTGCTGACTGAACAGTTTGCTCACTCCAGAGCCCCGGCTCAGAATGCTAAAGGCATCTTTTGTTATTGAAAACGCTCCTTTCGTCAGATCCAACGAGGCACTGATGGCGTCTTTGGTGACATCCTTCGTAACGTTGATAGCACTCGACAGCTCCCCTTCCAGACTGAATGTTGATGGTTCACGTGAGATAACCGGAGACGGTCCCGGTGAGGGAAGAGGTGAGAGAGCGGTTGCGTCCTCATGTGGTGGGATTCCGTTCCCCTCTGGCTCCTCCTCCACAGCCTCGTATGCTTCTTCCACCACTTCATCTTGCTCATCTTGATCAAACGCATCACTAGTAGTGTTTAAGGAGGCGATCCCATTTTCTAATCCTCCATCTTCCAGAACATCGGCGGGGAGATGAGTTGGGGAGATATCTGAGTCCGTAATGCTGGGGCTGTCTGTTTCTGGAGTCTGGGGGACTTCTCCTTCCGGCTCTGAGCTGACCGGTGGCAAAAGAAGTCCTAATTCCAATGAGTCCACCAGGAGGGCGAGACAAGCTGTAACTGGTTTCGTTTTCTCTCCGTGAGCTTTTTTAACTCCACGGACATCCTGACTAAGCTCCGCCCCCAAACGAGCCATGGAGTCTTTCATCCTCAGAAGAGCGACGTACTGATAGTGATTGAGCCACATCTTCAGTGGGGTGATAGTGTGGACGAGGAAGTGGACCGAAGCAAGTGAATCCTCCTCCTGACTTTGCTCCTGCTCTGATGGAGGCGGGTGGACTCCATTTGGGTCGGACGGGGAAGACAACTCGCTTCTGAGGCGAGATGGTCGACACATCCACATCGAGACGGCAAAAGGTTCAACAAAAGGTTGGGTTTTTCCTTTGGGGAAACGACGTGCTCCGTCAAAACCAAGCGTGACCCGGGAGAGACTGAGAGACCAGATATCCTCCGATCGGAGCTGCTTCCTGTCCACAGGTTGGGGGTCATTTTCTTGCGAATGTTGAAGGAAAGTAGGAGGAATGGGATGAAAGGCACTCGGATCTCTGGGGTAAGCACAAGGTGGTGTTTGGAAGAAAAGGTTGTTTGTGAACTTCTCACACGTGCTGCTGAGGTCGGCTGTGGAGCCGTGAGGGCAGTGGCGAGTGTTACTGAGCGCCATCTGCGGTATGGTGACAGAAAGGGACTGCGGGCGTTCTGGATGGTCCAGTATAGAAGAATCCAGAGGAATTATGAGCTAGAAATTTACAAAAAATATTATTTAGAACCTGAACCGAGAAAAACAATAGGTTTAAAATAAAAATGTAAGAATCACCTTGAGTTGAGCTGCGTCCACACGGATGTCCACATGCTCATCAACTTTATTACTGTCTTGTAAATGGTAGAAAGCTTTGACCTGCTCCAGGGTGTGGAGGAGACCCCTGGAAAACAGATTGATCCACAACAAGCTGGCGGGGTCCACACACAACTGTAGGCTGTTTAACTGAGCATAAAGGTTGGAGGTCGGCACTGAAAGAAACAAAAACACAGTTACTTTTTTTTCGATAAAAGGGGGAAAAGTTCGGGTATTTGACTCATCAGTATGTTTTATTGTTTGGGGAATTCAAAATGAGCTGTGGGCACAAGTTTTCATGGGATAAGAATATTTAATTCATACAAATTATACAAGTTGACTTTCAATAAAATCCACAAAAGACAGGGAATAAGTATTGACCACAAAACCCAGGCAATGTCGACCAAACAAGAATTAGTTGATACAAAATCGTCAAATAATGGGTCTCTGCCTACCCAATAAATTTGTGACTCTGATCTTTGGTCGCAACCTAAATACATGAGTTAATCTACAGTTGGTACTGAGTATCTGTGTGCAGTTTTATTAAAATCTCTTCTGTGATTTTGCGTTCACAACAATTTGTAACCTCGACCTTTGTGATCTTAATCTTTGGTCGAGTGTTCCTAAAACCTAATTAGTTCATCATTAATTGGTAATGACTAACTGTGAGCAGCTTAATTAAAATTTCCTTAATGAGTCGAAAAACATGTTTAAGAAAGTGTTACGGTGGCATGGATAACACCTCCTTCACATTCAGCGTGCAATTATCCATATAGCACAAGTTTTCTTAGTTTTGAAAAATAAACTTGCATCATCATCCCACTAAGCATTGTGGGTGCTCCCACAAGCGATTATCAGCTGGGTTGATATTTAGCAAAGTTCCCGGAATGTGCACTGCTCTTCCATCAAATTAACCTCGTTCCGTTCCATCGTCTTCCGCTTATCCGGGGCCGGGTCACGCGGACAACAGCCTCAGACGGGAAGCCCAGGCTTCTCTCATCCCGGCTGCATCCTCCAGCTCACCCGGAAGAAATTCCGAGTCGTTCCCCAGCCAGTTGCGAGACATAGTCTCTCCAACGAGGTCTGGGGTCTGCCTCTTGGTCTCCTCCCGGTGGGACATGCCCGAAACACCTCACCAGCGAGGTACTTGGGGGGGCATCCTGACCAGATGCCCGAACCACCCCATCTGGCTCCTCTCGACCTGGAGGAGGAGCGGCTCGACACCGAGCTCCTCCCGGATGGCAGAGCTCCTCACTCGAACTCTGAGTGAGAGCCCAGGGACCCTACGGAGAAAGCTCATTTTGGCTGCTTTTATCCGCGATCTCATTCTTTTGGTCCCGTTTCACTCTTCACTACATGGGATACCTGCTCTGCCATTGTTGTCAGTATATCACAGCTATTGGGCTGCTTGTCATTAATCGGAACGCTTTCATTGTGAGTGGACACATTCTTACCACAAGAAATGGTTTTGACAATTTTGTGCACACAAAATTTTGTGTCAATACCTCACTTAAAATTCCCCTCACTGGAAAAAATGCTGAAGTTTCAAACATTTATTTTTTTCTCACTGTAAGCAAATAAAACTGCAAATACCAGCAAAGCTGGGGTTGTCTGGTAGGTAGTACTCTGTAAACTGGAGATGAACCGCCGGTACGTTGTCAGGCAAACGCAAACTTTTCCGGTTGCAGGATAATAAAGAATATGTTTTCTTGTTTTGTCGACTTCTTGTAGACACCTGGAAGCATGAAGAATCAAAAACAAACCAAAGTGGGTGTTAAAAGAGAAAGTTTTCTGTTTGAAAACAAAAAGAGAAGTGCACCATCTGGATGTGGGCATCTGTTTTTTTCTGATCGGAAACAAAAGCATGGGTAGGCGTTTATAAATCTTACCCTTGTCCTCCTTCAAATGAGGAACTAGAAGTATTTTACAGTTTAGAAAAAACTCCAAGAACATTTTTTTAACTTATTCTTCTTCTTTCGGGATTTCCCTTCGGGGTCACCACAGCAAGTCAGTTTCTTCCATCTAACCCCATCTGCTGTATCTTCTTCGCTCACGCCAAATATTTTCATGTCTTCCTTCACTGTACCATGAACCTCTTCTTTGGTCTTCCTCTAGTCCTCTTTCCTGGTGGTTCCAAACCCAGCATCCTTCTTCCTACGTACTCTCTGTCTCTCTCTCTTTCTCTCTCTCTCTCCTCTGCACATGTCCAACCATCACAGTCTGGCAACTGATGCTAAATATAAATTTTCAAAGACAAAAATGCAGAACCAAACTGTATTTTAACTTTTGGTTAGAGTTGACAAAACTGCATCCAGAATACTGACAAAAACAAAAAGACAAAGATATGACTTTAAACCACAATATTGAGTTTACTTGAATCCAATTTGATGTCCAGAATTCACAACGGATCCCAACACATTAGAAAATCTGATTAAACAAGTCAGAGTGTTCAACTGGGTTTGCATTTTTTTTGGATGGGATGATTAAACCTGACCTAGTTTTAATCTATTTTAAAAAGCAGAGGATATATTTATAGTTTAGTACAACAAAATTGTGGCAAATCAGATTTTGAAATGCTGAGTATGACCACGAATACTCTTAAACTTTCTGTTGTGTTGTTCTCTCATTTGTTAAAAAAAAAAAAAAGTTTCCAGAATAAACTGAAGAGCTAAACTGAAGTAAAAAAATAATAAAAATTGCTGATTGCTGTTCCTCCATCCTTTTTTCCTATTGCTTCCGTGTTTGGATTTTCAGGAATATAACCAAAAAAGTCTTAAATTTACAGTTCAAACTTATCACAGAGAATTTGGAGACATTCCTTTACAATCATAAAAATGTGATCTCTGTCATGTGTTCTGGGCATTCAACCAAGATGGTAACACCAATAGCCCCGACCACCTCACGTGGCTCTTCTAAATATCTTGAGGAAGACCATCTTCTCACTCCATCTTTGAGGAAGATGTAGTCATTAAATTAACTTGTTCTGTTAATATGTTTTTTTTTTCTTCCCATAGTGCGTGACTCATGCTTCAAAATAAGAACACAGCTAAACTGGTTACTAAGAAAACATAAACATTTGAGGTTCAGGATGTACTTCATCACATCTGATTCTTGCAGTGGTGGAACGTAACGAAGTAAATGTACTTCGTTACTGTACTTAAGTAAAAAATTGTGTATCTGTACTTTACTTAAGTAAAATTTAAGACCGGTACTTTTACTTTTACTTCACTACATTTTTAGAGCAAATATCTGTACTTTTACTTCGCTACTTTTTAAAAGTGTGTTTTACATTTTTCGTTACATTTTCGTTCAGGAATTTAAAAAATAGAAAGTTGTTTTTTAGCGCATCTTGAAGCCACATCGCCAAAATCAAAAGGAGCAGTTGATCGGGAGAAGAAGTAATGAATCGAGGACCAATCAGAATCGAGAGTAAACATTTTCCACATTCATTCAGCGCCAAGAGCAGGGGCGGTTCTAGGATTTTCTGAAGATGGGGTGAGGGGCAGGGATGTGAGGTCATTGACAAAGCCAATACAATAATAATAATAATATAGGGTGACTGGGGGCCTCCGCTCCCCCCCCCAGAACATTTTAAAAAATAAGTGTCATTTTCCTGCATTTTGGTAGACCATTTGCTGGCCCTGCGAGGGGATAGCTTGACTTGTTCTCTTTCCTTTCTTCTTTTTTTTTGCGGACCAAAAGAGGCGGGAGAGGGGAGAGAGGTCACGCCCCTGCAGAGTATTTATTTATGACCCTACAGCACAAAAAATAACATTTGAATTATGGTCAAATACTTTTACTTTTTACTTAAAAAGTAAAATTTACACCAATTACTTTTGTACTTTTACTTAAGTAGATTTTTTTATTGGTACTTTTACTTTTACTTAAGTATTTTTTTTTTTGCCTAATTATCTGTACTTTTACTTAAGTACAAAAAGTGAGTACTTCACCCACCACTGGATTCTTGTATTAAACTCAAATACCCAGTGGGACAAAATTTTATATTGGGACAAATTTTCAGGTTGACATTTTTATGCTAAATACTTTTCTCAGATATAATAACGACCCCTCTTTAAATATGTGAACAAGTTGAGCTAAAGACTTACTATGAAACAAGCAACGCTAAATATTATCCAGTGTATTAACTTCAAATGGCAAATATACAAAATTCCAGAAAGCATCAGGTTCCTTAGATAGCCGTCTACAGAATAAAAAGTGTTTACATGTACTGGTGATTGGTGCCATAGTCTCTAGAAAGGGACCCCCTTCTAAGTGAGACATCACCCATTCTGTTATTTCAAACGCTGTTTATTCCCTTTCAGTCCAGCCTTTGCTTGCATAGCAACCACCTTGCCAAAAATCAACTAGCTTTTTGAACGCACAGGAGACCCGAACTGCAGCCAATCAATTTGACTCATAGTCTAACTTCCTGCCAGCATCAGTTAAGTCAAATTTGGCATTTAAATTTGACAAAACATTTCCGTATGTGGTGAACTGCCACTACATCGTTTAATTGGAGCATCCGATTGGCCAGTTTTTAACTTTAACACCATCTGCTGCGAGGCAAAAAAAAAAATCAGAACTATCGAGAATGAGTTACAAAGATCACGACAAGAGAGGTGACCAATTAACAGATGCTGATTTTTCAATAGAATCTATAGGTTTAGGGCCTTTTTACAGCCTGATGCTACTTCCTATTCGCCACACAGGCAGAAATAACTTGCCATGAGTAGTTCCTGTTTATGGTCGTTGATTAACATGCCAAAACACCAGCAGAGAATTTTGGGATTCGTAGTATTAGCATTACATCTATGATCAGCTATAATAACGACTGGTCAGCGTACATAGATTTTTTTTGGTATGTCTATACGTCACACATACTTACACTGCAGGCCAGGTTTTAACACCTAGGTTATAAAATCTACATTAGAGCAGATGCAAAACCAAGATGCTCATTTATCTCCATTCATTCCTTACTTAAGAACAAGACCCCAAAATAAATATTCAAACTCCTCTCTCTGATGCATAAACAAATTTTAAATCACTGCCGAAGAAGTGGGTTTTTATGTTATTTCCCTTGTTCTGAAAAAAAAAAAAAATGATAGTAAATATATTAAAAGAAAAGACAGTTTTAAAAGTTTATTTCTGAACCTCTATCAAATCAAAATAAACCGTAGACTTTTCTGGTGGATATTTCAAGCAGAAATATCTGTTTAGGATTCTGTTCGAGCTGCTAAATCGAATCAGTTGTTTAATGAAAGCTTGCCTGGTGAATGTCCACATCATCCATCCTGATCACCACGCAGCTGGAGCGCAGCCTCTTTAGCGTTGAGGCTAACGGAGCGGTCCCGGAGTTCCTGCTGGTCTGTTCTTTCTCAGACGGGTTCAACTTGGGGCTGGATTGTTCATCTGCAGCACAGACACAAACGAGTTAAACACTAGAGCAAAAGCATCAGACACAAGATAATAAGAACAAGAATAAGTCGAACAAGAACATGGCATCAAACAGTCCGCCCACGCTTGCCTTATAAATTTGTTGCCATGACTTTTACTTGCATGAGGCTAATCAGTGCATCTATAATTGGTACTGAGTAACTGTGTGCATTTTCATTAAACGTCTTTCAGTGGTTTGAGAGGTGTAATGTTCACAAGTATTTGTGACTTTGTGACTCAGTTAATTTACAGTAGGTACTGAGTAACTACTGGCAGTTTTGTTAAAAATTCTTCAGTGGTTTAGGAGATATCACATTTCACAAATGTGCTAGCTTAGCATAGCCGAATTTTACCTACCCCACATTCTGTGCGTGGTGGCATATTTTTTATAAAGTTTATTATGATAATAAAATCTAGCATACTTCATTAATTCCTCGTGGGAAAATTTCATGAGGGATTTCGAGAGAAGCCAAATGGAGTGGTTTGGGCATCTGGACAGGATGCCCCCTGAGCGCCTCGCTGATGAGGTGTTTCACGCACGTCCCACCGGGAGGAGACCTAGAGACGGATCCCAGACCTGCTGGAGAGACTATGTCTCACAGCTGGCTGGGGAACGACTCGGGATCCTTTCGGGTGAGCTGGAGGATGCAGCTAGGGTGAGAGAAGCCCGGGCTTCCAGACTGAGGCTGTTACCCCTGCGACCCGGCTCCGGATAAGCGGAAGACGACGGAACGGAACGAGAAAATTTCAATGTTGCATTACACCGCAATCTTGAATGTGTTGATGCAGTTCATTCAATCTATTTCTATTCTACATACAGACCTTGGACTGTCTTTGCAGGGGAGTCTCTGGGCGGCTGTGATGCACTGGGATTCGGTCCAGGGAACCCTGAAGCCTCGGCTCTTTTCTGATATTCCTGTAAGAGTTTCCCCGCCCACTGTGCCTGAGCCTCCATTGCTCCACTGTGGCGCTCCCAATGTCGACACCCATCGGCTGTGGCAAAAAAAAAAGAAGAAACCAACAGTTTTCATCAAATTGGAGATAATAAACTCTTTCTTTTCAGTTATTAATAATTTACTGAATGTACTATTGCAGACAAACACTCTCAGTTGTTGTATTACTAGTTTAGTTCCCTGTACTAATTATGGGAAGCTCTTCGTTAAATCATCAAGGCCATTTCCAGATCAATGTCTCACTAATTTAAATCCTTTTGTTGACAATAATTAGAATTTGTGGGACAAAGAAGTTGTTTGACATAAATTAAGTAACTAATCTATTTATCTAATCAAACTTAGTCAGACTAAATTAGCTGTAGAGGCAACCCTGCAGTTCAATACTCGACAATTCAGTCATTTAACACAGTCTAAAAGTTTCTGGCAAGCACTTCTACGCTTTTAGTTTTTAAAGCAATAAGACCTAAATCAGGAATCTCGATCTACCTAGAGCTCACTTTAGGTAGAGTACGAGTGAGGCTGGATCGAAATAAGTTCAGATTAGAAAATTATGTTTAAAAAAATGCAATATTCGAACAACTATTATTCTGCAACTGGAGTGAGAATAGCCTGGGCTTCCTGTCTGAGGCTGTTGTCCCTGAGTCACAGGGACAACAATTTAATCCGGCCTGCCGAACTTGAAAAAAAAAAATCAAATAAATAAACCTTGTTACTGTTTTATTTCCCCTGCAATTCTGATGTTTCCTCACTAGATGGCACACGCTATGATATGAAAAGCCATCGGACCCAATCCACACGTAAACAAGGGTGTTAGATGTTAAAAACAAGCAAAATGTTACATCAAGCGCTTAGATTTCAAACCTAGCACTGCTAAATGCATGTTTTTAAGTGCTATCGCACTGAATTTCAGACCAAGCGCGCTAGATTTGAAATTTAACACTCTGGATGTAACATTTAGCGCGCTTATTTAAAATCTAGCGCGTCATTCTATCGGTCTGATCTAGAGGTTACCAAAGCATGCTATCCATCTGATCCTGTTCCGGACCCCTGGTCAAATGTTACAACTGAATGTGGCCCACGAACCAAAAAGTTTGCCCACCCCGCCTCTAGACTGAAGAAAATACTACTTTTGTGACACATGAAACAGAGTCTCTTGTTTGTTCTCTGATCAGCACTGATTAGGGATAAAAATGAATAAGGATTCGACACAATCCTACTCACCGGGTCTGTGAATGGGATAGTAGTCAAAACCCAGCTTCCTGAATGTTAGCTGCATGGCACCCTGCAAGCCCGGTGGAGGTTCATCTATAACACATCACATGAGAACAGATTAAAAGCAGTTTGACAGTGATTAACCCACAAATACACAAGAGTATGCAGCGTATGATACACTACACTTAAGCAAAACCACAGCTTCCTGTTCGGACTAAGACATATACTAAAATAATGATCATGGTGAGCACGTGTTTACTTCTATCTCACCATCATCCACTGATGAGCTGTCGTTGCAAATGTGCAAATCCAAGCGTGATATGAAGATGTGATAGGAAGACTCTTTGACATCAAAGTGATCAAAGTATTGACTTATGTTGTTGGGAG
This sequence comes from Neostethus bicornis, assembly GCA_902685375.1. NCBI lineage: Eukaryota > Metazoa > Chordata > Actinopteri > Atheriniformes > Phallostethidae > Neostethus > Neostethus bicornis. The sequence goes on from LR738550.1 coordinate 5,247,324, forward strand.
GCGCTGTAGAGGAAGGCGGGGGTTCGCTCCATAAACTGTGGATTCCAGGTGACGGAGGAGCAGTCTAAAATTAAAAAATACACACAAAGTTACCAAAATGATTGCATGGACTGAGAAGAAGTTCCTCAAAACATAACAAAGAGACACAAAATATTCAGAAATTTGGGTAAAACTACATGAATAAAAACGTCTGCATGCATTTACAAAATAAGTCATTTTCTACCTTTTCAACAACCCAGAATAAAATTACTGTAATTATGTGAATAGCATGAGATGTGTGTTAAGAAAAAAAAAAAACACCCAAGGATGTCAACTAATGCTTAAATTCGGGAACTTAAAATAATTACGTTATGCTGCTGCATCTTAGCTGCTTTACACAGATTTTTTTTATGTGGTGTGTTTTCTAATTATCTAAACTATATTTTGCAAAGTCAGCACAACAAAAAATTGAAGCATAATTCTTTGAGAAGGATAATTCACTGAGACGGTGCCTGAGTAGTTAGAGCGTTCGCCCGCGGACAGGACGTTAACCGGAAGTTTGCGGGTTCGCATCACACTGAGTTCACATCTAGGGTTCTTGGAGAAGACACCTAAACCCCCGTTTCTCCCACCATTGGCGCTGTCATTAGTGGTAGCCTGCTGCGGTGTAGTGCAGCACACAAATTTCCCGGTCAGGGATTGATAAAGTATATTAAAAAAAAACTACAAAAGCCACAACAAACCAACCAAGCTTGACTTAAATATCTTTTTCAGTTTCAAATAATAATAAATTTCTACTTTTTTTCTGCATACTTTGCATAAGAATTGATGTCAAAGTAAATTTGCAATATTTTTATTTACTTTCATTTCATTTTTTTTTTTTATAAGAAAAGTGGAATATTTTAATTATTTGAAGCCACTATGGCGCTACATGAAGTGACGGCCTGTTGCGGTAGCTCTGTTTTCATCCTGTGGTTATGTCATTTTTCCACTTCTTTGGTCATTTTTACACATATTATTCAATTTCCCTCCAGGGATAATTTAATGGACACAGAGCTACTCATAAGTATTCATACCCATGAAAAATATTGACTGAAGAACTTGAACTAGAAATAAAAAGTTTTCTCCAAAACATAACAGAACAATGTTTAAGAAATATTAATGTGGGGGAAAAAAAAAAACAACTTTCTTTTGCAAAGGCTTATCCTCTAGAAAAAGCCTGAGTGACTTTCAGTCCAAAAATATTTTGGGGGATTAAAAGTCACAAAGTCAAAATTTGCCGTGGTATGACTAAATCATGAGCTGCACAAGCAGCAGTGCTTTGTTTCAGTTGGTTCAAACATATACACATGAAGTAAATTCCGTTCCGTCGTTTTCCGCTCATCAGGGGCCGGGTCACGGGGGCAACAGCCTCAGACGGGAACCCCAGGCTTCTCTCACCCCGGCCATATACTCCACATCATCCTGGAACGATCCGGAGTCGTTCCCCGGCCAGCTGTGAGACATAGTCTCTCCAGCGGGTCCGGGGTCTGCCTCTTGTTCTCCTCCCGGTGCGACGTGCACGAAACACCTCACCAGCGAGGCGCTCGAGCCAGACCACCCCATCTGGCTCCTCTCGACCTGGAGGAGCGGCTCAACACCGAGCTCCTCCCAAATGGCAGAGCTCCTCACCCGATCTCTGAGTGAGAGCCTAGCCGGAGGAAGCTCATTTCGCCCGCCTGTATCCGCGATCTCATTCTTTCGGTCACCACCCACAGCTGGTGACCATAGGTGAGGGTAGGAACGTAGATCGATTTGTAAATCGAGAGCTTTGCTTTTTGGATCAGCTCTCTCTTTACCACGACGGACCGATGAGGGTCCTAGTTATTGCTGACGCCGCACCGATCTGCCTGTCGATCTCCCGCTCCATCCTTACCCCACTCATGAACAAGACCCCTGAGATACTTAAACTCCTCCCCTTGGGGCAGGACACTGTCCCTGACCTGCCGGGGGCATTCCACCCTTTTCATGGCGAGGACTATGGTCTCGTATTTGGAGGCGTTAATTCCCATCCCAGACACTTCACACTCGGCAGCAAATCGATCCAGTGAGAGCTGGAGATCGCGATCAGATGAAGCCAACAGGACCACATTATCCGCAAAAAGCAGAGGTAAATTGGCACATTTATTTAAAAATACTCTATTAGATACCACATTATTACATACATTACAATTAAATAATTAATACAGTACAATAATACTGTACATTTCTGCAGACAGCTAAACTCCTTGCAGGCATTTAAATTCCTAATCATATCACATACCCCCGTGGCAGGGGTATTAGCTGACTTTAGCCCCTTGATTACCCCAAGCATGTGCTTGGATTTTTTCTTCTTTCAGTTACATTTCTACCCAGTTCCCATGAAGTGGAGTTTTTAAAAGACAGGCAGCAGCAGATGAATTAGAAAACTGATTTACAAAAAGATCCAGACATAAGTAACCAAGTGTCCGAAAAAAAAAAAAGAATAGCAAGAAAATTTGCAGCATGAGCTACAAAAAAATCATTAAAAACTCAGCTAGTATGTAAAAAAAGCAATGACAAACATGCCTAAAGAATCCAATTTAAGGCGGAAAACCTTTATATTTATGTGAACTAGACAAAATTTTAAATAAATCAGTCAGAAAATGTTTTCTGGATTTAAAGAAAACATAAAACAAAGAAAATCACCCTAAAAAGACAAAAACAAACCACAGGTTTTTTATACTTTCTACTATAAATAGTGGATGATTAAATGATTTTTAGAAAAAAAAAAAAGTATGGAGGAGCTCTGCTCTTCGGGAGGAGCTCGGTGTTGAGAGAGAAGCCTGGGCTTCCCGTCTGAGGCTGTTGCCCTCGCGACCCGGCCCCGGATGAGCGGAAGACGACGGAACGGAATCATGGATTTAAATATAATTTGACTATTTTCTGTGTGTGAAGTGAAAAAATAAATCACATGAATTTACTGTCGTATATCAGTCCCTCGCTCACAAGTACGAGTACTAGAATAGCCTCTTTGTGTTGACCTAATAACACATTCTGGTATCATATTGGTGTATCCCTAAAAAAATGAAAAAGGGAACAACCTGCAAGGAAACTGCGGTCATGCTCTTCCTCTGCTGGGCCGACTTCTCCATGGCCTCACTGAGAGACTTGGCGTAGTGAATGATGGCTTTCAGCTGAGAATCTGTCAGCACCCACAACAGGTCATCCAGAATGAAAAGCAGCTTGGATGCCAGCACGTTACAGTCCTTTATCTAGACACAACAATGGAGATACAGTTTGTGACACATTTATTATCACTGAGTTTTCAGATTAGAGAATAATTGTTCATCAACAGAATACTTTTATTGCGATTGTGTACCTAAAATTAATCAAACACCAAGAAGAATTTGTTCATTTGTCTTAACTTTAGTGTCCAGAAAGTTGGATCTGATCGTTAGGAAGCTGGTTACCATTTAGGAGCATGTAATTCTACATCTAAAAATTTAAAAACAGAACTAACAACTCAAAGAAGTCTGGTGTACAATGTCCTCACTGATTAATGAATAGTAGCAGAACATCACACAGATGACATTGCTATTTCACATAAGTATTGCATCATTTCAGGAATTTATTTTCACTGAAAGCATTAATTTGCTTTGCTCGAATGAAGATAGTGTGTATTTGGTTCACTCGTGAGTCATGTCAAATTTCAAAAGCAAAACTTCTGTCTTTTCAAGGTAGTCGAGGGATGAGCACTGGTCAGGCTTTTGCACTTCCTGTTCTGTAATAAAAATCTTAAAATAAGTTCACAACTGGTGGTCCAAAAACCCAAATCTTCTTCTTCTTTTGGCTTTTCCCTTCAGGGGTCACCTCAGCAAGTCAGTTTCTTCCATCTAACCCTATCTGCTGCATCCTCTATGGTCACACCAACTATCTTCATGTCTTCCTTCACTGCGTCCATGAACCTCCTCTTTGGCCTTCCTCTAGTCCTCTTTCCTGGTGGTTCCAAATCCAGCATCCTTCTTCTGATGTACTCTCTCTCTCCTCTGTACGTGCCCAAACCATCTCAGTCTTGCCTCTCTAACTTTATGCCCAAAACATCTAACATGTGTTGTTCCCCTGATGTACTCATTTCTAATCCTGTCCTTCCTGGTCACTCCCAGAGAGATCCTCAGCATCTTCATCTCTACTACCTCCATCTCTGTTTCCTGTCTTTTCTTCAGTGCTACTGGTGGCCGGTCTCACCACAGTTTTGTACACTTTCCCTTTCATTCTAGCTGAAACTCTTCTGTCGCACATCACACCTGATACTTTCCTCCAGCCGTTCCAGCCTGCCTGAACACGCTTCTTCACCTCTTTTCCACACTCTCCATTGCTCTGGACTGTTGATCCTAGATACTTAAAATCTTACACCTTCTTTATCTCTTCTACCTGTAACCTCACTTTTCCATTTGGATCCCTCTCATTCACACACATGTATTCTGTTTTACTCTGACTAATCTTCATTCCTCTTCTTTCTAGTGCAAACCTCCACCTCTCCACCTTTCCCTCCACCTCTTCCCTCCTCTCACTACAAATCACAATGTCATCTGCAAACATCATTGTCCATGGAGATTCCTGTTTGACCTCGTCTTTCAGCCTGTCCATCACCATAGCAAATAGCAAACGGCTCAGAGAAGATCCTTGGTGCAGTCCCACCCCCACACTGAACTCCTCTGTCTCACCTACAGCACACTGTAGGTTCAAAAACCCAAATATTGGTTGTTTATGTGTAAACATTTCATTTGCATGGGATGGGATCTTGAAGTGATGTCATGTGAACTGGTTGGCCTCTCTAATGATTATGCAAATTGACTTAAAGTAGGAGCGGCACGGTGGCGCAGTGGGTAGCTCAGTGGCCTCACAGCAAGGTCGTGAGTGCAAGTCGAGGGTGGCGACAAGGTTTGGATCACTGTCCTTTCTGTGTGGAGTTTGCATGTTCTCCCTGTGCATGCGTGGGTTTCCTCCAAAAACATGCATGCAAGGTTGATATCCACTACATGATTGCCCCTAGGAATGAGTGTGTGTGTGGTTGTATGTGTGTGGCCCCGCGACAGACTGGCAACCTGTTGGGGGTGCACTTTGCCCCTCGCCTTGAATCAGCTGGGATGGGCTCCGGTACCCTCCACAACCCCGAAAAGGATAGACGGTTAAGGTGACTGACTTATTTAAAGTAGGATTTTTAACCTAGATCCACATGTGAAAATCATTTTGTTCACACACTTCAAATTAAGTGAAAAAATAAAAAGAACATTTCATTCATCAAGATGTAAAGAATATGTGTATGAAGTGTATGAAGAGTACGAGTCTTACTCTGCGTTTTAGAGCGATGCGAATGCGTCCCTGGTTTGTTATGAGACGTAACGGGGTGTTACCGAGGTCTTGGTCGTCACTCTCGATGGCGTCCGCCTCAATTCGCAGAGTCTGCCAGTTGATCTCTTTGAATGTCAAAACCTGATTGAGAGATTAACCACAGCAAATCATCAATATATATTTTTTTTAAAAGCAAGAAGCAACAAAACGTCAGACATCAGCCACACAGCAACAAGAAATGACCCATTTTTATCAAAGTGAATTACAGGTCTTAAGACGTCTTATGTAAAGTCATTCGACTAAAAATAGTCCTCCCAGATAATAAAAACATCTGACCAGATTGGATGATTTACTGGACGGCTAATGGCTACACATGGCCGACTAGATTGAATTGTGTGTTTTATGCTTATTGAAGTAAAGCTGGGAAAAAAAAAAGGGGGTTTGTTCAAAAATTAAAAAGGATATTTTAAGTTGGCATCAAAGGCGTTAAACGATTTGCATCACAAATATATTATTTTTTTTAATTTTGTGAACTTAACCTTAGCCTTTTTGATCGTGACAACCTATTCAGTTAATCTATAGTTGGTACTGAGTAAATGTAAACAGTTTCATTAGAAGTCCTTTAAAGGTTTTGGAACTATTACATTCACAAAAGTGTTACAGAGGCATGGATGCACAAACAGACAGCTGGAGTGTTCAAAGCCTCCACTTAAAAAAAAGTGGCAGAAATAATTGAAAATAATATAGATTTGAAACATATTTTCCGTTCTGTCGTCTTTCGCTTATACGGGGTTAGGTTGCGGGGGCAACAGCCTCAGACGGGAAGCCCAGGCTTCTCTCACCCGAGCTGCATCCTCCAGCTCACCTGGAAGGATCTCGAGTCATTCCCCGGCCAGCTGTGAGACATAGTCTCTCCAGCAGGTCCACGGCCTGCCTCTTGGTCTCCTCCTGGTGGGATGTGCCTGAAACACCTCACCAGCAAGGCACTCAGGGGCATCCTGACCAGATGCCCGAATCTGGCTTTCCCCCACTCATGAACAAGACCCCGAGATACTTAAACTCCTCCACTTGGGGTAGGACCCTGTCCCTGACCCACAGGGGGCATTCCAGTTCTGGCCCCATCTGGCTCCTCTCGATCTGGAGGAGGAGCGGCCTTGAAACAGAGCTCCTCCCGGATGGCAGAACTCCTCACCGAATCTCTGAGTGAGAGCCCAGCCATCCTGCAGAGGAAGCTCATTTCGGCCACTTGTATCTGCGATCTCGTTCTTTTGGTCATCACCCACAGCTGGTGACCATAGGTGAGGGTTGGAACGTCGATCGACTTGTAAATTGAGAGCTTTGCTTTTCAGTTCAGCTCTTTCTTTACCACGACGGACCGAAACATATTTATTTTGTGAAAATATTACATTAAAACGGGCCATTTTTACTTTCAGGACCGTTAACAACAGCTTCACAAAAGTCACTGGTCGATACAAGGGACAAAAAAAATCTCAAAGAATCTATCATTTATGTAAAAAAAAAAAAAAAAAAACAGTGAAAGATTTATTTGATTCTGATTGTAAAAAATACTGAAGTGATGGAACATTTTAAAAAAATAATAATAATAATTTGCTTTATTCACAACATCTTCAACATAAATCTGTTACAGTTTAATGTAAAACAAAATATTCGCAAAGTTGGTACGTATTTAAAAAGGGTCATTTGCTTGTTTTGAGGTTTTTTTGTGTTACATTAATTAATTGCAGAAAACTATTTTTTTTATGTATTTGCATTTAATTCTTATATTTGTCCTATTTGTGCAACATACCTTGTATTTGGTTATGAGCAAATACAAAGTAAAAAACATAAATAAAATGAATAAAAAGGTATTGTACCTCTCCTCTCTTAGGGTCAGTGATGCGTGTGTAACGTAGGTCGCTGCGCTGCCATTTGGGGTTGAGGCTGTTTCCCTGCAGCTGCCAAAGCTCAAAGGAAGCATGAAAAGCACGGGCTTGCACCTTGATGGTGATGGAGTTGATCCTGACAGACATGCCCTCCACCACTTTCTCTGCAAAGCCATACTCACTGAAAACACACAAAATCCTGAGTTATCGAGACACCTTAAATATAGCCTCGACCTAAGATTTCTGAAGGCTCACCTCTGGCCTGCTGTTATAGCGATCGGAGAGGGGCCATTGGGAGGACGGGGCTCTTCACATGTTCTCATCTCAACCTCCACCTTATCCAAGAACTACATACACAGAAAAATTTGTTACTGAGCAGGTCTGAATGGAGAAAAACATTTCCCACTGATAAACAAACGACGAGTAGAACCAATGAGCCAGTAATGGAAACGACTTGCACCCTGACTGCATCCTCCAGCTCAACCGGGGGGATCCCGAGGCGTTCCTTGACCAGCTGTTAGACATAGTCTCTCCAGCAGCTCCGGAGTCTGCCTCTGGGTCTCTTCCCTCACCAGCGAGGCGCTCGGGTGGCATCCTAACCAGATGTTCGAACAACCCAATATGGCTTCTCTCGACACAGAGGAGCAACAGCTTCACCCCAAGCTCCTTCCAAAAGGTAGAACTCCTCACCCTAAGTGAGAGCCCAGCAACTCTTTGGAGGAAGCTCTGTTCGGCGGCTTGTATCCGGAGAATTACGTGTTTAATTTGTAATCTACAAATTACTTGAACATGTGTGAATAGAACAGAAACTATTTTAGGTATGTTTTTGATGTGGAAATAACGTTCAAACATTCTAGAAACCCCCAAACTTTGATGCACACCTTAAAAGAAAACTGAAAAAGCTTATCATGGACACGTTCTTAAGCTTTTAACTGAAGCGTAGTGGAAATGTGAGCGAATGCTGAAGTAAGCACGATATCAAATGACACCTACCAAACAAATGGGGCTGGTTTTCAACTTTGTCCATTGTATCTGAAAAAGGCAGAAAGATCATTGGTGTTACAATCAAACATGCTTCAGTGAGCAAGAAATTTCCACACACAGCCCAATCTCAGGTCCAAACCTCCAAGAGAGAGAGACTAATATGATTATAAAACATCTGAAACTGCTCATAAACTGGTTGCTGTGGTCTTTGAAAAACTAATGAGGCTCTTTATTTACTTCCAAGTCCATCTGAGGATCATTTATATGCAGTGGGAACTCCTCCAGGGACCATGCATTAGAAGTTATTGCAGCCTCGCTTTGGATCTAGAGAGCAGCTAGCAAACCAGAGTTCCATCAAAATCAAAGCTGGAAAATCGAGTGAAATTAAATCATATTTTTATTGAGTTAAACAGCAAAAACTCTGTTAAGCCCAACAAAAGAATGGAACATCCTCTTTTAAATTTAACAACCCTTAATCATTACTTTGCACAGACATTTAGTTTAACTTGAATATTTTGTGATTCGTCCGTTGAAGTACGTCATTTCTAGCAGAAGTTAAAAAATTACAAATTTTTTCCAACTTCAAAAATTCTTACTGAACTTTTTGAGAAGAAAATCAAAGTGCAGTGTGAGTTGGATTGTTGGGCAGCACAAAGCATTCAGCTTGACAGCATTGTGTAAACCAGCCAGCATATCTCAGAATCACTCTAGCCTCTGGCCTTTTCTGTCCCTGTGAATCGTGGCTTGCACGTCCATTATCAGCAACCATTGCTGGTCCAAAGACTCCCAACGTTCACAGCAGAGCCTCCAGCTGCGCTTATCTTTGTGATACTGCCACAATCATTTCCTCAGCAAGTGCAAGCAGAGGAAAGCAAGCTACACGTAAACATGGCGAATACTTTTGAAAATATACGGAATTATAGTTTGGCAACTTATAAAGTTTATATCGATTTAGTTTTTTTATAAAAAATTAAATACATTTCTCCCTTAATTTCCCAGTCAGATTATGACGTACCCTGATGGCTGCTTTGTTGCAGTAGACCCGAGTTACAGCGAGCCAGGTTGGAAGATCAAGCATGTTCTGGAGAACTTCTTCATCGAGCTCTAAGTTTGACAACTGTCCTTCTCCTTTCAATGTACTCAGGTTGATCTTGTCAGGCGACAAGTTCTTAGTAAACCTAGAAAAAAGAAAAAAAAGAGAAAAACAGAACAGATTTTGTTAGGATGGGAAATATTATCGTAGAGGATGGTTCAGTTTTGTTCTGTTGTATTCTTCTTATCCGGGGATGTGTTATGGGGGCAACAGCCTCAGATGGGAAACCCAGGCTTCCCTCACCCTGACTGTATACTCCAGCTCACCCGGAAGGATCCTGAGGTGTTCCCCGGCCAGCTGTGAGACAGTCTCTTCAGCGGGTCCAGGGTCTGCCTTTGGGTCTCCTTCCGATAGGTCGTGCCCAAAACACCTCACCAGCGAGGTGTTTAGAAGACATCCTAACCAGATGCCCAAACCATCCCAACTGGCTTCTCTTGAATTGGAGGAGCAACGGCTCCACTTCAAGCTCTTCCTGGATGGCAGAGCTCCTCAATCTATCTCTGAGCAAGAGCCTAGCCATCCAGCTGAGGAAGCTAATTTTGGCCGATTGTATTCAATTTAACCAGATCTACAAACTATATAGGATAAATACTGAAGAAAATGATAGTAATTAATTTGTCAGCTATTTTAATTCCATTGATGAAACAAATCACTGAATACAAAGAAATATCTAAAAAATTTCCAACATAAAAAAAAGCAGCAATTATGCAGCTTAAAAAGTTTGGGTACTTTTGTAATACTCTGTCAGTATTCATGCAGCTCCTGATAAACCTGATTAGCAGGTCACTGCTTGAAATTCCGTTTTGTGCTGAGGAACTAAATAACGGCTTTATAAAGCTTCCCTATGCAAGCCCTGGGCAATTTAGAGTTGTTGAAAACAACCTTTTAACACAATTTGTGGCTATCTAAGATCTGATTAGTTTGGGTGTGTAAATGGTTTAACATTTTGTTTAGGACTGAATCGAGATGTCTGTGTAATCCCTCAAGAGTTCAGAAGTGATCTATTGTAGAAAAGGCTTCAAAGTTAAGAAGATAGAAGTTCTAAAAGATGGTTAGAACTGGTTCTTATGTGAGCTAGTTTTCAGGTCCATTCTATCAGATTCACAAGGAGGGTTGAAACATCTCGATCCTCAAATACACGGTCCAAAAGACACTTTGAAGCCTTTTTACAACTAAATAAAGACGACATCTGGGAGACAAAAAAGAGTTGGAAGATTTAACAAAAAAGTTTATGTTAACTTTCCATTATTCTATTACAAAACAAGCTATAATAGATACCCATCTGCTTGCATAAACTAGTCTTTTTGTCTGTCTTTGGTTGCAAAAAATAACATAAATTCTTTACGAAAAGGGACAAAAGACAACTATTTTTCCCCTGGCTGAGCTTCTAGCCTTTCACCCAAATAACTTAAACTCATTCAGCCTAAATTTAATAACAAAAAAAGAGTTTGATCAAACTGCAAGTCGTACAAGTCACAGATTATGCTTTCTTATTCTCCTTGCACTACATTCTATACATGCAGAAGGATTTTTATGGTATAGTATATTTTTATTCTTTAATTTTATACTATAGACTGATTTTATGTTGGATATTCCACACTATGCCGAAGCAAGTTCCTAGTCTGTGAATAGTCATTGACAATGGAAATAAATAGGTCTTGATTCTTTGTTTGATTTCTTGGTTTTCAATAAAACATGAAAACACATTACATGCTGAGAAATATAAGCAAAGCTTTGTGTAAATAACTCCAGCGTTTTTCAACCAGTGTTCCGTGGCACACTAGTGTACCGTGAGAAATCGTCAGGTGTGTTGTGGGAAATGATCCTATTTCACCTCATGCAGTAATCAGGATCTACCAGTAGCTCCCGAAGATTGTTTTGGTTGATCTTGTGGTGTTTGTGTGAAAAAAGCATTAAAGTGTATTTGTATCAGTAGTGGGTTTGGAACCACCAGGAAAGAGGCCTAGAGGAAGACCAAAGAGGAGGTTCATGGATACAGTGAAGGAAGACATGAAGATAGTTGGTGTGACCGAAGAAGATGCAGAAGATAGGGTTAGATGGAAGAAACCGACTTGCTGTGGAGACCCCTGAAGGGAAATCCCGAAAGAAGAAGATTACAACACTCAGTTTAGGGGATTTTCTAATCTCCCCAGAGGGAGTCGCCACAGCAAACCCAAAAGAGGTCGACCCCTTCAACCTCTTTGGGTATTTCACCCAAAGAAGAAGGAAATCCTGACCATTTTATTTAGAGACATGCGGGGCTGTCCTGTAACCATCGCAACCCACTCTTCTTCTGCTTTTTGTTGCATGTTGGTGTCCATCCCTCCCAAAAACAACCCCAGATAGTGGATCAAATTTTCTACATGTTTTGAGACATTTTGAGAAAATTTAGGTTGTGTTTTAAACCTGAAAAAAAATGTGGATTCTAATAAAATCTCACATTTTCTGCAAGACATTCAAAAGTAAAAAGTAAAACACTTTTTTATTTGAAAGAAGAATCATAAAAAGGGGACAATTTTATTGATTTTATTCCTATTAAGGTTACTTTTTTTTTCCTATTTACACTGTATAAAAGTGATTTTTGATCACAGATCTTAACAGATAAATTTATTAATAAGTATTTTAATGAACATAAACTAAAATTAATCCTAAAAGTTACACTTTTAATGCTAAATAAATATTAAAAGACATAATAATATTGTTATTAAATGATGAGAAATAGATTTTTAATAAAGAAAACTCCAGATCTTGATGATGAGATATTTACTGCGTACATAAATACTGTCTTTATTTTTACAGTAATAACATTTAATTTCATGTGACACATGAACTAAATAGTAAAAAACTAATTAATTAACATAAATCACATTGATAAAACACGATTAAATATCATTTTTTAGTTAAATAGTGAGATTAAATCCAGCATCATCCCTCAGATGGGCTAACTGGCTAACAGCAAACCAAACACCTACCTCGATAAATGTTTCAGGATTTGTTTTTTAATAATCCCCGCCATTTCTCCGAGTTTCTACAGCCAACAATCTGAGAGGAATTACTACTTAGTTAATGATAAACTAGCTCACAGGTATTTCCATATTGTAGATAGCGGTGTGCATCTTGTTAGCAGCTGTTTCCCCGTTAAACACACACACAGGACAGAGCAGCAGAGAGGCTAACACAACACACACTCGCTCTTTTTCTCTCCTTTACGGCTTAAAGAGAGAAAGTCTGCAGATTACAGCACAATACTGACACCTACTGGATCTTAGTGGTAGTTGTGTTGATTCGGTCAGAGATAAATGGATTTATTTTGAACCATAAATACGGATAAAACTTCAGAAAAAAAGATGGCAAAATGTTTAGATACATCTTCTCATATGGTTTTTTTTGGACGCGTGTAAAGTTTTTGCCATTTTTCAGATTGAGTGGATAGCACATTGGCCTCACAGCAAGAAGGTCGTGGGTTCGAGTCCCAGGTGGGGACGAGGCTTGGAACACTGTCTTTTCTGTGTGGAGTTTGCATGTTCTCCCCGGGGTTGCGTGGGTTTCTTCCGGGTACTCCGGTTTCCTCCCACTCTCCAAAGACATGCATGGTAGGTTGATTGGCCGGTTCCAAATTGACCCTAGGAATGAATGAGTGTGTGTGTGGATGGTTGTATGTATGTGGCCCCGCGACAGACTGGCGATCTGTTCAGGGTTTACCCTGCCCTTCGCCTTAAGTTAGCCGGGATGGGCTCCGGCACCCACCACAACCCCGAAAGGTACAGACGGATAAGAAGATGACTGACTGACTGACTGACTGACTTACTTTTAGATGAAGAAGTGTGTGTCGGTGTGACGTGTGATAGAGGAGTTTCAGCAAAAATGAAATGAAAAGTGTTTGAAAAGTTTGAGGTTCACGTCCCGGGTGGGATGAAGCTTGAATCGCTGGCATGAATCGTTTGCATGTTCTCCTCCTATTTGCGGGTTTTCTCTAGGTACCCCAATTTCCTCTCACCCTCCAAAAACATGCATGTTGGGTTGATTGGCCGCTATGAAATATGGCCCTGCGGCAGACTGGCAACCTGTTCGTGGTGTACCCCGGCTCTCACCTGATTTCAGGTGAGAGCCGGGTAGCCCGCTGACTACCAAACAGCGGGCACCATCCTGTGGCCACGTTGGAGATAAGGGGGTCAGAATTTAACACAAAGAAGTGAACAAAACCGTGGTTAGATCGGTCATGTTGTTTTGTCCAGAGACAGACCACTGTGTGAAACCCAAATGGAAGAGTGTGGTTATACTGTAGAGAGAAGAGATAAAGAAGGTGGAAGATTTTAAGTGCTTAAGATCAACAGTCCAGAGCAATGCAGAGTGTGGAAAAGAGGTGAAGAAGCGTGTGCAGGCATGCTGGAATGGGTGGAGAAAAGTGTCAGGTGTGATGTGTTATAGAAGAGTTTCAGCTATAAGTTAGTTAAGTTAGTTAGTTAGTTAAAAATTTATCAAGACTGTCAGCAATGTTTAAGGTTAGCTGTATTTAAGTCTGTAAGCGTGCCCTAAAAGTACATTTTTTTTTCAATTTTTTTCAATTTAATTTATCCAGACATAAAACAACAAAAAAAATTATTCAGCTATAAAGAAAGGGAAAGTATGCAAAACCGTGGTAAGACCGGCTATGCTGTTTGGTCTAGAGACAGTGGCACTGAGGAAAAGACAGGAAGCAGAGATGGAGGTAGCAGAGATGAAGATGCTGAGGATCTCTCAGGGAGTGACCAAAACAGACAGGATCAGAGGAACAGCCCATGTCAGGGGTTTTGGAGATAAAGTCATAGAGGTGAGACTCTGAGATGGCTCGGACATGTGTAGCAGAGAAAGAGAGGGTACATCGCCAGAGGGATGCAGAGTTTGGAACCACCAGGAAAGAGGCCAAGAGGAAGACCAAAGAGGATCTTGTTGTTGGTCACAAGATAGTTGTTGTGACCAAAGAGGATGCAGGAGATAGGGTTAGATGGAAGAAACTGACTTCCTGGGAAATGCCGAAAGGAGAAAAAGAAGAAGACTGACCTTTATTTCTTGAAGTAATGATGGAAACTTGTTTTCCTTAAAAGTCTTTAATTCTTTTATGTGTTTAGCCTCTGAAGTTTCCTCTGCCAACATTAGGTACTAATGACCAAATGGGTATTTAATGGGGTATTAACAGAAACCTTGAAAGTTGAACCTAATTTATTTTTCTCAGAATCTTCTTCTTCTTTCGGCATTTCCCTTCAGGGGTCGCCACAGCAAGTCAGTTTCTTCCATCTAACCCTATCTCCTGCATCCTCTTTGATCACACCAACATTTTCATGTCTTCCTTCACTGTATTCATGAACCTCCTCTTTGGTCTTCCTCTAGGCCTCTTTCCTGGTGGTTCCAAATCCAGCATCTTCCCATGTACTCTCTCTCCTCTGTACGTGCCCAAACCATCTCAGTCTTGCCTCTCGAACTTTATCTCCAAAACCTCTAACATGTGCTGTTCCCCTGATGTACTCATTTCTAATCCTGTTCATCCTGGTCACTCCCAGAGAGATCCTCAGCATCTTCATCTCTGCTTCCTGTCTTTTCTTCAGTGCTAGTGTTTCTAGACCAAACAGCATGGTAGGTCTCACCACGGTTTTGGACACTTTCCCTTTCATTCTAGCTGAGACTCTTCTATCACACATCACACCTGATTCTTTCCTCCACCCGTACCAGTCTGCCTGAACACGCTTCTTCACCTCTTTTCCACACTCTCCATTGCTCTGGACTGTTGATCCTAGATACTTAAAATCTTCCACCTTCTTTATCTCTTCTCCCTGTAACCTCACTTTTCCATTTGAATCCCTCTCATTCACACACATGTACTCTGTCTTACTCTGACTAATCTTCATTCCTCTTCTTTCTAGTGCAAACCTCCACCTCTCCAGCTTTTCCTCCAGCTCTCCCCTCCTCTCATTACAGATCACAATGTCATCTGCAAACATTGTCCATGGAGATTCCTGTCTGACCTCGTACGTTTATTTTCAATTAGAAGATTTAATACTCCATAAGTTTTTGGGTTTTTTTTAACATTTGAAACATTGCTTTCGTATTTCTTCATGACGTCACTGAGCGTACAGCCATGTGACATGCGCATGCGCAGTCGGCCCTTTTTTTTTGAGTTGTTATGGCAGACGAGGCCTCGGACTAAATTAGAAGCTAAGGCCGCGTGTCTGTCCGGGCGATTCCCGTCATGGAGGGCATGGACCTGGACTTGGACCAGGAACTCATGCAGAAATTCAGCTGCATGGGAACCACCGACAAAGACATCTTAATATCGGAATTCCAGCGGCTTCTCGGCTTCCAGCTAAACCCCGCTGGATGCGCCTTCTTTCTGGACATGACCAATTGGTGAGCTCGTGGATCCGTTAGCCCTGCTGCTTCTAGCCGTTAGATCATTTTTACAGAAGATCACACAGCTTTATTTTTACATTTTATGCCCCATTAAACTCATTTTAAACGATTAACAAGTCAAATAAATCAGTTTAGAACCATTTTCTGGACACTAAGTTTGGATTCGTTAGTGTGAGCATAACGTAACTAGCTGAGTCAGTATTACTCTGACTATTTACTGGATTATTTAGACCTTTTAAATTTAATTCTGTTTTAATTGGTTGTAATGTTACACAAAAATCACCAAAAACATTTTATTATATTGTTAAATAATGAGTGTAAAGCGTAAAACGGTTGGTTTTCCAACCAACGTAACTGCATCAGTTTATTACGTAACTTATCAGCAAGTCAACGGTTACAGATTAAAGATCAATCAGAGACAAATCAATGTGATTAATAATAAACTAAATGTGAAATGATTCATTTAACATCTTTGTAATCCAACAAATGCATTTGTTTAGCTTTTTTTCTGACTTCTGGTTGCTTGTTTTCAAAATGAAACCGATCTGTTTTATTGTGAAGGAATGGGATTTTATTCTGAAGTAATTGGTAAAGGAATATTTTCAGAATAAAAGCTGTTTACAGACAGATAAATAGAGTTGTAATGACATGAAAACAACCTCCCTGTGAGTTAAGGTTGTAGTGGCCTCACTGGACCCCTTCCTCTCTGCTGTCTAAAAATAAAAACCTTTCATTTGTGAATGATCAGCCCACGTGTAAGTCTGGATACTAGAGCCACTGGAAGGCAGCAGGTCTGTTCCGTTCCGTCATCTTCCGCTTGTTCCGGGGTCGGGTCGCGGGGGCAACAGCCTCAAATGGGCAGCCCAGGCCTCTCTCTCCCCGGCTGCATCCTCTAGCTCACCGGGAAGGATCCCAAATCGTTCCACGGCCAGCTGTGAGACATAGTCTCTCTAGCAGGTCCGGGGTCTGCCCCTTGGTCTCCTCCCAGTGGGACATGCCCTGTGAGGCGCTCGGGGGGCATCCTGACCAGATTCCCGAACCACCCCATCTGGCTCCTCCCGATCTGGAGGAGGAGCGGCTCGACACCGAGCTCCTCCCGGATGGCAGAGCTCCTCACCCGATCTCTGAGTGAGAGCCCAGCCACCCTGCGGAGGAAGCTCATTTTGGCCACTTGTACCCGTGATCTAATTCTTTCGGTCACCACCCACAGCTGGTGACCATAGGTGAGGGTTGGAACGTAGATCGACTTGTAAATCGAGAGCTTTGTTTTTCGGCTCAGCTCTCTCTTTACCACGACAGACCGATGTAGCGTCCTAGTTATTGCTGATGCCGCACCGATCCGTCTGTCGATCTCCCACTCCATCCTTCCCCCACTTGTGAACAAGACCCCAAGATACTTAAACTCCTCCACTTGGGGCAGAACCCTGTCCCTGACCCGCAGGGGGCATTCCACCCTTTTCCGGGCGAGGACCATGGTCTCGGATTTGGAGGCGCTAATTCCCAGATCTGTTCTCTTAAAATGAGAATACATGACCACTGGGTCTTGCTTAGACCAGAGGGTCTCTCAACTCCTCTGGATCTAGAGAAGCCAGATGGGGTGGTTTGGGCATCTGGTTAGTATGCCTCCAGAAAGCCTTGCTGGTGAGCTGTATCGAGCACAACCTACCAGGAGGAGACCCAAAGGCAGGTCTTGGACCTGCTGGAGAGACTATGTCTCACAGTTGGCTGGAGAACGCCTCAGGATCCTCTCAGGTGAGCTGGAGGATGCAGCCTGGGTGAGAGAAGACTGGGTTTCTTGTCTGAGGCTGTTGCCCGCTGGACCCGGCCCCGGATAAGCAGATGGCCACCGAATGACAAGAGGCTTCCATCTCCTGTTTGCTGAAAGACTGATGTGAATGAGGCGTCAGCGCAGGGGTAGAATGTCAGTCCATGGACCTGGAGAAGCCAGTTCAATTCTCACAAAGCCCATGCCTAAATGCCCCTGGAGAAAACACTTCACCTAACCCTTGCTCCCACCATTGGCACCATCATGGCTGCCTGCCAACTTTGGTGTAATGCAGCAGAAGTTTGTTTTAAAAGATTAAAATCGAAAGCTACAAATAAATGTCCTTTTTTTTTTTTTCTTTTTAAGTTCAATCAATACACTTTTCCTTTGCTTTGATAATATCACACATCAATTCACTTTAGAAATTGAATATAATTAAGTAGACTATTTAGGGTTATTGGTGGGATTCTGTGTTTGGCAACCTTTTTTTTTTTTTTACTGACATTAATGTTGTAACACAGCTAACGAGATTGCTGGAGACTATCCCGGCTGATTACAGGCGAGAGGCAGGATACACCCCGATCAGGTCGCCAGACTATTATTGGGCTACACACACACTCCCATTCCTAGGATTAATTTTATAGAGGCTAATCAACCTAACATGCATGTTTTTGGAACGTGGGAGGAAACCGAAAATCCACACATACATGGGGAGAACATGCAAACTTTACACAGAAAGGCCAGTGTTCAAACCTCATCCCTACTCCGTGACTTGAACCCCAACTTTCAGCTGTGAGACCACTGGGCTTAACCACTGCACCACCAAAGAGCCATTGTAAAACAGTAACCATGGAAACAATCTGCCCTGCTAGTTTTAAAGGCCAAACTGTTAAAAATATGGATGAAATTAATAATGTGGCAATAATTAGTCCTAATTAATTATGCGGTATAATATGTTTCTAGATAACATCTTAGCTGCACAATACGGACCTTCCACCTTTATCACCTCCATTCATTCTTCTATTCTGTCCTATTCAAATTTGCATTTTTAAAAAGGTCCAATAATGGAAATATTTCTTTATTTATTGTTTAAATTTCAAAATCAGACATTGTTTTGTTGAATTTGAACCATTCATGGTGTAAGTTGTCTAAATGGAATTATTAAATAATGCTTTTTTCCTTTTCTTCTTTTTTACATCCAAGGAATTTACAGGCTGCAATTGGTGCTTACTACGACTTTGAAAGCCCCAACATCACTGCCCCGTGCATGTCTTTTGTGAGGGATGTGACAATCGGTGAGGGTGAATCAGTCCCACCGGACACATCTTTCATTAAGACCTGGAGGATACAGAACACTGGTGAGAGAAGTAAACACTAATACTTTTAAAGAGATGATCCTGACTCCAATATTTTATTGACTAATATTATTACTCTTCCAGGGGTAGAGTGTTGGCCACCTGGAGTTTCCCTGAAGTATGTGGGAGGAGATCAGTTTGGTCATGTGAACATGGTTATGGTGCGCTCTCTAGATCCACAGGAAACGGCAGACGTCAGTGTGCAAATGCACAGCCCAGTGTCTCCTGGTATGTACCAGGGACAGTGGAGAATGTGCACCGCAACAGGACTTTTCTACGGAGGTGAGAACACAACATTCAAAGTTTAAACAATGTCCACTATTTCAATTTCTTTAGCAATTTTTTTCTAGCTTTTCAAATATAAAAAATAACCATTCCATTCGTTCAGTCGTCTTCCGCTCATTCGGGGCCGGTCGCGGGGGAAACGGCCTCAAACGGGAAGCCAAGGCTTCTCTCACACCAGCTGCATCCTCCAGCTCACCTGGATGGATCCCGAGTCGTTCCCCAGCCAGTTGTGAGACATTGTCTCTCCCGGTGGGACGTGCCCGAAACACCTTACCAGTGAGGCGCTCGGAGTGCATCCTGGCCAGATGCCCAAACTACCCCATCTGGCTCCTCTTGACCTGGAGGAGGAGCGGCTCGACACCGAGCTCCTCCCGGATGGCAGAGCTCCTCACCCGATCTCTGAGTGAGAGCCCAGCCACCCTGTCGAAGAAGCTCATTTCAGCCGCTTGTATCCGCAATCTCATTCTTTCGGTCACCACCCAAAGCTGGTGACCATACGTGAGGGTGGGAACGTACATCGACTTGTAAATCGAGAGCTTTGCAAAGCTCAGCTCTCTCTTTACCATGACGGACCGATGCAGCGTCATAGTTATTGCTGATGCCGCACCGATCCGCCTGTTGATCTCCCGCTCCATCCTTCCCCCACTCGTAAACAAGACCCCGAGATACTTAAAATTTTCCACTTGGGCCAGGACCCTATCCCTGACCTGCAGGGGACATTCCACCCTCGGATTTGGAGGCGCTGATTCCCATCCCGGCCGCTTCACACTCGGCAGCAAATCGATCCAGTGAGAGCTGGAGATTGCGGTTCAATGAAGCCAACAGGACCACATCGTCTGCAAAAAGCAGAGATCCGATCCTGAGGTCACCGAACCAGATCCCTCCAACGCCTCGGCTGCGCCTGGATATCCTTTCCATAAAGGTGATGAACAGAATTGGTGACAAAGGGCAGCCTTGGCGGAGTCCAACTCTCACTGGAAATGGAATCGACATACTGCCGGTTATACGGACCACGCTCTGGCCGTACAGTGACCGAACAGTATATAAAAAAATTATAATCTGTGTCTTTTTTCCTCTTTATAAAAAAAAAACAGCGGTAAAAATTCTGTTTCACTATATTTGCAGATGTCATCTGGGTTATCCTGAGTGTAGAGGTTGGAGGGCTCCTCGGTGTCACGCAACAGCTTTCATCTTTTCAGGCAGAGTTCAACACTCAGCCTCATCGCAATGTGGAAGGAGACTACAACCCTTTTGCTTCGCCAGAAAAAAGCAGCAACAATAACCACTTCCAGAGCGACAGCATCCACATAGACACAGAGGAACTTTGTCAAGAAAGCCCCCATCAGCTCCAGCAAGACCAGAACGGACTTTCTCAAACATCTGTGGATTTAGTAGCAAATAGTGTCCCAAACAATAGATCAGTAGTCCATAGTAACCAGGTAAGATACCGTTAAATTACATCAATAGTGAGGGGATTTTAATGAAACTGCCCACAGTTACTCAATATTAATTATAGATTAATTCAGGGGTGTCAAACTCCGGTCCTCGAGGGCCGGTGCTCTGAAGGTTTCTATGTGTTCCTGGTTCAAAACAGCTGGGTGGCTGGGCTCTCACTCAGAGATCGGGTGAGGAGTTCTACCATCTGGGAGCAGTTCGGTGTCAAGCCGCTCTTCCTCCAGGTTGAGAGGAGCCAGATGGGGTGGTTTGGCCATCTGGTCAGGATGCCCCCCCCGAGCGCCTCGCTGGTGAGATGTTTTGGGCTTGTCCCACCGAGAAGAGACCAAGAGGCAGTCCCGGGACCTGCTGGAGAGACCAAGTCTCACAGCTGGCCGGGGAACGACTCGGGATCCTTCCAGGTGAGCTGGAGGATGCAGCTGGGGTGAGAGAAGCCTGGGCTTCCTGTCTGAGGCTGTTGCCCCCGTAACCCTGCCCCGGATAAGCAGAAGACGACGGAACGAATGGGAAGAATGACTCGATCAGGTGTGTAGATGCAAGAACACATAGAAACCCTTCAGGACACCGGCCCTCGAGGACTGGACTTTGACACCTTGTAGATTAACTGATAAGGTTTTTAGGGGCATGGTCACAAAGGTTGAGGTCACAAATTCTTGAGGATACCAACTATATCCCTCAGATACCAACTATAGACGAAGTGATAAAGTTTGTCATTTCGGATAAGCGGAGGCGCTCGATGACTTGCTGTTGACTTATGCAACAAATCAATGTCTTGTTTTCTTCACATTTTGATTCCGTTTAAACTTTTTTTTTTGTCTTTTACAGATACATGAGCCACGTGCTTTTGGACCCTCCTAAATCCTCGGACATATCACAGCAGAGCAGTACGATACCGTACCTCTGGAAACTGTCATACCAATAAAGGAAAAAAAAAAAAGCTCTATGGTGGACAGTTTGGAAATTGAAAACACTTTATGCAAAGTTTAGTTACACTTTGAGAAGCCAGAGGCTGATTGTCCCAATGTGCAGCTGAACCACCATCTGTGTGCACGTGTGAATGCTAAGTTAAAAAAAATTAGTACAGTGAGTCTTCTGAGTGATATTTTCTTTTTTTTTTCAGGTTTCTTTGTTAATGGTTAAATGTGTGCTTGTGGAACTGTGATGGCACGGAGTGTGTGTTTGCGTGTGTGTGCGCATTGTGCAACCTGGAAAAGAGACTTTGGAGTTTAAGCCATTTATTTTGCCAACTGATTCTCCAGTTTCTTCTGACATTTGTTTTTGTTGAGTTAATTTGGGTTCAATCTGAGAGAAGCTCATTTTAACTACAATCTTAATTATTTTTCAAAGGATAAACCTTCAGTTTAAAAGCTTTTTGTTTTTATTTTTCGCCGGGTGTCTCATTCTAAAAAATTTTTACTGCATGATGTTCTTTTATTTTATGAGCGATGCAGTTCTTTTCCTCTAGAGGGAGCCATTCGTTACAAATAAAAAAAATTGTGATCAAATGATCTTTTACAAAATAAATGCAAAAATTGTTCAATTTTTTTTACAGCTTCTGTGTCCTAGTGTCAGAAAGAATCGAGAAACTTTTGCTTAATTTTTACTTGTTTCTTTTCAGATTCTCGCCCAGCTTCACCTGGTGGCAGCCAATCAGAAAGGCCGGTTGTAGAGCAGGGTGTCCAAATCCGGTCCTCCAGGGCCGGTGCCCTGAAGGTTTTCCATATGCTCTTGCATCTACACACCTGATCCAGTTAATTGAGTCATTGTGCCAAATTCTATTGGCTGTTGATTTCACTTCCTGTGCATCAGCTGTATTGAACCAGGAACGTGTGGAAAACAATCAGGACATCCGCCCTCGAGGACCGGCTTTGGACACCCCGGTTTAGAGGGTGTGATTGTAAAGACGGCCACCAGTAAGGTTCAATACTTAGAATACAGACAAGTTTGTGATAAACTGGCCACTTGACTCGTACATACTTCGATCTAACCAGCATAATTACCAGCACAGGTTGTAACTCTTTGACTGAACAAACGATTAACAGTGATCCCAAACTTTTTAAAAAATTTCTTCCATATGGCTGCTCTGAACCAAAGCCATATGATAAGCAGTAAAATATTAAGAAGGTAGAAATGTTTTTATAACTGGATTTTGAACTTAATCGTTTAAGTTGAATGTTTTTTTTCATGAATGTAAATGGTAATAGTGATCATGGCAATGATGTCATCGTCCAAAGATTACATATTTGAACGAAGCGCGTGGCTTTATTGGTGAAACTACTCTCTCATGTTGAAATGTTATATAAAAAGTTCTATAACCATTTTTCTCTCCTTTTATCCCTAAAAAAAAAAGTCATATCCTTAAAAATTGTTAACACATGCCAGTTTATTTCTTTAACTACCTGGCCGATCTATGCACTGAGTGATACTATCATGACATACGTTTTCTCTTTTTACTTTCTAAACGCAAAAGAGCTGCCAGCTCTTACCGGTTACACACAGCCAGCATTATCATCCCTATTAATTAAATTGATTGCAAGCTTCATTCATGTTGGATGCTGAGACTTGGAAAAAAAATCTGCCAATACCTGATCAAAAATCTCTAACCTCATGCTGTTTTAGAACAGTCTGCGTTTTTTTGTCAATATCCTGCATGACGTTAAATCCACTCAATGGTTTGAGGTGGTCCTTTTCCGTTTCTCAAGTGCTGGATATGTTTTTAAGTGAGCGTTTGATGGCCGCACTGCAGGACGAATCAGTTGGCATAAAACTCATACAGCTGCACATGAATGCTAGAGAGAACGTGCAAAAAAAAGATGAAAGACCCTTTCCTGTATGTTTGATTTAATATTTGTATGAATAAATTATCACTGAAAACAAAAAGTTTAAGCTGTGGACTTATTTGCAAAAATACACATTTCTTTTCACTTACACGCTCATGCAAACGTCCACACAGACGTTCCTCAAGGATTGGGTTTACATTTGGATAATAGGACGCTGCATCGGTCCTTCGTGGTAAAGAGAGAGCTGAGCCAAAAAGCAAAGCTCTCGATTTACAAGTCGATCTACGTTCCTACCCTCAGCTGTGGGTGGTGACCGAAAGAACGTGATCGCGGGTACAAGCGGCCGAAATGTGTTTCCTCCGCAGGGTGGCTGGGCTCTCACTCAGAGATCGGGTGAGGAGCTCGGTGTCGAGCCGCTCCTCCTCCAGGTCAAGAGGAGCGAGATGGGGTGGTTCGGGCATCTGGTCAAGATGCCCCCTGAGCGCCTCGCGGGCAAGGTGTTTTGGGCACGTCACACCGGGAGGAGACCCAGGGGCAGACACCAGACCCGCTGGAGAGACTGTCTCACATCTGGCCGGGGAACGACTTGGGATCCTTCGAACAGCTGGAGGATGCAGCTGGGGTGAGAGAGTCCTGGGCTGCCCGTTTGAGGCTGTTGCCCCAGCGACCCGACCTCAGAACAAGTGGAATATGACGGAACGGAACATTTGGATGACTGCACAACTGCGAGGAAACGAAAATGTAAGGCCCCCAAAAGCCAGAAGGACATGTGTCCACATCCAAATTACATGGACACTGAAGTGTACAATGAACCCCTGCCAGATATGACCCCTTCAAACTTGAGTGGGCATTGCTGCGGGAGGGGAGGGTCACAATGAAGCTTAGTACTAAGTAAATCCACATGCATAAAACTGAAACAATAATTAATCTTCTTTAAATAACTAAATGAGAGTCAATAAATCTGATTAAAAAATACAATTAAATTTTTTAAAAAGTGATTAGTAAAATGAATCAATACACAAACTAAGATTAGGTCTAAAAATGAGAATAAAGCAAAAATAAAAGGATTGATCTTGAGCCTCTTAAAAAAGTCTCTGCAGCCCTGAGGTTCTCTGGCAGGCTGTTCCACAAGTGATGATTGCTGGTTTTAATCTAACAACTAAAAGGCCAATATCACATAACCTCAGGGGCTAAAAGTTAGATTAATAAGGAGAACCGTGACCATTAGGACTTTAGAAATAACCTAAAAATTCACCCTGAAACGAACAATAATCCATCCCAACAATTTTAAAACTGGTATTTTGCGGTATGAGAACAGCTCAGAAATGCAAATTGAAAGCAAACTTGTTTGACTGCAAACCATAAATGAGGATTTGGTTCCAAAACAGATTAAATCGTCAATAAAAAAGTTTTGCAGACCTATTAAGCATTCACTTCAAGAAGTCCCAGATAATGAGGGTTTCACGAGAAAAGAGAGAATTTGAGATTACCTGTTGTAGAAGACGGTTTAAACCTGCATGCAGGACTTTGCTGGGCTGATGTTACTAAGTCAGGGAGGTGAAGTTGATCGATTACTGCCCAGTAGATCATCCGGCCATTACTTTTTTGTTTCTCAGGTTTTAATCACTTTAGAGGAGTGGGCAACTCCAGACCTGGAGAGCCAGTGCCCTGAAGGTCTTCCATGTGTTCTTGCATCAACACACCTGATCCAAGTTATTGGATTTTGACCAAATTTGATCAAGTGTTGATTTCACTTTATGTGCATCAGCTGTGTTAAAACAGGGACATGGAAAACCATCAAGACACAGGCCATCTAGAACTAGAGTTGCCCACCCCAGACCGTCCGGAGATGGTCTAACTATTGTCTACCAAGACTATAAAAATCTTCAAATAAAAGCACGGTTTCTTTGAACACGATACTTTGGTGATTTGACGTGAGACAGAAAAGGTTGATTACTTCAATGCCAATTAGCTGATGTTAGGAGTTGCAAAGTGAAACAGTCAGTCGGTCATCTTTTTATCCATCTGTCCCTTTCAGGGTTGCAGGGGGTGCCAGAGCCCACCCTGGCTGATTTAAGGCGAAGGTCAGGGTACACCCCAAACAGGTCACCAGTCTGTCACAGGGCCACACACATACAACCATCCACCCATACATTCATACCTAAGGGCAATTTTGGCACCGGCCAATCGACCTAGCATGCATGTCTTTGGAGAAGACCGGAGTACCCGGAGGAAACCCACGTAAACACGGGGAGAACATGCAAACTCCACACAGAAAGGAGAGTGTTCCAAGCCTCATCCCCACCCAGGGCTCGAACCCATGACCTTCTTGCTGTGAGGTCACTGTGCTACCCACTGCGCCACCGTGCTGCCAAGCGAAACATGGTATCAATATTTTTTGGCCTGTAACCAAAAAGGTCTAGAGGAAGACCAAAGAGGAGGTTCATGGATACAGTGAAGGAAGACATGAAGATAGTTGGTGTGACCAAAGAGGATGCAGCAGATAGGGTTAGATGGAAGAAACTGACTAGTTGTGGCGACCCCTGAAGGGAAATGATGAAAGAAGAAGAACCAAATTTGGTTAAAAAAAAAAAAGGACTAACGTGACGTACAGTCTAAAGACAAAAAAACACACAGACAAAAACTTTGTTTTTTGTTGTTTTTTCCAACAAACTTATTTCCCTTTCAAACCAATATTGCAATATTGACACTATCACAGCAAATTAGATTTTTTTTTTCCATCACTATGGTCAATATTATCTGTGATCATAATTATCTTTATGCATATTTAAATGAACTTCTTGTTACATCAAGATGAACAGGCACTACACCAGTTAGGAGATAAAAGTACATCACTAACTATGAACATACATCTTCTAGACCGCTAAAATAGGGGTTTCACAACGTGAACCGCTGTGCCCTGTGTGCATAAGGAAGAGATCAACATAAAAAAGCATTTACATGTACACCTTTTTACTGCCTCAACATGGTTAGGTCTCATTTTCAACTCAACACAGTTGTACAGTTACAATAGAATATAATCTTTAAATTACATCATAATATACAAATCTGACAGCGTGGGGTAACATCACGCTTTGTATGATACACTGACAATTCCATTGCAATAAAATTCATACGATATGGTTTCTATTAATATGTTTTTTTTGTTGCTGTCGTTTAATGAAACACATTTACATGTATAACACTACATTTTGTCTCAATAGTCAATCACTTGCTTTTTTTTCTTTCATTTTTCTTTTTTTTTTTTTTTTTTTACAATTTTTTTGGTTACATTTACACAACTCATACACACTTGATGATAATGTCAAACCCCAAAATATTATCCTGGTTATGTCATGTATGTTGTATTGTGTTTGCATGTATTGTGTATTCGACGTGTCTAACGTCTAGGTCAGGCGTGGGCAAACTATGGCCCGCTAAACGTTGTAATCCGGCCCGCCTAACTTAAAAAATTAAATAATAAAAACCATGTTAATATTTTATTTTCCTGTCATTCTGATGTTTCGTCACTAGATGGCGCCAAAGATACAACAACACTGCTCCCATTAAAATGCGTGTGTCTCCATAATGTGCACGCTGTCTAAATGAACTGTGCACAGATATGGACAGCCATCAAGCCCAATACACACACATAAACAAGCGTGTTAGATGTTGAAATAAACAAAATGTTACATCAAGCGCTTAGATTTCAAACCTAGCGCTGCAAAATGAACATTTTTAAGCGCTATCGCACTATATTTCAGACCTAGCGCCGCTAGATTTGAAATTTAACGTTCTTGATGTACCATTCAACGTTTGTTTGAAATCTAGCGCGCCATTCTATTGGTCTTATCTCGCGGTTACCAAAGCATGCCATCTCTCTGCTCCTTTTCCGGCCCCTTGTCAAACGTTAGAACTCAATGTGGCCCACAAACCAAAAAGTTTGCCCACCCCTGGTCTAGGTGTTTGTAGAAGTGTAGATATGCATGTGTGTACGTCTGTGTGTGTGTACGTGTGTGTGGATCGAGGATGACATTTTAACAAAAGGGGTACTTTTTGCTATGCTGGACAACTTTAACTCTAAGACACAACTTGTGAGCTGGTGATGTGTTTCTTTTTCAAATTCGACCCAAACTTGTCGAATCCTCTCGCAGACACCGAGTTAAACACATCTGACCTCCGCTAGTCCGTTAACTTTTAAATAGTTTAGGACGACTATGTTATTAGAAAGCATTTTTCCATCTAATCCAATTCTTGGTTGCAACTTGTAGCATGATGAATTGATAAGTAACAAACTGCCAAAAGTGGGTTTTTCTAGAAAGCAAGTTAAAAACAATATCAATATGCACTGTGTAGGCTCGTCTTACACACTGTGCACCATCAGAAATATGATTTTTTTTGTGGTGTTTTGGAGATCAATGTGGTGTAGATGAGCAAGGAAGCAACTACGAGTTCTCTGAAGCTGTTTCACGTGTGATATGTAAAATCTGTGCATGAAAAAAAAAAACAGTTTATGATCTTAGGTCATTCTTTGGCTCAGCAGGGATACGGGCCTCATAACTAGTGCTTTTTGCTATAAACAGGGCTTTTAATGACATCGAAGATGTTTAGTTACCATGCCCATAATCCAAGCCCAATCACTAGTACATTCATGTCCTGTTGGAGAGGCATCATTCTTCAAGCAACACCCTATTGAACAGTAAACATCAGCTTCTCTCCATCGGCCCTTCGCTCTGGAATAAAAGAGTCCCAGGCACAGTTAATGTTCAAAATCTCCCTTTCATTAAATGAATTGGTGTCCTCAAGATGACTTGATATGACTTCAATCTGAGAGAAGGTATCGCTTGTGTCTTATCGGGAGAGAAAGAATAAAATAAAAACGTGATTTATTAAACCACGAATGAAAGCTTTTCCAGATATTGTAAATCCTTTCCATGGTTTTGCATGAATATGACACTTTCGAAGGATTTACAAAAAAAGAAAACAATGAAAACAAATGTAACATAAAATTAGTTCATCGAGAAGCTTTCACTTGTGAAACGAGAAGCAAGTGCGTGTCCAGAGACATGTAATGCTGCATTTGCAGTTGAAGTGTTGCATCAAGTTGTTGCCTGAACGTGGCAGCAGGATTCAGAGAATGCAAGTCTTTGCATAGCGCATGCTGCTATGCAAGTTTGGAGACGGTTCAAAACACATAGCACTGCACACACCGGAAAGAGGCTGGACAAAAAACACAAAGAAATCTTGGGGCTGGGGGATTGGAATAGGGAATCGGGCGGGGGTACTGTCTGTGGTACTTGTAACACTACACAGCATTCCTGATGGAAAAATGACATACACAGCATTAAAAATGCTACACAAAATGGCATCACACCGTATATACACAATGCAGGTTAGAGAAGCTTATCTTCGAGGTTGAACTGATAATATTATCCTCCCTTTTTGTTTGAGAACTCACTGCAAGGTTTAATAGGCTGCATTATAGGTCAGACACAGCTGCACAAAGAAGCAATGTGTTCCTGCACTGTTTATGGTGTTATAGTGAATATACTGGTATATCTGCTGCTGTTTATGAGTTTTTGTGTCCACCCACCCCCAAATGCTGGATAAAATATTTTATACTGATATATCGTCTTTTGGGTTACTAAGTTTTTATTTAGGCAAGACTGCTTGGCGCATCTGTTGGGCAAGGGATGTGTTGCTCTTAAGTCTCTGACTATATGCGGTGCAGTTGGACGGGACAGTTCAAGCCGCCTCCAGTGGCATGTCCTTTTCCAGTTCCGTGACTAGATTGGCTCAACATAATTGGCTGGATACAGTCCCTCTCGGCCACTGTCCAAACGTCCTCTACACCAGCCTTGTTCATCTTCATCCTCAGTCTTGGTAAGTTCATCACCTGTGAAGAGAACAAACCTAATCAATCTGAGCACTTAAATTAATCATTTACTAAATAAATCTAAAGGGACATAGTAGAAAAAGTTTCAAAAAAGTCTTCAAAAAAGACTTTTTTGAAACTTTTTCTACCATGGATCACTCCTGGATGAATGAGGGACTACACGGATCTAAAGGGAGATGATTCCAGAAACTTGGTTCTAAAACACTATGTGAAGCAGTTGTTCTAATATGTTGGTGTTTTGTTTTTAAATTCGTTATAAAGTTGAGTTAACACCAGATAAATCTAAAAAAAAAGAGTTTTATTTGTTTGACAAAATATTGTTCATTTATGTGGAAAATTAAAAATAACAGTATAGTTTATCTGAAAAGACAAGATTTCTTTGCGGTCGTCTGCTGTGGAGGCAGCTTGACCGCAAGGGACAGGAATAGGCTGGACAGTCTGATAAGGAACTGTGCATCTGTGGTGCGGAGAAATGCGGACTCTGTGGGAGCTGTTTTGAAGGTTAGGATGAGGGCTTTGATGCACGGTATCCTGAATAACCCTCGTCATCCTCTACATGATGTTATCACGACCCAGAAAACGACCCAAAGTAACAAGTTTCGCTCGCTGTGCTGCAGGACGTAGCACTTTAGGAGGTTGTTCATAGCTTCAGCCCTCAGGCAATTTAATAGATCGGATGTTTCTGGACGAAATTGAGTCCTATTTTATTATGTATGTATGTTGTTTTTATTTGTTTTGTAGGTAAAGCTCGTGTGATTTCTGTTGCTGCTGGACACCAGAATTTCTCCTGTGGGATATTAATAAAGTTTTTATCTCTCAATCTCTCTATCTATCTATCTATCTATCTATCTATCTATCTATCTATCTAAGATGTTTTTGGCTTCAAAGCCCAAACAATGAGAATAAAACCACCTTAATCGTATGTCTTAAAACAGTGGTCCCCAACCTTTTCAATGCCACTGACCAGTCTAGTGTCTGACAATATTTCCACGGACCGGTCTAAAGGTGTAACAGTAAAACTAAACAAGAGCAGCCTGAAAAACTGGCTTTTTAAAAAATCAAATCAATAATAACAAACTTAAAACCACTTTGTCTTCACGAGAAAATTTATTAGCAGCGTCTTTATAAGCTGGAAACATTTTCTCTGCTCGACGCATTCTGATTGCCTTGGTAACGGTAAACACACCTTCAAAATAAAGGATATCACAAAAACAAAGTAAATAAAAATACTATTTAGATTCTTCATAGTAAGACTAGATCAATCAGAGTTCTGAGTTTGTTTTGCTGTAACCAGACTGTCCCATCTAGACCTGAAACCTGAAGAGTGTTTCTAAGGTCCAGTCTGCTTCGTAACGCTGTAACTCCTCTTAGCAAAGAAGCTTCCTGTAGATCTTTGGTTTTTTTTCTCATTTTACTAGTTTAGGGGTTTAAATGTAATGAAATAATGCATCACTGGTGAGTCATTGACGATGTAAAGAAGAAATTCCGGGGACTTTTCAAATTAAAACATAAGTATGGCTCAAATAATAAACCAAATGGAAATAATTAAAGTTATTTCTTCTGTCTGTGTGGCCCAGTACCACACGACCCACAGACCGGTACCGGTCCGCGGCCCGGTGGTTGGGGACCACTGTCTTAAATAATCATAATTTCTCCTAAATCCTTGATGCAAGTGTTTCTGGTTAAGTACGTACATTAATTATTATATTCATTCCTAAAAGTTGGACGTCATTTCATCCGCAAATAGTCTGTTAAACATTCTTTGATTTCATTTTAAACACTGCATGTTGCTCAGTTTTTGTCAGACATCATGCACAGCTGTTAAACAGCTGTATAGCTGGTTCACACAGTGGTCAATATGCAAACTAACCTCGTTTGCAAAGCAGGAGATATAATTATTATTATGTCTTTCTATTTTGCAGCTCAATTACTTTCCACAGATTGTTTGACTGAGTCATAATCCAAAGGCCTGTCATTAGATTACGTGTCACAAAATATTAATCAATGAGTTTGAGGACAAAACATAAAAATGAAGACAATTTTGTACCAAGTCACAATAACCTATGACTTTTTCCTCCAGGCAGCTCTTGGTAATTGTTGGTGAATCATTATAATTTGCTTTGGATGTGGCTATTATCGACTAATCACTGCTATTTCAGCCAGAGGAAGAGAGCTTTAGAGTAGACATCAGGACACAGAGGCTTGTTTTTGACCAGCTGCATCATATGCAAAAAACAGCCTGTCATCTTATCCTTAGTCTGTATGCTGGGAACAGAAATTACATTAGATACATAACCTGGTGTGACCGTGGTTAATTACCTGCTTTGAAGGTGAGCTCGTCCTGTTCCTGGCCTTCGTAATCATAGAGAGCACGCACACGAACTCCTTTCCCAGTGCTGGAGTCATCTTCAAATGAATTTCCATTTCCACCGTTCTCATTGCCGGAGTATCCGGCAGGTTGCTCATCATCCGACCACTCGGCCGAATATGCCTGGTTCTTGTCATAGCTGCTCACACTAGAGGTAAAAAAAAATATTGAAGTTTTAAAGTTGAAATTGATCAGTTGATTAATAAAGAATGTGGATAGATTTCTGGAACGGACCTAGCTCGGTCACCAGGTGGAGCTACATGGTCAGTGCTTGGAGTGGGCGGGGCTCCATCTGGTTTCTTCTTCTTTGGAGGAGCAGCAGCCTGGTCTGGATTATACTCCTAGTGAACACATTGATAAGGTTTAAAAAAAAAAAATTCATTCATCTTCTGAACCGCTTATCCTCCAATGGGGTTACGGGGGTGCCGGATTCTATTCTAGCTAATTTCAGGTTTTAGGCAGGGTACACCCTTAATGTCTGTTGCGGGACGACACAGACTCTACCACACACACACACTCATTTCTAGAGGCAATTGTGTAGTGGCCAATTAACCTAACATGTATGTTTTTGGAGGGTGAGAGGAAACCAGAGCAACAAGAACATGCAAACTCCACACAGAAAGGACAGTGCTTCAAAGCCTCGCCCTCACTTTCAAATTTGAATCCCTGACCTTCTTGCTGTGAGGTCTCTGTGCTGACCACTGCACCATTATGCGTCCTAAAACACATTCATGAAGGTTCAAAATAAAACATTCATTCATTCATCTTCTGAACTGCTTATACCTAATGGGGTCACAGAGGTACAGGAGCCTATCCCAGCTGAAAACAAAATAGTTTTTTGTGTTTGTTATGAAATTTAATATTGCACCTCAAATGCAGGCCAGTTCATGTGCATCCCAGGGCCGTGGTTGTTGCTGAACCACTTCAGATCCTCTTGCGTGTTTGCAGCCAGAATCGTACGCTCTAGTTCTCTATATATCGTGGCATAGCTGACAAGAAAAAAAAAATGAAACAAATAGTAACAATGGAAGTGCCAAAAAGGGGTCGCAGCCAATCTGGCAACAAATCAAAAATGACACTGTGCAGTTCAAAACTCGACTGAAAGAGATCTATTGTTGAACCAGTGAAGAATTGAAGTGTCTCACAGTATTTTTCTGCCAAACTGTTTCTACTCTAACTCAACTTCCAAAGTGTTAGAGTTTGTCTTAAATCAGTTTTTCTCAAATCTCTGCACTGTCAAGAAAAAAATGGAACATTTTAGCTGAAGAACTGAACCTCACTGTAATATAATGTTTTCTATTCTTTTCGTTAACAGTTAACTGGTAACTTTGCACGTCTTTTTGACGTGCAAAAAGTGTGGAAAAAAATTAAACAAAGTGTCACTAATTAAACCTGTCGGCATCATTTTGTAAAAAAGCCCAAAAAATCTTGAATAAACCATGTTAGACAAATCTGGCAGGTTTGTTTGAAAAGCTTGAAAAATCACATCGTCATGGCTCTTTGGGTTTGTTTGTTTTGAAGAGGCACAGAATACGGCAAGCATTTGTTCTGAACAAAATTAATTTTGGCAGAAACACTGTTGACTGACTCATCAATTAATTAATGCTTTGAATTAGAAATCTGACGGGAAGTCCACGGATGGTGGCTGAGATTAATCAGTCTGGACGGAAATGGGTTGAATGTGACTCAAAACTATTCTGGTGGATCCATTTAAATACTGTTGATGGTGTTGGTTTTTGTTTTTGTTTTTTTGTTTTTTTTTTTAAATAAAAGCGTGCAATTTCCATGTATGAGAGGACATTGTGATCTGTAGTGAGAGGAGGGAAGAGGTGGAGGAAAAGCTGGAGAGGTGGAGGTTTGCACTAGAAAGAAGAGGAATGAAGATTAGTCAGAGTAAAACAGAGTACATGTGTGTGAATGAGAGGGATCCAAATGGAAAAGTGAGGTTACAGGGAGAAGAGATAAAGAAGGTGGAGGATTTACGTAAGTACTTAGGATCAACAGTCCAGAGCAATGGAGAGTGTGGAAAAGAGGTGAAGAAGCGTGTTCAGGCAGACTGGAACAGGTGGAGAAAAGTATCAGGTGTGATGTGTGACAGAAGAGTTTCAGCTAGAATGAAAGGGAAAGTGTACAAAACTGTGGTGAGACCGGCCATGCTGATTGGTCTACAGTAGCACTGAGAAAAAGACAGGAAACAGAGATGGAGGTAGCAGAGATGAAGATGCTGTGGATCTCTCTGGGAGTGACCAGGATGGACAGGATCAGAGGAACAGCACATGTTAGAGTTTTACGAGATAAAGTCAGAGAGGCCAGACTGAGATGGTTTGGACATGTGCAGAGGAGAGAGAGAGAGTACATAGGAAGAAGGATGCTGGATTTGGAACCACCAGGAAAGAGGACTAGAGGAAGACCAAAGAGGAGGTTCATGAATACAGTGAAGGAAGACATGAAGATAGTTGGTGTGACTGAAGAGGATACAGCAGATAGGGTTAGATGGAAGAAACTGACTTGCTGTGGCGACCCCTGAAGGGAAATGCCGAAAGAAGAAGAAGAAGTTTGCAAATGACTCAAATAAGTATAAATGAAATACTGTAAAACCACTTTCACTTTTTTGATTTCACAATAACATTCAAGCATGGTGGAAACCCCATATTTAAAAATCCATTTAGCCATTTCCAGCTGATAGCCAGAAGCGTGTATGAGGCAGTAACAACACGTCAGCATCAATAACAGAGTTCTTCTTCTTCAATGGAAAGCAATGAAAGTTAATGCACTGTACAGTGTCGTTAAAGCATGCTCCTAATCTTTTCCATGTTCACAAATGCTTGCACACTTTCCAGTGATCACAGTCCCTGATGTTTGGAAGTGAAGTGAGACCAATTACATGGTCAATTAGGGGGTTTTACTTCTGGAAAAATGAATCCAGTCTAAATTTTTCACCATGCTTTGGTGTCAAATTTGGAAGAAAAAGCCCTTTTTGGAGTGAAAAATAGCAGCACTAAAACCTGACCTCCTGTGGATCTTGCCAATTAGAGTTGAATGAAAATCAACAGGGATTAGAAAATCCTTGCCATGTTCTGTCCAGTGCAGGTGTGTGTGGCTGCACTTTCAATCACAGTAAAAACCTTCAGAAAGTTGATTTAATATGAAACAACTCTTTAATTTCTTTCACATTTGCTAACCTTTGGTTCTCAGTGAGGTTAAGATGACGTTTGATGTCCAGCAAGGCCTCCTTTAGGAAGGTCAGCCTCTTGACTTCATGCTGCTGGCACTGGTCAAACACCTGCTCCATACACTCCATGTACTGTGGTGTGCATTTATTCAGTTCATCCAGGGACTTCTCATATTTCTCTTTAGCCTAAAACAGAGCAGACATGTAAATATGAAGACATGTAAATGATGAAGATATTTTTTTTTTATCAGTTTGCAGAGAGAACTGACCCTCTTCCTAACAAACGTTCTTTACTAGGACTGTAACCATGTGCAAATTTCAGAATACGATTTTACAGTATTTACCTCACAATATAATATTTATTGGATTTTGTGATGAGGCTCATGTTATAAAAGATTGCACGATTATGAATTTGGCAACTTCAAGGTGCATCTTCTAAGTCAAGCTGCTGTTTTTTTCAAAGTATAGCAAATGTAAAACAACTGCAAAACAGTGCTACTGTTTCTAGACCAAACAGCATGGCGGGTCGCACCATGGCGGGTCGCACCATGGTTTTGTACACTTTCCCTTTCATTTTAGCATCAATCTACTGTATTTTCACAACCAAAAGGCGCATCGTATTAAAAGGTGCAGTCCCAGTTTAGTGTGCTCTGTATTTAACACACACATAAGGGGCACCTGATGATAGGGCATGGGTTTTATATTTATGTGCTTTACTATGTACGTACGCCTTACAACAACACACACACAAGCAGACAAGTGTGCGTATTTACCGTAATTTCACGGCCATAAGGTGCACCTAAAAGTCTCAAATTTTCTTCAAAATGAACGGTGCGCCTTTTTGTGCGGTGCGCCTTGTGTGTGAGAAAAAGCGGACCTAAAAGAAAACGCGGTGCTCGTGAAAAAAAGCAGACCTAAAAGAAAACGCCGTGCCCGCGAGGCGGACCTGAAAGAAAAGACATGAGAACGTTAAAGACTGAAGTGTGAGCGGCGTGGGAGCGATGGATGACCGAAGGAGACCACAGTTTCACGAAGGGTGGAAGGCAGCGCCGGGCGAGTTACGCTACAGTTTGCCAATGGATTGTAGATGCTTGGACTAACGTGTCTGCTGGTTCTGTTATCCGAGCTTTGGCAAAAGCTGGTATCCATTCTGAGGAGCCGCACAGTACAGACAGTGACTTTGACAGCGAGGAGCGAAGTGGACCTGCTCTGTTGGATTTTGCGCAGCTGTTTGATTCCAAAACAGAGGATGAGGACTTTGACGGATTTGAATAAAGGCTATTACCGGTAATGTGCTTGTTTATACTATTTAAATAAAGTACAACCAAACTCAGTTTTGCTCCCGATCTATTTTTTAATACGCACATTTGCATGCGTGCATGTGTGTTGTTGTAAGGCGGTGTGTGACTGAGACTGCGCCTTTTCGTATGGTGCGCCTAATGGTCGTGAAATTACGGTAAAAATAGATCGGGAGTAAAACTGAGTTTGGTTGTCTTTATTTAAATATTAGTTACAGTCGTCATAAAATCATTTATCAAATCCATCCAAGTCCTCATCCTCTGTTTCGGAATCTCACAGCTGCGCTAAATCCAACATGGCAGATTCACTTTCCTCACTGCCAGAGTCACTTTCTGTACCATTTCCGGCTCCTCAGAATTGATGCTGGCTTTTGCAGAAGCTTGGACAACAGTGCCAGCAGCCACGTTTGCCCAAGCATCTACAATCCATTGGCAAGCACTGTGGCGAAACTCGCCCAGCGCTGGCTTCCACTCTTCGGGAAGCTGTGGTTTCCTCTGGTCATCCATCGCTCCCACGCCGCTCGCAGCCGTACTTTGAATGGCCGGTTCACGCCGATGTCCAGAGGTTGAAGTTCCATTTCAGACCTCCCGGAATCACAGCAACTGTAGTGTTCATCTGCTTCACTTGTTTTTTTTACAACACACATAGGGCGCACTGCACGATAGGGTGCACTGCACAATAGGGTGCACTGCACGATAGGACGCGCTGCTTATTTTGCAGAAAATCTAAGACTTTTATATGCGCCTTATGGTCGTGAAAATACGGTTTATATTTATTACATATCATGATGAGTAGCTGTTTTTTAGTGTAACTTACCTTCTGCACATCTTGTTTGCACTTATCCACCTTCTCATGAAGTTTTTTCTGCTGGTCTGGTGTTACCGAAGCTTCAGTCTTGCCATTAGCCTCTCGGGCTGCAGCCAGTTTCTCCTCCTTACAGGCCATGTGGTATGTTTTCTTAGCTGCCTCCATCTGCACATCCAAACACAGTACTACTCAGCATCCAAAAAACAGTAGGTAAGTGAATATCTCGTGTAACAAAAGGGACAGAATGGAGTCACCTCGTTTTATCTACAAATATGCAACCACTTTAATCCTTTAACATTATGTGAACGTAAACGTTAATTTCTCTTCCTATCTTCAAACCAACAGCCATGCAAAGTATTTTGAATGAAAATCTATCTCCTATGTGGATGAGATGAACAAGAACCGTTTAGAATGATAACCTTGAAATAATCTTATTAATATAACCGCTGCAGCACAAATCTAAAAATGTCCTTGGAAGATAACTGAAGTTTATTTTCCATTATTTTTATGTCTCCACTCACAAAATGTGGAGCAGGCATTAAGCACTCAGGTTGTCTTGTGTTTTAATTACACTTTTGTGTACACGATGTCTCTCAAACCACAGAAAAGATTTTCATTGAACCAACCACAGCTACCCACACCAAGTAATAGACGCACTTAAGGAATTGCAAAAGAGTTCTACTATGATAAGTGGAGGCATGTGAACTACAAATCTCCACAAAAAAACTACTCTTACAACTGTTTTTAGAAATGCAATACGCTCATAAGCTACCCTCACCTATGGTCACCAGCCGTGGGGGGTGACCGAAAGAGATCGCGGATAAAAGCGGACGAAATGAGCTTCCCCCGCAGAGTGGATGGGCTTTCACTTAAAGATCGAGGGATGAGTTTTGTCATCTGGGAGAAGCTTGGTGTCGAACTGCTCCTCCTCCAGGTCGAGAGAACCCAGATAGGGTGGTTCGGGCATCTGGTCTGGATGCCTCCTGAGCGCCTCACTGGTGAGGTGTTTTGGGCATGTCCCACCGGAAGGAGACCAAGAGGCAGACCCTAGACCCCTGGAGAGACTTATGTCCCACAGCTGGCCGGGGAACGACTCGGGATCCTTCCGGGTGAACTGGAGGATGCAGCCGGGATGAGAGAAGCTTGGGCTTCCCCTCTGAGGCTGTTGCCCTGCGACTCAGCACCAGATAAGCGGAAGACGACGGAACAGAATGCTCACAAACTAAATTTTTTTCAATAGGAGATAGAAATTTTGTTTACCCACATATCTGGTTCAATTATTAGTTGTATAAGGGCTGATTTTATTCATGTGATATAAATGGTAACACATTGAAAACTGCACAAGTATTGCTTTAGAGTTTTAAAGCAGTGAAATGTAAAGCACTGTATCCACTGAGTGAGTCACTCAGCTTCTTAGACACATCACAAATCCACTTCACCTCTTTGAGCTTTTTGGCCCATGGTTTCTGAGCCTTCTTAAAACCTTCTTCTGCTTCTTTGGCCTCTTTGAAGCCTCCAATCATCTGCTTGTGATATGCCTCCTTCTGCCAGTTCTTGACTTTCTCCACATCCTCATTGAGCAGGTTGTTCTTCACATCTTGGTGCAGTTCACTCACTTTTTCTGCTTCGGTCATCACAGCCAGCCAGGCTCTCTCCACAGAGCCGTACTGTGGACCTGGGATTCATTACAAATAAAACATTACACCAGATGATGTAAGCCGTATAACCAAAATGTTTGATTATTTTGCACATCCTAAAAATGCTGACCTTTCTCAATGAGCTGTCTCCATCTCTTTGACCATGCGGTTAGCTGATCTCCGTAGGCTTTTTCTATCTTGGCACGTTCTTGCAGACAGCCCATGAGATCATTGCAGAGTCGATGCCCATCATCAAATCTTTTGACAGCGCGTTTGTAGTTCCCCACCTGAGCACAGAGAGAAATGCAAAAGCTCAGTCCTCGTCCTCAGTCCTTGGCCAACTCACCCCAAGAAAAGAAAAGCCTCGGTCTGCTGAGACTGATCGAACCACAGGAAGCATAGCAAGGTGACAGTATGCCAATGCCTCAATGTCAAAGTTTCAAACTAGCGGTGTGACACTCTGCAGACGTTCGCAGTTAAAATGGCAACATTTGATTCCAAGAGATTTAATCAGATGAAAAACACCAAAAAAAAAGAGAAGAAGCAAACATTTTTTAGGCAAATTGAACCCATAATGTTAGAAAAGCTAGTGCACGCTCCTATTTTGGTGCATTTACGTAAAAAATGGCCTGAACGGGGGAAGAACCACTGATAAAAAAACTTCCTACTTTATGTTGAAATGTGGGCGTGGCGGAGAACAAAAGCTGTGGTCGAGAACGAACTGCAGGAAGAGCTAAAAACTACCTGCAGTCCAAGAATGATCTAAATTAGTTTCACAATTTAGATAATCTTCCCGTTTGAGGCTGTTGCCCCCGCGACCCAGCCCCGGAACAAGCAGAAGATGACGGAACGGAACTATATTATTAATTTATGACTTTATATGGCTTGTGAAAAAAATGACATTCAGATATGTTGTTTTGGTCGTTTCATGTGTTATTTATGATTTAGAACTAAAACATTGATTAATTATGAATAAAATAAACGATTTGATATTGTTTCCATATCTCAATGCACAACTCCACAAATCCCCTGATCAATAACTAGCTTAATAAGTTTTATTATTATTCTGTAATTAATATCTAATGATCATTGAAATAATAGTAGTATATGATCCGCTGCATAAAATAAAATCTCTATCTTTATTGATTTGAAATATACATTCATATCTCATCATTTACCTCCTGAGAGATGATGTTTGAATTTATTTTTGGCTGCTTTAAAAAGATTGTGTCTGGTTGTAAAGTCCCGCCTCCCTTTTGCCTGCAGGGGGCGTGAGCTCATGGTGCATGATGAAGGGAGGATGGTGAAAGGAGGGGGTTTACTCGTGCCTGTGCATGTGTAGTTATGCAATGACATCAGCTTGTGTTTGCATGCGTACACGGCAGTGTGTGTTTATGCGTGAGCGTGCACGCTGTGGCTTCTTTAATCCTCTTGAGTGGTGTAATGTAGTCAGACAGATTCTCAGGAATGGATGACGAGCTAGAGACAGAAATACCACGTTCCTGGTGTGTGTGTGTGTGTGTGTGTGTGTGTGTGTGTGTGTGTGTGTGTGTGTGTGTGTGTGTGTGTGTGTGTGTGTGTGTGTGTGTGTGTGAGAGAGAGAGACGTGCAGCATGCATAGCATCATGCAGGAAAAACTCAGACTCTCTGAGATGAGCTGCACTGAGATTGGAGGGTATGCATGTAGGCTACTGTTTGAGAAAAAACCTGCAGGGAGACGATGAGACAGGTGTTCAGCCGTATGACTTTTGTCCTGTGTGACAGATTGCCAAGTCACACAAACAACAACACGTAGGTGGACTGGTTTGCACATTAAAACACACCTGAGCTCCAGTTTCTGCACAGTGATCCAATGCATTGTTGTGTTTGCAATCCTGGATGAATTCATCTGAATCTACTCTGATAGCAAAATGTGACAATTAAAGATTTATAAAATAAGTCGATGACCTTAGCTGTGGTGCTGCTACGCGCAGGTGCAAGTGGTGAAAGGCTGCCTGTGAGAGTCTGATTACTGAGACTCTTTGTCTGAGTGTCTCTGGTTAAGAGCTGCGACACAAAGGAGAGTCTGTACTGTGGGAATTCATTATCTCTAATTTGGTGGGTTTAAAGTACACACACATTTGCTCTTACACACACTATCACACTGTCTCAGCATCACTTCTTTAGAGGAGGCTATTTTGACCATTAGATTGTTTTTAATCAATTCCAACAGGATCCCTGCAGCCAGAAGCCCTCCCAACCAACAATAAATGTAAACTTTGAAACCACAATCTTCTGAATGCAGTTTTATGTTTACAGATAATTATAATGCGAGCACGTGTAAAAACACAGACACAAGTGAGAGTAAATTTAAACACCAATTAAATCTTTTTGTGATTGTGTGGGATTGTCATTTTAAAATATTAAATTTACAAGATTGAAAAAAAAAAAAAACCCCACAAACGGAGGATGCAGTTAAACCGTTTTAACAGTATTAACCTTAAAATCTCTGGCTGTTTAATTTGGTATCAAAATACCAATTTTTTTATCCCAATTTTTGATACCACTTATACTGAACTAAATTTATGAGTTTAGTATAATTGGAAAATGATATGGACTTTTTAGTTGAGCAATTTTTCTTCATTTAATTTGATCAAAATTATTATAACTTCATTCGATGAATTTGATTCAATATCAAATTGTGACTCTTTAGAAAAGAAACACCCAAAACTAAACTAAATGATAACAAGATTTGTCATATTTGATTACATTTTAATCATGTTCAAGATTTCTTTTTTTGTCACAAAGTGAGCAAAGTGAAATTCTGACCGATATCAAATCAAATATATTGTTTAGAGGACGTCACTTATTTTG
This sequence comes from Neostethus bicornis, assembly GCA_902685375.1. Classification (NCBI taxonomy): domain Eukaryota; kingdom Metazoa; phylum Chordata; class Actinopteri; order Atheriniformes; family Phallostethidae; genus Neostethus; species Neostethus bicornis. Next base: position 5,288,671 of record LR738550.1, read on the forward strand.
TTACAAATCTGGTTTTCAATTTTCAAACATTTCTCTTGTTAACTTAAACTCCTCCTTTTGAGGTTTAAGTTAACAAGCCGCTCCTACTCCTAGTCGAGAGAAGCCAGATGGGGTCGTTCGGGCATCTGGTCAGGATGCCCCCTGAGCGCCTCGCTGGTGAGGTGTTTCGGGGTAGTCCCACCGGGTGGAGACCAAGAGGCAGACCCCAGACTCGCTGGAGAGACTGTGTCTCACAGCTGGCTGGGGAATGACTCGGGATCCTTCTGGGTGAGCTGGAGGATGCAGCCGGGGTGAGAGAAGCCTGGGCTTCCTGTCTGAGGCTGTTGCCCCCGCGACTAAGCCCCGGATAAGCGGAAGACGACGGAACGAACGGAAAAGAAAAAAAACTTATATAAAAGACCCACAACTAATCAACCTTTTCTTTGTTTTTTTTAATATCAACGTGACTAGTGACCTTTTATGTTAATATTTAAATAAAAGCAAATCCATTTTTAGAAAAATCAAATGAGTCACGACCAAAGTTTTAAAGGATAGCTTCTTTACTTGTGGAGTCAAATCAAAGTGAAGTTGTGTTTTTCTGTAAGAACAGTGCTGACTGTGTGTTTTTACCTCCCAGAAGCTGTCCATGGTGTCGTCAGCACCTGCACATTCATCGTAGGAGCCAGACATTTTCCTGGATGTGGCAAAGAACTCTAATGACTAAACCTGTCCTCTGCAACAGAGCTGGGTTCCTCATGCACTGGAAGAAAAAAAAAATACACACACATCAGACAGAAGAAACACACAATCCCAGACACAAAATGACACACTGAGCAACAGTGTGTCGGAGTAGTTTTCCTTCATAACTGAGCGGAAACTCACAGTATGGGAGCTTTTTTTGTGTGTAAATCTATCATAATGATATAAAAACGTTTTTCTCCAACATGAGCACAGTGCAGTGCTCCGGAAATCCTATGGGGCATCTTTTATTGGAGTGTCCTAGAAAAGACGGAGCGTGAGTGGCGCCTCACACGGCTCTGACCCTCAATCTTTTCATGATAAAAACCTACTTCTTTTGACATATTTATTCAGATGGATGGCAGAAAACACACGCATACACATACACAATGTGGAGATGCATTAAAGTTTTTGCATAGAAATACCGTCTGCATGAAAACACATTGTATTTGTACCTTCAAAGCAGAAATAGACATTGAAGAGGGGGTGCTGTGCTTTTGTGGGTTAGTCATTTTCTTTTTTGTTATTTCAGGATTGCAATATCCATCAAAAAAGCTTAGAAATGCATTTTTTCCAAGTTTCACACTGGTTTTGATGCTCAAATATGCTCTCCAATTGATAACTGGAAGCATGCACAACACAGCTTAAATTTAGTCACAAATCTAGCAGAAAAGGCATCAAATTAACAAAACCAGCATAAACAATTTACTATTATTTTTTTATTCATTTTTTATTCATTTGCATAAATGAATAAAATGCCATAAATGGCATTCATTTGTCGCACAGTGACCAAGCATGAGCAGAGCGCCTGCACTGCTGCTGCAAAAATATTTTCTGTTTACGTTAGAATATCAGGATGACAGAAAACAAAATAAAAGCCACAAACAATCTGATGAATTGAGTTAGAATACTGCAAGGAGTATGCAGGGTATGAACCAAAGAGAAAGTTAACCCAAAGTTCACGGGTTTGCATTCCACTGAGTTCCCGTCTAGGGTCCTTGAAGAAGACCACTAACCCCCCGTTTCTCCCACCGTTGGCACTGTCATAGGTGGCAGCCTGCTGCGGTGTAGTGCCGTAAACAAATTTCCCGATGAGAGATGATAAAAGTATATTTAAAAAAAAACAAAAAAACTAGTTGTGGTCTGTTTTTAATGTCACATGATAGAAAGCTTCAAAATGGGGATTTTGCATGAATGCCTCCTCTTCAATAAATAAACGAGTCTTTTCTTTCCTCTTCAGCAACCATTTCCTCATCGGCATGCCTCCTGTAGCTGCCAAAGCATTTAAAATAATTCATATTTATTTCTTTGACATGTTCGATATCTCACCCACAACGCAAAAAATAAAAGGCCCTGCTCTCTACCATATTGCTATTGAACCGTTTGAAGTCTAATCCATTTTTCTCTCATGACTAATGCCTTTCCTTTGAGAGAGATCTTCATTGCCTACAACAAGCGGTATAGCAGGGGATTTATAAAATGGCATGCAACAATGGTGAAGCTGTGTTAATAAGGTTCCTGGTAGACACAGGGTTTTATTCTTCATAATTAGTGTGGACTATGTTGGATTGTCATTATCTAATTTTAACACACATTCCAACAGCATGAACCTGTTCAAATAGATTTTTAATTAAAAGGATAAGGTTATTCGCAAACGCCTTTTAGCATGCAGAGAACCAAATCCGAAACGGTTCACCGTGCTGAATGGAGGTCAGTAAAGATAAAAGATGACTTGCGGCCATTTCAGATTAAAACCTGAGTCAGCAGTCTGCAGAAGACTGCGTCACAAGTTAAATGTTAGCGCAGACCTTCATGCTTCATCTTCCTTCTAGAGTCAAGAACAAATTCCTGCAACATCCTCCCTTACTAAAATGACTAATCAAACATGGCTGCTTGTACTTGGCTCAATAGAAACAGGACTGACTTCCCTTCATCCAAAAATAAAAAGAAAAAATGTCCTTGTAAAAAGAATTTGTGTCACAATCCATTCTCTGAATATTTGAAGCACCAATTCCAATCTGTTATTGGAAGTAACTGAATGATTTGCAACAAGATCTTTTTCTAATTTTCTGAAACCTGGCTGCAAACTTAAGGTCCCTCATGTGTACACCCCAAACAGGTCACCAATTTGTTGCAGGGTCACACACTTACAACCACACACACTCATTTCTAGGGGCAATTTTCATAGTGTCCAATCCACCTAGTGTGAATGTTTTTGGAGGGTTGAAGGAAACCGGAGTACCTGGAGAAAACCCACACATACATGGGGAGAACATGCAAACAGCACAAAGAAAGACCAGTGTTTCAAGCCTCATCCCCACTTCGGGACTCAAACCCTGACCTTCTTACTGTGAGGTCACTGTACTAACGACTGCGCGGCTATGCATCCTGGGACAATAAACAGGACAATAAAATTAAAATTTAATGTTTCTTTGATAAATTATGAACCAAACAGTTGTATCTTCTATGTGATCTCTTGCACGGGTTGCATGTGATGCAACAGGTCTTGTCCTTAACTTAGCTCGGCCAGAATCGGAAGGGCTTAGCATAAATTGGAATGCGCGCTGACTTACAAAATTTTCGACAAATGAAAGATGGTCAAATAATTTCTCTGTCACATTTATAGCTGTTTAAATTACCTTACAATTCGTTCAGCTGTTTAAAATCACAATTATTAGTGTTAGGGGTTTGTGTGTGGGTGAAATAGCTTCAGACTGCAGTGATGCACTTTGGTACAATCTGGGTTAATCTCTTTCTTGAACTCGAACTGTGCATGTGTACAAAAAAGCGTGCAATCAGATGTACTACAACACAATAAACTCATTTTTAATGCATTTAAACTTTAAGTTTCTATTACATCTCCTTGTTAACTGGCCAATACTGTATATGATGCAAGACAATGTCATGCTCCAACTAAGTTAAGTCATACTAAAGTAGCATTTCCTAATCCCAACAACCATCATTGGTCCAAACTACCTGTCAGTCATTTAAGTCTTCCAATCAGCTCATGACAACAATAGCTATTAACATCAAAGCCATTTAAGCTCTGGCATGAAGCCAACATCCCAATAAATCCATGCAGTTACAGAAAATGCAAATGTTTGGAAAGAACTTGAATGAAGCTGAACATTTTTGGTACTGTGAAAAAGAAACAACATGGTTGACAAAATGTACCGTGCAGAGATCTCTGAAAGATAAGATGATTATCAAAAAATAAATAAATAAAAAAAAGGAGGTAAGAACTTTTAAAAAGTAAAATGACATAGAAAGCAATACAGAAAAGACCAGATTGTTGCTCGGTGTGTGGGATAGCATTGCACGTCCCAAAAGAAAGAGGGTCTCACACTTCAGTTATTGAGGTCAACCTGTCTCTATGACTGTGAACACACCTCTCATTCCTGAGAGTATTACCTGTCTTAAGCGATAGTGAAAACACGCAATTGTTTAAATCATAACTGTAGGTGAACAGCAGTGATGAAGGTGTGACTAAATACAAAACAGACGTGAGAAAAATGGCACGTTGCAGGTTAAATATTGTTCAAGCATTTTCACTGTAATCTAAAGTAGATTTAAAGTAGATTTAATACCTAAAACTAACAAATATGTGTCAAATCGATCCATCTGTGCATGTTTATGTGTCTAAACATTTTTCTACACATCCACTCACCATAACTGTTTCCATTCTGGTAAATTAAAAAAAAATCCACCAATTTAGAATCAGACAAATCTTCAAACTTCAAAGTTGATGTGGAAAAAAATGCCCTTTAATTTCCAGACAAAATAAAATGCAGCTAATTTTATATTTTGCAGCTTTGACCTCTGGGTCCAAAGTAAACTCAGAGCAGACGATAAGTCTGACCAAAGCAGCGTGTCTCAGAGGCTGAGGGATAATCCTGTAGTGCCGTTAGAATAGCTTGGAAGGGGGAGGGAGCTCACGACGAAGAAGGGCAAAAAAAAACTGATAGGACAACAGGGATTGAATAAAAAAAAAAGTGAAAATGGTCGGATAGTGTTGGTGGAAAGCCACACATCACGTAAAGAACACATATCGTTATATTTCTAACTCTTGACAGTAGATTCTGAACACACTTATGACGGTATTATGTTACTTATAAAGTGTAATTCTCAACAGTCATAAAATATGGCTCATTTTTTTAATTGAGTCCAAACTCTGGAAATGAAAATGGTCAAATTTAAGCTCCTTTTTCTTTAAGAGCTCCTCATTCTCTCATCGTTCCGTCATTTGTTCCTCACTGATAAAATCTCTGGCGATCAAAAAAAAATGGTAGAACTTTTGTAGTTTGTTTTTTTTTGGGGGCAAAAATACAATTCAGTCACTTTTTCCATTTTGTGTTTACCTCAAATGAACATGCTAGCAACTCAGTGATGCTACAACAGAAAAGTGGGCAAACTTTTGGACTCATGGGCCACAAGTGGTTCGACCAAAAGAGTCGGTGTCCTGACGAGATCTGAGACCGTCGAGATCTACGATCATTCGCCTCTGCGCATGCCCAGAACGCGTCATCCACCTTCCTCCCAGAATGCATAATCTCCCTCCTTTACCCTTCCAGATAATCTAAACATCGAGATCTGCGACCTGGCGTAATTCCAATAATCTTATTGGAATTTACGTTTTTTTCACACTTACTCTGCACTTTTTAACTAAAAATCTGTCATTTTAAAGAGTACAGGTGTTTTTTTTATTTGTTTAATGTGTATAATTTTTAAGTTCTGCAACCGGTTGTTCATTTCCGGTTGTTTAGATCTGCTACCAGTCGCAGATCTCGATGAGGCCGCAGTTCTCGTCAGAACACCGGACCAGTGGCAGATTCACAATGTGTTTCCATAAAACACCTCAAAAGAGAAAATATAACATGGAATGTGTCAAAAATGTGCTTTTAATTTAAAGTTTAAATCAAAAACTCAATATTTTGCACCCAGTTTTCAGATGTAGCACCAGATGGAAAAAATGGCCAAATTGCAAGCAAACCAAACTTTAAGCATTTTTATGTCAATTAATTGGCTTTAAAGTGACCGCATTCTCAAGAAGAGGTTGCTAGGTAACAAGAGCACTTCCTAGAGGCGTGGTCAGTGTAAGGAGGCATTGGCCTGTTTAAAAACTTAAACATGCAGATATCTTTTGGAAAACCACTTTGGACACATATAGTTCTAATATAAGGTTGAAATCTCTGGAAAAAATATTTTGGGTGATAAAGACCTTTAAAAATAGCAATTATTACGAACAAACGACAATGATTCATGACAAATCCACCCACTACAACACCAACTAAACCTGAAAATTTAATAGAATAAAACATGAAAGATAAAATAAGTAACTTAGATTTGCTTCAATCAGAAGGCTCAATGTTGACAATCATTTTAAAGCACTGAATAGGAAACACAACACATGTAATCTCGTTACTGTAAGAAGATTTCAGTGAGGTGAACTAACTTTACTCCACATGTTTCCAAGCTGACAGTCTCCGCTCTGATTAGGCAACAAAAACCAAAGAAGGTCAAAATAAGAAATTAAACAGAATAAAATACACCCCGGACCGGCTGGAGAGACTATGTCTCACATTTGGCCGGTGAATGACTTGGGATACTCCCGAGTGAGCTGGAGGATTCAGACGGGTTGAGAGAAGCCTGGGTTTCTGGTATGAGGTTGTTGCCCCCGCAACCCAGCCCCAGAGAAGTGGAAGACAGCAAAACGGAACGGAATAATACAACAACAAAATTTAAAATATGCAAAAAACCCATTAAAATAAAAGCTTTCTCACACAAAATAGACTTAAGCTGCTCTTTGAAATAGTTCATTGTATAAGCCTGGTGAAGGATGGGGGACCTAGTGAAGCATTCCAAAATTTGGAGGCCACGATCTGAAACACCCCTCATGTTATAAAATGGGATCACGATCACGGACCATGAGAAAACCAGAGTGTACAACAAAGGGGTACAAGAACACAACATCTCAGCAATACGTTGAGGAGCTTGACCATGTGATGTTTGGATATTAAAACACAAAGTTTACAATCTATTCCACATTTTCTCACCAACCATTGAATACATGATCAAGGATCTGACGGCGTAATAATAATTCAGCAACAGACTCCTGCAACCCCGCTGCTCAAAGGAACAGTACAGAAAATCCTTTCCGCCATCCTCCAACAAAATATTCAACCTTTCACTTTCAAACCTTTAAACTTTCACTCACAACAGATTAAATATAATATTTATAAGTTGTTGTATGACATTATATGATTATAACACTGCAGCACTCAAAGTTCCCTTCGGGATGAATAAAGTATCTTCAATTCAGTTCAATATGAGCCATTCTGAGGGTTTTTGTCAAAATTCCAGCAGTGGAATTCCACTCAATCTGAAGCCTTTTAGGGTTGATTTATTTTTAAAAAATTGTTAATTGGCTGGAGTGACCTTACAGAGACATAACAAATACAACGCCCAGGTTTCTCAAACTATTAGATAGGTAGCAAGGACAGTGGGAGCCATATTGGGAGCTGGTCAGGCGGACATGCTGTTCCTGAGAGGAACAGTGAAAGCTATTGGGCGGGAAAAGCAGCCCAACACATCAGTACAGAGAAGTGATTCATCTCACTGTGAAGCACAGAATAAGCAGACAAGTGGATGTTGCCAGGAGACAGAGCTGCCTTGTACAGCCTTCATACACGTCGTAACAATTAAAGCTGTCATAAAGCTGGTCATATGACCGATGCCTTAGACAGGACCAAGACGGTCAGTGACAGTATGACGATGTCCATCTAGCAGCAATGTTGACGTCTTGATTGAAATATGCAACAAGCATGCACATGAAGGAAACAAGTGCTGCTGCATAAGAGCAAATTAACCTACAAATTAAATTATAAAGAGAGGTGTTAAAGTCATGCTGTAACCAGGGATGCATGAATAAGTGTTGAGCGATAGAAGGAGAGCCAAAAAAACAAAGAGAATTTTTTATGCGCATTATGTTCATTAATTACTATCAACCCTGCACACTGCAAAGAAAACAATATTTGAACTGAAATATAGAAGCAGGTGGTTAATCTCCAGCAGATTTTTTTTTTTTAGATGAACAGCTCTGGTCGTGCTGCACGATGATTAGGTACTTAAAACCAGCAGAAAAACAAGACGAAGGGTAAAAAATAGAAGAATGAATGTGCTTTTGCATGAGTTTTTGAATTGTTAGAAATTTCTCTGAAGATTTAAATGTGCACGTTATGGCAGGGCAGCACGGTGGCGCAGTGGGTAGCACAGTGGCCTCACAGCAAGAAGGTCATGAGTTTGAGTCCCGGGTGGGGATGAGGTTTGGGACACTGTCCTTTCTGTGTGGAGTTTGCATGTTCTCCCTGTGTTTGCGTGGGTTTCCTCCGGGTACTCCGGTTTCCTCCCACTCTCCAAAGACATGCATGCTAGGTTGATTGGTCGGTGCCAAATTGCCCCTAGGAATGAATGTGTGTGGATGGTTGTTTGTGTGTGGCCCCGCGACAGACTGGTGACCTGTTCGGGGTGTACCCTGCCCTTCGCCTTAAATCAGCCAGGATGGGCTCTGGCAACACCGAAAGGGACAGACGGACAAGAAGATGACTGACTGACGTTATGGTAGGAGCATTTCTTCTTCTCTTTTCAGGATTTCCCTTCAGGGGCACCACAGCAAGTCTATCTAACCCTGTCTCCTGCATCCTCTTCGGTCACGCCTACTATCTTCACGTCTTCCTTCAATGAATGGCAGGAGCATTTCTGCCCCATTAAAATCTAGTATCATGATGTTTCTATCATAATTAAGTCTTTAACTGACACATTTTTACAATTTTTAAATGGATCTTTTTTTATGCAAGTGTAGAAATGTAAAAATAAAGTTGAACTAAAGAAAACACAAAACAAACTAATGAGTCATTTTCTGTCAAACAACAAACCAAATTGAATCAAACAGAGGCTGTTTAATGTGGAGATGAATTGGATTTTGGCCCAAAGTCTGCCTGCCTCCCAGCGGCAAACTGAGTCACACACAGTCTCATGTGGGTGGCTTTATTTATCTCTGATGACATTTCACAATAAATTCAATTATTAAGATCTTATATACAGACTTAAATGTTTTGGCGGTATGTGCTTTTTTCTTTAACTTTGCATGTTTAAGTAAAGATGTTCTGGATTTTGTTCCATGTTGGCCTTTACCAGGTGAGGCTGCGAGCGCAGGTCATCTGTTCAAACAAACAAGCTCCAGATGACTCAGCTTTCTGATCACATATGCCTCAACTGTTGCTCGGGTTTGCAGACACAAATCTTTGCCGCAGGAGCAGAAACGTTGTAACGTGTTTAAAATTAAAATCAATTACTAAATCTGAAACACAGAACCAAAAAATATTCAATATTCATCGTAGAAATTCAAATTTAGAAACAACTCAATTCTTCAATGATTATGTGTTTCAATTAGAGGTAAAATCTTAAGAAGGAGCCCGAGCCCAAGCCCTGTTCTTACATTAGGGTCCTATAGTGTGATTTTTTTTTAATTAAAAAAGCGTGTTTCTGAAAATGTTCCTATTTATAAATAACCCTCCGCCTCTCGAGTCCTCACAAATAAAATATCACATTTTGGGTTTGCTTTGGGCTCGGCCTGCAAATCAAGTTAATTGGTCGGACACGGGCCGAGTCGGGTTTTAATACCCATGGGTCGGGCTGAATTTTTTAGGCCCGATCTCACCTCTAGTTTCAATGCATCAAGAAAGTTGGTCTCCACAACTAATCCATCGGTTTTAAATCATCACTGTTTTTCAACTGAACTTAGTCTGAGTAGAACAAAATTTATTTCCTTCACTAATATGGATATTCTTAAACCATACACTGATCCAATTCAGATCGGTTTCATACTGTGACTCAGTCAAGAGTTTCATTACTCCGTTCCAAGAACAGAGAAAAAAGAGTTCTGAATCATCAATGATTATGTAATTAATTTTTTCACTTCTATCACTTACAAGCAGGTTAAAGTTTGCAGTTGGCTGTAGGTCAGGAGGAAATGATCATTTCTAAAAATCAACGGTCCGATGAAGCACTAAAGCAGTTTCTTTCTGAGTTTGACATCTGATATAAAGCAAGATCTGATAAATGTGGGGAAAAAATCAATAAAAACAATCATAATACAATTATGAAAAACTAAAATGTTGGATAACTGCAGAGCTCTAAATGAATCACTGAATGTGCTCTTACTTACAGTAGCTGGGGCACTTATTGACCCTCTGCTGGGGCTTTTTTTATCCATGAATATTTTTTTTACAGAATTTTTTGGCTTCTTGTTAGTCCAAAACATGATGTATTCAGAAATCACTCCTGTGGTGAGCTCAAGAGGCTGTTTTTCTCATTTGCCGGTTTGGCTCTCTAATGGTCTGGTAACCTCTTCAGCTGTTTCCCACCACTCGCCTGGTTTAGTATTTCTGAATTAGATTAAAGTGTAGCAGTAGTAGATGGACAAATTACATCTATAAGCAGGTTTTTTACAAGTTTTTCGGTCATTGACTTGTCGTTGGTCTGACAGTTATGCTGAGATAAAAAGTCAAAAGATCATAAATGTGCCAAAACCGCTTCAAATATTCCAAAAATAATCTGAAAGATGAAGAATATTGCACATATGTAGACCCCAATGATCAAATATAAGATAGGTGTTTTATTGTTATTTGCAGCTTTATACCCTGAATTCAAATCACAAGAAAAACACTGAAAGAGAATTTAAGTGCTAAAGTTTGTTCATTTATGGAGTAATTTTGACCAATGAAGCAAACACATTTGCATACTGAAAAAATACACTTTCTTTTCTGCCATGCAAACAGTCTTCTGTCAGGAAACTTATTTCAGACGTTTGGAATCTTAATCTGGTTGAGTCACCACCAAGAGCTGCTGGCCATAGGTGAGGGTATGGCTGAAGATCAACTGGTAAATCAAGAGCTTTGCTGTTTTGACTCAGCTCTTTCTTCACCATGACAAGCTGATGCAGCGTTTCAATTATCGCGAAGGCCACAATCAATCTGTCCGTCCATCTTTGGCTCTATCCTTCCCTCAAGACTCTGTGGTACTTGAACTTCTCCATTTGGGGCAAGACCCAGTTATTGACCTGCACAGTGCACGGCACCCTTTTGTGGTCGAGGACTATTTTTCAGATTTACAAGGTCTGATTCCCAAATTGTCTGCTTCACTCAGCTGCAAAGTTACCTGGCGAGAATTGGAGACCACGTCATGGGCCGTTGGTTCAAAGGGTTGGTCTTATTGGACTAATTTAGCGCTGTTTTGTAAGGCTGGGGCAACAATGTCCCAGAGTAAAACAGCAAGTTCTAAGTTGTTTAAACTAGATATGGTAGTTACATAAAAATCTATGGAACAATTTCATATCATCTAAAAAAGTAGGATGTCTTCAAAGTTGCAGGTCTTCATCAACACATAGAAAACGTTTCCCTGTTTACATTTTCTCAGCGTTGTAGATGCTCACCATATTGATCAAGAGTAATTGGTATTTCCCATTTCATCGGCTTAGATTAGGGGTGGGCAAACTTTTTGATTCGCGGGCCATATTGGGTTCTAACATTTGACAAAGGGGCAGGAACAGGAGAAGATGGATAGCATGCTTTGGTAACCACTAGATTAAACCGATAGAATGGCGCACTAGATTTTAAACAAGCATGCAAAATGTTACATCAAGAGCATTAAATTTCAAATCTAGGTATGTAGCTAGGTATGAAATCTAGTGCGATAGCACTTAAAAACATCCATTTAGTGGCGCTAGGTTTAAGCGCTTGATTTAAGATTTGACTTGTTTTAACATTGAACGCGCTTGTTTACGTGCGTGTTTTTTGGCCCGATGGCTTTCCATATCATACATTGTGCCTTTTAGTGACGTAACATCAGAATTGCATGGGGAAATAAAACATTAACAAGATTTATTTAATTAAATCTTTCAAGTTTGGCGGGCCGGATCAAAGCGTTTGATGAGCCGCTTGTGGTCCGCGGGCCGTAGTTTGCCCATGCCTGGCTTAGACTTTGTGTCAGTCATCCTCTTATCCGTCTGTCCCTGTCGGGGTTGCGGGGGGTGCCAGAGCCCATCCTGGCTAATTTAAGGCGAAGGGCAGGGTACACCCCGAACAGGTCGCCAGTCTATCGCGGGGCCACACACATAGAACCATCCACACACATTCATTCCTAGGGGCAATTTGCCACCGGCCAATCAACCTAGCATGCATGTCTTTGGAGGGTGGGAGGAAACCGGAGTACCCGGCGGAAACCCATGCAGACACGGGGAGAACATGCAAACTCCACACAGAAAGGACAGTGTTCCAAGCATCGTACCCACCCGGGACTCGAACCCACGACCTTCTTGCTGTGAGGCCATTGTGCTACCCACTGCGCCACCGTGCTGCCCTAGACTTTGTGTAACAGTTAAAAAGTAAATAACATGCATAACGACACTGCACACAAACTGGACCAACTTGAAGAACAACATACATTTTTCATGCATTTCCTTCATTAACTGCTTGTGTTCGTCTATATGAGCCATACAACATGATACAAATCAAACTGATTCATAATCTCTCAGTTAAAGCTTTGCAAACAGCAACAGCCAAGCAGATGCTGTTGAATATATTTAGTCATAAATCAGAGAGAAAACCAGACGAGTTTGCTGATTGAATGCAATCACTCTACACATCTATAAAACCATTTAAAGCACGGACCCTGCATACTACTGCAGTGGTTATGCAACCATCAAGCCTCTTGCCACAAGCCACTTGGTGACAGTGTGGTAAAGACAGGGGGGAAAACAGTAGTGGGAGGGAGGATAGAGAAAGAGAAGGAGCGAGGCAGACATATTGAGACGTGTTGTGATAGAGAAATGCAGCTGAAGAGATGGAGGCTAAGAGCAGTTTCTTCTTCTCCTGGTGTTTTCAGACAGATAGAGGATAGTAGAGGAGAAGACGTAAATGAGAAATGCAAATATAAACCTCCAAATGCAGCTCTTCAAACGCAACAGCATTTTGCCTTTTCATCATGGAGACGCTGGATGCTGCTCTGAATACCGATTGGCTGCTTTCTAAAACAAAGCCTGCACATGTGTGTAGGTGAACATCTGAGGAGGGGAGCAGGGAGAGGTTGGATTTACAGAAAGAGAGAAGATGCTTCAGCTTATTTGAACAAACTGAGATTCCTACATGATCCAATCACATTAACCCCACTTAAAATTCATAATCAATAATCTGGGATGAATAAAAATGGTGATTTTGACTTTAAAAAAAAGTGTTGAGAGTTGAGTAAAAATAAATGCAAATATGAACATTTTCAACAATAATCATCCTAGTTAATGTAATCAGATTTTTTGTACAGCGGCTTCTCATGTAGCCTCATTTAAATAATTACATATCTTGTAAAAACAGAACCCCTTCTTTTTGTTTTACTTAAATCAGGGGTTTTAAATGATACAGCAGCACCAATCTGAAAGCTTCGTCCAATCCTCCAAACCCCTTATATCTCTATCCCAGCTGATTTCAGGTGAGAGCCAGGGTACACCCTGAACAGGTCACGAGGCTGTTGCAGGGTCTCACACACACACACACACACACACACTAATACCTAGGGACAATTTTGTAGCAGGAATTTCCAAAATAACCTGGAGAAAATGCACACATATATGGGTAGAACATGCAAACTACACACAGAAAGACCAGTGTTTCAAGCCTTGCCCCCACTCCAAGACTCAAACCCCTGACCTACTTGCTGTGAGACCACTGTGCTGCCCCTAAAAGCTTGGTGATTTATCATTTTTATAACCCAATCACGCCATGTAATTCCAGGTGGAACAGATGAGATGGATAAGATTTTATTGTTAATGTTTTTAAAAATTACTAAATTAAAATTTAAAATAAATTACCTTTGATTTACTTTCTGAAAGAAATAAATACACAACCTGACTGAGGTTGGAAAAGCGTTCCTAGACAATAAACATAGAAGCTTCGTTTAGAGTATTACGTGTTTTTAGAATATGAACCATTTTTAAATTATTGTATAATTCTTGTGTTATTACAAAGTCTAAGTCTGGATCAACAGTCCAGAGCAATGGAGAGTGTGGAAAAGACATGAAGAAGTGTGTGCAGGTTTTGACATGTGCAGAGGAGAGAGCGCGAGAGAGAGTACATCGGAAGAAGCGTGCTGGATTTGGAACCACCAGGAAAGAGGGCTAGAGGAAGACCAAAGAAGAAGTTCGTGGATACAGTGAAGAAAGACATGAAGATAGTTGGCGTGACCGAAGAGGATACAGCAGATAGGGTTAGATGGAAGAAACTGACTTGCTGTGGCGACCCTTGAAATGGAAATGCCGAAAGAAGAAGTATGATTCTTGTGTTTACATGTAAAGCATCTCATTTAATTTTTATTTATTTGTTTCTTAAACAAAATCATGTTTTAACATATCTTAAATGCTATTTAAAAGTTTTAAATAGTTTTGTATCAGCAAGTTCTTTCTGGCCGATCTGTGACTGTTCATTCCGCTAAACAGTTTGCTAAATTTACCAGTTTGGAAATTGAAATGTTTTTCTATTATTATAAAAAAAAAAAAATCAAGAGGAACCTGTTTATGTCTCCTCTTGATGTTCTTTAAAAAAGTTTTGCGGAGCAATATATTCCCACAAGTTGGAAAAAAGAGATTTTGTATTCTTCTTTTAATAGTTTTTTTTTTGTTATAAAACTCAGCCGGCATTGATATTGAATATCATTAAGTGCTCAAACTGAAGTGAAAGATCTTTAGATTTATATCTGAAGTATTAAAAGTGGTTTTATTTGCTTCAGTAATTGCACTTTAACTCTCAAATCAACTTTTTCCAACCTTTTGAATTCAATTTGAACACTTTTCATTCATTCTTTACTCCACTACTTGACTGATCATTTCATTTTATGCAAAAAAAAAAAAAAAGATGTGAAAACCTAAACTCGAATGCAAATATCAAGGATGTTTACTGAAAGCGCAGCCACGGTTTTACAGTTCTCTTTGAAAGCTGGTTATTTGTTATTTGACACTTTGAACCAAACTTTAAATGGTTGAAATCAGAAAAATACAGCTCTGAAAAACAGATTAGATTAAACAAAATAAAGCCAGAAGCAAAAAGGCTGGAAAGAGAACCAGAATAACTTCTCACTGTTTCCATACTTTATTTCTTGGCTTGCATCACACCCTCTTTGGCATGTTTATCAGTTGAGTTTTGCCAGTTTGGAGCGTGCAAATAAATTTACACCAACCTAACCCTGAGCCAAAATGATACCGATAATAGCTAAATAAAGATGCTATAAATAAAAACCAATGGTAGAATAATCATTAAGGAGATAAATAACCAGCATGAGTCAGTGCATCACCAAACTTGTACAAGAAGAGCAACAAATGAATAGAGAGGGCAAGCGTGAGCAGAGCGTGTGCACTAAAAGACTTAATGTGGTGAATGTGCTGGAGAATAAAATGCAAGGACAGGAACAACCTCACATCCAAATAGTATCCGAATATTGGACTCACAATTTTCATCCACTGTACAAATATTTAAATGGAAAAGATCAACCTCAAAAATAAAGAGTAATCATAAAATTTTTAGCTAGAATTGGGACCAGAAAAAAACATAATTTGATAAAACAAATTCATACCAACTTGTCGTAAGTGTTCCTTCTAATTGTGGAAATATTGAAAATTCAAACGATTGCTTGGCTTTTTGGTTTTATTCCTCAAAATTTTGCAGAAACATTCTAACTATACAATGCATTGAACTAATATTGCGCTTTTCAGGACGCTCAAAGATGCGTCACACCTATGCATCACTCGTTCACTCCCACCAGGGGATGATAAGCTACTGTTGTAGCCACAGCTGCTCTGGGGCAGACCGACAGAAGCAAAGCCCCTCTGACCATCACCAACTAAGTTTAGCTAAAAGTCACAATCAAACCTCTCGTCGCAACTTCCTCTCATTTCAAAAAGCACACTCAGGAGAGGTTTTGTTTTCTTTTTAATCAGATCACCCTGAATCAATGAGCTTTTAAAATAACTATAAACAATAAACTACATTCAGACAGTGTTACGGTGTCAAAATGACCCTAAAAAAGTCAAGCAAATAAAATGAAGAACTACCTTTGAGTCATGATTCTTTCCTATGAGTCTGTCTGAGGTACCAGTAAAAAAAAAAAAAGAATAATACAAAGAGTTAAAATAGTGTTTAGAGAGTTTTCCCCAATCAAAATCTACTAGTGTATTGTCTGGGGTCGTCAGAAAACGAATTCCTGCTAGGTAATTAAAATGAATAAAATCAAACAAATTATAATCATATCCAATGATGTCAATCAGACCAGCAACGGCCGTGAATGTAAATGATACATTTTCAGAAACTGTAAATTTAATTGGTGGTACATTTTTATGGCTCCATTTTCAGATCATAGAAGAGTCCTCAGGCACTTGACCTGTCCTTGCATTTGCCTGTGCATCCGTCGATGCTTCTGTTACACTTTTGTGAACGCATCATCTCCCAAACAAGTGAAAGGATTTTAATGAAACGGCTCTGGTACTCCGTATTTTAAGGTTTAATAATATTAATGTATACTTTAATGATCACTCACTGGGGAAATTTGTGTGCTGCATTACACCACCACGACGGCACCAATGATGGGAGAACGGTGGGTTAGGTGTCTTCTACAAGGACCCTAGACATGAACTCGGAACTACGAATCAAACCCTCGAACGTCCGGTTACGTCCTGATCCGAGGGCAAACGCTCTACCATTGAGCCACTGCCTCCTTCCTAACACTGAATCAATCACCAATGTTTGCTAAAAATGTTTCAACATAAGTTAAATGCATGTTTAATCACAGAAAACAAAAATAGGTATTTAAGTATTTATATAATTCTCTGATGTTAATTTTAAGTTTTACCATTAAAATATGACCGACCAAGGGTTTTTAGGAAAAGAGTCAAAGGTCCAGTTGGGTTCTGAAATAATAAGCTTAATATTTATGGAATAAATTTTATGAGTTTGTGGACATCTATGCAGCTTGACGGCCAAAATTCAATCCTGCAAAATAACTTTTAAAGGACATATAATCCTAATTATGTTCCAAATTCTCATGCAAAGACAACAAAAGCTTCAAAACAACCCGTTAGTGGAACAAAGATAACCATTACCTGCTCTCTGGTTCGCCTGCCTTGAAGACTGAGAAACCCTCATAAAATATTAACACCACTGACAAAAGCCTATTAATTACTACAAGTGGCATGTTTAACATCACGTATGACAGAAACTATCCTGAAATAAGTGCACATCAATTTAAAATGAGATGAGAATCCCGAAGATCTCTGTGAAACATGGGGATTTACACAAATACCCCCCAAAAAGAATGACTTACCTACTCCACCAATGGGAGGTCAGGTTTCCATAAACCTCAGAAAGAGCTCTTGGTCCCCTGCAGGAGATCACCTGTAGGGATAAGAACGTGACATGTTTAGGGTCGGTTCTTTTGACATCAGACAACATTCAGCTGTTCATTTACTGCGTTGTAGGTCGTAACGTGGGCTGGAGCCCATCCAGGGATGTCCGAGGAGAAAGTCATCAGACATCAGGAACTTTAAAGTGCATCTAATTGCTCTTTTAAAACTAAATAGTCTGAACTTCTGTCAAAGCACTTGTCTTTATCTTCACTCAGACAAAGATGTGAAGAGATTGGCCACATTTTTAAACACCAAGGAAGCTCCGAATGGACGAAAAGATAAACTGACCTTGGATCATTGTTTGGCGGAAAAAAGATGCTACATAAAACTTGTTTAGCAGGGAAATGTGTTTCTACCTCAGCAACTTTATTCTTGTGTAGAATTTATGAGGTTTATTTGGATCATAGAGCATTTTTTATATTTTCTGACTCATCTGAATGTTAACATATTTCAAAATTAAATTTAGGTCAGAAATAAAAATACAGACCGGCCATGCTGATTGGTCTAAAAACAGTGGCACTGAGGAAAAGAAAGGAAACAGAGATGGAGGTAGCAGAGATAAAGATGCTGAGGATCTCTATGGGAGTGACCAGGATGGACAGGATTAGAAATGAGTACATCAGGGGAACAGCACATGCTAGAGGTTTTGGACATAAAGTCAGAGAGGCCAGACTGAGATGGTTTGGACATGTGCAGAGGAGAGAGAGAGAGTACATCGGAAGAAGGATGCTGGATTTGGAACCACCAGGAAAGAGGCCTAGAGGAAGACCAAAGAGGAGGTTCATGGATACAGTGAAGGAAGACATGAAGATAGATGGCATGACCGAATAAGATGGAGCAGATAGGGTTAGATGGATGAAACTGACTTGCAGTGGCGCCCCCTAAAGGGAAATGCCGAAAGAAGCACAAAAATGAACCTTCATTATTACAGTGATCCAAAAAAGTTCAATAGTTTTAATCAAATAAACTCCTTATTTCATTAAACTCACAGCTCTTTTTTTTTTATCATAACTACTGACGTTACTTCTTTAACCCATTGACCTCTGCTGTGCCACAGGTTTCAACTTTGTGCTAAATTCTTTTGTATAAGTGCATTTTTTAAAACAATTGAGTGGTCAAGACTTTTAAAGCTTTGCTCTGATTTTTTTTTTCTTAAATAAGGACTATTTTTTTTCTATACTCTCTGATGCTGAATCATCTAGTCAAAG
Source organism: Neostethus bicornis (assembly GCA_902685375.1). Taxonomy (NCBI): domain Eukaryota; kingdom Metazoa; phylum Chordata; class Actinopteri; order Atheriniformes; family Phallostethidae; genus Neostethus; species Neostethus bicornis. The sequence continues at coordinate 5,307,091 of LR738550.1, forward strand.
CAGAATCTAAAACTCTTTGGTTAACTGAGGTATCGATGAGGCTCAAAGTGATACTGGTTTTAGTGGTGACACCAAAGCTGTAAGTCAATCCCACTCCAACACCAAAAGGACGTGAGCTGTAGTCTCAACAAAGTGAAACAGGTAAGTGAAACTGCTTCAGGTGTCTGGATCAGGTTAGCATTATGCAGGCTTCTCAGAAAACACTTCTCCCAAATTCTCCGTCAGAAGAAATCCCAAACCATTTGGAGTCACTGCATGTCGGCCCTCATTTATCAAAGATGCGTAAGGGAAAATTTGGGTGTGTAGGTGGTGTGGTGACTCACTACAAAAAGTGATCAGCCTGTAAACACGTAACACCATTTGGTGAAATGCTTCTTGTTTGCCATCTTTTCTTTCTTCATCTCATAAAAGTGTGACTGAGCTTGGATCTGAATATACGTCATCATTTTTATTATAATTATGCATGTATACTCTCACTGTATTTATCCAGAGCATTCTTTGCTGACCCCTAAATGGAATATGTACATGTTTTTTTATGCATGCCACATCCTCCCAGGCATATTCTCTACCATGTGTATGGCAGAAATTAACATAATCTTGTGCACAACTTTGATCATTAATAGCCAATGAGTGCGATGCGAAAATAGAAGCAAAGAAGGTTCAGAAAGAGGCTCAATTTGAAGCTTTAGTCCTTTTTTTTACAATCATTTGCTTCAGCACATGTGGCACAGAGATCGACCACGTAGTACATGTTGAGATGCATCAGGTAGAGATAATGGTTGATGATGGCCACATCTGACTGAGCCTGCTCAAATTTATGTCAAAACACAGACTCACAATCATTCCACATTGCTGATGTTTTGTAGTTATGAAACAACTACATTTATTTTTGCAGCTAGCTGAATAAATTGAGAGTATTTTTTTGTAACACATTATTTTAGGTCCTATAAATCTGACATCGAGACATTTCAATCTTTTTTTCTTTTTTTTTTTTTACATGTTTCAGAAAGCTGGCCTGCAAAGAAAATCTTTAGACTTCATCTTTTCAAAACCAAAAAAAAAACAAATCCAAACAAAAACCCTCAACATCTTTTGCGTTCAAATATGCACAATAACGGACATTGATCTGACTTTGTAAAGTACCATTTAAAGTGCGAAAGAAACAGCAAATAAGCTGTTGAAAGCAATAATAATAATAAAACTAAAAAATATTTGGTCAGGATGCCCCCTGAGCGCCTCGCCGGCGAGGTATTTCGGGCACATCCCACTGGGAGGAGACCAAGGGGCAGACTCCGGACTCCCTGGAGAGACTATGTCTCACAGCTGGCCGGGGAAGGACTTGGGATCCTTCCGGGTGAGCTGGAGGATGCAGCCAGGGTGAGAGAGGCCTGGGCTACCCGTTTCAGGCTGTTGCCCCCGCGACCCGACCCCAGAACAAGCGGAAGATGATGGAACAGAGGAAATATTTGCATCTTTCAGTTTGTTGTTTCAGTTTTCACCCCCGTAGTCCCAGGGAAAGCTTTGGCCCAGTGGAATTCGAACCAGGTTCTCCCGATTGAAACACGGTAACTCTACCACTGGGCCAATGCCCCCTGGGACCTTTCACAAGTACTAATGATAATAAAATAAAGACATACTTCTCAACAAGAACGTATCGCTCCTTATTTGAAGAAAATTCCTCAAATAAACTTGAACCAAATGGTTGCAAATGATATCAAACACAGCCAAACCTCATTTCGTTTTTGTCACTACATTGTTACACATTGTGTGTACGTCTGACAAAAAGATACCATCAACAAAATGTAAAAAAAAATGGTTGAATCCTAGTAAACTGTTTATACCTTTTAAAATTTTGGGGCAAACATATTTGTTGTTCAGGGACACCAGGGTTGAACCCAGTGGGATTCAAACTAGCTTCTCTCGGAAATTCTACCACTGCGCCCGGGCCACCATATTAACTTGATACTGCATCCAGAGATGATCCATATTTTTAAAAACTCCATCATTGCAATCCTAACAATAAAAATAAAGTACATATCATATGAAAAGTCTTCCCAAAATATCTATTTTAGTTTCTGAGCTCCTGCTGGGAATACTTTCCAATCTTTTCTTAGACACCTGAAACCACAAGATATCTGATGAACTGATATTGATGCCGAAGCACATCAGTACAAATTTAAAGTTTGGCCTTCAAACCCTCGGCTGTCAGACCAGACTCCATTTTGAATTTCCCAAAAGATTCATGTCACACTAACTCTGTGCTCTGACTCAGAGGAGGACACATTGTACTGGAACTAAATGACAAGATTCAGTTCAAATAAATTGGATTTCCAACCAGGTTTATGAACTGTTTCACAAATAAAACAGTAGAACATGTGAGATAACGGATGAGTATAAAATTGGAGATATTTTTTGGTGATGAATCTGGATCATCCCTCGGGTGCAGAACAGTGCATTAATATTTCATAAAATAACTAAAATAGTAATAACTTTTCACTTTTCTTAATGAAGATTTTATCCTAGTTTCATTATAATAGATTCAGAGGAAAAATGATTTTTTTTTCTGCTCTGAAAGATGCCACAGATGCTTTTGATCATCTTTCACACCATCAATCTTCCAGCACGGATAGAGTCTTCCCCGTGTGTGTTCTTCCTCTGTGCTGAGAGAAATGAGACACTTGAGCTGCCCTTCAGACTCTCCGCTCTTGCATCGGCTATTTTCTCACACCTTGTCAGACAGCGCTATCTCCTCTTCTAACAGAGACGCAGGAGTTTTAACCCTTTCACCAGCAAACACATGACAGAAAGCCAGAAACACTCGCCCACTATTTCACACGCCATCCTCCCTACCTGACATTTGGAGTTCCACAAACACAGAGGACTCACAACAACAAAAGAGGTCGTCTGCATCAACAAACACCACATTCCCTTTGGAAGATGTAGAAAAAGGAGATCAGGAGGTCTGACTCAAACCTCTTAGGGACTATAATGTTTGTATCTATAAGTGTGATGCACCAATCCCTCCATTAGTACGCTCCCTGCTTTAGTACACAGGAAAACAGAATTATCGAAACACAAGAGACCACAGGAAGACTATAGGAACTGACGGAGATATGGATCGTGATGGGGATCTTAATACACATAAAAACAACACTCTGTTCTTTATCAAATCAATCAGCAAACTGAGGAGGAGTCGGATTAAAAAAAACATACATAACAAACATTGAGCATAGCTTCTATAAAGATTACATTTCATTGCCTAAGGTTAAGCTTGCTATCAACCCCGGTCGCTTGATGATAGGCGATGTTCACGCAACAACTAATATCAGAGGCTAAAGATCTCTGGAGATTGAGCCACTGGTTGGATGAACATGGATCATAATCAGAAATCAAGAGAAGAAAGTTGTAGTGTTGGAGGATTATTTTCACCTCAATTCAAAACAGAACAAGTCCTATCAGAAAAATAAAATGTACTAAAACCTAGAAAAGCAGTGTTGATTTATCCCCAAATTTAAAAAATTGGGGAAGTTAAACAGATAAAGATAGATTTCTTGACTGATTTCCAGACCTTAATAGTGAATAGTGCTGTGTTGTGAAAAAAGATGCCAAAAAATTCAATAACATCATAACTTCTAGAAGCAGATGTAGAAGGATGTCTAGCTTCGACCTGCATTTACTTAAAAGAGCAAGCAGACTGCTAATAAATAGCATGTACTCTTTAACTCTTCTCTTAGACGTACAATTTGATTACCCCTCTGACGGTATCATCTGATCATCTCTTGGGGTACCTAGGCTGCTGAAAGGCGTGAACGCAGGCAAACAGAGGTTTCAGCACTGTGGACAGCTCCTAAACCAGGCCAGACTCACATCAGGAGTGAAACCGGAAACACATTCAAAGCCTTTTCTTCTTCTTCTTTTTTCATCATTTCCCTTCAGTGGTCGCCACAGCAAGTCAGTTTCTTCCATCTAACCCTATCTGCTGCATCTTCTTCGGTCACGACAACTATCTTCATGTCTTCCTTCACTGTATCCATGAACTTCCTCTTTGTCTTCCTCTAGGCGTCTTGCCTGGTGGTTACAAATCCAGCATCCTTCTTCCGATGTACTCTCTCTCCTCTGCACATGTCCAAACCATCTCAGTCTGGCCTCTCTGACTTTATCTCCAAAATCTCAAACATGAGCTGTTCCTCTGATTAACTCATTTCCTGTCCATCCTGAAAATATTTGAATCACAAAGTAGGAGATTTATCCATTTTTTTTCCAAATGATACATTTATTTTCTTTTATGTTTATTTCCAACATGTGTTTTCACATTCAAATATTTGACCAATCAAATTTCATCCAGTCTTTGTTGCCAGATAGATTAAAATAATCACAGCTTCTTTAAAGTTCTTCAGAGTCTTTACGGAATCAAAGGTTTACTTTGACTGATAACATTTTGCTTAGGTCTTTTTGATGGTCTGCCTACATCATTGTTTTCAGACCTGCTGATTGGACACTCAGCTAGCAAACAGCATCTTTGGAGGCCACGCAAATGAAATATTTTTGTAGCTGATTTTTTTTTTTAATCAGGAAACATCAACAGAAGAAGAAAAATAAATACATTTAGTAGCTAATTAAGTTTCAAGAGGATTTTTTTTAGATATGCTTTTAATAACAAAGTTGAACAAAGTAAAGAAATCCCAGCATGAAACAGGACAGGTGTTCACATCTGTAGAAAAGTATAGAAAGTAGAAAGTATTTCAGAACAAGATGGACTTTAAGCATTGGTGAGGACAGAGAAAAATGCATTTAATTACAAATAATCCAGATTTTTGGTAAGTAAAATGCAATATTCATATACATTATTAAAGTTTATGGGGTCCTTAAAGACTTGTATTTTGTGGCTGTGGGCACAATAGAAGACTTTTTCACAAGTGGATTGTTTATCGAGTAAAGTTGTTTATCATGGAGCTTATCATCTGTGATGCTCAAGTTATTTTTTACTGTATTTATTCCACATAGTGAAATGGTTTTAAAAGGGCTGATAGATACAAATAGAGCATGACTGAAGGACTAGATGTGAAATGAATGATCTATCACCAAGCCTTATGAAAACTCATAATAGATCTGAAATATTTTGTGTTCACCTGCACTGATCAGGATCTTTTCAAAGGTGAGAGCAGTCTTTCATCCATGTTCATTTCTGCTGTTGAACACATGAACACATGGATGTGTCTAAGAGATACTTCAGCTATCTGTAAGCCGAGATGCATTTCACCGAGGGAGCAGATTTGATGAATGATTAAAAGACCACATGCACCTAATCCCATGTAGAAAGCAGGATGCTCCTCCTCTGTGGTGCTGTTGGTTTGTCAGAGGAAAAACAATGACGCTAGAGATGCTTTCTCGCTGTGCTGTGACAACCAATTACATAACGCCAGAGCAAAGTGTTCTCATTACAATTCGCGTCCATTTTTGAGAAATCCTCAAGCAATAACAGGTCATTTTTAAAGCATCTGTGTAAAAATATTATGCTAAAATGAATAAAGGAACGTTCAGATTCTTGTTTACCCTCAAGGCACATGCAAAGGAGCACAACATGCCAATCCTTTTCCACCCATATGGCCTCAACAGCATTTTAAAATGCTCTGAATATCTGATGCAATGAGAGCAGTGTTAGTTAGACACATTCCTGTTAAAAAAAAAAAAAGAACAGACTGTCCAATGATATAAACATTGAGGCATTACTCTTGGTTTTAAACAGTTTGTTGGAGAAGGTACATCATGTTTAAAGCCAAACTCCATGGATCAGTTGTGTAGTAGTAATTGTAAGTAGGACATGCGGTGTTAATTCAAGATGATTGAAGATGTGTATCTTTACCCTTGGCATATGCAAACAGCAGTACATCATGTAAAATGACGCATGCATAATTACAAGCAGATCTGGAATCAGTGAGATTTATTTTGCAGCAGAAAGGACATCAAATGTGACGGAAAATGATGCGAGATTTCTTCTCCCTGCATCGCCCTTTGCTAAAAAGGATGCTGAGCATCGCAGTGCAGCAAAGTGGCATCACACACACACACATACACACACACAGAGTCTAACTTACCTATGCTGCTGCTTTGTCGCACTACAACTCAGTAATTTCTGCTCCAAATGATTCAGTATTTTCCTTGCAGTGACAGAAGGTGACCCTATGTTCTCTGCAAGCCTGCATCCACCAGATCACGATGCAGCAGCAAGGGGGCTCCACAGCTAAGGCGCGTGCGCGATGGGGGATGGCCCTGCTTGTTTTTCTTTTTTTTTCTTTTTTTACTCCCAATGGAGATCAGAGAAGATCTGCAGAAAAAAAAGAATGATCACTTTAAAAAGAAATCCTTTCCAAACCTGGTATAACAGAGTTTTTTTTTTTTTTTTTACCAAATTTGACAATAATCTTATCAATCATCAAAAAATTATATGAAAAATTATGAAAATTTCTTCTCTAAAGCATGCAATCATCTTTTTATTGCATCTTTATTTTGTTTTTAAATGACATGATACATCATTTTATAATATTATGCAAAAGAATGGGGAGAGCCCCATTTATGACAGCCAACATCCAACCAATGAGAAGCAGAGCTGAGGAGGGGGTGTCACCGGAAGTAAGGGAGTGGGATGGAGGAGGGTGGGGGTAGGTGACAAAGTGGGGGAGGGGAATGCTTTCGTCATTTGTCCGCCTGTGGGATCATTTTGTTCAAGTACATTATCTGTAAATTTTTTGCTTCTTTATGCATAAAAATGATGTGCATTATTATGTTTTAATGACACACCAATTTTTTTCCACATTATTTAAATATTATCAATTTATTAACTGTTTATCTCTTTAAAAAAGTACTTAGAATCACTTTGAAACACTCATTGATTAAATGAAACTTTACATCAATTCTGAAAAAAAAAAAAAAAAAAATAGTAAAAAAATCTGCAGTAATTAGGAGTATCATTAAAAACCTCATCAAACAAAAATGTATAAAATCAATTCTTCATTACTAACAATTTATTTACCCTGTTATTTTACATGTTTGTCTATGTTTGTCTTTAAGTACTTAGTATCAACAATCCAGAGCAATGAAGAGTGTGGAAAAGAGGGGAAGAAGCGTGTGCAGGCAGGCTGGAACGGGTGGAGAAAAGTATCAGGTGTGATGTGTGATAGAAGAGTTCCAGCTAAAATGAAAGGAAAAGTGTACAAAACCGTGGTGAGACCGGCGATGCTGTTTGGTCTAGAGACAGTAGCACTGAGAAAAAGACAAGAAACAGAGATGGAGGTAGCAGAGATGAAGATGCTGAGGATCTCTCTGGAAGTGACCAGGATGGACAGGATCAGAGGAACAGCACGTTAGAGGTTTTGGAGATAAAGTCAGAGAGGCCAGACTGAGATGGGTTTGACATGTGCAGAGGAGAGAGAGAGAACACATTGGAAGAAGGATGCTGGGTTTGGAACCACCAGGAAAGAGGCCTAGAGGAAGACCAAAGAGGAGGTTCATGGATACAGTGACGGAAGACATGAAGATAGTTGGTGTGACCAAAGAGGATACAGCAGATAGAGTTAGAAACTGACTTGCTGTGGGACCTCTGTAGGGAAATACCGAAAGAAGAAGTCTATGTGTGTCTTTGAACTGAAAACTTGATTTTTATTTTTAAAAAAAATGTTTTTCTCGTATGTAAATGTATATTACATATATGTAGTACTGTATGGAAAATAAATACTGTTCAGGTGCGTTGTCCTGTGTTCAGGTCTCTGAACTGGCTTCTTGTGGATCAGAGAGTAGACTTTGAAGCTGCTCTGCTTGTGTTTCATTGAATTGAAATTGAATTGAAAATACTTTATTTATCCCTGAAGGGAAATTTGAGTGCTGCAGTGCAAAACAGAGAACATAGAACCAAAACAGAGAACCAAAGAAGAAGCCATAACAAGGAGAAATCAACAATCATACAACCAATAACTTATTAACATATGTACATGATTTTTCCCCCCAAAACTGGTGTGAAAGGCAAGTGGTTACAGGTTTGAAAATGAAAGGTTAAATAGTTTGATGAAGGACAGCAGAAATAATTTTCTGTACCGTTCCTTTGAGCAGTGGGGTTACAGGAGTCTGTTGCTGAAGCTGCTCTTCAGATGGTCCACAGATTCTTTTTCCATAGTAGCCCTGGGATTTTGGAACAATAAGTGCAAACAAAATCTATTATTATCATCTGTTTGTACAAAAACTATGTAAAAATTTCTATAATAATCAGATAGTATTATCAATAATTCTTAAACGCTGCATGTTGTAAAAAACAAAAACATAAACTAACATAGGAAAACATCTCTTTTGCAAGAATATTGATCTAGTATTTGGTTTATGCGGTTTATATTGTATGATAGAACAGTCCCCAAAACACACACATTTTAAACACACTTTTTCAATTGAAGAGAATTCAAGAGATTTGTTGGAGTCTGTTAAGTCTGACGGTCCTTTTTTATGTATTTAACTTATAATTATAATTATTTGTGCTATTATTAATCAAAAAAATAAAATAAACATGCATTTTTACAACTTAAAGCCTGAAATTATTTTTAAAGGAACTGCACTTGGATCCTGACATCTAGTGGACATCATTACTTTGTGCAAAAAGTAGATTTTTACTGAAAAGAAACATTTGGCTGCTGTCGAAAGACATAGAAACAAAACAGACAAACATAGAATGGTAGAGAAAAGTAAAACTGTATATGAAAATTTAACTGATTTTTCAGTTATAGATAGCCATTTTTGTATACAGAGAAGTTTAAATGTAATTTTTAAATTAGAGAGAAGAGGGATTGGAGACAGGATGTCTTGACCACCATTATCAAACCGAACTCTAGAATGGAACTACCTCTTATGAAGGGGATTAAAAGAGAGGGGGACAACATGTAAAAACCACTGTACCAATTACAAGCAAAAAATACTCTACTTATATGGCGCTTTCACCCGAACATACAGATTCATACGTACCTGATAGTGGAAGGGTACCACATGTTCACCGGCTTCTATCTTCTATCCAACAACTACATATTTCAATTTAAATTCTCTGTTTCTAGCCAGCCTGATAATAAGCTCATCCAAAGAGGAATGCTTTAAGTTTGTTTTAGTGTTGGTCTCTCTTGTGTGAGCTGGGAGGTTATTACATAAAACAAGAGCTTGGTGACTAAAAGCTCTACCTCCAACTGTACTTTTAGAAAGCTTAGGAACCATTAACAGCCCTGCGTTTTGTGAGTGGAGTACTCTGCTGGGTTGATAAGGTACCATAAGGTATAAAATATAAAATGGAACAATATCATTTATGGCCTTGTAAGTTAGCAGAAGGATTTTAGACTTGATTTTACGTTCAGCTAGGATCCAATAAAGTGACGCTAACACAGGAGTAAAACGTTCTTTCCCTTTTTTTCCCCCATTCCGTCATCTTCCGCTTATCTGAGGTCGGGTCGTGGGGGCAAAAGCCTCAAATGGGATTCTTCAGCTTCTCTCACCCTGGCCGCATCTTCCAACTCATCCAGGAGGATCCGAAGGTGTTCCCCAACCAGCTATGTGACATACGTAGTCTCTCCAGAGGGTCCGTGGTCTGCCTCTGGGTCTCCTCCAAGTGGGACGTGCCACTGGTGAGGTGTTTGAGAGTTATCCTAACCAGATGCCCGAACGATCCCATCTGGCTTCTCTCAACCCGGGGAAGCAACAGCTTTACTCTGAGCTCCTCCCGGATAGCAGAGGTCCTCACTCTTTCTCTGAGGGAGAGCCCAGCCACCTTGAAGAGGAAGCTCATTTCGGTCGCATGTATCCGTGATCTCGTTCTTTTGGTCACCATAGGTGAGAATAGGAACGTAGATCGACTGGTAAAACAATAGCTTTGCTAATTGGCTCTGCTTTTTCTTCACCATGTCGGACCGATCCACCGTCCTCTTCTTTTTAATATATTTTATTGATCCCTTATGGAAATTTTTCTGTGCTGTAAACTGTAATTGTAAACTGACAAGTTTTTCTCATGGTGGGTTTGGAGTCATGAACTCTGCTGAAGGGAGCATGTGTGAGATGCGTCATCAATGTAGCTAGCGTGTCACTGGTGTAGCAAGAACGTGTTTGTTGTCACAAGAGGGACAGAGAAACTAGTAGAATGTTTTCAAAACTGCAGAATCATCCTAAAAAATACCACTTTGGTGTCTCAACATCACTTATAGAAGGTAGAACGCTCTGAAAATACCTTTAATATTCTTTCCTGGTTTTGCTCAACGAGTGACATCCTCATGACTGTAATGTGACTCATAGCATTTCAGATTCAAAGTCAATTCATTCGCCATTTCCTGTCTTATTATTGGCGCCATGTTGACTTTTTGGGGCCGGAAATGTACAGTGATTGGTCGAATTGGCGTTGGCATGACAACCACCTAGCCAACCAGGAAGAAGCTTTTTGAACGTGTCTACATATCAATTTATCTCTATAAATCAGAAAATAGTCATTCAGTTATTCCTGTGTGCTTGATAGGAAGTGAAATTCTGTCTGTGAAACATCTCAGCGTCATTAGAGTTTTATTTTCTATAGAAAAAAAAGAAAAACGCTTAGCTAGTGCTTTTACTTTGACGGTCTATGCAGGAAGCTGTTTTGTTATGATTGTAAGTTCCGGAAGTGAGTTACTTTGCAGCGAAAGCTTGTGCAGCTGAGGAGACATTTCAGATTCTTCTGTAAGTTATTCATTAAAAACAGAAATTCTACTTGTGTTTACTTGTGTGACAGTTTTAGTTTAAAGATTAAGACTTTAAATCAGCATGTTTAATGGATGTAAAGTCTGTTTACGTCAGTCTTTAAAGTGTAAACTATGATAGTTTTATTATAACACTGCAGTTATCTTAATGTGAAAGTAAAATACTTTACTTTAGTTTTTTATTCAAATAAATGTGCATTTTTTTTAAAATTATACAATTATGCATGCTTGTAAAAATAACTGCATGGATTTGAGTTTAAAGTAGCTTTTTATTTAGTTTAATTTTTTAAAATAATTTCATTAAAATGTTAAGATCCTCATTTTTCCAGCATTTTTTTTCTAATCAGGTATCTGTGTGTAAATGATTTTTTCTCCCGTGTTTTCCTCTTGATTTCTTGCTGATTAGGGAGGGCAGTGATACCATGTGGAAGTCACATGAATGAAGAGGATGAGGCAGAAACAAGGGGGCAGTCTGACAAGAGAGAGCCACTGCACTGTGTCTGCTTCTCCAATCAGACACCCAGATTCTATCATTTAAAATGAACACCACCACCCAGACCCCTGCCACCATACATGGGGGTGTGGTGGTGGGTTATGTGCTGGTGCCTTTCCTTCTTATAACTGTTGCTGGAGCTGCTGCAGCTGTGGTGAGTGTTCAGTGGGGCGGAGGGGTAAACACTCTGATGGAAACAACATAGTAGTCACCAGCTGTGGGTGCGGGTCGAAAGAACGAGATCGCAGATACAAGCGGCTGAAATGAGCTTCCTCTGCAGGGTGGCTTGGCTCTCACTCAGAAATAGAGTGAGGAGCTCAGAGTAGAGCTGTTGCTCCTCCGGTTCGAGAGAAGCTAGATGGGGGAGTTCGGGCATCTGGTTAGGATTCCACCCGAATGCCTCACTGGTGAAGTGTTTTAGGCATGTCCCACTGGAGGAGACCAAGAGGCAGACCCCCGACCTGCTGGAGAGACTGTCTCACAGCTGGACAGGGAACACCTCAGGATCGTCCAGGGTAAGCTGAAGGATGCAACTGGAATGAGAGAAGTCTGGGCTTCTCGTCTGATGCTGTTCCTCAAATGAGGCCCCGGATAAGCGGAAGACAATGGAACGAAATAAGCATGGGACGTCCTGAGCATCTGAGCAAGACATAGTCACATAAAATCAATTACATTAGCAGGCTTTAACCACCTTAAAAACATGGCCAAAATCAGAGGTTTGGTGTCCAAAACAGACTTAGAGGTTCTTATCTATACATTTGTTTCCAGTAGGTTAGATCATTGCAACAATCTGAACAAAAAGGCCTTAAAAAAGCTGCAATTTATTCAAAATTTTGCAGAACCAGAAACTATGATGACACTAGTCCTGTGCTCAGGGCTCTGCACTGGCTTCCTGTGGATCAGAGGATAGACTTTAAAGCTGCTCTGCTTGTGTTTAAGTGTGAGATGTTAGTATCTAATGAACCATCTAGAACTCTGAGGACCTCTAGGACCGGCCTCCTGCTGGTGTCTAGAGTCAGTAATAAACATGGAGAATAAATTTCCTGAGGCTGTGAGACGGGCTGGCACTGTCACCATCTCTTAAGTGGTAGAAAAGAAATAAAAAGAGATTAAAAAAAGTTTAAACATTCCCCACATGTTCTGAGTAAAGTTTCTTTATCTCTTTCAGATTCTGTACATACGTAGAAAGAGAAGGTAAGACTGACCTGAACGGATGGATTTGAGTTTTTTTTTTCACGTTCATAATTGATTTTCTTCACTCTTCTGACTCAAGTTAACTTTCTTTTTTTCTGTAGAATTGACAGACTTCGTCATCAGCTGTTACCCGTTTACACTTACGATCCGTCAGAAGAGCTTAATGAAGCAGAACAAGAGATTTTGTGGAAAGAGGAAGACACAAGGGTGAGATGCCTCAGGGTTTTTCTCATGCTGGTCATTTTGAGCCCCCATCGAAAGGCGGGGTGTGTTTAATAGAAATTTTCTTTCTATTCATGACATTATTCATGACAAACAAGAGACGATGCTTTCTACTATAGGTGTAAGAACAGCCGTCCTCTTTTCTCACGTTTCGTTACGCCGCTGGGTTACTGTTACAGTGTTTTTACTTTAGAGGTTCCTCTATTGGTCGGTATCTTCCTCATGCAGCTGGAAGAGAAGTCGAATGGAAAGAGAAATGATTTTGAAATATGTTTTTACTACTTCTTTTATTTTATTTTTAAAACGTGCATTAAAACTTTTTTTAGCATCTTTGTGATGAATAGAAAAATTTAAAAAAAAAAATGCTGGTTGAATAATTTAATTACAGCAGATGCAAAAAAATGACCATCTGTTAAGTGTATAATATTCTTCTAAATTTTGCTTATTATTTGAGTTTTAGTTTTGCTTTGATTTATTCCAAAGTTTTATTTTTACTTTAAATTAAAAAAAATTAACTTGGCCTTTAATTTGTAATCATGCACTAACTCTGAACCACCACCAGGTGTCACTGTTGGCCATAAAAATTGGGTTTGTTTTTTAACCTGAAAAATTATTTTAAATTCTTAATAACTTTTTAAGAACGTTTAAAATAAAAATATATTTTAGTAAAAAAAAAAAAAAAAAAGAAATTATTTATATTTAAAACTCATTTTAAAAATTCTAAAATGTCAATTTTACCACTAAATTTTCCCACAACTTGTTTATGATTAGTTTTTGTCTTCTGAACCGTAACCTTTAAAAGGGGCGCTAAAGCCAATGCTGGCTGATTTCAGGTAGGCAGGGTACACCTTGAACAGGTCACCAGTCTGTTGCATTACCACACACTCAGACAACCATCCACACAGACACTCATTCGTAGGGGCAATTTTATCATGCAAACTCAACACAGAAAGCGCAGAGTTTCAGGTTTCAGGTTTCATCTCTGGGACTCAAACCCCTGATCTCCTTACTGTCAGGCCTTGTGTATAATTTAAACTGAATTATTTTCTTTTTTTATGTCCTCAGATCGTACAAGGCTGGGCGAGAAATTATCAACAGCGACGCCCCCTTCTGTCCAAAGATGCCAGTACATAATAAACAGGCAGAGGACACTGTGACGTGTGGAGAGATCATTCACTTAGGTTTAGAATCTTCTCCTTTTTTCATTCAGCAGCACAAGGTGTTCCTTTTCCTCTCAGAAAACAATCCGTTGACTCATGTATGAAGTCGTGATACTGATCCCGTGCACCGAAGTGGTGCACCACCTTTACCCTTTTTATTTAAAAGTATTTATTCAAAGATTTCGTCTGTGGTGCACAGGCTTGTTCACGAGTATAGAATCATAAAAGCTTTTTTTATGAATGTGGCTACTAAAAGTTTTTCTCTGCAGTGCTCGTTTTCAATCTGATTCAAATCAATCGACTGTGAAATAACTGCTGTGATTTTGAGTTTTCACTTTCATTTCAAGAGGAGAAACTTAAACGCACCCTTTTTTTTTTTTTTTCAGAGTAAGAGTAGTTACTTTGGTATGCACGTCTTTTGTGGTTCAAGCCAAATCCTGTGACTCTTAACAATGGCATAAAAACCAGCAGATTTGAAAGTAAATTCCTCCCACCTCTTAAATCAGTTGTGACTAGTGCACAAACTATGTTCCACCCACAGAAAACGAACCTCGAGCTGGGAGGGGATGCCATTGATCTGACTGTATCAAAATACTCAGGAACTTTTGCTCTGATCTGCTGAATGTAAAACTGATCCTAAGAATTAAACCGAAGTCAAACTACTGCAATCGTTCAGGATGAATCTATGCATTTTTTTTTCCTGCTTCTGGACGTAAAGTTCCTGTGCTTTAAAAGCTTTAAAAACGGCTGGAAAAAGTTCAAAGTCCGACTGATCCACGCAGCACTGTAAAGTTGATCTGTTGAAATGTTTTAAAAATAAAGATGCAAATGGATATAAAAGCTTGAAATGATTTTGTTTTAACCCCATTTTTTTGGTACCAATAGAATAATAATTACAAGTTGTCTTGGTCACTTTTTTTTTACTATCCGTTCCGTCATCTTCTGCTTGTTCCGGGGTCAACAGCCTCAAACGGGTAGCCCAGGCCTCTCTCACCCCGGCTGCATCCTCCAGCTCACCCAGAAGGATCCCAAGTCATTCCCCAGCCAGCTGTGAGACATAGCCTCTCCAGCAGTCCGGGGTCTGCCCCTGGGTCTCCTCCCGGTGTGACGTGCCAGAAACACCTCGCCCACGAGGTGCTCGGGCGGCATCCTGACCAGATGCCCGAACCACCCCATCTGGCTCCTCTCGACCTGGAGGAGGAGTGGCTCGACAACGAGCTCCTCCTGGCTTGGCTATCTCTCAGAAATAGAGTGAGGAGCTTTGAGTAGAGCTGTTGCTCCTCCCGGTTCGAGAGGAGCCAGATGGGGCGGTTCGGGCATCTGGTTAGGATGTACTCATGGTTCAATAGAGCTGATGCACTTAACGTGAAATCAACAGCCAATAAAATTTGGTACACTGATGAGGTGTGTAAATTCAAGAACACATAAAAATCTTAAGGACAACAGCCCCCCTTGTGCCAGAGTGTGATGCCCCTGCTGTAGAGGATCACAACACAGCCAGTCAGTTACCTTCTTAACCGTCTGTCCCATACAGGGTTGCGGAGGGTGCTGGAGCCCATCCAGGCTGATTCAAAGCGAGGGGCAGGGTACATCCAGAACAAGTGGCCAGTCTGTCGCAGGGCCACACACATTCCTAGGGGCAATTTGGACCGGCCAGTCAACCTGACATGCATGTTTTTTGGAGGGTGGAATGAAACCGGAGTATCCGGAGAAAACCCACACATACACAGGGAGAACATGCAAACTCCACACAGAAAGGCCAGTGTTCCAAGCCTCGTCCCTACCGAAACAAATTGAGAATAAAATCGTTTTCATTTCAGATACACACGGAAATCCACCACCGAGTGTTTGGTATCTTTATGGAGACCAGTGTAGCTGTTCTTTAAAGGCACAGGTGTCAAAGTCCGATCCTCAAGGGCCGGTGTCCTGAAGGTTTTTAATATGTTCTTGCATTTACACACCTGATCCAGGTTAACGAGTCATTGTGCTAAATCTTATTGGTTGTTTATTTCACTTTTAGTGCATCAGCTGTGTTGAACCAGGAACACCTTCAGGACACCAGCCCTCGAGGCGGCAGGGTGGTACAATGGTAATAATAATAATAATGTATTTTATGTATAATGCACTCTATACTTGAAATCAAGTCTCAGAGTGCTACATGGATTAAAACATTAAAACTTAAAACAATTAAAACAGTACAGTACAATAAAAACAAACATACAATGCAAACAAATTTAAAAATTATAAGCTTTTTTAAAAAGGTGGGTTTTTAGTCCTTTTTTAAAGGCATCCTCCGTCTGTGGTCAACAGAGTGGTCTCATAGCACTAAGGTAGGGGGTTCAAGTCCCTAAGTGAGGGGGATTCTTGAAACACTAGCCTTTCTGTGTTGAGTTTGCATGTTCTCCTTGTGTATGTGTGGGTTTTCTTCGGGTACTCTGGGTACCTCGAAAATCACGCGTGTTAGGTTGATTGGCCTCTGTGACTTACCCCTAGGAATGAGTGTGTGTGGCTGGTTGTCCGTGCAACAGACTGGTGACCTGTTCAGGGTTTATCCTGCCTCTCACCTACAATCAGTCAGGATAGGCTCATGCACCCCAGGCATGGATAAGGGGCTCAAAAGACTAAACAAAACCAACATTCAGTCAATCACCTTCTTAACTGTCTATCCCTTCTTGGGTTGCAGGGGGTGCCGGAGGCTATCCCGGCTGATTTAAGGTAAGAGGCAGGGTACAGCCCAAACAGGTCTGCCGTGGGACCACACACACACACAGTCCTTCTATGGGACAATCATATAGTGACCAATCACCCTAGCATGCATGTTTTTGGAGAGTTGATGAAAACCCACACATACACAGGGAGAACATGCAAACTCCACACAGAAATGCCAGTGTTCTAAGCCTCGTCTCCTCTCGGGACCCGAACCCATGACTTTCTTGCTGTGAGGCCACTGCGCTACCGACATTCAGACTCATACTAATTAGCTGATAATTATGTTCATAGATTATCAAATGCATCAACACCACTCGGGTTTAGATGGTGTTTAGGCAGACCGGTGCGGCGTCAGCAATAACTAGGACGCTGCATCGGTCTGGGGTGGTAAAGAGGGAGCTGAGCCGAAAAGCAAAGCTCTCGATTTACAAGTCGATCTACATTCCAACCCTCACCATGGTAACCAGCTGTGGGTGGTGACCGAAAGAACAAGATTGCAGATACAAATGGCCGAAATAAGCTTCCTGCATAGGGTGGCTGGGCTCTCACTCAGAGATTGGGTGAGGAGTTCTGCCATCTGGGAGGAGCTCGGTGTCGAGCTGCTCCTCCTCCAGGTCTTCCAGGTTCATTGACAAACAGCAAACCAGCCGAAAAGCAAAGCTCTTGATTTACAAGTCGATCTACATTCCAACCCTCGCAGATACAAGAATGAGATCGCAGATACAAGCAGCCGAAAGAAGCTTCCTCTGCAGGGTGGACGGGCTCTCACTCAGATATCAGGTGAGGACTTCTGCCATCTGGGAGGAGCTCGGTGTCGAGCCGCTCCTCCTCCAGTTCAAGAGGAGCCAGATGGGGTGGTATGGGCATTTGGTCATGTATGCATCCCAAGCGCCTTGTTGGTGAGGTGTTTTGGGCACATCCTGGACCGCTGGAGATACTATGTCTAACAGCTGGCCGGGGGACGACTTGAGATCCTTCCAGGTGAGCTGGAGGATGCAACCGGGGTTCCTTTGTCATTCCAGTGATTTTGGGGTTTCAATAGAGACATGACATGGGGGAAAAATGACAAAGAAAATTCTCTTTATTGACCATTTCCAATACAAATCGTAGGGCACCATAGAAATATAGACATTGTACATTTATATACGTGTACATTAAAAAGAATGACCCCTATCCTATCGAGTTTATGGTATAGAAAATCAACAGATGTTGCTATGGAAATGACTAGATTACAAGTAGTTGGAAGAGAATTAAAAAGATGTGAGACGTCTGCACGACCTTTGCGCAATGACGGGATGTGTGATAGTGACAAAGACTCACAGTGGCCGACAGAACAGTGAAAAAAAAAAAAAAGAGAGAGAGCGCCCAGTCTACACACATTATGTTCATGAAAATCTGACCCAACATTTCAGTGCACCAGAAAAAAAAAAAAAAAAAACACACCTGCTAATCTACCACAGTCAGCGAACGCACGTCGGGGCTGACAGGTCTCCCTGACTTCGCTTCACACATTTTTAAAAACAAACCTGTCTACAAGTTTTGTGAATGCACACAATCAAAACGCTTGAAACCGCTGTTACAGTCAATTTAAATATTAAAAAAAAAAAAAGACAACTTTGTTATGACATCAATTTATTACAGAAAAAAATAAACCAGTTCGATGTAAAAGAAAAAGCTGTAGAGTTGAGGTACGGGCGTCCAGACGGCGCCTGGTTTGCAGTGTTACCGGGTTTTGGATCTTGAGGTTGTAGCAGCTTCGGTGTGAGATTAAAAAAAAAAAAAAAAAAACCAGTTTGTTGGACTGTGACCGCAGGTTCCCTGACACGTTAAAAAATACAATTTGATTTTGTTGCAGCTGACAGCATAAAACACACTTTAAGAAGACTAAAAAAAAGTGGATTACGGTGCTAAACAGAGAGAAGATGGAATGCAAACCGTGTGTTGGATAGACGTGCCGACAACTATCCACGGACCGAGTCAGAATAAAAACAAGACAGCTTGAGGAGGACGTGGGAAATGGGGGGCGGAAGGGAGGGCGGGAGGGATGGGGACACCGATGTAACAGCATTTTGTAAAAAGCTCCCTGAAGAAACGACACTGATAACTTTCAGAACTTCGAACACTAGAACGCTATCGTTGAAAGAAAAACATACCAAAAAAAAAGATACAAGTTTTAATATATTTATAAAAAAAAAAAAAAGCAGCACACATGTTTTATTTTAAAAAGAAAGAAAGTTGAAAGTTTGGAGGACTAAATGGTACACTACATTCCCCGAACACGCCAAGAGGAAAAAGTTAGGACGTTTTTTTTTTTCTTTTTTTAAAAACTAAATCTATAAACTGATCTACAGGACAGAGATTTAAGATGTTCTAATTGGGATTTAAAAAAAAAAAATCAGTAATAGACATGAAAAGAGACATTTTTAACCAGCAGTCACGTTATTTTATCCTAAATGCTGAAAGCTCATCTAAGAAGTACGATGCAGAGGAGAGGGTTAAACCACTTCACACGAACACACTAACAGAAAAAAAAAATAAACGGTCAAGTTCATCTTTGTCCAGTACAAAAAAAGAAGCGGATGAGTCTAAATGCCCTACCATCTCAGATGCAGGTTCAAACAAATAATGTTAAGCAGAGGAAACGTCCTAGAAAACAACCAAAAAAACAAAAAAAAACAAACCATCCAAGGCTCTTCCGAGCACATTTTGTCCAGTATAAAAGACTTATGATGACATGGGAGAGAAAAGGGCTGTTTACCTTTCATGTTTAGTTTTCAGATCTACGCTCGAGCAAGTCCGTCTTTCTATCCAGTGCTGCTGCATGATGTATGTAACTGTGTTAACCCTCCTGATGGCAGGTGGGCTCTGTCGTGAGCAGTGGTCATGTGGTGGCACTGGTGTTGCATTTACAGCCCAGTTCTGGTTAACAGTAAGTCAGTATGTGGAGTGAGGTAGCATGCGTTGGATTACTGGTCCTCTTCCTCTTCTTCCTCAGATGATTCTTGGGATGCCTTCTCTTCTTTCTCCTGCAAAAATAAGTTTACGGTAAAAAAAAAATTTTTTTTAAAAGATGTTCATCACATACAGATGGACTCCCGACTCGGGGCCAAAGTGACGCAACGATGTCTGGAAAGAAAATCACGAAGCTCTCTTTGGGTTTTCTGTGCAATCAGTCGTTACCACGGTCTTGTTATCTGTGAACCACAAAGTTTGTGCATACGCGCTTAGCATTAAGACTTTCCCCGGTTTTTACAGGTTCGTTCTTGATCCGAGTTTCCAACGAATAGAAACACTTTTCAGGAAGTTGAAGGGATTGAGAATGGTTTAAAAACCATCAGCAACCAATGAAAAGAAATGTGAATAAAATTGCAGATCTTCTAAAACTTCATTTCTTCAAAATGTCTTTGACAGCGTAACAAAAAAGGCACGCGGAGCAGCCAAATGGAAGAGTGAGCTGTCCGTAGTGAACAGTCATTCATGACTTGTGAGTCATCGCAGCCCAACATTCTCATTCACAAAAAAAAAAGAAAGTGAGTGGGCATGTTTGTTTTTTTTTAAATGGAGGGTGTTTCTGGGTCTTTCTTTGCGATGACTAATGCAATCCAGAAATCTTTTAGAGTCCGCCCAAACCACTACTGTACATGACCGAATGTTACGACCAAAACCACGTTTTTTCTAAAGTAAACAGCAGCTTATAACTGACAGCAGGATAAGGCTGCACTATTGGACCACAAGAGTGTTCTAAAGTGGACTGAAGGTGTACAGAGAATGTGTGTGTATGTCCACATGCATGCATACTGATAGGCCATATTGGTAACCGGCAAAAACGTTGCCAAATGGCAACAGTGAATTTCACTATTCCAACACGAGCTTTGATGCTTTTAACATTTTGATTTTTGTCCAGCAAAATGCTGTAAAACATATTTTAAAAATGCATGTGTCAATTTTAGGGGAGATCAGATTACAGCAGCCCTATCAAACACTTTGCTTTCTGCAAAAAATATTTTGTTTTTTCTGCTTAAACATATTTGCAAACATTAAGTTTTATTTGGGTAAGAAAATGCAAAGTGTAAAATGGAATAAAACGCCAAATAACGCATTTACCGCCAATAGTGACGGTAAATGCGGGGTTTTATTTTTGTCCGAGGTGGCATTTAATTACACTATGAGACGACAAATTTAAAAAAAAATAAAAAAATCCCATTTTACTATTCACTTTAAATGTGATGCATTAATGCACTGCCCTCCCGAGCATCCCTACCTCCTTCTTAGGCCTTCCTCTGCGCTTCCCTCCTGCAGATGGGGCTGCTGCTGCCTTCTGGGGAAGAAAAAAAAAAAGCACAAGGTCAACAGGACTGAACCAGGTTTCTCACATTTTCTAATCATCTCTGAGCCAGGACGGTTGGTTTGCATAGCTCCAGCTAAAAGCTCAGCCTTAAAAATGATGAGGAAAAAAAAAACCCAAAACATGTTAAGAATGAAGATATTTTGCTTTGTTTTGCTTGCAAACGCCTGTAGATGGCGGTCGTATCTGTGCAACAACAGGAACGGAAGGGGGGCATTGAGTTCATTAGCCATTATCTGGAAGGCCGACAGGAACTGCACATAGGGCACTCCAGTTCGCCGGCCACCTGGTCTGAAGCTCAGAGACAGCTGGTGAAACTGAGCGGAGACACCGAGCTCCTCTCCAAACCTATATTAGTGCATGCACCCTGAACTCCCTCTATCTCTCCCTTTCCCATACATAGCAGCTATGTGGTAGCACACGGGGGAGCTGGAGGGTTGGGACGAGGGGAGAAAAAAAAAAAAAATCAGTTGTTGCTATGGAGATGGCAGGCAGAGAAGAACTAGGACTGTGTGCCGGTTGGGGGCGGCGGGGTGCTTAGTGTCAGCTTGGAAACAGTCTTGCGGCCTCTGCACCTGCACCACACTGTGTGCATGACAAGCTGCAGGAAGCCAGAGGACAGGATGTACACATCGAGCATCACCATACACACAACCCAAAAACTAAATAAAAAGGAAAGAAAAATGGTGGAAAATACATTTATTCAATATTTTTTTTCTATTTTCTGCCGTTTAAACACAATATATAGAACTAGAGAGATTACAATGAGGTTAAAGCTGCTAAATTTCAGCCAAATTATTATTTTTTTTTGCACATGCACTACATCCTTCCCGAGGATGAGGTTAGGAGTTGCTGCAGTAGCCATTAGCCAGGATGGAACGCTATCCTCCTGGTCTCATGATGCAAGGTTGCATCTTCCTCTCTCAGCACGCACGCTTGATGTTACTACTTACTTTGCCCTTGCCAGTCGTCTTGTTTTTGCTGCCCTTCGGTCGTCCTCTGGGCCTCTTTGGAGTCGGAGATCCACTTGCTTCCTGCAAATCAAAACTTGTTCTTTAACAACAACATATTCTTCATTCATGCATCCTGCAAAAAAAAAAAATCAACCTGCCCATTGATGGCTACATCGTCCTTACACAACCACCTCTATGCTTTAAAAACAAGATCAGCACCTAAAGTTCCACATGAGGAGGGTTATCGTGTTTGTTATTGAACGCTGTGTCATGGCTGACTCGTTTGCTGTTGCAATCCGAGCGTGTTTACAACCCCAGCTCCTAGCAACCCGCATATTCAATAGTAAAAAAAAAAAAAAAAAAAAAAGGACAGCAGTCTGAATGACTAGTAGATGAGCCACTCTGCTTCTACTCGGCTATGTCATCCATTACATGAGGAGGAGGGTGGGTGGGTGGGAGTGTGTGCGGGGGCGGGAGGGTTAAAACCGATTTAAAGGTGTTAGGTTACAAACTGGTGAGACATCCAGGAAGTTTGTTGTAGAAGGAGATTAGGACCAAACGGTCACAGAGATACCTGGATTCTACATCCGATATGCAGGTGCTGCTAACCCGATGATGCTAGGGTATGATTCATGGATTTTTATGACTCATCTCATCCCTGGTTCCCCACCTGCTATCACCATCAAGATGAAGCTCACCTGCTGGTTTTAGAATTGGGCTAGCTAGTATTTAATCTACAGTGATAGTAAGGGTGGTGATCTCATGTGTATCTCAATGAGGGATTGAAACCTCATGGAGATCCGAATGAGGGACTGAAACCTCATGGAGATCCGAATGAGTGACTGAAACCTCATGAAGATCCAGATGAAGGAGAGAAACCTCATGGAGATCCACATGAGATTATCTTCTTTCTAGGACCCATATGAGCTCTCAGTTTGATGATCGAGACGGTTCGACTTCCATCCGGAAATCATTGGAAAATCATTTTCCAATAATTTGGAAATCATTTTCCAAATGATTTCCGAATGGAAGCCCAAACGTCTCGATCATCAAATACACTGTCCAAAAGCCTTTTCTGCAATCGATCACTCCTCTCCGAATTACATGCATTTGATTGAGTTTTGCTTAATTAATACAAGAATTAGCTATTGTAACAATCAGTTTTAGTTGATCACATTTTTTCTGCATATCTATGTATTTTCTGAGTGAACCCAATTGAGACCCCCATGCATCATGATCTAGGTTATGCAAATAAAAATTGAGTTGAATCTGGAGGGTTTGCATTCATCTGAGCATCATCTGGATGCCTTTTTGTTTCAGGTTCACACAGATCTCCTGCAAAGAGGAGATCTGCATAAGAAATGGACACTAACTAACCAACATGAGGATTTTACCTGGGGCTGCTTGCGGGGTCTTCCACGCCCTCTCTTCTCAGCCGCCTCCTTCTCTTTAGGAGAAACTGTCCCCTTGTCGCTCATGATTCTATAGCTTTTCGATCCTGAGTCCAAAAAAAAAAAATTAAAAAATCAGGATGATCTGCTTTGATGCAAGAAAAAAAATACAAAGTTAAAAGGCAATGAGTTTATGCGCATGCGCTGTTCCCACACTGACCGCACCAAATGCAAAATGAGCGATCAAATTAAAACCGTTCAAGATAATTTAATCCAAGCGCCATTGTGTAGCATAGCAAACAGATCTGAAGAAGAGGAACAGGGTTAAACTGGTCGTGATAAGCTACAGAACCAGAAAAGGCCCAGATCTCTGAGTAAATGGATCAGGCCTTGGAGTAAAAACACGCGTTGAACACAATGGCGGCTGTGTGCTAACTTGGTTTTGCAGCAAAAAAAAAAAATACAAAAATTCCGCTTAAATGTGAGCGTGGAGGGAAACGGGTAATTTAATTTTTAAAAATGAAAATAAATTTTAAAAAATAAAGCTCGATCTGTAACATCTCTTTTCTAGGATCTTTTAATCGCCCTTACCAACGCCATTTAAGCCTTTTTTTTATCCTCATGCATTCACCTTATTTCTACAACCCTTTTATTTTTAAAATAAATATTAAAACCCCACATGCATCACAATCAAATACAAAATCTAGCTTTTAATTTTTAAAATATTTTTACCATAATTTTTTTT
This sequence comes from Neostethus bicornis, assembly GCA_902685375.1. Lineage (NCBI taxonomy): Eukaryota > Metazoa > Chordata > Actinopteri > Atheriniformes > Phallostethidae > Neostethus > Neostethus bicornis. The sequence continues at coordinate 5,331,042 of LR738550.1, forward strand.
TATTATTATTTCTGCGATCGGCTATTAAATCAACCTCAATCGAACACCGATCGTTGTTGTTTTTTTTTTTTTTTTTAATTCGACATTAAATGAATGAAAAAATATTATTTACCAGCAGGATGAGAAGTTATTCCAGCGCTATATTTAGCACGTGTGTCTTGTCTGGTTGCAGATAAAGGAAAAAAAGGCGCCGGATGGACAGAAAGGAGTTTTGGTTGATTTAAAGAGCCGCCCTCATGGGAGCAGGAACACTGGAGGGAGGAGATAGGAGAAATGGGCCACCAACAGTCCTACACATGCCCAACCCCCTCACACACACACAATCACATACACACACATTTCAATTTTTACATTTTACAAGTTTGATCCCAACAGATGTCTTAGATTTTTTTTTGTGATACCAAAAAAAAAAAAAAAAAAAAAAAAAAAGGACTTGGAATAAAAGGGGTACTAGTTGTAATGACTCATGGAAAGGGGTTCAAAGTTGATTTCTGGGTTGTATAGATGACGATCGAGACGTGGAACACGTCTCGATCGTCATCTATACAACCCAGAAATCAACTTTGAATATTTTTTAAATGATGGATCACACCTAGAAGAATGGGGGATTACATGAATCTGAAAGGACATCATGTACTCTTGTCTCCATGGCAGCTGAACTCTGACCACCCCCAATGTAAATAGAGTTGATGTGAAATAGCAACACTCCGAAACATAGTTTAAGTTTAACCCGAAATTTATTTGCGACACCGCCGAGGCATCTTAACCCGGAAGCCCGAACCACCCCATCTGGCTTCTCTCGAACTGGAGGAGCAACAACTAACACTGGCCTTTCCGTGTGGTGTTTGCATGTTCTCCCCATACATGTGTGGGTATCCTCCAGTTTCCTCTCACTTTCCAAAAACGTGTTGTTAGGTTGATTGGCCACTATGAAATTGCCCCTAGGAATAAGTATGTTTTGGGTGGCCACTGCGACAGACTGGCAATCTGTTCGGGGTGTACCCTGCCTCTCACCTTGAATCAGCCAGGATGGGCTCCAGCACCCCCCGCAAGGAATAAGCGGTTCAGAAGATTAATGAAAAAAATATTCATAAAACAGTAGGGATGGTTGTCAATACTAGTACTCTTGTATCTCTGGTGAAAACCAACATATACACAGGGAGAACATGCAAACTGCACACAGAAAGACCAGTGTTTCAAGCTACATTCCACCCGAGACTTGAACCCCGATCTTTGTACTATGAGGCTACTGTGCTAACAACTGCACCACCGTGCAGCCCCGTGTAGCAAAACATATTATTTTTTTAATATTTCATTCTTATTAATGTTAAAATGAACCTAGTACAGAGCCAACTGTCGTCAGTTCCACCAACAGCTATTCCAGCTCTATTCCACCAAGCTGCTGTTCCACTAAGCGGCTGTTCAAGCTTCATCCTACCCAGCGCAGCACCACCCTACAGCAGTTCTGAAGCGGTTTTTGCGCTCTCTCTTTAATTGCTGTGAGCTAAGAAAAACTCCTAAAAGCCCATCAGTTGGATAAATAAGAAACCTTATGGGGATCCACATGAAAGAGGGATCCCTCCCGAGGATGGGCATCCAATGTGTATAAGAATATTGTTGAAATATGATCTTATTCTACTCTACAGCTTTACATCTGAAGAAATCAGTAGATGTTCTTCGTCCTGATGGAAACGGGTTGGTTAAGCAAGCATGGGGGCCTCCTCAGTCTGGCAACGCTCAGGACGGAGATGAGTAGATGGGCTAATCCTGATGGAGACGGGATTTGTTGTCATATTTGCACTGCGACAGTAATAAAAATTGCCTCAAAATCTACAAGATATTAAACATTATCTTAAATTTTTTTGCTTGTTTTGATATGATCTTTTTTGGTGTTCAGTAATCGTTTAGTGTCTGAATATGCAACAAATAAAGAGTCAAATCTGAGCGTTTTAAGTGATAAAACTGTCATTTTGTAATGTTACAATGGAGAACAGAACATATCTTTTAATAAGTTCCTGCACAAAATTTGCAACATTAACACACTTGTCCAGTAAACATTTATTACACTTGACTTTTTATTTGTTTGTTTGAGTTTAATTTGTTATTCTGAGTATGATTATGAGGTGATCAAAATGATTTTTCTTGCTTAAATAGATATGAAAAAACTTTGAAGTGTTTTACATTAGAAGAAATAGTTTGAATTTTACTCAGTATGACCCTTTTATTTGTGGCTGGGTTTGTGCAAGTAAACAAAATGTAAGACACAATCACATTGAGGTTGATCAGCATTAATCAAAACAAATTTAAACTTTTTAAAAATATCTATGCATGCATTTGCTTTACATAATAAATTACGTTCAAATGTGCCTTTTCCCCAAAAAATTGGTATTTCAAGAACATATTAGGGCTGCACGGTGGCACAACGGTTAGTATAGTGGCCTCACAGCATGACGGTTGGTCCCAGGGACGTTGGCCGAGTGGTAGAGATACCATGTTTTGATTGGGAGAACCGGGTTGGATTCCCACTGGGCCCAAAACGTTCCTGGGACTACTAGAGATAAGGAAAAAAACTAAAAAGAAAACCAGCATGACAGTTGGGGTTCAAGTCCCGGAGTCGGGTTAAGGCTTGAAACACCAGCCTTTCTGTGTAGAGTTTGCATGTTCTCCCTGTGTATGCGTAGGTTTTCTCCGGGTACTTTGGTTTCCTCTCACCCTCCAAAAACACACATGTTAGGTTGATTGCCTGCTATAAAATTGTCCTTAGAAATGAGTTTGTGTGTGGCCCTTTGACAGACTGGTGAACTTTTCGGAGTGTACCCTGCCTCTCGTCTTGAATCAGCCGAGATAGGCTCTGGCGATCCCGTCAGGGATTTGCAGTTCAGAAGATGAATGAATGATATTCTTCCTTTTTTTTTTGTTAGGTTGATTGGCTGCTACGAAATTGCCCCTAGGAATGAGCGTGTGGGTGTGGCCAGTGATCAGGGTGTACCCTGCCTTTTGTCTGAAATACCCTCCGCCACCTCAAATAAGCGGTTCGGAGGACGAAACGAAGTATAAATAGTACTATGAATGTAAACTATGTAGATGTTGTGTTTTTTATTGTTTAGTAAAAATAAAAAAGGTACTTTATACACAAAAAACCTCAGAAATTAATGATTAAATTTTGTTATAATCATCTTTTCTGATTTGGCATTCTTGTACTTTCAGAAAAAAAAGTGTTAACACGTTCATTCTCATTTTAAAACCACATCATGAGACATTTTATCTCAAAATATTACTCATTAACTTGCCTCGGGACATAAAACGACTTTCTTCACTTCTTTCTTTTCTGATGTTTTTGATGTTCTTCAGTGAGATGCTCCTGTTTCTGAAACAATGTGAACTACATACCAGGCTTTACAGAGGAAACAAGGTGTGAGAAAAAGCTTCCACAGAGTCTGGTTTCTTATGTAAATCAATTACCCATGTGGACTTTATGAGTTGTCTGGAATTCAAGGGGAAATGGCGTCCAAGAATGTAAAGTTAACCAGAAGGTGCTAAAACAAGTTTATGTTGTGGTTTTTGCTTTTTTTTTTTTTTGGTTATTTTTTTCTCTTTCCTTTCTTAATTATGTACATTCATATGAATAAACAGTAACATATCTGTCAAAAATGACACAGATGTGAAACACAGAACATGTCTGATGAGAGGAGTTTAGAAGGAAGGAGATTGGATAGAGCATGAATGGAGGGAGTGCTTTTCTCAATGAATCCAATGTTCTGCTCAGCATGTGCTTGCCTTGCTGATACACCCCTCATCCCCTCACCATCCCCTCACACACACACACATACTCCCTTTTTCCCTCCCAATTTTTCACTCTATTCACTTCCTTCCTCTCTATCTTCTACAACTACTTCAACCCCATCCCCCACACCCTCACACATTTCTGCCATACCCAGGCCCTCACTGTGGAAGGAGACAGGAAAATAGGTCCACTGTGTCTATGTGTGAGTGTGTGTGCATGTGTGGAAGTGTGTGTGGAATGTTCACAACGGTTGGCACCACCTGGAGACCAATGAAGGGACTGAATAATGTGACTAATTACCAGTGATGCAAAGCAAATGTCTATTTCGGCCTCATTTGTAGCAAAAATAATAGATGGTGTCAATGGGTGTGTCCGGTTTCACTGAAACTATCCTGAACCTGCACAGAAGCAGAAACACATCTGCAACCAGCTCCGAATAACAATTCAGATAATAGTAGAAGATAGCAAGGAGCGGGTACATCATAAACCAGGGGTGCGCAACCAGTCGATCGCGGTCCATTGGTAGCCCGCGGACTGATTCCAAGTCGACCGCCAGGTGTGTTGGAAAAAAAAGGAAATGAAGTCAATAATGTCATGAGTGGGGGAAGGATGGCTCCGTGGGTAGGGCGACCGCTCCGTAACCGGAAGGTCGCAGGTTCGATCCCCCGCCCAGAGTCCATGCCGAGGTGTCCTTGAGCAAGACACCGAACCCCCAGTTGCTTCTGATGATAGTGGTCTGCGCCTTGCATGGTAGCTCCCATCATCAGGAATGACTGTTGTGTGTGTGTGTGAATGATTGTATGGAGTGAATGAATAATGCATATATACAGTGGTGGTCAAAAGTTTACATACACTTGTAAAGAACATAATGTCATGGCTGTCTTGAGTTTCCAGTTATTTCAACAACTCTGATTTTTCTCTGATATAGTGATTGGAACAGATCCTTCTTTGTCACAAAAAACATTCATGAAGTTTGATTCTTTTATGACTTTATTATGGGTAAACTGAAAATGTGACGAAATCAGCTGGGTCAAAAATATACATACAGCAATATGAATGAGCAATTTTGGAGACTTAGAAAGTTGTGTCAATGACATGAGCTTCATAGCATGACCTCTTAACTTCTTGTGAGTGATTATGAGTGACTACAGCTGGTGACTTCTCTGAGGCCATTTAAAAAGGGCTCATTGGATAAAAACACCCACAAACGCTACAATGGGAAAGTCAAAGGAGCTCAGCACAGATTTGAAAGAGACTCATTGACTTGAACGAGTCAGGAAAGTCACTTGGAGCCATTTCAAAACAGCTGCAGGTTCCAAGAGCAACAGTGCAAACAATTGTTTGTAAGTATAAAGTGCATGGCAGTGTTTTGTCACTGCCACGATCAGGAAGAAAACGCAAGCTGTCACCTGCTGCTGAGAGAAAACTGGTCAGGAGGGTGAAGAGTCAACCCAGGAGCACCAAAAAGCAGATCTGCCAAGAATTAGAAGCTGCTGGAACACAGGTGTCAGTGTCCACAGTCAAGCGTGTTTTGCATCGCCATGGACTGAGAGGTTGCCGTGCAAGAAGGAAGCCCTTGCTCCAAAAGCGGCACCTTAAGGCTCGACTAAAGTTTGCTGCTGATCACATGGACAAAGTTCTGTGGTCAGATGAAACAAAAATTGAGCTGTTTGGCCACAATGCCCAGCAAAATGTTTGGAGGAGAAAAGGTGAGGCCTTTAACCCCAAGAACACCATGCCTACCATCAAGCACTGTGGTGGTAGTATTATGCTGTGGGCCTGTTTTGCTGCCAATGGAACTGGTGCTTTACAGAGAGTCAATGGGACAATGAAGAAGGAGGATTACCTTCAAATTCTTCAAGAAAACCTGAAGTCATCAGCCCGAAGGTTGGGTCTTGGGCGCAGTTGGGTGTTCCAACAGGACAATGACCCCAAACACACATCAAAAGTGGTAATGGAATGGCTAAATCAGGCTAGAATTAAGGTTTTAGAATGGCCTTCCCAAAGTCCTGACTTAAATCCCATTGAGAACATGTGGATAATGCTGAAGAAACAAGTCCATGTCAGAAAGCCAACAAATTTAACTGAACTGCACCAATTCTGTCAAGAGGAGTGGTCAAAGATTCAACCAGAAACTTGCCAGAAGCTTGTGGATGGCTACCAAAAGTGCCTAATTGAAGTAAAAATGGCCAAAGGGCATGTAACCAAATATTAGCATTGCTGTATGTATATTTTTGACCCAGCTGATTTCGTCACATTTTCAGTTTACCCATAATAAAGTCATAAAAGAATCAAACTTCATGAATGTTTTTTGTGACAAAGAAGGATCTGTTCCAATCACTATATCAGAGAAAAATCAGAGTTGTTGAAATAACTGGAAACTCAAGACAGCCATGACATTATGTTCTTTACAAGTGTATGTAAACTTTTGACCACCACTGTATATATATATATATATATTTAAATGTAAAGCGTCTTTGAGTGTCTAGAAAAGTGCTATATAAGTTCAATGCATTATTATTATTATTATTTTTGTGTCAAAGGCAACAAAATAAGAATATTATGGAAAATGAGATGTCATTGTTAATTTGATGCATTTTGCATTGTATTTGCATTCTTAAACAAAATTTATAATTTGTCATGTACATGTCCAGATGTTCAGAAATAGTGAAACTAGACCAATGTGCAGCATTTATATGTTTTTTTTCTGGCCAAAACTACATTTCTTTGCTAACAACAGATATAAGTTTTTAATCAATGTATGCTTTAAGAAATTACTAATAAGAAAGCAAAAAAAACCTCCTCATTAAAAAGTAGAATGAGCTGTTTTTAGAAAAACAAATAAATTGTTCAGCATGTGCATTGTTACAACTCGACGTCTGACTGTTCTGACTGTTCTGCACAGGGTGTATCCTGCCTCTCACCTGATAATTGGTGGATTAGGCTCCAGACAAGCAGCTGGGAAAATGAATGAATGTGCTTGAAAAAATTATAAAAAATCTTTAAACGTCACAAAATGTCAAAATTCAGTTACCAATAAAAAGTCTAAACATCTGAATTGAATTATTGTTGGCATTTGTTCTTTTTGTGGATACACCTTTGTGGAGAGGTCAAAACCAACTTTTAAACACCAAATTATGAGGTCGATAGGTAAAAAACAAAAAATATCCCAAAATTAAATTGTGAATGACCGAGTAGTGTCTGCTTATATAATGACAAAAATTACACAATTACTAGGAACTACTTTTAACCGGGATGTTGCTTCTTGTAATAAAGTCAATACTATTGCTTTACATGTGCAAAACAGTCCATTTAACGAATGTAATGTCTGACTCAACGACAGTGAGTCAACACTCAAAGGATTAATGGATTCACTTTAGGATTTTTTTTTTGGATGAAATATTTTTTCCACCCACTTCTCTATGAGTACGCCAGATTCCTGCCAATTTTCTGGATTTTATTTGAAATAAACCATCACTGTTATAGAAGGGTGCTACAGTGTATCCCGGCTAGTTAGCAAGCAAAAGGCAGGGTACAGCCTGTGCATTTCACCAGTCTAAATGTTTAATTAAAGATAGCACAACGTTTTCCGTTCCATTCCGTCATCTTCCGCTTATCTGGTGCCGGGTCGCTGGGCAACAACCTCAGACGTGAAGCCCAGGCTTCTCTCACCCGGGCTGCATCCTCCAGCTCACCTGGAAGGATCCCGAGTCGTTCCCCGGCCAGCTGTGGGACATAGTCTCTTCAGGAGGTCCAGGGTCTACCTCTTGGTCTCCTCCCGTTAGGACGTGCCCGAAACACCTTACCAGCGAGGCACTCGGGGGGCATCCTTTCCAGATGCCCGAACCATCCCATCTGGCTTCTCTTGATCTGGAGGAGGAGCGGCTCGACCCCGAGCTCCTCCCCGATGGCAGAACTCCTCACCCGATCTCTGAGTGAGAGCCCAGCCACCCTGCAGAGGAAGCTCATTTTGGCCGCTTGTGTCTGTGATCTCGTTCTTTCGGTCACCACCCACAGCTGGTGACCATAGGTGAGTGTAGGAGCGTGGATCGACTTATAAATTTAGAGCTTTGCTTTTCGGCTCAGGTCTTTCTTTACCACCACAGATCGATGCAGCGTCCTAGTTATTGCTGATGCTGCACCGATCCGTCTGTTGACCGCCTGCTCCATCCTTGTCCCACTCATGAACAAGAACCCGAGATACTGCAAGTAAATACAAGAATAATCAAGTTATTTTAATCTAATCAGGTTTCAAAAAGGTGTAAAAGGACCCATTCCGGTGTCTACTGATTGGTCAAAAGTTTGAAATAGTTTTTATTTTTTTTTTGTAATTTCTTTTAATACCGATACATCAACTATTTTTCCTGTTGTTTTGGTGTCTGTGTGTTCGCCATGGGTCTGCAGAGGCATTATCACAAACACCTAGCAACAGAGGTCAGGATTTACCAAACTAACCCATCCCACTCTGACATGGACCTGCTGGTAGAAACAGGGCTTATGAAAGCCGACAGGAGTCAGGTTGGTTTGAAAGAGCATGGAGAGTCTCTGTGAAGCAAGAGATGACAGAAGGTGTTCGTTGATGCGAGACATTTTTGGGTTTTGGACTATAAATTACATACCTGGCACGTTTACGATTGGTCTAGTTATTTATTTTATTAGTTCTGAGAATAAAAAAAAAATTGATTAAAATAGGAAGTCTATCCATGTGCTCTTTGTGTTAATCTGTTTTATTTCCAACGATATGCACAGATATATGTACGTATAAATAAACATATACATGGTACTGAGTTGATGAGCTGGGATGAATTTAAATACTAATCAGATATTTTCACTCGCCTCTTCCCTGCTGTCTCCAGGCTCTTGAACTCTGCTTTGGCTATGGGCAGACAGAATCCTATTAACCATCAAAGTAGGGGGGTCTTGGCCCACTTTGGCATGCTTACCCCTCCCCCACAATGTCCTCCTGCATCCCCCATGCTTTCCCTCCTCCTATATTCTCATCCGTCTTGCCCTCTAGCAGACTCTATGGCTCATTCTAACAAAATCCATTTTTAGGTGCCGCAGAAACCACAAACGTGCAGCAGCCAAACTGACTAACAGATGTGGAGAAAACATCCTATTCCTGCCTGGGATTCCCCCTGCTTGTGCTTCTGTTGGCCCTGGATGAGCCTGAACATGACTAACACGCTCACATCCTCCACATCCCCCTGAAAAGACTTGAAGGGTAAAAAAAAAAAAGGCAGAGGAGCAGGAGGGAGAAATCTGCAGGGAGGGGAGAGGGAAAGAGAGGGATCAGTTGAAAGGCGAAGAGGGCGGGAATGGGAATATGAGTGGGTGTCTTTTATACTTGTTGGAGGTTAGTGGGTGGGGGGCCTGGGGTCTGGCTGATTCAGTCTGCTCATGAGTAGTATGTGACTCATACAAACACAGGAAGCAGCGCGTGCTGCTTGTTTAGTGAACACAGCGCTGTATTTATTCCATACTGCCAATAATAGGAGCTCTCACACTACCTTCTTTCACCTCCTCACATCAACCACTGACTCAACGTTCCACTTCTATTTAATTTCATTTCCACATCCTGACATTTCTGGACCAACCTTCACAGACTGACTCAGGTCTTAGATATTCTTTGCCATGTGTGAAAGATCCTCCAGCAAAAGCAAGCTTAACATACTTTATTCATCCCTCAAAGAGGAAATTTGTGTGCTGCTTTGCACCGCAGCAGGCTTCCAGGACGGCGCCAATGGTGGGAGAAACAGGGGGTTAGGTGTCTTCAATCCTTAAACATACTGTATATATGTAATCATATTTTTTCTTGTAATAAATCAGAATTCAAGATTTCATTTTGCACTTAAAAAAGAACTTTTAGTCTTACCAGGTGATCAGAGGGTTTTGTTTCATCTTCTGAACCGCTTATCCCTAATGGGATCACAAGGATAGTGAAGCCTATCCAGACTGTTTTCAGTCAAGCGGCAGGGTACACGCCGAATAAGTCACCAGTCTGTTGCGGGGCCATACGCAGACAACCATCCACACACACTCATTCATAGGGGTAATTTGATCGTGGCCAATCAACATAACATGCATGTTTTTGGAGAGTGGGAAGAAACCCACGCATACATGGAGTAGAACATGCAAACTTCCCACAGAAAATCAGTGTTTCGAGCCTTCCTCCAACTCTAGGACTCAAACCTCAATCAGCTCACTGTAAGGCCAGTGTGCTATCCACTGTGCAGCCTCTGATCAAGTTAAACCTTATGAAGACCCTTAAATACCGTTGTATCCGGTCTTTAAGAGCTGCCATCTGCATGTGAACCATCCATCACTTCAACACACTCAGTGAACACCAGAGCTCAACAATCGAACCCTATGTCACTATTGTCTTCTGCTTAATCATAACAGAATGATTATAAACAGCTTGTTCAGATCTGTTAGAGATGGGAAACATCCAAAAGATGGAGGAAAGTATTCAATCAAACTGATTTGAGAGTAAGATCCAATACCAGCGTCGACAATACAGGAGGGTTATGAATTTATTAACCCCTTTATGAGCTTAAATGATCATTTATTTGATAAGAAAATGCCATTTTGACCAGAAGGTCCTTGGAATAACAGTTTGTAATCTAATTGGTTTGAACTGGTGAGACTAGGGTCTTCAGAATTTGACAATATGTCGCCATCTAGTGGAAATTTATAGTCTGCACTCCTGTGCTCGGATTCTTTTTCGTCCCTGTTTTTTCTTGCTTGATTAATTTGATTTTTCTAAAAAAATTACAATATTTTTTTATCTACTCAGAATAATGGGAATAATTCAGTGCGAAATTTGAATATTAACTTGGAAACCAAACAAAAAGTTGCAACCTCATCCAGCAGAGGACAACCTCACACTGAGAAAAAAAGCAATCCCTCACCCTTGGTTTTTGTGCACCATAAAAGTACATAAACTATAAATCTATTTAATATTATTTAACAAATATACAACATTAAAAAATATCCTGAAATGTGCTCAAAAGAAATTATTGCACACAAAAAAACAGCAATTTGTGATTTCAAGCCATAATTCTTTAAGGTTGCAGAACAAAATCTGCAGGAGAATTTTGAAATAAATCATCGACAAAATGATAACAAAATTAAATTATTGCTTATTTTCTACCAATTATGAACTGAAAATATCTAAGTAAAGATGAGAAAGTAAAGGAGATCTGTCACCCTGACAGATGAGCATATGTTCAGAGGAGTTGAGAGGACTAATAGACTGGAGTCACCTTGGTGATGGTGCATCTGGAGTTTTAGAATTCATGCTGCCCCACTCGCTCGTACCTGATTGATCAAAAGGGAAAGGGCCCGCCTGCCCATTTCGAGCCTGTCACATCCCTGCTTGGCAACTGCAGTCCCTAGAGGACACGCCTGGATCACACTGCATCTGTGTGGTTACTTATAGAAACCATCTAAGGTGAGTTTTATCACAGCCTTTTATTTCTGTGGGTAACAAAGAGCAGACGCTGTGTTGATGTGACCACAACAAACAGCAGCTTTACAGTTGGACATAAAAGCTTTACAAACAGGTGCTTGGCTCATTCGCAGAGCTGACTCACTTCACCGTTTGTCTTATTGATTGCGTTTGGACTGGCGTTCCTCTGTAAGCCTGTTGGACACCAGAGCCTCCAGCCTCTCCCCCAAAGTAAACAGAATTAGTGCGAACAAACATCTGCCAGACGGCAACATTTTGAGAACATCGCTCACCTTATAGACATAAAAAAGGCTTAGACTTTCCATCAGGGTCTTCATCAATTTTATTCTTACCAGAGGAACGACTCTCAAAATGTGACAATGGGTCTAGATTAGAGTTTGCCAGAGAGAATGTAGACATGTATCAGTTGTAAATGAATGTTCTTTGAACAGATGAGTCTGAAACAGAATTATTTGAGCACCAATAGAGAAGACTTACAATGCAAACCAAGCTTGGTGTTCCAGGAAAGGAAACTCATACCAACTGTTCAACACAGAGGTGGGAGTATCATGATTTGGGGACGATTTGCTTGATTGTGACCATCATAAAATCCACCATGAGTTCCACCATGAATCAATGGGAGCGTGGGAAACCAGATGTTGGGCATAAAAGATAATTCAGTTCTCGACCCTGCAACACAACAGCAATCCCAGAAAAACAAGAAAATTCACTGAAATGTGGAAAACCGCTACTTAGATCATCTCACTGAAGTTATTTCAACCCTTCATTAAGATACATATTTCTTTTATTGTAAAATAAAAACAATATTTTTTGTGTGTAGCTTCTATGATATCACTTTAATTTCCCTCAAATTTTTAAAATAAAATTGGAAATTGTAATGTTTACATTTTTCAATAAAAAGGGAACAAAGTTCCTTCAAATAATCCATGCAACCACGCAACTGACTTTGAAACCATAGGCATGAGATTTGCACACTTTTTTTTTTGTTTTTATTGAGTTGGAGTGTGAGCAGTCCCAGAGGGAATCAACCCAAGTTCTCCCGGTCAAAAGACAGCAACTCAGCCACTAGGCCAACGCCTCCTGGAACCAGATTTGCATAGTTTTAGTACATAAAACTGTTTAATTTCTAGCAGTTTTTGCAGGAATGAAAAAAATTTGTGGTAACGCTCAATAGTATTTTTATTTTAATGTTTTTGTCTAGTTCCAACATTTAAATTGACCTGCATAGTATTATTTTGTTAAATTTGTTTGATTTCTTAGAATTTATGAGCGACATTAGAGTCCTTTTGCATTTTTTTTAAATTCAGGATTCTGAGCCAAGTTGTTTTTATCGTGTATTTATTTTTGTCTTCTTTGTGGGTAATTTTACATTTTGTACGATCGTCTATGAATAAAAATCGAACCACATAACTTCATTGGTGATGTAACACTTTTCTGTCCAGACAGGAATGAAGACAAGTCTTTAGATCTCCTGATTAGATTTGAAGCGTCTGAAGTAATATCAGTTGACATCCCTTCACTAACACCAGGATGCCAGTCTCTGGTCTCGACCACATCAGTGTTTGGTGTCCTCAATGAGCGAGTGTCAAATAGCTGCCTATTGATGAATGATTTGAGTTGCAGAAGACGGACTGTGGCGTTGCCACCCGCGGGGACTGGGGCCAGACAGATGGGCCCATTTGTAATGCGGAGGGGAGCCCGGTAACCGCATTAACTATTAAAGCGTGGTTATCTGGAGGTAATGGTACGCCGGCAGCTTTGAAACAAACTACTGCAAGGAAAAGTGGGGTAGTAATGTTGACGTATAGGTCTGCCTCTAATAACTTGGATGGTGCACACGTTTATCTGTCTATCAGTAACAGGAATGGGGACAAAAAAAATGGCGTTTCAAAACACGCAAAATGTGTGCAACTAATATGATTGAATATAATACAAATAAAACAAATATCAATACTGTCACATTCCTAATAAGCATGTGTGTGATCACGTGCATTGTGCATGTTTTTATTGTGCTCACTATAACGTCAGATAAATGCAATCATAAAACTAAATGCAAGTAAAATGTTTTTTTTCTATGATATTTACTTTTTATTCTCAAATGTGGTATTAAGATGATATTTTGATATTAAGATGGACTGTACAGTGGTGCAGTGGTTATCACAGTGGCCTCACAGCAAGAGGGTTTGAGTTTGAGTCCAAGAGTGCAGGCGAGGTTTGAAACACTGTACTTTCTGTGTGGAGTTTGCATGTTCTCCCCGTGTATACTTGGGTTTTCTCCAGGTATTCCAGTTTACCCTCACCCTCCAAAGACATGCATGTTTAAGTTGAGTGGCCGGTATAAAATTGTCCCAATGAATGCAACAGAAAACCGCAGCGGCCAGGCGACCTGTTCAGGTTGTACCCTGCCTCTTGCATTAAATCAGCTGCGATACCCTCTGGCAGCCCCCACGACCTCTGTTAGGAGAAGCGGTTAACCAATGATATCATGTATAATTGAGATTCCACCCATTTTTTATTAGCCAGAATTGTCATGATCCCCTCCCCTGCCACCAGAGGGAGCCCTGGACCTTCCCTCATCACCCTGATTAGGGACACCTGAGGATAATTAGTCTGATGATACACACCTGTGGATCCTGGTGCCTATTCAAAGGCAATCACTCCATACGTCTATATCGGGTCATTGTCGTTACCACCATCCCTTCCACCCAGGCCTTCCGTACCTGCTGCCTGACCATAGCTTGCATCTTTGAACTTTGTTGTCTTGCATTCGGGTCCTTCTCCTCCTTCCACATCCCCACTCCATGACAGGAATTGTCCAAAAAGGAAGTTAAAAGCTGCAGGAAGTCTTGAAGATGTTCCAGCTGTCTCTAATCCCACAACCTGGTTACCCATAGTAACCTGTTGGTGAACACAGGACGAGACAGTTAGCTCGGATTGAAGGTAAAACTAAATCAACAGGAATAAACTTTGCATAGAATTATAAATCTTTTTAGACAAGATTTTGTATCAACATTCATTCAGCCAATCACAAGTTCAGTTTTAACCAAAATATCTCATTCTGAAAATAAGCCAGCTCAGCATAATTTCTAGACCTTTAAAAGTAGACCAAAGAGCCCGCAGGGACAAAGTCTAAACTTCACTCTTTAAAGTTTTCCCAGCGTTTGTGTGTAATGGTTTTAACAAAACACTGCGCTGTGGGACTAAAAGATCCTAACCTCAGATAAAACAGTGTGCCAAAGGGCCTGGTTCAGAGACTTGTCTCCAACAAGCTTGAAATGATGTAGTTACCTCTGGTCTGCCTCATAGCACGGCCAGTAAATGGACCAAAAGACCTCTGAAGTAGAGAGGGCAAATGTCTAAATGACTTCACCCTCCGTTGGCTCTGGTGTTTGTTTCTACTTGTAAGCGTCGACAGAGAGGAAGTTCATTCTACAAACTGCTCAATATCTTCATCTGTTTTCCTGTTTCTCCAACTCAAAGTCTTGAATGTTGAAAAATGAACTGAAATGATTGAACTCTTTGTTTTCTCTACTCATTTTGTCATCGTGCGAGTTGATTGGCTGTAAGAATGGAGGAGCACCAGGAGTTCCTACGTGTAAAAAGGAACCATCCATCCTGTATACCTGGATAGAAGAGGAGGGAGAACGCTGTCGTTCCACCTGCCTGCTGAATAAATCAACGCTTAGTTCATTCTGCAGCTGCGGTCCAATTAACGAAAGGGGGAACCCGTGAACGCTGGTACTTGCTATGATTAATTACTCGGTGCTGACAATACGCTCTGCAGCTCACAATTTCCCAAAGGGCAAACACTGATACTTTTCTTTGCAGATTTCAGCTTCCTTTTGAAGGATTGTTTTCTCTTCATACACAATACTATTACTGGGACATTTTACTGATACACTGGGAATACTTGTGGTTCCATCAATGCTCTGTTCACAAACAAGGGTGTGGATAAAGACGTATTCCAAACATACTGTATTTACGAAGTTGTGGCCACACACAAACACCAGTGGATTCAGAAGTCCACATTAATTCAGGTCGTAGTTTTTTCTCCACAAGTCAGTGCTTTTTCTTTTTCAGCATCAGCAGTCTTCCAACTTTCATTCAATCTTCTGAACTGCTTATTCCTAATAGGGATGCCGGATCATATCCCGGCTGATTTCAGGTGAGAGGCAAGGTACACCCCAAACAGGTCCCCAATCTGATGCCTCACACAGACTAGCATTCAGACCCACACTCAGTGCTAGGCGTAATTATGAAGCGGCCAAATAACCTAACATGCATGTTTTTGGAGGGTGGGAGGAAACCGGAGTACCTGGAGAAAAAAACACACATATACTAGAACAGGGGTGGGCAAACTTTTTGATTCGCGGGCCACATTGAGTTCTAACATTTGACAAATGGGGCCAGAACAGGAGCAGATGGATGGCATGCTTTGGTAATCGCTAGATTAGACCGATAGAATGGCGCTAGATTTTAAACAAATGCACTAAATGTTACATCAAGACCGTTAAATTTAAAATCTAGCAGTGCTAGGTTTAAAATCTAAGTGCTTGATGTAACATTTTGCTTGTTTTAACATCTAATATACTTGTTTACGTGTGTGTATTGTGCCATTGGCTTTCCATATCTGTGCAAACTGTTTATTTTTACAGCGTGCACATCACGGAGACACACATTTTAATGGGAGCAGTGTTATTGTTTTCTCAACAAAACCAATATGTCCAGAGTGTGCCATCTAGTGAGGAAACATCAGAATTGCATGGTTAATAAAATAACAAGGTTTATTTATTTAATTTTTTTCAAGTCCCGGCGGGCTGGATTAAAACGTTTAACGGGCTGCATCCTGCCCGCAGGCCATACTTTTTTTTAACTTAAAAAAATGAATTATTTTCTGTTCTTGGATAAGTGCACAGCCGGCTGATTCAGAAGACTTATTAGTTGGCAAATGAACCCAAAAATGAATCTCTTTAAGGACAAAAGTCTAGTTCTCACCACTTTAAATGTTGCCTTTAATTTAACATAAAGTGGCAGAAAGAAACGTGAAAGGGAAAGGTTAATGGGACTGACACAAAGGCCAGATAACAGAAGAAGTCTGGCCTTTAGTGGCACGTTTTCTTCACATCACATTTCGCACATGGAGACAATTAGACATGGTCAGTAATTACACCAACCACCCGTGGCTACTCTGTGGCTACAGTTTGGTCAGTCCCGGCTTTATCAGGGATTAAAACCTTCTTCAAGACAACTGCTGGTACTAACGTCCATCCTTCTGTCGATAATACTTTCACACGCTGACATTTGACTCCTGTAACATCAAATGGAAAGGTCACGGAGGAAGTAACACATGAAAGCAGAGGGAAAGAGAAGACAAGCAAGTGACTGCAGAAGGGTTTGTTCAGAGGCACAACGTCTGCCCAACTTCTGTTTACTTTCAACAAATCTATCTTCAAGACACATGTACCATGATGTTCTACATTGTTTAGGGCAGCACGTTATTAAAACCTATGACTATCTAAATGCAAAGAGCTGTGCTCTGTCGCTCGCAGTTTACAGCATCTCTGTGTGGACACTGAGTGGACAAAATGTTTTATGGCTTGGTTGTAGTGAGGATAATGTCCTGTACCAGGTAACATATTCCTTTGTAAACATTGTCATGTGCAAGTACTGTATCAAAGAGATACCAAGTGTTTGGCTTCACAAAGCGGAAATTTTAGGAGGCATGAGAAAGCAGCTGGAAAATTGTGCGTTATACGTGTGTTACCACCTAGCGTTTATGTATCTGTACGAAGAGGAATAACCACCAGGAATACTCCCCTGTACTGCTTGTTCACGCTTTGTTTTGCGGCTCACGCACAAAAGCTGTCACATGACCAAAGTTCCAGGATGTCCGACTTCTTCCATCGGCTCACAAAAAACAATACTGGCGGCTTTCAGATGCACAGCTGCAGCAGCAGGAGATGCCATGTGCTTAGACTCGTTATACCTAATCATGTTCATGAGTTTTATTAGCCTTGGCGGGTGAGCCTGAGCTAGGTCCTAATTGCTGGTGTCTCCCACCCAATGTGGGAGACTTTGTCTCCGTCAAGAACAACAGGTTTAGGAGTCAAATCACCTTGTAAGCTTCTTCAGATGGAACTAGTTTGGATTTGTAAAAGATGATGTTAATTGGAGGAACACACATAAAATTTGCATCATGCAGTTCCTAACCTGCATGATGCAAGACTCAAGTCTACTGAAGACTCAAGTCTACTGATTGAGGACGGTCCTGCTCACAAGAAAGTTTTTGTTTTCTATTTTAAAATACTTTGACTATGTAAGGGATTTAAGATGTTTTCAGATATTATTGATAAAATTACAGAAAACATTTATCAGTTTATAGTGATATTTATGTTTCACATTTAACATTTTTTATGTTTCTAGCATTTTCTTGTGAATTTTTTTTTCATATTAAATGTGCTTTTCAACTTATTTTCTTTCCAAATTAGTATAAATAAACTAAAAAAAGTTTTTATGGTCACCATGGTGACTGAAAGAACAAGATCACGGTTACAAGCGGCTGAAATGAGCTTTCTCCGCAGGGTGGCTGGGCCTCACTTAGAGGTATAGTGAGGAGTCCCGCCATCTGGGAGGAATAGATATGTTGTTCCTCTGGGTCAAGAGAAGCCAGATGGGGGGGTTTGGGCATCTGGTCAAAAATATAAATTGCAAATGACATATTTTGTAAACATATTTCGGCCTATCCTTGGTTTTCTGTTTCTAAGCTTGTTTGATCTCCTTTGTGCCAAATGATGTGAAAAAGACAAACTATTGCAACAGGAAGCAAACACAGCCACAATAGCTACAAGTTGTTCAAGTGAGTTTGAAACCGAAGGGAATAAATGGTGAACAAGTGAAGTCTAAGACAATCTAAACTTTAACTGTGTAGAAAAGCTTGCTTGTTGTCTCTAAATGCACCTAAATTTACTTTACCCAAACACTGACCTAGTATCTTACAAATCTGTCTGCTCAGTCACTCCTTTCATTCCTTACCTCCTCTTCTATATTCATGTCGACATTCCCTGCACATCATCTACAGAGCGCTGCAGGTACAGAGCAAGGGCGGCCAGGAGGGAACTCAATGAGAAAACAAAAACAATTTACAACAAGCACCACAGCAGGAGGCAACTAAAGGACTACTTTATCTTCAAAGACAGTTGAAATTGTATCTGGACAAAGACACAGAAAAAAGGAGAGTGAATTTAGTGTTTTTTGTGGTCGCTGGAGTAAAGGTTAAAAAACTGAACTATTCACCCAATGTTACAGTCTGTGTGCTGTGATCGAGGCACAATATTATACAGTGGTGGTCAAAAGTTTACATACACTTGTAAAGAACATAATGTCATGGCTGTCTTGAGTTTCCAGTTATTTCAACAACTCTAATTTTTCTCTGATATAGTGATTGGAACAGATCCTTCTTTGTCACAAAAAACATTCATGAAGTTTGATTCTTTTATGACTTTATTATGAGTAAACTGAAAATGTGACAAAATCAGCTGGGTCAAAAATATACATACAGCAATGCTAATATTTGGTTACATGTCCTTTGGCCATTTTTACTTCAATTAGGCGCTTTTGGTAGCCATCCACAAGCTTCTGACAAGTTTCTGGTTGAATCTTTGACCACTCCTCTTGACAGAATTGGTGCAGTTCAGTTAAATTTGTTGGCTTTCTGACATGGACTTGTTTCTTCAGCATTATCCACATGTTCTCAATGGGATTTAAGTCAGGACTTTGGGAAGGCCATTCTAAAACCTTAATTCTAGCCTGATTTAGCCATTCCATTACCACTTTTGATGTGTGTTTGGGGTCATTGTCCTGTTGGAACACCCAACTGCGCCCAAGACCCAACCTTCGGGCTGATGACTTCAGGTTTTCTTGAAGAATTTGAAGGTAATCCTCCTTCTTCATTGTCCCATTGACTCTCTGTAAAGCACCAGTTCCATTGGCAGCAAAACAGGCCCACAGCATAATACTACCACCACAGTGCTTGATGGTAGGCATGGTGTTCTTGGGGCTAAAGGTCTCACCTTTTCTCCTCCAAACATATTGCTGGGCATTGTGGCCAAACAGCTCAATTTTTGTTTCATCTGACCACAGAACTTTGTCCATGTGATCAGCAGCAAACTTTAGTCGAGCCTTAAGGTGCTGCTTTTGGAGCAAGGGCTTCCTTCTTGCACGGCAACCTCTCAGTCCATGGCGATGCAAAACACGCTTGACTGTGGACACTGACACCTGTGTTCCAGCAGCTTCTAATTCTTGGCAGATCTGCTTTTTGGTGCTCCTGGGTTGACTCTTCACCCTCCTGACCAGTTTTCTCTCAGCAGCAGGTGACAGCTTGCGTTTTCTTCCTGATCGTGGCAGTGACAAAACAGTGCCATGCACTTTATACTTACAAACAATTGTTTGCACTGTTGCTCTTGGAACCTGCAGCTGCTTTGAAATGGCTCCAAGTGACTTTCCTGACTTGTTCAAGTCAATGATTCTCTTTTTCAAATCTGTGCTGAGCTCCTTTGACTTTCCCATTGTAGCGTTTGTGGGTGTTTTTATCCAATGAGCCCTTTTTAAAAGGCCTCAGAGAAGTCACCAGCTGTAGTCACTCATAATCACTCACAAGAAGTTAAGAGGTCATGCTATGAAGCTCATGTCATTGACACAACTTTCTAAGTCTCCAAAATTGCTCATTCATGTTGCTGTATGTATATTTTTGACCCAGCTGATTTCGTCACATTTTCAGTTTACCCATAATAAAGTCATAAAAGAATCAAACTTCATGAATGTTTTTTGTGACAAAGAAGGATCTGTTCCAATCACTATATCAGAGAAAAATCAGAGTTGTTGAAATAACTGGAAACTCAAGACAGCCATGACATTATGTTCTTTACAAGTGTATGTAAACTTTTGACCACCACTGTATATAATTAAAGAGAAGTCGGCTGATTTAATAAAAAAAATGCATCTTAAACAAATGTCACTCCGGTTTTCTCCCACCCTCTAAAAACATATATGTTAGGTGATTGGTCGCTATGAAATTCCTCCGAGAAATGAGTGTGTGTGTGGCCCCACGACAGATTGGCGAACTGTTTGGGGTGTACCCTGTCTCTCGCCTTTAATTAGCCATAGGCTCTGGCTGTTGTGGTTCCCTCGCCCACTGCCAGAGGGAGCCCTAGACCATCTTTCCTTCCCCCAAATCCTACCTGATTCTGTACACCTGCGCCTCGTTTGACCTGCTGCCTATTCAAAGGCAGCCTCTCCAGCATTCTTTGTCAAGTCTTCACTCTTTCCTGCCCTCTCTGGCTCCTGACCCAGAAAATATCGGTTTGAACTTGCGAAAGATACTTTGGAAATAAATTCTGACCATGAACTGCCTTTTGACTCTTGTTCCTTTTTTTTTGTTACAGCCTTGCTGGACTACCTTTGTTAAATAAATCTTTGTTGGTCCGCAATTGGGTCCTCCTACTTCCACAACCCATCATAACACTGGCGCAACCCAATTTGGGAGGGATATGCTGTTCAGACGACGAATGAACTAATCAGTTCCATTAAAAAAAGAAAAATTGCTAGGTAAAAATTGGTTTACAAGTTTGATCAGAATTAACGGTGTATTTAGGAAATATTTTTCACTTAACTTTATTCAGAAGACAATATTCTTTGAGTCTTTCTTAACACAAAAAATGCAAGAGTTTTGTTGGTCCAATATATATTTTCAGACTTATTGCACATGAAGTTTTTAAATGTTTCTGTTTAGTTGTGACTGTCTACCACACAAATCTAACTGTTTTGCTGCCATCATTCATTTCCCTTCTTTTATTTGACTTTTCCATTTCAGTTTCTTGCTCTGCTGCGTTTACCAGTTTGATCCTATTTCTCTCACAGCGCTGAAGCAGTTTTATTGATCAGTTAAAACCTCCTTGTACCCCCAGTGATCTTTTGCCCTCCAACTGTTAAAGAAGGCTTTATTAACTTAGTCCTTGTTTCTGACTCTGGCTCGTCTCTGTCTGAACATACTGTAAACTCAACAAAGAAACATTTATTAATTGGATTAAATTGATCAATAGTTAGTAATTAGAGCACAAAAACTAATGAAATAAGCCATACTGAAGGATTTAAAAAAAAATGGCATCAAATAGAAAGAGAATGCAGTATTTTCTCCAACTATTTATTGATGAAACTAACGATTGTTGCACACAATGACAGCTTACAAAGTAATAGTTTCATTTAACGCCAAAAGAAATACAAAACCGTTGTGAGACCGGTCACGCTGTTTGATCTAGAGACAGTGGTTCTGAGGAAAAGGCAGGAGACAGAGATGGAGGTGGCAGAGATGAAGATGCTGAGGATCTCTCTGGGAGTGACCAGGATGGACAGAACCAGAGGAACAGCACACATTAGAGGTTTTGGAGATAAAGTCAGAGAGGCCAGATGGTTTGGACAAGTGCAGAAGAGAGACAGAGAGTACATTGGTAGAAGGATGCTGGGTTTGGAACCACCAGGCAAGAGGCCTACAGCAAGACCAAAGAGGAGGTTCATGGATACAGTGAAGGAAGACATGAAGATAGTTGGCATGACCGAAGAAAATGCAGGCAATAGGGTTAGATATAGGAAGAAACTGACTTGCTGTGGCGACCTCTGAAAGAAAATGCCGACAAAAGAAAAAGAACTACAAAAGAAATACGTATTTTGCTCAAGAACAATTATTGAGCGTGAAAAAAAATATTTCCAAAACTCAAATTCTTTAAGAAGTACACTGATTTAACACTTTTAAAAATGCATTCTTTCTACTTTCATTTTTAGCCCCGCCACCAGTTGGGGGTCATCTGAAGGAAACACAAGCAGAAAGGCAAAGAAGCTGAAGTGTCTTTAGCAAGGACACAACAACAGACCTGATCCCCTCTGCTGTCCATCACATCGTACCAGACTGATGGGTGCATTAAAAAGAAGTGATCTACTCATCATACCATCCAAGTGCTTACCGTAGAAGTTTGTGGTTGCTGTTTGCTTTTGACTTCAGGTTGAAGTTCAGTAGCTTTACACGCAAAAGAACGAGCTCAGCGGTCTTTGCTGGAAAGCCACATGGTTTCATCTATACTAATTATGTTACTTCTGTACAAAAATGGGCAAATTTGTTCATTACCTTTTAGAGTTTTAGGCTCAATTGGAAGATTTGACAAAGTTTCTGAGATGGCAAGTTTTTGGCTTCACAAAGAGGGCGATTATGAGGCAGGGCCAGAAGGAAGAGGGGCTATGACATAACATGATGTCACATCCGCCAATGGACAACACCCGCCATGACAGTGTGGGTAAAACAAACCGTTCAAAACATGAGAAACAGGCTGGAAAATTGTGCGTCTTACATGTGTAACCACCTAGCATTATCTATCAGTACGAAGAGGAATTACCACCAGGACTACACCCCTGTACTACTTGTTCGCGCTTTGTTTAGTGGCTCATGCACATAAGCTGTCACATGACCAAAGTTCCCGGATGTCCGACTTCTTTCATACGTTCACCAAAAACAATACTGGCAACAAACCATGCTGATCGCTACAAGTGACTTTCAGATGCAAAGCTGCATCAACAGGAGATGCCAGGTGCTTAGCCTGATCATACCTAATCATGTTCATGGAATGCATTAGTGTTCATCATGTGAGAGTTTTTTCAGCCGTGGCGGGTGAGCGTAAGATAGGTCCTAATTGCTGGTGTATTCCGCCTAATGCAGGAAACTTGACATGTCTGACGTTGTTAGACGTTCCACCGTCTCAGAAAAATGAATCCAACACTAGATCAAAATGAATCTTGTGACAGTACAGAAGATTATAAAAATAACACCTCAGCAAAACTTAAAGGCTAAAGGTGATTCAGGAAAATAAGAGAATCTGACCTTTTCTTCAGTGGCGACTTGTGCTTTAGTTCAGGTTCTTGTTTAAACTAAAGTGGTTTTCTGCAGCACGAAGACAGCAGCTGAATGTGTGGCTCAGCAGAAACACACTAACAAAAGATGTACAAGGAGTGTATACACTTTTTCTTATTCATTGTTTTTGATTACAGACGAACCAAAACAATTTTTTTTAAATTCATTCTAATGACTCAATTTTTTGTTTTAAAACAATCATAAATCGCTGCTGCTCACCTATGGTCACACACTGTGGGTGGTGACCGAAAGACCAACATTGCCCACACAAGCGGCTGAATTGAGCTTCCTCCGCTGGTTGTCTGGCCTCTCACTCAGAGATCGGGTGAGGAGTTCTGTCATCCAGGAGGAGCTCGATGTTGAGCCGCTCCTACTCCAGGTTGAGAGAAGCCAGATGGGGTGGTTCGGGCATCTGGTCAGGATGCCTCCCGAGTGCCTCGCTGGTGAGGTCTTTCGGGCACGTCCCACCGAGAGGAGACCAAGAGGCAGACCCTGGACCCACTGGAGAGGAACGACTCGGGATCCTTCCAGCTGAGCTGGAGGATGCAGCCAGGGTGAGAGAAGCCTGGGTTTCCTCTCTGAGGATGTTGCCCTCGATACCCCACCCTGGATAGGTGGAAGACGGCAGAACGGAGGAGAAACAACTGCTGCTAATTTTAAAGGTTAAACTATTGAGATAACGCTTAATGTCACATAAGATATTTATTCTGAAAGGCTGAATTTCAATTTAAACAACACACCGGTGTTAAGATTGAAAAAAAAAAAAAAAAAACAACAACCAAAAAACCGTATAAGAAAATGTCAAAAACTAATGCTTAAACACACCATTTGATAAAAACATTCCCTCTCAGGACAAAGAATTAAAACACAACAAACTCAGAAAGTAACAAGTAAAAAAAAAACATTTATGAGACCAGAAAGGTTTGCTTAGTGTTTAGCAATGCTCTGCACATCCAGTTACATTCTGGAGGTGAAAAAGCTGGACAGTGGGCCAGACAGATCCATGGCTCGGCGCCCAGTCCTCTGCAGAGTCCCAGGACTCACACTGCCTGTCCCCACTTACCTGCTGATTTAACCTCCATACTCACAAAAAAACAAAAAACAGAGAGGAGAGTAACGTTATGTTCTCTACCTCACACAGTTGATTAATCTCACTCTTAACACAAATAAAAACTTTCTTTTGATGCCAGGAAATGCAAAAATTAACTCTGTGAAACTAATATGTTTTGTATTTTTTATGTGTGCAGTTTTTTTCTTAGTATTTAAGGTCCAGAACCTGGGAGACGGCAGCAGAGTAAATGATCAGGAACCAAAGCTGACATCAAGTTACCTTCGAACACAGAGGGAAACAGAATCTCAGGTTAAGTGTGAAGGGAGGAGCAGTCGGGATGAGGCTCTGCTGGCAGGACAGCAGTTGTGTAAAGCCAGAAAAATCCTTTATCAGTGAGAAGCAAAGTGAAGTCAGGCTGAGGTGTGTAAGAAACAACAGCAACCGGTTGTTAGATGACTGGACTCGGGTCATCCGCTCACGATGGGTCCAAATTTTCAGGGTAAAGATCCACATTCCAGAGTTTTAAAGCTTATAATAGCGCTATTTGTGCCCTGTGAAAATGTCCAAATGGGATTTTCTGAATGATACCTGCATGTTTGAGTGGAAACAGTGGGTTGTGGTAAAAGTACCACGGTAAATTTGTCAGCTGTACATATTCCACTAAATTCAAATTTTTAAAAAACATTCCTCCATCCAAAGTTTTTTTTACAGTGATGATGTTTGCATTCCGTTCCGTCGTCTTCCGTTTGTCAGGGGCCGGGTCGCGGGGGCAACAGCCAAAGATGGGAAACCCAGGCTTCTCTCATCCCGGCTGCATCCTTCAGCTCACCCGGAAGGATCCCGAGTCATTCCCTGGCCAGCTGTGAGACATAGTCTCTCACGCGGGTCAGTGGTCTGCCTCTTGGTCTCCTCCCGACGGGACATGCCCGAAAGACCTCACCGGCGAGGCGCTTGGGGGGCATCCTGACCAGATTCCCAACCACCCCATCTGGCTTCTCTCGACCTGGAGGAGAAGCGGCTCGACACTGAGCTCCTCCCGGATAGCAGAAGTCCTCACCCGATCTTTGAGCGAGAGCCCAGTCACGCTGCGGATGAAGGTCATTTCGGCCGCTTGTATTCGCCATAGTGGAAGGTGGGAACGTAGATCGACTTGTAAATCGGGCTCCACAAAAATTTGTTAAACTCTAAATTTAATTCAAAACAATCACTTAAGTTTAAAAAAATCCTACCCGAAGAAAAACATACTGAAATCAAATTGATTCAAAATATTGATATTAGAAACATTTTTTGTGTACGTCACAATTTTAAGCTCTGCACTGCTTCATAATAAGTGGGACCAAACATTACGTGATGTTATTGCTGTTAATTTTAGAGCTATTAAAAATTCAAATTCCTTTGCTTATTAAACTAATGAATTACTTTTGTTTTTCTACTAGAAATAATTGCCATCTCTGTCTGTGTGGTGTGAGAACTGATACAGCTGGTCACCCTGCTGAGATAGATCATGGTTTGGACAGAATGATACGGAGACAGAACAGAATAATTCATGGTTCCCTGAGCTCCAGCTAAGGTGAAATTGGAGAATACTTTTATCACTACGGGAATTATTTATTAAACCCAACGCTGGCTTTATCTATTCAACAATTAAGACATAAGGAGCCTTTCTATTTAAATATATAGAGGCGTAAATAAACGGCTCAAATTGTTCAAAGAGGATGAAAATGTATCTTATAATTTTTTGCATTTCACTAGAAATTGTCAAGGTTTTGAGGATGTGGAAGGAGGACGACCCAATTGCAGGACTTCAACGAGGTTCATTAAACCAATTCAGGTAAGTCTGTAAAGCAAAGGGCACAGCATTAACTCAGGATTTCAAAAGTTCAAATAATAACAAAGTTCAAATGCAGTCAGGGTGACCAGACTGGAAGGGATAGTAAGACCCAACAGGGAAGTCTGGGGTGATTCCTTTTAAATAGATGCACAGATGTGTGGAATCTGGAATCATCCTCATGTGACCCCAATCAGGTTAATTAGGAACATCTAGGGCTCCCCCTGGTGGCAGGTGAGGGATCCTGAAAGGTTTAAATAAGGCTTGAAAATATCAATTATAAATTTTCTGCATTATCGTTGATGCCCATCTCATCTTTTACAGAAATTTTTTTTCTCAATAATTTGGCACCAAAAGTAGAAAAAGGGTTGAAATTTTTGCAAATTTTTCAAATAAATCCATGAAAAGTTTAGGATAATTTCATTTAAAAGATTTATTGCCATCAAATCTAAGCAACCTCTGCATAAAAAGATTAGATGGCAATACTTTAAATCATGCATCAGATAAAAAAGAAATTTAAGGAAGGTCGAGAATGAAATTCTTGCTCACATGCAGGAACCTTAAAATCAATACAGTCATTGCAGCTGCATGAAGTGATTTCTCTCACCTGCCAGTTGCTACAAATTATTAACCCTCCACAAACTTTCTCAGCACTTTTTGGAAGATGTGGAAGCATGTTTTTTATAAATACGATTTGATAAAAGATTTGCTCCTCTGACTCAACTGTTCTTAGTAAGATGATGACAATGCAGATCTCAGTTAGTAGGTTACCACCAGTGGTGGAACGTAAGGAAGTACATGTTGTACCTAAGTAAAAAAAAATGTGTATCTGTACTGTACTTAAGTAAAATTTGAGACCTGTACTTTTACTTTTACTTCACTACATTTTTAGAGCAAATACGTATCTCTACTTTTACTCCGCTATTTTTTAAAAGTGTGTTTTACATTTTTTGTTACATTTTCATTCAGGTTCTTTGAAAAATACACATTTTTTTAGCGCATCTTAAAGCCTCATTTCCAAAGTCAAAAGGAGCAGTTGATTGGGAGAAGAAGTAATGAATCGAGGACCAATTAGAATTGAGAGTAAACATTTTCCGCCAAAAAACTAACATCAAATATAGAACAAATTAAAAAGAGTCAGAAGATCGTTGTTCATTGTATTTACTTCTAAAAAAAAATTTGAGCCATCGTTACACAGGGCAGGGGCGGATCTAGAATTTTCTAAAAGGGGGGAGGGGCATGACGTCATTGACAGAGTCAACATAGGGTGACTGGGGGCCTCCCCCCAGGACATTTAAAAAAAAAGTGTCATTTTCCTGCATTTTGGTGCCCATTTGCTGGCCCTGCAAGGGGATAGCTTGACTTTCTTCTTTTTTTTTGTGGACCAAAAGAGGCGGGAGAGGGGGGAGGGGTCACGCCCCTGCAGAGTATTTATTTGTGACCCTATAGCACAAAAAACAACATTTGAATCATGGTCGAATACTTTTACTTTTTACTTAAAAAGTAAAATTTACACCAATTACTTTTGTACTTTTACTTAAGTAGATTTTTTTATTGGTACTTTTACTTTTACTTAAGTATTGTTTTGCCTAATTATCTGTACTTTTACTTAAGTACAAAAAGTGAGTACTTCATCCACCACTGGTTACCACCAACCAGATTTTTACTTCTTTTTTTTGCATTTCTACCTATTCAACAGGTAACATTTGAACCTATTTTGTAAAGAAAAATATGGCACCATTTCTCTTGACTGGACGGAGAAATACGGTTTTCCAAAAGGTTTGCAGGAGAGTAGCCGTGCTGTCTTACAACTAATGGTGATCAAAATAAATTCAAGTCTGCAGGAGAGATTTTTATTTTTAAAGATACGATATCTGATTCACTTTTCCCTCCTCTTTTTTTTTTGAGGACAATATTTGATCTTCTCAGTTGAAATGGTCTGAGATGCACAACCATGAGCTCAATTTGAAGAAGCTCCTAAGATGAAAGCAGTTGAATTGGGCTCTTTTCATTACTGGGAGAGCTCAGTGAAACTGATTAGACTGATGAATCAATAAGTGCAATCAGCGTGGTAATGATAGACATATAAAGAAGACCTGAGAAGGTCGATTGCCTGGGGGATGATCTCAGGTAATCAGTGTGCAGTACATAAACCCGACTGGGGGCGTGCGTGTGTGTGATCTAAAAGTGGGAGGTAGTTTGTACCTCTAAAGTTGAAGCTCTGTGTATTTGTGAAAAGATAGAGGCAGAGTGCCAGGAGATGGAGGCATGGAGCTGAAGATGCACTGCTAGGCTCATTCAGAATAAAATCAGTCATGTGTTGCATTTTGAATTAATGTTTTTTTTAACCAGAGCCTAAAATCTCAACCAACAGCTCTTGTATTCAGAAAGTCTTACTTGTTCCCTCACAGGAGCAAATTGTACATGTACACATGCATGGAAGATTTGAGGATTTTAAATGTGAGGATGCTCCTGTGCGCCAAAGCAATAAAAAAAATCTTGATTACCGGTATTTTTGTGTAAATCTCCTCCTAAACACTGAGGTTAGAGATGTGAGAAGACGTGGTTCTATTCTGAGGAGATAAATCAGAAGATTTGCAAGATTTTAGGTACTGATCTCAACAAAATGCTCCAATCTCCACACACTGTTTAGTTTGAGTACATTTTTGTGTGTGATATATTCTTTGTTTTCTTCAGTGAAGCCTATTGAGACAAATTTATTAAGATGTTAATCTATTAAAAAGTAAAACAGATTTAAAGAAAACCAGAATGAACCAAATTTCAGTTTTTAAACCATTTTCTTCCCTTTTGTGCATTCATTTTGATGCTTTCTAATGTTTCCCTTGAAACAGCCCCAAAGTCTCATTCCCATCTAAATCAGACTAAATTAGTTTACTTGTTTAAATGAGGTTGCTTAAGCAACCATTTTACGCAGTTAAAGCTTTCCTCCTCCCTTTTCTCTTTTTTCTTGTGCTGCTGTGCGTTACCATGCACCCGCCTTTGGTGATGTGTGGTGCGTAAAACGGAGGGAACACGAGAGATCATCCCCCTCCACACACACACGCGCAGAGAGAGAGAAACTGAAGAAGGAGAAAAGTAGGAAACCTCCGCAACCCCCTAAAGTCTCATTCAGCACCACTGGCTGCTGGACAGCGTACGCGCAGTAGGAATGACCATCCATCAGTAGCTCTAATCAAACATCAAGTCCGGGACTCACGCTGCTTTTCTTCCATCTGAACACAAACTTACAACCACCCTCTATCCTTTCACTCCTGTTCTCCACCTCACTCCTCCCCAATCTCTTTCTGTGTGGTGGCTTGGGGAGCAGCAGGGGAGTCCGAACCTTTCACTAAACAAAGACAGCGCACAAAATTAAAAAGGAGGACCTCATGAACTGCAAAAAAAAACTTCCTCCTGTTCTCCTGTGAGGTCTGAATAACTACAAATATTAAAAGGTAAGAGAGTTCTTCTATTTTTTAATATTGATGTGAGATCAGTGTGACTGTCTCAGAGTTATGCAGCTGTGTGTGTGTGTGTGTGTTGTGGCTTCCACTGCAGCCTGTTTGCCTTCTGAACGACTTGGGAATGTGTTTGTGTTAACATGAGAACATCAGAAGTGAAGCGCACCATTGGCTTCTGTTTGCCTTAATTGATTGGATTGTAAATGATGATAAATATTTTTTTTATGAACGAATGTGGTTTGGAAGCCTCAGAGGGCAACAGATGAATCAGCTTTGCAGAGAGGGTTTTTTGGGGGGGAGAATGAAGAGGGTGTAATTTCTTGTGTGGCTTTGATTTGGAGGTTTTGAGGATACAATGAAACCCTTCATCAGCTGGAGCTCCCTCCTGTGAGCCCCTCTTTTTTTTTACCCTCCTCTTCCAGACACAAGTAGCTATATCTGCATGCACACACTACCACAACTCAGTGGATAGAATCAGTGTGTGACAAGGCAACAAACCGTCTTTGGATTTGATCATTTTGAACATGACACACAATGCTGTGATGACTCGCTGATGCACGTTTTGAGATGTTCAGAATGATTTTTTTTTTCCAAAATGAGAGTTTTAACTGTTTTAAAATGTGCTGATTTAATTTTTATTTGTGAGGTTGTAACAAAAATCTTTTATCCACTCTTTTTTCTGAGTCTTTGTCAAAATTTTTCATGCAATATTTGCCCCATTTTTTTGTCTACCTACACACAATTTTTTTTCATTTTCTACAAGGCAAATGAGTTATGACATGTAGTGAGATTTTAAATAAAATTTTCTGACCATTTCAATGTTCCTGCATAAACATTTTCTTTATATCCTGCTATCCATCCATCCTCTTTCTAATAAACAGGGTATAGTCTTTGCAGCAATAACTCTCCACCCTATCTGCACCTTGTGAGTAATATCACACCGTGTGGAGTGTAAATCTCCATCAGCAGTCACACTACATGTGCAGTCATGATTATTTGGGAGAATAAAATTGTATTCTCCAGCCTTCCCAGTGTTTTATTATGCACCACTCTGAGCAAATCAATTCAGGTATGAACCCAGAAGGGGTGTAGATTTTGTATCGTATGAGCTATAATGAAAAGGATTTCTTGTAAGGACAGTTGCAGAAACTTCTGAGGTATTTGTACAAAAAAATAACCATCAACAACTACTACTTATTCTGTGATTTAAGCTTGAGAAGTCACACATTTCTCATCCTGGATAGAAATGATCTCTAGATGTTGTTTAATTGAAGCCTTCAGGTCGGTGGTGACCAAATTTTTCTACAATGGATTCTGAAATTTATTATTAAGATTTATGCAAAATTAACTTTTTTAAAGAAAATTTTGCTGGAGGAAATTTTGCCGCTCCTCCTCCAGGTCGAGAGGAGCCAGATGGGGTGGTTTGGGAATCTTGTCAGGATGCCCCCCAGAGTGCCTCGCTGGTGAGGTGTTTCGGGCACATCCACCAGGAGGAGACCAAGAGGCAGACTACGGACCCGCTGGAGAGACAATGACTCACAGCTGGCCGGGGAACGACTAGGGATCCTTTCGGGTGAGCTAGAGGATGCAGTTTGGGTGAGAGAAGCCTGGGCTTCCCATCTGTTGCACCCGCGACCAGGCCCCGGATGAGCGGATGATGATAGAACGGAACAAACTTTTTTTTTGGTTTCTGTTATTCTACTACTGTATTCAATTACTACTTGAACGATAGGTTGTTCTTGGCCATGGATTTTGTTCTATGTCATTTTCTAACATTAGTGGGTAGTGTTGTAGTGCCTGCGCTCTATTCACTTTCCCTCGCTCCACTTGGATATTGTACTCCCTCCTCTAATGCACCCCGGGGGCGGGATGAAACATGTTGCAAGAGGAAGGGAGAATTTGCAAAATCAAAAAAGTGAAAATGGATAAATGCATTTATTAGCGGGGTTTTTGGGCAAATGTCACTTTTTTGTGCCACAAGAAGACACCATGTTTCTTATTGATTTCCCATCGCTGTCTGAATGGAGCCCATTTTTATCCTACTATTAATCCATAAATGAAACTAAGATGTATAAAATAAAAATTTAATTGATTGAATTTAGAATACAATTCTGATGTATTGGAGAAGTCACGTTACAATTAGAAACATTTCACGTCACTGCCCTACTCTCAATAAAAATCAAATCTATAACTTCGATCTTCTAAGTGTGCCACCCTCAAAGATAGTCATTAAGCCCACACTACACCATCTATTGGGAAATACTAGAATATTAAGAAAATACGACCTTAGGGTTATTTTCACAACTAATTTAAGTTTGGTGGGCCAGATTAAATGGCTCTAAGGGCCTCAAATAGTCCTCCGACCATAGTTTTGCCACCTTGATTTAGGTGAACTACACAAGGTGTTTCATCATCTGGATTTACTTTCTTTATGTTCTCCTCCTTTTTAAACCCGTTCCCCTCCTACACTGTCTGGGAAAGAAAAGGAAACAGCTCTCACTGACCTCAGATGATTTCCCCCAAGACATGATGTGCACATTTGCAGAGATAACCTTTGGAAAGCCGTCATGAACTGTACCTTTCGTCTGAAGCAGCTCTCCACCCCAAACAACAGTTACCAATTAAAGCGCTGTGTTTGCTTTCGGTTATTGGGGTCGGGGTTCAGGATTTGTCACAAAGACGGGGACGTGATTTCCGTCTAAGAGGACGATACATTGCAGAAGTTAAGAAGAAAAGCATTTAGTGTAAAATGAACTGCTGACAGGTTTTAAAAAATGATTAAAAATGACCTATTGACGATGTTTTATAGTACGCGACATACTCTCAGTCAACGTGTGGTAGACTGGCACCACAGCAGAGCAGGTACACCAGACAAAATGAGAGTTTAGTCTGAAATATGTTATCTGGAGATTTTTTGCTTTTGGTGATAGCTTTAAAGTTAAAAAGTTTAGGCTGAATAACCAACTTTACAAGTAATGTCATTATTGTGGCACGCAAGTCTTACTGGGAGCGTAATATACACAAAAATTGTAATGAATTCGATTAGAAGGCACATTAAACGTGTTGGAATGTGGAAGGAGGAGGGGGACCCAAATGCAGGACCCAAAAACAGAATTTATTAACCAAAAGTCCAGTAAGGCTGCAAGGCAAAGGGCGCAAGATTATTTCAGGATCAAAAGTTCAAACAACATACCGGTAACAGAGTTCAAGGATGAAACTCATGGTCAGGCAGCCATGAAAGACCTGGCTGGAAGGGATGTTGTGACCCAAGGAAGTTAGGAGAGACTGACTTTAAATAAGCACCAGGCTGATGATAAACAGCTGAATAGTCATGTAAAGGAGACTGAGTACGAAATAAAAGTTTCAAGTTTCAAGCATCAGGCTAATCAGACAGGTGTTTGGGATCAGGATGAGATCAGGGGAGGGAGGAAGGTCCAGGCTCCCTCTGGTGGTAGGTGAGGGGATCATGACAAAACGGAAGTGCTCTGAAAGGCCAAAATTGGTGTGAAATAACGAGTTACGTATATGTGTACCGGTACTTAAAACTGAAATGAGGCAAAAGCAAAAACTTTGCT
Source organism: Neostethus bicornis (assembly GCA_902685375.1). NCBI lineage: Eukaryota > Metazoa > Chordata > Actinopteri > Atheriniformes > Phallostethidae > Neostethus > Neostethus bicornis. The sequence continues at coordinate 5,364,162 of LR738550.1, forward strand.
AGTTAGCGTCCCAGCTAATTTTCTCTCATCAGATTTGAAGCGATAGCTTGAATGCCACATGTTACGTGCACTATGTGCATTGTTATGGAAAAAAGTTTAAAGTTTTAATTTAGCGTAAATCAAAAATGGCACAAACTGAAAAAAAAGTCTCAAAGATATGGATTTGTTGCCGTGACAATACCTGTCTACATTATACACCTACAATGCTTCATGGGATGATGTGACATTCTTTTTTCAAAAACTGTCGAAAGTGTTATTTGTATTGCCAATTATTGTCAATGTTCCAATACCAGGAACCAATCGGATCATTTTTTAGTACATATTAGCCATCCCTAATGTTTAGTCTTTTATTTGGCGGTAATTCCAAAGTCTTTGTACGTTGAAAGACAACCAACGCATTTGAATATTTGGTTAAGCATAGAGAGGAAGTCTTCTCCAGATGTTCCTCAGCTACCTGCCTGAGGGGTAAGGATTAAAAATTCCTCGTAATGTTCTTCTTACACCCTGAAAACCAACCAGGATGTGTTTACTGTCCCCTCCTCCATCTTTTGTAATTTATTCTCCATGCCGCTGAGAGTCAGTGAGACATTACAGGAATACGGGTGGATAAATTATTCTCCACACTTCTTTTATTTTTCTCTCACACTGAGTTGGAACTCAGAGCATACATCGGCGCTAAAATTCACAGCGGAAAGAAAGCGACAGACGAGTGGAAAGCCTTTTGGAGTTTTGTTGAAGGAGTTCGATGTCCGTGATCTGTTGTTCTATATGACTGACTCACGTTCACATGTTGTGTTCACATGCTGGATCACCTCCTCTGCTTTCCTCTCCTGCTGTCCATCTGTTCGCTGTTTGGCTTCTGCTGAAATGACCACAATCTGATGGTCTCCAAAACAACACTGCATCCATTCCTCATCTTCTCAACACAATCCCATTTTCTGAACTGCTTTCACTTCTTTTAAACTCGGTCATTTTCTTGTCTTTCATTCTGAAAGCTTTTTTCTTTTTAAAAAGGACGGTTTGTAATGAGGATTGAATTCACTTATCATTACGTCGAAGCTGAAACACCTAGAGGTGGAACATCTCCATTAAAGGCCTGTTGACACTAATCAAAGACGACATTCATTGGCAGTCTCTTTCATTTACTAAATTTACAACACAAACAATGCAACAAATAATCCATCAATCCCAGCAGGACCTTTTTTCATAAAGACAACACACTACCAAGAGTCAAATAAATCTTTAGTCTCATCAAATCCTCTCCCACTGCACGCTGTCCTCAATAAAAACACTTCATTTCCACATCCTGAACAGATACTCCAGCTTATTTGCTGACAGAGATAATTCTCTAGAGTGGCTTCATGGATCATTGTAACCACATTATTTACTAAAAAATACATATTTTTTTTGTCTTTAAGACTGTTGGATGTGTTCATTTTTGAAGCAGGCTGCTTGGAGAATGTGGAACAGTCTGACAGTGTGGAGAAAAACTGCCTGCAACACTGTTTGGCTTCAGCAAACGGAAAGAAATCTGTGTTAGAAGGAAAGAGGGTGTAGTGCTGCTTCAACGCTGTCACCCAAGAGACTTCCAGCTCCTTTTGTTTCCCTTCGTGTTTAGAGGGATGAAAAATAACCTTTTTAGTGAGGCAGACTGCTTTACAGCTTGTTTAGGTGACACATCCTGAATGTGTTCAGCTAAATATTGACTTGGTTATCTTCTAGAAATGATTTCATGCATCGTGCGTGTTTTTTGTGTCCCTCTAACGATTGGTTGGCGTCTCTTAAACCTGGTCAGAAAGAGTTTGGCTTAGTGTTCGATGTGTTTTCAGCTGAATATGAAGCCAAAGTGAGAAAATCATTTCTGGTTGTCAAACTCGCACCCCATCGTGGTGTCGGCATGCTGTCGGTAAACAACAGAAAATTTGTTGCTTCCGTTTTGGGAGCCTCTGATTCATACACGCACGCTGTTTTGTTGCAGCTAATATTTCAGAAAACTACTTTAATTTACTAAATATGATAAAATTTATAGAAAAAAACTGGGGATCAGATGCTAAAGCATTCTTCATATGCTTTTTTTTCTTATCTTGTGATTTTTTTTTTTTGGTTCACATTTACTGCTCCAATTCTGCATGTTGATTTAAAAATAATTCTAAAGACTTAACAATATAGTTTTGATGTTAATAGATTAGCAGAACTTGACAGATGAATATGTAATTTGTGAATATTTAATTTAGCAGAATGCATTTCATTTCAATCAGACAAATATTCAGTATTGATTTTCCAAACTCTGTTTTGCCAACAGCTTGAAAACCAATTCGCTCCTTCACTTTCAAACCAAGCTATGTATTAATTATGTATCAATTACACATTTTCTCAACATCATTAGTTAAAAAAACTTTACTAGATTCGCATTGAAAATGACAAATACGAAGAATATTTTGCATCTTCAATGCCAATAAGCACGAACCCATGATGTGGAAAAAAATCACACTGTTCTTTTTGTGCCACAAACAAGTGACCGGAGTGATCACCTCACTTCGTATGCCAGCTTTGGAAGAGCCCTTGTGTTTTTTCGGGGAGTTTTTTGCATGCAACAGAGAGGTAAAAGAAAAGAACACCCTTGGAGATCAACCAAAATTTTCAGAGAGGTATCACGCAAGAAAATTGGTAGTAAAAAAAAGGTGGTTAAAAAAGGGTAGTATGATAATTATACCACTTCCTTCTCCTTAAAGTTTGTGTGTGGAACGTTGTCCAACAAGCTTATGATCAGTGAAACTTTGTTCCGTTTTCCTTCTACAAATAAAACCAAAAGCGATAAGCGTGTTCTGACTTCCAGTCAATAGGAAGCAAACGGTGGTGCGTGAACAGAAAGAAGTACAAGACGCTTTGCTTCTGTCTGCTACTGATATCATATTCAATTAATTTAAACAACCAACAAATTCTCAGTCAAGGTTTAAAAGGATTACAGAGCAGCTGTGCATTGTTGTTACACAAAAACCCAATGAACTTCATATCTTGTGCTAAAGTTCAGTGTCTTAATCCCCAATGCAGCCACTCGTCCTTCCTCTCTTTGGACACACTGTGGTTCAAATACATCAACAATATTACAAAGCTTTTCTCAGACAATAGCCTCTACAAAGCTTTATCGGCAAAAGAATAGAGCTTTTTTGTGATCACAGATGCAGATGGCATTGTGATCTGTAGTGAGAGGAGGGAAGAGGTGGAGGAAAAGCTGGAGAGGTGGAGGATTGCACTAGAAAGAAGAGGAATGAAGATTAGTCAGAGTAAAACAGAGTACATGTGTGTGAATGAGAGGGATCCAAATGGAAAAGTGAGGTTACAGAGAGAAGAGATAAAGAAGGTGGAAGATTTGAAGTATTTAGGATCAACAGTCCAGAGCAATGGAGAGTGTGGAAAAGAGGTGAAGAAGCGTATGTAGGAAGGTTGGAACGGGTGGAGAAAAGTATCAGGTGTGATGTGTGACAGAAAAGTGTTCATAACCGTGGTGAGACCGGCCATGCTGATTGTTCTAGAAACAGTAGCACTGAGGAAATGACAGGAAACAGAGATGGAGGTAGCAGAGATGAAGATGCTGAGGATCTCTTTGGGAGAATGGACCGGATCAGAGGAACAGCACATGTTAGAGGTTTTGGAGATAAAGTCAGAGAGGCCAGAGTGAGATGGTTTAGGACATGTGCCGAGGAGAGAGGGAGTACATCGGAAGAAGCATGCTGGGTTTAGAACCACCATGAAAGAAGCCTAGAGGAAGACCAAAGAGAAGGTTCATGGATACAGAGAAGGAAGACATGAAGATAGTTGGTGTGACCGAAGAGTATACAGCCGATAGGGTTAGATGTTCCTATAGAGTAACGTCACTACAAGAGCTTGATTTATTTTTATGGTTTATTCTAAGTCTCTGTGGAATTTTAAGTTCAAAAGTAAATAAGTCATGTTTATTCATAAAGATTCGTTACCAGACATTATTCACAAAGAACTTCACAAGTTTAATACAAGTTAAAATACATACCAATATTAATCAAACCAATAAAACAGTTTTAATTAGCTTTTGAAAATGATATGCAAATCTTGATCAAACCTGCTTTAGATAAAAGTTAATAAAAGTAGATAAAAGACAAAACTTTTTATTGCAAAACTTTGTCATGAATAAAAACGGCACGTATCACAAAAATCTACATTTTTTTTAGTTTATTATTCTACTCACATTTTTTTCTAAAACTCGGACCCACAGGAGAGACCACCGGAACTGTTTTTGTGAAATTCCCTTATTTAGACGGTTTTATTTTTACCATAAAATCTGTATTTCATGGAGGATTTGAATATTTTATTAATATTCCAAGTGCGTGAGTTGAGGCATTTTTCCACTTTCTTTGTCACGGTTTGGACCTTCCCACGACTCATTAAAATGCATGAATCTATCTTTAGATTTGAAGACATCCATCCGATAAATCACCCAGAACAACACAAAAAATCATTGTGTAATTGGGTTGTTTTTTCGTCAAAAATAAGAGAACAGCTCAAGTTAATAGAGGACAATAGTGATTATTACTCCAATTACAGAGGACACAGAGCGGCTGGAGTGATGGAAAGTCGCTCTTAAAAGATTCGCTAAAATAGTTTCATGAATGTTTTACATCCTGTCAGTCTATAGTAATGAACTGTAAATGAGGTGGAGAAATTATCCCCGTTTTCCATTATAAAGTACGACATGTCCATTTTAGCAGCAACAGACCAATTCAGATTAGTTCTTGTTCAGCTCAGCATTGCCTGGCAAAAAAAATCTCTTGCCAGCAGCAGTACGAAAACTCAGTTGGGTTCCTAAATCCTCAACTCAACAGACACCTATCTTTTTGCACTATTTTCAAGTTTCAAAGAGAATATTAATTTATACATGCACATGAGGGAGGCATAGTGATGCATTGGTTCGCACAAAAGCCTAACAGCAAGAAGGTTCAAGGTTCGCGTTCCGGGTATGGACGACGCTTGAAACACCGGTCTTCCTGTGTTGAGTTTGCATGTTCTCTCCCTGTATCCGTGGCAGCAGACAGGCGATCTGTTTGGGGTGTATCCTGCCTCTCGATTGAAAAATGACTAAGGCGCTGCCCTGAACGGCTGCCTGCTGCAGTACTTCCTGTTACTTCCTGTAACTTTCGCTGAGTTTCTGTCCCTTCTTCTGGCTATGTTCTGTCTCTTTCTGAGGATTTTATTTTGAGCGCACTTGGGACGTCATTTTGGACATTGTTTGTGTCGGACAGCTGATGTTTGAAAAGTCGTCCGGCTAGCTCCCAACGGCTAGCTGGTTATGAAGTCATTCTGCATGTTGACATGCGCCACCAGCTGCTGGCTCTCGGCAGCACATCTGTGTGTGGCTGGAGAAGTTAGTTCGGTCCTGGGGAAGCTGAGGAAAAGGAGTCAATCTGGAGGAGGTGTGGAGAAGGAGACTGTGTAGAGGAGGTGCTTCAAGCCCTGTTTTTTTGCAGTTTCCACGGAAACATCCGGTTGCTTGTTTGAGGAACTGGAGGCGCACACTCAGACCCAGTGAAATACAGAGAGGCCAGTTTGGTGATCTTTACTGCGGCCAGGCTTTGTGACCCATTCCGGACTCCAGCTTTTGGGTTGCCAGGTTAGACACGGTGCGATCCACTGATGCCCCAACCACTGGGCGAGAGGGCATCGAGGTGTTAAACACCCTATGTTTGCACTGCAGCACTCAAATTTTCCTTCGGGGATGAATAAAGTCTATTCAATTCAAATCAACCGAGATGGGCTTCGGCAGTCTTTGCGATAAGCGGATCAGAAGACAAAACGAAAGATGCATATGGGTCAACAAAGAGTTTCTTGTTGGTCTTAAAAGGAAGGTTTAATACAAAATATATAATAATAGGCACCCTGTAACACATCAGAATTAAATATTCATAAATAAAGATAAAAGTATTTCTAAAGTTTTTTGTGTGACTGTCACATTTCTGAGCTAACCAAATATACCACGTTTATGAATATCGACAAGTATGAGATAAGAATTATTACCCTCTATTTAAAAACACGCATATCTGATAGCAAATGCTGGGCATGATTAAAAGCAATTTGATCACGTACTTAACAATTAAATATAAATGAAGCAAGATGGGAAGATTAAAGAAGTGCAGTAATTGTTTCTGTTCAGAAATCTAACACCGTGACTTAGCAACACCGTACGATATCACCCACAACCTGGTGTTTATTCTGTTCTGCAAATTGGCACAAGTGGGATGTTGAAAAAAAAATATGCATATTTTATTCAGCATCCACACCGACTTGGTCAATAGTTCAGCCTAGCAATCATATTGGAAGCCTCAGCAACATCCACAGAGCTGCGTTTAACAACATTAAAGTGTAAAGGGAGACTGCCATTAAAGGCTTTAGTTGTCTGGCCTGGTTGTGTTTTCTTCCATAATGGGCCTAAAGGGCTACTAGCGCGCCGCAGGTCCACTTAATGCTGCGCTGATCTTTTAGAGCCCATTACTCAGAGAATCCTTGTCATTGGCCTTGTCCTTCCTCAACACCACACTTCAGCTCACTGGTAATGACATGTCTCTATTTACATCAAGTCCCGATTATTAAAAGAGGCAGCGAATGGAGGATGTGTCGTCCACCAATCCCAGCAGTGACGTCTGACACCTGTAAGTGGGGGAATAATTCCTGCATGGATACAATAACTCCTTTTTTCTTTGAAACTGAGAAAAAAGGAGAATCTAAATGAATATTAATATGGAGAGGAAAGCTTCTTAGATCAGTCATGCTAAACAAAAACATCTGCCAGTTCACTCCTAGAAATATTTATTTATATCTGAATGGTTTTCTCCTTCCTTTAAAGCAAGACAATTGCAACACATGTTAGAAAAGTAGATCCAAGACGCCGAATTGATTGAATAAAAACATTCATTTACTTCCAATCATTTCAAAACATCCCTAATTTACTGTAGAGAGACTCACGCTGGGGCAAAACTGGCAAGTTTGAAGAAAGAAGCAAGAATGAAAAGTAATTTATCTGTCAGCATGAGTCCTGCTGACAGACACATAAAATGAAAATTTCTTCTCTGATGGAGGAAGTTTGTTATCTAATGTGTCAAAGATGGACGACAGTGACGGGTCGTCTTATGGGCAGAAAACGATGACAGTTATAAAGAAGAGAAAACGAAAACTGAGGTGGTTTTAGATTAAAAAACAGAAACAAGGTTTAAAAAATCAAGTTGTAACAGATAAAAATCAAATTCAGTTTGTATGAGTTTTTATCATTGTTGGCTTGTCATTTCTTTCAAGTTGAAATGAATTATTTTTACATTTAGAAGCACTAATTGAAGCATAAACAAGTTAGAAATAAAACTATCTGACAAAGTAATAATGTTCAAGACTTTTTTTTCAATGACTTACATTAAAACATACCTGTCAAGTTAGTCCGTTTCACCATATTTAATATGGGGAAAATGTAATTTTAGCAATTACGGGCCCTTCAGCATTTCTATTCGGTCCCAAAAAAATATGCCTAAAAAAAAAAAAAAAAGGAAAAACAAACAGTGTTTTGTCAATGACAATAAAACGCCTACAAAATGACTTGATTTCAAGCTGTTTGTGGTAGATTCCAGGCGGCCATTTTTACAGCACAGTCAGAGCTAGACTCGTTACCTCTCCTTACGTCACTCTGGCTCATTATAAATTGACTGTACACGCGCCAACTTTTGTGATTTTCAAAATAAAATTTGCATTTCATGAAGGCCAAAATGGCCAATGGATACCGTTTTTAAGAACTCAGTAAGGTGTGAACGCCTCTAAATACAGGAAGCAGGAGGAATGTCTTGACCGGTATGTTAAAAGAAAAAAAAAAACATGTGAAGGAAAATACATTTACTGTTGAAACAGCTGCTGTTCTTTTGGGATTAATGAGATATTTTCTACTCACCAAACTCTGAATATTCTCACTCTGACCACAGAAATGCCTCGACTCCAAGTGTTTTAAATGTAAAAGTCGATGAAGCAAAATCACTTAATTATTTCAAAAGTGGACATAATTTAACCCCAAGTGTAAAATTTAATTTTCACACAAAAATTTCTTGTAAATATTAATTATAGGAAGAAATATTTAATGTGTAAACTGCATTTACGTCACAGCAGCAACAGGATGAATAGTGCATTGTGGGTAATGTAGTGTGGGAAATTTAGGCAGCGACTGTTTCAAGAAATTGCAGCACTTGAGATTAAAATTCAAATAATTACACAGCTTTTGCTAATTTTTGTCACATTCATTTTTCTCGTTTAAAAAATCGACAGGCGAATCAGTGCGGCATCAGCAATAACTAGGACGCTGCATCGGTCCGTCGTGGTAAAGAGAGAGCTGAGCCGAAAAGCAAAGCTCTCAATTTACAAGTTGATCTATGTTCCAACCCTCACCTATGGTCACCAGCTGTGGGTGGTGACCGAAAGAATGAGATCGCGGGTACAAGCGGACGAAATGAGCTTCCTCTTGCAGGGTGGCTGGGATCTCACTCAGAGATCGGGTGAGGAGCTCTGCCATCCGGGAGGAGCTCGGTGTCGAGCCGCTCCTCCTCCAGGTCGAGAGGAGCCAGATGGGGTGGTTCGGGCATCTGGTCAGAATGCCCCCCGAGCGCCTCGCGGGCGGGGTGTTTCGGGCACGTCCCACCGGGAGGAAACCAACGGGCAGACCCCGGACCTGCTGGAGAGACTATGTCTCACAGCTGGCCGGGGAACGACTTGGGATCCTTCCAGGTGAGCTAGAGGATGCAGCCGGGGTGAGAAAGGCCTGGGCTGCCCGCTTGAGGCTGTTGCCCCCGCGACCCGACCCCGGAACAAGCGGAAGATGATGGAACGGAACGGAACGGAAAAAAAAAACAAAAAACAACCTGCGTAACTCATTGCTGTCTATGAAAACCCGCCACATGCAGGCTCGTCGTTTAAATTTCTTAGTGAAACATTTCATGAAGATTTTTTTTTGTCATTTTTAGTTAATTTTTTTTTTTTTTATTATTATCTGTGTAACGTCCAACAGAAAAGTCTGATGGGTTGAGTTATTTAAAGTTATTATTGAGTTATTATTATTTAAAGTTTGGATAGTTATGGTTACACGTTTGTGATAGCCGCAGAAAAAACTAATAGAAATCAGCATCCGTTTGTTGTGTGGTTCTTCATTCCTCTCACACACTGTCCTGTCTGTGTTTACAACATGGCGGTAATAGAGGCTCTGTAGACTTTCCTCAGTCAATACAAACACCGTTCCAGCTGTGTCATAACGCAGCTATTTGAAGCCAGGGCATGGACACGGCAAAACACACACAAGCACACGGAAGCATCCAGAGACACACAGAGATACAACTGTACTGTTACATTGCCTTTGGCTGTTCACTGGATGTCTGATCACTCTCTAGAAAGAAGTAAAAATACAGAGGAGTAAAAGTATTTCATCTGTTTTAAAATCCAACTAACAGAAGACTAATACTTTAACATTACTGATTGTTCAACTCAAAGTTTAGGATTTAAAAGTTTGTTAAATCAGAATTTGAGACGACCAAAACCATCATCATAATCTTTCAATTCTGATTCTGAAAGGATTTTGTCTGATCAAGCTATAAAAATTAATACCTGGAGGAATGAGTCTTTATTTATGCTGAGGACAAATAATCAAAATCTTATCGTAAATGTTAAATTATAACCAGTATGTTATACAGGCCATGCTGTTTGGTCTAGAGACAGTAGTACTGAGAAAAAGACACGAAACAGAAATGGAGATAGCAGAGATGAAGATGCTGAGGATCTCTCTGGGAGTGACCAGGATGGACAGAGTCAAAGGAACAGCACATGTTAGAGGTTTTGGAGATAAAGTCAGAGAGGCCAGACTGAGATGGTTTGGATATGTGCAGAGGAGAGAGAGAGAGTACATCGACAGAAGTTTGCTGAGTTTGGTACCACCAAGAAAGAGGACTAGAGGAAGGCCAAAGAGGAGGTTCATGGATACAGTGAAGGAAGACATGAAGATAGTTGGTATGACCGAAGAAGATGCAGCAGATAGGGTTAGATCAGGCATGGGCAAACTACGGCCCGCGGGCCACATGTGGACGTTAAACGTTTTAATCCGGCCCACCTAACTTGAAAAAATTAAATAAATAAACCATGTTAGTATTATATTTTCCCTGCAATTCTGATGTTTGGTCACTAGATAGCAAACTCTGAATATATTGGCTTTGTTGAGAAAACAACAACACTGCTTCCATTAAAATGTGTGTCTTCGGGATGCGCACGCTGTCAAAATAAACTGTGCACAGATATGGAAAGCCATTGGGCCCAATACATTCACGTAAACAAGCGTGTTAGATGTTAAAACAAGTAAAATGTTACATCAAGCATTAGATTTCAAACGTAGTTTTTAAGTGCTATCACATTCAAATTCACCTAGCGTGTTAGATTTGAAATTTAACACTCATGATGTAACATTTAGCATGCTTTTTTAAAATCTACCGCGACATTCTATCGGTCTAATCTAGCCGTTACCAAAGCATGTCATCCATCTGCTCCTGATCCGGCCCCCTTGTCAAATGTTAGAACTCAATGTGGCCCACGAACCAAAAAGTTTGCCCACCCATGGGTTAGATGGAAGAAACTGACTTGCTGTGGCGACCCCTGAAGGGAAATGCCGAAAGAAGAAGAACCAGCATGTTACAATTTTATCCACAGAGAATGAGCAGAGAGCACAGCTGCATCTGCTCTCTTCCTTTAAAAATCTATTGGAAATTCAATGTTGTGAGATTTATAGAGAAGGATGAAGGTCCTTACATAAAAAAGAAAAGTTCCATTTCCAATAAAGTTTGTTGCCATTTACAATGTGCAGCAGTTCTTACTTCTCCTGCCTTCCTGAGATTTCTTCTAACACACCTGATCCCAAGAGACCAAAGGTGCACCTGAGTCTTTTTTATTAAAACACCAACTTTAAAAAACAAGGTGTGGCTGAGTCTCACAATTTATAACTAATAGTACAGTATGAGGAGGAAAAAAAAAAAAAAAAGAGTCATCATCCAGGTGTGCCATGTGGGATCTCTTAACAGCCTGGCTTCCATCACTAAGCATTGCACCAGCAACCACCCATTTAGACTCGATTCCACCCCTCTAATGAAATGCTCCATCTCTGTCATCAGTGGGTACTTTTCATGATCTATTACACTTTATACATTCATTGCTCACTTGCATTATGTGCCACTGAGTTCTGCTATCCTGCAGCAACAGTTCAATTAGGAGGAGGTAGGGGGTTTCATCAGAAAGTCGTAACATTATTTTACGCACTATGGATTTTTCTCCTATGTGCTGCTCAGTATTACTTCCTGTTCAATTTCACCACCTTAAGCGTGAGCCTTCCATCTAAACTAGTGGTGTGCAAACTCAGGCCTGAGGGCCACATGTGGCCTGCAAATGTTTTTAATTCGGCCAACCGAACGTGATTGAATTACAGTACACAAAGAAAACAAAGTTAATGTTTCTTCCCTTTGGAATTTTGTTATTTCCAACTCGATGGCAGTCTGTTATGTGGACTCATTCTGTAAAGGTGTTGTGCACTTATGCGGTGACTACAAATGGAACTTGCAGAATTGTTTTTGCTTACATAAAGGGGCATTTGAGTGTACTTGAGGGAATCTTTTCAATCAGATTATTTGTCAGATGTTTTAACGCTTTATTCCTTTACTTTCAAACTCTATTTTATCTGTCGTTTGCACAGATAAATACTTTTCCCTTCATTTTCTTTGCATTTTCTGATTTCTATATTGTGTTCCATATGTTTAAATAATTGACAAACCCTGACCTCCAAACACTTTTCTGCTGTCCTAAAAATAAAAAAATGGAAACCCCTAACTGATTAATTAACCTTGCCAATTGATATTGACAGAATATTTTCAAACGTTTTTTCTTTCATGACGTTTTTGTCGTTCTTGTTAATAGGGCAAGAACTACAGAGTGTAATATCGTGTCAATATAATGACTTATTCTCGGCATACATGACCAGACCATGTGTCAACAATTTGAATTTATGAATATTTTGGTATTGTTTAAGATGTATGTTCAGACAGTTCCAAGGTCCTGAGCTGTTTTAATTTTCAACCAACATTTCAAATTATCGGTTATTAAATGCAGATTAAAATATTCGACCAATCACATTTCAGCCAGCCTTTGTTGCCAGGATGACTGAAATTAGCCTTGCAACAGACCAGTCGTTGTTTGGGATAAGCAATTCAGAAGATGAACCAAAACTGGCCTTCAAATTTATGTTCTGCAGGCTCTCTCTGCACAAAGTGAATAGGGATGAAGAGGGGAGGTTGTGTTACCACTTCAAGACCTGCCAATTTGGGTTTTTTGGCATTATACTGGTTAAGCCAACACAAAACGTCAGTGGTGGGTTAGGTAAATTAAAATATTGTTTTGTTACTGAAAACCCCTTTTTTCCCATTTAATTTAATCTTCTGAACTACATATCCCTAGTGAGGTCTCGGGGAGTGCTGGAGCCAATCTCTACCTATTTCAGGCAAGAGGTAGGGAACACCCTGAATAGGTCACCAGTCTGCTTGCAGGACCACACACACAGACAACCATCCATACAAACACTCATTCCAAGCAATTATTTTGTAGCAGTTAATCAACCCTACATACATGTTTTTGGAGAAAACCCACTCATACATGGGGAGAACATGCAAACTCCACACAGAAAGACCAGTAATTCAAGCCTCGTTCCCACTCTGGGACTTGAACACCTGACCTACTTGCTATGAGGCTGACATGATAACCACTGCACTGTTGTGAATCTTGTTTTTTTTTTTTTTTTTAATTTTTGGTGAGGTTTTTTATCAAAACAAAACCTTTATATGGTAATGGTTGGACTCCTTTGGACATATTTTAGAACCCCTTGAGCACTAAGAGTGAAAATATTTACCACCCCTGCTGTACACACACAGCTTACTTTTAATGTACAACTATGACTCCTTGATGTTCACATGTTTTTGGGGTTTAACATCCAGCAAGTCCAACAAGCTTCTACACCACATAAATGACCATGGGGGGGATTTTCAGGAGTAATCTCCACTACGAGGGGATGAGAGTGGGATGGAACAGCATAGCTTAGATGTTTACACATTTTAGATTTCTGTTTTTGCCCTAAAGGTGGAAAATAAAGTACAACCTTCTACCCACTCTGTTCATTCCGTGTCAGCTTTTTGGGCACGGCTCAAATGAAAACGGAAAATTTCAAATCGGTTACATTTCCATAAAATCAATGCTTTAAAGTTCTACTTTGTATGATATCATCAGTGTATACGTGGAACTATAAGTGTGTTATTTAAGTACTATACTTATCTGTCATTTTAAGGTACCTTCAATCCATTTGACGCCACGTTAGTCTTGCAATTCTATCACATTTTGAAGGATTATTTTTGCATCCATTTAGCAGATGTAATAACTTTTCATTGAAAAAAAGTGAAATAGACTGTTAAAGTGCTTTTTCAAGTTCAAAATGGGCTTTGCAGTCATTACGTTTTGTGATAGCAAAGTGAAGTTCAAGCTCCATTTTCAGGTTTTTGTGTTCCTAAGTGTCTGCAAAGTGTCAGACGTTCATTCAAAACACCTTTACCTTTTAAAAACTCCCTTATCTGTGTGTTCAAATACCCATTTGGGGAAAAAGGGAATTCTTTGCACATGCTTTTTAAAAAGTTTCACTTGACTCTTGTGCTTCTAAGTTTTGTGTGAAAATCTGTGAAACGGCTGAAAGAGTCTGAAGTTAAAGCTAAAACTCTCCTTCACCACCTGACACAACAGATAAATGTTTTTAATTATCAGAAGCATCACAATCTCAAAGGATCTTTGTTATCTGCCAAATAGGGTTTGCTGCAAAAAAAAAAAAAACTAAACCCAAACACAATGGAACCTTCAAAGGAATCCAACTAAAACATGATTTATATATTTTTTTTCATTATGGAAGATGTTTAAATTAGTAGCAGGTTTGGTAATGTATAGTCCTGTAACATTCCCGCTTATCCCACGGGGTCCTTCATCCTTTCTGATGACAAAACTTTTGCCATGATTTTTTTCCCAATATTTCCAGATAACAGGGCACCCAGCTAAGCATATTAAAAGACGTTCAGATCAGTGCCCAACTAAAGTTAAACGTTCTTCATATTTGCCTCAAACCATAAATCTTTGAACGATTAATTAAAAAGAGAGCTGAAGGTTTTTCTCTTTAAATATTAGCCCTAACAGACCTGCGCACATTCGGCACATTCGAACATCAACCAGGGATAATGATCACAGTCACCAACCTTATGTTTTTTAAAATTAAGACATGATGCATGTTAAATACTAGCTAAATTTGATTGAACATTAATCTTTCCACAAAAAAAGTTAGTGCCCTCTGTAGGTTAAGGGACAGGCTCCTCCATCAGTGGAGAAGATTCAGTATTTTGTGTCTTGTTCTCAAGTGGGGTAAGAATGGAGCAGGAGATCGACAGACGTACAGGTACAGTGTCAACAATAAGTAGGGCACTGCATTGATTCGTCGTGACGAGACGAGCCAAAAGGCAAAGTTCTCGATTTACCTGTTGATCTAAGTTCGGACCCTAACATATGCTCAGAAGCTGTGGATGGTGACCGAAAAAAACAAGATTCTGGAAACAAGCAGTCGAAAACAGCTTCTTCTGCAAACAGCTCTTGCTCAGATTAGACCTATATATCCTCCAGATTGAGAAAAGCCAGATGGGGTGGTTAGGGCATATGGTTAGCATGCCCCACAGAGGCCTCGTTCGCGAGGCATTCCAGGTCCGTCCTACTGGGAGAAAACCCAGGGGACGACACAGAACCAGTTGGCCAGGGAACACCTTAAGGTACTCCCAGGTGACATGAAGGATGTGGTCAGGGTAAGGAAAGTCTAGGCTTCCCCGGCTGAGGCTGTTGCCCTCTCGACCCGGTCCAAGATGAAACGGGAGACAATGGAACGAAAGATAATGCGCACCAGGAAAAAAAAATTCAAATTGAATTTTTTTGAGCAAAAACAAATTTATCTGCATAAATGCTTAACTACAGAAAGCTGTCCATTCCACAAAAACTGTAGAAAACTCAAAATTATTAGTGGGTAATGTAATATCAAGATCAAAGTTTCTTTTTTATCTTGTATTTCTATGTCAACACTGGTATCATTTGTATCAAAAATCATTATTTTTTCATTTCTTCGACTCTTTTCATTTCTTTGCAGCTTTTTTTCCCACAAAAATACCTTCACTTTCTCTAAAGTGTTATCCACCGCACACCGCTGACTATCTATCTATCTGATTGCATTTTGTTGCTTTTGACAGTGTTGTCATTATCTTATCCTGTAGAGATCAAGTGAATATTTAGCTGTGTTATAATGAGGCTTAAATGAAAGCCATGCTCTGTGAAATCTCTTCACAAACTATTTTCATACCCTCACGTCTCCCCCTCTTTCGCTTGTCGTGCAGAACATGCTTAATCCTTCTAAAACAAGTTGATAGACTGGTAATATAAATGAGACTGCTCGACCATCTGAGGATCTGTCTTCATTAGGAGCGGATCTGGAGAGAGTTTCTATTAGCTCACTATCAAGATGGGCAACTGTGAAGAGGAAATTACGCATGTCACAAGACAAAAAGCGGGCGGCTCAGAGCTAAGCTCAACGGAGGATGAAAAGCCTTAATCAACGACAAGGACTACCGGTGACAGGGCACCATGATCGCCCTGTGCGTCACAATGTGCAAGATTATATCCAGCCTCTGACAGATTGACACTTCCTCTGTGGGTTCCTGCCTGATGAGAGGAAATTATAGCACTCTTCCACTGCTCTGCTTTCCTTTTTTCTGGCTTTGTACTTAACTATCAAAGGTCTTTCCCAGATTTGGGTCATTATTTTTTGTCTCATCTGCAAGGGTAATGACACTTGGTGTTCTTTGAAAGATATCAGTAGCAGAGCGAGTCCCCGGAGGATTGCATGCATATCCAGAAAAACACTGTAGGACAGTAAATTACAGCCAGAAGGGATGCAGGGAGTCCAAAAATTATGCAAACTACTCAGTCTTGAGGACACAGTCTACCTAAATGGAAATTTCTGCTGTTTTTTCAAAATTTCTGTTCATTTTTGGTCTACTTTGGTTTTCATTGGATAAGCAGTTCAGAAGACGCAAACAAGTACAGTATGATAGCTGTCAATGCTTTTAAAAAATTTGTTGCTTAGACATTTGACTAAGTGTATCTTGAAGTAGTCATATGCTACTCATCTCCGTTCTGGACATCGCCGGGCTGAGGAGTCCCCCGTGTTTCCATCAGGATGAAGAACATCTATTGACTTCTTTAGATATTTAGCTGTAGAGTCGAGTAAGCTAATATTTCAACAATAATCTTTGACACATTGGTTGCACGTCCCAGGGGAGGGATCTCTCTTTCATGTGGATCCCCACGAGGTTTCTTTTTTTTCCCCCCACTGATAGTTTTTTTTAGGAGTTTTTCCTCACCGTGAAGGAGAGTCAAGGGCATAAATGTGCTAGTCTTGTTTAGTTAGCATTTGTTAGTTATTTTTCTTGCTGTGCATTTGTGTTAATACATTCCTCTTTTTCTTGTGAAGCCCATTGAGACGGAAATTCTGTGATTTTGGGCTAAACAAATAAAATTGAATTGAGTATTCCATTGCATATGGGTACAGTTTTGATATTTTTCCCGATTTTCTTCACAAGACACTTGGTAGCGTCCTATTCGATGTTTCTGGCCAATCCCATTTGATCGAGACATTTTGACTTCTGTGCAGAAATCATTTTCAATCTGAATCAGATTGATTGATTCAATCACATAATTTCTGGATGGAAGTTGAAATGTCTCGATCATCAAAGACACTGTTTAGATTAGAGGACAACTTCAAAACGCTTTCTGTTATACAGTATGTATGTACAGTATGTGGACAATGCTCATGCAGCAAACAAAATTTCAAGATCCGCAATCAAAAAAGTAATTCAAATTCTAGTATATCAAACTCAAAGTCGTATCGAGTAATAAAAATGTCTCACATGGCATCCCCCGTGAGTTTAGAGACACTGACTTGTTGTGGAGAAGCCATGACTCTTTAAAGGTTTACTGTTATTATTATCCCTCCTTTAATGTGTCGTCCAATTTCAGGGAAACGACAAATGTCAAATCTATCAGGACTCTTTCCATCACTGTTAGGCGACTATGTGAATGAAGGCCATATGACCATTACTCGTGATGTGAACTCTGTCTAAATGACTGATGTTATTACCTGGAGTACTGAACCCATTAATGCGCCATATCCCATGTGTCAAAAACAACCATGTAAATATTTGAGCTATTATAAAGCGGATAGTGTATCTAGGTGCTTCCACACTGTTGTTTGTGACATATCTCTTCATGGTGGTGTTTTTTTATGCCTCTGCCCACACAATGTGGAGGCCATTAGCAGTTGCGTTATTCGTAGTACTTTTGTTAACGCGAAATGCCAAATCATTGAATGGATTCTAATTAAAATTAATCCACAGTAACGGATTAGGTTGTCAGGATCATACAACCAAAGGTTAAGGTCACAAATTCTTGTAAATGTGATATTTTCCAAACCACTGAAGGGATTTTAATGAAACTGCCCACAGTTACTCGATAGATGAAATGTTAAATGGTAAATGGACTCTACTTATACAGCGCTTTTCCACCTGCGTTGGCACTCAAAGTGCTTTACAGTGTAGCTCACATTCACCCATTCAAACATTCATACCTGATGGTGGAAGCTGACACGCAAGGAGCAAAACACCATCTGTAGCAATTGGGGGCTCGGTGTCTTGCTGAATGACACCTCGGCATGAATTTCAGGGTGTAGGTCAAACCGGCCACCCTCTGGTTACAGGATGGTAGCCCTACTCACTGAGCCATCCTTTATCAACTAAAAACTTCGGGATGTAAATAATTCAACACTCTGGCATTGACTTTGATTTAGTAATATATTTCGCAGAGATGGGAGACTCAAGTCACTTGACTTGATTCGAGTCGCATTTGAGTCACAATTTTCCGGATTTCTGACTTGCTTGATTAAAGTATGGAAATAACTTGACTTTGACTTTAGAGCAAGTGACTAAAGTCTTGACATAAAATGCAATAGTCTACAACGACTTGAACTTATAATAAACCAGGACCAATGAAATAAATAAAAATACATGAATTCTTATGTTGTTGGCATCAGTTATCAGAATGAGTCACTTTAAAGCTGCACAATTCAAACCCCACCAAACACTAGAGACAGTAAAGTTGTTGTGATAGGGATGTGGAAGGAGGACCAAAATGCAGGACAACAAAACAGGGTTTATTTAGTAAGGCAGCCCAGTTTAAGCTGTAAAGGAAAAAACCCGGGATCAAGAATAATGTCTTGAAGTTATTGTAAATCATGGTCAGGCAGCCAGGGAGACCTGGCTGAAATGGAAGGTAATGACCCGCCAAGGAAGTCATGAGAGGCTGCCTTTAAATAGGCAGCAGGCTGATACCACACAGTTGATTAGCATCAGCCTAATCACCCAGGTGTTTGGGATCAGGCTGGAATCCAGGAGAGGGAGGGAGGTCCAGGGCTCCTTCTGGTGGCAGGTGAAGGGATCATGACAAAAGTTCTGTAAACCATCTCGTGCAAAACTACTGCCTCTTGCTTGAAACCGGCCAGGATAGACTCTGGCACCCCCGCGACCGTAGTAGCGATAAACAGTTCAGAAGACAAAACGAAAGAAACTAGACTTTCGTCTGTTAATAAGTCAGTTTTTTCCCATAGCTGTTATAATACTTGTCTTGAAAACTCCTTTTGAGGACTTGCTTGGTTTATCTTGACTGTAACTTGTTAGTTATTTTTCTTGTTGTGTATTTGTGTTAATACATTCCTCTTTTTCTTGTGAAGCCCATTGAGACGGACATTCTGTGATTTTGGGCTATACAAATAAAATTGAATTGAATTGAATTGAATTAACTTGAGACTTGCGTAGTCTCGATCTTGAAGTGACTTGTCCAACTCCTGTGGTATTTTCAAATAAACAATTTACAATTTTCTAGTTGATGTGGATTTTATGCCACATTCCTCAACAATACAAGTGCTCTTAGCAGAAAAAAAACTTGTGTACACTATTCAAAATTAAGGAGCAGATTTATTTTAAGTTTACATGCAGAAAAAGTCACCAATGATACTTAAGAGGACAAAGTACCATCTGATTCTTTTTCTGAAGCTAATTTGATGAGTCCTGTGGTTCCTGCATGGTGTTCTTCGGCTTACACAGTAAAATACATTTTAATCAGACATCTGCTCCATTTAATTAAACTAAATTTGCTCTTCTACTTTTTAAATGAGTTAGCAAAACTTCTTAAATCTGATCTCTCCTGCATAGAAAGAGGACAGAACGGTCGTGGGCAGTTATGATATAAATTTTCAAATGGTTTTCTCAATGAGAATTTTTCTTCTTCTTTTGATGCCCAATAAAAACCTTCTATATAAGTTAGAAACATTATTGCTATTTAAAAAAAAAACATTCCTTCTAAAATAGCACATTTTTATTGCACTACAACGTTGTCACCATGAATCAGAGAAAAATACTGTTTATATAATTAAATATGCATTATTATAAATGAGCATATTTAACATTTAAAGATTAATCTCCAAGGTGATAAAGTTAGAAACATCTCACACCTTTATTCAGAACTTTAAATTTGCATTTATTCTTTTCTTCGTGGGTCGCCAAAGCAAGTCAATTATTTCCATCTAACCCAATCTGCTGCATCCTCTTTGGTCATGCCAACTATCTTCATGTCTTCCTTCACTGTATCCATGAACCTCTTCTTTGGTCTTCCTCTAGGCCTCTTTCCTGGTGGTTCCAAACACAGCATCCTTCTTCCGATGTACACTCTCTCTCTCTCTCTCTCTCCTCTGCACATGTCCAAACCATCTCAGTTTGACCTCTCTGACTTTATCCCCAAAACCTCTAACATGTGCTG
Source organism: Neostethus bicornis (assembly GCA_902685375.1). Lineage (NCBI taxonomy): Eukaryota > Metazoa > Chordata > Actinopteri > Atheriniformes > Phallostethidae > Neostethus > Neostethus bicornis. The sequence continues at coordinate 5,384,220 of LR738550.1, forward strand.
TTCCTCTGATCCTGTCCATCCTGGTTACTCCCAGAGAGATCCTCAGCATCTTCATCTCTGCTACCTCCATCTCTGTGTTCTGTCTTTTCCTCAGTGCCACTGTCTCTAGACCAAACAGCATGGCAGGTCTCACCACAGTTTTGTACAGTTGGAGAAAAGAAGCAAAGACTTTGAATCTTGTTCACAAAGTAGCATAAAAGCTGAAGTTCGTTAGTAATTGGTCGTTCTAATCGATAAGAAACACTTCACAAGTAAACTGATCATTAACTCGGCATTTTAGGAAGGAAATGAAGACAATTGAGACTAGATTAAAAAATGGAGAGAATCAGAATAGAACTGCAGACTCAGAATAAGACACAGATCAGTTCAAACATTTTTTAATTTGAGTATTCCAGTTAATTCAGAGACTTTAACACAACTATTTCTAAAGAGATTCGTCCAAAAGAAAGAACAAAACCAAATTAGCAGCTGCTCTGGTTCACTGTAATCCTAATTTTTGTCTTCCTCACAAACTAGAATTCTATTTAAAAAAACAAGCACCCTTTTGCGATGTGGTGGGAGATATAAAATCTGACAACCTGCAGCAGCAGTGTGATGCTTTAACTTTAATTAAAACAAATCCAAGGCAAGTTTCCAACACAACCTTGTATCTGTCTTATAAAAAAATGAAGCAGTATTTAACGTAGAAGAGATCCAACCTTGTGTTGGCACCTAATAAATAATCTAATAGGTCGTGGTGTATGTATGGAGGGATATTCTTTTCAATATTTATCTGCAGTTAGTTTATATTAGATGACAAATTGTGGAGTTTCACTGATTTTAGGAATGAAACGCCCTTAGGAATGACCGGAGTTCCGTTGGCATCGATGCGTAGAGAGAAACTTGTCATGTTAAATGGCTGCCTTGGAACAGTGACGAGCCAACATGAGCTGAAACTCAACTGTGTTGCTCATCTTTATTGGGATGATGATTAAAAATGGCAAGCTGTTAAATCCTCCAACACACACACGCACACACACATTTTCAATTTGAAGCACAGACGCGTTGCATAGAATAAATTTCTTCCTGCAAAATGAGTATCTTCCTTATTCTCTCAGGCCAGTCCAAGTTGCAAATTTAAAATGAAGATACGACATAAAAAACATGGTTATGTCGGTTCAGGGTAATGTTACGCATCTCTGAGGAGAAGTTCTTCTCAGCTTCCACTGTTTTACAGTCTGACTAAATTAGACTTGTGATCTCTGGCTCAAACTGCTTGCGTGTCTTGTATTATTTGTATCTGGGACACGCAGCATCTTTCACTTACTTTAAGTCTTGTAGGATAAGCAGCAGTTCCTGAGTCCTGGCATGGGATCAGGGCCTTTAGGGAACATCGGGATATATTTTTTGCTTTGAAGCTCTGAGCGCTGTGCAGAGTTTACTAAAGTGCCAGTTTAATGGATGAAGCCTTCATATTCAGAGATGCTGTAAAGACAGAAGTATTTACCGGGATGGTTAAAAGTCAGGAGACTTTTCCTGACTTGTGTAACCTCCGTGCAAATCCTTTTTTCTAACTGGCAGATGCATCAATTATTCACTGAAAAGGGTTCAATAAGTCAGCAAAACAGCTGTTTGGTAAAATAAAATTTTGTTTTTGCAGATTTTTACTGTTTTTATTTTGGCAGAGTGTGAACTTCGGATTACATAAATTTTGTTTGCTAAGAAATCTGTTTGACTAAGAAATAGTCAGCATCCTTCTGTCTTTAGAGACAGTAACATGTGGACGAGGTGCTCAGGTTTACAACTAGCCTGTTGATTTTGTCTAAGCAAGCAAGTTGTGGTGGGATAGTGGGGTAAGGTGGGGTAGTACCTTATTGCTGGTGTTCTGTCGAGATCTGCAGCCTCGTCGAGATCTCAAACCGTTCGCAGTTGTCGATAGATTGGTGTTCAGAAAAGTGAGGTTTTGTCTGAATCTGTGGGTGAGCTGGAGGATGCAGCTGGGGTGAGAGAAGCCTGGGCTTCCCCTTTGAGTCTGCTGCCCCCACGACCCGGCCCCGGATGAGCGGAAGATGGCGGAACAGAACGGAAAGTTTTATGAAAACTTTATTGGAAGGGGGCAGGGTATCATCAGCGTCACGGGGGCGGTGTTTGGTTGCATCATACTGGTCGCAGCACTCGACGTTTAGATGTTCTGGAAGGGAGGGGGAGGTGGATGACTTGTTCTGGGCATGCGCAGATGTGCAGAGTTACAACTCTCGACAGTTGCAGATCTCAACAGAACACCGGGAGCTGCCCGGGTTGAAGCAGGTGGTAACTTCACAACGTAGTAATAGGTTCTCTTTCGGTTGAGAACAACTCCTCATGCCTGACTCTTGGTGTTTAACTGAAGCTGGTTGTAAATGCAGAAGTTTACATCTTATGGCTGAGAAGGTTTCCATCTTGTGCTCCAGATTGTTCTGCTGAGCTTTATCCAGGTAGACCTTGATGAGCTGGCTGCTGCCCTGTTTTACTCTGATTCTCTTACCAACAATCTCACTGGGGAAGACCAGATCCTCCATGATGGCGTCATTAACCGCGGTCAGAGTTCGGCTTCTCAAACGCTTCTGCTTGTTCTTTGTGCGACTTTTCCTGGTGGGTTTGGCCAGAATTTTCCTCTGTGCGATGAAGACGACGTGCTTCTCGCTGAACTTTTTCTCCAGCTCCCTAATCAGTCGCACTTTACACTTGTTTTTCTGGCAATATAATTATTTTTTATAAAGTCCAATAGAATATCTGAATCGAAAAATTGTTTTAAAAAAATATAAGATTCCAAAGAATCATATTATGTTGGTGCTTTTTCCAACTTCCTTCAATGAGTCATTCACTGTGTTGCAATCGTCTGGGACTGCACTGTCACCAATCTATACACGTAAAGCATCGCTATGACTAATCCTATATACTTAAAGGGAAATATTTTCAACCTACAATGTGTAAAAACCTGTTAAAAAAAGTTTTATATCAATGTATTCCAGCCAAATAATTGGTTTTGTACCACAGCGACAGAGTAACCACAAATTACGAGGTTTTTCTACAACACGGATGTGAGTAAAGCCGGGAAGGATCTTCTCTCCTAATGTTGCAATAATCTCACGTAATGACACACTGCAAAGCAAATTCTGCAGCTCCCTCCCAAACAGATAGAAAGTGAAACTCCTCTTATGTTCTCCACAAACACAAGCCCATGAAACCTTTATGAGGTGTTCTTGAGTGCAGAGTGCGAAGCAGAATCTCACCTACTTTATCCTGGAAACAGCTGGCGGCTTTCCTTCTCAGGGGAAGGTCAAACATCAGTCTGCACATGGTACACAAAGTCCTGGAGTGTCAAGGCGGCATTAAAAAGGCCAGAGGTTGCACAAACAAATTACCCTAAAAAATATTTGCGCTTCAAATGAAAAAGTATTTACCGGAATGACAAATAGTGAATGCAAAATATCGCATTGAATGCTGATTATATCCAAAACAGACGTGAGCTGAATATTTGAGCACACTTGGTTCTTTACTTTCCATTTTTTCCACAACTCCTCTTCCCAATGCCACGTATTGTAATTGTGCTGAAGGTTTTGCAGACTGTAATTACATTTTGTTAAGCTGCAGGGCCACCACTTTCTTCTCATATATTCCCACTTTTCAATCATTCTAACTGCATGAAATAAGAATGCTTTTCACACAGCATTGGAGCAAAAGGGATTACATGTCTATTTGGGGTGATGTGCGTCATAATTTCCAAATCTGTAATAAAAACGGTGTAAAAAAGGCAACTATCCATAATTTTCTAAATGCTTTCAGGTCATTTTTAACTATAGATGTCTGTCGATAATGTGGTACTGTAAAAATATCCCAAGTCTATTTGTGTGTGATATCAGAGCTGCTTTTTGAATGAGTTAATTACATAATAAATAATCCGGTTTCTTCCCACCATCACGGGTATTTGTGGGGACAGAAATTGCTAACCTGCATAATTTTGTTGCAAAGATTAGTTTAAACATTGAAGCATTAGCAGAAGAAGTAGAATAGAAATATGCTTAATTCATCCCTCAATGGGGAAATTTATGTGCTGCATTACACCGCAGCAGGCTGCTACGACGGCGCCATTGGTGGGAGAAACGGGGGCTTAGGTGTCTTCCCCAAGCACACCAAGACATGAGTTTAGTGCAGGGGTCGGCAAACTTTTTGGTTTCCGGGCCACATTGCGTTCTAAAATTTGACAAACGGGCCGGAACAGGAGCAGATGGATGGCATGCTTTGGTAACCGTAAGATTAGACCAATAGAATGGTGCGCTAGATTTTAAAAAAGCACGCTAAATGTTACATTGAGGGGGGAAAATTTCAAATCTAGCGCGCTATGTCTGAAATCTAGTGCGACAGCGCTTAAAAACATGCATTTAGAGGCGCTAGGGTTTAAAATCTAAGCGCTTGATTTAACATTTTGCTTATTTTCACATCGAACACGCTTGTTTACGTCCGTGTATTGGGACCGATGGCTTTCCATATCATAGAGTGCGCCATTTAGTGAGGAAACATCAGAATAGCATGGAGAAATGACACACTAACATGGTTTATTTATTTATTTTTTTCAAGTTTGGCAGGCCAGATTTAAACGTTTACTGGGCCACATGTGGCCCGCGGGCCGTGGTTTGCCCGTGCCTGGGTTAGTGGGATTCGATTCTGCAAATTTCCAGAAAACTTCCAGTCATAAGGCGAACGTTCTACCACTGAGCTAATGTCTTCTCCCCCCTGAAAATGTCGTAGCAGGAGTCGTTCTTCTTGAAAGGGCTGTTAAATCCAACAAGCTTTCTTGGTCTTCATTGAACAAAGTTTGAATTTGCGAACAAAATGATGAGTTTATCCAGATTTATCAAAACAACGTAAATGGGGGGAGATGGCGGGGAAAGACGGTGGCTCAGTGGTTCCAGCGTTCACCCGCAGACCCTAAGTCAACTGGAAATTCGCGGGTTCGCATCCCACTGCATTCACATCTAGGGTCCTTGGAGAAGACACCTAACCCCCAAATTCTCCCATCATTTGCGCCGTCATAGGTGGCAACCTGCTGCAGTGTAATGCAGCACACAAATTTCCCTGTCAGGGTTGAATTAAGTTAAAAATTCTGTTCCGTTCTGTTGTTTTTTGCTCATCTGGGGCTGGGTCACGGGGCAGCAGCCTCAGACAGTAACCCCACGTTTCTCTCACTGCCGCTGCATCCTCCACCTCACCCGTAAGGATCCAGAGTCATTCCCCGGCCAGCTGTGATATACAAAGTATTAAAATAAAAAAAAAAAATGTATGGTTGTTTAAATATACCTCAAAATCAAATGAGAACTTAAATGATGATAAAATCTAAGTACTTTTTTGGACAGCCTTTGCATTTCGCCCAAGCAGAGTTGTCATGATGAGTACAGAGAGGGAGGAGTTTGAACACCCCACGTCATTTAGCTTCCCAGTTAAATGAAAATGATTAAAGAGATATGTTGGCAGATAAACGCGTGAACATGTATTTTTTTTTTTTTTTTTTTGTGGGAGAAACGGGGTGGTTAGGTGTCTTCCCCAAGGACACTGAGACATGAGCTCAGTGGGATTCGACCCTGCAAACTTCCGGCACAAGGGCCAACATTCTACCACTGAGCTATCGGCTCCCATCGCCCAGATCTAACAATACTTCTTACTTGTGCATCATTCAGCCTCTTGGAACGAACTGGCTGAGTTTTATAGCTCTATTTACAACAAGAGAAACCCCAGATCTTCTCAATGACACATTATTTACCGCAGTAAACACAAGTTAAGTTGAAACCCAATTAAAAACAAGAATGCTACTTGCCCAATTGGAAAATACTTCAGAAGTGGCTAATAAGACCTGTCAGCTGTGAATAACCGGCAGCAGGGGGTCTGAAGATGTGAATCCTCCTACCTCTGAGACAGCCCATCTTCTCTCCTGTTTCACTTTTAATTCAGTCTAATCTCTTTCTGTCTTCCCATTTCAGCCTACTTCTTCTCATTGATACTTTCAATAGGAAATTGAGGGAGGCATTTCAAGGTTGTCTCTATCTTTGATCATCGCACAATGGAGCCCATAGGAAATATCAAATATTAAACCAACAAAGTTCCTCTGCAGTGCATTCTTTCAGACAAGGTATGTCGTGAGAATGCATGGCGTGATGTGAAAACGCAAAGCTGCAGTGACACAGGCTTTCCAACACGGTTCCCAGGAGATCCGCTTTCCAGCTCTTTGAACAGTTTGATGCTCGAGAACTTTGCGAAACACGCAGATTTAGAGCAGGCAGGAAGACAATGACGTGTTCAGATAATACCTGGTGGTTTTACTGAGAGGATAAGCAGAAGAGGAGAAAGTAATTAGTCATATCATTTATGGTGTGGTGCACAAACATTCAGCTTTGAATGGTTTAGGAAAAAAAGAGACTCTGGGGAATGAAATTAACTTTTTTCTGAAAGTTTGATGCAGTTAGAAAATGATAAGTTCAAAATACACAGAGATCCAAACCACAATATTTCTTCTTCATCTTCTTCTTTCGGCATTTCCCTTCATGGGTCGTCACAGCAAGTCAGTTTCTTCCATCTATCCCTATCTGCTGCATCCTCTTTGGTCACACCAACTGTCTTCATGTCTTCCTTCACTGTATCCATGAACCTCCTCTTTGGCCTTCCTCTAGGGCAGGGTTAGGCAAACTTTTTGGTTCGCGGGCCTCACTGAGTTCTAACATTTGACCAGGGGGCCCGAACCGGAGCAGATGGATGGTATGCTTTGGTAACTGCTAGATTAAACCGATAAAATGGCACGCTAGATTTTACACAAACACGTTAAATGTTTTGTCAAGAGCGTTAAATTTCAAATCTAGCATGGCTAGGTCTGAAAACTAGCACAATAGCGCTTAAAAACTTGCATTTAGCGATGCTAGATTTGAAATCTAAGCGCTAACGTGCTTGTTAGCATGCGTGTATTGGGCCCGATGGCTTTCCATATCTGTACACACTGTTTATTTTGACAGCATGCGCATGTCAAAAGACACACATTTAAATGGGAGCAGTGTTGTTGTTTTCTCAACAAAGCCAATGTATCCAGAGTGCGCCATCTGGTGAGGAAACATCGGAATTGCAGAAAAAATAAAACATTAACAAGGTTTATTTATTTAAATTTAAGTTTGGCGGGCCAGATTAAAATGTTTAACAGGCACATGTATAAAATATATATTTGAGCATGCAGCAAAAATAACTAAGTTATCAGGCTGTGGCAGAAAATGTGAATATTTACGTAAATATAAACAAACAACTGCTTTTTTTTCAAATTCCTCTCTTTGAAATTTTTTCATCAGTTTTAAAGCACTACATGAATTAAACAAGTATGTTTAGAAGTTTTAGACTGAAAAAGAGAAAAAAAAGTGAGGAAGGACAACAAGCGGAGGCTGCTTTTATCTTAGTCTTCATCAGTTCCGCATGTGAAGAGGAGCAGAGACTCAGAGACTCCGAGTTTCCTGCTGCTCTGACACAATCTCCTGCCATCACAGATCAACAAAGAGCAGAAAAGATCTCTGAATTGGCTTTGATACCGACTGTTGTATGTGTGTATTTCTGACCAAGTCTTGATTCTTTATTTTTCTGCAGACTTTTTGAATTGGTGCTCAAAACTGGAGAGCAATTGTAAAAACTCTTAAATATTTTTATATGTACTAAAGAGTTGAGTCTCTAAATGTTAACTGCTGATTAATCTGTGATAAACTAGCCAATAAATGACTTCATTACACTGGAGGAGATGCTGAAGTAAGACTTTGTGTCTTTATTAGAATCCAGAGTCACTAGGGAGAGTTTAAAACCAAACAAGAAATGATCACCGTCATTTACTCATTGGTTGTTTTTATTGTCGATTATTGAGATTTTAACCAATATACATGTTGCAGCTTTATGTGTTGGAAAACGTCCAGTTGGAACTTTTTGATCTTGAGTTGCAGCGGTTTTAATACGGAAATGTTTTTCCTGCTGTTTGAGGTTTCTATCTTTAATCCGTTGTAACAATCACTTTAGGTCGTCATATATACGACTCACCTCACGAAGAGCGTTAATGAGTTCATTATAGCTTTAATTACAAGGGCTGTAATAACTGCGGCATACTAAGAAGAACTTTATTTTACATTAACTACATTATTTATGCAGCGATCTCTTGAAACCAATCAAAAGTGGTGAAACATAATCAATGGAGATATTTTAACTTCTTTACAAAGTTGACCAAGGTTTTTGTTTCAAAATAAAGCAAAAACTTCATGTAAAAAATTCTGCATGTAGCTTTTGGGATTCTATAAAAAAAAAAAAAACAGTCCATCACTTTTTCAAACTCCCCATCTTGCAGGGGTGTCAAAATCCGGTCCTCGAGATCCGGTGTCCTGAAGGATTCCCATATGTTCCTGGTTCAATACAGCTGATGCACATAAAGTGAAATCGAAAACAATAAACAGTAAAATTTGGCACAACGACTTAGATCAGTTGTGTAAATGCAAGAACACATACTAAACCTGCATGACACCGGCCCTTGAGGACCCAACTATGACACTTGTGTCTTAAGGGATACATTATTTTATGGTTGGTGCATCAAATTAAGTGCATTTTGTGAATACAGGTGAGGTTACAGGGAGAAGAAATAAAGAAGGTGGAAGATTTTAAGTACTTATGATCAACAGTCCAGAGCAACGGAGAGTGTGGAAAAGAGGTGAAGAAGAGTGTGCAGGCAGGCTGGAACGGGGTGGAGAAAAGTATCAGGTGTGATGTGTGACAGAAGAGTTTCAGCTAAAATGAAAGGAAAAGTGTACAAAACCATGGTGAGACCGGCCATGCTGATTGGTCTAGAGACAGTGGCACTGAGGAAAAGACAGAAAATAGAGATGGAGGTAGCAGAGATGAAGATGCTGAGGATGTCTATGGGAGTGACCAGGATGGACAGGATCAGAGGAACAGCACATGTTAGAGGTTTTGGAGATAAAGTCAGAGAGGCCTGACTGAGATGGTTTGGACATGTGCAGAGGAGAGAGAGAGTACATCGGTAGGAGGATGCTGGGTTTGGAACCACCAGGAAAGAGGCCTCGAGGAAGACCAAAGAGGAGGTTCATGGATACAGTGAAGGAAGCCATGAAGATAGTTGGCGTGACCGAAGAGGATGCAGCAGATAGGTTTAGATGGAATAGGGCAGCCTGCTACAGTGAAATGCAGCACATAAATTTCCCAGTGAGGGATTAATAAAGTATATTAAAGTAAATTAAAATAAAATATCCTGACTATGTTATAAAAAAAAAACTTTTAGTTGGTTCGAAACATGTTTCTGTTGCTAGAAGTCATTTTTGACTTTTTGTTTCTGCAAAACTTTTTGAAAGGAGAAACAACAAATCCACACAAAGATTTCATCTTGTGGTTTTTTGAAACAGAGAGGGAAAGATGTGACCTGACGGTCAGTCCGACGGGGCTGTTGAAGGTGAGAAAAGCTACAGAGGTTATGGGAGTTCATCTCACAGGTCCGTGGGGAAATGTCACTGAGAGCACATTAGCTTCCTGCTCCTCTCTCCACTACAGCCAAATGTCAGCATGCTAATAACTAGAAACCCATGTCAATAATGTTGTACATGTTACCGAATGCCAAACGCACACATCTGCTTCTCCTGGAGTATTTTAAATCACTCCTCCTCCTCAGTACGAGAATGTAATTTCCTCCTAAATCACTAAAACGGATACAATCTGATAAATGTTAGAGTTTTGTAAAAGGTTTTTGAATGTTCGTTCCTGGCCGATATTACTCAGTTGTGGACTGTGCATCAATCAGCCCCTCAGTAACTATGTGATGTCCAAAAATTATTTTACTATACTAAACTCACTATGAAAAAAATGTGTGTCACAGTTTAAAAAACTCCAAAATAAACACTTTACTAAAAGAAAAAATCAATAGTGAAAAAACACATCTTATTGGAAATACAGGCGTGATACAAAACCATCCCTGATGACCTCATAAAGTTTAACCGTATAGTTTCTAGTAATTAGTAGCTAGTAATAGTAAAAGCAAAGAAAAGGATTCCAAATTTAATTGACTGAAACAAAAGTTTAATTTCTGTTCCCTTTGTATAGAAATATCCAGCAGAACGGACTGAAAACCTTTTCGGAAGCTGTGTGGATTTTAGCTAACCTGGCAACACAAGCTGGCTGAAACGTGATTGGTCAAATGCTTTAATGTAAAAACATGTTCAAAAGCAGCGCTGCTATTATAAAACCCCCATCGTGGGACAAATAAAGCTATTCTTAATCTTAAATGAAAATGGACAGAGTATTTGGCCTTTTTTTATGAACAATAATAGCTGAAACCAAATTAACAGTAATTTGTTTTCCTAAATGGTTTCAGGCCGGCAAAGAAGGCTTTGAAGGCATTCACAATACGCTACTGACATTACAATTTTCAAGCTTTTTAGGACAAAAATGAGTCATTTTTTATCATTTATTATGATTTTGTTTCATCTTCTGAACTGCTTATCTCTAAAAAGGCCGTGGGTGCCGGAGCCTATCTCGACTCATTTCAGGGCACACCCCGAACAGGTCACCGGTCTGCTGCAGGCCACATACACACAACCAGCCACATACACACTCAATTTATATTCATTTAAATATATCATTTAAATTGAAAAACAGGCATATGTTGCCTCACTCACTGATTTCTGTGACTATCTCGTCTTGACAATGATTTATTCCAATGGTGTCAAAAAGTTTATGCTGGAATGGGAACCAATACTACTTTTGATAAATGATTTTGCATGTAGAGATTACTAAATCTCCTGAATGCCCCAGAGACAGCCACATGTTTAAATACCCTTGTACATACAGTCCCCCCGATAAATGATTTTTACCAGTCCGAGCTTAAATCCATTTGTGAGCCCACAGGGAGGATTATAAAACATGCTTTTTCACTGGAAATGCTGATCCAACATGGTTTCTCAATCCAAAAAAACGAGCAGTACAGCTAACACCAAACTTAGAAAGTCAGGACTAATATTTTTCTTACCAGAAACAGGTTTTTTTTTTTTTTGCATTTGTCGGTGAGTCACCAACATTAACTTTGAGCAAGCCAGTTTCTTCAATCTCGACAGTAGGCTTAATTTAAATGAAAAACTACTTCGATCGAGGCTTTAATTCTCTTTTTATTAGTGTAAATATTTCAGATATCAGGCTATTGTTTATATGAAGGCAAGTTGTTTTTTTTCATGATCAACAGCAGAGTAATGAGCAAAAACTGGTCCTGCACCAAAAAATTTTATTAGAAATTATATATTGGGTTATTGAATATTTATCCAATTTCTTCATCAATTAAGTATGTAAGCTTAGGAAATGTAAAAAATAGGTGTCAATTTTTACAGCCAAATTTTTAGAATTTGAAGTTTAAAGACAGAATTTCACCTTCTATTTATCACTCCATATACTATCTAAATCACTTCGTCCTGAACTGGGTTGTGAGCAGAGAGAAAGGACCAAAAGATTCAGGGAGAATACTCACCCTCCCTTTAAAGAAATCCCTAACTATAAATCCAGCAAAAAAAGAACGGCATTTTCAGGTTGCTAAGAAAGGCCAATCCAAAGGGTTAGATACTTATTTGTAATTTTTTAAAATGATTATTTTTTCAACATACTATATTCATCTCTCAAATGGGGCAGTGGACAGCCCCGACAGCGCCAAAGGTGGGCGAAACATAGGGTTGGTGTCTTCCCCAAGGGCACTTAGACATGAGCCCAGTGGGAATCGAATCGGCTTCTCTTGGTGCAAGGACGGACATTCTACCACTGAGGAAACGGCTCTTCACTTTTTGCCACATGTAGCCTATTTTATTGAAAATAGGTCAGAGTGAAAAAAGTCGGCATAATGTCACAACCGCCAATGGACAGCACCCGCCATGACAGTTGGGGTAAAACAAACCGGTTTGTTCAAAACATGAAAAAGCAGCTGGAAAATCGTGCGTCTGACTTTGTGTCACCAGCGTTATGAACCACTAGCGTTATGTATCAGTATAAAGAGGAATAACAACCAGGAATACACCCCTGCACTGCTCGTTTGCGCTTTTTTTTAACCCTAACTAGGCTGTCATAATACCAAAGTTCCCAGATGTCCAATTTCTTCCATAGTTTTCTGTGTAAGAACGAGAAAGAAGAAAGCAATACAATCCGAATGAGAAACTTTTTATTTCCAGTGTTGTATTAAAAATTTTTGGTTGTTTTTTTTTTTTTTTCTTGAACGTAGCGGTGGGTTGTAATCGTTTGTGCACAGCTTCTGTACCAAACTAAACGTCTTGTTCTGAACAAATACATGTATTGTTATAGTTTGCATTGCATTTGTTTTGGAAAAATACAGTCAGACATTTGGTCCTCCGTCTATCAGAGTGTGAGCAGTCCCTCCCTTTGCACTGTAGCAGGAAAGCAAAGAAAGAGCCTTCCTAACAGACCGGAGGCAGTGCGTGCGGCTGGGGAAGAATGTCTCCACCTCTCGGACTATCAACACAGGATCTCCACAGGGCTGTGTCCTCTCTCCCCTGCTCTTCTCCCTGTACACCAACTCCTGCACTTCCAGCCATGACTCTGTCAAACTGATCAAGTTTGCAGATGACACCACACTCATTGGGCTCATCTCTGATGGCGATGAGTCGGCCTACAGGATGGAGGTAGACCGGCTGGTGTCCTGGTGCAGCAACAACAGCCTGGAGCTCAACGCTCAGAAGACAGTGGAGATGATCGTGGACTTTAGGAAAGTCACAGCTCCCATTACCCCCCTTGCACTGACAGACTCCCCCATCACTACTGTAGACTCTTTCCGCTTCCTCGGCACTACCATCACACAGGACCTAAAGTGGGAGCCATCCATCAGCTCCCTGATCAAAAAGGCCCAGCAGAGGATGTACTTTCTGCGGCAGTTGAAGAAAGCCAAGCTGCCTGCCCAGATGTTGGTGCAGTTTTACAGAGCCATCATCGAGTCTGTCCTCACCTCCTCCATCACCGTGTGGTACGCTGGAGCCACAGCCAGGAACAAACACAGACTGCAGCGCATTGTGCGCTCCGCAGAGAAGGTGATCGGCTGCAGCCTTCCATCTCTCGAAGACCTGTACGTCTCCAGGACTCGGGGGCGTGCAGGTCGGATAGCAGCTGACCCTTACCACCCTGGACATGGACTTTTTGAGCGACTCCCCTCGGGCAGGAGGCTCCGGTCCATTCGGACCAGAACGTCCCGCCACAAAAACAGCTTCTTCCCTTCTGCCGTTGGACTAATGAACTCATTATAACCTGGATCCCCACATCTCTTAGTCACTTCCCTCTTGTCACTTTACTATCTTTATTATTTTCTATTATTTTCTATGACATTGCACTATTTTTCTTTTTCTTCTGAGCACTCTTAGTTTTGTAAAAATTATTATTATTTTTATTTATTTTATTTTTATTATTTTTATTTTATATGTTTGCACACCAGTACCAGAACAAGTTCCTAGTCTCTGATATTTTTCACTGACATGGCAATAAAAGCATTCTGATTCTGAAGAAAGAGTGGTTAATCATCTTTTAAAGCCACATGAAAACTAACCGGCACTAACTGGTGCACACAGTGTATGTGTGTGTTGTTGTCATGCCACCATCCGGTCAGTGACACTCTGCAGTCAGTGGCACCAGTCAGAGTGTGTTTAGATACTATTTTTTTTCAACCAGAGACAAAAACGATTTCCGCATAAAAACAGTAAAAAGAAAAGAATTGCAAGAAACTGAACCACATCATAAGAAACTACATCAGTTTTCTGGACATAAAATGGGTCTTAGCTTATAAATTATTAACAGAAGAAAAGCTGTCAAATGGAATAATGAACGGAACCAATTTACTTTTGTTATTGACTAAAAACCCTGGGGAGGTCAACAGAATAGGAATATAAATTAGAGAAATTAGCTTACATGATTTACCCAATCTGGAGATGGACACAAACTAGAAAAAAAAATGGCACTCAGGAAATAAATATGTATGCAAATTTTCATTTGATTTTTTTTCTTTGAGAACAATCAAAAGGAGCTTTAAAACACAGCCTACATTCAGTTATTTTTAAACATTTTAAATGTCTCTGATGCACTGGGGTAGTCGGAAACGTATCAAATAAAATAATAGTACGTCATAGATAAGGAAAAAAAATCTAAAAAAAAGACAAGGAATTTCTTAATCTTTTTATCAAATTTAACTGCATGCAAAGGTCTTGTTATTGAAATGTTTTCGCATAAATGTTTTGCTCAAAATGCGCGCAAACACAGCCTCATTCATGACGTCTTTCTGTCAAAGTACCAAAGTGAGCGGGGGGTAAAGTGTTGCATGCTTTTTTTCTGAATCATTCTGCATCTGGCTTCATGTGCGTGCAGCTGAAATATAATTGAGAACAGTACTTGTCATAAAATAAAAATGAGCGGTTGCAACCCGGTTCATGATAGATTGCATCTTAATAAATCTTTTCAAATTAAAAAAAGAGAGCATCTGTATTTACAGTTTAAACATCAGCTGGTTCAAATGTAAAACTGCATCAAGACGTCCTCAGAGGGATAAAAACTGCCTTTAACTCCTTAAATGTTCCAAATGACCAGGTTTATGGTTTTCCCAATCAGTAAAAACTATTAAGTTACAACACCTTGCAAGTGTGAATATCCATCGCATTCACTTGACTGGGTGAAACAAAAACATTGTATTTGTGACAGCATGTCTGTCGGTCACCAGTTGAGCCGGTCGAGCTGAAAATTGGCCAATTCCAGTCACCAGCAGAGCGATCGATGCATCCCTAATATCAGCTGTATACTTTATCGATCGGTCTGAGAGAGGGAGATAAACAACAAACATATACTTGCTGACACAGAAACAGTTCTCCAAGGTGCTAATTCTATAAGGTGTGCTGCTTGACTGGAAAAGCAATTTTTGTTCCGTTATTGTGTACGTCGCATGAGGGTTGATCTAGTGTCCAGTGGAAAAGTGAGAGACCATTAAAAAGCTCAGAATTACAAAGCAATCTGACTTCAAAGAGATGAACGGCCATGTTTAAATCGCTTTCTCTTCTGTCACTGTGCTCGTTTCGACTCATAGATTCAGTCCTTTGGTAGACCATTATTAAAGTAGCAAAGAACAATGAGAGGCTGAGCGGAGATCACACTAACACATGTTCTGCAGGTCAGATTTTTTTGTCTCACACATTTTATTATCGTCTTCAGATACAAAGACGAGACAGGAAGAGGTTTAATTCTTCTTCAACCTTGTTACACAAAAAGACTAAAGCGCTCTGATTATGCTTATTATACGAGGAAATTAAAATGATCACTGTAATGCGGAAACCTCTGTAGCCCTCCCAGCGATTACAAGCACACAGACCTTTAATAGGAGCATAGCACAGAATCGGTTTACTCTCAGTAGTCATTAGAGCTTTTCAGAAATGTTGCACAGTCTTTAAAGAGAATGTTGCTTAATTACTACCTTTGTCACAACACTGTTACTGTTGGAAAGAATAATAGCAGCTGGTCAAAGTAATTGTTGCTTTATGAATTCATTTGCACTGAAATGTCGTCCGTGGAAACTGGTTATTGTTCAGCACCGGAAGCTGTTTCATCTCGTTACACAGATGCAGAAGAACAATGTCGCATGACAAACAAATATGCAAATGAGCTCCAAATAAAAACAGGATTGAAGGAATCGTGTGTGTGAAACGTGCAAATACCCGGGTTCTTGATCATGGTGATGAACGTGTGATATGAAAGATGAAATATCAACACGCTGCAGTGATGTTCATTAGCATCTGGATCTTTAATGCTGTTTTTCTTTTGAATAGAAAGTGTGAACCTGCATTGCGTCTTTGAGAAGTGATGTTCAATGACAGCCATTACCTCACCTGTGGTACGACCTCCCACACGTTCCCTGTCGGAGAAGCTGAGATAATGAGACTTACTCGCATTATGTGTTCCTGCTGTGATCATGTTTTGCTAACCTGACAGAAAAGATCATCGATGACAAGTTGGGATGGAACCCACTGATTAGACGCATTCAAAATAAAATTTTCAGAAGTATTTAGTAAATTATAAATCACCTCATATGTTACAGTAATTACTGCTGAGAACTGTGGAGATGAAAATAATTCAATTCAATTTTATTTGTTTAGCCCAAAATCACAGAATTTCCGTCTCAATGGGCTTCACGAGAAAAAGAGGAATGTATTAATACAAATACACAGCAAGAAAAATAACTAACAAATGCTAACTAAACAAGACTAGCACATTTATGCACTTAGACTCTCCTTCACGGTGAGGAAAAACTCCTAAAAGAACTATTAGTGGGGAAAAAATAAGAAACCTCGTGGGGATCCACATGAAAGAGAGATCCCTCCCCGGGACGAGCAAACAATGTGTCAAAAATTATTGTTTAAATATTAGCTTATTCTACTCTACAACTAAATATCTCAGTAAATACTCGTTATTCTCCTGAAAAGCGGCTCGAAAGTATCACATAAACTGGTTAAATTTAGTGGATTAAATAACGTGGAGCCTAGTACACGTCACCTAGTACACTCATACTAGGTGACTTCAACCTGCACGTTGACACTCCCACAAACCGTTCTGCTTCCGAATTTCTGGAACTGCTTGACACCTTGCATCTTACACAGCATGTACATGTTCCAACACACTCCAAAGGACACACCCTCGACCTGGTAATCACGGATACTGCCCCTATCACCAACATGGATGTCTATGATTTGGGCGTATCCGACCACATGGCTGTTTTTCTCGAAGTAACCTTAAATCACCATCATCAAGACACAAAACGGGAAATACATTTCAGGAACCTTAGAAACATCGATCACGCTGCCTTAACAAAAGACTTACAAAATATTCCTCTGCCAAGACCCTCCACCTCAATTCAGGACTCTGTCGACTACTATAACACTGCACTCCAGGGCATTCTGGACTCTCATGCACCCCTGAAATCAAAAACAGTCTCTTTTACAAAATCTGCTCCATGGTTCACAAACGAACTCCGTATTCTCAAAAGGGCTGGGCGAGCCTTGGAACGGAAATTTACAAAAAGCAACCTCACAGTACATAAAGAAGCCTACCGTGACCACCAAAAACATTACTGCAGAGCCCTTGCCATAGCCAGGTCCACTTACTACTCTCAAAAAATCACTAGTAATGCTGGAAATTCAAAACACCTGTTTTCAACCATACATTCTCTGCTCAAGCCCCACACTTCGACCCACCAGGATACCAGTGTCAACAACTGCAACAGGTTCATGGACTTTTTCACCAGCAAAGTATCTGCTCTACAATCAAACTTCCTGCCTACAAACTTCACCCAGTCTACAAACCTGCCCATACAGACAACCCCAAGCAGTTTTTCCGAATTTGCACCCACAACACAGAAAGAGGTTGAGGCCATCTTAAAAACCATAAAATCCTCAACCTGCTCACTTGACCCCCTACCAACACCCCTCATCAAAGCTAACATCACAAGCATCAGTTCAATTATTGCAGCAATAATCAACCGCTCACTGCAAACTGGCCAAGTCCCTCCGGCTCTCAAAACTGCCATTATTAGACCTCACCTAAAGAAACCATCACTGGATCCAAATAATCTGACAAACTTCAGACCCATCTCCAACCTACCGTTTCTTTCTAAGGTTCTTGAAAAAGTTGTGGCAGCTCAGCTCAATCATCACCTTTCTACAAACAACCTACATGAAAAATTTCAGTCTGGTTTCCGGTCAGCTCACAGTACAGAAACGGCCCTGGTCCGAGTGATGAATGACTTACTTGTAACTGCGGACCAGGGCTCTCCATCCTTGCTCCTCCTTCTGGACCTGTCAGCTGCCTTTGACACTGTGGATAACACCATTCTCCTTCACCGTCTTCAGACTACCACTGGACTCTCAGGAAATATTTTCAACTGGTTTCATTCATACATCACAAACAGAACAGAATATGTGGCTCTGGGGACTGCTAAATCCCAGCCACACCAAGTCACCTGCGGAGTGCCTCAAGGCTCTGTCCTTGGCCCCACACTTTTCACCATATACATATCTCCACTTGGACAAATAATCCGGAAACACAACATTTCATTTCATTGCTATGCTGATGACACACAACTGTATTTGAAAATGGACACTAAGCCCACCCAAGCTCTTTCTGCCCTTCATGCCTGTCTGGAGGAGATAGGGACGTGGATGACCAACAACTTTCTCCAGCTCAACACCAGCAAGACGGAAGCCATATTAATCGGTACACCTCACCAGATCAAGACATCCTCCATTTCAAGCATTCTGGTTTCTGGTCACAACATTCCACTCTCCTCCTCTGTAACAAACCTTGGCGTAAAAATCGACTGCAATCTCACATTTGACCAGCATGTACGTCACCTCTGCAAAGTTTCTTTCCTACACCTCAGAAACATTGCCAAGCTCCGCCCCTCACTCACCCACGCCGCAGCTGAAAAACTGATCCATGCCTTCATCTCCTCCAGACTCGACTACTGCAATGCCCTCCTCGTTGGCACACCTGGCAGGAGCCTTGAGAAGCTCCAGCACATCCAAAACTGCGCTGCCAGGGTCCTGACGAGGAGGCGAAAATTTGACCACATCACACCTGTTCTTAAATCACTTCACTGGCTTCCCATCCGTTTCAGAATTCACTACAAAATCTGCCTCCTCACCTACCAATGTGTCCATGGAACTGCGCCAACTTACCTCACTGAGCTCCTCTCCCCACTCATCAACCCAAGACACCTTCGCTCAAATTCCACCCACTGCCTCCACCAGCCCAGGACCAGGCTAACCACAATGGGGGACAGAGCCTTCCAGGCCGTTGCCCCACGACTGTGGAATGAGCTCCCGCAACTCCTCAGGGCCCCACAAAGTGTCGACACTTTTAAAAAAGGTCTAAAGACATTCATTTTTAATAAGGCTTTTAATCTTTGATTTTATGATTCTTTGTTTTCAGAATGTAGATTTTAGTTTTTAAAATGTTTTTATTGTTTTTACCTTTCTATGTAGCGCTTTGGGATTTTCTCTGAAAGTGTAAAGCGCACTACAAATAAAATGTATTATTATTATTATTAGCCCAAATAACTGATTCCTGTTTGCACAGGTCATAACAATAAATTTGATCTTAAATTCACTTTTTATTTTCATGTAAATTAATAACGCAATTTATAACTACTACGGTAGAAGAAAGACATAGGAACAATACAATGAATCAAAATTAGCACTTAATAACACAACAAAACAAGTTTAACACAATTAAAAAACACTTAAGAAGCACAATGTTTAACACAACAACAATTATAGCCTTTTTTTTAAAAAATAAAAATGTCTTTAGTGGAGCTTTAAAAGAGACCTGAACAATTTTCTGATGTAAATTTTAACACTCCGTAATCAGTGGGTAAATTAATTGCTCCAAAACCAAGGTAAGGTAACCCAATTCTTAGCAGCTAATGTTGCTTAGGAATGAGATGGGAGGTGTTCTTCAAAAGGGGATCTGGATTTAAAATTGATAAATTTAGTACCTGAAGAGAACAATTCTGCACATTGTTTTGTGGGGTATAAATTATGGAATGATATGAGATCAAATTGAACATTAAAGCCAATCTGACTTTAATATCCAGCACAACTTTTCGACACATTTAAATATTATAAGCAACTAGCCACGGGTCTCATTTACAGGTGGGGAAAGGATGGAGCGGGAGATCGACAGACGGATCGGTGCAACGTCCTCAATAATCAGGACACTGCATTGGTCCGTCGTGGTGAATAAAGACCTGAGCCGTAAAGCAAAGCTCTGGATTTACAAGTCGATCCACGTTCCTATCCTCAGCTATGGTCACCAGCCATAGCCAAACCAAAGAACGAGATCGTGGATACAATCGGTGGAAATAAGTTTCCTCCGCAGAGTGGCTGGGCTCTCGCTCACAGATAGAGTTAGGAGCTATGCCATTCTGTTTTTTTTTTTGTTTTTTTTTTATAGTTTTTTAATTTTTTTATTTCAAAGTTGCCTCTCTATTGGTCCCGGGGACTTCTTGGGCCCAGTGGGAATCAAACTAGGTTTTCCGGTCAAAACACGGTAACTCTACCACTAGGCCATTCTAGAGGAGTTTGGAATAGAGCTGTTGCTCTTCTGGGTCAACGAACGCCAGATGGGATGGTTTGGGCATCTGGTTAGGATGCCTCCTGAATGCCTTGCTGCTGAGGTGTGTCAGGCACATCCCACCGGGAGGAGACCCAGAGGCAGAAGCCAGACCCGATGCAGAGATAATGTCTCAGCTGGCCGGGAAACGCCTCGGGATCTTCCAAGGTGAATTGGAGGATGGAGCCGGGGTGAGAGAAGCCTGGGTTTCCCGTCTGAGGCTGTTGCTCCTGTGACCCGAGGGTTGTAGTTTCTTGACCTCATTATTTTGCAAGTGCATCTTCAATTGTTACCAACCCCTTGTGAGTCTTCAGATATTCATTTTAAGTGTAAAGCACGCATAAAAATGCACGTTATCTTTGACTGCAAAATAAACGCCAACTGTCACCAATCTGAATAGGTAAATGCCCTAAAAAATGCCCATAAAAATGGCATGGAAGTAAATGTGTGCAGAGCAAAAAAGAAGTGAGAAAAAGACAAAGAAAAGGTCAGTCGTGTTATTAACTAGGGGCCTCGGGCATATCTTCATCTTCCTAATATAACAAATATTCATAATAAAAGGTCACTGTTGTAGAAAATTCCAGTCATTAAAGTTTTTTTTGCTAGAAGCCATGCGACCTGCTGGTTTTTGATGGAGATGCATGCTAATGGAGCTAATCTGTGAGCTGCAGATTTGGAAAATTCAAGCTTGAAGTTACAAACGAGTTGGAGATAAAGAGGTAAAACTCAAACAAACTGATTGGTACCAATAGGATCAAAACAACCATGAAGAAAATTTAAATATGTCCTCATTGGATAAAAATCTATTTTAAGTACAAAATTTCTTCAGTTGGATTACCAGTATAGATAAAGCTGCTCTATTTCCATGTGTGTTGACAATGCATGCCAGTCGGAATAACGGATGTGTATCGATAAGGATTTATCGATACTGGTTCTCTTATCGATACCGCTAAACAATCCGGGTCTTTATCTTATCGGTACTATTAGAAACAAACAAATAAGTATTATGAACATAAAAACTTTAATTGGATGATGGTGGAACTCAAACAGAACAGTATTTAAATAAAATCTTTCAGTCTGAATGTCATGGATTTTGGCAATGTTTTTGGACAAATTGCATGTGGTTCCACTTTTAAGAATCAAGATTACCTTTATTAGTCCCACAGTGGGGAAATTGCAGGAATTAAGGCCTGCAGCCATAAATAATAGCGCTACCCTTGTTGAAGAGATAGAGATACAAAGGGAAGGAAGGGTAGAGGGGAGATTTATTGTTAGAAAAAAATAAGTCACCCGGCCTCACCAACAAGGTCAGTGAAGCAGGGCAAGTGAAAAAAAAAAAACAGCACCAGTTACTTAGTAACAACATATACGTACATACATAAACATACTGAGGAAAACGTTGATTTGATGTAAGAGAAGGGTTGGTGGAGGGGGGAGGATAAACAAAGCAGTCCCTCTAAGTGGAGCTTCTGATTCTACTCATTGAAGGAGTTCAGTTTAGACAAGTCTTGTTGCGGTAAAATAGTCTCCTGTAAACATGGTATTGCCTTCTTCATCATCTGGCATTTCGCTTCAGGGGTCACCACAGCAAGTCAGTTTCTTCCATCTAACCCTATCTGCTGATCCTCTTTGGTCACACCAACAATCTTCATGTCTTCTTTCACTGCGTCCATGAACCTCCTCTTTGGCCTTCCTTTAGACCGCTTTCCTGGTGGTTCCAAATCCAGCATCCTTCTCTCCACTGCACATGTCCAAACCATCACAGTCTTGCCTCTTGAACTTTATTCCCAAAACCTCTAACATGTTCTGTTCCCCTGATATACTCATTTCTAATCCTGTCTATCCTGGTCACTCCCAGAGAGATCCTCAGCATCTTCATCTCTGCTACCTCCATCTCTGCTTCCTGTCTTTTCTTCAGTGCTACCGTTTCTAGACCAAACAGCATGGCCGGTCTCACCATGGTTTTGTACGCTTTCCCTTTCATTCTAGCTGAAACTCTTCTGTCGCACATCACACCTGATACTTTCCGCCACCCGTTCCAGCCTGCCTGAACACGCTTCTTCACCTCTTTTCCACACTCTCCATTGCTCTGGACTGTTGATCCTAGATACTTTGGTATACTTTGGTAAACATGGTATGGCCTATGGCATAGTTTACATGGCCACCTTTACATATTGCACTTTAGACAACGTGCGTTGTCGGCATCGATTTTGTAAAAATAAAGCCTAACTCAAGATTGCTTTGCATGTTTTGCCATTATGCCTCCCTCGGCTTCAAAATGGAACTTTGTGTGTGTAGAAGCAGCAGCGCATGCGCGCACCGCCCCTTCGCGAGTGAGGGGCCGGTGTTGGCAAGGTGTTTCTGCTTCTAGCAAAAAGTGTTGCGGGATGGTGTGACCAGAACCGATAGCAGATCTGTTTGGACAAGCGCTCATCGGTCTGGGTAAAATGACGGCCGCAGAACCAGTTCAGAAAAAATCTGGTTCTCGATACCCATTCATAGTTCTAATGCATGTGAAAATGTACGACATGTCTGAATAAAACAAAATCCTTAAAAAAAAAATCATTTCCAATATCAAATAGAAATAGAATAGAACGTTTTTATATTCATTGTACATCAGACACTCTGTGAGAACAACAAAACTTCAAGGGCTGCAACAAAAGATGTTGGTTTAATCTATTTAAGCATCTAGAGCTCTACTCAGAATTATTCACACGGCTGGCAAATTCTGACTTGGGGTTACTTTTAATCCCTGAAAAGAAATTTGACACGAAAAATTTGGAGGTGCTACTTTTTGTTCAAATGTAGGTAAAAGTTGAGAAATATTTTTTCAACAATCTGTGTCCTAATATATCTTTTAAGATGATAGTCAGTTTATCTGAAGAAGTATGAAAAAATGTAATTTCTTTAATTCATTTCGTCTTCTGAACAGCTTATCGCTAATGGCGTTGCAGGGGTGCTGGATTTCAGACGAGAGGCAGGATACAACTTTTAAAACTCATGAATAACAAGAAGAATCTTCATTTTTCAGGCATCTACCTGGCTAGATTCCATAATCTGTATTCGTACCATACCGAGACAGTTTGTTATGTTTGGTCGAAAGAGACCTTTCCCACATTGTGTTCAATTGTTTTCCCCCTCGAAGCATCATGTTGAGCAGCAGCAGGAGGTCCTGCCATTCCTGCTGATTCTTGACCTTAGTTTGTTCAACCAGAGACCTTTGACACAAACTCTCTTGCAATTGAACATCTTACCAGACACTCGGCTGAATCTTTCCACCACGACTTTACACTCATGTATTATTAAAGTATAAAAATATCATTCCTAACCTTGTCATTGCAGATATTTTTGAAGGTTTAACTAAAACAAAATTACAATCAAACTAACAGTTTTGTGCAGCTCAAGAGAATTTAGAGTGGTGTGGAGCCAAAATTAGAATCTGAAGGGCAAGTTACAATTTCACCCTGAAAAAACGTGCAAATATTTAGACAAAATTGGCTAGAAAATGCGGGGGAAAATCAAAATAAAGGGGAACTCTACAATTACGATTCATCAAAAACTGGAGACATGCATTTGAATTGAATAGAATTTACTTTATTGATCCCTGAAGGGAAATTTGAGTGCTGCAGTGTAAACACATCAGTGCCCCCTCACTCCTATCCACCAGCGTCCCAGTCCGGTCGTACATGTGTCCAACCTGGAAACCCAAAAGCTGGAGTTCGGAATGGGTCCACAAAGCCAGGCCGCAGTGAAGAACACCAAACTGGCCTCTCTGTGTGCGCCCCAGAGTGTGCGCCTCCAGTTCCTCAAGTGAGCAACCGGACAGTTTCCATTGAAACCGCAAAAACACAGGGCCCGAAACGCCTCCTCTATACAGTCTCCTTCTCTGCACCTCCACCAGATTGTCTTCCCCATCTAAGCTACCCTGGTACCGAAACATCTTCTCCAGCCTTGACGAATGTGGCTCTTAGAGCAAGCACCTGGTCGCGCATGTCAACATGCATGTCAACGGCAGAATGACTCCATAACCAACTAGCCATTGAGGCTAGCCGGATGATTTCTAAAAAAACACAGCTGTCCGACACAAAACAACAAAGTCCAAAATGACGTCCAAAGTGCGCTCAAGTAAAATCTCCAGATGAAGGGACAGAAACTCCGCGAAAGTTGGTGATTAAACGCTAAAGTAACAGGGAGCACTGCAACAGGCAGCCACCCAGGACAGCGGCTTACCCGTTAACCTTTTGTCTGTCCAGTTTGGCCTTAAAGCAAGTAGGATCGGAATTGGCACCTCAAAACCAAAAGCATCATTCTTTACCAGCAAAAAGCAGGGTGCCCCAGACAGATCATTGATAAGATCTTGCAGGAGTTTGCTAGGCAAATTGGAGCAGCATCCACAATAATTAGGACGTTATATTGGTTCGTCATGCTGAAGAGGGAGCTGAGCCAAAAAGGCTCTCGATTTAGCTATAATTCTATGTTTTACATCACCAGCGGTAGGTGGGGACTGAAAGAATGAGATTGTGATTACAAATGGTGAGATGAGCTTCGACGGCAGGGAGAAGCTGCTGTTGACGCTCTTTCAGGTCAAGACAAGCAAGATATGGTGGCGGACACCGTTGAGGAGGTGATTCAGACCTGTCCAACCAAGAGGAAACCCAAAACAAGTTGGAGGGACATTGTTCTGCAGCTGACATTGTGAATGTCTTTTCATCCAGCTGGATGAGCTAGAAAATGTGCCCAGTTTGAGGGAAATCTGGGCTTCTCTGCTAAGGCTGCTTCCCCCTCAATCCAAGCCTAGATAAGCAGAAAAATACAGTATGGCACACGTGTAACATATTCTCAGTAATTTTATGGCTCAGCAAAAGAAGTCTCCCCCTCCCAACCTTATCTGCTATGAGTAAAGAAAAAAAAATCTCAGCTGTATTTGCCTCTGGTGATGTGAGCTTTTACCCCGATCGCATTGCTAATCAACATTCACAGAGTGAGTTCTGGCTCATTAAACAAGCTCTTTTTGTTGGTGTTAATAATTCAGGAGCAATGTGAGAGCGTAGATGTGCTCAAAGACCTGCCATCTTGTTAAGACACCGTTAATTGCATTGGGTTAGACAAGAGTCTTGGGGGTAGTTGACCCCTCCTTTACTTTTCAGGAGTCATGGTCACAAGACCGCTCAGTTGTGGTCTCTGTAACTAAATCTGATGAACCAGGAAGGACTACCTTCAGGTTCTGATACAACATGAATACAATAAATTTTACAACGCACAGATATTTGTATGTCGTACATGCACATTGTTGGAGTTTTAAAAGTAAAATCAACTGAAGGGTAAATGAGGTAGAGCTCAAAGTTTAAACGTGTACTTGTACTGTCACAACTATCGCTGTACTCTGTTTTTAGTTTTCATCCATACAAGCGTGCAGATTTCTCACAGCTGAGAAAAGACTTCTTCTTTCAGCATTTCCCTTCAGGGGTACAGCAAGTCAGTTTCTTCCATCTAACCCTATCTGCTGCCTTCTTCAGGATCACACCAACTATCTTCATGTCTTCCTTCACTGTATCCATAAACCTCCTCTTTGGTCTTCCTCTAGACCTCTTTCCTGGTGGTTCCAAATCCAGCATCCTTCTTCCTATGTACTCCTCTGCACATTTCCAAACCATCTCAGTCTGGCCTCTCTGACTTTATCTCCAAAACCTCTAACATGTGCTGTTCCCCTGATGTACTCATTTCTGACATCCAGGTCACTCCCAGAGAGATCCTCAGCATCTTCATCTCTGCTACCTCCATCTCTGTTTCCTATCTTTTTCTCAGTGCTCTGTCTCTAGACCAATCAGCATGGCCGTTCTCGCCACGGTTTTCTACACTTTCCCTTTCATTTTAGCTGAAACTCTTCTATCACACATCCAGCCTGGCTGCACATGCTTCTTCACCTCTTTTCCACACTCTTCATTGCTCTGGACTGTTGAACCTAAATACTTCAAATCTTCCACCTTCTTTATCTCTTCTCCCTGCAACCTCACTTTTTCATTTTTCCATCCAGCTGAGGAAAGACTGTGCATTTTAAACCTTTTCTGACTTGCTTCTATTCTCTTTTCCTCAAACTGAAATCAATGTACCACTCCTTTCGTACTCTCAGAAAATTGCCTTAGCAGAGTGGACTGTATGAAGAACCAGCGCTCTGACATTTTCCTCTTAGTTGGACCTTACAGTACCCACAGGTGACTCCACAACTGACTCAGCCTCGCTCGGGATGAATAATCCCAAGCTAAACCCCTCAGATTCTGTGATTAATGATATGTCTAGTGGTTGTGAGCTGTGCTTTCTCACTATAATGCCTCGTGTCAGGCTCAAGGAGCTCTTGGGAGCTGATAAGGGGTACTTGTGCAATTATGTACGGTCACAGCAAAGCAGCTTCTGGCAAAAAGACAAACTTTACGGGACCTCTATTAACAGTGAAGTGAATATAAAACTGTAAATTAAAAGACACTGGAAATCAGATGCAGTATTATAAACTTCTAAGTTTAGTTCTACATATCACCCGTGATAAATCAGCATAGGAGTTGTTTTCCACATAAGTATTCAAAAAGTCATTTCTAAAGTTTATAAATAAATTATAAGTTGGCACAGGTTTTCTACTTTTCTGAAATAGTAGTCCATAAAAATGCCAGCGAGAAAAATGAATAAATTCCAAACATGTGTTATTAATGAGTTAATTACGTGCCTGTTGTTTCAAGACAAAAAAGCACTGAAGACCCACAATTACTCAGTACCAACTATAGATGAACTGATCCCATTTTAAGGGTCATGCAACAAAAAGTTAAAGTCACAAATTTATACTCTGACTTGGCGTTGACACCAACTTGTTACCTTTACCACGTCTAAAGCAGGCAAGTGTAAGAAAGGCGTAAAGAGAGGGGTTTTTTTCTTTCATACAAACTTCTGAATAAAGACAGAGCCGAGCCGAAAAGCAAAGTTCTTGATTTACCAGTCGCTCCATGTTCCTACCCTCACCTATGGTAACCTGCTGTGGATGGTGATCGAAAGAACGAGATCACGGATACAAGCAGCCAAAATGAGCTTCCTCCGCAGGGTGGCTGGGCTCTCACTCAGAGATAGAGTGAGGAGCTCTGCTATCCGGGAGGAGCTCGGAGTAGAGTCATTGCTCCTCTGAGTCGAGAGAAGCCGATGGGGGTGGGTTCGGGAAACTGGATAGGAAGGCACCAGAACGCCTCACTGGTGAGGTGTTTTGGGCACGTCCCACCGGGAGGAGACCAAGAGGCAAACCCCGGACCAGCTGGAGAGACTATGTCTCACAACTGGCTGAGGATCAACTCGGGCTCCTTCCGGGTGAGCTGGAGGATGCAGCCAGGGTGAGAGAAGTATGGGCTTCCCGTCTGAGGCTGTTGCTCTGGGTCTGTTCCATCGTCTTCCGCTCATCCGGGGCTGGGTCGCGGATGAGCGACCCAGCCCCGGATGAGCGGAAGACGATGGAACGGAATATTCAAAGAAAATGTTAAAAAAAAAAAAAAATTCAGAAAATGTTATTTTTGCAGAGAATAATAAAAGTAAACAGTTCAAATGCACAGTCTATGCTTTACTACCACACTGTAATCGACCAAGGAAAACCCATCCCCTCAAAAAATAGTCTTCATACCTGAATTGTGATGCAATAAACTCTGTAGATTCTTCTCAAATTCCCAGCAGCTCAATCTGACAGCACTAAAGAGTCTAAAGTTAACGACCCTGTTTCTCATCTCTGCTCATCCCAATTTCACTCTGGCATTGAGGGTGAATGCTCAATCTTCAGGGGAAGCTGTCAGAGAATGATGAATGCCAGCAAGAGTCTGGCTTTCAAAACCTGCATTAATTTTTAACTACAATTACTTGAACAAAAAAATTTAATATAGAAGTGTGAAATGGCGGTGGCGGCACTCACAAAGCCCGGAGACATGCAAAAAGGATTTGGTGAAAATAAATGAGAAGGTGCAAATTTAATGAGAGTGTGAGATGATCATAAGCTAACAAAAAATGTTTTTTTTCTTTTCTTTACGTCCAAAGCACAGATGGTGCTGTTGTGGAGCTTCTAAGTCGTCACACGGCGAGCCTGGGTTTGCAATCAATGTCCTATTTATGCTCTGTCTCATATCCTTTGATCCAAGTATTAACAAGACCCTTGAAAGGGACAATTATCTGGTTCTGCTCTTCTCTTAAAGGACTGCCCTGCTCTAAGTTAGATTGGTGTGAGCTACAAAGAAAGCTTTCAAGTCTTCAATCTACTGTGGAGAATTCAATGCAAAAGGCTGAGAGGAGATATGAAACGTCCTAATTGAATAATTAATATGTTGTTCTAAATTGCACAACACCGCGATGCCTGCAGCAAGTCTGTAAATAAAGATTCGGCTAAAAGAAACAAAATCCAAAGATACTCAAACAATAAAACTGATCCCTTTTTTAAAAAATCCCAGTTAAATCTCTGTGTGATAAAGACCTTGGAGCCTGCATGAGGTGTTAACACAGAGGAGGCTGCACAGGTTCAACATTCGAATCAGAGATGTTTCCTGCTGAAAGGCTGAGCACAGCATCTGTTCTGACGCAGAGTATTGACAGACAAAGTATACTTTGTGTCTTGGTGCAGTCTGTGGGAGAGTAATGAGTCATCTCTGCTTCTTAGCATAACAAGCTTGGGGTAATTCTTACGGAGAGTATGCTGGACACAGAAAGAAGAACTTGTGTTTAAAATCCTCCTTCGAGAGGCTTTGTAGTTTTATATGTTCGGATATGTTGCCTTTAAAAGATTTTGTTAATGTGTGCAACAATCTGAGTCTCTGCACGCTTTTGTTGCAGAAAAGCTTAATGCATGACAATCTAACGCTCTTCATGCACTACAGGAGCCTTTTAGAAAGCAAGCTTCTTCTTTCGGCATTTCCCTTCAGGGGTCGCCACAGCAAGTCAGTTTCTTCCATTTAACCCTATCTGCTGCATCCTCCTCAGTCATGCAAACTATCTTCATGTCTTCAATCACTGTATCCATGAACCTCCTCTTTGGTCTTCCTCTAGTCCTCTTTCCTGGTGGTTCCAAACCCAGCATCCTTCTTCCGATGTACTCTCTCTCTCTCCTCTGCACATGTCCAAACCATCTCAGTCTGGCCTCTCTGACTTCATCTCCAAAACCTCCAACATGTGCTGTTCCTCTGATCCTGTCCATCCTGGTCACTCCTAGAGAGATCCTCAGCATCTTCATCTCTGCTACCTCCATCTCTGTTTCCTGTCTTTTTCTCAGTGCCACTGTCTCTAGACCAAACAGCATAGCCGGTCTCACCACGGTTTTGTACACTTTCCCTTTCATTTTAGCTTAAACTTTTCTATAACACATCACACCTGATACTTTTCTCCACCTGTTGCAGCCTGCCTGCACACGCTTCTTCACCTCTTTTCTACACTCTCCATTGCTCTGGACTGTTGATCCTAGATACTTAAAATCTTCCACCTTTTTTATCTCTTCTACCTGTAACCTCACTTTTCCATTTGGATCCCTCTCATTCACACACATGTACTCTGTCTTACTCTGACTAATCTTCATTCCTCTTCTTTCTACTGCAAACCTCCACCTCTCCAGCTTTTCCTCCACCTCTTCTCTCCTCTAACTACAGATCACAATGTCATCTGTAAACATCATTGTCCATGGGGATTCCTGTCTGACCTCGTCTGTCAGCCAGTCCATCACCATAGCAAATAGCAAAGAACTCAGAGCAGATCTCTGGTGCAGTCCCACCCCCACACTGAACTCCTCTGTCTCACCTACAGCACACCTCACCACTGTCTTACAGTCCTCATACATGTCCTTCACATAGCATAAGCATGCTTATACTGAGATCCAAGCATATGCCAACTTCCACGCAAATTAAGAAACCTATAAAGGTGACGGAGTGTGTGGACTTTTGCGTAACTCTAAGCACAGAGGAGATAAGACATGAAAACGATGACCCTTGTGGACAGAAACTGAAGTGAACTGATGTCAGTGAACTGAAGCATTCGAAGCATCGAGGAAACAATTATAAGGGTTGTTAAAATTGGCTTCCATATAAGAATTATGGGTCAAATCGTAGAAAAGATTGTCAAATATCATGAATGCACATTGTGAATCACAAATTTAAACTGATTTCAGAACCGTGTGCTTCCGTGCACCCACTTTGACGCAATATTTCACATCCTTCACATAAAAATCATTTGAAACCACAACGTTAACGCATCAAGCTCAACCGCCTGCAGTGGCGGTCATGCATTCCAGCTTATTTAATTCTTATAAATATATTAAGCTTACATTATTCTTTTCTTAGTTCACTAATAGAGCGGTGTGTGTCACTCGCCTAGTTATATGTCCTGAGGACCACCTCCCACTCCTCTGTTGTTTGCTTATGTGAGACACCACTTCAGTCATTGTGCATGAGTAATAACAGGTGGCACTGACTCATTTGAAAATCATTGCATATGCATGACATCATTTACATAAAGTCTATTTGGCGTTCTAGAGATGTGGATGGGGCGGGATGGATATCAATTTGGCTTAAACCTGAAATTTTTTGAGGTGATATTTAAAACTAAGGTTGCAAATTGCAGAGATCTTTGAGACTTGCCAAAATCAAGGTGCATAGGCTCAGCGAAAACGCTTGTTCAGTTTAAGATTTAAACGTCTTTATAATTAAGAACCAATAGAACTTCATTAATCCCATGGACAAAAATGCATTCAAATCTCTCTCATGAGGAGTTGAAAAGATCAGAGTCCATGCTAGTTTGGCTTTTCACCAGGACGCCTAAGAGCTGTTTGAAAGCTCCAAATTAAAATTTCCCTTACATCTGTTTTGGTCTGTCAAACGGCTGTAGTAGTGGATTCACACAGCGATGTCCTGAGGCTGTGTGTAAGAAAAATACAGTATTTAACACAGGACTCTTATTGGTATTAATCAGCAATCTTCTTGTTCTCTCTTAAATCCCAAAAGCACCGACATAAAAATAGTCTGTTCTGAAAATACACCTACTGGGGCTTTTTATTTATTCATTCAAACACGTTCTTCACTGTAGAAGCTGCCTGAGCACTACAGTGATTTCACAACGACAGAAACATCGTCACCAGACAGGAAAATTAAACATCTTTAAACCTAATTAAAAACAACAACAAAAATGACATTTTTACACACACACAAAACAGCTTTTAGTTTTTAACGTAACAAGGTAAGAGAGAAGCATTTCTAGTTCAATAATTGAGTCAATAATGCGCCGACGAGTGTTTGTTTTGTTCTTTTTAAAGGAGAACAAACCGGCCAATTTTTTATTGGCATGTTTGCATAGAAAAGAAATTAGACACCTGTTGCAGTTTCATTGGTTTTATTTTAGATTAGATGCTTAAAAACTAATTCTCTAAGTCTAGATCAATAATAGGAAATTTTTATAAAAGCTAAACACATCTAGTCACTCTGACTGTAAGTCCTAAAAAGGCTGCTTGTTTACAATCTTAAAGACATCCCAGAATAGCCATCCTGCTGTTGCTTTTCTCGTTGGCAAACTCATAAATGTTTCCATGTTAGAAACAGCCCAAATCCCCAGGGCTTTCAGAACCATGTGTGTAAAAATATAGTGTAGAAAAACATACAGTAGTTGGCAATATAATGATCGCACCATGGACATTTACATGCAAGTCCGAATCAAAACTTTGTTTAATTTTGGTTTAATGCAGTCAAATTTGAGATAAAATCATTTTAAGCATCCCTAAAAGTACTTTTACTAGTGCTGTCATTTTAACGCGTTAATTAATTATACCACATTTCAATGTGTTAAAAAAATTAACGCAATTAATTATGACGTTATAACGGTGGTGAGCCAATGCTTGTGCATTGGTCTAGAAACAGTAGCATTGAGAAAAAGACAGGGAACAGAGATGGAGGTAGCAGAGATGAAGATGCTGAGGATCTCTCTGGGAGTGACCAGGATGGACAGGATCAGAGGAACAGCACATGTTAGATGTTTTGGGGATAAAGTCCGAGAGGCCAGACTGAGATGGTTTGGACATGTGCAGAGGAGAGAGAGAGAGTGCATCGGAAGAAGGATGCTGGATTTGGAACCACCAGGAAAGAGGCCTGGAGGAAGATCAAAGAGGAGGTTCATGGATACAGTGAAGGAAGACATGAAGATAGTTGGTGTGACTGAAGAGGATGCAGCAGATAGGGTTAGATGGAAGAAACGGACTTGCTGTGGTGACCCCTGAAGGGAAATGCCAAAAGAAGACAAAGAAGATCCCACTAAAGCCCAATATCTCTTTTTTTTAATGCCATTTCTCCAATTTAAGCATAACACCAGGCTGCATGAATGATGCATTTAGCTGGTGACTTTTTTAGTGATCTGAAGGAACATAAGCAGGATTTTAGAATGAGTCAGTACTCATTATGTTCAATGTTCACTCTGCAATGTTCACACTGTGAAAACACAATCTGCAGGATCCTTTTAAACACATTAGCTCAGACAATGTTTAGGTTTAGAAAATATTCACTTTGGCGGATAAGCTGTGTTTTCGGGTGTGATGGACAGGAGATCTTCACATCTCATCTGACCATCCACACATTCGGTCACTGTGCATTATTGTCACCGACTCAAGAGCTTCCTGACAGAACGTCTCATATAGTCAGAGTAGAGTTACGTCTTACTCCTCAAACGCCTGCTTAAGAGCAGAATGGGTCAGAAGCTTCAAAAGGAAACCAGATCACAGTAGACAGACCCTGCAGCAAACATAGGGCAACTTTCACAATAACATGTCTCCAACATGTTATTACACAGATGATAAATGCAAAAACTGAGTAGAAGCCGCTCGAATTATGAACCAAACTACAGAGCAAAAGATACTAAAGGACATGAAAGAATTAATTTCTCATCAACTAAATGCATTGATTTAGTTCAGGCTGAAAAGACCTGTTACTCCTTTCATCCCATAGGAGGAAATTAGAAAGACTATAATGCAAGCTTGCAAAATATTAATTAGTTCCTAAGTCATGTAGATCAGAGTACGCAGAGTTTCAGCTGCTAATAAAATTACCAAGTTGAAAAGACATACTAACAATAAAAATAAAACCCATTGAAGGTGTCACATTTTATTCTAACATTATACCAATAGAGATATGATATTCAGAATCATAAATTACTTTATTGATCCCATAGATGGGAAATTTGTGCGTTATAGCAACCAGTTATCTGTTATTCGCATTCAGTATGTTTGCATACAGGAGGTGCAAAGTTTTATTCTTCCCAGTGGAGCAGTCCATGTATTGGGTGAAGTCTAAAAGTGATCTGTTCATGTTGATGTAGTTGAAGTCACCAGTTATGATACAGAAGAAGTTAGGTTGTCGTGTCTACAGGAGAGAATCGGTGGTTGCAATGACGTCACCAGCGGTTTCCGCATCAGCCAACGGAGGAACAAAAACAGTCACCACCACAACTGATGTAAACTCCCTCGGCAGATAGTGAAGCCGTAGTCCTACCAACAGCAGCTCCACATGGGGTGTATAGAGAAGCTCCTTGAAGCAGACACGTCCGGGATTGCACCACCGCTCACTCACTCTTCTCTTTTCACCGCTGCTGATTGCATCTCTGTCCACCCATACAGTCACAAAACCAGGAACCTCGACACTACTGTCCAGGGTGTGGAAAATAGAAAATAAAAAATAGAGATGGGTGGCAGCAAACGGTGGGGACCCTCGCGGTCAGATCCTTGGCTGAATAAACTAGCTCATAGAAATGAGAGGATAAAAGTTATTTTAAAGAGCTTTTATTCTTTTACAACATATAATATTTAAGATGACATTTAAAGCATGACTGTGGCCCCTATGATCCGGCCCCGGATAAGCAGAAGACAACGGAACAGAACAGAAAACCAATATGTTTTGCGATCTCTTTGTGCAGTCGTTAGTTTCTCACATTTTTTAAAACTTATATTTGAGCTGCATCAGTGAATTTGTACGTGGTGAGTTTCCCAGCAGCGCATGTGGCATTTATTTATCAAAGCATATGAACACTGCACTATAAAGGAGTTTAATTATTTATACCATATGCTTTTAGCTTAGCTTTTGTTGTTTATTTAAGACTATGTTAGTCTTTTATAAGCAATTTCCAGTTCTATTGATTTTGATGACATTTTGATTCTGTTAGCTTTGTTTACAGATATTTTCCACTTGTATGAACACACATTTGCACATACTCATTTATTGTGTTAGCTTTTAGTGTAAGTAACATGGCTGGGTTTTGTGCATTTAGTTGAACTGTTTACAAAGTTTCAAGCACACTCTCTCATTATTCTTAAAAAAAAAAAAAAAAAACTCACACAAACAACAAGTATGATTCAAACTATTTTCAGATGTTTAAGACTAGGACCACCGGAGCCGTCAATTTGACGACACATCACTTTAATAAGCTAATTTAAATTAAAATTTATAAGCAGAGCTAGCCTATGCAGCCGAGGATCTGACCGCCAGGGTCCCCGCCGGTGGCTGCCACCCATCTCCTCCTTCACCCGACCCCTATGGCCCCTCCTGCAGGTGGTGAGTCCGATGGAAGGGTGGCCCATGTCCCCTGTTCGGGCTGAGCCCGGCCGGGCCCCATGGGTAAAAGCCCGGCCACCAGGCGCTCGCATACGTGCCCCACCCTCAGGCCTGGCTCCAAGGGGGGGCTCCGGTGACCCGCGTCCAGGCAAGGGCAACTTGGCCATGTTTGATTTCTTCATTGGGGTATTTTTGAGCCACGCTTTGTCTGGCCCCTCACCTAGGACTTGTTTGCCTTGGGTGACCCTACCAGGGGCATCAAGCCCCGGACAACATAGCTCCTAGGATCATTGGGGCACGCAAACCCCTCCACTACGTTAAGGTGGCGGCTCAAGGAGGAGGTTGTGACCGAAAGAATGAGATCGCGGGTACAAGCGGCCGAAATGAGCTTCCTCCACAGAGTGGCTGGGCTCTCACTCAGAGATCGGGTGAGGAGCTCTGCCATCCGGGAGGAGCTCGGTGTCGAGCCGCTCCTCCTCCAGGTCGAGAGGAGCCAGATGGGGTGGTTCGGGCACCTGGTCAGGATGCCCCCCGAGCGCCTCACGGGCGAGGTGTTTCGGGCATGTCCTACCGGGAGGAGACCAAGGGGCAGACCCCGGACCCGCTGGATACACTAAGTCTCACAGCTGGCCGGGGAACGATTTGGGATCCTTCCAGGTGAGCTAGAGGATGCAGCCGGGGAGAGAGAGGCCTGGGCTGCCTGCTTGAGGCTGTTGCCCGCGCGACCCGACCCCGGAACAAGCAGAAGATGACGGAATGGAATTTATAAGCATTTTATATTCTTTAACCGGGGCGCAGCAGCTAGGCGGAAGCGCGCATCGCTATAGCATTGCTATGGCATTGCTATGGCATTGCTATGGCCACACATAGGTGCGTGTGTTTAAATTTGCGGAGAGAGGCAAGGAGGACTCTGACGCCACCACAGAAACATTTTAGAAAGGTTGAGTGAGATAATATTGAAGACATACCGTGAAGAGAGTAAGAAAATTCTTGTCTGAATAAAGTATATCATGTTTGGAGCTAAGTCTTGAAAGTTCAGGTTAACATATTGGGAATATAGCCTAAAGACAATTTTTAACGAGGACATTTTTGAAGCAACAGCGCAAAATTGTGAAAAAAAAGTAGTCTATTAACGAAGTAGATCATTTTATCATTATTATTACTTTAAAAATTGAGCGCTGTAAAAGTTTATTTATGCAATATAACAGCGCAAAACATGAATAATTACATAAGTGTCACATTGACGGTCAAGGCGCTTGCAGGTAGATTTAAAATGCGGTGGTTCTAGTGTTAACGGTTTTGTGGACTGCAATACATTTAACATACCAAAACGTAAATCCTAGGTTGTAAAAATGAAGAAAAATTCAAACACCTACAACATAAAAAACAAGAAACTTAAATCCTCAAGTTAAACCTTCACTACATTTGTAAATCTCAGCTTGGGTCTTTTAGGCCTCCAGTTTGCCAGTTCCAAACTTCTATGAATATAAACCCTCTCTCTCTCCTGTAAACATGTCGGAACCATCTAAGTGTGTTCGCTCTCACTTTATCTCCAAAACTTCTATTACACTCTCCCTCTGATGTCCACGTTCCTGAAGATAGTTCAATATCTTCAGCAAACACATTTAAAACCAGCAGATGTGCTGTTTGAAACAAGTTAGTATCCTTAAAGTTTTTCAGAAAAATTTGAGTTTCCTTAGCTAAGAGCGTCCTTGTCACCTTCTTTTACATAATGTTACTTTTGAGACTTTTAAGAAATGGTAAGCTTCCCACGCCAGAGGGTGAAAAAATGTACGGAAAGAAGTGAATGGTTCTGTTCTCATGATAAATATTCCACTTTATCCATTCGAGCATGCCTCAACATTGAAACCCTCTCTGACAGGGTGGCAGGAACCAAAGGGATGCAGTATTCATAGCATCTGTCTCTAGGAGAGCAGACAAATCTGGGCTATACTTAGAAGCTCAATGTGTGATTTGAAATATGTAATTCCCAACAAACACATCTTTGCACCCCCATTGTCACCACAGAGGGAGGTGCATTTGGAGCATTTGCTTTCTGTGACAAAACTATCTCCTTTGCACACTCTGAAATGTGCTCAGCTCTGTTAGACGAATATTACTTGACTATTGTGCTTGCTGCTCTTGGAGAGAGATTTACGGAATTCAGGAAAAGCTTTGCGTAGAAGTGGCTAGCCGTCTTTCATCTTATATACAATTGTTCCTTTTTGTTTATAAAGCTACAAAAAAAAGACCTTAAACTCTTCCTTTGGTCTCGTTAACTTCTTTTGAATTAAGACTAATCTTAAACTTAAACTATCTGTAGGTTCCGTCATTTTCCGCTTGTTCCGGGGCTGGGTCGCGGGGGCAACAGCCTCAAACGGGAAGCCCAGGCTTCTCTCACCCCGGCTGCATCCTCTAGCTCATCCGGAAAGATCCCAAGTCGTTCCACGGCCAGCTTTGACCGCCAGACTCCAGCAGGTCCGGGGTCTGCCACTTGGTCTCCTCCCGGTAATTATCTGTAGGTAAACAGCTACATTTTAAAACTATACATATGTATAATATACATATATTAACGTACTATAGTCATCCCTGAATAGGGACATTCTGTGGAAGAAACGGAGGGTTAAGCGTTTTCCCCAAGGACACTTAGGCATGGGCCCGGTGGGAATCAAATTCCAGTCCAAGGATGGACATTCTACCACTGAGCCAAAGCCTCCTTCCTTTTTGTATTGAATATTGTATATTCTAAAACAAATGCACCTTTTCTCACTAGCTTTTTGTGGTAACTAAAGAAACAAGGTCCTGAATTCAAACAGCAGAAAAAAGCTTCCTCTGCACAGTGGCCCTCTGCACAAGACATGCAGCTGCCTGAACGTGACCACAACGTGATGATATAATAGACAACTGTACTCAAATTGATTGTGTCTGCAGCGTGGTTTTGAACAGCGAGCGTTGTACTACAGCTGAACTTGCATCTTGTGTCTGTCTCATTTGGCACATTTAGGACAGCCTGATTCCAACGCTTTCTGCACTTGGCTCCTCTCCAGCAAAGCTCAGAGGGTGCTTTTTATGTGTTGATGTTGTAAACTGTAGTCTAACATGAGAAATTAGTTCAAGCAAAGTGGGACACACAGAAAAGCCCAGCCAGAGGTTTTTTGGTTAGTGCTGTGCTGCTTTACATTGACTAATTTATTTTATCTTGCATTAAATATTCTAGTCAAGAAACAACATTTTTTATTACTGTTCCACCAAAACAAAGGTTTACAGTAGTAACTAAACACACGCTGGCAGAACCTTGAAAGATTTAACCATGAATAATTCAGGTTTTACCTAAATGCAGGGAGGAGGTGTGTTAAAATTGCATGTGCTTAGCATCTTGTAGCTCTAAATTTGGATAAAAAGACACTCAACAGAGCAGCTGACTAACACAATTCTGAGCTTGTGTGGACTCACTCAGGCAACAATGAGGTTTTTGCAGCTTGATGTGTGTGATCTAGTTTTTTTTCCCCTCATCCTCTGTGCACACTGCATTGAAATGTAAATGTACAAATAAATTACTCGCATCTGCGATAACTGTTGATGAAAAAAAAAGTGATTATAAATACTCATTACTAATGCTGCAGCAACAAGCATGTGAATTTTTAATGTTAAGCTCATGCCTGTGTGACCTGTCGAAACACGTGTTCTTACCCCCATTAGGGTATCGCATTTCTTGATGTTCACACAACAACTGCCCTTTCTAATTAACCCGGAACAGAAACAGTAGAAAACGTGTTTCATAGAGAAAGCAATAAATAGCACATTTGAATCAAGCTTTGATTCAGTGAATGTGTGCTCTATTGAAGCAAGCGAATAGATGAAGAGAAAAAAAAAGGTAAATGTTAAAGAGGGAATTGGCTCTCGTAACTGATGTCTGCTTGGATGACTACAGATAGCCTTGCATATAGAGTTACAATGCATGAAATGATGCCATTTCCTTCAAACACATGATGCATCCTTTCACGTTTATCTCTTTTTAAGGTTCTTACCTTGAATTCGACTTCATCTCTCAAGAAACACCATTTAGAATTAATGTTACACCGACTCCGATTATGATGCATCTTCTGGGACCTGTGCAACACTTGCTACAAAGGTCACCTTGGTTTTAACTCATATTTTTTCCCATCGTTCAGTGATGTAAAAATGAGGTTTTCAAACTGCGAGGTGGAATTAGGGAGGTAGGGGGTCAAACAGACACTGCATGAGATGAAAGCATATTAAAGAAAAAAAAAATCATAATGCCCAATAGACATAATATGCATATGTGCCGTCCTTTGTAGTGATTCGCTAGTAAATCCTGAGCAGACACACAAAGTACTTTTTAGATTCTGTCTGACCTCTTCTTTCATTTTATGAAAGCAAATGAATGCCATTGAGAACACATTTGACAACAAAATAACATGACTTCCACTACTATTGGGGGTGGAACAATATGGGGTTTTTATGGCTCATACTGAACATTAGCTGTTAGAAGAGGCTGATAACAGATTTTTTAAGTCGATATTTTTATGCAGTAAAACTATAAAATCTGGTGTAAATAAGACATTTTTATTTCTCTATAAATCAGACTGTATTCAGGGGCGGATCTAGAATTTTTTAAAGGGGGGGGGGAATTGAAGAAGCCAGTATAGGGGGCCTTGGGGCATTCCCTGCAGAACATTTTAAAAAATAGGAGTCGTTTTCCTGCCTTTTGGTAGCATATTCGCTGGCGCTGCAAGGGATAGCTTGACTAGTCCCATTTCCTTTCTTCTTCTTTTTTTTTTTTGTGGACTAGAGGGAAAGGGGCTTTGGGGTCGGTGAGACTGTGAAACTAACAATACACCCAAAAATATTGAAAACACAAATTTATATTTTATGCTTTCTGTTCTGTTCTTTTCTGCAAATCTGGGGCCAGGTCGCAGGGGCAACAGCTTCGAACGGGATGCCCAGGCAACTCTAACCCCGACTGCTTCCTCCAGCTCACATGGGAGGATTCCAAGGTGTTCCTCGGCCAGCTGTGAGACATAGTCTCTCCAGCGCGCCCAGGGCCTATCTTTGGGTCTCCTCCCATTGGGACGTGCCCAAAACACCTCACCAGTGAGGCGTTTGGGATCCATCCTAACCAAATACCCGAACCACCCCAATATTGCTTCTCTCGACCTGGAGGAACAGCTCCTAGCTCCTCCAGAGCTCTTCACTCTGTCTCTGAGTGAGAACCCAGCCACCCTACAGAGGAAGCACATCTCAGCCACTTGTATCTGCGATCTCTTTTTTCTGTCACCACTCTCAGCTGGTGACCATAGGTGAGGGTAGGAACGTAGATTTTTAACGCTAAAATGCAATTGCAAGGTTCAAGAGAAATAATAACATGAATTACGTTAAAAAAAAAAAAAAAAGATGAACTGTAATTTTTAGAACTTCATCATAGAGTTGCAATAATTTAGAAAATAATTGTAATTGTAAGTTGCAATTATAGAACCAATCTTTTTTCTTTTAATTTTTTCTTTTCGTTTAACGGGTTATGACTCATTGCACAGACACATTGTGATGATTGCATCAGATTGAGGTCTCAGCCTGTAGCTTCTATGCAGAGAAAGTTATCTGTGAGAAATGTCTCACGAAGGAGCGAATGATTTGATCACGATCTTTAAGAGTGGCCTCGGCACTTTAATTCAATAATTTGTAAAATTTTTATTTTTGCTTCACTGCTGAATGAACAACATGAAAGAATCTAAACCTGAAGACAAGTGCCGTCTTCGTCTTCTTAGAGGCAAAACAATAAAAAATGAGCTCTTTTCTTCACTAATGGTGAAAACAACAGACCAGAACAGCCAACCTGAGGAGGATGTTTAATGATGAATGAGCGTTCACAATCAAATTTATCTACTTCATACACAATCATTTTAACTTGTCATGCATCAAGTAACAGAAACTCATCTGCATATTTCAGTTTTTCTGAACAACATGGCCCGTTGGCTTACATCCGTCGTTAACTGGAGTGTTTTAATCTCTTGTTGCACACATAAATATATTCAACAGTTTAGACTCAGAAAGTTTGGAAGAAAATATCTCAGTAATTTTAGCAATAAAAATACTTATTCATCCCTGTTTTCTGTATTAAATCCTTTGATGGTTACAGGTTAAATACGGCAGTCTGGACAGGTCATGAGTCCAGTGCGTGTCCAGCGCAAGGAGACCAACAGCTCATGCTCAAATCTCCTCTCAGGGAGGATTTAGAGAAACTAATTAACCTAACATAGAAACGTTTGAACTTTTTGACCATGACGATTAGTTCAACGTACTCCAACGGTCTCCACAGTCGATATTGCAACTATTTTAGCAACGTTTTGATTCAGTGCATCAGGGATTTTTGTCATATCTAGATTAACTGAATAATGCTGCCACATCTCACCAATAAAGACTAACAGTCTATGAAGAACATTTCCAAGAGTCGGGTGGGATGGGAAGCCCAGGCTTCTCTCGTCCCAGCTGCAGCCTCCAGCTCAAAAATGAATCCAACTTGGTTTATGTATCAATACTAAAACTCTGTAAAATTTTTCCTTTGAAAAAAAATTGAAATAAAACTATATATTTAAAAAAAAAATCCAAATAGTGAAGAACAGAAAAATCTGGAAAAACCAATTACTTGCACTTATCTCCGGCCAGTACACAGAGGTGCAAAAAGAGCACTGCTCCATCTACTAAGGACTTTTATCTCCAATCTCTGCTGTGATCACATCAGCCTTTGGGAGCTGAGTATCTCCTCTGCTGAAGCAAAACGGCCAGAACATCAGTTCTCCCTTTGGATTTTGACATCTCTCTCAGAGAAAGTCTGGTTTCACTTTGATGGACTTTTTTAGACTTTGTATTAATAATATTGGGTAAAACTGAAGGGTTGGTCTTTTTTTTAAAACTCATCCTC
Organism: Neostethus bicornis; assembly: GCA_902685375.1. Taxonomy (NCBI): domain Eukaryota; kingdom Metazoa; phylum Chordata; class Actinopteri; order Atheriniformes; family Phallostethidae; genus Neostethus; species Neostethus bicornis. The sequence goes on from LR738550.1 coordinate 5,425,935, forward strand.
AATAAATAGTACCATTGATATAATACTACTAATATTATGACATATTCTATCCCAGTTTGGTTTAAATAGAGAATTATGTACTTTGGAGGTGTTCGGTAGAAAATGTAAATCTTTTTATACTACTTTTGTTACTTCTCTTATTTTAATCATGCCTACTGGCTTACTACATGTTTTATTGAGGATTTCCAGACAACTGTCTTCTCGTGAAGCTGTAAATGAAAACACAAATGGATCAGCGGAAGGATTCAGGTTATTGTTTCACATGCACATCTTGGTCAGGCAGCCATGAAGACCTAGCTGGGAGGGATGTGATGACCTTAAAAGGAAGTCAGGAGAGACTACGTTTAAATAGGCACCAGGCTGACGACACACAGTTGATTAGTATTAGGCTAATCACCCAGGTGTTTGGGATCGGGCTGAAGTCCAGGAGGGTTGCTGTTAACAGAAATACCAAAAAAAAAAAAGAAGAAGATGTACAAATAATATTTCAGTAGACAGTGCTAGAAGGAAAGCGGGTATTTTGAAAAAAAAAAAAGACAAGAAAAAAAACAAATAAAGAGAAACCGGTAAGAACATGGCTCTGCTCTGCTGACCTTTAGACTACAGACAAATAGAAAAGAAACTTGGAGGGCCTTATCATCCCACAGAGGCGACCTGAGTGTTACTCCTTCTCTCCACAGACAGCTGATGTTTATCTGGTCTGCCCATCTGGGCTTTGTGGCTGAACATCTGCTAAAGCTGCCACCGTCTATCCTGAGGTGTGCAGAGTGATGACAGCAAACTGCTACCGTTATCCAACCCTTCAAAAAATATCAGAAGATACTGGAAGGACTTTATTTTCAGGTGGAAATCAGAAAGTTTGCAAGCTAGTTTTGTTTTAAAAATTTAAAATATACCTTGCAACATTTTGTTCGTGTCATGCAATTAATTTTTTTGCACAAAATCGCAAAAGATTTGCTATTTTTTTGCGTGCAGATAGTGGTTTTCTGTTGTCTTTCTGCTGATATTTCTATGTTAGAGACTAAAAGAATGGGCAAAGCATTTTTTCCACTAGAATAAACCCATTTTAGATTCTCACATGGAGAATATGTAGCTGACAGCTAAAACTCACAATAATAAAACGATTAAATTATTCAGTATGACCTACTTTTAAGAGCGTTCACTGTCAGCACTGCTTTGTTCAGCTGACATGTGTAGTTCAATAAAAAATAACAAATGATTAAATTACATATTTGTGCTTCTTGGAATCCTGCAGGAGATCATGGCTTCATGTTGCTACAGGTTCGTTCTCTTGATAGTGATGGTAAACTAGTCCAGTTGTAAATAACGATTAGATCAGAGCTAAACATGTAATTACTGACATTTAATTTACTAATTCACATGAGACTTTTAGAACAATATTTAAACTGGTTTTGCTGTTAAAGTATCAAATAAATTCCACGGGTAATTAGATCAGAGAAAAAAAATCTCAGTGATTGTCGTCTATTAAATATTTAAATCTTCCCTTGCTGTGTATTTCTGTCACCAGTAGAAGCTCTGTTTGCTGCAGAGTAAATGCTAAAAAAATCAAGGTAAATGAGTCTAAATTGTCTATTTTTTCAGTTAAAGCTGTTCAAAATTTGCTTAGTTTCTAATTATGACTGCTCAAAAATAATTTTACGCTAAATTAAGGATAAGCTAAAGTAAGAATTACGGTGGCGACTTCTTTCCTGCTACGCATGATCACATCATGTAGAGGGTGATGGGGGTTATTCAGAATGCCCTGCATTAGAGCCCTCACCCTCATCTCCAAAACACTCCCACAGAGTCCACTTTTCTCCCCAACACAGATGCACATTTCCTTATCAGTCTGTCCAGCCTAGTGCTGTCCCTTGCGATGTATTGCTTTTGTGTTCATGTGCACGTTGGCATGTTCGGGCCTTTTTTTTTTTTTTTTACCGGTATGTTATTAAAGTTTATTTAAATGTTAACATCTTCATTTGTATGTTGCAATAATGGTTTTTAGTTGTTGTTTTTTGATATTCACCTTTTAAGCTCTGATGCAATTGCTAGTTTATTTCTATTCATATAATTTTATATGTTTGGTTGTTTTGACTGAAAATGACATTCTCTGAAATAAAATGTATTTTTTAAAAATAGTTTATAAAGACATGATTGTTTCCTAAGAAGATGTAAAAATTCTACAGACTTGATTTAAAGATCAATACATTTTTATGAAGAGTAGTCTTGTGGTGTCAAATCTGCAAAAATCAATCTGTGATTAAGTATAAATGTATAAATTTTCTAACTCAATCTCATATTTCTTTATGAATACATTCATCAAGACTGCCCAACTCATGCATTCAGTTTCTGAGTATTGAAAACATGAGAAACTTGAGGCTTATGTCATCATTTCTGATTAATCACAGTAATATCGGACGCCATGGTCAAATGTGGAGGAACCAAGCCGACACAACATGGACTTCTTTTTCTCTCTTGTGAAGCTAATGTTTCTTTTGTAAGATCACAGGAACCAAAAAGTAGTAGATCCTTCATCATCCAAACATCCCCATATTGAACCTGTTTGTAGATTTGCTTCTGAATCTGAACTTCCGTTAGAAAATCCAAGCTGACATGACGACTCTGTCCTTCTTCCCTCTCCTCTAGGCTTTCCCTTAGAATGAGATGTTTTGCAGTGACTGCCAGGCTTTCATCCATTATACATGCTGTGTTTTAGGGGGATGATCTGTGCAGAGTGATATAAATATCTCTTTGGTTCTCAGCAAGATGAGAGGAACGGCTCTAGACAGACCATTGCGTCGCGTTAAAGCCCGACTGCCTTTATCATTTGATTCAATGCACAAAACTTAAAGAATGTAAAGTCATATGTGACAAGAAGAAGGCAGTGCTGTCAATTATTCATGATCAGTGGCAACTCTCTTGGCACCTCCACTCCAACGCGCCAGTTGTGCAAATATGCATCAAGATTAGAGAAAAAAACAGAGTAAAAGGCCCACTTTCCTCCAATCTCCATTAAAGTAATTGTGGAATATAACAACACCAAAGTGATTGGTGTGACAGCTGGTGCAATGTACTGCAACTTTGTGATCCTGAACAAAAATTTGCCCCTTGTGTCCTGTTACCAACCACATCACAGCAGGAGGCTGAGTGTTAGCATACAAGAGCAGCGGGAACACAATCCCGGCAGAAGCCAGTGTGTGTGTGTGTCTGTGTGATGGTCAATTTAGAGGAAGGGACAGATGTGGTGCCATCCTGCTGTGGCCAGGTCTGTTGCTTTGTTATTCTGGGGCAATGGAGGAAACCAAATGCAGCAACATTCACATGCATATAACTATAAGCATTCTGCACCCATAAGCAGAACAAATTTTGATGGTACAACACACTAAAACTCGATTTACAAAACCAGAAAACAGACGCAAATTTTGAATTGCGTGTCTTTGATTATGAAAACCTTTTGCTCTTAATTTAGAGCTATATTCCATAATCTCCTGGTAAGACTCTGGAGACGATGTGCAAGAAATGAGCAGTGTGCAGTTATAAAGGGTATGGAACTATGCCAAGCAGCAGCAAATCACTTATGCTCAAGGCACATAGAAATAATTCATTGCGGTGCTCTGAAAGCAGCGGCTGCAACACAGGACGGATTCCTGTTGCAGAATGCTGGGTTCAGGTGTGCTAAAATGTAAAGATGCAGACATTAAACTCAAGCTTTTATTGCTGATTAGTTGTACACATCTAAATAGGATGTCAATAAAAACAGAAAGCATGAAACACTGACGGCTACACATATGGGTTATAAAATATGTTTCCAATATAATAACCGTCTACCCCCCATTTATCTTGCTCTCTCCTCTTTTTGTAATTATCTTTATTAATTCTGCTTGTTCTTTCCTTTGTGTCTCATACTTTGTTTTGTTGTTGTCTTCCAGGAGCCCAGTCTGGACTTTCTGTTGGATGGACCAAAAGCAAAGCTAAATGTATCAGCTCGTTTCTGGAAAACCAGAGAACAGAGACAAGCTTCCCGTCTTTGTTCTCGCCTTTTGAGAGCGCTCTCTAAGGACTCTGGCTCAGCAAACCCTGTGCTGTTAAGTTACTGCGTCTATCCGCTACTTTCAGGTGTAAAGAAAGGGTGAAACATAAAGAAGAAAAGCAGAAAGATAAACAGACAGCTTAATTAGAACTTCTCTGTGTTTTCTTAAGAGAAAAAAATATGAGAAGAGACTTCTGAACACAACAGAGGTCTGAAAACTATTGCGGCTAACCTTCAAATTATTTGCATGTGTGAGCGTTGAGCATATGCATGCACGCTTCTTTCATTTTCAAAGGACTTGAATTGGTATTTGGATGCAGATTTAGCCTTTCATTATGACTCTGCGAGGAGGCATTGAGAGAATGTGGAATAGCTGCCTCCGAGGAGTTTGCTGCTGGGTGTTTTTGCTGGCTTGTTATTTCCAAATCGCCTTTGCAGCCAAACCTAAAATGCCAGGCCACACACACCTCAACTCAATACGGATTGATGGGGACATTTCTCTCGGTGGGCTGTTCCCGGTGCATGCACGGGGAAATGATGGCAAAGCCTGTGGAGAGCTGAAGAAGGAGAAAGGGATTCACCGGCTGGAGGCCATGCTGTTTGCTCTGGATCGTATCAATAATGACAATGAGCTGCTGCCTAATATTACTCTGGGGGCTCGCATCCTCGACACCTGCTCCCGGGACACCCATGCTCTGGAACAGTCACTGACATTTGTTCAGGCACTGATTGAGAAAGACTCAAGCGATGTCAAGTGTCTCAGCGGAGGGCCGCCTATCATTACGAAGCCGGAGAGAGTGGTGGGAGTGATAGGAGCCTCGGCCAGCTCCGTGTCAATCATGGTGGCCAACATTCTGCGCCTCTTCAAGGTTAGTTTTTCGACCGTATATCTCTTAGTCATTGGAAAATGTTTGCATTTCAAAACGAACATTTACACACACATATATTTATGTACATAAATAAACACGTATCAGTGTGACCATAAAATGGTTTGAGGGGCTGACGGATGCAGAAGGAGCATATTTGAAGGTCACTGTAAAATCTACAATCCACCATTGGTATCTCTAAAGATTTACACATACTGTATATACCGGTAGTGTTTGGTGTTTAATTAAATTCATCCCATACGCTTTCACAACTTCATCTGAGAAATTTATTCACAAATGCAGAGCAAGACACACTTCATTTTGTGAGGTTACCTCGATACTGTAACCAGTGGTGGAACATAACGAAGTACATGAACTTCGTTACTGTACTTAAGTAAAAAAATTGTGTATCTGTACTTTCCTTAAGTAAAATTTAAGACCGGTACTTTTACTTTTACTTCACTACAATTTTAGAGCAAATATCTGTACTTTTACTTCGCTACTTTTTAAAAGTGTGTTTTACATTTTTTGTTACATTTTCGTTCAGGAATTTGAAAAATACACAGTTTTTTTTTAGCGCATCTTGAAGCTGCATCGCCAAAATCAAAAGGAGCAGTTGATCGGAAGAAGAAGTAATGAATCGAGGACCAATCAGAATCGAGAGTAAATATTTTCTGCATTCATTCAGCGCCAAAAAACTAACATCAAATATAGAACAAATTAAAAAGAGTCAGAAGATCGTTGTTCGTTGTGTTTACTTGTAAATAAAAAGTTGAGCCATCATTACACAGAGTAGGGGCGAATCTAGAATTTTCTAAAGGGGGGCTGGGCTAAGGTCATTGACAAAGCCAATATAGGGTGACTGCAGGTCTCCCCCCATAACATTTTAAAAAATATGTGTCAATTTCCTGCATTTTGGTGCCCATTCGCTAGCTCTGCAAGGGGCTTGACTAGTCCCCTCTCCTTTCTTCTTTTTTTTTTTTGGACCAAAAGAGGCGGTAGAGGGGACAGGGGGTCACGCCCTTGCAGAGTATTTATTTGTGACCCTACAGCACAAAAAAGGACATTTGAATTATTGTCAAATACTTTTACTTTTTACTTAAAAAGTCAAATTTACACTTTTTACTTTTGTACTTTTACTTAAGTAGATTTTTTCATTGGTACTTTTACTTAAGTATTTTTTTTTGGCTAATTATCTGTACTTTTACTTAAGTACAAAAAGTGAGTACTTCATCCACCACTAACTGTAACACATTTTATCTGCTGTTATCCCCTCAGACTTTCAACGCTCTCGGTTTCTAACATTTCCCTCAACTGTCCATGATACAGTTTGTTTCTCCTCGTTAATGATGTTGGTTTGCCAGAAAGCCCTCAGTCTCGCCCTCCTCTAATTAATTCAAGGAAGCCAAGCATGGCATCGCTAGCCCATTGGACGACTCATTGCTTATTGTGTGCAAAATGAGATTCCGTAGTTGGTGCTAAAGAAACAAACAAATAAAATGTGACAGTATTTTTTTTCTCCACGTGAGTGCAACGCTGTCAAACTAAATTACATTTTAAAATAATAAGGACTCTGTCAAAATAGGCTGCCATGCACTGTGTACAGCAGGGGTGGGCAAACTATTTGACTCGCGGGCCACATTGAGTTCTAACATTTGACAAACAGGCCGGACCCAGGTCGAACAAAAAAAAATTGTTCTTACTACTTTAATTATAGTAAAATTGGGTTAAAATATGCACCAAAATGCAAAAAATTACTTAATTTTTTAAAAGGTTCTGGGGAGCCAGGGTGGGAATGCCCCCACACCCTTCTATACTGTGGGGGCATTCACAGTATATGAATGCCCCCTCGGTGCTTGTTTTGTGCCCCCTTTAGAAAATTTTGTATTCGCCCCTGGTAACGGGATCAGATGGATGGCATGCTTTGGTAACCGCTAGATTAGACCAACTTAAAAACGTGCATTTAGCAGCGCTAGGTTTGAAATCTAAGCGCTTGATGTAACATTTTGCTTGTTTTAACATCTAATACTCTTGTTTTACGTGCGTGTAGTGGGCCCGTTGGCTTTCCATATTTGTACACACTGTTTATTTTGACAGCGTACGCATCACGGAGACACACACATTTTAATGGGAGCAGTGTTGTTGTATTTTTGGCGCCATCTAGTGACAAACATTTTTTTAAAAAATCAAGAAAAATCAAACTAACATGGTACATTTTTTTTTTTCTAGTTCGGCAGGCCGGATTAAAATGTTTAACGGGCCGCATGTGGCCCGCGGGCCGTAGTTTGCCCATGCCTGGTCTACAGGATCATAGTGACTTAAAGAATAATGTTTACATTTTGATGTATTTGTGACATGTTTTCATCATGAGACACAGTAGTAGAGCATGGGATTTATTTTGAATCAAGTCCCAGTAGCGACTAGGGCGCACAAGGAAGGAAAGCATTTTAGGTAGGCTGCAGTCCAAGTAACAACAAACAGAAAAAACACCACGAGGAAAACATGGTAACTAACATGCAGTCATTTAGAAAACTAGAAGCAATAAAACCCGCTAGAAGCATGCAAACCCTGCTTGGAGAAGACCTGGCCGAGATTTGAACTGAGGATCCCCTATCTATCCAGCCACATTGTGAATTATTGGAGAACTGTGCCGCCCCAAGATGAAGCTATCTGGACAAATTTTGTCTGCTGAGGTCTGAAAGTAATTTCTTGGGAGGCAAAGGAAAATATGTTTCCTAAAGCAAAAAAAAAAGGAAAAAGTGTTGGGGTAGTTGGCATGGATGGTAAAATGCTTGTGGACATACGCAAGCCATCAGGTTGTTTCGACTCATGACTTTGTGGAGTTCCTTTAGGGGGAATTTTAGCATGCCTGAAATCACATGGGTAAATTTTACAGTCAAATAAGCCGAAGCATGGTTGATCTATTTATGCGGACTGCATCGGAGCACAAAACATGACTGATGCATCACACTCTCTTGGCTATTTTCTTCTTCATTAATACTTCAGGAACTAGTAAAGAGCAAAAATGTACTTTGAGCCCCCACATCGTATTCAGTCTTACTTTACTTGTTTCAAACTAGCTTCCATTTCTAAAATGTTCTTATAGAATGAAGTCTGAATCATCCCGCTGTACCGTAGATTCAAGTAAATCCAACTGTTATATCACAAGTGAGGTGGAAGAAATACAAGACTTCCACATCCTTGCTTCTTTTTTGTAAAGAAAAAAAAACTCCAGGATGAACTATTTATGCTGGTCTTTTTTGTCAGGCGTGCTCAGACCTGTCACGCAACATTTGCTATCATTGCCAGGCACGGTCTAATCATCTTCAGCAGAGAACTAAAAGGAAGTTGGTGACACATCTCACATGGGAGCTGCCTCATTGCATAGTACAGCACGACAGAAAAAAAAGTCTGACAACAAGCATACTGTAGGTTGCATGGTGCACTCTGGGACACGTCGCATCGTTTCAGTCTCAACAATCTTTTTATATAACGACCGATTTTATATTAAAATCATCCATAATAAGATTTTTTATTAAAGCAACAGACAGCAATGATTAGAGGTGCACATCATTTTAGGTCCAGTACTCCATAAAGCACATAGAGATGTTATGGATGCTCACTGAGGACCTCAGTTACAACCTGGCTCACATCTGGATGAACAAAAGAATAATAATAATAATGTATACTTTATTGATACTTTAAATTTTTCCTTATCGGGAAAATTTGTGCACTGCATTACACCGCAGCAGGTTTCCACGACGGCACCAATGATGGGAGAAAGCAGGTTAGTGTGTCTTCTCCAAGGACCCTAGACGTGAACTCAGTGGGATTCGAACTTGCGAACTTCCGGTCAACTTCCAGTTAACTTCCAGTCCAAGGGCGAAAGTTCTACCACTAAGCCACCGCCTCCATTTTTGATTAACTTATAGCAAAAACATTTATTCAGTTAAAGATGAATGAACAATATATTTCTTAGAATTGTAAGATTTAAAACTATTTTAATTGATTCAGGGATTGAGCGGCTCAGGGTCAAGCCGCTCCTCCTCCAAGTCGAGAGGAGCCAGATGGGGTGGTTCGGACATGTGGTCAGGATACCCCCCGAGCGCCTCTCTAGTGAGGTGTTTTGGGCATGTCTCACTGGAAGGAGACAAAGAGGCAGACCCCGGACTCGCTGTAGAGACCATGTCTCACAGCTGGCCGGGGAACGACTCGGGATCCTTTCGGGTGAGCTGGAGGATGCAGTCGGGGTGAGAGAAGACTGGGCTTCCTGTATGAGGCTGTTGCCCCCACGACCCGGCCACGGATGAGCAGAAGATGACAGAACGGAATGGATTGAGTTTGACTCCATCACAGTGACATTATGCTCATGTTTTTATGTACGTTGTTTGGGTTTACCCCCAAAGTTGGTTAGACTCTGTATAGACCACAATCTCAGTAAGCATTCCAATGTTTCCCCAATACTTTCAAGTATATTAATCCCACCCACCAACTAAACTAGATGTAAATTCTATTCTCATTTGTTAAGCGTCCAAACAGGTACCAAAATCCTACCAAATGCAGACTGGGAGCTCCCATCCTCGAAATCTGCTCCTGGGTCACTGACATTTGGTCAGGCACTGATTGAGAAAGACTCAAGCAGTAATTTTTAATTACCGTAACTGGAATGATTACTGAATGTAAATATTTCACATAAACCCCAACTTTGGGGGAGACGTTAGCTCAGTGGTAGAATGCCAATCCATGGATCGGAAGAAGCCGTTAGAAGTCGGTTTGAATGCTGAAAGAAGAAGAAGAAGAAATGAAAAAAACATTTTTAGGTAAAAGAAATTCCTTTGTTTTTTTTTCCTCATAAAGTGATTCAATGCTTTGCAGGGGCGCGAGCGTTTTGACAATGCACACGTATTTGCACACCTCTATCTATGAGCCTCTCTTACCTCATGTAAAACAACAGAAAGTGAAACATTATATTTTCTCTTTCAACTTCATGCAGAAAGCAAGCAACCAGTGAAGTACATGAGTGGGTATCCAGATGCTCCTAAAGCACATAATCAGGGAGAGAGAAATCCTGGAACACTTCATGCTATTCAACAACTGTTCAATATCGAATTTTCCACAAAACGAGGCTGTTGATGCTAGCAGGGAAGAGTCTGTCCACTCAAAGGCTTGTGGGAAATCTTCACACACTGCTAATTGGCATGCCTCCACTGGGGTAGGATTTTGCTCCAAACTGCATGCCAAATCCTGCAGTGGGAACAAATCACTTTGGTTTTTTATTTTTTTACCCTCATCTCTAAAGGGCATGGAACTACACCACAAAAACTTCAGTTTTCAGTGTTGGTGTTTTTTTTTTTTACTTTAGATGTGTCAAAAAGGTAAGAGGCAATCTTCTTTCATGGTCAAGTGTCTAGAAGGTATCATCCAAGTAGGCTGTGCCTGTCTTCATGAAGGGATCAGGGGAACAACTTGGCAATTCTGTCTGAAAATACAAGATGCTTCCACAACAAGTCATGACAAGACACGGCTGACACATACACACTGATATCTGAAAGTAGAAAATGAATGTTCGGCCTTGGATCTTGTGCAGAATTTTATTGGGTAGTCGCTGTGAACTGGTCATGCAAACAAACGGTCCTCTTGATTCATGGTGAAAATTTACAATTTCCTGTCTTCTAAAACAAACATGCTGCAAAATTAGAAAATGCAATTAGTAAAAACTCGTTTGACAAATCAGTTGACTTCTTCAAGAGAATGTCAAACTCTAAAGAGAGAAAATTTCTTTTAGATGGAGGCGTTCACCTTGAACTGTAGATTGTAACTCTTTCACAAGGAAAAACAACAACAGCAACAAAACACTGAGTGTTTTTCATCTCTACATGAACAGTTCACATCTTTTTAAATCTAACAGCAAGTATCGTGTCTTTGCAGGATGAAACATTTCTGACAGGTTTCGGATGTTGTTTTGAAACAACACCGTGGTAGTACACTCAGGAGGAAACACAGAGGGTATGTGTGCTCCTGGAGAAACAGAAGCAAAAGATAAGAAACCTTTCAAATAGGTCAAACTAAAAATGTGTCTATTATTAGTTTATTGTTTGGAAGTTATTAAATTAGGTAGTGAATATAATGGTTGAGTTTAAATCTGACAGGTATCAATGGTAATAATCAAGTTTTTCTAATTCAAGAAGAGGGCAATGGTGTCTCTAGATTTCTGTTGGCCTTTTAAGGCAGCATTTCTCCTCCTTTGCTCCTCAACAAGAAGTAAGAGCAGTTGAGAGTGGACAAAAAGGCAAGAAAAGAGGGTCTGCAACAGGGTCAAAAGTAACGTTTGTTTCTGTGGATCCATGCTGCCCACCGTCCGCTTTTGTAAACAAGGACGCACACGAATGACGTATGTGCATTACTTGTCGCAGGTAGTGACGCATAAAAACGCAAATCTCCGTTTTCGCACGTCCAAACGCAAAAACTGAGTTTTCCAAAATCTCCAATTTGGCCGGAGTTTTCAAAAACGCCTGAGTGAAAAAAAACTCAGTTTTTGTGTGGACGGCAGGCCAAAACGAATAAAATATATTTGTATTCAAACATACCTGTCTACATGTGGGTTTCAAAGCCAAGATCCGACCACAAACATTTTGCACCAGATAAAACTGACTAAATCTCTAAATATGTCCAATTTAAAAAAATCAAAACTATATATAATAATTTTCTTTCCCTTGGCAACAATCTTTCTATGTTTCTAGGAGGCCAGGCTTTGAATAAAGGCAACGAAGGTTGTAGAAAGTCTTCAAAGATCGGTATTGCTTCTTAATGCTACGGTCCATTAATCCCTAAAGCCTTTTGAGAGTGACTGAATACATCAAGGCTTTCAAATCATTTATTTGAAGATGTTTATTTCTACTACAACTTTTCTCTGGCTTTGTCTTCTGCCAATTAAAAGACCAAAGACAAGAATGGTTGTTCGTCTCGGTATATGTAGGTCACCGTATCCTAGATCGTTAAACACAGAGAGACAAGCAAACAAGCCTCATTCTAACTTAAAATGACTACTTCTTGTAATGCAAAAAAATAGATGCATGCAAGCGAATGACAAACAAAACTATGACACAGAAGAATGTGATTTAGTGTTGTTATTATCAATTATATAATTCAAATTTTCCAAAGCTTTTACATTATATCTTAAATAATAGAAATTCTTGACATTTGCAATTTCAAAAGTGTAGCATCAAAAACTAGAAAATCATTTTGGAGGACAAACATATTACTTATTTTTATATGTTTACTGTTGTATTCCAAAGACAATAAGAAGAGACACGAGCCTTTAAATCCTTTAATCAACTTGTTTTCTGTTTTGCATTTGACAGGCAGAGCAATTTTCTCGGAAGCGTGCCGATAGAGAAACAAGAAAGCGTGAAAATATGATTTGTAAGAAACCCAGAAGTAGCCTCAGGTGAAAAAACACAACATTTAATATGTAGAATAATCGCAGCACTTTACCCGGTCGTAAGATGATTTTTACATATTCATAAGGTAAATCTAAACTCATTTCTACAAGTTGTTGCATGACTGATCCATTTAATTCTTTGTAAAAGTTTTGTTTTATGAAATGTAGAGCTGAATGAAATGGGCTGAAATTTTTATTTGGCAGTCATTCTTGTGAAAAGAGGTTATTATCTTTTGGTAGTTTGAGTTTTCGTTCTCTGTGAAAGCAACATTTTTATTCTCTGTCAACCAGGAGCTGCAGTTCTGATAAGCCTGTCCATGAGGTTTAGGAGTGTGTTTCTTTTGGTGCATTCATCCAGAAGCCGATGTGTGAGGTCACATACTGATTTAGCACAAGAAGGTCTGACTCTCAGTCCCTATTGACTTGAAGTCAGGACTCTGTATACAATAAAATGATCCCCAATAAAATGATGTGTAGACCAATAAAATGATCCCCAAAAGATACCGTCCTCCATGTATTTTGTGTCAGAAGAGGACCAGACCAGCACCACATCATCAAAAGTTAGGACCACATTTTGCAATTGTCCAAAATGTCTCGGCATGTTGAAACATTTAGTTCATTTTACAAAAACAAAAGAAAAAACCCCACACTATAATACCCCCTCCAACAAACTTTGCACTTGGCACAATGCAGCCAGGCAACTACTGTTGTCCTGGCAACCACCAAACCCCAGGTTGTCCATCAGCTTGCCAGATGGAGAAACATTATTCAGTTCTCAGAAAAGGTTTCTCCACCACTCTGGAGTCCAGTTGCTTCCGGCTTTATATCACTGCATTTGATGCTTTGCATTTGCACCATGTAAGGTAGAGCTTGGATGCAGCTGGTTGTTATGGAAACCCATCTTATGAAACTCTGTATGCAGCGTTCTTAAGGTAATCTGAAAGCTGTATGAAGATTAGAGATCTGTATTGCTTGACAGGAAAGTTCACAACCTTTTCCCATGATGCTCCTCGGCATCAACCGACCCTGTTCCGTCAGGTTACACAGCCAACCACTTGGCGGCGGGGTTGCCGTCACACACACACACACTTGACAAATGAGTGAACATTGACTCTGTACAAGTTTACAAGTACTTTTAAAACTGGTATGTGTTCTTGGTGGCAGTAACAATCAGTAACATCATGAAAGTTTTCGTAGTTAATTTTTACTGCTTTAAAGCTTAATTAATAATCATTATCAGATCAAAAGAAGACCTGAAAAAAATTAATTATATTTGCATAGCCCAAGATCACAATACTGACATTGTGATCGAAAACAGTGACAAAAATTCACAGAATTAAGTTTTAAAGTGGGCGTGTTATATCTGATAAATGCACCTTTTTAGCTCTTGGATATTATTTAGAAGTCTTTGAGGTCTGTCGTTAGTCAGAAAATTTTAATTTAATTAGTTTAATAACAGCAAAGACATTTTTATAAAATCTTTCGTACTTCTCTGTTTCTATTCAGACGCCTCGCTTTTGTTCAGTTGGCTGTTACATTTTTTTTCACAAGTTTTAAGAGGAAAACACAATATAAGGCAAAAAAAAAAAAATGGCGTGTGTTGCCTGATGTAATCGGTGTAGTGAAATCAGGGCTTGATAATTACTCTTCACAAGTAATACTGAACATTTGTAGTTGCTCTTATTTTGTGAATTTAATTTTGTCATACTGCAATTATATTTACTAGCAAAATCTTAGCCAGCTAATTTTGACTCAAATTCTACTACTAGAGTTTTTAACTCAGGTATGAAGGCTAACATACTTTATAAATCAGATATACTATAACATGGACTTAAAGGTCCTATATCATGCCTTTTTTCCCTTATTTTATCCTGTTCTATGTATCATTATATGCATAATTTTACATTCCGCCACAATGTCAACACAAAAGGTTATAAATAATACCCTGTTTGGGAGCGCAGTTTCATACCCGGAAGTCAAAACAGCTTGTTTCAGTTTTTTTTTCTTTTTTTTTTCCCGGGACCCGCCCCGTTGGTTGCGATTGGTTGTCATTCAGCGATTGGTGTTCAGCGATTGGTGTTTGAGCTGCAGGGGGCTGAACAAAAAACAGATGTACGTCACTATGTTCCACCAGTCGTTAGAGGTTTGGAGAACACGCCCCTTACTTTGAATTTAAATATCTCAAAATAGCATGAATCACAATAAAACACACTTTGGGGGATTGTTTGGGGTAGTACTAAGTAAAATAAAAGGTTAAAACCTCATAAAAGTCCGTTTTGCATGATATAGGACCTTTAAATAACAACTGTCAAGAGAACACTACAGTAGAAATAAAACCAATATCATTGGAATAGAAACATCTTTTATGCTTGAATGTCTGACTGGAGCATTATCTACTAAGTTGAAAAGTTTAGTGTGTTTCTGTCAATAATTGTGCAGGTTAGAATCTCGGGGGAGGGGTGTGAAGTATCTCAGTTGCACTCAAAGGGAGCAGAGCAAAACAAGAGGTGGTTTTTCAGTAATTTACTCGTAGGAAGATGACATGAATAAGAGAAATCAAGACCAAAGGACAACATAATTAGTACAAACAAATCTGAACAAATTTCAGAGTCATATAGTCCCATAGCAAGAGCTAACTGTTAAAAAAAAGCTTCTTGAAATAGCTAAACAAATTCAGAGGCTTCCTGTCCTTGCACACTCCTTTTCAGAAAAAAAGTACTTAGAAACCTAGAAACGGAAGGAGGAAAAATGAAGACGAAGTGTCATGGATAGACGGGCAATGCACCTGTCAAATATTAGTTAATCCAACTCTTCGTCTTCTTTCGGCATTTCCCTTCAAGTCAGTTTCTTCCATCTAACCCTCTAGGCCTCTTTCCTGGTGGTTCCAAACCCGCGTCCTTCTTCCGATGTACTCTCCTCTGCACATGTCCAAATCATCTCAGTCTGGCCTCTCGGACTTTATCTCCAAAACCTCTAACATGTGCTGTTCCTCTAATCCTGTCCATCCTGGTGACTCCCAGAGAGATCCTCAGCATCTTCATCTCTGCTACCTCTATCTCTGTTTCCTGTCTTTTTCTCAGTGCCACTGTCTCTAGACCAAACAGCATGGCTGCTGTCACCACAGTTTTGTACACTTTCCCTTTCATTTTAACTGAAACTCTTCTGTCACACATCACACCTGATACCTTTCTCCACCCGTTCCAGCCTGGCTGCACACGCTTCTTCACCTCTTTTTCTCACTCTCCATTGCTCTGGACTGTTGATCCTAAGTACTTAAAATCTTCCACTTTTTTTTATCTCTTCTCCCTGTAACCTCACTTTTCCATTTGGATCCCTCTCATTCACACACATGTACTCTGTTTTACTCTGACTAATCTTTGTTTCCTCTTCTTTCTAGTGCAAACCTCCACCTCTCCAGCTTTTCCTCCACCTCTTCCTCCTCTCACGACAGATCACAATGTCATCTGCAAACATCATTGTCCATGGGGATTCCTGTCTAACCTTGTCTGTTAGCCTGTCCATCACCATAGCAAACAGCAAAGGACTCAGTTAATCCAACTCTGGCTATATATTTAAAGAAATCAGCGGTCGAGCTTCATCCAGGCAGAAATGAAGGGCAACTAGGGGCACAAGGGTGTGATGAGGGCCAGAGGGACTTAAGAAAGCCAGGAATCAGCTACGGGTGATGTAGGTACACCAAGCAGCAAGGCCTCCTCTAAATGTAGAATCTGTTTTAAAACTAACAACTCAGCAGCTTCTGTTTGCTTTTTTTGTTGCAATAATTTGATCTATCTCTCATCTGCATTTTGATTCCTTTCACTAATGAAAAACATTCAATCTTAACATAAACTAAATTTGGGAGAGCTTTTCCGTCTTCATTAGCAATTGTTTTATTTTTTTTTTGTTTGCTTTGCACTGGTGGGCTTTACACTATCGTCTTCTCAGTTTTAGTGTGGCTCAGGGAGAAGTGTTTGCTCAGCACTTCAGAGGAGCCAGAATTCCATCCCCACGGTGCAACATGAATATTTTACTATAGTGTTACGTAATCTACGCCGAGGGATTGGGGTTGAAAGCTGCCTCTCTGCATTCCCTCATCACTAGGTCCAGCTCACGGTCTGTTTTCATCAACTGGCTCGTCCTGCTGCTTTACAAGCAGCAAAGTGCACCAGCACTTGCAGTAATTAGTGGTTGGTTGCTTATGATCCTCAAGACATACAGAGTGTAATTAAAGCCCCGAGCTTTTGATTGTATCTCTTCTACATTACTGAAAACAGCCCCAGTGGCTGGTTACAGTTTAGATTTCACTGCAGCAGTAGGAGGCATGCACACTGTTTCAGGTACTACTACTGACTTGCTGAGACAATCATACACTTTCTAACAAAGAGGAGGGTAGCTGGGACAACTTGCACCCAGAAGCTCACTAAATTAGGTACCAGCAGTCCCAGTTAGTTGACAGGACTGTGAGAAGTGATGCTGGAACTGCAGGATGCGATGGAAGACGCAGAGCAGAGGTGGTGGCTAGGTATACTCGGAAAAGGGAAAAAAAGGAGGTTAACTGGATGTCTGTTGTGTTGTCTGTGAAGCAGAGACCTTGAATCCGCCTCTCTCTTCCCTCATTAGAATCAGAGGCAGAGACCCTCAGGCACAGAGCCTTACTCCCCCTCAGCATTTCACTGTGGTGAGACACAGTTCCTATTGGATTAGCCATCTGACTACAGTCAGGAAATGCTGAAAGCTTTAGAGGCACTCAAAAAAAAAAATGCACACATACGCTATTTTTGTGCACTTGTTAATGGCCCGTCTACTTATCCAACTATAAAGGTAATTACTGCTTTCCGTCTCTGTCGGCCATGAATAAAAATACAGCAGTATTGAAATGAGCTGAATGTTTAACATGATAAAATCACTTATATCACCTTAATGAGCTGTTGGCTGAAACATAGGGAATGAGCAGAGAAGTAGGTATGCAGTTGGAGGTCCTGCAGATTCAAAGCAGCATAGTTAACACGTCAATTGAGATTTTTGAAATGACATGTTTTGCTAGTCTTATCTTTCGACCATTAAGTCCTGAAGAAAAAGTTGACTTCTTCTGTCGTTAACGGCTCAGTTTGCTTGTAGTTGTTAGCGTAGACATGGTAGATACCAGAGCGTGTTTGCAGTATTACACTGGAGATGGTGTAAGGTATTTATGAGTTATTTTTGCAATATTTTTTTAAATCTGCCATTCACTGGTTGGACTTAGAAATAGAAAAGAAAGAAAAGATGTTTTCCCATAGATCCTAGATTGAGCAAAACAACTCTTTTCCTATTGTTTCTACACATTCTTCTCCTTTTGGCATTTCCCTTCAGAAGTCGCCACAGCAAGTCAAAGTTTCTTCCATCTAACCCTATCTGTTGCATCTTCTTCGATCACGTCAACTATCTTCACTGTATCCATGAACCTCCTCTTTGGTCTTCCTCTAGGCCTCTTTCCTGATGGTTCCAAACCCAGCATCCTTCTTCCGATGTCCTCTCTCTCTCTCCTCTGCACATGTCCACACAATCTCAGTCTGGCCTCTCGGACTTTATCTTCAAAACCTTTAACATGTGCTAATCCTCTGACCCTGTCCATCCTGGTCACTCCTAGAGAGATCCTCAGCATCTTCATCTCTGCTACTTCCATCTCTGTTTCCTGTCTTTTCCTCAATACCACTGTCTCTAGACCAAACAGCATGGCTGATCTCACCATGGTTTTGTACACTTTCCCTTTCATTTTAGCTGGAACTGTTCTATCACACATCACACCTGATACTTTTCTCCACCCATTCCAGCCTGCCTGCACATGCTTTTTCACCTCTTTTTCACACTGTCCATTGCTCTGGACTGTTGATCCTAAGTACTTAAAATCTTCTACCTTCTTTATCTCTTCTCCCTGTAACCTCACTTTTCCATTTGGATTCCTCTCATTCACACCGTACTCTGGCTTATCTAACTAATCTTCATTCCTCTTCTTTCTAGTGCAAACCGCCACCAAAACCTCCACCATAAACAACCAAAAGTTGGTTTTGAAACATCGATTACACAATAGTTATAAAATTGTACAGGTTTATTAACTAAGAAGTGAGAAGGGAAAACTCAGAGATGTTCTGTTTTTTGTGACAAGTACAAATTTCTATTTGTTGGGGACACAAACTAAAAAGAAACCAGAAAGAACTAAGGTGTGTCTTTACAAAAAGTCGCTGGGCGGTCGGCGCTAGAACAGCTTCTATTATGTCTTTAACTCATCAAATCTGACAAAATAATATATTGAAATATAAAAAAAAAACTGTGTTAAGAAAATTTGATAAAGATTTTCAGATGGATTTATAAAGACAAAAGTTTTGTCGGAGTTTTTACCTTGTCTTGATGCCCCACTGAGTAGAAATAACAAGAATCCCAGTACAGCTATGTGCTACTGCTGCCTGGTAATACTCTTTTACACATGAGCAGTCCTGAGGTGTGTACCAGCCCCTCTTACAGCCCTGTTACCTTACATTCAGCTAGTAATAGGTTTGGAAGGGTCAAATTATTCTGTCAAGCTCACCCACATTGAATAGAAATTTTAATATTTTTTATGCTGTGCTACTGGTTAACTACAACCCATTCCACCACGTCCAAAAAGTGATGCTGTACACTGAATTCTCTGCTTTCAGAAGCAATAATGAAAGTCAAAACATGGAAGCAAACCAAAAAAAAAAGCCCAAATAACAAGAGGAAGCATAGCTCACAGACCAGTGGGCTTTCCATGGTCTTACTTGTGCCGCTCAAATAGACTTTTACAAGTGAACAGACTAAAATCCATGAAGCTGTCTTTCTCTGCCTGAAATTGCAGACGTCCCCCATCTACCACGCTTCAGCGACAGAGGAGCGGCTCCTTTACTTTGGGATTAGTTCCGATTCAGCTCACTTTTTCCCACCGAGACTTGTGGTCAATTCCCAGGGTGGTCACAAGCTGAGGCGGCCTAGAACCATGTCTTTTATTCCTGCTAGTGTTTATCCTTCTTTTTCCTGCTGTTTGAAAATTTCTCTCTGAGCAATCACCTTACATAGTGACCAAAAACAGGAAAATGAAAATGTGCATTATTTTCTCAAGGTTGAGTTATATGCAGAGTAATTATTACCATTTAATCAGAGTGAGGTGTAGAAGACCTAGTACAGGCATGGACAAACTATGGCCCGCGGGCCACATGTGGCCCATTAAACGGTTTAATCCGGCCCGCCAAACTAGAAAAAATTAAACAAATAAACCATGTTAGCTTGATTTTTTTATGTTCGTCACTAGATGGCGCCAAAAATACAACAACACTGCTCCCATTAAAATGTGTATGTCTCTGTGATGTGCGCACTTTCAAAATAAACAGTGTGCACAGGTATAGGAAGCCATCGCGGCCAATACACGCACGTAAACAAGCGTGTTAGATGTTAAAACAAGAAAATGTTACATCAAGCTTTTTCAAACCTAGCGCCGCTAGATTTGAAATGTAACCATCTTGATGTAACATTTAACGTACTTGTTTAAAATCTAGTGCCATTTTATCGGTCTAATCTAGTGGTTACCAAAGCATGCCATCCATCTGCTGCTGTTCCCAGGGGCGAATGCAGGATTTTCTAAAGGAGGGGGCACAAAACCAGCACTTGTGGTGCTCGCCAGTATAGAGGGGTCAAATATTAGAACTCAATACGGCCCGGGAGTCAAAAAGTTTGCCCACCCCTGGCCGAGGATCAAGTTACTCTAATCAACATTTTATAATAAAATATTTTCAATACTAATCTTATTACATTTAGACTTGATCATAGATTAATTTATGCACATTTGAAACCCTAAAATATATTTTTATTGCAATAATTTATAATCTCTGAATCAAGTTAATACCATATCGACATCCTTTTTTGCTTGTAAGGTACTTTACAGTTGCAAAACAGTGCTGAAACATAAATATTCTGATGGATCAAAACATTTCAATCAAGACAAGTAAATGAGAGCGTAAATTGTGTAATTAATGTCAACAGAAATTAAAAAATGATTGCAGTAGACTCTAGAAAGAAAATACTAGGATACCAACGTGAAGGTACAACACAATAACAAAGCAAAGGGTTTTTTTTAATCTTCAGAATAGCAACAAGTCTGCTAAGTGCGCCTTGCAAACAGGATGGAACAATCATCTGTATTTCTTCTTCTACACGTTTTAGCATTAAATTTTGATATGCATTACCGAGATGAAGTAAAATACTGTCAACATTTTTCTTGGGAATACGTTGTTTAATGCATCACTTAAAAAAGTTGGTAATGCATTAGTAATGGGCTACTCCCAACACTGGTAGGGTGATCGCTGTCAGGAAAGGGCTTGTGTTTTATCTGGTTGTTTTTGTTCTAATCTGATTTAACTCTGCTGAAGATAGCTTGAGATTTGAAGAGTCAAAAGCACAACTTATATTCTAACAAGGTTTGCTTACGTTATCCATGCGGGAGCTGTCACTTCCTCCTTGTCTTCTAATTTCTAACATCTGCATGTCTCTTTAAGGCTTCTGCTTTTTTTAAATGAAACTTTAAGCTCACAAATGAAACCAGCAGAATTCAGCAGCTGTCAGATGAGCTTCCAGGAGAAAAAAAAATGGAATGGATAAAAAGCCTCACCTACGTAATCTCAGCATCAAACTGGCAATCCATCACTGCCCAGCTGTGTCAGGCAGCACGGCCAGACTCAGACATTAACAAAAGGTTTAAGATACAAAATTGAAACGCAGACGTCTAAAAGTTTTCAATTCAGACTAATCAATGTTGACAGCTTCCTCATTGATTGCCGGATGGGGATTTTTTATTTTAAGCTGACAGGGTGACAGTGTCAGCTGCTGAAGACTGAGAATAATGCAAGCATGGATTTATATTTATTTCCACACACTAAAGCATCCATGCACTTTTCTTCCCAAATAAACATAAAACATATGAGCAAATAAAGGTCAATCTAATAAAATTTTCATCGAGCAATCGTAAAGTTTGCCCGACATCATAAACAAATTGTCTTGTCAGCTTAATGCTGGCAAAATCCTTCAACTTGCCCTGCAGCAGGAATAGAAAGAGAAAGTTTTGGCCGCCTACAGGCTAAGCAGCTTGGACATCATCCAGCCTTCTTACACATGAGACAACACAGAGCCTTCAATGAGTCACTACTGCATCGCACAAAAGCATTAAGCCTTTACCATTAAAACAGAACAGTGAAGCTGTAATTATGAACCTAACAGAACTAGGGCAAGTTATAAATTTGCTTTATGTAAAGCTCTGGGATATTGTAAAATGAAAGTCATTATGAATGTTCTAGTTTTCATGCCCCAAATGGACAAAAACAGTTTTTTTCTTTTATGTCTGACACAAAAAGACTTTGTTCCTCTGCATTTTCAGTGAGTTTGTTTGAGGTGTTTGGTTCTTTTTTTTTACATTAATACCAACAAAACAAAAAGAACTGTTTTCATAGAAAAACATGGACCAAAACAAACATGTTGTAGGATCCTTCATTAAGAACATCCGTTAAGAATAAACACACCATTTCCTCAAAATGTTGGTCATTTAACCTACAATCAGCAAGAAGAAAAAATTGTGCAGAAAAAATCAATATAAAACGTCACCTTCTTATCCGTCTATCCCTTCCGGGGTTGCCGGAGCCCGTCCCGGTTGATTCAAGGCGAGAGGGAGGGTACACCCCAAACAGGACGCCAGTCTGTTGCGGGGCCACACGCATACAACCATCCACACACACACTCATTCCTAGGGGCAATTTTTGCCACCGGCCAATCAACCTAGCATGCATATCTTTGGAGGGTGGGAGGAAACCGGAGTACCCGGAGGAAACCCACGCAAACATGGGAGAACATGCAAACTCCACACAGAAAGCCCAGTGTTCCAAGCCTCGTCCCCACCCAGGACTCCAACCCACGACCTTCTTTCTGTGAGGCCACTGTGCTACCCACTGCGCCACCGTGTCGTCATGAAAGTTAAACTGCTGTAAATAAAAAATTTGTCAAACTACAATTCCTCATTTCAATCGGAATGAATTTAAAAGATTCCAGATGAAATATCAGTCGGTATCTGATGCTTCATCCCACAATATTAAATTTTTTGTCTTCATAGAGGAATCGTCATCCCGAAACCGTACAAGCCTTGTAGTTTCTTGTTTTCCAAAAGTAACTGTACGCTTTAAATTATTTTGATAATTTACGGGGGTTCCCTCTGTGCGCAGCCTCTATGAAACATTAAAGTTCGTAATTAGCACCAGCGGGATTACTAGATACTTTTACTTTTGCTCTACAAATACCTCTCACCTTGTTCTTTAAATACATATCAATACAGTTTAGGGTTAATGAAGCTTTAAACAGGAAAAACAGTAGTGTGGGAAAAAAATTAAAGCCTATTTGTGACGCTAACATAAGATGGCAAATCAATAAATACTGGGTTGTGTTCATTCACAACAAGAGCTTTACCATTTTTTTTTTTTTTTTTACTGTTAGCGAACAACAAAGAAAAAAAAATCTATGTGTTGGAATACAATTGCAGATAGAAAGCCACCACATTATTTGGCTGCAAACAAACATTAAATTAATGAATCAGTTTATTTTGGTCACAAAATTTATTCAGAAAAAAAAAAAAAAAGCCTTTTAAATTAAATAAATTGTAATCAAAACGGGATTAAACTAAAACTAAATGCACAATGTAAGAATCCCAAATTCTTTAGCCACACTAAAGTTTTAAATCTTAATAAATTTGACAAGATTTACAAGTCGATTTACAAGTCGATCTACGTTCCCACCCTCACCTATGGTCACCAGCTGTGGGTGGTGACCGAAAGAATTAGATCACGAATACAAGCAGCCAAAATGAGCTTCCTCTGCAGGGTGGCTGGGCCTCTTACTCAGAGATTGGGTGAGGAGCTCTGCCATCCGGGAGGAGCTCGGTGTCGAGACGCTCCTCCTCCAGGTCGGGAGGAGCAAGATGGGGTGGTTTGGGTATCTAGTCAGGATGCCCCCCCCCCCGAGCGCCTCACGGGCGGGGTGTTTCGGGCACGTCTCACTGGGAGGAGACCAAGGGGCAGACCCCGGACCCGCTGGAGAGACTACAGTATGTCTCACAGCTGGCCGGGGAACAACTTGGGATCCTTCTGGGTGAGCTGGAGGATGTACCGGGGTGAGAGAAGCCTGGGCTTCCCATTTGAGGCTGTTGCCCCCGCGACTCGGCCCATACTATCATTTTTGTAGTTAAATTATTTGGATGTGTTTTACATGCATCAAAATTAGCAGCTGTTCCACCGAATTGCTATTCCACCACGCAGGTGTTCAAGATCCATCCCACCCAATTCGGCACAACCTAGCAGCTGTTTAGAAACTGTTTGGAACTTTCTTTTCCACTGTTAGAAGTTTTACCGGACACAATCATTTTTGCATTGGGCATTAATAAAGCACTCTGAATCACCACATATTTCAGACCAAGATATTTGGTAAGAAAGGACAAGTGATTGGAAAAATTTTAAACAAGACTTTTAAAAAAAGGTTTCATTTGATACAAAATACCAAAATTTAAAAACGAAAGATTCTCAAATTCAGTTTCTAAATAATTTAATTTTGTGCAATAAAACCCCAGATTTTGTAAACTCTTTGTAAACTCATTTTATGTTTTGTTAAATACAATTAGATAATTCTCAGTTTTTGTTTCCAAAAATGACAACTCAAAAAATGTATATGTTTAGTGACAGCGTTTTTAAATCAAACTATTTTTTCAAGATGGATTTGCAAACATTCCACTCACAATAGCAAATGTTTAACATCATATTCTGAGCAAAACACATTTGCATCATCTGGAAATTCAAAGATTTTCAATATTTTAAGATATTTTACAAATAATCATACAGATGTAGGGTAAATAGTTAAGGCCCCAAAACAGAACTTTGAGGTGCACCATAAGATACAATTTTCTGTTCAGGCATGGAAGGCAGATTTCTGTGTTTTGACAGTCTGGCATTGAACAACTTTAAATGAATTTATTTAAACACCTCTCACATTATAACTATTGCATTTCTACAAAAATAGATTAAAGCTGAATCTTTACTGATACATTGGTTTGGTTTTCCCCATTTTGTTTCATTATCTAAACATTTTTGTCAATCTCATCATCAAAATTAAATATTCTTTTAAAGCAAACCCTTTATTAAATGAAAATGATTTAAATCCAACAAAAAGAAACTTAAAGAGTGAGATGAGGATTAAAATGCTAGTGGTGCAGTCACTGCAAATGCCTGCGAACACTACTAATCGAGCAAGATCAATTCACATTTGCAGACTAATTATTGGCTTGGGAACAAACGATCCCATTGAAATATTATATTTTTAATAATGATTAATAAAATTACTGACTGTTTGTCACGTCCCATCATCTTGTTGCTTTCACTAAGAATGATTGCACTTTGAACTTCTGAAGACCTTCCATTTTTGTCTGACTCTGGGATATTGAGCGAACAACATCGAGTTGGTGTGACGGCCAGCCTAATTTCCGACATGTTTATCTTGCCCTCCCTGGCTGATAGTAAGTGGTTGTGTAGGAACTGAACGTATTGAAATTGATTTCTGAACATAAAAAAAAGGAGATGTTGATGAAAATGTCACCTTGGTAACAGTTTATTGCACAGAAAGCTTCCGACTGGATGAATTTGGCTTTGCGTCTCAGACGTTGAGTTTATGGTGAATTAAGTATTACAAACATTTCCATCTGTCTAATTTAAACAGAGTGTTAATTTTTGTGGCACTGTCAGGCAAAAGTTCAAATGTAAAAGGTCAATATTCGACCCAACTACTGTGTTAGTGATCAGGAGAGAAAGTATTTACCATCTAAGTTTTTATTTCAAGACTTCTGTGAACCTAGCAGTCAGTCCTGCCAGATGACTGCTTGCAAACAGCAATAATCCTCGGCTTTGTTTTGTTTATGTTGTGTTTCCCACCAAAAAGCGTTGTCATAAAAATGAAAAGTGTGGAAAAGGTTGGTGGATTTGATGTCTTGACCCCCATAACCTACAAAACCGCTATTACTTGGAGGAATGTCTGTGTTTAAAAAACTATTTTTACACAAACTGGTCGGACGAACCGTTGGGACGTGCTTGGAACATCACGACTCTAAGCTCCTCCGAGATGGCACAGTTCCTCCCTTCATCTCAGAACAAAAGTCTGGCCACTCTGCAAAGGAAACTTATTTTGGCAACTTATAGTTGGGATGTTTTTCTATTCGATCACCCCCTACAGCTAGGGACCATTGGTGAGCATAGGGATGTAAATTGACTAGTAAATCAGGAACTTTGCTTTTTAGCTGAGGTCTCTCTGAATTATTGCAGACGCCTTGCTAATCCACCTATTCATCTCCTGCATCATGCTTCATTTGTGAACAAGACTTCCCTTCCTCTAGTTGGACCAGGAATCTCTCCCTGACCTACAGTGAGCACAACGATCTTTTCTAATCAAAGTCCAGGGTCTTGGATTTGTGACCTCATTTATAAAGCATAAACTCGCCCGAATCCAAGTGTATGTCTACTTCTACGCAAATCCAATGATTTCTGAAGGTGTCGGATTATATGGACTATTGTGTAACTTTAAGTCAACTCTGGAACAGCTGTATGTAGCAAATCTGAGACGATGGTAAAAGACGACACATTTGGATGGAACCTGAAGTTAACTGAGAATGAGGGTTGTGATTTGAGCGGGAGGGATTTTAAGTTAGTTTGGAGCTAAGTTTTGTCACAGGTATGATTTGAGAAGTTTAAGCTGGTTTGAATAAAATCCCAAGTTTATGTTGCACAAGCAAGACCAAAGTGCTAAGTCGAAAAACATTGCAAAGCCAAAGATCAATCCAATTCTTAGAAAATGAAGCTAAGAGAATCACATCATCAGCGTACATGCAGATATCAAATCCCCAGACCACCTCAAACTAAATCTTATGTTTATCATAAATATATCTTCATAATCACAAATATATACAAAATAAAATTTTGCTTAAAACCGCTTAGAACTGCAATTTTCTATAGAAATGAAATGAGTAATGCCCAGGTCCTCAAGGTGCCCGTACTGTCAGTACGATGTAATGTCAAGGTGAAGATTAACCTTGTTGGAATCTTTCATATGTTTCCAGGCAGAAATCCAAACTTGAATCACTGCCAACTCAAATTAAGTGGTAGTTTAATTTCATTAACAGTATCACATGTTAGATTTTGTCGGACATATTTTGCTAAGCCTTGAGGAAAATGTATAACTTTTAAAATGTCATGCTTCCGTTTTTTCCCCTTGCTTCTGATTTACAGTCGAATACGTGCCAATGACACAGTAAAGGCAAAGCCGCTGACAGTAAACTCACAAGGTCCCGCTAACCTCTGCTGCACCGTAGATATTACTTAAACTGTGCCGTATCGACGTGGGGATGATCACAGTGAGTGGATGGACTCGTTCCAAAGTCATCAAAGATGTTAGATGACTTAATTCAGTTTCTTTGAGTGAAATCAATATGTGTGAATGAACGTTACAAATTAAAACTTTCTATTAATTCTGTCACTGATGTGTTTGGAATATAAATGTCAAGGGTCTAAATTGTTGATTTCTTTTATTATATCAATCGGTTGAGTGCTCTAAGGGAGCGTACTTCATGATTTATTTTCTGTGACTGGAAAACATGAGATAACAATTCTTGCTGCATTGATTTGTCTTTGTTTTGTGAACACAAGAGCATTCAGTGGCAATTCTTTCAACATTATTTCACTTCAATGCATTTTCTGAACTCCCCCACAATAACATATTGAATGTACTGTTTATAGGTAGCAGACAATTTACAAAATGTTAAGTAAATTCTTATTTTGCAGATATGTCCGGAAAAATGAATTTGTAACACAGAAATATCATTTTTAACTTAGAAGCAATAAAAATGACAACAATAGAAATTAAGTGGAATAGTGGAATTTAATTCCACTTAGACAGATTTTACGTTTGATGTTGCACACTGTACCGAAGCAAGTTCCCAGTCTGTGAATTTTCCTCGGCAATGGAAATAAATACGTAGTTCTTGATTCCTTGATTGAGGAAGGCATTTGTATGAGTTTATAAATGCTATCAGTTTTATTGATTGTCAAAGTAAGGCTTCTAAGTTGTCTTGGACAGCGTATTTGAAGATGAAAATGTTTCAACTCTCATCCAAAAGTCCTTTTTAATGTGATGGAACGAACCTGAGATCTGGTTGTATGCAAGCCAACCTGAGTTTTGCACTGCCCCCAAAGAGGAGCTACACCCTAAAACCTGTTCATAAGTGTTTTTTTTAAAAAAAAAAAAAAAAATTAGTATTAAAACTACTTTATAAATGGTGGAAGGTCCTTTCCATCAGATTGATAATGACTTTCAGATGAATGTCAAAGTGTCTTGCTCTTAGAACACACTGTCCAGAAGACCGTTTAAAGCCTTCCTGTATTGGATCACTCTCGGACGAATGAGGGATCACAGATTTGGTTCATTGATGATATGTTTTAAATTAACTAAAGAAAACTGTTTGATTTAGTTTTAAAGTATATGTAGAGAATTACTAACTAGTCAGAGTAGATTGAGACGTCAGACCTTGATAAAAAATTTCAGTTATTTTCCAGAAAAGTTCCTACCTTCCATTTTCAGGTCTTATTTGTCAATTATTGTAAAAGCAAGTTCTTTTTGGCCGAAATGTTTTCATTTGAATAAAAATTTAAGTAGCCCTTAAGGAACATTCTAATTAGTTAACATCAAAGGTGGAGGGTAATTGACTTCATTTTCTTTTGATCATTTTGAAGTCTAAAACCTGTAAATGTTCTAGACTTCTCTTTGTCTCTTACTTGTAAAAGAAAATAGCTTTTAAAATGTCCATTTCCCCTGACAAAAGGGAGAAAAACTAGAATATAAAAGGGATGAATTATTTAAAACTTAAACATGCAGCTTTGTTTTTTCAATGACAAGGTTTTGCCGTTAAAGTAAAATAAAGAAAATCAATATAAATTTCCATTTTCGGCTTCCACATGCTATATCTCAGATTTTAATAGTAACAAATTTATTGCAGGTATTTATTATACGAACAGAGCCTGGAAGAAACTGAGTCCTAATGAGTATTTATCACGAGCAATAGCAGCTTTTATTATTGTATGTTGTGTTATTTATTTGTATGTATGTATGGCCTGTGCGTTGTGTTGCTGGTGGACACCAGAATTTTTCCTTTGGGTGGGGGAGGGTCGGTCGGTCAGTCTGTCTGTCTATCCATCTATTATTTTCTAAGACCACTTTTAAATCAAGACATTTTGATTCTTCCTTCGACATTCTAAGTTCAGGGACTGGATGGGATATCTTTCCGATTAAATTTTAATTAGAGGTAAAAACAATTTACTTAAAGAAATAACTTAGATTTTATTAAACAGGATTCAAACGCATCATAAAACATTCATTTAATAAAATTATTATTAAACTGATAAAACCAAATCCTCTCATCAGCCTGATGAGTTCCTGTGATATTTTCTAGTTTGCACATTGACAAACCTTTCCCGCTTCGTGTTCACCAGCTTGTTCTGCATTTCAATTATCAATAAACATGCTGTGATTGGCCGTTTATTCTCAACTTCTCTTTTTATGAATGAGCACATATTGGTGAAAACTAAAAGTTACTAATCGCAATCAGTTTAGGCTAACAAGCCACAGGTGGAGGACTGGCACCCACTTGCGGAATGGCAAATTTGTATGGTAACTTCAGACCCAGGCCAGCTGATTCTGGAGTGCCGTCCCAGTGTGAAAGCTTGTAAACGAAACTAATCAGAAATCAAACACACAAAAGATAGATTGCAGCGAAAAGCTTAAAACAGCTGGACCGGGAGGAGGCATTCAGAAAACTCCCCATGAAGGTTTGCTGTTTTTTCTCAATTTTTAGGGTCCTTGAAGTGAAGGTTATGCCGTACACCCATTGAGAACGAGACTTTTTAATGAAGTCACCTTTACTGCCAAAAAGACAGAAGGTGCAAAACTCAAACTTTTGATTTTTTTGTCAGGGTAGCAAGTCAGTTACATCCATCTAATCCGGTCTCGTGCATCCTTTTCTCTCACATCAGCCACCTTCATGTCCACCTCCAGTTTGGTCTTCCTCTAGATCTCGCGTGTGGCAGTTTTGAATCAGCATCCTCCTCTAGACATATTCCCTCTCTGTCCTCTGAAAATGCCCAACCATCTTATTTTGGTCCACCTGACTTTATCTCCTAAACCAAACCTCTTACGTGCCGTTTCTTTGATGTACACATTCCTGATCCTATCCATCTTGGTCATTCCCAAAAAGAACTTCAGCATCTTTATCTCGGCTACCTCAAGATCTGACTCCTGTCTTTTTCTCAGTGCCACTGTTTCCAAATCAAACAACGTGGATCCCCATATTCCCACACATGTGCTCCATCTTGCTGCAGCTAACTCTTGTTGAAAGCCTTTGTAATCCAAACAGATGGGCCTCACATTTTCTAATACATAAATTTCAATGAGGATCTCACAATTTTTTTCAGAATGATTAAATAAAAAGGCTAATGGTTAGAGAGGAACTGTGAATCTTGTTATCTGCACATTAATTCCTGTTCTTAATCAAATAGGCATTTTCACTTTAGTCAACGACCACTACGACTGATGTAAATAACAACAGTTGGGTTCAATGATATGAAACAAATGCATTTGGAGTTTTATGTCTGTCAGCACTTTCACTTTTTCTTTATGAATATTTTACACCACCATCACTCTCAAAAAAGCCATTTCACAAAAATTACACCCACATTTCTTTGTATTTCCATTTACAGGTTCTAGACTTCAAAGATCTGCCTCAGGTGAAAAGCCCTGCTTGCTTACACATCTAGAACTTCACTGTCTGTTGGCATCAGTGTCAAAGCACACAGAGAAATGACTTGATGGAAACGCTCAGGCAATCAGCCCGCGTTGCTCACAGACATAAGCTGGGCACAGTGTGATTTTGAGCAAAAGAGACTGCAGGCTCACTTATTCTACTCGCTCTGTTGTATCATAACTGCTGAACGCTGCATGTGCTATCAATGCTTTTCACTGCCTATTTCTCTTTTCTGCAAGTTAAGCTGGGAAAAGCAGTCATAAAATATTTAAAAAGTCAACTGTTAAGGTTTGCAATACAGTGGTTTTTAATATATATTTAAAGTTTACAAACACAGGCCTCAACTTGATGTAATTTCTGCAATTGTGTCTGTCTCAAATGAGCCTATGAGGATAGGTTGTCACTAACATGTTTACATCAATGTTGAGACTTAGCTGCTGGAAAATCCTTCTGAACTTGTCGCTGTGGGATTGGCTCTAATTTGATTAAGCAATCTATGCAAATTAAACCTAATTTGCATTACCTTTTGTGCAGTGCAGCATTGCTCGTAGATGGCAATTAAAATGTCCTGGAACATGGGAGATAAAGTTTTTACAGACACACAATGTTAACACACACGCACCAACGATTAAACAGTAGTTTAAACATCTAGAGATAAAGTTGAACAGTTTTATGAAATGAATCATGTCCATACTTTGTTTCATTAAACTTGGTTATCACTTGAAAATGGAGTCGGACAAAAAATACCAAATGTGGAACTTTGATTTTTATTGCAATAGTACATTTTTTGACACATTTATAATCCCTCACAGATTAAAAAATAACCCCATTAAAGGTTGTTTTACTTTATTTTGGAACAAGTTCCTAATGGCTTTGCAGTAGATAATTAGGTGGTATTAATCAGTTGCCTCTGAGCACTTAAGGGACATTCAGAGAGACCCAGATCCCATAATATTAAAAGGAAGAGAGAAAAAACAAACCTAGATTAGTTTTTAATTGATGACACATTACACTTGATCTACATAAGTTAAAAAGTCTTTAACATTGTTTAAAAAGCCAGAAACTTTTCCGCCAACGGACTTGTTCACTTTATTTTGAGAATTCAATATGTAGCCAACAGGGTAGAGCCAAAGCACACAAATCAATAGTGCAGTCAAAAGCTTTATAAGCTGGCAGGATGAATGGATGGCAGAGTGCTTTGAATTATTCAGTACTGTTCAGGATTTGTCTGTCTACTTTACACTGACAGAAATGTTTATACAGATACATTCAAAAGAGCAGTGACCAGGATGAAAAGTATTAGAACACATGTTACTTCTCTTAAGTTTTCATTTGTCTACACTTCCATTCGTGAGATAAGAAATAAGGCACTGACACTTAAAGCAAAATGTGGTGACAGAAATGAAATGTTAAGACGTGCAAAATGACGTCAAGCTAATCTCATTTCTGTTTAAAACATGTGGGAGTAAAATGTAAAAAAGTGGGACATTTTTTCATTGAAAATGTACCACAGTGTAAAACTGCATTCAAGTCCCCATCTAAATATAATAATGATGTGAATAAAAAAAATATACTGTATAAAGTGCTTTCACGTGACGTCATAAAACCGGAAGTCGGCCATTTTGGAGGCATAGAGCAGTAGGAAACTATCAATACAGCAGTATTTTTCTTTTGTTTTAATCTTATAATAATAGCACCATAATAGCGCCACCATGATAGCACCTTATTGTGCTATTCAAAGGTGCAATTAGTTTTCCACATCATTAGAGTGATATGGCAGAAAAATCGTCTGGTCTTTGAGCGGAAGAAGAGAGACTTCTTCTGCTTTCGGCATTTCCCTTCAAGGGTCGCCACAGCAAGTCAGTTTATTCCAGATAATCCTGTCTACAGCATCCTCTTTGGTCACGCCAACTATTTTCATGGCCTTCATCACCTCCTTCAATGTATCCATAAGCCTCCTCTTTGGTCTTCCTCGGGCCTCTTTCCTGGTGGTTCCAAAACCAGCATCTTTCTGCCGATGTACTCTCTCTCACTCCTCTGTTCCTGTCCAAAGGATCTCAGTCTGGCCTCTCTGGCATTATCTCCAAAACCTGTTACAATTGCTGTTCCTCTGATACTGTCCATCCTGGTCACTCCCAGAGAGATCCTCAGCATCTACATCTCTGCCAAAAATGTCTCTGTTTCCTGTTTTTTCCTAAGTGCCTCTCTCTAGACCAGTGATCGCCAACCACCGGGCTGAACACCGGTACCGAATCGTGAGTCATATGGAACCATGCTGCACAGAAAGAATAAATCACTTCCATTATAACTATTTGGTTAATTATCCAAGCCTTAATGAAGTTTTATTTTGAAAAGTCGCCAGATTTTCTGTTTTGGATCACACAATGACTCACCTTTGATACGTCATTCGGCAAAATTTAAACCCCCAAACTAGCAAAATGAGTTAAAAAAAAAAAAAAAACCCAGACATGTTTAAAAAGTTTCTCTGCCAAGACGAGTTACACAGTTGCGGGGCAGACTGGCCCTTAGCAACACGAGTCTAAAGGTTTCAGCCCAAGATGGGACTGTCTGGTTGCAGCAAAACAAGCTCAGGACTCTCGCTGATTAAGTTTCACTGTGAGGAGCCTCACTAATATGCTCTTTGGTTTTATAGATAATATATATATACCTTTTATTTTGAGGGAATGTTTTAATGTTACCACAGAAACCAGAGTGTGTTATAGCAAAAGGAATGTTACTTATGCTATAAAGACTCTGCTAATAAAGTTCCTCATGAAGACAACCTGGATTTAAGTTTATTATTATTATTGGTAGAATACCAGTTATTAATGCTGGTCTTATTGAATTTTTCTGCGAAACTTTTAAACAAGTCCGTGGAAATATTTTCAAACAAGACACCGGACCACTGCTTTAAATGACTGGACGCATACTTCTGGGTTGTTAACGTCACGTAAAAAAAATATCGTCTCTAAGTTTTTTATTGCCTGATCAGTACTTTGTGTAACTTTGTTTGAAAAGTCTTTTATAAATAAAGTTTGATTTGATTTTCTTTCGCTCCAAGACTAGACGATTTTTCTGCTAAATCACGATAATGACTTAGAAAACTAATTGCACTTTTTTTTTTTTTTTTTTTTTAGTTAGTTAGATTTTTTTTAATAGTCTGAATAGCACTATTAGATTAAAAAATACTGCTTTGTCGATAGTGTTACCCGGATGTAAAATAGATATTTCCCGGGCTTTGGTCACGTGGGTGAAAGCGCGCTACTATTCGTTTGCGCAGCCGCACTGCTGGGCTGTGCTGATTCATCACAAACAGAAAGCCCGGGAGTAGACTGCTACTGTTTCTCTTCCTTTGTCAGGACAATCAAAGACCGGATTGTACCTTTTCTGACAGAACTATGGCTTCTACATCCCAGAAACACAAGAACTTTGTAGCTGAGCCCATGGGAAGCAAACCGGTGATGGCCCTGGCTGGAATTGGAGAAGTTCTTGGAAAAAAACTGGAGGAGAAAGGCTTCGACCAGGCCTATGTCGTCCTTGGGCAGTACCTCGTGCTCAAAAAAGAAGAAGCGCTTTTCCGCGACTGGCTGAAACACATCTGTGGCGCTAATGCCAAACAGCAGGCGGATTGCTTTTTCTGTCTCAAAGAATGGTGCGACGCTTTTCTGTAAGCACGAGGCCGACCGGACATGACTCTCACCTCTTCACTGGTGTTTGGATTGGAGTCATCTACAACGTGTGTTTCTGTTTTACTTCACACTCTGATTATTCAAGTCGGTCTACATTCAACGTTTTCAAGTCTTTCTGTTCCGTTTTGGGTGCCATCATTGTTGTATCATCTAAAATGTGTTGCTCATTAAAAATTGTATGGCGGTGAGCTGTGAAAGTCTCTCCTTGAGGATGAAGCAAGATTCGTGAGAAATGTCAACATTTCGATGTGCCGCTAATTTCAGTAAAAAAAAAAAAAACTTGTAACCTGAATTAAAAAAAGATCTAAATGGCAAAAGTTTGGCTCAGTTCATTTGACTACAAAAAAAAAACCTTCTAGAAACGTACACACGTTAAACGGTGTGATGGGCGCTAACAATATAGCATAGTGTTCATCTTTGACATGTACTGGACTTTATCCGAGGTGTTTTTGTTCCAAGAGCCACGTAACTTGTTTTTTACGTTTTATAACTTGAATAAAAACGAAGAGAGACTTAAATAACAACTTTTCGATGCAAAAAGAATAATAATTTACGTGCCAATTTTATGTTAATTAGATTGTTTTCACCGCAAGAAGCTGAGACAGAGACGCACGTTGATGACGTCGTAGATTGAATAACTCATTAAAAAAAAAAAAAACTCGGATTATAATTTGTACAAAAACACCTCGGACAATGTGCTGGACACTTAAAAGATTATTACAATGCTATGAAGCCCCATCCTCCTTTGCTGTGTTCAAGTTTCAGGAAAAAAAGGGTGTGTTATTCTATTAGAAAGTGTTTTTTTTTTTTTTTTTTAATAGAAAAATATACAAAAAAAAAAAACTTAACCCTGTCCCTGCCCCTAGTGGAGGAGTTTAAGTATCTCAGGGTCTTGTTCATGAGGGGGGAAAGGATGGAGCGTGAGATCGACACCTTGTGCCGATCGGTGCAGCGTCAGCATTAACTAGGACGCTGCATCTGTCTATTGTGATAAAGAGAGAGCTGAGCCGAAAAGCAAAACTCTCAATTTACAAGTCGATCTAGATTCCCAGCCTCACCTATGGTCACCAGCTGTGGATGGTGACCGAAAGAACGAGATCGTGGATACAAGCGGCCGAAATGAGCTGCCTCCGCAGAGTGGCTGGGCTCTCACTTAGATATTGGTTGAGGAGCTCTGCCAACCAGGAGGAGCTCGATGTCGAAATGCTCCTCCTCCAGGTCGAGAGGAGCCAGATGGGGTGTTCGGGCATCTGGTCAGGATTCCCCCCGAGCGCCTCACGGGCGTGGTGTTTCGGGCACGTCTCACCGGGAGGAGACCAAGGCGCAGACCCCGGACCCGCTGGAGAGATTATGTCTCACATCTGGCCAGGGAACGACTTGGGATCCTTCCGGGTGAGCTGGAGGATGCAGCCGGGGTGAGAGAAGCCTGGGCTTCCCGTCTGAGTCTGTTGCCCCGCGACTCGACCCCGGATGAGTGGAAGATGACAGAACGACACGGAAAAAAACTTTAATAAAAGACACTTTTTGTGGTATAAAAACAAAAGACAAGACAGATAAAAAATTTTAAATTCTTTGCATGACTCTAGACAGTTTTTTTGCATTGGCTGAAGCAAATGGGAAAAGTCATGGATGAAACAAAGCGAAAATTCGTATGAATGTAAAATTTTTTGTCCAAACAGTATGCATCAAAGGAATGCCTGCCTTGTGTATTTCTCAAACAAATCTTAGTACAACCCCCAAATGTGTACATGTTAAGAGAAGCTGGTGTTAAAAGAAATTGAGGTAAATAGATTAACTATATTGGTTTGAATTTGTCACACCTGCTTTTTATTTAACAATCACTGGTTGCTCACAAATGGTCAACAAAACAGTGTTTGCTTTGCACAATGCTGAGACAGCATTATGTGAAAAGTTGGGTGCAAATGGAAGTTCTGTACATTAGAAAGAACTTGAAAAAAAAGCTGCAAAAAGCCTTTTTAAAAGGAGGGTGGATGGTCAGCGTGAGGAGTAGAAAAGTAATTTGGACAGAATGGAGGTGATGCATGTGGATGTGGTAAGAAAAATAATTGTGCCAATGGGTGAATATGGGTTGTTTTTCAAGCACTTTTGATTCGTCAGCAAGTCCAGCAGATGCTTAAACCACAGTCCATTTACAAATCCCACGACCGATAAAAGCTATCTAATCTAAAAACCAGGATCTATCCTCCTCGATTTAAAAATGTACTTATAAACATTTACTTATCTCATTAAACCTGAACCCCTAAAACTTTAGATCTAGCCAACTCAGGATGTGTTTTGGATAACAGATTAACAATCAGAGTGTGAGAGAAATAATTTTATAGGGGATCTATTTTTAATTTGGGTAAATGACAATTAGTGCCATAAGGATTGGGGAAGTTCTGGGTATTGTCGTATTAACTATGCTCTAAATCCCAATGAGACGATAAAAAAACACTTTACAGTGATTTTGTAGAGACTAAAATACCTTGCTGCTGAAAGGGAAAGACCTCAAACCTCAAGCAAACTCCCTGCAAGCTACAAAACTTCAGTTTAACAAGTCCATAAAATAACTTTTGGAGGTTTTATTCCTCTAATTTATTTCAGAAAGACACTGAATGAAAAGTATAGAAACAGATACAGTAAATGTGGGCTGAGTCTTCAGGCTTGGTCTCTCTTTGTGTTTATCAGGCGGTCACAGATCCCTTCTGGTGTAGGCGTCTGGGGTAATGGATTAGAGTGCTGGTCCCAGTGATATCATGGTTGAGAAAAAGTGCATATTTTACACTTTCTTTGTCTTCATGTGAGGCCTGTGTATCTCAGCGCTGAGATAGATTGTTCCTGGTATGCCCTTTGGCACAACAGGCTGTAGGAATATCATTTTGCGCTGCAACAATGGCAGACCTTTGAATCTGATAAAATAGAAACAAGCTCAAAGGTTTTTATCATTAGTCTTCGAGACATAAATAAATGTGGGAACCTTATACAACCAAAGAGTGTAAAATAAATCAAACGTACAATTCAAATGTGAAATGTAATCAAAATTTGGCGTGTTCTTTTAGCATCCACTATCAGACTCCTTAAACCAGTGGTATTTCGACAGAATTACTTTTACGTTTGGCGAAGAATTCCACTAACCAATGTGTTATTTTAATGTTTTAATTAAGTATAT
Source organism: Neostethus bicornis (assembly GCA_902685375.1). Classification (NCBI taxonomy): domain Eukaryota; kingdom Metazoa; phylum Chordata; class Actinopteri; order Atheriniformes; family Phallostethidae; genus Neostethus; species Neostethus bicornis. Next base: position 5,463,035 of record LR738550.1, read on the forward strand.
TGTCTGAATTCTTAACTCTTCATGGAACAGTGTCACTGCTAGAATCCCACAAACAGAAACTAATCGATATTATGAACTGTCTATTTCTTTCATTTTCCCGAACCTTTCTCTTTTTGTTAAATTTTTTGTGTCTTTTATTTTGTTATCTGATAAAAATGTTTTAACTTGTGCTATTATTAGAATTGGTTTGTGTCGTTTTCTGACCTGCTTATACCTAATGAGGACAAAGAGTCACGGGCTGATTTCAGGCGAGAGGCAGAATACATCCTGAACAGGTCGCCAGTGTGTTGCAGGCCACACACACACAAACATCCACATCCACATGCAAAGGGACAATTTCGTAGCGGCCAATCAACCTAACATGCATGCTTTTGTAGAGTAGAAGGAAAACGGTGTACTCTGAGAAAACTTATGCATCCACGGGAAGAACATACGAACTCTACACAGAAAGACCGGTGTTTCAAGACTTGCCCCCACTCTGGAACACATACCCCAATCTTCTTGCTGTGAGGCCATCGTGCTAACCACTGCACCACAGTTAAGCCCCATCAGAATTTTTTATGACTCAAAAGGTTTATACAGAAATTATTTGTTGATTTTAAATAAATATTCTGTGTGATTCGATGAATTAATACAAAATTTTTAAGATCAAAAACCACAACATAGCCAATTGAATTCAGAAAAACTGGCATCGTTCTTAAGTGATAAAGATGCTTTTTATTATTGGAAACAAAATTATAGACAGCATGTAAACAGTTTAGCTTTTAAACATGAAGCTGCTAATAAGACATCTGCTTTCTCTCCTCCTTTTGGAAAATATCACTTGATTTTTCTCCAAAACCAACCTCAAGTCAAGTCTTGTTTAAATGAAAAAAATGTTCAATTTCCTTTAACAATCTGCAATTGAAAGCCTCATCAAAGTTCAGGGAGTTTTTGATTATTTCAAATGAGTTTGTGACAACTTTTCTACTTTTTAAAACTTATATCAAAGACACTCTACCCAAATTTAAACTGTAAAGTTTCAGCTTCTGACTCATTCTGATTCATTATCCACATTTCTGAAGCCTCCATAGTGTCATTGTTCTCTGGTTTCTTCCTCAATGCTGACAAACCACACTTCATTACTGAGTTTTTTTTCGGCGACAGCTGTGTTCTGCTTTACGGCACCAAGTCACTCAACAAGCTGGATGTCAAGGCACACATTGTTAAGAAAGTTTCAAAACTAGTGACACCTCAACTTATTCAGAAAAGACTCAAAAAGAATATTGTGGAAGGAAGAGAAGCGTAAATGAGAAAAGAAAAAATAGCCAACATTAAGCTAGTTTTACTAGAATTGAGAGTAAAGAAAAAAAGATTAGACGCTTTGCAAAGTTCTGGATTAGTCATTGTTAAAGCTGCAAAAATCTGTCTTTAGTAGATTTTAAAAATATGTCAAATAAAAAAGAGAGTATTACATTTTTTTTTTATCATATGTACAGTCTCTTTCTTAAGCTGTATTTAAAAACATGGATTTGAAAATTTACAATAAAACTACACAATTTAAATATAAAAAGTCAGTTCAAGGCGAAAGCTCAATGGTAGAACATTCGCCATTGGATGAGAAGTTGTCCGGAAGTTCGTGAGATCAATTCTCACTGAGCTCATGTCGCTGTGTCCTTGGGGAAGACACCTAACCCCCTGTTACTCCCACCATTGGCGCCATCGTGGCAGCCTGCTGTGGTGTAATGCAGCATAACAATTTTCCCGTCGAGGGATGAATAAAGTATACATTATTATTGGCACTGTTTTTTGAAAATGTGATGACAGTCGGTAACCCGCATTTTTACAATATAACTAACCAAGACACAGAAATCAGCTGTGTCTTTTCCTCTCCTGCCTTCAGTCTTGTTACACCCTCTGATCGGTCAAGCAGCAGAGGCCCGGTTTCTCACGAAAGAGTAGACCGGGCCTACTCCGGGTAGAAAGACTTTTCTTTAAATTTCAGAAAGAAATATAAACACAAAACACAATTCTGCGACTATAAGAAAGTGATCGACATCTCACAATTACAAAACTTTCTACCACTATTTTTCTAACCTTTGAACAGTGATGTGAATATGATTTACGCTGTGTCGTGCACACAGAAAGGAGTTGGGACTGAGTAGGTAGCAAGTTTTTTTTTCGTCTTGTTCTTGTCTGGGTGGCGGTATGTCAGAGCCATGCCTGGGTGATTTCAGGCGAGAGGCAAGGTACACCCTGGACAAGTCGCCAGTCTGTTGCAGGGCCACATACTTTTCCTTGACAAGTCAAGATGAAAATGAACAAAATCAAAAAGTGAAAGTAAAATGCATCACTTTTTTTACTAACATCACATTTCACTGCTAACAAAAAAATACCATGTTTTTAACTCCCACAAAAACACACACAAAAAAAACACAATCTTCTTTTTAAAGTGACATTGAGACAAATAAAATTGACAATTGGTGTAATATTTTAGACACTATGTGGGCTCATCAAACCACGAAGAGTGTCTGTGTTCCATCAAGAGTTTAATGTGACTTTTAGCAACTATTTCTTCTTCTTCCGGCATTTCCCTTCAGGGGTCGCCACAGCAAGTCAGTTTCTTCCATCTAACCCTATCTGCTGTATCCTCTTTGGTCACACCAACTATCTTCATGTCTTCCTTCACTGTATCCATGAACCTCCTCTTTGGTCTTCCTCTAGTCCTCTTTCCTGGTGGTTCCAAACTCAGCATCCTTCTTCCGATGAACTCTCTCCTCTGCACATGTCCAAACCATCTCCAAAACCTCCAACATGTGCTGTTCCCCTAATCCTGTCCATCCTGGTCACTCCCAGAGAGATCCTCAGCATCTTCATCTCTGCTACCTCCATCTCTGTTTCCTGTCTTTTCCTCAGTGCCACTGTATCTAGACCAAACAGCATGGGGGTCTTACCACCGTTTTGTACACTTGTAGCAACTATTTAACTTGCAAAACTATACAACTGTACAACTTTCAAGATGAATATTCCTATTTTTACACCGGTATTTAAATTTTTACTGCAAATAAATGTCTGCTTCATAAATCCGACATCCAGCAACATCTTTAAACAAATAATAATTAGTATCACCACTGAAATCCGACATGGACTATCTCTAACACGAACCTTTAAAATGAAAAGAATCAGAGTAGCTGTGAGCATAAGACTCTGATGTAATGCTGAATGAACCCAGAATCTTGCTAAGTCTTGCAGAAAATGCTACTTCCCTTGACACCAGAGATTGTGCGTATGGTTATGCAAGTGCAAATCTCCCATAAATGTTGGACTAATTAACAGGACAGGGCAGCAACTCGCTGCTCCGTAGCTGACTGGGATCATTATTGAATGAAGTGAGGTAAGAAATCACAACCCACATTTACTCTGACTCAAAACGCCTCTGAGCTGCTGCACATTAAAGTTAGGCACACAAACTGATAGCTGTCACCCGCTTAGACCCGTCACCAGTCAACCCACTTAGATAAATCAGTAGGTGGTTGGAGAAGTGACTCTGCTAATGTGACAACCGTGCAATTTCTTGCTTTTTCTTCGTACTGTGACATTGTTAAATTGCACTGTACTTAATTAAACTGCTGCCAATGTTTGTTCTAACACCCGGTAAGAAGCAGCGAGTCCACACGCAGATTAAGCCACTGGCCTTTCATAATATGAAGGTTTTCTTCAGTCTGAAATTTCAGCTTCAGGCCTCAGAGGCTGCTCATTATCCAGCTCTTTCCTTTGACAGTTGTGCATGCATTGGGTTTTAAAACACTAGAGCTCACAGAGGAGAGCACTTTCCTTTCAGCTCATTAGATGCCAGAGAACCTCATTTCCACAGAAAGCATGACACAAAGATGTCTCTTCACTACAAGAGCCTGATGGGAAATGCAGTCTAAGACTTCTCATTTAATTTAAGATTACTAAATCAGAATGGGTCTATCTTACAGCTTATTAAAAATGAGCACACATGGTAACGACAAACTGGTTCATAAACATAGTTCTTCTTCTTCTTTCGGCATTTCCCTTTAGGGGTCGTCACAGCAAGTTAGTATCGTCCATCTAACCCTATCTACTGCATCCTCTTTGGTTACACCAACTATCTTCAGGTCTTCCTTCACTGTATCCATGAACCTCCTCTTTGGTCTTCGTCTAGGCCTCTTTCCTGGTGGTTCCAAATCCAGCATCTTTCTTCCGATGTACTCTCTCTCTCTCCCCTGCATATATCCAAACCATCTCAGTCTTGCCTCTCGAACTTTATCCCCAAAACCTCTAACATGTGCTGTTCTCCTGATTTACTCATTTCTAAACCTGTCCATCCTGGTCACTCCCGGATCTTCATCTCTGCTACCTCCATCTCTGCTTCCTGTCTTTTCCTCAGTGCCACTGTCTGTACACCAATCAGCATCGCCGGTCTCACCACAGTTTTGTACACTTTCCCTTTCATTTTAGCTGAAACTTTTATCACACATCAAACCTGATACTTTTCTCCACCCGTTCCAGCCTGCCTACATACGCTTCTTCACCTCTTTTTTACACTCTCCATTGCTCTGGACTGTTGATCCTAGATACTTAAAATCTTCCACCTTCTTGCTCTCTTCTCTCTGTAACCTCACTTTCCCATTTGGATCCCTCTCATAAACATCCCTGTTCATAAACATAGTTAAACCGTGGAAAATAGCATCTTCTCACAGCTTTGCAGTTTAGTAAATATCATTTATCCTGCAGAAAAAAAGAAAAACTAAAATAAAACGGAGAGAATCCACGCGTGCATTGCACTTTGATGAAAGAATTCCGCTTCAGGCACACCTCTGTTTCACATTTCCCAGCTTCACAAATGCTCTTGTCACGTTACTAATTTTCTTAATGTTTAATAAAGCAGCTGGAAAATCCATGGGGATGTTAGAGTGCCTTTAAGGCCGGGGCATGAAGTGTGTGTGAAGGCTCAACATCAGAAACATAAAAAGTATGCACAATTTTTTTTGTCTTCAGAGGGATCAGAGTAAAATGAGATGAACAGATTGAAACTGTAAGGTTGGAATTTTCTGAACGCAAAAGAGGAAAACGTCATGTGTCTTTTGACAATTTAAACTTTATCAAATGACATGAAGATAGTTGGCGTGACCGAAGATGATGCGGGAGACAAGATGAGATGGAAGACACTGACTTGCTGTGGCGACCCCTGAAGGGGAATGCCGATAAGAGAAGTCGAATATTTTATCAAATGAGTTTTGGCATAAAAATTTGCAAGTGCATGCATACACGTTATTTTAAAAAGACAAACCGATCATGTATGATGGGATAGCTCTTAGACAGAAACTTTTCCTTTTTTTTAAATACCTTCTTCATCCTTGGTGATAAATTAAAAAAAAAAAAAAATTACAAGAGGACCTTGAAGTTTGTTTCTTTTTTTTTCTTTTTTTCATTTATTAAATTCAGAATAGTCTTTTTTTTTTAAAAAATTCTCAAAAAAAGAAATAAAAAATTCCATAACGACCTTAAAGTTTTTTTTTTTTTTTAATTTATTAAATAAAGAAAAGTTTTTTCAGAAATAATAATAAAAAAAAAAAAAATCATGTCATTTGATAAAGTTTTTTTTCAGAAAAAAAAAAACTATTCTTAATTTAATAAATTAAAAAAATAACCTTTAAGGTCCTCTTGGAATTTTTTTTTTAATTTATCACAAGGGATCACAAAATATATTGCAAAAAATTAAAGCCTGAATAAATGAAGTATACTTTATTCATCCCTCAACGGGAAAATTTGTGTGCTGCATTACACCGCAGCAGGCTGCCAAGACAGCCCCAATGGTGGGAGAAACAAGGGGTTAGGTGTCTTCCCCAAGGACACCGAGACATGAACTCAGTGGGATTTGATCCCGCAAACTTCCGGAGAACTTCTGGTCCTGATTCGAGGCAAACAAATCACCCTTGTTCGAAAACTGGCGTCAAAACTCTGAGCAACTCTTCCGTTCGGGTGCAAATGGTTGAATTCCTGACATTTTGTCTGGAGATACTCTGGTTAAAAACAGAAAATGACAACACGTTTTTATACTATTTTCTTTTCGCTATAAATAAGCAAGACAAAATGTACCTGTGTGTCAACTTTTCACCGAGTCAGAAACGCAGCACATTTACACAGCTTGTAGAGCAGGTGAGAAAAGATTTATCAGCAGCATTAAAGACAGACAGCATGTACTTGAATCAAACAGTTATAGCATTTTTTTTATTGAGCTCACGATAGAAACTGTTAGAATTTTCTGAGTTTAATTTAGAAAGTACTTTTTGTGCCTCTTTTTTGACGGTTGAGGTGAAACAGAGTGCTGCATTCGCTCTGCCTGAACAAAACAGTACTGCTTCTCATCAATCAGTGCCAACAAAGTAGATTCTAACCTAACTTCTTATTTAGGCCAAAATAAAACCCTGAAGCCAAACAAAATATTGTTATCTATGCCGTTTCTATGGATTATTAATTAGGGACATATTGTAAAAGTTGTGTTAGAAATTTTGGCTTGACACTTTTAGAGGTTTGGTGGAAAAGCAGATAAGGAAAAAAAAAACTACAGGCTATTTTGGACAACCCCGCCGAACCCTCCCCTCAAGACTCCCCCCCTCAAAAAACCCTCCCCCTTTACTACAAAAAAAAAAAAAGCTGCTGTGCTGTGAGAAACTGATCTTAGTGTGCTGTAGAAGTAATACTGTATTACGTTTCGTGGTCTTCCGCTCATCCAGGGATGGGTTGTGGGGGCAACAGCCTCTGACGGGAAGCCCAGACTTCTCTCACCCCATTTGCATCCTTCAGCTCACCCGGAAAGATCTCCAGTCATTCCCCGGTCAGCTGTGAGACAATCTCTCCAGCGGGTCTTGTCTCTCTCTTGGTCTCCTCCCGGTGGGACATGCCAGAAACACCTCACCAACGAGGTGCTCGAGAGGTTTCCTGGCCAGATGCCCGAACCACCCAATCTGGCTTCTCTCGACCTGGAGAAGGAGCGGCGCGACACCGAGCTCCTCCCGAATGGCAGAACTCCTCACCCGATCTTTGAGCGAGAGCCCAGCCACTGTGCGGAGAAAACTTATTTTGGCTGCTTGAATCCGCGATCTCATTCTTTCGGTCACCACCCACAGCTGGCAACCATAGGTGAGGGTTGGAACGTAGATCGACTTGTAAATCGAGAGCTTTGCTTTTTGGCTCAGCTCTTGCCGAATGGCAAGTATGTTACCCAGTGTGTGTGTTAAAACTAAATTTGTAATATGAACTAATAGTGTGCATTTCTAGTTTGAAATGGTCTAAAATAATCCGATGTGAATTCAGATGTGTCACATCTGAATGAGCCGCAGTACAGAAAAAAAAAAATGAACACAAAACCCACAAAACTCTGTCGTCCAATCCAACAGGCTTCATTGTGTTGGTCACTGCGTTTTCCCAGCTGGAGAAATGCTCAGACTTGACCTTGTTCTTTGAATTGATTTGATCGGGGCATGTAAGAAATAAAACACCCAGAAGCACAAAGGCAAGTATTTGGATTTAATTAACTTTGCTTCTGGTTCACATCGGTATTCATGTCAACAATACATCTTTCTGTGGCACTGAGAACAGACACATTAAGTGTCTCAATATGAACAGAGAGTACAGTCTCACATTTAGACAGTAACGATTACATCAGGCACATTATTTGATCAATTAGATTTAATTTCTTTGCCGAGCTGGAGGGGAAGCCCTGAGGCAAAAACTCCTTAAAGGAGAAATAAAAATACAATGAACTTAGGAATAAATTTACAGATTATTATCTTTTACACATTCAAGTTCTTTTCATGTATTTACTGAATTTCAAGGCCAAATGGAAATAAATGGCATAATTTCAACAATAGTTGAAATTAAATTCCACTTTTTTCCCCCCCCGAAATGAGTTTTCTCCACGATACCAAACAGAGATAACAGTCTTTAGGAATACATTGGATTTCCTACCAATCTAACATCACCAACCTCATTTGTCCATTTAAAACAGAATATTCTCGAGTTGTATAAATGACGGATCAGTTAATTATTTTTTGCTCAAGAGGTAACAGTTCATTGAATATTTTTCCAACAATTTTTTTTCCCCCCATAAATTCTCAGATCTCAAATCTCAATGTAACTTTAAAGCAAATAACTTACTATTTAGTAGGGGTAATAAGATGTATGAAACATGACCTTTTATATGTTAACGTCAACAAGAGATCACTAATGCATATCGAAGTTTGATATGCTAATCCACAATTGTTGGTCCAGCCCGTTTATAACACTTCAGAAATAAAAATATGTCCAATCTTGCTTCTAATTGAGTTTTTTTTCCTCTGTCAGTGCTGCTTTTCCCTCTCATATTTTATAATGTACACAGTAAATGGATACCAGACCTTGGCACTCTCTCTCTCACTCTCCCTCTCTATCTCTCTCAGACACAGGCTTCTTGGTTGGATTAAATTTGCTGAATTTGATTTTATTTGCTGAACTCAGGCTCGTTCAGTATAAAAGCAGAGTGAGTATTGTTCGCAACAAACTAACAGAACACAGTTTGATGGAGAAATGTCGATTGTTAGTTTCTGCTGCTTTTTTGTAGTTTGTCACAATATATATATATTTTTTAAAAATGGTAGAATGGTATAAAGTATGAATACAAGTCATTTTTCATCAGTATTTTAATCCCTAGTTTCGGTCAGCCTATTTTCATTCATCCATCCATCTTTTGTACCGCTTATCACTGATAGAATTGGAGGAGGTGCTGAAGCATATCCTGGCTGATTTCAGGCAAGAGGCAGGATACACCCTGAACAGGTCACCAGTCTGTTGCAGGGCCACACAGACAATCCCCCATATACATATATACACCGCAATTTCATAGCGGTCAATCAACCTAACATGAATGATTTTGGAGGCTAGGAGGAAACCGGAGTACCTGGAGAAAACCCACACATTCATGGGGAGAACATGCAAACTCCACACAGAAAGGACAGTGTTTTAAACCTCGCCTCCAGTCCAGGACTCAAACCCCCGACCTTCTTGCTTTTAGGCTGCCGTGCTAGCCACTGTGCCACCGTGCAGCCCATCCTCTTTTCATGTGATCAGAACAAAACGTGATCGAACAAACTCATTAAAAAAAAATTTAATACTTGCGAATGTAACTTTAAAAAAAAAAAAAAAAGTAAACAAAGCCTTCATGATTCATTTTCTAGGTAGGACCAAAATATTTTAAAAATTTTTGTTTAATCAGTCTCGTTGAAACTTGACCATGATGGATACCATCTAACCGCTCGTCTTTCAGGTCGAGAGAAGCCAGATAGGGTAGTTCGGGCATCTGATTAGCGCCTTGCTGTTCAGGTGTTTTGGGCACGTCCCACTGGGAAGAGAGCCAGAGGCAGACCCTGGACCCGCTGGAGAGACTATGTCTCACAGCTGGCCGGGAAACAACTCAGGATCCTTCCGGGTGAGCTGGAGGATGCAGAGGAGGTGAGAGAAGCCTGGGCTTCCTGTCTGTTCCCGCCATGACCTGGCCCCGGATAAATGGAAAACGACGGAATGAACGGAACAAAACTTCAGTAGAAACACCTACAAGACATTTTTTTGAGTTTGTCATAGGTTCAGATCAAGAAAGTTGAGCAGAACTTAATCAGTATGCAAACTATACCACCTAAAATGCCAACCCTATTCAACACCAAAAAACCTGACAGCAAATAAATTATCAAAAAGATTTGCATGCAAATTGTAAAGAAGATTCAATTATCAAAACACAGTAATGACATGCTCCTATGGAGATAATCACCTCATTTCCATAAATTATGGTCTGGGATTATTGATGACTGTTTAACCAAGTTCAGCAAATGTAAACAGTGTTGGGTATTTATTACGGAAATATGCGCTGTCATGCTCTCCAGGCTGAGATTTATATCATCTGCCCTTCAGCAGACATGGAAGCCAAACTGTCTGTGTTTTTTTTTAAATCCTTCCTCAGTGCACTGCTTACCAGCTGGAAGCAAGTAAACCTCCTGCACTGCAATAGAAAACTAACGAGCCTCAATTTAAAGTTGTAAAAATTAACAGAAGAAAAAATGAACAATTTTTTTTTTTTACTATCAGCAGGCAGACTTTTACAGTTAAGCAACCATAAAATCAAAACTTTTTTTTTGTTTGACCACTAATGATATGACATAATCAATTGGAGGTACACTTTGGAGGGGGCAATTTGTTTCATTTTCATTTCATCTTCCGTTTATCCCTAACAAGGCTATAAGGTCTGGAGCCTGTCCCAGCTGATTCAAGGCGAGAGGCAGGGTACACCCCAAACATGGTCGCTAGTCCGTCGCAGGGACTAGCGACCAAATACACGCATTCGATATGAAAAACAATCATCAATTCATCACCCACAAAAGTCACTCCAACAAAAGAAATACAAATCCTCATTATTGTTATTTTTCACACATTCAAAGAGTGAGTAAAAGTTTAGTTTTGTTTTCTGAACTAATTATCCCTAATGGGGTCATGGTTGGAACCTATCCCAGCTGATTTAAGGCGAGAGGCAAGGTACATCCCAAACACCTTGCCAGCAATGTTCCCTCTAAACATATAGGCTTCCTGAGCAGAAGGGGGCAGAGCAAAAACTTTTACTCTTGTGACATCAGCAGCAGTGATGAGCCAAACTCCGAAAACAGTTGTTTGAAGCAATTTGATTTTTATTTTGTGCGCTGCATAGGTTTTCTTGTGCGCTTAATCTGCGAGCAGTGCGCAATTGCATAGGCGTGCAGCTTAGAGGGAACATTGATTGCCAGTCTGTTGTGGGGACCACACACATACAGAACCATGTACACACACTTATTCCTCAAAGCAATTTTCATAGTGGCCAATCAACCCAACAATACATTTTGTCAGGTACAAGTACCAAAATTTTTACTCACATTATAGACATTGCTATGTTTTCAGAAAAAAAATGCAGTTTTTCACTCGTGATACAAAACTAGATAAAAATGTTTCCGTACTAAAGCCTCAAGAAAAAAAAACAAACAGAAGAGAATTTCAAATTACGCCGAAGGGTCTAAATCTTGCAACCAATGTGAAAATGTCTCAGAACGAGATGTGGAAAGTATCCACTGCGAGAAAAATCTGGATTTTCCAACTTAGGATATTGCCAAATTGCCCTTGTGACCTAACCTCATATTAGCGAAGAACAATTATATAGTACGGGAGAAGCCAGATGAGGTGGTTCGGGCATCTGGTCAAGATGCCTCCAGAGAGCTTTGCTCGTGAGGTGTTTTGATCAAGCCCCATTAGAAGGAGACCAAGAGGCAAACTAGTCTCTCCTGAGAGACTATGTTGCCCAGCTGGATGGGGAACGACTCGGGATCCTTCTGGGTGAGCTGGGGGATGCAGCTGGGGTGAGACAAGCCTGGGCTTCCCATTTAAAACTGTTGCCCCAGCGACCCAGTCCCAGATACGTGGAAGACGACAGAACGAAATAGAGTTTCAAAAAGTTCTTTTGAGTTGAAATCATCACTACAACACCACACCACAAAGATTGCTGAATTTCATTAATAAATGTCAACAAAATCTGTAGAATTTGAGAATCTAACTGCAAGTGAAACAGACTGTCACTAAGACACAAGAGTAATAAATGAATTTTACATGGCTTACAGCCATTTCATGGCACACTTAACAGCGTGATCTGCCAGACGTGCTTTTTGTGTCATCTGTGAAGAATAACACCATCAAAATGTTTTCACTTCTAACGGCATGAGTTGAAATCACAGCAGTATTTCTGACAGTGAACAGTTATTCATATTTAAATATGATAATAAATATTATGACAATGAACATCCCCTCTCGGTATGGGATTGTAAGGTGACAGGTTAAGAATTATTAGTTGCAGTCATATGAATTGTTCTCTGTAATTGATGGTTTAAAAACAAATTTCCGACTTCTGGATTCTAATAGTTGTGTATGAAGATGAAAACATTTGATACAGCGTTAGTATGCGTATGCAGTATTTGTATATGTCATGAGGAAGTGCACATAGAAATCAGAAACACACCTCTTTCTTTTCGTTCCGTTATCTTCCGCTTATTCGGGGTCGAGTCGCGCTGACAACAGCCTCAGACTGGAAGCCCAGGCTTTTATCACCCAGCTGCATCCTCCAGCTCACCTGGAAGAATCCTGAGATGTTCCCCAGCCAGCTGTAAGACATAGTCTCTCCAGCGGGTCCGGGGTCTGCGTCTTGGTCTCCTCCCAGTAGGACGTGCCTGGAAAACCTTACCAGCAAGGCGCTCGGGGGGATTCTGACCAAAAGCTTGAACCACCCCATCTGGCTTCTCTCAACCTGGAGGAGGAGCTGCTCGACACTATGCTCCTCCCAGATGGGAGAACTCCTTACCCGATCTCTGAGTGAAAACCCAGCCACCCTGCGGAGGAACCTCATTTCGGCCATTTGTATCTCATTCTTTCGGTCACCACCCACAGCTGGTGACCATAAGTGAGGGTTGGAACGTAGATCAACTTGTAAATCAAGAGCTTTGCTTTTCGGCTCAGCTCTCTCTTTACCACAACGGATCGATGCAGCGTCCTAGTTATTGCTGATGTTGCACCAATCCGTCTGACAATCTCCCGTTCCATTCTTCCCCAACTCGTGAACAAGACCCTAAGATACTTAAACTCCTCCATTTGGGGCAGGACACTGTCCCTGACCTGCAGGGGGCATTCCATCCATTTCCGGACAAGCCCCATGGTCTCGGATTTGGAGGCGTTGATTCCCATTTTGTCCGCTTTACACTCTATTTTATTTAATAACCAAAACTAGCGTAAATGACTTGTAATAATTCTAATAAATCTTTTTAAACAACCTTCTCACTGTGAAAAAAAACATTTTACTTCAATAACCGGATGAACAATATTGTGTTTATTAATATCACTGCTTAATGTGTGCATTAAAGCTTAAAAGGTCCTCTCTGTGCATTTATGGACCTGACCTCTTTAGTGAACAGCAAACAAATTCTCAGTAAAGGTCTTGCCATTCTTCTTTGACCTATGTGAATAATGAGGCTCTCCGCTTTATTAGACAGCTCCTAATTGGATATTTCTGCTTAGTATACAATTCTCATTAAAATCTAAACACATGGCGTTTCAAAAGAACAAAAAAATTCCTCAACAATCACAAGATTGCTGCTTCAAATATTCTAATTGGTAAAAATTATTTGATTTTTTTAAGATTCTAAGTCTCATTCATATCAAGCATGATACTGCCAGCTTATGTACTTAATTGCGAATATTTTGTGGGAACTGTTTGGATCGTCAAAAAGAGGACTAGTGAAAAAAATGATCTCATGAGAAAAGCAAGATAACAAGCTTACAGAGAAATCTTTACTAGGGAGGATAAGGTTTTTTTTTTTTCTTTGTCATTTCCCCGCTCGCAGTAAAGCACGATATTTCAAACACATAGTTCTAAAAGGAAATAAATGCTTGTGCTTGGTTTGGTCCGCCCTAGAGATATTCATATCTAAAATATGCAGCGGAAATCCTTAAGATACACACAACGTGATAAAAAAACTTCTGAAAAAAATTGATGCATTTGATACATTTTAAATCCTCATCACGGGGGCATTATCAAAGTTCAGATAACGGCAACAGCTCAGGCAGTTTCTTGACTCAGCACGCTGCTGGAGCTAGAATTTAAATCTCTCTTTGAGATGAAATCTAAACCCTTGTGATAGCACTTCAGTGCTCCGCTCCTATCATTCAGAGTTTTTTTTAAGTTTGCATGATTCAGATTGGGAAGTCCCATTAGCTGGAATAAGCTGGGGATGTGTAGCTTAGGGAACGGATGCCCTGGAGCTCAGACTCACTTTGATCCAACAAACTGTTTCTCTGGCCTCGGATATATTCGTTTGAAGTTCAAGTCCAGTTTTAAAAAAAACCCTGCAAGGTCATGCCATAAGTAATTTTGACCCTGACAGGTACCTTCAACTGATGCACATGGTCCTTCCACCAAACTACTCAGCAGAACATTAGGACTGACAGTGCAGTGATGGAGGACAGAGCCAGTCACTCAAGTACATTCATAAAGTCATCATGCCACTTTGAGTTTGTTCATGTTCACTGATCTAAAGTTTAGCTTCTGTCTACAAAGTTCCTGCTGTTTCAACAGGCTACCCACTGCTTCTGACATCCAATAATTTCACAACTAAAATCCCAAAAGCCTTCATTTTTGTCAAAAAAGAAATCTCATTTGGCCGGCAAACAAACGGAAGCTCTTATTAAAACAAAGAAGCATAAAGTCCCAAAGCACAGCGCCGGCACGGTTTACCTTTCCTCTTCATATGTCCCTTCAAATATATTCCTCTGGCTATTGTTGGATATAAAAATAGAAATATATGGTTAGAATATAAATTGTGGTTAATGTAAAAAAGAAAATACCATGGCCTAATATTTCAGGCCTTGTTTAGCAATTTTTAGCAAAGGTGGAATGTCCATTTCACACTTATGCATTTGTTGTTTCTGGATCATTTTTCATGGATAAAGACTCCTGTCTCCTGTTTTTGTTCAACTTTTTATAAAAACTCTGTTGCAAACTAATCTTTAAAGTAAATTAAAGTAAATTTATTTGTAAAAGATAAGAAACAATAGCCTTAAATTGATGTTGTGTTTGTTATCTTAGGTCAGGGATGCTCAACCTTTTTTGTCCCAAGATCTACTTTACAAATATCAAACCTGAGATCTACCAGTCCCATGTTACCATTGTAAACCCCATGGATCGTTTCCAGCCTGCTGTAACTACCCCTACAACACGATTTGTTACATACGCACACACACATACTCACAGCACTTTGCGAGGGGAGGGGCCACAGCAGCACCGCGGGCTGCTTATCGATTACAGGCTTAATAATGTGATTTCACGTCACAGACTCCAAAAATCTCCAGTAACAAACAGAAAAGAAATAATAAAAAAACAGAGTCCCTAAATTTTAGCAACTCTGGCGAATGACTTCAGGACAGATGTCATTGTGAGACTGATGATAGGCTGGCACCAACTTTTTTTTTTTTTAAATTTTTTTAATGTCATGTGATCTACCAGACGATTGCGATCGACCAGCCGATTGCGATCGACCAGTTGATTGCTAAGCTCTGCACCTGTCCAATCAAAAGGTCTGAAAATGTTCATATGCCCTGAAACTTCTAGAAGGCTGATTTCCCAGACCAAGAGGGCAGATCAAAATCGCACTGGCTGATGTAGTTTTATTGGCAATATCATGATACCGTCATTTCAAAAATGGTCACAGTATTGTTGTTAGGTGGTGATTAAAAAATATTTTAAAACACGTGTTTCTAGCTCTTTTCCACCTAAAGTTCCTGAGTGTGACCAGATGTTTATATGATTATGGGTGTAAAAAAAACCCGAATGGTCGATAACTTTAGCATAATACAAAGTCAGTCTTGGTCTCATGAACAAATGGTATATAAATTAATTGTGAGAATCTTTATATCACAAACCTCTACACAATATCAGAGAAAATATAGCATTGAGAAGTGATGTTACAATTACATTGCACTATAAATTTGCATATCATTAACTTCCCTAACAAAACCTCAAATTAGAAATGAAAATTTGGCCTAATAAAAAAAAAAAAAGAAAAAAAATGTAGAATGTTTTCTTTTAGAAATCCTGGTTCATCTTATTAAGATAACAGCTTTTTCTTAACTTGCTTCTCCTAAAGGTTTAAAACAGATCCCTAAAACAAGTGTTTCATTGGAGCTTGCCTAATCATTAAAAGAAACAAAAAAAGAATTATTTCTTGTTATTCACAAATAGCAAGTGTGAAACCCCCTTACAGGGTATTTTTTCTCCCTGAGAGAATATAATGAGGGAAGTGGCCTACTTTAACAGATAATCTACTGCAGCTCACACATGAAACATCCAGACAAGACAAATATAGATAGAATAATTAAATCAAACAGTCTCACTCAGAAGGGATGCACAACTACACAAAACCAAACATGTATGTGTTCAGAACATATCGCTAGTACGTTTTTGTCTGTAGGTCTACGTACCCTGGATGGGACTCTGAAGGGATTCAAGAGTATTTTTGATGAACATACAATTGTACATAGACCTGCCATCTTTCGTTTTGCTGTTCTTTTTTTCAGAAATGCTTATACTTAATTAGAGTAGTTCAAATAAATTGAATTTCTTTCCAAAGTATCTAGAATGTGTTTGCTTACCAGGTTGCTGGTGTAAAATAACACTCATCATTAGAGCACAATTTTCAATTTGTGCATCTTTTTAAACTTAAAAAAGAAACAAAAAAACACGGTGTTCCAAGATTTTGCAGCGCACTGAGCTTCACATGCTGTAGAAAGTACAGGTCAAAAACTTCTTCTCCTTTCTGCATTTCCCTTCAGGGGTCGCCACAGCAAGTCAGTTTCTTCCATCTAACCCTATCTCCTGCATCCTCTTCGGTCACCCCAACTATCTTCATGTCTTCCTTCACTGTATCCATGAACCTCCTCTTTGGTCTTTCCTGGTGGTTCCAGCATCCTTCCTCCGATGTACTCTCTCTCTCCTCTGCACATGTCCAAATCATCTCAGTCTGGTCTCTCTGACTTTATCTCCAAAACCTCTAACATGTGCTGTTCCTCTGATCCTGTCCATCCTGGTCACTCCCAGAGAGATTCTCAGCATCTTCCTCTCTGCTACCTCCATCTCTGCTTCCTGTCTTTTCCTCAGTGGCACTGTCTCTAGACCAAACAGCATGGCCGGTCTCGCCACAATTTTGTACATACAGTATGTAGTATTGAGTACGATTCCGGGCAAAGCTCAAAAATCTTTGTCCCATATGCTCTTTTAGTGCACATGCTAAAAAAGCATTTGCTTGAAAATAATTTCAGGTAAAACAAAACATAACAATTTGCTTTCATTTTTTCTCGTTTGCAAAATCAAAATCATCCGTTTGTTCCAAATGGAACAAACTTTCTGGCACATTTTCTAGCAATAAAATGTGCATAAGAAATGTGCAAAAGAAAGACAAGATTACGTTTAAAACCTCATCCTTTCTCCGATGAGAAAAGAGGTGAGATGAGTTTCTCATCTCACACAGATTGTGTCTATGTTGTACCTATGTTGAAATTGTCATTGTGTGCGCTGTTATTTTTAGAAAAGCTTTTGCAGCAACAGATCTGTGTTGGAGGTATTCAAAGGCTCCGATCACTGCAAACTAATAGCCTCCATTTGGATTTGACAGCTTGGTATTTGCAGGAACCCTTCAAGTTGATAGATTGCGTAATTTGGAGTCATTTGTTTACTCTATTTGTCCTGTATGGGCTATTTCCTTTCTTTGGCAAGGTAAAGCAACACAGGTTCCAGTCTTACAGCTTGTTTCTGGTCACTGTGATCCCTGTAGAACAGAAATTATGTTGTGTTCACTTCTCACAGTTTTATAGAAAGCTTTATTTAAACTCTAGAATAAGCATTGTTTGTTGATGTAGGTTGGAAAACGATGCTGCTTATTGCATCATGAATACATTAGATTGTGTCTCGTTGGAGCAACCCAGATGCACAGTAGACAGGTAATCTAAATGCCTGGCCAAATAGTCCAGCGGGAGTTTGTTTATGAGGCCAGTCTGTCAGCATCTTTAGCAAAGAGCCAGAGAGTCTCAGCTCGGACTCAATCAAACGATCCAAACTAGGTTGCTGCGCCACAAGACTGTGCAAAACATCCAGGAAGAAAATCAACAGCACATAAATATGAAATTTCTTCCCAATGAAACACAAGCTATTTCTCAACATTCCTTCTTGTACTCTTTCAAATACAAATTTTAACCCTTTTTTACTGGCATTTAAATGGCATTTTGCAACGTAACAAAGACGAGAGAAGAAAAGGGAAATAAAAGATTAAGTATCTCTGGGATTTGATTACAAGCAACAAAAAAAACTGAGCCAGACATCGACAGGTGAATGTGGCGTCTACATTAATTAGGATCCTGTATCTGTCTGGATTTGATCATCTTGTAAAGTGTTACAGAAATCTTCAACTTGCTCCTTTTTTAAAATGTTATTACTATATTCATCATTTTAGTACTATATTCATCCCTCATGGGAAAATTACTTTTGGTGCATTGCTCTGCAACAAGCAGCCATGATGACACAAATGGTGGGAGTGACTGTGGGTTAGGTGTCTTTTCCAGGGATATTTCAGCATGAAAGGGGAATCGAACTGTCTTTTTTCGGTCCAAAGACGGACTCAAAGACGGAATTTTAAGCATGCTATCGTAATAAATATGTTTAAAAAGTGTAAAAGAAATTTATCAGATGGCGTCATTAAGCCACAATAATTGTTAAAGCTTCTGAAAGAAAAAAATCCAAAGCTTGGAAAACAGACAAAACCAATTAGAGTATTGCCTTAGTTTAATACTAAGTTTAAACTTCGGACCTGCTAAAGAGACTGTCTCACAGCTGGCCAGGGAGCAACTCGAGATTCTTTCAGGTGAACTGGAGGATGCAGCTGGGGTGAGAGAAGCCTGGGCTTACCGTCTGAGGCTGTTGCCCCTGCAACCAAGTCCTCCCATTAGTTTTGAGGTGGTGTACAAGACATGCTGTGAAACATGGCTGCTATTCCGGTAACGTATCAATGCAACGTAGTAGCATCTGTTCCTGCTGTTCTCATTACTAATAAAAATTGATCTTTCTTTGTACAATGAATATTTAAGAAACTCTGCTTTTTTTGCAGAACCAAAAAATATCTCTTGAATCCCGGTGTGAACTTGTTTGAAATATATTCATGGCAAAGCTTTGGTGATTATTTAAAGATGAACTAGCGTAATGTGTTTGAGAGAAGTTGTGAATGAGGAAGCCTGGTGGGATCTGTAAATTTGGCAAAGTGATAAATTATATGAGACCTTGACGGATGAGAAGGACGAGGGATGGGAGGTAATATTTTGGGAGAGGAAATTTCATTTTCTCCAAGCTAGCTTAAGGGAGCACTAAACCCAATCAAACATAAATGTAATCAAACATGTCATAGCTCCTTGGAGCTGTAGAGGGATCTCTCTGACCGTGAACCAAAAACAGCAGTAATACCTCTACTCCCACTTTATTAAGTCATAAAAGTCACTGACTTATTTGAAACGGAAAGGGGGTCAAATAATCAACTTTTCGATTGTTCAGAATAAAACAAATTTTCAAAAATCCAATTGGCTTCTTTTACATTCCGGTATTTGGTTTTAACAAAAAGAACATGTATATAAAAATTGTTGACAATTTAAAGAAATTTATTGTCTACTTTTACAGCAATGTGAAGCCAAATGAGTTGTAAAGTTTGCCAACTTTTTTCTCAATTTTTCTCTAAATACATAAAACTGTCAAAAAACTTTTAGTGAATGTGTTTTTGGTCAAAACCCCACTATGATTTTCTGTCTCAGTTGGATGTAATTGATTTCTTCCACTTTATTCAGGGTTTGAGTTGCAAGTATAGCCTCAAGAGGAAAGGCCAAACTTCTTTTGCCCTGGCCACATCTTCTAGCTCATCCGAAAGGGACCTGAGGAATTCCCAGGCCAGCTGTGACATTGTTCTTCTAGTCAAGACAAACTCCGGCCTGTGGGACACACGTGGCCGGTTAAACGTTTTAATCCCCTAACCCTTGTTAATGTTTTAGTTCCCCTGCAATTCTGATGTTTCCTCACTAGATGGCACACTCACTATATATTGACTTTGTTGACAAAACAACAACATTGCTCCCATTAAAATGTGTGTCTTCATGATGTGCACGCTTTCAAAATGAACAATGTGCACAGATATGGAAAGCCATAGGGGCCAATATACACACGTAAACAAGCGTGTTAGATGCTAAATGTTACATCAAGCGCTTAGATTTCAAACCTAGCGCCACTACATGCATGCTTTTTTGCGCTAGATTTCAGACCTAGTGCTGCTAGATTTAAAATTATCAAGTTCACAAAGGTGTTACAGAAGCACGGACAGACGTACGGACAGCTCAACTGCCTCTTCAACGTGCTTTACATTGTAGCTCACATTCACCCATTCACACACATATTCATACCTGATGGTGGATGCTGTTATACAAGCTGGAAACCACCATCAGGAGAAATTGGGGGTTTGTTGTCTTCCTCAGGGACACCAACTCTGACATGAACTCTGGGTGGAGGATCGAACAGGCTACCCTCTAGTTACAGGACGGTCGACTTACTCTCTGAGCCACCCTTCTCTTTTGAAGCGAGAGTAAAGACAGTATAGTGTAAGATTTGTTTGAATGTCTGCCCACCATCCATCCTACCCATTTCCTCTCACATTTCCCTTTAAGGAGAAAAACTAAATAAACTTGGAGATAAAAAAAATTGTGAAAAAATAGACTGATTTCTTATTCAAAGAAGTAGGCAAGAATATCAGGCTTATTTACGTAAAAAAAAAAAAAGAGTTAATAACTTACTACATTAAGCTCCACAAGTTGGTGTTTTCCATTTTCCGTAAATCATTTGTCTCTTTAGCTTTAAAATGCTGGTAAATATTCAGTGTCCAGAGTTAATCTTCCACTTAGCATTTATAATATGTTGTGCTTTTAGAGTAATGTATGGCGGACTTCTAAAGAGTTTTAATAGCTGCCTGCCGTCACTGATAACAGCATTTAAAATACACTAATAAGAAATAATAAAAGTGAACAAAAACAAAAACAGAATTTTAAAGAGCAAAAAGTTTCTCCTCATTTTATTTTTAAATAAATGGTGTGAAGTTGCTGCTAAACTGTGCTGTCGCTACGAAAAAGCTACTAATGTCAGATAGGATCATTTAATAAAGTATGTTCAAGATTTTGAGTTTGACATCTGGCAGGGGACCTCATCATGACAAACTCAAATAGCCCGCTGTTGGCAATATCTGTCTAGAGCTGTATTAATTGTAACAGTCAGACCACCTCAGTGCTGGACTTCATATCTCCAGGGAGAAATGAACCTCTTCATTTCTAAGATGCTGCTACATTTACAGCTTTGACAGGCATTAAATGGAATTCCTTTGACACCGCTGCCAAGAACCACTAATATTAACTGTTAATGCATCTAATTTAAAAAAAAAAAAAAAAAATCTTACTAAATTTGTTTAAAAATAGAAAACATTGGGAACTTTTAACGATTGCTTAAGTTTTTACTTTGTATAGTATTTACAAGTGGACAAGCAGCAGGGCTTATTTTAACCTTCATATCTTACTGTCACGGCAGCTGACATGTGACTGGCTTTGACTCCGCTTGTCAGCTGGCATGTGTGGAAACATGTCTTGACACGAGGAGACAGATCTTAAAAACCCATTGGCTAGACAAAGGGCAACTCTAGGGTAACAGGTCTTAATCAATTAAACAAATGTAATGATGGAAGTGAACTGAAGGAGAAACGATTCTACAGCCGTTTCACAAAAACAACAATTTTCAGCTCCTCTTCGTCCACTTTGGAAGGCATCTGCTACAGATGGGAAAGATATTTTTGAGGATAATCAGAAGAGAAAGGTGTAAATTGTGGATTCTTTGGCTGCAATGCTTCAATAGGATTTCAAGTATTGGACAAAGTGAGAGCCGTTGCACATTTGGTAGAGACAGCAGCCTGGTGGAGTGGAGATGATGTGGTCTATTACATGCTTGTAATACCAGTGGGAAGAAAGAAAGTGGAAGTAACGTGTTCAGGACGGGCGTTCATGCTCAGATTTGAAATTTTCCACAGTGATTGAGGCAAGAGTAAAAAAGAAAAATGGTACACAACATATACCACTGATACAGCAGTGATGTTTTCAGGCTCATCTTTCAGAATAACTACATTTTCAGAGACACATTTATAGTAAAAATATACGACTTTGTGATTCCTTTTAAACACCATGCCCAGTCAAGCAAGCAGCCATAGCGCTTTATAGGAACAGTGGATATATCTAAAATTCTTCTAAAATACATTTTGATTAAATTTTTTTGTTGTTAAGGAATTAATAGTCTTTTAAATCCTGCTCCTCATCCGGTAGGAACTATTGATCGTAAGTGTGGACCTAATGGGCCATGACGATCGATTGGATTAAAATAAAATCAAGTCGATTATGTTGTCATTTTCCGCCCTATATTTAGCGTCATGTTAAACTTTAAAGCAAATATGCAGTAGTCTGCCCGTCTGCGTTCACATTGCAACCACCTTTCATCATCAGCTGGAGACCCTGACTGCAGCCACCAGACCCCTTGTTCTGACTACCTGCTTTCACTGGCTAAACAAAATATGTTAATCTAATCATCACCTGACCTCAAGGGACTAGTACAGCTGCTCCATTTTTTAAATCTGTGCATCTGATTGGCCTGATAATAACATCAATAACTTGTGCTCTACAAAAAATAAAAACAAAATTACCATATTATTCCTCAATATTCGCGTGTGCACGGCCGCATTGATGGGGTGCACTTATATAAATAAGCTACAAAAAAAAAAAAAAAAAGAAAAATCTGCAGGGCAAAAAAACTTCGGCTCAGTACGGTACCAGTACCTGCACAAGCTGCACAAGCCCGGTAGCACTATTTAAAGCAATAATTAGTGCTATTAAACAAGGACATGTCAGACTCAAGGTAAAGTCACATTTGGAAGACTTGTTTTTGTCAGACTCAAGTTTTACTGTATTTAAGTTTCAGGGGAAAAAAAAACAGGTGTGCTTCTTTTAGAAAGTGTGCTTCTATTGAGAAGAATACGGTAATCAAAAAAAATGGGAAATGGATTGTAACATAGGTAACACAGCCAGAAGGATTAATGTGACAACAATAGATGTCAGTTTTTCGATAGAAGGTCATGTCCACACGTAGCCGGGTATTTTTGAAAAAGCATATCTGCTGTCCTTCGTTTTAGGAAAACACTCGCGTCCACGTGTAACCGTTTTCAAAATATCCGCATCCACACGGAGCCGTATAAATACGCTTCTGAGTGCAATTATGAGCATACAATACCAGTAGTCGGCAGTATTGATGTAAACGAAAGTTCTGAGCTATCC
This sequence comes from Neostethus bicornis, assembly GCA_902685375.1. Classification (NCBI taxonomy): domain Eukaryota; kingdom Metazoa; phylum Chordata; class Actinopteri; order Atheriniformes; family Phallostethidae; genus Neostethus; species Neostethus bicornis. The sequence continues at coordinate 5,486,066 of LR738550.1, forward strand.
AATCAGAGCACCTCTCTCTTCTTTGTTTTGTAAACAAGGACACACACGAATGACATATGTGCATTAATTGTCGCAGGTAGTGACGCATAAAAATGCATATCTCCGTTTTCGCACGCCCACACGGAAATGCAAAAAGCAGAGTTTTCCAAAATCTCTGCTTTGGCCGGAGTTTTCACGAACCCTAGTTGAGTGAAAAAAAAATCTCCGTTTTAGCATGGACGGCAGGCCAAAACGGGATAAAACTATATGCGTTTTCAAAAATACCCGGGTACAGGGCCAGGGCCAGGGCCGAAGTTTACAGGCCTGAGACATCATGGAGTCAGAAGTTACAGTATTTTCTATTTGGCATGACAGCAGAAACGACTTGCCATGCCCATTCCTATATCAAGTCATCGAGAGGAACACGATTCCTCCCAGGTTGGTCATAAGACTGAAACATGGACCCTGGAACTCACACAGCCCTGTGAATGAGGGTCCAAACCTACACACCAAGAGATTAAGTTATGATATAGGAAGGCAGAAGCTTGTCATAAATTCTCTTTTTTGTTGTTCCACTGTTAATGGCTTTTTTAGCAGGTTTTTTTTTTTGTATTTTGTTTTTCAAAAGGGTGTGCATTTTCTTGTGAATCAGTTTTTGTGAATCAGTTTTTACCAGTGGTGGATGAGGCACTCACTTTTTGTACTTAAATAAAAGTACAGATAATTAGCCTAAAAAATTACTTAAGTAAAAGTGCAAAAGTAATTAGTGTAACTTTTACTTTTTAACTAAAAAGTAAAAGTATTCGACCATAATTCAAATGTTATTTTTTGTGCTGCAGAGTCTTAGATAAATACTGTGTAATTGATGGCTCAATTTTTTAGTTAAAAGTAAACACAACGAACAACGATCTTCTGACTCTTTTTTCAATTTGTACTATATTTGTTGTTATTTTTTTGGCGTTGAATGACTGCAGAAAATGCTTACTCTCAATTCTGATTGGTCCTCGATTCATTACTTCTTCTTCTTGGAGACCGTAGGCGATAAACTAGCTCCTCTACAGGTTGAATTTGGCGATGCGGCTGTCTAAAAAAAGCCCATATATTTTTCAAATTCCTGACCGAAAATGTAACAAAAATGGTAAAACACACTTTTAAAAAATAGCTGAGTAAAAGTACAGATATTTGCTCTGAAATGTAGTGGAGTAAAAGTAAAAAGTACAGGTCTCAAATTTTACTTAAGTAAACTACAGATACACAATTTTTTTTTACTCAAGTACAGTAACGAAGTACATTTACTTTGTTGCGATCCACCACTGATTTTTACCGTGTTCATGTGACAACTGAATCTCTCTCATTGCAGTGAATAAAATACTTAATTCACTCATATTGTATTTTGAAAATTCCCCAGCATTCCAACCCTATCCTCGATGCTAGAGCTCCCCACACTAATTCTCAGTGAGTCTGAAGAGGAAGCGAATTTCAGCCACTTGTTTTTATAATCTTGGTGGTTTAGGTCACCAACCACAGCTGGTGAATACAGGTAAAGATTGAACTGGTAACCTGGTAAATTAACCGATAAATTCAGAGCTGCGCTTTTTGGCTCAGCGCTCTCTTCACCATGATGGCCTGATGCGGCATCCCAATTACTGTAGGCTTTACATTTATCCAAGTCAATTAACTTTTCTCCCATTTTACCAATAAGCAATTTCTTCACCAGTCAAAAGAATCACAAAGAAATGTCTGAAATGAGTTTGTGTGATGAACAAAATATGCTTCAGGAGCTTGATACTGTCTAGGAATAAATTGGATGATATACAGAAAGCCAGTTTTTATTGTGTGTTGGGGTTAATAACTCAAAGATGAGGGGATTTTTCAGATTGCAATTACCCAGCAAAGCTGAGTAATAAATGGTGTTTACCAGCGGTCAATTACCATATCAAGGGATATTACAAGTTGCCATGTTGTTGGGTAGAATGAATAGTGCAGGAACATGTTCCGAGGTTCACACAAAGGTCTGTTCCATTAAGATCCAGCGAGGTAAAGACAGGTGGCAGAATTATAGGTTTTGATTTCTTTCACGGATAGATTACGAGTTTACTGATGGAAACATGTGAAAAGCTGGAGCAAATCACACGCAGTGATTGCCTGGGCTTTTATAAAATCATTCAGGATTATTAACTATTATTTTTTTAAATTATAGACAGCAGATCCCATCTATTGCTTATAAATTGAGTATGGTTACAAAAGAACAATCTTACACATTTAATTATGTCTCTTTAGCTAAAGTTATCAAAGTAAGCATCAAACCAGAAGTTTATGGATGTCATTGTCCTTTGAATTATGATTTTCTTTAATGTTGACAGAAATCACAGATGCAAGGAAAGAAATGTGTCTATTTCATAAGTCTATATCACACATGGACTATTTTTGTTGTTTCTCTGACTTTACAACATCCATCAACCACAGCAGAACAATGTACGGCATTACTCGGGGTAAATGACTCTTGTGAAAGAGCTGGGATCTATAGGAAACTGCGGAGGCTCAGTATTGAATTGCACATTCCATCTGGTTTGTATATCGATAAGCCAGGTCCGTGACTTTGTGGTGATTGATTTGGTTTGAAGAAAAGGTCATGTTTAATGACTTGTGCTTCATGCCAACCTAGAACTGTTCCAATATTAGGCAGGTAAATATCTGGCAGCACCGTGTTTAATCAAAGTGAACAAAGATTTAATTAGGGCTCTTCCTTTTAGACTTCTCCACTCCCTTTTCACTTTACATATATGTCAGAAATAGCATATTGTTTAAAAGGTGTTAATCAGAAATAGGACTTATGAAAAATGAGATAATCAACACCTATTTTCTTTTAACATCTGCTCTTGCTCTGACATGCCCCAGATTTTCTGTGAGCTATTTTACTTAAAGAGAGGGGGTAGGCTTTAGCACGGTAAGAAGTCTTACCTCATATAAGTATTTTTTGTTAGCATAGAAATAGCACATTTTCTTTCGTTCATTCATCTACTGAATCTCTGTTAGGGTCGCCGAGAATGCCGCAGCTTAGCCTGTGCTGTTACAGGCGAGAGTGGATCGAGTCAGGGCACACCCCAAACAGGTCGCCAGTCTGTTGCGGGACGATATATGATGTCAGGCAACTTCCTAGGGGCAATTTCACATAAGCCAGTTAACCCAACATGCATGTCTTTGGAGAGCAGTGTGAAACAGAAGAACCTGGAGAAAATTACGCATACAGAACATGCAAACTCCACACAAAAAGGCCAGCGACATAAGTCTCGCAGGGACTCGAACCCCTCAAACCCCTGACCTTCTTGCCATTACACCACTGTGTATTCCTTTATAGTCTTAGTTTGGTGAATGTATGTAAAATGGTGCTTACTTTTGGGATTGAGCATGGGCAGAGTGTGTAGATTGCTGCTGCAAAAAACACTACCTACATATGTTAGAATGTGGGTGTGGTGTGGAACAAAATCTTTGACTAAGAACAACTTGTCGTTCAAACAATGTCCAAATACTGAATGGAAGAGCTTGCAGATTGCTCTTTCTGTCAGTTCTTTTGTCTCCTTCCTCCAGCTTTAAGTAAATTGATTCGTCACAAGAGTTTGTGTCTAGACTGGATTGACACTAGTTCAGTTTAGAATTTGCTAGATTTTTGGGAATTGCGTCCAATACTGACATGGTGTCAGTATTGGTAAAGTGAGGTACGTGGAGATGAGATAAAGAAGGTGGAAGATTTTAAGTACTTAGAATCAACAGTCCAAAGCAATGGAGAGTGTGGAAAAGAGGCGAAGAAGTGTGTGCAGCCAGGCTGGAACGGGTGGAGAAAAGTATCAGGTGTGATGTGTGATAGAAGATATTCTGCTAAAATGAAAGGCAAATTGTACAAAACCGTGGTGAGACCGGCCATGCTGATTGGTCTAGAGACAGTGGCACTGAGGAAAAGACAGGAAACAAAGATGGAGGTAGCAGAGATGAAGAGGGTGAGTATCTGTCTGGGAGTGACCAGGATGAACACGATCAGAGAAACAGCAAATGTTAGAGGTTTTGGAGATAAAGTCAGAGGCCAGACTGAGATGGTTTGGACATGTGCAGAGGAGAGAGAGTACATTGGAAGAAGGGTGGATTTGTAACCACCAGGAAAGAGGACTAGAGAAAGACCAAAGAGGAGGTTCATGGATGCAGTTAAGGAAGACATGAAGATGGTTGGCGTGACCGAAGAAGATGCAACAGATAGGGTTAGATGGAAGAAACTGACCCCTGAAGGGAAATGCCAAAACAAGAAGACGACTGACATGGTGTGTTAGGTGTTCTTGTTTGTCATGTGAAGAGTTTGACCAAAATGAGCTCACAATATCACAACAGAAAGGGATAAACTACGTTAGGGCTGACGTTACACTGTCGTACGATGTGATGTATGATATGGTATAAATTAGATTATGATGAAACTGTTCCTAACACTTTACACGTGAAGGTTTTTTTTCCTCCCTTCAGTCTTGTTGGGTTGTCTCGAACCACCATCGTGCAAATATACCAGACTTTCCATCATAGCACTGCTCTATTTATAAGTCTCCCTATGCACAAGCTCTATTCTCAAGGGAGGTCATTAATTTGCCACTCTGTCACTGGTATGGCCCACAAAAAGTCTATCAAAACTTGCAGATTAGTTACCTATACAGCTACGTTTGCTATGCTAGGAATTATAGCCATATGGAATCTCATTAGAAAACGGTTGTTTAATTAAAGTGCCTGACAAATGCTGCATAAAACTCACAAGACAGATGACCCACTCATTTGCGTTCCTTGTATTTTAGCTCCCAATAAAATTACATCTTATAGCATCCACTATGATATTACATTTTCTATCTGACGGCTTTAGAATTTAGAACAAGGCCATCTAATCTTAGAGCCACAGCTTGGTGCTACGTATTGTCTCTAAAAACAATCCAGCAATGCTAATTCTGCGTCCCCCAATTCAAAAAAAGAATGATGAAGGTAAAACCCGGGTACGTTCAAAAGCAAGTTTTTCAGTGAAGACAAAGTGATACCTGAATAAAAAGAGATGCAACATCTTTCTTTAATAAACTTCTCTGGTTGTTCACTTCCTGTCCCTGCCTCAGCATTTATCAGTGGGCTCCTACGTATAACAAGCTGGCCCTTTGACCTGCACAAGCTTACATTGTGCTTTTTGTTCCAGGCATAGTGCAACAGTGGCTCCAAAAGGGGTTTAACAAACTGTCTTGCAAGCAGGGGGTTGTTGCTGCCCATCAGTGTCCAACCCTCTTCCTCATTTTCTGAAATGCTTTTTCTGTTTACAGCTATATTTCAGCAGCTTTTTGCTGAGCTGGTGCTTTTACCTGGAATTGGAGAGCGCTGGTGCTGTGAAAAGCTTATCTACAGAAAGATGCATCATTTGATGAGTTTTGCATGTTACAGAGTAAACGAAGAGAAGATAATTAGGTTAACATTGAACCCTCACGTCTACATGCAACTTGAAGCCATTCTAATTATAATTTAAAAAAACACAGAAATAATCATTTAAAAAAATTAAAGGTGTCAAAGCCTTCCCCCTTTTTTTCCTTCCCTCATGTTCTTCCCTAATCCCTCACATGGTCCCAATTTTTTTTTTGTTGTTATAAAAGTCCTGGTTCCCATCATTCCTTCAGTGATGTTGTCATTTACTGTTCCATCCATATCTGCTTTTGCAAAGCCTGCCCAGGATGGCTATCAGACTAATCCCGCCTGCCACAATTCCTTCATCTAACTTTCCATTCTGTTCCGTTGTCTTCTGCTTATCTGGGGCCAGGTTGCAAGTGCAACAGCCTCAAATAGGAAGCCCATGCTTCCCTCACCTCAGCTACATCCTCCACCTCACTCGAGAGGATCCCTAGGCCTTCCCTGTCCAGCTTGGAGACAGTCTTTCCGTCTCGTGGTCTCCTCCCAATGGGACGTGCATGGAACACCTCATTAGCAAGGTGTTCGGGAGGCATCCTAACCAGATGCCCGAACTACCCCATCTGGCTTCTCTCAAATCAGAGGAGGAACGTCTCTTCTCCGAGCGCCTCCTGGATGGCAGAGTTTCTCACTCTATTTCTGAGTGAGAGCTCAGCCAAATAAATTGGTTAGTCGTGACAAAAAGAATAGAAAGCAGAACAAAACATGGATTTAAAAAAAAGAGCACTTTCTGCAAGTAACAGCGCTAACCTTTCCACAGCCTCATGTTGACGGTTTTATGAGCACTACCATTTAACTTTGGTTGGTTAATACGCCCACTGTTTTTTTTTCTCCCGAATAAATCAGGCTTAACAGCACATTATACAGACAAGACCTTTCCTGCCTTGAAACAACCCACTCTGTTAATTCCCCAAGAACTGATTATTTATGTGGCTTTTATCGACAATACTCTGCGTCAAAATGACACCTTCAGTTCTTGTTGGCTAAATAAAAATGTATCTATGATCTTCTTTGCTTGCCACAAACTTTTTCTTGTGACATTTGAATTTTTCTCACTAAATGAGAACAGTTTCCGGTCAATCAAACTTTCCATCAATATGGTTATCTTTTAGGCAGGGCTCTCCAAGGTTATATTAACATTGAGTCGAGCAATAATTCAAGGACTGTGTAAACATTTGAATAAATTGATAGCCGTTATCGTGCAGTGAAAGTAACATAAAGTCAAATATGGAACATTATGTTTTTTTTCATTTTATATCAAATTTCTTTCAGTTAAACCTTCAAAATAACGAGCTGTCCTAAAATGCCGAGAAATGTGTCTACTAATTAAATTGATTCTCTTAAACAAACTCGCAATTGCAAAGCGTAGGGGTTACAAGAGTGCAAAACAAACATAATTAATAGAGCGGGGAAACCGCCTGGAGCTAAATCTTTTTCATATTTAAGAATGAAGTTAGATCAAAATGTTTTTGGTCTGCTACAGATTTAAACAGCAGAGTGAGAGATTAATCTTTGTCTACTGTCTAAGACTGAAACAGTGAGTACAATTCTTCAGTGTCAGGTTTGACAAGTCTAGTTTTATACATAATACAAACGGAGAACACAACGACGATGAGTCAAAGTCGTTTATTGGTTTTGTTTTCCATCATATTTTTCTTGAATTTTTCCATTTTCCTGCTGACAGTTTTATTAGGGAGTGTCTCTGGTTTACTATTTTGACTTTTCCTTTTTGATAGAAGCTACAGTTTCTGTATTTTGCATCAAAAATGATTGTCTTTTGTTTCTATTGCACACCAGAATCAATCATTACTTTTTAGTCCAACTTTCCAAAAACACAGCCAGGCTTCAGTGTCGTCACAAACATCTATTTTTATCTCTAGTTGTCTTAATGAAACAAGACTCTGTCATCCCACTAGACTGGTTAGATCACCAGAGAAATGGCTCAATAACATGTTAACGTTCATTAATTTTTCAGGCAATACAATACAAAAGTGCTTTTTTTTTTTCACTTCCTTAATTTCACCACCCTTTAGCAGCAAAGGTGCATAATGTTTTTAAACACCATGTATCCATACCATCAGGTATGATTGCATGTGTATGAATGGGAGCTACAATTTAAAGTGCTTTGGTACCAACACAGGTAGAATAAAGTGCTATATAAGTAGAGACTATTTACCACATACTGTATCTAACTCCTGTGTGCGCCATTGTGACTACATATCCTCAATTTTTGCCTCTATAAAACTGTGTGTAATTCTTTGTTCGTCCTCATATTGAGATGGCACACTGGAACTATAATTTTGTTATTCTCTTGTGCTTCAATGATAACAAAAACTTCTGATTCTCCTTCTAATGCGGTGGTTTGTTATGCGTGTCAAACACAGGTGCATGGGCATGCACGTGTTAGCATAAATAAATAGAATCATTCTGGTGTGGTTGTGCTTGGTTTGCTGAGGCTGTGACTATTTGAGAATTACCGCCTGCTTTTGTTGGTTGGAAGTCAGCAATCTGGTGAAATGAAGGCAAGTAGGAATGATTTGATCGAAGTTGATTTGGGAGGGGAAATTATTTTGTGGGTGGGTTTATCTTGGAACTGCAAGATTGAAATAAGACTGTTGTGCAGGTTGCGAGACTTGGAAGAATGAGATGATTGTTGGTGGGAAATGGAAAAGATTTAGGTAACATATACGATGCACCGGACGGGTACTGGCTCATTATGATTGTCCAGGCAGGCCTGGCTTTGCCAGATTGTTCTTGGATTGGTCAGATTTAACAGCTAGTTAGTGATACTAAGTGGAGAACCAGTTACTATGTGTACGATTGAAGCAGAGCATGCACATAATGGGCTGTGTTGCTCTAGAAATGATTGCAACCTAATCTAATGCTGCATGTAAACACAGTCATCATTTACTGAAGTCTCATCTTTCATTTTAAAGCAAATAAATCAGTGCAGTCTGTCATGTGGCACCTTGGAAGTGGGGCTTGTGCTTACTCTATGTAAACTGTTTTCAATGATCTATCAGCATGATCTGCTTCTTTAAGTTCCAAGAGATAGTTTTTAAGAGTTGAAAGGCATCACTTTCACCTTTAATCAGTATTAGGAGAGATTTTATTTTAAAAAGAACTTGTTTATTCTTGCAATCGCAATAGACGATTTTTACAATAAAAGCAATGCACAAAACACCAATCATTATATGTGCATTTATAAAAAAAATTACTTTTCAAAACAAAACAATTTAAAATTGAAACTATGATAGAAAAGTTGGGGTTTTCTTTTTTAAAGAGAAGATATCTTTCATTTTTTGGCAAGCTATGGTCAGGAAATGAAATTTATAGAGAAATAATTATTTTTTTAGCCAATTTCATTTCCTCGGTTGTAAATCAGCAGTTCTGCCTGCTGATAATGTTTACTTCCCCTGCCAGCCGCATGAGCCCACGTAAGCTCTAATGAAGTGGTTTCAGCCGAAAATCTTGGAGGTCAGTGATTTTTAAAAATAAATTAGCTGCAAAGTTATTCGGGGAAGTTTAGTAAGTCATGAGAAGAAACTGTCCATGATGCACCTGAACTGCTCACTATTCAAAAGAAGACGAAGGAAAAAGGAGTCTATTTAAGATCTTAAGGGTGTGAAGTATTGCAGTGCTGTTTATGCCAATTTCTTTAATAATGCAAAAGGACGTAAACAGAAACAACAGGAGTCCAACCATTCTGGAGATTGTTAGAGAAACCTATACATGTAGAATGTTTGAAACACCTTTGAGAGCTGGCTGGATCGGACCGTCAAATATAAATAAGACATAAAAAGCCAGTTTCTGCAGAAATACCCAATCATTGCATTTCCTATTTCAATGCTTTCGCTAGACTGATGCTTTATGAACCCTTGCAGTGAGTTCAGCATTACCAAACTACAGTACATATCCATTTCAAATCTCAATTTGCTGCAGTTTTAGTGAGATTTCAGTGCTGCTATGCACCACAGCAGGCAGCTAATGACAGCGCCAGTCGTGGGAGCAATTATATTTTGGATGTCTTGTTCAGGGATATTTCAGTACAAGCTCATGGTGGGAAATGAACCTGCGGTGGTCCAACGACAGCTACACTACCAGTGAAAGCTATTTATTGTAAATTATTGTAAATTACTTCTTTATTTACAACCATTTTCAGTTCCTCTGAGTTTTTCTCTCAAACCCTCTATTGAAAACAATATGCTAATTTTGCTGTAATTACAAGCAATTTTGTAGTAAACAACAGTATGAGTGTTGACGCAAAGTCATTAATCACAAATGTCATTCAGTTGAAACCACACCGCTCACTAGAAGGTTACAGACATTATTTGCATGTTGAACTCAAGTCATTCAATTTGTGATGAGATAATTAACCATCATTGCCATTACTCAAATTGATAATTGCCATCACTTAACAAATGAAAAGGAAAAAGTGTGTTGGACAGATCAACTGATTTCTAAATAAAGAGTGAACAGGAAGAGCCGCAGCTCGACAGCATTTTTAGATTTTATTTTATGAGCTTAATCTTTAACTTCGAGCTACCAGCTTCAACCACGTAGAAAATAAAATTGAGCAGTACACCTTTGCAAACTATGGGAAACAATTGTTTTTCTAATAATGCTTTTCTGCTCGGGCGGCACGGTGGTGCAGTGAGTACCACAGTGGCCTCACAGCAAGAAGGTTGTGGATTTGTATCTAGAATCAACAGTCCAGAGCAATGGAGAGTGTGGAAAAGAGGTGAAGAAGCGCGTTCAGGCAGGCTGGAACGAGTCACACCAACATGAAGATAGTTGGTGTGACAGAAGAGGATGCAGCAGACAGGGTTAGATGGAAGAAACTGACTTGCTGTGGCAATCCCTGAAGGGAAATGCAGAAAGAAGAAGAAGTTTGCATGTTCTCCCCCAGTTTTCTCCAGGTACTCCGGTTTCCTCCAAAAACATGCATACTAGGTTGGCTCCATCAGGATGAAATCCATCTACTCATCCCCATCCTGGGCATCGCCAGTCTGAGGAGTTCCCGTGTTTCCATCCGGATGAAGAACGTCTATTGACTTCTTTAGATATTTAACTGTAGAGTAGAATAAGCCAATAGCCTTAGACACATTGGATGCTCTTCCCAGGGGGAGGGATCTCTCTTTCGTGTGGATCCTCACGAGGTTTCTCATTTTTTCCCACTGATGGGTTTTTTAGGAATTTTTCCTCACTGTGGAGGAGAGTCTAAGGCAGGGATGTAAAACTCAGTTCCTGGAGGGCCGGTGTCCTGACGGTTTCCTATGTGTTCTTACATGTACACACCTGATCCAGTTTATTGAATGAATGTGCCAAATTTTATTGGCTGTTGATTTCACTTTTTGTGCACCAGGTTTGTTGAACCAGGAACACATGGAAAACCTTCAGGAATGTGCTAGTATTGTTTAGTTAGCATTAGTTAGTTCGTTTTCTTGCTGTGTATTCGTGTTTATACGTCCTTCTTTTTCTTGTTTTTTCCTCATGAATCTTTCACGTGAAGCCCATTGAGACAGAAATTCTGTCATTTTGGGCTATACAAATAAAATTGAATTGAATTGATTGTCCGCTACATGATTGAATGAATGATGAATGAATGCGTGGTTGTATGTGTATGGCCCCTGTGACAGACTGGCAAACTGTTCGGTGTGTGCCCTGCCCTTCGCCTAGAATCAGCCGCAATGGGCTACGGCATGCCCCGAAACCCTGAGAGGCATAGACGGTTAAGAAAGCGACTGACTGACTTCATGCTCTTGGAAGATGCAAAGATTTATGCAAAATAATCTGCATGGAGAGATGGCCGCTAGCAGTTTATGAACTTATGCATACAGTGTGCATGAGTGGAAATGAATTCACAACCAGTGACAAACATTTAAGACTGATGTGTGCGTCATCGTAGACCCCGGCCTTTCACAGATGTAAATAACACATCTAAACATTTGAAGAGATGAGACTGGACTATTTCAGTAGTCGTGGAACAGACCAGGAAATAAAGAAGGAATTAAACTCCTGCGCTGCCACTAATTAAAGCCTTATTGATCCATTTGACTTGTTTGTACAAACACAATAACGCATTTACAATTTACTGAACATAAAAGAATGTTTCAACATGATTTTCAACAAGTGAGATATTAACTTTTAGTCCGAGCGAATGTGGTTAAATTGTCATTTTCTCTTTGCACTCAATAAAAATCTCAACGAGACGTTGTTGACAGCAGCCCTCACACATGTGGGGAGGCTAAATTGGAGCATGACATAAAATTGATTAAAAGGCTCAGTTTGAAATCACTGCAAAACCACGGGATAAGACAACGGTTAAAACTACACAACAATAAGTTATAAAATACAGCGTTGACTGATGAACATTTTCTCCTCAAATGATTTTTTTCTTCCTGCAAATTACTCTAAACGACACAAATCTGCCCGGAGGTTAAAAAGATACTATTCCTCAAAGAAGTACCATTAATTGGTTTAGTTGCAAATAAGGAAGAAACAAAAGAAAACTTGTGCTATGAGATCACTTTCTGATCTTCGGTTCAAACAGCTGAGTGGAGCTTTTATTGTTCTTTTTATTCTCTATTGATTTCAGAAACAATAGGTAGATATAACTTATCTTGTCTGGTCATTCAGCAGATCCCAGTGCCATTAGTTTGAGGTTTAGGTCAAGCTGTACAGAAAACAATCTATTGGTGTGGTCTCTAATGAGACTGAAACTGTAGAGATGCGAGAAAAAGAGAGAAATTTAACTTTAGTTCTAATCATTTTGTCCACAAAACTACTGGTTTGTCAGATCACCCAACCAGTCGTTACCAGCGTTGCCAGGTGGGAGGTGCTGGATTATCGTACTAATGACGTAAAATTATCGTATTTTACAAAAAATTATCGTACACCCATTAAAACCACGCCCATTGACAAAATAACACCCCTTACATGCACTCGTAAGGCAGTGGGAGTGAAGGAAACACACAGGAATAAAAATAACCAGGGAAATAAGAGTTTAAGAAACCCAGAAAGAAACCATTAGGGGCGGGACTTAGGAGACGGTATAAATAAATTTATATATCTACATATATATGTGTACATATAAGGTTTTGTTTAACGTTAACCCAAACATCTACATGATAGAAAATCTAAGCGATGTGTAGTTTTAATCTCCTCAGTCAGTCTTTATAAACTAATCAATAACATTTTGGATGCTTTTAAGCACAAATACTTCATCCACTACTATTTATGGATTAATCAGTTCAATTAGCTTTGTTTCTAAATATAAAATAGTGCATCACAGATCGAAAATTTTTTTTTTATTTATAAAAAATACCATCTACAACATTTTCAGCAAAGACTTAAACAATGACTGCAGACTGAAAATAATAAAAAGATTTTTTTTTCTTTGTTTTTTTTTTTTAAACTGATAATTCAATCAAAAGTTCAGTGTTTCAGCATCAGTAGAACGCTTTGATTTCCGAGTCCGCAACAAGTCTCAAACACGCAAATTGACGTCCCTGCTCTTTATAACTTTGTGGGCGGGGCTAGCAATCGCTAGCCAGAATGATTGACTGGACCTTTCAGCCAATCATTCATCAGTTCCTTTGTTTGATAAATTCAGGGTTCATTAAAAAAAAAATAAAAATAACTCCGACAAACAGGCGCGTTAGATGAAAACAACTAATCCAATTACACAGACAAGAAACGTTCAAATTATCGTATTTTGAGCATTTTTTACAATTATTGATCGTACATCGTACGGAGGGCAAAAAAATCGTACAAATACGATAATTATCGTACACCTGGCAACGCTGGTCGTTACAGAAATCTCAGCAACACCAAGTCAATCACTTTGGTAAACCAGAACATAACAACGGAATACTACACAGCAGGGACTTCCTGAGTGGAGGCTTCACCTTGGATACCACCAAGCATACTACAACCAGCTTCATAATTGAACAGGAAAGACCACCACTGTGTGTCCCAAGTGCCACTGAATGAACAAAATGACTGCATTGTTCTCCAACTAAATTTGAAACAGTGCACCTACAAAAAAAGTCAAAATAGATTTTTTTTTTTTGCATTCCTGCATGGACAGTCAGCGTGATTTGAGCAGCTGAATTTGAAAACTTGAAAAAATTAAATAAATAAACCTTGTTATGTTTTATTTCCCCTGCAATTCTGATGTTTCCTCACTAGATGGTGCACTGTATAATATAGAAAGCCATCAAACCCAATCTACGCACGTAAACAAGCATGTTAGATGTTAAAAACAAGCAAAATGTTACATCAAACGCTTAGATTTCAAACCTAGCGCTGCTAAATGCACATTTTTAAGCGCCATTGCACTAGGTTTCAGACCTAGCGCGCTAGATTTGAAATTCAACACTCTTGATGTCTAACGCGCTTGTTCAGTCTAAAACACGCGTTTCTATCAGTCTAATCTAGCAATTACCAAAGTATACCATCCATCTGTCCTGTTCCGGCCCCTTTGTCAAATGTTACAACTCATTGCACCAGGCTGTGAGTGTTTGGACCTCCTTCCTGTATGGATTTTCATTCTCATCACTGATCAGTTCACACAATGGATGTGTTGTCAGCAAATTTGATGAGGGTGTTAGATCCCTGGATGGCAACACAGTCATGGGTGTACAGTTTGTATACGAGGATACTGAGGATACAGCCCTGAGGAACACACTGATCTGTCGGTGAAATAAAAGAAAATGGCCAGCTGAGTAGGTACAAGAAGGAAGAAGCCACACACCAGGAATTTGCATCAGTCACTAGAGGCAGTCAGAGTAATTCTCATGTTGATGTGATAATCATATTATTAAATTTTATTGGTAACTATATGAATTATTAGTGCAAGTAAGCGCATATTTAAAATAAAAAGCTCAAACACGGTGGTTGATAGTGCTCATAAATCTTAATTGACAATCATTTTTGTTATGTGACCCTATTTTCTAATGACAGGCATTAATGTATACCTTCTAATTGTTTCTTCATAATCCAAACGCTTCATTTCACTGTCCTCAGTTCACTTCACGTTCTGTTTACAAGTGTAGTCTTTTGCTCATATCTTTTAATTTGCATACGGCAGCTTCACTTGGCTTGAAGTTATGCAGTACCCCACACATTCCCCCATTTTTTTAATTGCTCACGTTGCGTGGAAGTCGGTGTATGCATGGATTTTGGTGTAAACATGCTTTACAAATGGGGCCTCAGGAATACAAGGAGCAGAAAAAAGATTTCCCTAGAGAGTGGTTGGGTTCTCGTGAAAGAAGTCCGTCCCATTCAAGTCATGATTCAACTGGATGAAGCAGTAAAAGAATGTGTAATATGGTGGTTTGTCGTTCATGCAAGAAATGTAAACACTGATATTGGCAGATTAAATGAGCTGAAATGACAACTGCTGTCATTTTTTATTAGTATTCACCAAATGGACAAGTAAAACATTTCACAGTAATGACTTTTTACAGTGAAGCCAGACTTACCAATATTTAATAAATAGATAATGGTAGATTAAAATAGAATCATGACTATTGATCAAAACCGTTATATTGGATTGTGTGGACAGATGTTTCAGATTCCCACTTTGCTCTACCAGTTTCTGTGACTGTTATAATGGAAAAAAGGCACTGCATAAATAATCCCAGCATTTTTATGGAGGTCAATGTTAAATCACTTGTATCTGCCTGGCTGCCAGCACAGGCCCAGAGATGACTGAATAATGACCTGAACTCAATTCTCTCCGGGTTTAAATTCAACAGAGAAAATACAGACCCTTCACAAATGTGACATTTACGGCACACGGTTCTTTTAACGTTTGTCAGGCAGAAGTTTCTGCTTCATTTGGAGACAATAGAAAGGCCATCAAGAACTTGACATGATGCATGAATGACAGTGTTTGCAAAAGATTTTTTCTTTTTTTTTTTTTTTTTTGAAAACAAAGAAACTACAGTGTAAATGGTTTTTAGTCTCAAAGCTTTGTTGCAAAATAATAGAGAACAAAGAAAGAGCTTGGCTCTCCAGTGAATGTCGAAGTTTCAGGAAGATGGTCGGGCTAAAAACAGCAAAACTTTTTTGAATAAAATTAATATCGAGTAGAACAGCACATGTTAGAGGTTTTGGAGGAGAGGCCAGACTGAGATGGTTTGGACATGTGCGGAGGAGAGAGAGAGACAGTACATCGGGAGAAAGATGCTAGGTTTAGAACCACCAGGAAAGAGGACAAGAGGAAGACCAAAGAGGAGGTTCATGGATACAGTGAAGGAGGACATGAAGATAGTTGGTGTGACCAAAGAAGATGCAGCAGATAGGGTTAGATGGAAGAAACTGACTTCCTGTGGCGACCCCTGAATGGAAATGCAGAAAGAAGAAGAAGAGTTTTCTTATTTACTGCACAGCTCGTGTGAATGAACAAACACTGAATAACTGTTGAACAACTGATTTGCCTCCTACATAAACAGGTTTAATTATTGTTTGTTCGGTTAAAAAGAATACTACATTCTTAACCGCTTAAAAAAATTATACTTCTCTAAGTTGATATTCCTTTGTTAGATGTTAAGCTCCGTTCCGTCATCTTCCACTCATGCTGGGACGGGTCGCAGAGCCAACAGCCTCAAACGGGAAGCCTAGGCTTCTCTCACCCCAGCTGCATCCTCCAGCTCACTCGGAAGGATCCCGAAGTGTTCCCCGGCCAGCTGTGAGACATACGTAATCTCTCCAGCGGGTTCGGGGTTTGCCCCTTGGTCTCCTCCCGGTTTGTTTTAGTCTGTCAACTTAATCCCAACAGGAGAGTTTATTTCATTTTAAACAGTATTAGGCTTTAGACTTAAAATCTCAACCTATTTTTTTTTTGCACACTCTCCATTTCACGTATGCATCCGAAATCATAGCGACTAATTGTGAACTTCTAATCGATGCTTGTTCAAGTGATTCTCATTTTAGTGGCAAACAATTCCAAAAGTAATTGCTTCCTCTTGTAGTTTGCAGGTTTGTCCCTTTTTGTACCAACATTCTACATGATTTTTATTATTAAACAGCAGTACATGCTGAAGAAATGAGATTTATTCATAAAAATATTGAGTAGATTGCAAGAAGAACTCTGACAAATTTGTTGACAAGCTGAAGGCTTTTTTACTGTCCTTTTAACAGACAAAGAGCAAATCCAGCTGCAGTCCCCCCATTTCCTCTATTTGTCTGAAATAAGTGGATTTTTTCTCAAGTTAAAGTGAGAATTTGTGTCAAATGGCATCTCTCAGGGCATGTCAGAGAAATGATGGTCATAAGTAACGACACCTGCAAATGTCTTGTCGTGTTTAGATAAGATTCACTTGTCATGCTTTGAGCAGATTGTGTTAATATGGAACAAAGCTCATTTTTTTTCCTGCAACAGACTGAAATATACACCAATAAAAGTCGTTTTTAGTTCTTTTCTGAACAACCGATTGCTATTCTTACCTAAAATATTTCCAAAGCCTCTTTAGACTTTGTTTTTCCTTCAAGCAAGTAGTGCAGATACAAAATATTCCCATTCTATTCTAATGAGCATCATTACTCCTGCATTGTTATGTTGCCAAACAAGCTTAGCGAGTTTCCAAAAAAGACCCAGTTATTCTAAACGAGTGAGTTGGACATTAAATCAGCATCAAAAATCTGCTTGAAACTCACATAAAAGCAATTAAGCAGAAGTTAAATTTAAAGTGCTATAGAGTGACTATGGGATGCGTAAATGAAAAAAAAAAAAAAAAGAGGGTGGTAGTTTTAATCTATTGTGGAAATAAAATGGTCTGGAAAGGGAACGCTCACATCAGAGGCAAGAGAATTGAGTTGCTTTAATGTCACCCTCAGCATCTGAAATGTGTGCACAGCATAAATAAGATTATAATTTGAATAGCAAGTCGTGATCTTTATCGCTGGATTAGCCTTTGGCTTGTTAGTGAGGCACACATATCTGCTTGGTGTACCTTATATGTCAAACCCGTGTCAGAAAAAACAAATCCCTCTTTGTTTCAGTTTCTTCTGATGGGCGGTTTAACTGAACAGCCTAAGGCTATGCTAAAGCCCTAAAGAGTTATTGTTCTATTTGAGGAAGCTTTCGGTTCAGGACAGTCTCTGTAGTTCAACGGACAATATATTGCAGAGAGACGACCATGATAAGCTCTTCCTATCCCTGATTCTGACAGGAAACTGAAATTGGATGATTACTACAGTAGAGAAAATCCCTCAGGTGAAAACCGGTTCACTGCAGCTCCCACGCCTCTCTGGCAGATACAGGACAGGACGTGACAGTATTAGAATGTATCACAGGAGTGAAATTAGGAAGATGCAGACATAGATGTAAAATAGAGTAAAAGTGATATTCTGAGCATTTTATAAGGCAGGTAGCAACAAATCTGCAAGTACTTGCTTGAAATTGTGCAGTTTACTACTTTCATCCTCCATGCACATCCTCCGTGATGTGCACGCTGTCAAAATAGACAGTGTGCACAAATACGGAGAGCCATCGAGCCTAATACATGCACGTAAACAAGCGTGTTAGACGTTTAAACAAGAAAAATGTTACATCAAGCACTTAGATTTTAAACCTAGCGCCGCTAAATGCACATTTTTAACTGCTATCGCAATAGATTTCGACGTAGCGCTGCAAGATTTTAAATCTAATGCTCTTGATGTAACATTTAGCACGCTTGTTTAAAATCTAGCGCGCCATTCTATCGGTCTAATCTAGCGGTTACCAAAGCATGCCATCCATCTGATCCTGTTCCGTTCCTGTTTGTCAAATGTTAGAACTCAATGTGGCCCGCGAATCAAAAAGTTTTTTCCGCCCATGATCTAAAGTCTTGTCACAACCTGGCCCTTTAAAAGGCAGAGCAGAGGACATTGAAATTCTGCTCTCTGTTGAGGAAGCTTCAAATGCGTCAAGTTCTTATTGGTTCTGTTAGTTTGTTCATCTGCACTGATTGGCTGGCAGGTAAAAGGGAAGAGCTTTTTCCACTGCCCTTGACGGTCTGCGCTCTCCGAGTGCTTTTCTTGTTACGTTCTTTTACTCTATTCCTCTGTGCACTCGAAGTTATTTTAGCCACTTACAAAAATGATAAGATGGGGATTTTCTGCTGGTGACGTATCATCAGCGCCACCTATTGTGTTCACTCAGCCGATGCCGGGAAGAGAAATTTATCACATTCTGATACATCTGTAGAACACTAAACTGCAAAATAAACCCTTTTAAACAAAAGTTGTAAAACTAAACCAATGAAAAGGTTTTAATGAAACTGCCCACAATTACTCATTACCAACTATAGGTAAACTGATCCAGTTTTCATGGTCATGTGACCCAAAAGGAAGATCCCAAAAATCGACATCAAAAATTCTTCTGAACGCAATACTCCCAAACCAGAGAAGAGATTTTAATTAAACGGCCCTAGTTACTCAATACCAACTATAGAAAAGCTGATTAAGTTTACGTGGTCAAACAATCAACAATCAAGGTCATAAATGTTAAGGTTACAAATTTACTGGGCAGGCAGAGGTAGGTTTTTTTGAATGGCTTTGCGTTAACTTCATTATGTTTTAGAAGCTCAAAAAATGCATTTTTAATTCCAGTTTTATCTGAAATTTTAAACACCAATTTTGATTAATTTGTTTTTTTCTTGTCTTTCGTTTGATCTAAACCCGTAAATAAATATTTTTTTCTGTTGCTTCTACCTCAGCCAGAGACAGCGATAAAAGAAGCAATCAAACTAAGCTTTACTGGCTTGTAGGATTCTGAGGATACCTGGTAGAAAGCAGCCACAGAGCAGAATGTGGCTTTGGGAGCTGCATCAGTAAACTTAAGTGTAAGTGGAGCTTGGGTGAGGTCTCAGAGCTTTACTTCCTCTAAACCTTAAAGGGATTCTGGCAAACTGTCAGATGACTCCACAGTGCTTTGTCCACACCTTCTAAAATAAGGATTAAGGGGGGGAAGTGGTCATGTTTCAACTACTGGAAGCTCATGCTTTTCAACCTCACTGATAAGCTCTGTGTCAACTTACTGGATGGGAAAGTTTGTTCATAAATTGAAACTTTGATTAAGGGTTAACAATGTGGTTTTAATCCCGATTGGAGAAAATGTAGGTCAGGATTAAACCCGGTTAGTCATGCTAGAGGTTGTGTGGGTGTTTGCTCAAACTATGAAGAGGGTTTTTGAGCTGCAAAAGACCCATTTGATTCTTGATTCTTGAAACTTGTTCAAAATGACCTCAAGAAGGAAACGGTATTTTGTCACAAGAAACTCACAATTTTGAAGTTAGAGGATTTTTTAAAAATGTGGGTTTTTTTTTCAAAATTCAGAGGCGTGTGCAGCGGTGGAAGCAGGGCTTCTGTGATGTTTAATTTTTTAGAGTCAAATTAAAGTCGAGAGCATCACAAAGTTCAAGCAGGTCAGACCGTAACAGAATATAAACCCTAACATGAGTCAAACTGCTTCCCTCCGCCTTCGGGTGGGGGGGGACTTCTCTCCTGGTCGAGAGAAGCCAGATGGGGTAGTTCGGGCATCTAGTCAGGATGCCCCCCGAGCGCCTCGCTGGTGAGGTGTTTCGGGCATGTCCCATCGGGAGGAGACCAAGAGGCAGACCCCAGACCTGCTGAAGAGACCATGTCTCACTGCTGGCTGGGGAACAACTCGGGATGCTTCCGGGTGAGCTGGAGGATGCAGCTGAGGTGAGAGGAGCCTGGGCTTCCCGTCTGAGGCTGTTGCCCCGGCGACCCAGCCCCGGATGAGCAGACGACAACTGAACGGAAATTTCTATTTTAATTTTTTTGATATCTAAAAAAAAGACTGAATTTTTTTTTGTTATTTTCTTTAGTTTAGAGTTTCTTTGTTCATTTTACTCATTTGTTTTAGATTTTGTTTGGTGTTTAAAGGGCCCATCTCATGCAAAATAGACTTTCTACCTTGTAAGAGTGATGTCCGGGCCTTGTATATGTCACCCAAAGGAGTTTCTAGATTGATTTAGCCCATTTTTCACAAATTGCTGTGGATTTCTGGTACGCTCAGACAAAACAACGAATGAGCAGATGTCTAAAGTATGACGCGGCTGTCTAATGTATGACGCATTTGACGTAGCCAGGACGGACTTCGCACACGCCCCCCTCCGCAGCTAACCCTCCCTCCTCACCACCCGCCCGCCGTCCTCTCCCGCCTCCACTCCGGCCTTATGCCCTCACAAACTCGCTTTCAACGTCCGATATACAGGCTGGTTCGCTGCTCTGCGTCTTTATTTTCTTGCTTGAAATCTTATTTCAGACGCTACCAAACCGCTACGCACGGGTTTACGCCTGCCTTCCCCCCCCCGCTCAGAGATGGGTGGAGGAATAGCAGCTCAGTGAGAGCAGAGGGCGGAGGTTGTACTTTCTCAGGACGGGCGGGGGGATGAGCAATACCCGGCCTTTCATAGTTCCGGGTCTGTGACTGCGCTCCACCAAATCAATATATTTTCATAACTATCGTGTAATGCATGTTGCAAACCCCACATTTTGCGTGTGTATGTGCTGAGGATACAATGTGAAAAGAGTTATTTTGCATGAGATGGGCCCTTTAAATAAGAATAATCAAGTTTTAAATTTAAAATATATTCACTTTTTATTTCAAATTCTAAAAGAAATGTTAGAATTTTTTTCCCCAAAGTGCCCAATACTGTGAAAACAAATGTGAATAAATTTAGTGATTACTTTTTGTGGAGATTTCTTTTTTTTTTTCATCCACTTCCTCTCGCGGGCCACATTGGACTCTCTATTAGGCCGATTTTGGCCCACAGGCCTTACGTTTTACATCCCTTCCATATCTCATTTGCATATTTTTATATTTCTAAAATATTTCTAAAAAACTAAGACATTCTTCAAACAGGGGTTTCATGCTTCAAGTTAAGCATGAAGGTCTAATAAACATTATAGCTGTATATTTAATGTATATTTTATATCTTTATAAAATCAACAACAATGTTAAGCACTTTCAAAAGAGTGAAAAATGAAGGCGCAAACAAAAAGCTAAAAGTCTCATTTTCTCTGCACTCTGAGGAAGTCAAATATTCTAAAACAAGACATTATTAACACCTACCAAACACCTTTGAACAACACTTCCTTTTCATCCTGCTTCATGTCGTCAGAGCAGCGTGAGAAAAGTTCACACATATCTGGCTTCCAAGAGCGACTGAAACTCAATTGAACAAAGAAAAAACGTCTGCCTCTTTTATATCAAACAAAAAGCCCCGTTTTACTTACATTCAGTTGATAAAGCCAGTAAATTTTGTAAAGCTCTGATGCCTTAGGGGGATATGATCCCCAAATGCCCTAAAAAGGTCTCATCACCAGGACCCTTATAGAGAGTTGCAGAGATCTGAAGCAGAGCAAGCGTAGTTACTTTTTTATATTGCTGCAAATTTGGTTTTTATAAATAACCTCTGTACGTTTTGAACCTTTGGTACTTAAGCTTTTTATGACACACCTACGACAAATCTTGTCATCTGCCTCTAGAACCCCAAATATGAATCCTCCATTGACGTGATGCCCATGCAGTAATCATCAAATGAGCTGGTGATGCCTGTTCTCATTGTGCAGCCATTGTAGTGTCTTCCACAAGCAAAGGACAGTCGAGTGGGAGGCGGTTACCACAGTTTGGAACTCTCTAAGTGACACACATTGATCTGTCAGTGAAAAAAAAAAACGTTCCGATCTCAAAGTACTGAAAAAAAAAGGAACTTGCCTTGAACCAGGAATCCATGTCGGCCACTCAAAGTGGTACAAATCCTTCCCAGCTTGTTTGTTAATGATATTTTTACTTTTAATAATGTACCCTTTGTGTGTAGGATGTGAAATTTCTCAAATATCTGTCCATTCCGTAAAAACCCTTTTTGCATGTTATTGTGTCACTGTGTTTTCATGTCCTCTCATAATTTAATTCAGTAGCCTTCTGACCCAAAAACGTCACCAGCCGGCACTGCTTAGAGGGATCTGGTAGCAACTGATTACAAACCCATACCTTTGTCTCACTTGTGTAAAGAAAATTGAAGTCGAGTTTTGATTTTTGCTTGGTTTTTTTTTTGCATAATAACTAAAACACTATAAATCCAAAGTATTCATTTTTAGTTTTTACTCACTCTGTTCATCCCTCACCGGGGAAATTGGTGTGCTGCACTCCTACACCGCAGCAGGCTGCCACGACGGCGTCAATGGTGGGAGAAACGGGGGGTTATGTGTCTTCTCCAAAAACCCTAGACGTGCACTCAATGGAATGCGGAGCCGTGAACTTCCAGTTGACTTCCAGTCCACGGGCGAATGCTCTAACCACTGAGCCACTGCCTCCTTTTACCATCTCTCCTTTATGTTATTTGCTTGAAAAATAATATCAAAAAAGTTTTCTTAAAACTAGTGAAACTTTTAGGTTTACTGGTCCCTGACATTAGTCCTAAATCAATGAGAAGCTAGTAGAGGTACAGGGGCTGTGGGTCAGGCTGGATGTGAGGCCACAGCAGTGAAAGCAGGATCAGTACAGCGCTTCAGCTGACCACATCAAAGACCTGTGCTGTGGGAAGTGAGGAACGGAGGATATTATCCACACAGCAGTCAGTCTACAGATCAAGCAAAACATTCACTTAGAGCCAAACTTTAACTTGGCAAAGTTTATTTTCACATCGCATAAAATAAAAAAGTAACCTCAAAACTTTGCACACAGTTTTTTTTTTTTTTGAATATCATTGACACTTATTTACTTATACGATTGAACTGGAAACTCTTAGAAATTAAAGCAAAAGTTTTATGGGCATATTAGATGAGTTAAACTGAAACAA
The DNA here is from genome assembly GCA_902685375.1 of Neostethus bicornis. Lineage (NCBI taxonomy): Eukaryota > Metazoa > Chordata > Actinopteri > Atheriniformes > Phallostethidae > Neostethus > Neostethus bicornis. The sequence continues at coordinate 5,509,333 of LR738550.1, forward strand.
TAAAACAGATTACTGAATGTAATAAAATCTAGTCGGGTTGCTTCAAAACTGCAGTGTAAGTCATAAGAACACCACAGAAGCTCTGATAGACAGAAATTTGAAACAACCACAGCGGGCAAAAGTTTTGACTCAGGGTTTTGTTTTTGCTAGAGGCAAAAAGAAGATTTCTGCAGAGCCAAGAAACAAAGGAAACTATGCCGTTCAAAAACTGGTGCATTAAAAAGTGAACAAAACCTGAATGAGACTTCACGTTCAGACCGTTAGTATTCAACTTCTACTTTAAGTAAGCATCAGAATTACATTAAAGAAGATCATAGCTTTTTTAGGTTGAAATTTTTATTGCAAGAACTTCTCCTTTCGGCATTTCCCTTCAGGGGTCGCCACAGCAAGTCAGTTTCGTCCATCTAACCCTATCTGCTGCATCCTCTTCGCTCACGCCAACTATCTTCATGTCTTCCTTCACTGTATCCATGAACCTCCTCTTTGGTCTTTCTCTAGGCCTCTTTCCTGGTGGTTCCAAACCAGGCATCCTTCTCTTGATGCACACTCTCTCTCTCCTCTGCACATGTCCAAACCAGCTCAGTCTGGCCTCTCTGACTTTGTCTCCAAAACCTCTAACATGTGCTGTTCCTCTGATATACTCATTTCTAATCCATCCTGGTCACTCCCAGAGAGATCCTCAGCATCTTCATCTCTGCTACCTCCATCTCTGCTTCCTGTCTTTTCCTCAGTGCCACTGTCTCTAGACCAAACAGCATGGCCGGTCTCACCGCGGTTTTGTACACTTTTCCTTTCATTTTAGCTGAAACTCTTCTATCACACATCACACCTGATACTTTTCTCCAACCGTTCAAGCCCCCCCTGCACACGTTTCTTCACCTCATTTCCACACTCTCCATTGCTCTGGACTGTTGATCCTAAGTACTTAAAATCTTCCACCTTCTTTATCTCTTCTCCCTGTAACCTTACTTTTCCATTTGTGTCTCTCTCATTCACACACATGTACTCTGTCTTACTCTGACAAATCTTCATTACCATCCTCGCTTCCTCCTTCCTTTTAACCGCAACAACATTACAGATTGTTTCAGGCTGGCAGGTTGATCGTCTATTCCTCAGTTTTTAAACAACTACATTTTATGGTTTGTCAGTTGTGTTGATGAATTCTAGATTTGTGTTGTTTGAACTGGCATGAAAGAAACTTCTGGGAAAATCTTGTGGCTATTCCTGTGATCATCAAGACTATTTAAAGCAACAGTGTGCCAACTGGTGAGGATGAACACTCAGTCACCGAGGAGTAGTTGAGAGATTCCAGCAGATGTTATGTGTCATATTATTAACATGTCTCTGTATGGAGAACTGCAAGGCAGCTCTTTGCTGCATGTATAATTAATCCCCACTAAGTCTATTATTTATATAATTAACCATATGTGTCTGTGTCTCTCTCTTTCCTCCTGTCTTGCTCTTTAATAGATTCCCCAAGTGAGCTACGCCTCCACGGCCCCAGAACTGAGTGATAACACCCGCTACGACTTCTTCTCCCGCGTGGTGCCTCCAGACACCTATCAGGCGCAGGCAATGGTTGACATAGTAAAAGCAATGCGCTGGAACTACGTTTCCACAGTGGCCTCAGAGGGAAACTACGGGGAAAGTGGTGTTGATGCGTTTATTCAAAAGTCTAGAGAAGACGGTGAGTCTGCTTAAATGTTGTAAATGAAATGATTTGAAAACAAACTTTTTGGCAGTTTCTATTATGTTTGAATGTTATTGCCAAATCAAAAGTGCACTTGAGGTGGTTTTCTGTTTCATTCACACTTATTGGAGCAATTTGCGAGTTCTTCCTTCCAGAATTCTGATACTATTCAAACATCAGGTTGTTTTTGGCCAAGGATTCTGAATCCCCTAGAATCAGAATTGATTCTACATTATTGATTAAGCACAAATGCATGTGCTCTATGTCAGCAGAAGATTGTGTGCCAGGTTATAAAATAGGAAGTAAAAAGTGCACCAAAGTAAGAAAATAAAAGAATATACATTATTTTGGCAAAATTAAGGCACTTTATATTATATTTGCAGCCTCAGACAAGATATACGTCCTGTCGTGCACGCGCACTAGGTGTCTTCTCCACAAACACTAAGGCATGAGCTCATTGGGAATCGAACAGAACACTCTTCTGTCCAAAGCCAACGATTCTACCACTAAGCTATGCCTCCCCCTTTACAACTGAACAGCATGAACTTCTTCTTCTTTCAGTATTTCCCTTCAGGGGTTGCCGAGCAAGTCAGTTTCTTCCATCTAACCCTATCTTCTGCATCCTCTTCGGTCACACCAACTATCTTCATGTCTTCATTCACTGTGTCCATGAAACTCCACTTTGGTCTTCCTTTAGGCCTCTTTCCTGGTGGTTCCAAATCCAGCATCCTTCTGCCGATGTACTCTCTCTCTTTTGCACATGTCCAAACCATCTCAGTCTGGCCTCTCTGACTTTATCTCCAAAACCTCCAACATGTGCTGTTCCTCTGATCCTGTTCATCCTGGTCACTCCCAGAGACATCCTCAGCATCTTCATCTCTGCTACCTCCATCTCTGTTTCCTGTCTTTTTCTCAGTGCTACTGTTTCTAGACCAAACAGCATGGCCGGTTTCATCACGGTTTTGTACACTTTCCCTTTCATTTTAGCTGAAACTCTTTTGTCACACATCACACCTGATACTTTTCCCCACCCGTTCCAGCCTGCCTGCACACGCTTCTTCATCTCTTTTTCCACACTCTCCATTGCTCTGGACTGTTGATCCTAAGTACTTAAAATCTTCCACCTTCTCTATCTCTTCTCCCTGTAACCTCACTTTTCCATTTGGATCCCTCTCATTCACACACATGTACTCTGTTTTACTCTGACTAATCTTCATTGCTCTTCTTTCTAGTGCAAACCTCCACCTCTCCAGCTTTTCCTCCACCTCTTCCCTCCTCTCACTACAAATCACAATGTCAGGGGCATACTGTATACTCATTTAAATTTCAGAGCATCGATCCAAGTACAAATCTATCCAAAGAATGCTCTAAGTAATATTGCAAAAAAAAAAAAGCAGTAATTGTAAATATTTTGAATATTACTTTTAAATATTCAAGTACATTATGTGGTTGCAACATGTAGTGATTGTTGCTTTTTCTTTTTCGGATGATATACATAGCATACAGTATATGTACATCTACTGTACATACAGCCATTTTTAGCTTTTCCCAAGAAAAACAACTGATTATGACCAATATTATTTTCTGAACTCTGACTTTTTATTATTATCTCGAGGGATTTCCATGAGCATCTGTGCAGGGTACAGTAGTTCCTTTAAAAAACTGAATCAAGCTTAGTGTGGGAAGGAAGGCTGCAGAGTTTGCCTGGAGCATGATAACAAGGTTGCACAGATGATACAGTAGTGAGAATTCAGTCAGCTTGGTGTAAGAATCTGGTGTCTGCTCACACTTGGTCTGACCCAGACCTTTTCTGTGGCAGAATGTAATCAGCACCGACACGTCCAGAACTCTCTGTGCTATTGCATCTCCTCAGTGTCTGCTAGCCTAAAGCTGCTACCCATCATCAGTGGCCCTGGAGAAAACCACTAGCAGACTATTTCCTACAAACCATCCCAGTGCATCAGGCTCAGCTAATTGCAAACCAGTCCGCACAAGCACAATTCAAAACCTCTGGCAATAGCTTCAGTCTGTAAAAACCTCAGCAGGTCATCATTTTTTTATAAATATTAAAGATTAGTCAGGACTCAGCTGGACGGATGCTTCTGCTACTAATGTTTACTTTTTACTCAAATTTGTGAAAGCACCTCTAATTAATTTCCATCACTCCTCGGCTTAGCCAGGTGTTGCATCACAGGCTCAGATGGTTATAACGCTTTAATCCCAATTTCCATATTTAGTTTTTAAGTGCTGAGATTAAACCAATGGTTTGATATTTGCAAACATATCAACTTATAGTCCCCATGACCAGAAGCTTCAATGATCCAATCTAACACCTTATTGCTATAATTATCGAGTCGTATTGTCTTCCCTCATTCTATTCTTTTCTTATTCAAAACTGATCATTTGCATCTTCAACTTTCCGTTCCATTCCATCGTCTTCCGGTTATTCCGGTATCCGCGATCTCATTCTTTCTGTCACCACCCACATCTGGTGAACATAGGTGAGGGTGGGAACGTAGATCGACATGTAAAACTCCTCCTTGAACCACCACCTTATCATTGTGGAGGGGTTTGCGTGCCCTAATGAACCTAAGAGCTATGTTAATGCTCCTGGTAGGGTCATCCAAAGCAAACAGGTCCTAGGTGAGGAGCTAAACAAAGCGCAGGTCAAACACCCTTATGAAGAGATCAAGCATGGTCAAGTTGTTCTTGCCCGGACGTGGATCGTGGGGCGACCCTTGGAGCCAGGCCAGAGGGTGGAGCACGATAGCGAGCGCCTGGTGGCCAGACTTTTACCCATGGGGGCCGGCCGGATTCAGCCCAAACAGGGGACATGGGCTGCCCCTCCAGTGGACTCACCACATGCAGGAGGGGCCGTAGGGGTCGGATGCATTTCGGTTCAACTTGCATTTCATAAATTCTACAAATACTAAACATTCAATCTCCAAACATTGCTTTTTGTCACTAAAGCAGTGAGAGTCTCTAACTTTTACAGTTACTTTGAAGCTGTTTTATTTAAATATTACCATAGATTTGCTTTTTGCTGATATCGAAGAATTAAATTATCAAGCTGAAATAGAGATGATCAGAAATCTGATACCAAGCGGGTGTGAAAGTACAGTAGAATTGCTCCAGGACATCTTTGACTTGAGCTTGAGTTATAGTTTAAAATTTACACCAGCGTTTTCATTGCTTAGTCTGATGCATTAAATCAGGCGTGTCAAACTTTATAACCCTATAGGCTAAAATTTAATATTGAGACTAACTTGTAGGCCAACATTAATACTTACTGAAAAGAATTTTCTCCGACGACTTTGCATATGAACCCATGAGTTTTGCTCAAAACGGAATATGGAGCAAACGAAACCTATGTTGCACAGTAGTTAACCAAACATTTCAAACATACAAGAGAGAGAGTGTTGAAGGATGCTGCTAATTGGCATACCTAAATAAGGAGTATTTATTATAAATATAAATATTATAAATATAAATATTATAAATATAAATATTATAAATATGGTATAAATAATTATAAATATTATAAATATAAATATTTATAATATAATATATTATAATATAAATATTATAAATATAGAATAAATAAGGTGTAAGGAGTGCAGCAAACAAATTTCCCCGATGAGGGATGAATAGAGTAATTCAAAATAAAAATAAATAAAAAAATAAATAACAGCAGGGCATGAGAGGATTTGTAGTGTCAGCATGGCATACGCTACATGTTATAATAATGTAGCCATTGGTACAGCTTGATGGGTCAAATTTTTGTTTGAAACTTTATGCATTAAATACACAAGAGACAAAATAAAGGCCAAAATAAAAATGAAGTGCAAACAGAAAAAGCTTTTTTATTAGGCTTCCAACATTTAAAATTTATTTACGGTAAATGAATATTTATAATGGAATTTGTAGTTCTTGTTGTTCTTCTGCAACACAAAGAAATCCACTCAGGTATAATTTTTTTGGTGCATTTTTTTAAGTCCACTGTTCTGCCCCACGATTCAAGGTGAGATTCTTTAATTTTGTAGTGTTGACATAGTTGGTTTCGGTTACATCACTTCCTGTGTTTTGTTAAAGGCTGACAGACGAAGCAACGAGGCAGCCACAGAATCTGCAGCTTAATCTATTCATTTTTAGTTAGAATTGCGGAATCAATGTCTTTTTTCTCCTGTTCATTATGAGCGAATCGTTATTAAACAGACAAGTTACAACACGATTTGTCAGTTGATTTTGAAAGGAGTTTAGCTTGGTGTTTAGTCACAGTCCTTACACCTTGATGAGAGCGCTATTGTTTAATTGCTGACAGTTAAAAACAGCTATCAGAACATAAACTAAAATATCTCAATGTTGGTCTATCCACAGATAAATTCAGCCCAGTAGATGAAAGAAAAGCATGTATATACACCGTCAAAGCCCTCTATTTCTGCTTCATCAATAGCATAATAGTGTAAGGTTAGCTGGTAACAAATGGGCAGCTCTGTCAAAATAAAATCCACAGGTATTTGGCGGCTAAGTGGTTTTAGCAGTTGTCTGCTCTCATACTAAAGCAGCCAGATCAAAACTGGCCAAATGTTCCATCCCATTAAGCAGCCAAAGGCTCCACTGAGCAGCACGATCACCCACCAAATGTCATGAATGGTGTGCAATGAGCTGGCCTGCACAGAGGCGGTCCAACCACCTGTAATTTGATGGGAGTTAAATGAATCTGTACAAACACAAGATAAAATGCTTCACTTTAAATCTGATGAGCAGCGGTGTTATTACAATGAGTTGATGATAATATTTTAATGCTCAATCTATCACTGTCGCCATGTCATTAGACCAGTGCTTCTCAATTATTTTCTGTTACGCCCTCTAGCAAGAAGAAAACAATTTGCCTCCCCCCACTCGTTTATTTACTGCACTTCCTGTCGCCTACTTGGTGTAAAAAAAAAAGCACACCATAGACTTAATACTTCCTGTGCACACTGACAATGAGAGCTACACTGCCAACTACTGGAGTGGATGTGCAATTACACTTTATTCTATTACGCCAAAAACAAACATACTGTATTCCCTGGGGTCACACACGCCCCCCTATGGGACTGCACCGTGCGCCCCACTATTTGAGAAGCACTGCATTAGAACAAGCTTAAAGTAACTAGAAAATATGTTGATTCAGCTGATATTAGGCTAAAAATGTACAATACATCCACAGATGGTTGTTGATCGTCTAGCTATGTAGAAATGGTAAATGAACGGTTTAATATTCGCTTTCTAGTGACCTCCAGTGCCACAACTTGCGTTACATGGTACCTCACATTCACCCATTTACCCACACATTCATCATACTTGATGGCAAAAAGCTGCCATGCGAAGCGATAACAAGACCAATCAGGAGCAATTGTCTTGCTCGAGAACACGTCGACACTAGCTCCTAGGTTAGGGATCAAACCTGAAACTCTCTGGTTGTAAGATGAATTCTTTACCCACTCAACCATACAGCCCCACAATTATAACTTAGTTGAACTGCAAGTCTACATGAGTGGCCGAGCTTCCAGAAATGTAAATTTCCAACAAAATGTGCATTTCTAAACTATGCAAAATCGGATCCCTGTCAAATTTACTACTTTGTAATTTTGGTAGTTTTTTAATCCATCAAAGTGTCAAAGATTAAATTTAATGAACACACTAAAAGTTGTGAATTAATGAAAGTGAAATAGCTTAAATTTAGCACTTTGAGATCTCCACTGGAAATATAAAGTGCGTTATAAATAAAATTATTATTATTAAATTTGCCTGAGCCGTGTTTGGAGCTTGAAGAAATCAGGTAGTATGACACTAATTAATATAAACTATGGTAAGCTTCAAAGGTACAGAAAAAAATTATTACAAAAGTCATGTTATTAAATGACTGCTATCAAGAGTAGTGAGAGAAAATTATTGTGCATTTATGTACAAATCTGTCAGGGGAGTAGTCTGTTCCCCCTCTATGTCCTGTTTTCCCCCCTCCCTCTTGTCTGTGTGTGTGTGCAACAAGTCACACCTGAAACTCAGCTACTCATCTGCTGGAGCATAAATGGATCAGTTTTTGACACACTCTTCGCCAGATCGTTTGCTTTTCATGCTTGACTTGTTATCCAGTTTTCGGCTCCAGCTCCTAAATCAGAACCTGTCTAATTAATCTGTTTTTGTCTTCTTTATTTGGATTTTTTAAGTAATCTAATAAATCTGCTTGTGATTTCTTCATCTGAACCTGTCTGTTGTGTCCAGGGTATATTTTTGGCCTTAGCTCCACACCATGACAAAATCACACAAAAACGTTTTATAAAAGACGAGTTTCATTTAAGATCCTTTAAGTGGAGTTTGGCAATAAAACCAGCCAAAGATAAAACATAAACAGGCTCAGCAGAAGAAAAAAAGAAACATTTGTCATGCTTTTGCAAACATATTTCTTACAGTATGACACCAAAATAGTCATTTGAACACATTAGGAACACAATATGATTCTATTTATTATCAAAATAAGCTGAATGAAGATGGAACCCAAATGAATAAGAGCGTAGAGACTTGCTAACCTTCCACCTCTTTTAGTGTTAATTTAAAGTTATTATTTAACAACTAGCAATTTTTTCAGGGTTGTGTCCCTCTTTTCACAAAATAATTGCAAAGATTGCACCTCACTCGTAACCCTTAATTAAAATGAGTGGTGCAAAAATTGAATGGATGAATAAAATGTAATGATTGTCTGGAGATTTGACAAAGAGCAATCATGCATGAGCTCTGAAACAAGAACAATGCTAATGAAGGTAATAAAAGAGCAATGCTGTGTAATGAGAGGACAAAGTAAAACATTCTGATAAACTAAGCTTTAAATTAGGTGGAGTAGGGCTACTCTACAACAACTGTTCTTTTAAAGACACATTCGGCTTAATGACCAGTTTCCCGCACACTTACAGCTTTTTCTTGACCCAGCATTTTTAGAAATCTGAAGGCGGCTGCTACGATATCCTGTTGTGCACTACATGTGTGAAGGAAGCAAGTCTGCACAAAGCCTAGACACAATTATTTTCAAATTGTGTTGAACTTGTCTGCTGCACAGCCAAACAGGGAATGAGATGAGCTACAAGCGTTGTTCTGTATATCAACGTGCAGGCTTGTATAGGTTCAGAATTGTTCTGTGTATAAGAGAAGACGGGCTGTACTCAGAGGTTTAGTTACAATGTACTGTCTTAGATTATAGCTAAAACATTTTGCTGACATTAGGGTCTGCTACTATTTGATCTTAGACTCAACTGTGTGAAAACTCAACTCTATGAAAACTTTCACATCTGAGCATGTCGTCCCACCCTCAGGAAATCAATATATAAAGTGTAAGCAATAAAATTATTAAATGAGCTGTCTGTGATCATCTTGCTTATACACTGTCAGAAAGATCCAGGCAGACCAAAGACCACCTTTAAGTCTTTCAAATATGGCTGACAAGATGTTTCTATCCTGCTCGAGCTGGCAGCCTGTTCATGTCCTATCAGGTCTATCAATGAATACAAATTATTAGGAGTACGCAAAAGAGAAACAATTGCATAACATGTTGAATTTTCATCACACAACAAAGTTTGGCCTCAATTACTCTTTTTCTTCTTTCGGCATTTCCATTTAACCCTTTCTGCTGCATCCTGTTCAGTCACGCCAACTAACTTCATGTCTTCCTTCACTGTATCGATGAACCTCCTCTTTGGTTTTCCTCTAGTCCTCTTTCCTGGTGGTTCCACACCCACCATCCTTCTTCCGATGTACTCTCTCTCTCTCCTCTGCACATGTCTAAACCATCTCAGTCTGGCCTCTCAGGCTTTATCTCCAAACCGTGTTTGGAGATAAAGTCAGGTTCCTCTGATACTGTCCATCCTGGTCACTCCCAGAGAGAACACACAATGTTTCGACTTTCAAATTTTCAAATTGAAGTTTTCACATCCAAAAAAAAAGTCTAAACTTTATTTTTGAAAAAAAATTGTGACAGTTTAGGATCCAAATGAAGCGTGAAGCCACCAGGCAGTATTTTAAGCATGTCGTGCTGATAGCTGCACATTGCTGCTTAGGGCTAGAAGTTCAAAGAGGATCAAGTTGAATTCAGTTCAACTCGCTGGGGAGTCTTTGTTTGCGACTGCAGAAAACTTGCTGCTGACTGTATCACGTTACACTAAAAGAAGAAAAAATCCAACAAAGAAAATAATCAGTTTACAATTTGAGAAAGTCTTATCATAATCTCTCCAGATATCGCATGACTAGTAGTTTAACATCAAACTTCAAACATGCTTTTTGTGGTTTTGCCACACAAACAATGTTGAAGAATGTAATCTGAGTTCACGCCTGTTTAGAAACGTTTGAATTTAGAGAAAATGTACAGAATAATTTTCCAATTTTTTATTTCAAATTTAAGTATTTGAACTTCTCTCCTGGTCGAGAGAAGCCAGATGGGGTGGTTAGGGCATTTGGCCAGGCAGCCTCCAGAGCGCCTCGCTGGTGAGGTGTTTCGGGCACGTCCCACCGGGGAGGAGACCAAGAGGCAGACCAAGAGGCAGACCATGTCTCACAGCTGGCTGGGGAACGACTCGGGATCCTTCCAGGTGAGCTGAAGGATGCAGCTAGGGTGAGAGAAGCCTGGTTTTCCCGTCTTAGGCTGTTGCCCCCGTGACCAGGCCCCGGACAAGCGGAAGACGACGGAACGGAACTGTAGAAAATTTTGTTTTAGTTTCTATTTAGTTTTTATTGACAATTTTTGAATTTGTTCACATTTCAGATGCAAATTCTCAAGTCAAATTCCCACAAAGACAGTTGATGAATGTAGTTTAAAACTGAAAAATAGGGCAGTGTTAAATTTTTAATCGCCTGTCAACGCAGACAACCCGTTTGTGCTTAAAATGCTGAGCTGAAATAATCGTCTTTCATGGTCGTCTATTAACATCATTGCACCAGCAATAGTGCCCCGAAATACATTTTAAACACACGGCAGCTGCTGTTGGATATTGATTGTGGAATTTAATGACAGATAAAATAGAAAAATCTGAATTTTGTTGGAGGTGTCGGTTAAATGTTTTGAGCAGATATCATTCACAGTAAAAATGAAAAATTAGTGGAACAAATGTATGTTTATTTTAAAGGATAGATGTGTGTTTACATTGATAGTGTTGATGTACAGTATACTGTAATTACACAAGTATAATAGTTGCTTTCCATTCTGTGGTCTTCCGCTTATTCTGGGCCGGGTCGTTAGGGCAACAGCCTCAGACGGGAAACCCAGCTGCATCCTCCAGCTCACACTTTGGGGGGATCCCGAGGTGTTCCCTGTCCAACTGTGAGACATAAGCTCTCGAGTAGGGCCAGGGTCTGCTTCTGGGTCTCCTCCCGGTGGGATGTGCTGCGTTCGGGGGAACTACTAACCAGATGCCCAATCCCCCCACATGGCTTCTCTCGACCCAGAGGAGCAACGGCTCCACTCAAAGTTGTACATGCAATTAAACTCCTGACAAACAGTTCTAGTTGTTATTAGTGATGAGCCATACAATGTTTGAAGTATTACATCATTTATTTTATCACCATTTATTTCAGATGCATGACTACTAAATTTTACTCCATTTTCTAATCAAGGAACCAGAAAGTTCACAGTAATATTAGTAGTTGTAAGTGGTAGAGATTTTTGTGCAACTGTAACACCAACCCTGATTTTCCCCAACAACACAGTACAAATTTCCTTACAGAGACGTTCAAGACCGGGGTATTTTTTCTGACTAAACTGTCACATGGGCCACTGTGGTTCATAACAAATGCCACAACATTATTAAAAACCACAAATCTAACTCCAGAATGAGAATGAGCCAAATGGAAAAGTGAGGTTACAAGAAGGAGAGATAAAGAAGGTAGAAGATTTTAAGTATCTAGGATCAACAGTCCAGAGGAATGGAGAGTGTGGAAAAGAGGTGAAGAAGCGTGTGCAGGCAGGCTGGAACGGGTGGAGAAAAGTATCGGGTGTGATGTGTGACAGAAGAGTTTCAGCTAAAATGAAAGGGAAAGTGTACAAAACCGTGGTGAAACCAGCCTTGCTGTTTGGTCTAGAGACAGTGGCACTGAGGAAAAGACAGGAAACAGAGATGGAGGTAGCAGAGATGAAGATGCTGAGGATCTCTCTGGGAGTGACCAAGATGGACAGGATTAGAAATGAGTATATCAGGGGAACAGCAAATGTTAGAGGTTTTGGAGATAAAGTCAGAGAGGCCAGACTGAGATGGTTTGGACATGTGCAGAGGTGAGAGAGAGAGAGTACATCAGAAGAAAGATGCTGGATTTGGAACCACCAGGAAAGAGGCCTAGAGGAAGACCAAAGAGGAGGTTCCTGGATACAGTGAAGGAAGACATGAAGACAGTTGGTGTGACCGAAGAGGATGCAGCAGATAGGGTTAGATGGAAGAAACTGACTAGCTGTGATGCCCCCTGACGGGAAATGTTGAAAGAAGAAGAAGATCTAACTCCAGAACTAGTTCTTTTTCTCGTCTAATTTGATCTCTGTCTATGTGCGGGAGCTTTTGTTGCTTAAACACCAGTCAGAAGACACGGGCACATAGGAGACAGGAGAGAGACTGTTGGCAGGAACAGATAGACGTCTAATGTCCAAATATTTGTGTCCGTAATTGGCCAGATCAATAAATGGTTGATCTGCGGTATGTAAGATTAGCTTTCTATTGGAGAAACTGCATGTTTACAGAATGATCCTAATCGAGGTAACAGAGTGTGATACAAATAACAATGTAGAAAATAATATGTTCTGTCACTACTGCCCCCATGCCCACTGTGAGCACCCTCTCACAGTGTGGGGATAAATGGAGTGGGTTCATTTCCCCTCTGGGACTTACAGTGTGCTGATATAAGAGCAAAGTGCTGACAGATGTAATACCATGACTGGTAGCCATGCCAACAAATGCTTTCTGTTGATCCATCAACTTTGAGAAGAGAGTATAACCACAGTTCCCTCCTGTTTAGGGCTTGGAAATACCTTCTCACACTGTTAGCAGAATCATCAATACGAGCTTTGTTGGATCATTTTTTGGTCACGGACAGCAAACATTAGACTCCTGGAGTTTATATGAGACAATTTAGCAGTAAGTCCAGGGCGTGCAGCTGCTTTACAGTGGATGTAGTAAATTAAATCTGTAAATTATGCAGTCGTTTGCCTGGAGATCTAGAGGAGAAACCCAGGATGAATATGGTTGAAATGGTAAAATCTATCAGAGAATGGGGGAAAGAAATACTTAGAGTTAATGACTAAATTGTACTGGGAAAAAAAACCTTCAATAAGTTCAACTTTATTATAGTTGGATTGTTCTTCTAACTTAATGATGAGCGACATCTATAGTTCAGGATAAATCATGAGGTTAAAATTTGTCATGACATGTCATGGCTTTATTCTTAAAAAGGGTGGTAGCTCCGTTAAGTGGATTTGTTTTTTTTTTAGTTTGGGTGACAGATTTTTAGTAAACAAGTTTAGGCTGAACCCCACCCACTTGTTAAAGAAAACCATAAGATACTTAAATTTCTTTCCCTGTATCAGGGGAGTAGTCTGTTCCCCCTCTGTGTCCTCTTTCCCCCTCCCTCTTGTCTGTGTGTGTGCAACAAGTCACACCTGAAACTCATATACTCATCTGCCGGAGCATAAATAGATCAGTTTTTGACACTCTTCGCCAGATCATTTTCTAGAGCAATTACCAGAGCAATGGTCGATTTTTATTTTTGAAATCATAGAGGATTTCGGTTCCCTGTCAGGGGTAATATACCTACATTGGTATCTCACGACATTCAAACAGAACGCTCTTCGCCAGATCGTTTGTTTATTATGCTTGAACGGTTATCCAGTTTTTGGCTCCAGCTCCTACATCAGAACCTGTCTAGTTTATCTGTTTTTGTCTTCTTTATTTGGACTTTTTATCAGTCTAATAAATCTACTCGTGATATTTTTCATCTGAGCCTGTCTGTTGTGTCAAGGGTATATTTTTGGCCTCAGCTCCACATCATGACACCCTGACCTGTAAATGAAATGCCACCCCTGTCCAATTGAACACCAGGAGTTTCATCATTTGAATTCTACAGGGAAGTGAAGAGCATGCAAAAGGTCCCACCCTATTGCATAATTTTTTTCAAATATTTGTCGGTTTGTAACCATTTAGAGCTAACCATCCTTTTCTAATTCAAACAAAAAACCCTAGATGAGTACGGCACAAAGTCCCCCATCTGTGCTAAGAGGTGGTGTTTTTCATTTGTTGGCGAGTGGTCATCTTTGAGAAAAACAAGTTGAGGTGACTGGAATACCTACAGCGGACATCTGTGACAACTTCCCAGTGAACTATGCCATGTATGTCTCAAAATAAAAACCTCCTGGACGGAGACAAGAAAAGCAAAAAATAACCCCTGTGGCTGTTTTTTTTTAAAGAGAATATCAGTGTTTTATCTTAAAGAATAAGGTGGCTTGGGGTCAAAACAAAACCTGTCTGCCTTGTCACTCTATTGTAAGTGATGAGAATGTTGTACAAGAGTAATATTTACTTCCTTGTGAAATTTGCTCATGTTGTTTAATCTTGCTTGGAATCAGAACGATATACAGTACATACCGGTATCTTTATTTGCTACATGTAGAAAAAGTGCAGTCACTAAGAATCCCTGAGGCCATTCAATTTAAATACAGACAGAACCAGGCTTTGAAAATTATTTGCTTTTGTCAGGTTTTGCATGCCAATGAATGAAAGCAAAAATGGTGCAGGAATGAAACCAGGAGTTTGTAACATATAGCCGTAAAATTTGTCTTTAAAAGGCCTTTGGCTTCTACATATTTAAAATTAAAAGAGTTATAAATAAGAAGTGGCTTTTACTTGCATGATTGTAAATTATTATGTTGATGTTAGAACATTTAAACCCAACGACCATATCCACATGTAGGCGGGTATTTTTAAAAATGTGTATCTGCTGTCCTCCGTTTTGGAAAAACTCCCGTGTATACACGTAACCGTTTGCAATATAACCGCATCCACACGACCCGTATAAATTAGCTTTGGTTCGAGTGCGAGTGCGGTTATAAGCATGCCAGACCAGCAGTCGCCAGTGTTTTTTTTTTTTTTTTTCCAGAGGATTTACGCTACCCACTGTCTGATATTAAAAACAAGGACGCACAAAAATGACGTTTATGCATTAATTGTCGCAGATAGCAACGTTTAAAAAGACACAACGTCGATTATGCATGTCCACACGCAAATGCAAAACTGGAGTTTTCCAAACTCTTCACTTTGGTCTGAGTTTTCAAAAACAACGGTTTTGAGTGACAAAACCTACAGGTTCGTGTGGATGACACGCCAAAACAGATAAAAATATATTCCTTTTATCAGATACCCGCCTACATGTTTACAGTACCAACAATGGTGATTGATTCTGTGTAATTTTAATTTTTTTTCCAAAAATTTAACACAATGGAGATACGTACATTTTCAAGAAGAAGAATACCTTTATTAGTCCCTCAATGGAGAAATTACTTTGCTGCGTTGCACTACAGTAGACAGCCACCACAATGCCAAATGATGGTAGTGAGTAGTGGGCTAGGTGTCTGCTTAAGGGACACCTAGGTATTTCAGTAGGGTTCGAACTGGTTTCTCCAGTTCCAAGGACAAACAGTCACACAATTTTAAAATTATTAGCAGTTAATACTCTTTTTGACATTATTGGTTATGATTTGTTCAATTACCAGAAAAAAAAAACCCCTCACTACAATCGATCCATGTACCCTTGTTTGAGAAATACTGTTAAAAATATCAAAACTTATTTGAGTACATGATACTGCACTATCCATGTTCATTTGCCATCTCTGTGTTAACGACAAACACATATTTACCTCTACGTATAAATGGTACATATTCTGATGGCTTTGTTGACGTGTTGCCCGCCCTTCTCGGTTTGGTTCATGGTGCAACCAGGCTCATCCGCCTGAATGCCCAGGCAACTTGATTGAAAAATTGCAAAGTATTTACAATGAAATGGTCTTGATTTAAAGAAAAAAAAAATTCTGTTAATGATTGCAGAAGATTAATTGATCAGAAACACTGTCTCTGAACTGATTCTCTCCTAAGGTTTCTAAACAGGGTGGCTGGTGTTTTTATATTCCAAAGTAATTTCACACATCAGCATGCGCACGTCTTTCTCATTAACATCAGAGCATCTCCCCGTGACTATATTTGAAACCCATCATAAAACACTACACAGCAATGTGGAAAATTGCTTCCAGTCTTTTTACTTCCTGTTATGCTTCTTCAATACTCGAATAATCTGCAGTCTCTATTTCTTTTATTAGTTCAACAAAGCCAGGAGATCTAAATTCAGCAAACAAAACTTTCAGAGAAAAAAATAATCAAAGACTTGACAACCCAACCTCGAAACAACACCAAGTTTATCTGTTACTCCTACCTCAGAAAGTAATAATTAACTTGCAGAAACACTTTGTACACATAAATTTCTAGGTATAAATAGAAAATTTTCTGTCTTATTTGTAATGCGTCATTGGACAAATGCTTCGGAATTAAAGTAACAGTTATTTTTAAAACGATTTGATATGTTCAACACTTGTGAGCAAATTCTCTGTTACACACCAGTTCTGATAGCCTCCCTTTTATTTAGTTTATGCTCATCAGCTGCTGAAAAAGCTTCAGCTTGATGAATTATTACGACGTGTCTTGTGGAATTCATCACTAACAATCAATCTTTCGAATAGAAGGAACATGTGTTTATTTACCGCTCAGTTAGGCGTGAGATGAGAAACTTGATTCTCACCAGCCTCCCAGCACTACACTTTGTTAAACTCAGGGCTCATCCCATCATCTAAAAGAAAACCTCTCCTCCCGTGTTAACCTGTGGACTCAGCAAGTCTCTGAAATATTGTTTGTGCTCTTGGTGAAACTTGTTTAGACACATCACTGCGTTTGCAGTTCATTTCAAATGAAAAGACGAGAATTGCACAATTGCTCCAGAGAAAAAAGTTTCATTAAATGTAGACAGCGGTATGGATATGAAAGATAACACAAATGTTTACTGTAATAAAGACAAACTGCACTGATAAACACAAAGTAAATGGGACATTCATCTTTTCTTAAATAAAAACCATAGATAGAGCCTTAACAATATGTAACCAGTGCAAAATAACATTCAATTAATGTCCAGTGGACTCTAACCAGCTATAAATTAAACTAGTTTTGCATTTTTTTTAAGAATAGCTGTGCTTTTTACATGGTTTCGTTCTGTTGTCTTCCGCGTATCCGGGGCCTGGTCACGGGGGCAAAAGCCTAAGACGGGAAGCCCAGGCTTCTCTCATCCAAGCTGCATCCTCGAACTCTCCCAGCGGTATCTCGAGTTGTTCCCCGTCCAGCTGTGAGACACAGTCTCTCCAGCGGGCCCGGGATCCGCCTCTTGGTCTCCTGGCAGTTGGACGTGCCCAAAACACCTCAGTAGTGAGGCGCATCTGACCAGATACCCAAACCACCCCATCTGGCTTCTCTCGAACTGGAGGAGGAGCAATGGCTCGACACCAAGCTCCGTCCGGATGGCAAACTCCTCACCTGATCTCTGAGGTAAAGCCCAGCCATCCTGCGGAGGAAGCTCATTTTGGCCGCTTGTATCAGTGATCTCATTCTTTCGGTCACCACCCACAGCTGATGACCATAGGTAAGCGCTGGAACGTAGATTGACTAATAAAGAGTTTTGCTTTTCGGCTCAGCTCTTTTTTAAGTCTTTCTTTAAATGGTATTTTTCTAAAAACAAACAACTTTTTTTAGTGGTCTGGTTTTCAGGGTTTCCAAGTCGTGCAGTCCGAGATGACTGCACAACATCAGAGGCAGACCATCAACTTACGGGCTCTGGGGGGAATTTAATGTTTTGCTCCAAAACGCTTTCATAGGATGGTAGATGTAACACCAGACAGAATAAAGCTTGTTTGAGTTGAGGGTCAAGGTGCCGGATTATTTCCATTCACTTTTATTTGCTCTTTTCCAAACATTTTCTTTTCTTTTTCATTTTTAAAAATATTCTGTTAGTTTGTTTTTTTTTAATTATTTACACCAAACCATTGTTTTTCTTCCTGTAAATTGCTGCCACATTAATTCAATTGGATGAATTATGTATTCAATTCACTTCATTAGAAGGTGACGATATTTACCAACACATATCGTGTGATTCACATAACCTTGTTTTCGCAATGTGACATTTCTTATCTGACTGAATTTGTGAAACATGAACCGCTGTGATCACACTGCCGAGCCTGATCGTCACTAGACTACTGCTCAGATAAATATGTAAACAAGCATCCGTGCAATCATGTGAACAACACCGCTGTTCAAAACAGACGGGTTGTCAGAACTCCTCAAACTGGCTGTGAAATTATTAATTGAGACTTAGTTTGCATATAAAACAGCATCTGTTGGGTTTTTCCTGTAAATGAGAAAAAATGACAATACCTGTTAAAAATGGCAGGTAAACAGGTTTTTGGAAAATGAGCTGAAAAGCTATTTTTAAACTGTCTGTACTGAAAGACTCTTAATAGTAATGGATTTGTTGGTGGTGGGTTGACTTGTCTCGGAACCTGGGGTCTATTGCTTCTTCCGTCCTGTCAATTCTGGTGGATTCCGACCGGATTCCTCATCTCAATGTGTTATAACAGTTTTTATGTACTTTGTATTTTACGTCATCACCTTTTTAGTCCTTTTTGTATAAAAGGTGCATCTTTATCTCCTTTTGGCATTTCCCTTCAGGGGTTGCCACAGCAAGTCAGTTTCTTCCATCTAACCCTATCTGCTGCATCCTCTTCGGTCACGCCAACTATCTTCATGTCTTCCTTCACTGTATCCAGGAACCTCCTTTTTGGTCTTCCTCTAGGCCTCTTTCCTGGCGGTTCCAAACCCAGCATCCTTCTGCCGATGTACTCTTTCCTCTGCACATGTCCAAACCATCTCATTTTGGCCTCTAACATGTGCTGTTCCTCTGATCCTGTCCATCCTGGTCACTCCAAGAGACATCCTCAGCATCTTCATCTCTGCTACCTCCAACTCTGCTTCCTGTCTTGTCTTCAGTGCTACTGTTTCTAGACCTAGCAGCATCGCCGGTCTCATCACGGTTTTCTACACTTTCCCTTTCATTTTATCTGAAACTCTTCTGTCACACATCACACCTGATACTTTCCTCCACCCGTTCCAACCTGCTTGAACACGCTTCTTCACCTCTTTTCCACACTCTCCATTGCTCTGGACTGTTGATCCTAGATACTTAAAATCTTGCACCATCTTTATCTCTTCTCCCTAAAACCTCACTTTTCCATTTGGATCCCTCTCATTCACACACATGTACTCTTTCTTACTGACTAATCTTCATTCCTCTTCTTTCTAGTGCAAACCTCCACCTCTCCAGCTTTTCCTCCACTTCTTCCCTCCTCTCACTACAGATCACTATGTCATCTGCAAACATCATTGTTCTTGGAGAATCCTGGTGCATACTAAATAAAATTAGATTTGATCCCATTGATCTCAGTCACTAATAGACTTTAGGTTATTTTCAGATGCTCAAAGAAAACATCTCTGCTTTAGATCTGGCTGAGTCACAAGCGGGTTCTTCTCAGGTTTTATGTTTTTGTGAGTGTAGCTTCAGTTCTCTAAAACCTCTACAGACAGCTTCCTGTTATTTATACACATAGCTTTAGTGTTTGACTCTCAGTTCTACTTCTATCATTACATCAAAACAATTGTGGTGGAAAACAACCTTGGTGGAAGAAAAAGTCAACTGCTTTCTTTACAAGTTTATAGTATGGATCATGTGCACACGTGACGAGCTAGAGAGATCTCCCCATAAGATTTTGATTCTACAACATTTAATGCATTGCTGTGCTGAAGGTTTAACCTCCCCCTAGATAGTTCAACTGAAGTTCAGAGTCATCTCAGCTATGGAGTCAGATAAGAAAGGATGGGGACAGTGCTAGTCTGTTTCTTCACACTCCCTAAGACACCTGGCATTACCGGCAACAGAGAATTACAGCAGTACATAGTATCATTGTTTCAGCGTTATAAGAAACTGAAATGTCCAGATTTTAACACTCAACTAATAATCTTTGCTAAACACAACTGCTTAATATAAATATTCCCTTACACACACTTTCGTCTTCTCATTTAGTTTTGTTGGATCACTTATTCTTGTTTTCTAGTTTTATGCTATAAAGAAGCTATGATAGTCGTCTGGTGATAGTGATAATGGATTATAGGTAAACATAGTTATGTTGGTCAGCTTAGTGCATCCAGAGTTAAAACAGAACTTATTTATTTTTTTAACTTTTTAGATTACGTTTGGGGAGAAAAAAAAAGCCTATTCTGAAAGTCTAATTTTATATATACAAATTTGTATTTATAATTTCAATACTACAAAGTTGCAAAAAACTCCTGACCTTTTCGGGGTGTATCCCGCCTCTTGCCTGAAATCAGTCGGGATAGGCAGCGGCTCTCCAGTAACCTCATTAGGAATAAGTGGTTCAGAAGATAGTTGCACATTTCTGGTTCAAAGTCAAGATTAATGTATGGCACAGAAATGTAAAAAAATTGAACATTAAAATCAGATGAGCAAAAACACCAAATTGTTAAAAGTCAAAGCAAACAAGTGAGTTTTCAGAGCACATTTAATTTCTCAACAAACACAAATATGTGTGGATGTTTTAACTTCCTTCAGACATCACCAACAGGGGGATCCCACCCACTATTCCAGCGCTGCCGCAGCACTATTAGACACATAAACTCTGCAGTGATCCATCTCAAAGCCACAGGGTATTTCATGTATATAGTCAGGTTTTTTTTTTTTCCTTCTCTTTCCCACGTTGGTGTTCAGTGAAATTATATTTGTTTTCTGAGCTGCCTTTAAAGTAGATGCCACTCATTCTTGGGAAGAAACTTGTTTCATCACACGCTCATACAAATACCAATATTACCCACAAAGGATTTAGAACACCATGGTGGGTCCCACGACTGAGTCAACAAAGCAAGAATGTGTGTAGAAATAGGTGATGTCAGAAGTTAAAAAAAATGTAGGAAACACTTAGGAAGAGTTATAGCTCTATGAAGGGGTTTGCTCAGTGTGTTTCGACTCCCTGAGGCTGCTTTTGTATTCCCTGGTTTTCTTTGCACTCCCTCCGGAGAATACAGTAGAAAATGCTGCAGCAGGTTGCCATGATGTGGAAACAGAATAAAAGGAAAAAAAAAAGAATCTGCTTATCTGCTTCTATGTGGCAGATGTTGTGGGAATGGGGGACTGAGATGCCAGTGAAGCAAACATAGAGAATCTAATGATTGATAGTCTCTGAGAGCAGAGTTGCTGTTAAACTCCCCGTATGGTGCCACAGGAAGTGAGACACAAACGTCTTCTTTCAGATTAATCAAGGCTCCAACTCTCAAGAACAAAAGGTGTGAAGTTTTTTAGAAATTTGTGCTTCAGTGTGCAGAAAACGTCAGTAAAGTTGTTTCTTGGATCAAATTCTGTTACTCTTGTGAATTTCTGTTGAGGTGAAAAAGTTTCTCTGGGCTTCCAAAATGAACAGTTTGGTTTTAGGTGGAGAGCTTTGAAATACAAAGTCTTTTTAATCCAATACAACTGACCCACAATAATATTCGATCACCTCCGCTGATCCAAATCCTTCTAAAGCAACAATCTGCTCATTTCAAACTACCTCACCCCGACTGTCATGTTGAGTCAAATTTATGTCGGAATTTAGATTCCTGACAGAATGATGCAACATTATGTTGAAGATTGTTTTCATCTTCTGAACTTCTTATCCTCAACAAGGTCGCGGGGGCTGCCGGAGCCTATATTGGTTCATTTAAGGCGAGAGGCAGGGTACACTCCAAACAAGTCACCAGTCTGTTGCGGGGGCACACAAACACACAACCATCCAGGTACACTCATTCTTAGGGGTGATTTCCTATAGGCCAATGAACCTCGCATGCATGTTTTTGAAGGGCCAGAGAACCCACGCAGACATAGGAAGAACATGCAAACTCCACACAGAAACGACTGTTTTCCAAGTCTCGTCTCATCTGGGACTTGAACTCCCGACCTTCTTGCTGTGATGCCCGTTAAATATTGTTTCTTGCTTTTTCTTAAAGCTCATTTTTGAAAATCCAATGCCTCATTTTTCTGAAAAATTTTCAACAGTCTGAAAGATTAACGCAAGTAAACATTTGCTTGATTATTTTTTTCTGACGATTGGCACAGATTCAAACCCCCTGAACAGAAAGATAGCAAGACTGAGTGTAAGGAGGAAGGGGATTGTCACTAAAAATACTGTAACTATTTTTGATGTGTTTTATAACTTCACTAGCCTCATTGAAATTTCCTTTAAACATTTTTTGTGTTTCTTAACTCACAAACCATTTTAAATAACAGGATCACTTAACAGATTGTGTTAACTTGGAATTGAAATGATATCTTTAATGTGATAAGTTGAACGCTCAAGTAAAATGAGAATGATGGCAGTTTGGTGTCATATAAAGAAACACTGAAAGAGCTTTTTTCATGGCTATTCTGATCAAACAAAGTCATGCATGAGTGCTGATAAAAATATCTACTAGCAAAGCAAGAAAAAAATAGACACAGAGCCAAAACACAGAGAAAAATAAATCTGTTCCTTCAAAGCAGGAATTGCTAATCCGTCAACAAGCAGAATGGACAAAAAAATAAGCCAGGACTGTACCATTTTACTAGGCATCACAGAAAGCACTCTCACTGACAAAACAGCTTCAAGAAAAAAGTAGAACAAATAAAAAATAATACTTAAAACAAACATGGGTTTTCTAAATAGAAAAATTACATTTTGGTCAACTTGATCCAAAATTTCTCATCGAAGGAGATAAAAGCCAATAGTCACTTAGTTAATAACTGCACTTAGGATGCAGGAGATAGGGTTAGATCAGCGGTGGGCAAACTTTTTGATTCGCGGGCCACATTGAGATCTAACATTTGACAAAAGGGCCGGAACAGGAGCAGATGGATGGCATGCTTTGGTAACCTCACCTCATTGGGATCTGGAGAAAATATGTGATTTAATTTCCAATGAAAATAAAGAAAAGAATTTTAACAAAATGCAAGGATGAAACAGTTTAGCTACTCAGTCTGTGGAGTGTTTTATATTTGATCTGGGAATGAAAAGCCATCGGGCCCACTACATGCAAGTAAACAAGCGTGCTAGATGTTACATAAAGCACGTTAAATTTCAAATGAAGCACACTGGCACTAAAAAAAAAGTGGATCTAGTGCGCTAGGTTTAAAATGTAGGCTTGAAATCTAACGTGCTTGTTTAGTGCGTGTATTGGCCCCAAGGGCTTTCCATATCCGTGCGCATTGTTTATTTTAACAATGTGCGCATCACAGACACACACACATTTTAATCAAAGTAGTGTTGATTTCTTAAACAAAGCCAAAACATCTAGATTGTGCCATCTAGTGAGGAACCATCAAAGTGTGCACAGATATGGAAAGCCATTGGGGCCAATACGTGCACGTAAACAAGCGTGTTAGATGTTAAAACAAGCAAACTGTTAATCAAGTGCTTAGATTTCAAACCTAACGCCGCTAAATGCATGTTTTTAGCGCTATCGCACTGGAATTCAGACCTAGCACAGCTACATTTGAAATTTAACGCTCTTTATGAAACATTTAGCACACTTGTTTAAATATAGCACCATTCTACCGGTGTAATCTAGCGGTTACCAAAGCATGCCATCCATCTGATCCTTTTCCGGACCCTTTGCAAATTTTAGAGCGCAATGTGGCCCCCGAACCAAAAAGTTTTCCCACCTTTGAAATAGCATATCTGGCAATTACAAACAACTAAGTTCAATCAATCAAATAATCAAGAACTATTTATTTTCATTGTCAATGAGGATTCACAGACTCGGCACCTGCTTCTGTATAGTGCACAGTTGTGGAAACTTGACAGCATGGTTTTATATCACTGTAACAATACATGCTGGATACAAACTTTCTTAAAATAAAATTCAAACAAATAACATCACTATGCGTCGCTAAAAAACATCCCTGGGTTCATGTTTCTGTTTGAAGCTGCAGCAGTCTCTCTGAACAGATCTCATAAAGCTCAAGGACAAGCGTGTTAAAGCATGTAATAAAAAATTTGCAGTGTGAACAAAGGGTTTAAGTTGGACGGAGGACTTCTTGAAAATGGCTAATTGCTTTCCTGAAGTGGGAGAAACAATTAAGCAAATTAACATATTAATGGGAGACTGAATTATTTTGAACAGTTTGTGAAAAATACCCATTTTTATTGAAGCCAACTCGTGATATTTTTTGTTATAGTCAGAAAATGAAAGTTAATTATAATTCTTTACTTTCTTCATACGTTGACAGAATTGCAAACGTAGAAAATAGAAAGTACAGGTGCTAGCAAGCGTCTAATTTATGTATCGCACAAATTAAGCTCATGTGAACTCAGCTACGTGTCATTTTGGTTCTAAAAGATCATTTGTCTTTGTTTAGTAAAAATTAAATTGAATGAAATAGTAAACTTTGGCAATGGGACAAATTTACCAATTAAAGTAAATGCATGTTGCATTTTCAAGGAAGCTCTCATTCATTGATGTTGCACAAAAAAATTGTGCAAAATTTAGGTGTTCACAGAAAATACGCCACAGGGTGCATGACATTCTGTATGTGTACCTGTCCTCAAGCAAACACAAGATGTGATTTTGAAAAATATGGCAGCTGTAACTACTTTTAGGCAAGAATAAATAGTGCACGTCTTTCTCAGTATTACCAGCTGCTGGCTCTTGAAGGCACATCTCTGTGTGGCTGGAGGAGTTGGTTCGGTTCGGGGGAGCCGAGGAGAAAGAGTCGATCTGGTAGAGGTGCGGAGAAGGAGACAGTCTAGAGGAGGTCCTTTGGACCCAATGTTTTTGTGATTTCCATGAAAACGTCCGGTTGCTCACATGAGAAACTGGAGGCGCATACTCAGACCCAGTGAAATACAGAGAGGCCAGTTTGGTGTTCTTCACAGCAGCCAGGCTTTGTGACCCCTTCTGGACTCCAGCTTTTGGGTTGCAAGGTTGGACACAGTGCGACCGGACTGGGACGTTAGTGGATAGGGGCACTGCAGCACTCAAACTTTCCTTCGGGGATTAATAAACTATATTGTCTTTATTAAGTATATTCAAGTGCAAACCATATGTTCTGTCATTTTGATGAATCAGGATAAGAGCATCGTTTCAATCTGACACTACCTCCACATCCTAGTTCTGCAACTTTGATAAATGTGGTCCAGGGCATTTATCTTTCTAAATTTTGCTTATACGTGAACCAATCCTGCAATATGTAAACTTTTTTTAAAAAGATAAATGTGACTTCTATTACTGAATTTATCTGTTTCCAAATGCTGCAAATTCCCTTGGTCACAGTTGTAGGGTCATAAAACAGAAATTGATGAGTGGTAATGTTTTAAAGATGCCTTTTGTGGGCTTTTTTATCCCTCCCTCAGTCTATGAAATATTGCATCTTTATACATTTAGAGGTACTCCTATCATGAGATGTCCAGAAGACTAAAGATTACTGCAGTATTTCAGATTAAAAAAAGTAAACACCACACTAGTCACTGATTCGTCAAAAGCTTTAAAAATTGACGCTGAAAACAACCGATTTACTATGCTGCTTATTCTGCAGTTTAAGAGGTTTTGCTCTCTTTTTATAGGTGGGCTTTGTATCTCTCAGTCAGTGAAAATACCACGAGAACCACGAGTTGGAGAGTTTGACAAGATTATCCGCAGGCTGAGTGAAAACCCCAACGCTCGAGTGGTGATTATCTTCGCGAATGAAGATGACATCAGGTGAGTGATTTGAAAAGCTGAAGAACCTTCAATTAATTACTTCCTTCTCTAGTAATCTGTTGGAAATTTTTCAACATTTCTTTAAAGTACAAGCACACTTGAAATACCATTCAATTGTGAACATTTAACACTTTTCAAACTTTTGTGCATGAAAAATTTAATGAATATTTAAAACACTGTGACCTTTTCAGAGTTAACATTTGCAAATATTAAAAAAAAAAAAGAAAACGCAAGGTCCATATGCTCACTGTGCTTCTCATATTTCGTCCATCCCACAAATAGCTTTGTAATGTAATTGAAAAGAGGTGAAGAAGCGTGTGCAGGCAGGCTAGAACAGGTGTGATGTGTGACAAAAGAGTTTCAGCTAAAATGAAAGGGAAAGTGTACAAAACCGTGGTGAGAACGGCCATGCTGTTTGGTCTAGAGACAGTAGCACTGAAGAAAAGACAGGAAACAGAGATGGAGGTAGCAGAGATGAAGAAGCTGGGGATCTCTCTGGGAGTGACCAGGATGGACAGGATCAGAGGAACAGCATATGTTAGAGAATTTGGGGATAAAGCCAGAGAGGCCAGACTGAGATGATTTGGACATGGTTTGGACAAAAGAATATTCTAAGAAAAGAAAGAATGAATCAATTGTCTGTCAAATAAACAGTGATGTGAAAGAAACAAAACTCTTCTGAAAGCAGTTGTTAAGCCAGGCTACAGCTTGTGGAAGTGGTCAGCGGTTTGGGGCAGTCTTTAAATGATGGCCAGGGCAGAACTCCCAATGCCCATTGACTTAATCTGGTTCTGATAACGGGTAATAGTCTGGTAACATGGTAATTACAGAAAGCCAGGGGGATCTGTGTGCAGCATGCTGCTCTATCCTTGAACTCAGTCAGCGTGAGTCTGCAGCAACCTAATGAACCCAAAAACTGTCAACACACGAGGTAAAACAGACTGTGCTGCACTAATAAAACAACATGAAATGATAAAATTATTGGAACAATCAGATTCTTCTCTTTATAGTGCATTGCTTGGTATTTGTTTAAGTATTCTACAACTATTTCCAAAATAGTTTTGTCATGCTTTACTCAAATCACTATTTATATAATGCAAAAAAAAATTCAAACACTATGTCAAAGTGTGCAATCTTTAACAGGGTTTGAAATGTTACATGGTAGAGGTTTTGTTTTCAACGGCCATGGCTGCTGGAAATTGTTTTTGTGCATTATAGAAATGGGAAAAAAAACACAGTTTCTTGGCCCAGATGCTGCAAAGCTGATTGTACTGAACCCCACTGATTGATAGAGGATATGCAACATCTTGGATCAGACAACGAATGCAACAAGCACACTTAAAAAAACAAGAAAAAAAACAGAGAATCTGCTCTATTTGTTCAACAATTGCATTGCATTTTTACTTTGTTTGGTTTTGCACATTTTTTGCAAGAAATTTAGGATTAGGATCATTTAGATTACTAAGTCAGGCATCAACAAGGTAGTGAAGCTTTGTGTTCTAATTTAATTAGTTGTCTACATTGTTTTAAGACAAGACAGTAAAGTCCACCAAACCTTTCCAAACTTTGATGACAACTTTTTATAAGTTGTCGCAGAGGTTATTTTAAGAATTTACAGCAACAATTTTGTCTCAAGTAAGACAGCTTAAGGAAGTTGGAAACTGAGTCTGACGTGTCAGAGTTGACACGTAGATGCACATACACAATCTTAAAACAACACCTTTTCTTCTCACTGCTATTTTGGCATCAGGTCTGTCTTCCTGTCAAATATTTCTTGAGTAGTTGGGTTTTAACAATGAGGTAACTTTTAGCTCATTTCTGTTTGCACTGTCACATGAATACAGATCGAGACAATTTAAACAGATTTCTGGAAACCAAATATGAAGAAAAGTCCGTCTAGATGAAAGTCATCTCTTTGAGGTGACGGTATTTGAAAAATGAACAAAAGTCATAGCTGCTTATCCGGAGTAGAGTCGCAGCAGCAGAATTAGCAGGAGCGACCAGACTTCCCTCATCTCAGTCAAATGTGGGATGTTAAACTTCTGGTTTCCTGTTAGAATATACGCCAGGATGGCGCCAATGGTGGGAGAAATGGGGGGGTAGGCATCTTCCCCAAGGACACCTAGACATGAGCTCAGTGGGATTCGATCCTGCGAACTTCCGGAGGAGTTCTGGTCTAAGGGCAAACATTCTATCACTGAGCTATCGCCTCCCCATTGAGACACCAAACAGACGTTCGATTCTATAGGGTGTAAATTAATCAAAGTTTATTGAATAAAATCCATGAAATATGTTATATTTCAGCAAACAGCGAATCTCGCTGGTGTGCACTTCATATTAAATGTGTGAGGGCACCATAGGGTCAGTTATTCCAAGGTCACTTCTGCTTGCAATCATTTGGCCTCATATTGCATTGATTTGTACAGGTAAATTCCATGGAGACATGGGGAGCGGGAGGCGGGGCTGCTGGGAACTCACACAAACATGAAAGATTCACACAAACAGGCCTTGGTTTGAATCAATACCCAGTCAAGGTTGTGAAGCTGTCCCGACACCCAACGGAAGAGAAAAAGCAATGACTTGAAAGCATTATTTACACTCACGTAAACACATGTAAACTCTTGTTGTAATAATTTGTCACTATGTTAACTTAAAGCGCAACTCTTACATGAAACTTATGGAAATCGGGTAAATGCAAACATCCCAAATATCTATATACATCTGGTCCTTATTAGAAACTCACTCTCAATGTTAAGTGAGGCAAGCGTAAGTCTCTGTGGAGCTCCTCTGATTCAGCTTTAGTTCCCCGACAAACTGTTATGTGGGTTATTTAGATGAGTCAGTGCTATCCTATTCAGTATATCTGGGTTTTTATCATCACTCTGTTGAGAAGCCAGCTGCATTGACGACTCGAGTGCATTCCACATGAAACAGAAAGAAGTACAAACAAAAACCTTTTATGTTCGCTAACAAAACTGACAACACTGCTGAAGTAGTGACGTTAACAACTCCAAATTCACTGTCGCGGTAACAGCTAAACATCAAAATGATATGTGTCACAAATATTACAAAAGAAAAGAAGTCTAGAGAAAAGCCGTCGAGGTGGAATGTCAAGGCGAGAATCTGATATGAAGCTGTTCGAGTGAGTCACAGTTAGATGTACAGATGGGATTTTGGTGTGTTGTATTGGTATGCTACATGTTGAAAAGTTCCGTTCCGTTGTCTTCTGCTTATCCGGGCTGGGTCGTGGGGGCAACAGCCTCAGATGGGAAAACCAGGCTTCTCTCACCCTGGCTGTATCCTCCAGCTCACCCGTGAGATCCTAAGGTGTTCCCCAGCCACAGCTGTGAGACAATCTCTCCAGCGTGTCCGGAGTCTGCCCCTGAGTCTCCACCTCATCAGTGAGGGGCTCGGTAGGCATCCTAACCAGATGCCCAAACCACCCCATAAGGCATCTCTTGGCCCCAAAGAGCAACGGCTCTACTCCTAGCCCCCCCGTGTGGCAGAGCTACTCACTCTATGTTTGATTGAGAACCCAGCCACCCTGCGGAGGAAGCTCATTTCAGCCGCTTGTATCTGTGATCTCGTTCTTTCAATTGCCACCCACAGCTGTTGACCATGGGTGAGATTAGGAACGTAAATCAACTGGTAAATTAAAAGCTTTGCTTTTCGGCACAGCTCTTTTTTAACCACAACGGATCGATACAGTGCCCTGTTCATGTCCAGTCATGTTGAAAAGCAAAACTTAAACTCCCTGATTGTCTCAGCTGAATGTGGACCAGTAAAAAATATGACGTAAATCAGCTGTAAGAGAATAGCTCGGTTATTAACCATGTTGTAAATTTGAATCCATTATCAAAGATACTAAATATAACATTCCGTGTCATTCTGTCACAGGTGGAGAACAACACCTTCCTGGTGAAAAGAAAGTGTTTATGGTGGCTCGTGAAGTTTTCTTGTGAACTGAATTTCCCCTAAGACATCAACTGCAGTTAAAATAAATGCAGCCTCATTGGGTTTAAGTAAAGTGTTAGTTTAAGTGGGGATCTCTGGAATAAATGAATTGTTCTGCTTATAATACAGAAACATGCATTAGTGACACATAATATCTTCATTTTCTCCATCCCAGGAGGCTCCTACAAGCAGCGAAGAGAGCCAATCAAACAGGCCATTTTATCTGGGTCGGTTCAGACAGCTGGGGATCCAAAATTGCTCCAATTCTAAACCAAGAGGAAATGGCAGAGGGTGCTGTCACCATCCTACCAAAACGGCAATCCATCAAAGGTATTCACCAAATACTGGGAAAGACTTATTTTTCTAAGAAGTTATGTGTAAAGCTGAGTGTTTCATCCTGTTGTTACAATGACATTGTCTTCGTTCACTAACCACCCAAGCCTGAATAAAATTGTTTTCCAAAGATGACCTCTGTCCATTGAGAGCATGGTTTCTCTTTTAATTGCAGAAGGATGCTTCCATTAAAATACAGAAACCTTCACTTAACCTCGACCTGGTAACTGTTTCTTAATAAAGGGTAAAAAATCCATGAGGACAGGAAAATTCCAAAGTGCCGTTCTTGACAGTGCCATTGCCTTAAACACGTTGGTGTTAATGCAACTTCATGCAGCCAATAGAATTAGGAAAATCTTCTGTAGAGATTATGATTACATTTTACATTAATGTTTCATTAAAGCCACCTTTTTGTTTAATTTTTTTGTTCCGTTCCATTGTCTTCCGCTCATCCGGGGCTGATACGCGGGGGCAACAGCCATAACTCTTCAATTTTATCTCACTCAACCTTTCTAAAATGTTTCTGTAATGGCGTCAGAGTCCTCCTTGTCTCTCTCCACAAATAAAAACACACACTTATGTGTAGCCATAGCAATGTGTTTGTTGTCATAGCAACAACTTCCAATGCGCGCTTCCTCCCAGCTGCTGCGCCCGGGTTAGAGGAGATAAAATGCTTATAGGTTTTGAAATGTTCATTTTTAGAACACAAAAGATACATGATAAAATAGAAAACATGTTTATATTAAAAGTCATAAAAGATCAGCCTTCTAGGTTATGTTTTATTTGTTTTAATTAGCATATTAAAGTGACGTGCAGTGTTAACTGTGCTCTAGCAAAAAATTCAAACCGATGACTGATTCATTGATTGAAAGAGAATGATTCTTTATGAAATCTGTGACGTATGTTCGGTGAAAACATAACTCATCAGTCAAACAAAATAAATGGCATGAGCTCAACCTACAGAAAAGTTCTGTTTAGATATACTACGTTGTTTTTGCTGGTTGTCCGAGGCATTTGTTTGTGTTCTCAGACTTAGAGTTTTTAGGATACATACATATCATTTAAACAGTTAAACAGCAGATTTTGGACAGTAAGGGATCAACCCAGCGTCCTTGTGATGCTTTGCATTGAATTTTAATAGAATTGAGAAACTTTTACTTAACCCTGAACTGGAAACTGTATTTTAACAGGATGTGAAAATTCAAGAAGCACATTTCTAACTGCTCCCATTTCTTTCTTTCAGGATTTGATCGCTACTTCACCAGTCGAACACTGGAGAACAACAGAAGGAATATCTGGTTTGCAGAGTTCTGGGAAAACAACTTTCAATGCAAGCTCAGTCGGCATGCTGTGAAGAAAGGATCTGGCATTAAAAAGTGTACAAGTGAGTCTCCTAAGAATAGAAAAGAAAGAGGGTATTTGATCAAAGTGAGGCATTCAGCGACCGAGTATTTTCCTTAGGTTTTGAAGTTTAAGTTTGTTGGAGTATTCATCCAAGGGCTGCATGAATTTGATCTCTTTAGAAAAAGGTCACCAGTGAGAAAACTAATCCAGGTTAAATGTGGTGTAAGTAAGCAGAAGGAATTATTCTATTTGGTGATAAAAATGAATGTTTTCATTAGTTGTGTTGGGTAGGCTAATCTGCACAGCACTACGCCAACGCATGTGCTAACATAACAATCAATAGAATACCGAGCGACCTCATTGAAAACAAGCTTTTAAGTCATTAAAGTATATGGGCTGCAGGCATCTTGGTGATTCATTCTGTGTTCTGTAACGCTGTATGACAAGAAGGCTGGACTGACTATAAATCAACTTTAGATTAACTTAAGGGATTACATCCAAGTTGTCATATTTTTCTACCATTAAGTGATCTAAAGTCGTTTGAATTCGACCATAAAAATCCACACTGACTACCCGTACTGGCCTGATTTTGAAATTTATAAACATATAAACATATATACGTACAGTTCATAATAAATTCTGATAACATGATAGCAAAAGATTTTAAATAACTTACACATAAGACTGCTTCAATCTACTAAATGTAGACCTCAACTTCTTCTTTTACTTTTGGCGTTTCCCTTCAGGGGTCGCCACAGCAAGTCAGTTTCTTCCATTTAACCCTATCTGCTGCATCCTCTTTGGTCATGCCAACTATCTTCATGTCTTAAATCACTGTATTCATGAACCCCCTCTTTGGTCTTCCTCTAGTCCTCTTTCCTGGTGGATCCAAATCCAGCATCTTTCTTCCGATGTACTCTCTCTCTCCTCTGCACATGTCCAAACCCTCTCAGTCTGGCCTCTCTGACTTTATCCCCAAAACCTCTAACATGTGCTGTTCCCCTGACATATTATTTTCTAATCCTGTTCATCCTGGTCACTCCCAGAGAGATCCTCAGCATCTTCATCTCTGCTACCTCCATCTCTGTTTCCTGTCTTTTCCTCAGTGCCACTGTCTCTAGACCAGGGGTCACCAACCCCACGGGCATCAGGTCGCCCACAGGCCAATTCTAAAAATAGCACTAATCACAAATTAGCTCTATCTAAAATTTTATTTAATTGTGCTGCTGTTCTTTTTGAATTTCATTTACAGTGATTTAAATTTAAAAACGAATACATAAAAACAAAAAAAAAATGTATATCACAAAAAAAGTTTAATATACAAACTCTGACGTAGTATGGTTCGGAGGTCAGTCTAGTGTGCATGACAAACCAGGTTTGCTGAGATGAGCTTGTGAGTGCTGCAAAGATGAGGTTACAAACACATTTTCTACCCACAAAAACATGGCAGAAAAAGGGAAGAAAACTTATAATTTTCACAGTGAATGGGAGGAAGAGTTCTTTTTTACTAACGTGAAAGAAAACCGTGTGCGTCTTATCTGCGGTGCGACTGTGCGTCGCCACAGTACGCACACACAACCATCCACACCAAGGGGCAATTTTGTGGCGGCCAAATAACCTAACATGCAAGTTCTTGGAGAGTGGGGGTAACTGGAGTACCTGGAAAAAACTCACACATACACAGGAAGAACATGCAAACTCCACACTGAAAGGCTAGTGTTTTGAGTCTCCGCCCCACACCGGGACTAAAACCCTGAACTTCTTGCTCAAGGCAACTGTGCAAATAATAGTGTCTTTTTTCTTTTCTTTTTTTTTCTAAATGACGGTCATTTAAAAAAAAAAAAATGTAGTCATTATTTAACATTCGGAAATAACAGAAATACATAACAGTGGTCACTAATATTAATTGTTAGCATTGAATTACAATTATATTTGTCTGTAGGTCACCATGCATGCAAAAACTTTGCTTGCATTTTTAGTTAAACAATATTTTTCAGTCATTTTCAGCAGAAAAATGTGAAAGAACGTTCCTAGCCTAGTGGGGGAAGAGAAAGATATCTTCTAACAATTATCCTTGTAACTCAGTTTTATAGAGAGAACAAGAAACTTCAACTTAATGAGTAGCTTGTGGCGACGTGCCCACAGATAGTTATTACCGAAATTACCTCATGTATAAAAACCTTTATAGATTTTAAGGTCCGTAAGTGGTGGACCTGCATATCCATTCATTTGGTCGCCATCAATACTTTTTAAGTTTTTATAAAAATAAACAACTATAAAAAAATGCAAATCCAATACAAAAAATGGAAGGGAATAATAGGAGAGCAACGTATGTTTCAATGTAAATCACCAAATTGGAAATGCTATTTAAATTTTATGAAATGTGTAGAGTGCAAAATACACATTAGCAGACAGATTTTTCCAATAACAAGTAAATATGCACATATAAATGAGTCATAAAAAGAAAATAAAGAGCAACAAGGTTGTTTATATGTCAGAGCATATGGATTAAACAAATATACAATATAGTTTTCCAACTAATTAAAAAAAAAGTTTCTTTTGCAGCTTTAAAGTTAAAAACTTATAGTTTCAATACTTGGGTAGCTGATTTGTTTTTAACACTAGAATTGCCGCGTTCTAATCAACCTGCAAGCGTCCTGACCGTCGATGTTACGCTAAAGGAATTTTTTGTGTTTTGCGCTGCTATGTTGCATAAATAAACTTTTACACCGCTCAGTTTTAAAGAAATAATAATGATAAAATGTTAAATGTTTTTAAAACATAGAATTAAAAAAGGAAACGCCAAAGTAAAATGATCTAATTAGTCAAACGCCTATTTTTTTCCCCATATTTTGCGCTGCTGCTTCAAAAATGTCCTGTTATAAATTGGCTACAGGCTATATTCCAATATGTTAACCTGAACTTTCAAGACTTATCTAGAAAACATAGTATACTTTATTCAGACAACAATCTCTTCAATATTATCTCACTCAACCTTTTGAAAATGTTTCTGTAATGGCGTCAGTGTCTTCCTTGTCTCTTTCCATAAATATAAACACACACACTTAATGTGTGGCCATAGCAATGTGTTTGTCACCATAACAACTTTCCGCAGAAGCTGTTGCTATGGCGATGTGCGCTTCTCCCAGCTGCTAAGAGGCGCAGCAGGTTAGAGGAGATAAAATGCTTATAAAATTTGAAAAGTTCATTTTTAGAATACAAAAAATACATGATGAAATAGAAAACATATTTATAATAAAAGTCATAAAAGGTCAGCCTCCTACGCTGTGTTTTATTTATAATAATTAGTATATGGATACGGCTGCAGCAGTCCTAGTGTTACATGTATTTTAGAAAAATAATGATAGGGTTGTTAAGGTTGTTTGAAATGGGTCATAAATAGAGTATGGGCATTTATGTGCAGGTGTATAAATTAATTTAACTCGCCTTGATTAATGTTAAAAAATATTAATACACAACGAGAAGGATGCCAGGTTTGGAACCTCCAGGCAATAAGCCTAGAGGAAGACCAAAGAGGATGTCCATGGATACAGTGAAGGAAGACATGAAGATAGTTGGTGTTACCGAGGAAGATTCAGCAGATAGGGTTAGATGGAAGAAACTGACTTGCTGTGGCGACCCCTGAAGAGAAATACCGATCATCTCTTATAACCTTATGTCCCACTGTCAAATGACCCATGCTTTCAGGAGAAGTTAGACTAGTGAATAATTTCTATTTTCATCTGGTTCTACAGTGGCAGCTCTTGAGCTTAATTGCTGGTGCCCTTTACGTCCTCCGAGCTGCCTCCAGGGCACAGTCATTTCTTTACAGGCAAAAAAAAAAAGCATAATTGTTTCATACAGAGATTTTAGAAGCATAATTCCTGCACCTGCTTTCTGTCTTTTGTAGGCTTATATTTCAAGCTCATTTCTGTTTGACAACAATAATCCTTAGTGTACGCAGATAACTTTAAGACATTTTACAAGTGCACACTAATCCATAAAGTCTTAGTTTTTCAGAGCTTTACAGATCAGTCCCTGTTAGCAGATATTTAACCTAATTAAATCAACTGAGTATTTTGTTAAGTGATAAAGTTAGAAAAATTATGTTTTTGGTTACAATCCCTGGATAGAAGTGTATGTTTGGCCATGCAAAACTAAAAGAGGTTGCAAATTTTATAAGTTGGTATTCTTCTTCTTTCGGCATTTCCCTTCTGAATCGCCATAGCAAGTCAGTTTCTTCCATCCAACCCTATCTGCTGCATCCTCTTCAGTCACACCAACTATCTTCATGTCTTCCTTCACTATATCCATGAACCTCCTCTTTGGTCTTCCTTTAGGCCTCTTTCCTGGTGGTTCCAAATCCAGCATCCTTCTGCCGATGTACCCTTTCCATCTCCCTTCTGCACATGTCCAAACCATTTCAGTCTGGCCTCTCTGACTTTATCCCCCAAACCTCTGTCTGACATGTGCTGTTCCCCTGATATAATCATTTCTAATCTTGTTCATGTTGGTCACTCCCAGAGAGATCCTCAGCATCTTCATCTCTGCTACCTCCAGCTCTGTTTCCTGTCTTTTTCTCAGTGCTACTGTTTCTAGACCAAACAGCATGGTCGGTCTCCCCACGGTTTTGTACCCTTTTGGTATTATAGGGTCTTAATGCATAGACAACATTCAATAACTGCTGCTTGGGTCTTTGTGGCCGTCGACACATATGCATGAAAATAAACACTGCATGTTTTCTTTCTAAAGCAGGTTTGAGGATTGCCGAAAGTCAAGATAGACACAAATGATCAGATAAAGATACATCAGCCAGTGATGTATTGATGTCTTTTAAACTCACATTGTGAGTCATTTTTTAAGAGAAGCAAACTGGCTTGAGTCACCGTTTTGATTGAAATCCCTGCAGACATGAGTCATCAAGGCAACCAGACACAGATGCATGCCTTCCTGCCTGCTCAATCGTCTGAATTCCAAAACTTGATGAAAACATTATGGACACAATATAAAAGTGAACAAGTTCCAATTCTGCAGAAAAATAAAACAGCACTTTAGTTTTTATTGTGTCATGACAGAGCTGTGGAATTATGTGCCAGCCAATCAGAGTGAAAAGTTAAATCTTTGAATTCTTTATAAATGTTTCCTGATTAAAATAGCGTGCAGACTGTAAATGCACCTGCTCATCTGGAATGTGCAGTTGTGTCTCAATGAATTAAAAAACAGCAAAGGCAGGAACACTTGTTTTAATATCTACCCCTGCAGCAGCAGCGATGATTTCACCCACTTTGTCACCAGAAAAAATGAGAAATCCTGCCATCTAATTTTCTCCCCGGGGAAATGATGCTACATTTTTCATACAAAAAACGAGAGGGGGGATATAAAGGCTGTCAACTGATGTCTGTCAACCTCTTAATAAAGGCCAAATTATGCTCCATTATTGTAACCTTTATCTTTTAAACATTTATGAACAAATGTCTTAAAGCAAACTTCATTCAGAGTCACTCAGTTGGCCAAGGTTACTGGTCCTTTATATACATTTTGTATTTTTTTATCATGTGAAATAATTTGTTGTATATTTGCCTTTTTGTTTAAGAACCAGTGTGTCATAGGGATGGGCAATATGTGCTACAAATATCCAAAAATATCTCCCAATAATTTCTAGTGTCTAGTAGGATGATAAAAAAAATAATAGAGTCTGGATGTTTGAGGGTTTTTTATTATTTTGAATAATTCAGTGTATAATTCATCCCTCAATAGGAAAATCTGTGTGCTGCATTACACTGCGGCAGGCTGCCAGGATGGTGCCAATGGTGGGAGAAACGGGGGTTAGGTGTCTTCCCCAAGGACATCTCGACTAGAGCTCAGCGGGATTCGATCCCGTGAACTTCTAGTCCAAGGGCGGATGTCCTACCACTGAGCTATTGCTTCCTCCAATAATTACCATTATTCACCACTCTAAAAGTCCCCAAAAGTTCCTTTATACCAGGGGTCACCAACCTTTTTGAAACTGAGAGCTACTTCAAGGGCACTAAGTAATGCACAAGGCTACCACTTTGATAAAATAACAAAGTTACACAGTGTACCTTTAATTTTATATTATTATTTATGTTATTCTATGTGAAGACATTGATTGTTAATGATCCATCATTGTAATTATTTCAGTATGATTAAACAAGGTAGGAAACATGGTATTTCAATACGCAATCTCCAAGCTTTTAATTTTTAAATGATCACTTCTACAACATTTTGCAGGAAATCTTTTTCTATTTTTACTAGCTACCAACAGTTATCAAATCATAAACTCTGAACCATGTTTGTACAAATGTTCAATTATGTAAGATTTAACAAAAATCTACTCCTTTCAAAATAAGGACGCTGCGACTGTGCGTCGCCACAGTCGCACCGCAGATGAAACGCACACAGTTTTCTTTCTCGTTAGTAAAAAAGAACTCTTCCTCCCATTCACTGTGAAAATGATAAGTTTTCCTCCTTTTTTCTGCCATGTTTTTGTGGGTAGAAAACGCGTTCGTAACCTCATCCTTGCAGCGCTCACAAGCTCATCTCAGCAAAGCTGGTTTGTCATGCGCACTAGACTGACCTCCGACCCATACAACGTCAGAGTTCGTATATTAAACTTTATTTTGTGATATACATTTTTTTTTTTACGTTTTTATGTATTTATTTTTAAATTTACATCACTGTAAATAAAATTAAAAAAGAATAGCAACACAATTAAATAAAATTTTAGACAGAGCTAATTCGTGATTAGTGCTATTTTTAGAACTGGCCTGCGGGCGACTGATGCGGTCACTGTGGGCGACCTGGTGCCCGTTGGTGACCGTTGCTTTATACCAACCTGAGGAGGTATATTTCAACAACATGGGCAAAAGCCACAGCATCACACATCAACTAGTTAATAAGTTTACCGAGTGGACCTAAATCATCTCCCAGAGAGTCGAGTTGTTCTATTTAATATTGTTAGTGTGCATGCTGTAGATTAGCATTCAGAGAAAGTGTTGAGAGCAGCTGATGTGTATGCAGCACGGCTTCATCCACTCAGTTGAATCAAATAAACAACTTTCTACGAGCCAGTGACAGCAGCAATGATACAGCACAGCAGCCATGAGGGGGAACACGTTCTGCAACAATAGCTGCATCTTGTTACACAGTGTGTGAGAGACTTAACAGCGACTTGTTTTTAGCATACAATCAGGTACCACTGAAAGCAGCCTGAAGTGGGTGAAAGGTTTCATGTTGTTTCGTTCAACAATGCAAAAACATGGTTTTTAATCAAACCTTCAAAACTAATACAAATTATTAAGCGTTTTAATAAGTTTAATAAAGTCATAAATGATCTAATAATGATGTAAAAGCTTCATGTAAAAACTACGACTGCCGTAGCCGTCAATTTGACTGTTCGTTACTTTAATATGCAAATTAAAACACAACCTCTACAAATGAACATTTCAAAATTTATAAGCATTTTATGTCCTCTAACTTGCTGCGCCCCGCTGCAGGTGAGAGAAAGCACGCATTTGAAATTGTTGCTATGGCAACAAACACATTGCTATGGCCACAAATTAGAGTGTTGTTGTTTATATTTGTGGAGAGAGACAAGGAGGACTCTGACGCCATTACAGAGTGAGATAATATTAAAGAGATACCATTAAGACAGTAAGAATAAAGTATTGTTGTCTGAATAAAGTATGCCATGTTTTATAGATAAGTCTTGAAAGTTCATGTTAACAAATGGAATACAGCCTATAGCCAATTTTTAACAAGGACCTTTTTGAAGCAGCAGCACAAAATGCGGGAAAAAAGTAGGCTATTGACAAATTAGATAATTTTACTTTGGTTTTTGCTTTTTTATTCTATGTTTTAAAAATATTTAATATTTTATCATCATTATTACTTTAAAAATCGGGTGGTGTAAAAATTTATTCACACTGTATAGCAGCGCAAAACATGAATAATTACATAAGCGTCACATTGACGGTTA
This sequence comes from Neostethus bicornis, assembly GCA_902685375.1. Taxonomy (NCBI): domain Eukaryota; kingdom Metazoa; phylum Chordata; class Actinopteri; order Atheriniformes; family Phallostethidae; genus Neostethus; species Neostethus bicornis. The sequence continues at coordinate 5,548,577 of LR738550.1, forward strand.
AAAAGAGAAACAAAAAACTTTCTATGTTATTTTAATCCATCAAATTTTTTGCACAAAAAAAGCACCATTGTTCCGTAAAAATTCCATTTTTCTTCGGCTTTTTGCAAGGTTTTCTTTTAATATGCAATATTATTTTTTTCTTGGCTTGGCACGATCTCCAACGTCAAAAATGAAAACATTCTGTATCCAAACTGTGCTGATGCAACTCACACAACAATTCTTTGCAAAATGTTATTGTAAAAAGTATTTCTAATTACTCTGAGGTTTGCAAAAAAAGACGTCATCTGCTATATTTTTTAAATATTCTTTTTGAAGCAGTGTTCAAAACAGCTATTTAAATCTAGGAGTAGCAAAACAAGACATGACTTTCTGGGACATTGTCTAATTTAACGCTCACAGCTTTAAAAACAAATGGGATCCAATTATTTTTGAAAACTGCGTTAACCTTCAAACCACGGTAAACAATCCAGCATGAATCAACATACCTGCAGCTTAAAGGTTTAATAGATGAATCAAAGATTATTACAGCTTATAAAATACTATTTTGCAGATATCCGTTACATAACCATACAGATCTTTAACCCAGAAAATGCACGTTCGGATTAGATCTTGGGTTAGCTGTTTGAGTTGAGCAGTTTTTCAGAAAAGAAATTGAATGAAAAAACTTCCAGCAGGAGGGGGATGAAGACAGTTGGTAATGATGTTTTATTCATAGACAAGAGGAATGAATCAAATGCAAGATGAGTTTAAGTTGGTTTCTTTTATACTGTAGAATAAATTCTACTTTCTAACTGTGACACAATTGTCTCGAAGAACCAAAAACGATACAACTGTACTTGAAATGAAATATGACAACAAATGAAGGAGATTAACAAAAAGCAACACAAGCTCAAATAATTTAGACTGAATGCCAGAAGGCAAATGTTTTCAGCCTGATTTTATTAGACTTCTTTAACATTGTCACGGAAAATAAACTTGGGTCAAATATTGTCTGACATTTTCTTGGCTTCAAATTGCTCGGTAATTCTCTAGAGTTCCAGGCAATGTTTGTCACAATCATTGCACTCAATGCTAATTACAAATAACTCGACTCCTTGTAAATGACATATCATTCTTAATTTCATTTGACGTGTCAATGTGCAACCACCGATTACAGAATAAGTTGAGTTTATTTGGAAGCGGAATGTCAAAGGTCTTGGTTGACTCAAATTAAATGTTTAAAACTGCATTAGCAGTAACATAAGTCTTGAAGTTTCGGTCATGTTTTGTAGTTGTAGTGGGTGTCAATATTTGGTTTTTAGGTCTTGCCTTTTGTGTGACGTAATGCTAAAGAAACTCGAGGCGTTCGTTAAAGGACTTCTGTGTAAAATACCATGACTGCCAAACTATACCATCTCATCCTGCACAGGCTCGCATGGCTGACATGTGAAACGTCTACTGTCTTTTCAAGAATGTTATACAGTATCATTATTCCTGACAGTTGTGGAGTTGTGCAACATGCTTTCTCTGCAAGCTGTTAGCATGATGCATTGCTCTGTGCTTCACTTCTACAGCACAGCATTGGTTTAAATATTTTTCTGCTGATAATTAACGGCTTTCTAAGTTATTAGTAGATTTTTAAATTGTCAGGATCTCCCATGCATGTCGTAACGAATTACATGACTGATGAATACTGGCGTAGACTGACGTCCGTGTCGTCTTTTTTCATGCTAGTTTATCATGCTGCGTGTTTATAATTAACAGATACTAAATGATATATCATTCTGCAGGTATGACACAAATAAAATAGTGATTTAATTTAATGAACTTCTCTATCAACATCATCAAAATAAATATGACATCTATAGTATTCTTTTTCTGTTGGCATGAAACCATACTGTTGCTCGCAACGCTCATTACTACCTTAAGTCTAGCTTCAAATATTCTTCTCCAAAATGTCATTACATTTCTTCTTCTTTTGGCATTTTCTTCAGGGGTCGCCACAGCAAGTCAGTTTCTTCCATCTAACCCAGCGGTCGGCAACCTTTGACACCGAAAGAGCCATTTGAACCCGGTTTCCACGGAAAAGAAAACACCGGGAGCCGCACATCTAAAATGAAAAAAAAAAAAAACTTCTACTACTTTACCGCAGCATGTTTCTTATGAAATCCACGTGCTACAGAGAAAATTACATTTTATTCATTTAATGAACACATTTTGAACATTTTGAATTGTTGAAAAATAATAACAATGAATGTCTCTTTCAAATAAATTAAAAAGCTGAATTTAAATTGTCCATGTAGCAAACGAAAGCAGAAAAATGCCATGAGGCGTCATCCTTATATCCATTTATCTTATCTAAAATGATATATTGCTTTTTCTTACCTTTACACTTTGTATAAACAACTAAGTGTGGTTATGTCTTATGAAGTGCTACGGAGAAAATTAAACTTTACCGATGTAATGAACACATTTTGAATTCTTGAAAAAATAATAATGTCTGAATGTCTCTTTCGAATAAATTAAAAAGCTGAATTTAAATTGTGCATGCAGCAAACAAAAGGGAAAAATCCGTGAGCCGTCATCCTTATATCGCCTTGGGCTTTCAAAGTATGCAGCGGAGCTTACTTTGTGATATTTCAAGATCACAATAATCTTCAAATTTAGAACTAAAATAATATAAAAACTAACACAAATAAAACACACTTCAATTAAATACAAAAAAATTTTTTTTAGTAATTTATTTTCCCAAGCCAATCAGAGCCGCATTACAGTATAAGGATGAAAGAGCCGCATGAGGCTCCGGAGCCGCGGGTTGCCGACCGCTGATCTAACCCTATCTGCTGTATCCTCTTCGGTCACACCAACTATTTTCATGTCTTCCTCCACTGTATCCATGAACCTCCTCTTTGGTCTTCCTCTAGGCCTCTTTCCTGATGGTTCCAAATCCAGCATCTTTCTGCCGATGTGTTCTCTCTCTCTCCTCTGCACATGTCCAACCTCAGTCTGGCCTCTCTGACTTTACCTCTAACATGTGCTTTTGCTTTGATTATGTCCATCCTGTTCACTCCCAGAGAGATCCTCAGCATCTTCATCTCTGCTACCTCCATCTCTGTTTCCTGTCTTTTTCTCAGTGCTATTGTCTCTAGACCAAATAGCATGGCCGGTCTCACCACAATTTTGTACACTTTCCCTTTCATTCTAGCTGAAACTCTTTTGTCACACATCACACCTGATACTTTCCTCCACCCATTCCAGCCTGGCTGCACAAGCTTCTTAACCTCTTTTCCACACTCTCCATTGCTCTGGACTGTTGATCCTAGATACTTAAAATCTTCCACCTTCTTTACCTCTTCTCCCTGTAACCTCACTTTTCCATTTGGATCCCTCTCTTTCACACACATGTACTCTGTCTTACTCTGACTAATCTTCATTCCTCTTTTTTCTAGTGCAAACCTCCACCTCTCCAGCTTTTCCTCCACCTCTTCCCTCCTCTCACTACAGATCACAATGTCATCAGCAAACATTATTGTCATTACACTGCTTATCAATCTTATTCTTTTGCAGTTACTGTTCTGCAGGTAAAGTAAAAACTTTCAAAAAGTTAAAATAACAGAACTAAAAGAAGTTTCATGAAAGACGGTTGCAGAAATGTGCATGCACATACTTGATTGACATATTCAAAGAAACGGCACACAATTAGTGGTTATTTGGTGCCAATCTTATCAGTACGTAAACATGTTCACAATTGAGTAATCAAGCCTCTTGAAAGGTTATCATTTGCTTGCTTTTATAAATCTAGCAGCATTGTTTCGTTCTTACAGTTTTTAACATAAGGTTTTTGTTCTGATTATTTCACTATTCATTTGAAGTATTTGACAGAATTTAAAACTGTGATGAGACAGTTTGTGCATTCTCACGTATAATTTAAATGTTTTTTTTCCCCCTGTATTTTAGATCACGAGCGGATTGGGAAAGATTCATCATACGAGCAGGAGGGGAAGGTTCAGTTTGTGATCGATGCCGTTTACGCCATGGCTCATGCCCTACACAACATGCACAAAGACCTCTGTCCTGGCAAACTTGGACTCTGCTCCAAGATGGATACCATCAATGGAACAATGCTGCTAAAGTATATCCGCAACGTCAACTTTAGAGGTAAATATTGCGGCTTCTGTAAAGATAAAACATTCAAATGTCATAATTAATCACCATTCTTTTAATCATTGCAATCATAAATGTAAATAAAAAAAAAAATTAAATATCAAGGGCGGCACGGTGGCGCAGTGGGTAGCACAGTGGCCTCACAACAAAAAGGTCGAGGGTTCGAGTCCCGGGTTGGGACGGGGCGTGGGACACTGTCCTTTCTGTGTAGAGTTTGCATGTTGTCCCCATGTTTTCTTGGGTTTCCTCCCACCCTCCAAAGACATGCATGCTAGGTTGATTGGCCGGTGCCGAAATTGCCCCTAGGAATGTGTGTATGGTTGTATGTGTGTGGCCCCGTGACAGATTGGCGACCTGTTTGGGATGTACTCTGCCCTTCACCTTAAATTGGCCGGGATGGGCTTCGGCTCCCCTCACCAACCCCGAAAGGGAAGACGGATAAGAAGATGACTGACTGACTGATTAAATATTGAATAGAAGTCAAAATCTATTTTTTCCCTGAAAGCATTAAACAAATCAAATAGAAAGTTTAAGATTTAAGTAGAGCAAACAGTCAAAAACAGAACAGGATGTTTAATCACTGGCTGGTGATGCAGTAACTTTATCTAGTCTAATTGGACAAGCATGAATTTTTTTACTCGACAGGGAAGCTGAGATTGTATAGAAACGAAAGCGAGAAGAGAAACAGCACAGTAGTTACAGTCATCAGTTATTTTTACATGACTTTTTTTGTGATGCTTTTTTCTCTATATTATTATAGATATTTCTACTATATACTATAGTAGAAATATCTACTATACTCTGTAACTCTGGAGTTTGCAAATAGCAGTCGTCCATCTTTTTTAATTGTCCTTCACTTTTCTACTATAATATTATATATTTCTACTATATTATTCTCTATATTATTAGAAAATATATACAGCTATATTTCTGACGGCCAGATACCCTGCGGTGGTGAACGTCCAATAAAGTCTGGAGAGAACCTCTATTTATTTTAGTATCTACTGTGTGAACGAAACATTTTCTGACTGATCCATTTCTGAAAGACTACTTACTATATGTTTAAAGCTTTTGATTTTTTTTTTTCTTTTTTACAGAATACATCCTAATAAATTCAGTGCTTTTAAATGATGGCTATCCCCTATAATTGAGCTGCCATAGACGACAACGTTTCAGATACAAATTCAATAAAGTGTTCCTTTTTTTTTTCGATAGACAAAAACAACTTTTTGTCTATTTGTAAAAGTATCAAACTCAGTTTTGGTTTAGATTTCAAGTTTTTAATGTTAAGTACATTCAATGAACACTAATTGTCAGTTGGTGAGATTGAACAAACAAAAGATTGAGATGTCAACTATTTAAAACATGTGTCCGTTACTTTATTTTTTTAAAAGGAAGATAATAAAAGATACACCAGTAACTGTCGGCTAATAATATAAACTGTGACGTTTCAAACTAATCAATGGGGCACAAAAAATCAACACATTACAAGCGACAACTGAGTTTCATCTTGAGTTGAAGGCAGAAAAAAAAGGCGTTGGAAAGTTCTAGAAACTCTGCAAAAAGTTCATGAGCAACTCTATCATGAGCCACTAGCTCCTGCTGTTGATCTCACAGAAACACCGCTCACTTGGGAAGAGAGGAGCAAGTCTGAGCCACGATGTAGAACCCCATGGCAAAAACCTGAGAAACATTAATACTGGGCCAAATGGGTATTTTGTTTTGTTCTGTCGTCTTCCACTTATCCAAGGCCGGGTCGCGAGGACAACAGCCTCGGGGAGAAAAGTCAGGCTTCTCTTACCACGGCTGCATCCTCCATCTCACCTGAGAGGATCCCGAGGTGTCCCCTGTCCAGCTGTGAGACATAGTCTCTCCAGCAGGTCTGGGATCTGCCTCTGGGTCTCTTCCCAGTGGGACATGCCTGAAACACCTCACCAGCAAGGCACTCGGGAGGCGCCCAAACCACCCCATCTGGATTCTCTCAAACTGGAGGAGCAACAGCTCTACTCAGAACTTCTCCTGGATAGTAGAGCTCCTCACTCTATGTATGAGTGGTAGCCAAAACGACCCTGCAGAGGAAGCTCATTTGGCTGCTTTGGTTGGAAATTGTGCTGTAACAAAAAGAATTTCCCCTTGAGGATTAATGGAGTATTTCTGATTCTGATTGTATCCGCAATCCCGTTCTTTTGGTCACTATCCACAGCTGGTTACCATCAACATCGACAACAGACGAGAGACTCTCAGTTTTACTTGTCGACAAGGAAAACACACTCCATCAGACTTTACCAGAAAGAAGGAAAGGAAATGCATCCCTGTCTGCTTTGTTTATACCGTTGTTGAAAACAAGAGACGTGCTCTTACTGAATAGTGTGGGTAAAGAAAAGGTTACAGACCCCCGCTTACAGATGGAGGAGACAAAGAAAGGTGAAAAAAAGTTGAAGGAAGGGTGGGGATATTCAACCAAGAGTGTTAACACATTCGTCAGATAACAGATAACGCTGTCACGCAGCAGTGGGTCATAAACTCCCTGCAGCTGGGGGATCGCATTAAACTAGAGACATAACAACAAGTACACAGCATACATGCTTTCTTTAATTCTTCACTTCTACACTAATCCCATTGTTTAAGCAACAATGCATCGCACAGTTACACACAACAGCCATGGAAACTGGACACAATCTGTTCAATCAGTCAGACAGCTGTCAAATACTTCCCATATGACAAAAAATCCAATTGATTGCACCACAGCCAGATTGTTGATTGTTCATGCAGTTAATTAGACGCTACAGCTTGTCTTAAATTTGAAATATTGTAAGAAATGGCAACAAATACAATAGAACCTGAGATCTAACAGATCACCCATCAACTTAAATGAATCATGCAACCAAGTAAATGGAAAAACTACCCTCATCATGCTGCTAAGGTTTGGAATCGTAACTGCACAATGCAGGCATATTTTTTATCTTCTTATACCTCCAGACCGAGCGACCCACTGACGCTGTCAAACTGTTAAACATACATTTTAATGGGGAGTGTATCCGGGCTGCAGAAGGAAACAACAGTCTGGCAGCATCATGTCTGAGCTGTCAATGTTAAACCAGTGTAAGAGTAAAAAAATAAAATGCCATTTCGTTGTTCTCAAACCCTTCACTCTGTAACTCTGGAGTTTGCAAATAGCAGTCGTCCATCTTTTTTAATTGTCCTTCACTATTCTACCTAATCGTAACTAATTACATGGTATCCTTATCATCAAGCTTCAGGTTTTATACTCAAATTTTGTGATAAGAAACTAGGGTGAGAATCAGCGATTACAAATCTGCACCATGATTCCATCTACAGGTAAAAAAAAAAAAAGCTTCCTTCCACAAGTAGAAAATATCACGTTTGTCAGTCCTGTTAATACGTGAAGGACCGTTAGAGCAGGAGATCGACAGGCAAACCCGGTGTTGCGTCTGTAATTAGGACACTATCCTAATGGAGGGGTGGATGAGGGTTCTAATGCAGGGTATCCTGAATAACCCCCGTCACCCTCTACATGATTTTATCACGACCCAGAAGAGTACCCAAAGTAACATTTTCCTCTCGCTGCGCTGCAGGACTGAGCGTTTTAGAAGGTTGTTTATCCCTTCAGCCCTCAGGCAATTTAATAGATCAGATGTTTCTGGAAAGAACTGAGTCCTATTTTATTATTGTATGTATGATGTTTTCATTTTATTTTGTATGTACAGGTGATTTCTGTTGCTGCTGGACACCAGAATTTTTCCTGCGGGAGATTAATAAAGTTATTTATCTATTATCTACCTATCTGTCTCGGTCAGTTGTGGTGAACAGAAAACCGAGACAAAAAGCGAAGCTCTCAATTTAACACTCAACTCTTACATTTACCAGACATTCCCCATGCGCCCCCCAATTCTCTTTAAAAATTAAGATGGCACATTCGTTTTTTGAAGTGGCATCTTCACAATTGGCAGGACTTATGAAAGATAATTGAAACCAAACTGATTGACCATGATGATTTATAACAAATATAAAGCAAACCAAACAAAGCCACTTATGATCTTTCAAAAGCTGGTGATTTTGTGTTCTTCTGGCTACTCTGTAAATCATAAACTAATCTAGGCGACACTTTAAAAGAGATGAAATAAGATGCCATCTTCCCCAAGGCTAAATGTCATCAAACTCTGACCTCGACCGGTCCGAAACACCTTAACAAATGGCCTTGATTTTATCACAAAGAAAGAGATCTTTCAACTTAGTCACTAAATGGTTTATTCTTATGAATCCAAATGGGTTGATTTTACACACTTTTTTGGTCATTTTTGATAAATGACAAAGTTCAATAATTTTTTTAAATATATTGATGTTGTAGAATAAATTCCAATCAAATGATTCTTCACAAATTTTTATGTAATTCTAAAGTCCGATGGGGCAAACAAATAAAAACGTTCCATTGCTTTTAGAGTGGAACTTTTCAGGGATTTCTCCTGTTGTTTTAATTAAAAAAATAACTTGTCAGCACTGAAGCCATTGGTTTTACATCAGAAACAACTAGAAAAATCAATGCTAAACATTACCGGAACTCTGCCTTTCTTGCTTCGCTCTTAAGAGATAATTTCGCACCATTAGAAAAAAATGGTCTATTGGTTAAAATAAAAGGAAAATCCATATGACACACTGGTTTGAAAAAATACTGACAAAAGGAAAAAGAATACCCAGATGGCACATAAAACTTACACTTATCGATATAGAATTAAGACTGTGCTGCTTATGATGCACAATTGGGTTTCTTTGTATTCTTAATTGTTTATTGCGTGGAGGAGGTGGCGAGGGACAGCAAAATTGTCATCAATCATGCCAAATCCCTTCCACCTCCTCCATGAATCTGTAGACCACCTGAAGAGCAGCTTCAGCAACAGACTCCTGCAACCCCGCTGCTCAAAGGAACGGTACAGAGAATAATTTCTGCCGTCCTCCGTCAAACTATTTAAGGTTTAACTTTCAAACCTTTTCACTTTCATTCACAACAGTTAAAATAAATCATGTTGTTGTATGACATTGTATTGTAGCATGTGGCACTCAAATTTCCTTTTGGGGATAAATAAAGTATTTTCAATTCAATTTTCAATTTTTAATTCTTAGTGGAGTCAAGGCGGATGAAGTTAAAACAGACAGCCAAAAAAAAAATTTGAAAAAGGACAACATTTTTAAATAAAGAATGAAAGATTGAAGTATTTTATATATTTGTTTCTAACTGTGGTGCTTAGAATTAAAAAAAATTTAAAACGCCCTTCAGTAAAATATGATGCCGTCTGGAAGGAAGGTGGCTCGTTCCCAGCTGGAATACTCAAAGTTCTTCTGCTCTTTATGCAACATCATCTCCCGAAACAAAAAGAACAGAAGAATGCCATCAGAGAAAACGGCCTTTGTCAGTTGCACTTGTGAATGTCAGAATTTGCACCATCAGACAATATTTAGTAACATGGAAAACACCAGGGTCCAGCCATTATGACAACAAGAGATTAAAACACCCAATTAGAAACTGGAAGGTCATTTTAATGGCAAGACATTTAAACAAAAAACTCATCCATAACTGGAAAAGTTACGGTTTAAATTATGATGTGAGCTTGAGGGTTTTTTTTTTTTTACATTTAGAAACACACAACTGCTGTACGCTGGTGCAGTGCTTATGACAGTGGCCTCACAAAAAGAAGGTTAGGGGTGGGGGAAATGCTTGCAAAACCGGTCTTTCTGTGCAGAGTTTGCATGTTCTCCCCGTATACGTGTGGGTTTTCTCCGCGCACTCCAGTTTCCTCCCACCCTCTAAATAAATGTTCTTCTAATATCTAAGAACATTACATCTATATAATTTCTATTCAGAGATACAATAATATTTCTTTCAATCCTTTGTTCACTTATTAAATTACTTGCCCGTCCACTTATTGTATTTTCTCGACCAGTAACCTGAACATTATTTGGCCAAAATGCTAATGCATGTATCATTATATAAAAATATTTAATGAAAAGTAAATCTTTCATTCTGTTGGATGGTCACTGAGGAAAACAGGAAGTACAAACAAGATTTAGAGGCGTGAGAAGGAAATCAAAGCAGAAATAAAACCACCGCTGTCGTTTGTGAAGAACAGAAAATAGGCTAATAAGCAGGAAGGGGTTTGAAGTCATCCAAAAACAAGAACAGACAATGAGAATACATTGAGAATCCGGACATCCCAGTCAACATCCATATTACAGCAATCATAACTGGCAGAAACTTACATCCTCAGCTCAGTGCAGCTTGAGAAAAAAAAATATGAATGAAAAATGCATTCAACAATTGGCGTTAACAGTGATAGGTGACGAAAGATGTAAAGTGAAGCTCTACAAAAACATCTGGATTTCTTAAAAACTATTTTTTCCTAATGATTGATTTTCTCCATTGGTTTTAATGTGCTTTGGAGTTCTCAGTTGACCCACTTTCCGTTCCGTTGTCTTTTGCTTATCTGGGGCTGGGTCACGGGGGCAAAATGCCTCAGATGAGATACCTAGACTTCTCTCACTCTGACTGGATCCTCCAGCTCACCCAGGAGGATCCAGTCAGAGTGTTCCCTGTCCAGCTACGAGACATAGTCTCTCATAGTCCAACGGGTCTGCCCTTCGGTCTCCTCCCAGTGGGACGTTCCTGAAACACCTTTCCAGTGAGATGTTCTCGAGGCATCCTCACCAGATGCCTGAACCACCCCATCTGGCTTCTCTCGACCTAGAGAAGCAACGACTCCACTCTGAGCTACTCCTGGATGGCATAACTCCGTAGTCTATCTCTTAGTAAGATCCCAGCCACCCTGTGGAGGAACTTCATATTGTGCACTTGTATCCCCCAATGATCACCACCTACAGCTGGTAACCATAGGTGAGGGTGGGATCCTAGATCGAGTGTTCGACCCACTAAAAACAACTTACCGTAATTTCACGGCCATAAGGCGCACCTAAAAGTCTAAAATTTTCTTCAAAATGAGCGGTGCGCCCTTTCGTGCGGTGCGCCTTGTGTGTGACCTAAAAGAAAAAGCGGTGCCCGTGAGGCGAGGCGGACCTGAAAGAAAAGCATGAGAACGTTAAAGAGTGAAGTGTGGGCGTGGATTGTGTATAAAAAAGGTATGTGCTGTATGCACAACATTGCTGTTTTAACACTGAAAATGGCAAAGAGACACGCTTATGACGCTCAGTTTAAGCTACGCGGAGGAACATGGAAATCGAGCCGCTGCGAGAAATTTCAGCATAAACGATTCAATGGATTGTAGATGCTTGAACTAACGCAGTGCTTCTCAATTATTTCCTGTTGCCCCCCCCCCCGCCCCCCCTAGAAAGAAGAAAATATTTCGCACCCCCCCCACTCTCCGCCATGACCATAATTAGTATCATTTGTCTATGAAATTGTTATAAGCAGTGGTCCCCAACCACCAGGTGGACCACCCCTGGTGTGAGGGGCCTAACTAGTATTTTTATTCACTTTGTTTTTGTGATGTCTTTATTTTGAAGGTATGTTTACCGTTACCATGGCAACCAGAGTGCGTTCGAGCAGAGAGAATTCTTCCACGTTATAAAGACGCTGCTAATACATTTTCTCGTGAAGACAATTTAAATGTATTATTATTGATTAAAAAAAGCCAGTTTTTCCGGCTGGTCTTATCACCTGTAGACCGGTCGTGAAAATATTATCAGACACTAAACCGGTCCGTGGCGCAGAAAAGGTTGGGGACCCCTGGTTCTAAGTACACTTCTACATAACATTGTATCCTCGTTAACATTAAAGAAAAAAAAAAGAACAGCTTTATTAACATTGTTTTTTAGTGTGTAACAGAAAATATTTAAAGTGCATCAATTAACTTGAATTTTAATAAAAACAATTCTTATTTAAACTATAAACTACAACTACTGTAGTGGATGTACAATTACACTTTATTCTAGTACGGCAAAAAAGAAAAACGTGTTCCACAGGATCACACGCGCCCCACTATTTGAGAAGCACTGGACTTTTTTTTAATACGCACGTTTGCATGCTTGCGTGTGTTGTTGTAAGGCGGTGTGTGACTGAGACTGCGCCTTTTCGTACGGTGCGCCTTATGTGTGTGTTAAATACAGCAACGGCGCACAAAACTGAGGCTGCGCCTTTTCGTACGGTGCGCCTAATGGCCGTGAAATTACGGTATTTATATTTATTTTTGAGTTATTATTTTATTTTTCAGCAACATTTTTTTACAATTATTATGTTTACAGACTTTTTTATTATTTTTCTTCTACAGGAATTGCTGGCACTCCGGTGGTCTTCAACGTGAATGGAGACGCTCCGGGTCGCTATGAAATCTACCAATACCAGATCAGAAATGAAACCATGGAATACAAAGTGATCGGGAACTGGACAGATCAGCTTTACTTGGATGTAAGAATAATCCAATCACTGCACTTATCTGTTAGATGCTGGAAAACATTACCCATTAAAAGACACACAGGATGATGGAACACCAAGTAAATAAACAGCCTTCTTATCTTCTTTCCTTTCTTTTCAGACCAATGAGATGCAGTGGCCTGGTGGCACACAGGAAGTCCCAGACTCTATCTGCAGCCAGCCTTGCCGTCTAGGGCAGCGAAAGAAGACAGTGAAGGGAATTCCCTGCTGCTGGCTATGTGAGAGCTGCGATGGCTACCAGTATCAGGCCGACACTTATACCTGCAAGTTGTGTCGCTTTGATTTGCGGCCAAATGAAAACCACACTGGCTGTGTTCCTATTCCTATTGTAAAGCTGGAATGGAGTTCTCCGTGGGCAGTCATCCCTGTGCTGATTGCCATCATGGGGATCATGGCCACTCTGTTGGTGGTGGCCACCTTTGTGCGCTACAATGACACACCCATTGTGAAGGCATCTGGAAGAGAGCTGAGCTACGTGCTGTTGACAGGAATATTTCTGTGCTATGCCACAACGTTCCTTATGATTTCAGCTCCTGATGTGTTTGTATGCTCACTACGGAGGATTTTTCTGGGTCTGGGTATGAGTATAAGCTACGCGGCGCTGCTTACCAAGACAAATCGGATCTACAGGATTTTTGAGCAGGGCAAGATGTCGGTCAGTGCTCCTCGATTTATCTCCCCAGCCTCGCAGCTAGTCATCACTTTCAGCCTAATATCTGTTCAGCTCCTTGGGGTGTGCATCTGGTTTGGTGTTGACCCATCACAAGCAATCATAGACTACGAGGACCAGCGTACGACCAATCCTAAAATGGCCCGTGGTGTTCTGAAATGCGATATATCAGATCTGTCTCTTATCTGCCTGCTGGGGTACAGCATGCTGCTAATGGTCACCTGCACAGTATACGCCATCAAGACTAGAGGGGTTCCTGAGACATTCAATGAAGCCAAACCAATCGGCTTCACCATGTACACCACCTGCATTGTATGGCTAGCCTTCATCCCAATCTTCTTCGGGACTTCACAATCAGCAGAAAAGGTAAATACTTTACTTTAAATAGAAGAATTCTGCAATATAAACGTTTCCAAACCATGTTTCAACCATGTTTGAACATCAAAACATATCTGAAATGGTTTTATATTTAATTCAGGCATGTTTGAGTCATTGGCAAGCTCTCCCACACAGTATTCGGAGTCTATGTCTGGTTGTTCTTGGGCGTGGATTTTCTTCTCTGCTCCATTTATATATTGCTGTAAGCATGAAGTGTTTTGTAGCTGCAGTGTATGCACTTTTTACGTTGTGTTCCATCGTCTTCCACTTATCCGGGGCCGGTTCGCAGGGGCAACAGCCTCAGACGGGAAGCCCAGGCCTCTCTCTCCCCCGGCTGCATCCTCCAGCTTACCCGGAAGGATCCCAAGTTGTTCCCTGACCAGCTGTGAGACATAGTCTCTCCAGCAGGTCCGGGGTCTGCCTCTTGGTCTCCTCCTGGTGGGACGTACCCAAAACACCTCACCAGCGAGGCGCTCGGGGGGCATCCTGACCAGATGCCCGAATCACCTTATCTGGCTTCTCTTGACCTGGAGGAGGAGCGGCTCGACATCGAGCTCCTTCTGGATGGCAGAGCTCCTCATCCGATGTCTGAGGAAAAGCCCAGCCACCCTGCGGAGGAAGCTCATTTCGGCTACTTGTATCCGTGATCTCATTCTTTCGGTTTTCGAACAAGACCCCAAGATACTTGAACTTCTCCACTTGGGGCAGGACCCTATCCCTGCACTTTTTTACACTTCAAATAAATAGAACTTTATTTAGATAGCGTCATTTTGGGGCAAATTTCAGTTTTGAACTCTCAAAAAAAAAAAACAATGGGTATTTATACAAGTACATGCTATGAGATAAGAATTATTAATCCTCAAAAGCATCATAAACCCTCTCAATTACTCAGATACTAAATTTTTTCCAACAATTTTTGTTGCTTTTTGTCTAATAGCGAGTATCTTTTTTATTTAACCCCAGAAAAACAACTCAGTAAATTGTGCATGTCTATGTCAAGTTTAGGATTATATTTCCTTCTTTTATGCTTCTCAAGTGTCTCTTTGAAAAGGAAATGAAAAACAACACTAAAACAAGTTTGTTCTTTAGTTTTAACCACTTGTCCTTTTCTATCTTGCTGCTATTCATCGTGAGCTAATGGGCTCTGTGCTCTGCAGAGAAAATTACAACATAGGTTTTAATTAGTTCCTGAGGATTATTCTCTCATCTAACATAGAAAATACTTCTTCACTGGTGCTGCAACGTATGGGTGATTTAATTCAACTGGGACTGGAAATATTTTTAATAATTACTGCATATTTATATATGCACTGATTTGTCAGGAAAAGGAGAGAAAGTTACAGCAGCTGAATTTGAATAGTGTAGCTTTAAAGAGAAAACCGAGCTACATTTTTTAAGAGATACTGTAGAATTACAGTTTGGAGATAATATAAGCAGAGAAACTACTACGACAGACAGACAGGCAGGCAGGGAGACAGACAGACAGGCAAACAGAGAGCCCGCAGGCGCTCAGGGGTCATCTTGACCAGATGCCCAAACCACACCATCTGGCTCCTCCCGACCTGGAGGAGGAGCAGCTCGACACTGAGCTCCCCCTGGATGGCAGAGCTCCTCACCTGATCTCTGAGTGAGAGCCCAGCCACCCTGTGGATGAAGCTCATTTCGGCCGCTTGTATCCGCGATCTCATTCTTTCTGTCACCACCCACACCTGGTGACCATAGGTGAGGGTGGGAACGTAGAGTGACTTGTAAATTGAGAGCTTTGCTAGTGTGTAAAACAGAATTTTAAAGTTAAACTATTATTAAAGTTTTAAAATGCAGAGATTAAATTGTAATATTGGTAATATTTCAAGTTAAAATGATGAAACGTATTAAAATAAGCTCGTTCAAATCAAGGATGACACAAAAACAATGTTTTTTATTGTTTATATTTGTTTTTTTCACTTCCGAACACCACTAATTACAACTGATTATAGATTAACAAAGATAATTAGTTTTGGTAGACTTCATTCTTAACACACTTTGCCCAACAATCCTGTTTTAAAGACAGAAAAATATTACAAGCTTTAGTCTCTGCTCACAATGTTTTACAGTTTCTGTGGAGCAGACTGAACCTCATTTCTACATGTCAGAAAAAATTTATGTCATCAGGGTTGATAGAAGTGATCAAAGGTCTTGGCTCTCCTTACAGAGCAACTCCACTCAGTACTCCAGAGGGCTGGCAATATTGTTCCACACTCACCCCGGGGCAGGTGTAATCTTCTTGGGAGATTACAACACTGCTCCTGCATCACCGAGGAATGTTTGTGTTGTTGGCTGAATGATGGAATACAGTACATTTTCACCTCTAACATCTTTTTGCCTCTTTCTTTCCGGAACTTACACAGCTAGTCGGTCCCTCATCTTATCCCCAAAATTATATAAAGAGCATTTACACTATTTACAATCAATATATATTTGTTTTGGGTTTAAGCTGAATAGAAAATTTTTTGACCAGAGAATTGGATAACTTTCCCTAATTATACATGAGCATCCAAAGCAATGGAAATTAATGCTAGGACTACCGCGGCTGTCAATATGACTCCACGTCACTTTAATATGCTAATTAGAATAAATAAAACACAACTAGGAGGCTGACCTTTGATGACTTTTAATATAAACATGTTTTCTATTGTATCATGTATTAATGGTGTTCTAAAAATTAACATTTCAAAATTTATAAGCATTTTATGTCCACTAACCTGCTGCGCCCCGCAGCAGCTGAGAGGAAGCGCTCATTACCACCATAGCAACATAGCAACAAATTCTGTGGGAAGTTGTGTCTATGGCAATGTTTTTTTTCCACACATAAGTGTGTGTGTTTATATTTGTGGAGAGAGACAAGGAGGACGCCATTACAGAAACATTGTAGAAAGGCTGAGTGAGATAATATATAATAGCAACTAAAGAGCATCGTCATCACATACTGAACATAATTTAGCTTAAATTTAAACCCACTGTGCTGGAAAATCCACCATCAATGATCAATGAATCCGAACTGGAGATGTTATTAATTACACATAAAATATATCGACATCAAGCTGATTATGAAAAATATCCAAAATTATGCACTAAATATCTAACATTCTCATTACTTGTAATGTTCATATGTCATAACTACATCATACATGTACAGTAAGTAGGCGTGCTGATGCAAGTTTGTGAATGCAGTTAGAATGGAAATTTTTTAACAAAATTTGAGAAATTACAGTACTTTTTGTTTTTAAAAATGGTAGTGTCACACAGGCAGCGTTAACATCAATTTGATCTTTTTTCTTTTTAAACCTGAAATTATTTTAAATATTTTTTAGGAGATGAGCTTGCTAAGTGCCTGGCCTTAATCCCCAGCTTTAAAAAATGATGAGCCAAAAATGTGCCCTAAAGTGACTTGGTTATCCGCTAAAATAAAAAAAAGACGGCGGATAAATGTTAAGTTGTTTAATTTTTGGTCCAGGTGGGTGGAGTTTTTTGTCAAATTAATTCTAAATGAACGTCTTTATTTTAACAAGAACAGCTTGCTCTTGATAATTCGACTGAGATAAAGAATATCAAAGTAAATCTGCCTCGTGGTGACAGCCTGAACGGACTACAGCAACTCTATTACCAAGGCGTTAACACAAATAACTCACTACTCTGTGTTGAGAAACATCATTTATAAATGCCGACATGTGGTTTGGACTTCCTTTTGGCTATTCTCATGACAAAGAAGTCATTTGTAAAGTCTGCAAATGTAACGTCAGACAAAACCTGAGGCTAGTTTCTTAATAGATGTCTCCCAGCTCTGTTGCCATTTACACTCATGTTCATCACTTATAGGGAGGGGAAGTCAGCTTTCTTCAAGATTCTACTTTACCTTGAATTAGAAGTAAAAAGGACAGTAAAACTATTATTATAATTAATACTAAACTATCATTTTGCATACCAGCCTGATTGCGTCAGACCTCAGAAGCTAAGCATGCTTGACCTGGGCAGTACTTGGATGGGAGACCACTGAAACCCCAGGTGCTAGAGTGGGACGGCCATTGGGATTAAATTGTCACTGTGTCCCTTGGCAAGATACTTTACCGACGTTGCAAAGTCTGGATGGTGTGTGAATGATTGGTTGGTTGGTGATGGTCGGAGGGACTGATGGCGTAATAATGGCAGCCTCATTTCTGTGAGTTTGCCCCAGGGCAGCTGTGGCTACAACAGTAGCTTACCATTACCTGGTATGGAGTGAATGAATAATGCATATGTGTAAAGCGTCTTTGAGTGTCCCGAAAAGCGCTACAGAAGTACAAGGCATTATTATTATTATAACTGTTTACTCTAAGAATGTCATGTATCTATGTAAATGTGCGTACGGATGTTTTACGCCCTTTTCATTTGCAAAATTATACCTACTTGTATTTTTTGCCTAACCCTAACTCCTCACATCTTTCTAGCTATTTGAAAATGTGCATCACTTTGTTCATGTTTCAGGATGATAACCATGTCTGAAAAATGTGTGTCTTGGTGTGGTTTTTCTTCCCCGCCCCAAGTCATGCTGACAGCTGTATACATGCAGCTCTAAGCAGCAGCTGTCACTGGCATCACAGACATATGCCATTGCATAAAACTTGGGGTAAAATTGTTTTTTTTTTTACATCTCATAACCTACATAACCTCCTGTCATAAACACTTTTCTGGATAGAATGTGTCGTAAAACCTGCGAAGACAAAGCATGCACGAAGATGCACAGACAGCCCAAGTACTCCATACCTCCTCAGCATTCTGTGTGCTGGAGTCTAAAGCTTTTCTATAGACAAGAGGAACTTTTCAAATGTCTCATTCACTGAATGTTGCTAAAAAAAAAATTCTCATCCATCTTTATTATCTTTGCTATAACACAGATGTACATCCAGACCACAACCCTGACCATCTCTGTCAGCCTCAGTGCATCCGTCTCCCTGGGAATGCTCTACATGCCCAAGGTCTACGTGGTTCTCTTCCATCCAGAGCAGAACGTACCCAAGCGCAAACGCAGCCTGAAGGCTGTGGTCACCGCGGCAACAATGTCCAATAAGTTCAATCCTAAAGGCGGTTTAAGGCCAAATGGAGAGGCCAAGTCTGAGCTCTGTGAAAGTCTGGAAACACAAGGTGGGTATCATGCAGAAAAAAAAGATCTATGAAAATATTTTAAATTTTTTATTTTAGGCTGACAATTTCTCCCTGCTGACAATAACAAGTACAGCTCATTGAAAAATAATTAGGTCCTGCTGGATGAATATTAAAGTAATTTTCCCTTCAGCAACGTAAGAAATGAGCAAGTATTAGATGAGCATTATCAGAAATTAAACAGCAATTGTTGAGCCAACAGAAATGACACTTTATCTTCTGTTTGAATAAGCCATAAAAGAGATAAGTGGAAAATTGGGATAATTAGCTTTTAGCGATCATGGTCGTTTCCCCCATATGTCCCATCGTTGACATTTACTATGAGAACAAATCAGTCACCCTAATAATCTTTAAAGAGAGGGTTGTCGTCTTCCAACCGCTTATTCCCTAACGGATTAATGGGAGTGTCGGAGCCTATTCCTGCTGATTTAGGGAGAAAGGCAGGGTACACTCCAAATAGGTCACCAGTCTGTCAAAGGTGCAATTTCACTGTGGTCAATTACCCTAACATGTATGTTTTTTTGGAGGGTGGGAGGAAACTAGAGTACCCACACAGTAAACCACACATTCAGAGAACATGCAAACTCCACACAGAAAGACCGGTGATTCAAGCCTCATCCAACCTGGGATTTGAACCCCAACCTTTTTGCTGTGAGGCCACTGTGCCTCAACTTTTTAGAGATTGGTTGAGTGTTATTTCCTCATCAAATCACACCTGATGTGTTTTCGATTTAATTCTCGAGCTCTCCCATCAAGTATTCGGATACCGTTTGAATGTCTGGTTATTCTCGGTCATGGATTTTGTTCTCAACATTCTAACTTATACAGGAAGTGTTTTTCTCCCTGCAGCGCTCACACTCAGTGTCCGAGGGGTCGTCGTAGGCGTAACATTCACAATAGGAGAAGCATTTTTATGTAAATCGACAAAAATAAAAACAAAGAAACACGCACTAACTTTTCCAACTTGCTGCGCTTTACACTGTATTTGCAAGTTTTAACGCTGTGTCATCCATGCACCCAGGGGGCGGGATTAAGAGGGAAGAAAAGGGAGGGGCGACTTAACATTGTGAAAAACAGAAGTGAATCTATTACACAAATTTAGTTTATAAGCCTTGGTGGCAAGAAGTCCATGTAATCCCTCATTTGTCCAGGAGTGATCCATCGTAGAAACGTCTTCTATTCTCAACCACATTGTTTAGAAGATAATTTTGAAGTCTTTTGTACTTTTTTGGCGAATGTTGCCTTTTTGAGTCGACAAAATGTACCATTATAACATATGTGTACTAAAAAGACCAAAAACCATACACATTACCCCCTCTTTAAGATGCCCAACAAATATGTGCAAATATTACATGTGCTTTAAAAAGCCTGTTGGGAAGAGAATATTTTGGTGTTTTGTGGGTAGCACATCAACCCTCGTTAGATTCGGGAATAAGGAGGTTTGATGGGTCGCCCACACTCTCCCTGATTTTAAAAGGAACAGAAAGAAAAGTGTCTCGGTGCTAGTAAAAGGAGGATATTTCAATCGCTAAGATAATGTGTATGAGTAGGTTGCTGGTGTGTGGGTGCAAGCCCGAATCCAATCTAGCAGCTTCATATGTTCTGAAGACTGAAGGTTCTGATGTTTAATTCTGACAAGCTGAGCAGCATGAAATGATGTGTATTAGAACTACAAAGGCTTCGCCCACACTTGCATGCATTGTCTTTATTGTGTCTCAGACTGGCATTGTTCTCGTTCAATAATAGAACTTGTTTTGGGGTTTTTTTTTTTTTTTTTTGAGCTCATTTTAACCACTGGTTTGAAACTGTGAATCTAACAACTGCTCTTTGTGCTTGTGTGTGTCAGACTGTGTAGAGGGAGGGGAGCCTTGTGAGGGACTTTAGACTCTCAGGTAACTGGAATAGAAAATAACTCTGCCCTTTATATGTTAGCACTTTTCCCTCCCTCCAGTTTCTTTTTTTTTTCCGATGTTCACATGTACAATCCCTGTGCCTGCCAACTCAAAGCCCAAGCATCATGTCTACCCTTCAGCTACAACGCTGCATCTTGAATGACTCCAGGCAGTTTTATCGCACGCTCACATACTGTATGCACCCTTTAACAAATGATATTAGCATGGATAGACAATATTTGTGTGTGCGTCAAAATGGCCAATCTGCATGCTGAAAAACTGGTTCATTTGGAAAGATGGCACCACTCTACAAAAACTCCATGTGTCCCGCCCTAGTAAATTGTTTCCTTGTAGAGAAAAGAAGAAATCTGCAGTAATGGAACCAAAAATAAAATTAGAAGTAAATGGTAGAAGACAGATGGGCCTCCCAGCTCAAATTCTTTCTGGACCATCTATTCTTTATCTTGGCCTTGCAGCACATAAATATTCAAATAAGGTTCATTTATCAATGCTGCACTTAGAACGGAGATGCCATGGTGAGAATGCCGCCCTCATTTCAACAGCCGGCATGTCACTGACAAATGTAGAGAAAGTGTTTACCATTAAAAATCTCTTCTCTCAAACAGTTTTGCTCCAACTCTGGCTTTCAGCTGTCTTTTGATTGAATTTATCCCCTCTGACATATTCAATCAGCCAAGGCTGCTGTGGGCAGATTGGCAGATTGGTAATGTGGGAACCACCACTGAGCATGCTCACAGAGGACAGTTTTATTCAGCAGCGGAGAAAAGCACTTGAAATAACACAAAGGTGTGCTGATAAGCATGAAAGCACACACACGTGCACACACACAATGATAAAACATCACTTTAGATCACATTTGTCTGCCTTTTTGTTGAATTTGTTGGAGAAAAATCTTGATATTCCAGCATTTTTTTTTCTAAATGTAACACATTAACAATTGTCTGCAGAAATTTCAATAATGTTTAGTCCAATTGCAAATGATCTGTAAAATATATTTAAAATCAACTGGAATAGACTGGCTGCTGCATGTTTGGCTTGCAGCATAAAATAAATTGCTGATCTTTGCATGTGCTGAAAGTCTTGAATGTTTTAATCACTACAACTAGACTTTATTTAAGTGTTCAGATCGTCCTATTTGTGTTTTTCTTCTTGTAAGTTATTTGCAATAATTTGCAAGATTCTTGCAGTATTTTTTAGATAAACCAAAGGAAAGGATTTGAATGCATATATTAAAATAAAATTATGGTAGATTGTGGATTTTTTTTACCGTATGTTCACGACCTAAAGGCACACCGTATTAAAAGGTGCAGTCCTAGTTTCGTGTGCTCTGTATAAAAACACATAAGGCGCACCTGATGATAGGGCGTGGGTTTTATATCCATATCCTCTACTACGTAAGTCCGCCTTACAACAACACACACACAAGCAGACAAGTGTGCGTATTTATAAAGTCATTTAACAAATCCATACAAGTCCTCATCCTCTGTTTCAGAATCTAACAGCTGCGCTGAATCCAACTTAGCAGGTTCACTTTCCTCGCTGTCAGAGTCACTTTCTGTATTGTGCGGCTCCTCGGAAATGATACCAGCTTTTGCGAAAGCTCGGACAACATTGCCAGCAGACACATTAGCCCAAGCATCTACAATCCATTGGCAAACTGTGGCCTAATTCGCCCGGCGCTGCCTTCCACCTTTCGTGAAGCTGTGGTCTCCTCTGGTCATCCATCGCTCCCACGCCGCTCGCATCCTTAATTTGAACGGCCAGTTCACGCCGATGTCCAGCAGTTGGAGATCCTTTGTCAGACCTCCCGAAATCACAACAAGCGTAACATTCATCTGCTTCACTTCTTTTTTTACGTCAACGGTGAGATGAGCACGCATAGTCATAAATCAGAAGGAATGGTGATGCCGGTCTCCTTACATACACCTGCCTCAGCCACTCTTTCATCACTTCCTCATCCATCCAGACCTTTTTAATTGCCTTAATAATGACGCCTGATGGAAACGTCTCTCTAGGCAAAGTCTTTCTCTTAAACATCACAACACACATAGGGCGCACTGCATGAAATGGACCAGCGCACATTTTGAAGAAAATCTGAGACTTTTATATGCGCCTTATGGTCATGAAAATACGGTAATTATCTCCATCGGAATCATTGATAACTTTTAAATGTCTATTAAAATTGTGTAACGGGATGTGAAAACACTTCTTAAGAGCATTGAAAAAACTGAGCCAGTGTTTTTCTTTTTTTAAAATCTCGACCCTATCAGTGATCACTATTAATTATTGCTAAAAATCAATCAAAGCTGCATTTATTTCAAACTCAGTACTAGCATTACAGCCTTTAAAAATGACAAGAAGTCATAGCAAGCATTCAAGAAGCTCCATTGCACTTCTAAAGCAATGAAACTTCCAAGCATGCGTGTGAGTTTATCAGTTTTCATTTCAGAACAAAATACTTTTGAAGCTACAAACCACCAACAAAAATCCAGTTAAACTACACTCCACTTATGCATGGCTAATAAATTCTTAATACTTAAAGATGTCTTCTTTACGCTCATTTTGTTGCATGTTTAACCCTATGCTTCTTTCTCCTGCGCCTTCGTTTACAGTTCTGGCTTCAAAGCAGACGTACATAAGCTACAGTAACCACGCCATCTAGGACAGGAGGGAATCGGAGCGAAGCGGAGGCCTGCCGGAGAAGAACTTCTCCACTTTTGGAAAGAATCGCTGAAATATTGGTGGACTCTAATGCTGCTACAACAAAAGGCTGGGGGTGGAAAGATGGGAATTTCTTACTCCAAATGGATGTCATATTTTTCTAAAGAATCAAATGAAGGTTTGAATGCTTAACTTATAAAAAAGTAGTAGATCACAGGCACAAAATGTAATCCATAAAAACTTTGGACAGTGAGATTTTTCCTTTCCCACCCTTTTTAAGAAGAAAAAACAAAGCAAGTTAAAACACTTGGAACCAATTGTGTGGGTTTTTTTTTTCTTCTGAAGTGTATAGCACACCAGTTCAGCTTTATTTAAAGCTGGATCATTTTTACCATTTTAACCATTGTTTTGGAGATTATGATGTTAAATGCCTATCAAATGATTATTTTTTGGTTAAAGCTATAAGTCAAGTTAAGATCAGCAGTACTATTCAAACTGTACATGCCTTATTACAGTAAGCTCAGTATTATTACATGAACTTTTCAAACTGGATAAAAGCAGTGGACCACACCAGTATAAGGCTTTTTGTTGTTTTCTTACGAATCATACAACGGGTGATCACACAACCACCCAAGACAGACCTAATGTACAGTCCCAAAGCATGCTTATGGGAGCATCATGTGTACTGTGCTGTGTTGTCCACGTCTATGGAATGCAACATTTGTCATGGTTGTCTTTTGACAGTTCAGACGTCTTTCTGAACCATTACGTACTGGCTTGTCTTCTGCTAAATAAAGCCTGATGGTACGGAACAGAAGCTAAAAACAGTCACCAGGTATTTTTATGGTTTACATCATTTTTTATGTCAGTGAGAATCTGGAGACTTGACAATGCAAATGTTAAACATCTCAATGCATCTCTTGGCCCTTATTTACCAGACAATTCCAGATATTTTTGGGGAGTTTATTGATTATTCTGATCTCTAATAATGTCAGAAAAAGTACTATCAGAGATTTCAAGCTTATGTTTAAACCTAATGCGGGAAATAATGTCAAATTTTTTGAGTGAAAGTTAAACTTTGTCAAGACTGTCCTTTGGTACAGATTATGTTCATTATTTTTAAGGGCAGAATTTCTGGGCGGAGCAAAGGCAGTTGGGAGATCTGGTTATAATAGTTTGGTGAGTTCTCTGCTTTTTGCAGGTAATGTTTGTTACCCATTTTCTGCTGAATGTGAAGCGGCATGTGTGGGAATCGGTGCTACCAATTACAGAACCATAGTCTTGAACTACGGTGGGAGCATCTTCTGCAGGTCAGGAATGGGGTCCCGCTTCAAATGGAGGAGTTTAAGTATCTTGGGTTAGGGAAGGATGGAGCGGCAGATCAATAGGTGGACAGATGCAGCATCAGCAAAAATTAGGACACTGCATCTGTCTATTGTTGTGAAAACAGAACTGAGCCTAAAAGGTGGAGCTCGGGGGATCCACGTTCCGATGCTCATTATTACCACCTGATGCGAGTGGTGACCGAAAGATAAAAGCTCTTGAACACAATGAATGAACGTATGACCTAGAACAGGAGTTCCCAAACTTTTCAAAGCACAACCCCATTTTTAGGCTGATGACAAACCACGACCAAAACACCTGCCTGTTCCCATCTGTCTTGCTCTCTCTTTGCCCTCTCTTAAGCACACATGGCACAGCCTAAGCAAACAAAATCGAGCACAATTTTTTAACCAATGTATTTAATTTTGAAACTTTGATACATGCAATGCCGACTACGAACATGTGCATACAGTAGTTTACTGGCAGGTGAATTGGAACTGTCATTTTATGCAAAAAAATAAATAAACTTAACATGATGGATGGGCGCTGTGCAAGAAGCAAAGCAGGTTTACTCTAGAATTTTTGGGGGAAATTCGCAGATGATCTTCCAGATCAAGTCTTCTCACATCAGCAGCCAAATGGCACGAGAATCACCAGAACAGTTTTAATACCACCCTTTCATTTTTGGTAGCCCACTCTTATTATTAGCATCTCCGGATAGCAAACCAAACTGACGCAGACACATGCGGTAAATTCAGACTGATGCAATCTCTTAACTGGCTTAATTCAGAATGAAAGCGGGAACAGAGCCTACACTTTTTTCAGCGACTTGCACCAAAATTCACTCGTTACCAAAATCGTAACAATGTTAATGTTGACATAAAAATAAGTAAAGCACAAGAAATAATAGTGGAAAAGAAAAACAAATGAGCCAAATTTTTGGGAAATTGTCCACAATATTGCAACCCCCACTTCAGGAACCACCAAACTACAGGAAGTCAGGTAAGGGAAGTCTCAGTTTCTCTGCAAAGGCTAATGCCCTCGCAAAGACGACGCCTTGTGTTTGGGGCATTAAATTAGTAGCAAGAGAATTACTATTTAACTGTTACCTTTTGCAGCAACCCCCTCTGCAAATATCCTGATGCTATTTCTTAGAGAATTGGGAATAAATATGATAAATAAGATGTGTATTTCTCTGCAAAAACTTGACATAGATAAATGGTTTCTGTCCCCCGAGTGAAAACTAATGCCGTCGTGGCCATGATAAATGACAGTTTTATTGGTATTTTAGACACAACATTAAATTCAAATCGAGCAACTGATTAGCATCAATATCAGTTGATTAGCATCAATATCAGTTTAGACTAAATTTATGATTTTATTTTACTGCAAATGTTTGGTCCTTTTGGATTCAGTTAAAGTGAATGAAAACAAATGGAAGGCAGGAAATATATCATTTTTCTAGTCACCATAAACGGAAAAAAAAAGTTGCCAAATTTTGAACAATCTGCATATTTGGTTGGTTTTCATTCATTAATTTTTTTAGGTTCTGACATTTTTTTACGAAATGATGTATCAGATCTCAAAAGTGGTGTTAAAATCACATGGGTTTTTTTTTTTTAAATGCATGGATTTGTTTGAAGAATAAGGGCCATAGACTTCATTCTGTGCCTCATACCCACAAGACTCTCAGTCGGAATCATGTTTGCGTCGAAATCTTCTTTTCAATTGTATTCTGATCAAACTTAATTCAGACTTGATGGTGTGAAATCTTTTAGAAAGTGTGCAAACCACATTTCTATCCTCATAGAATTATTATGTGCAGTATCACTGGAGTTCATTTGATCAAATTTGTTCTTCAGCAATGCAAAAATCTCTATGTTGCATGTTGGAACTCAAAGAGTCACGTGAACGATTTGGGAAACTAAGGCAGAGCATTTGGAAAAAAAAAAAAAACTACTGCAGGAGATTAAAAATAAGAATTATTTTAAACCAATCAGTGATTCACTCAGCTTCAGCAAGTTTTCGGCGTTACCGCAAATGTTTTTCTCATCATTTGATCAAGTATTGTTTGTGGGATTGTTTGTGTTTGTGAATGTGTTCATTTACTGCTTTTTTTTTTGAGAGGGAAGACCCCTTTTTATTTTTCTAAGAACCCTATGTTAAAACATAGACTATGTAAGTGCTGACTGAAATTAAATGGCAAGTTTATGTATGTTATTAAAAATGTATTGATCATGTCTGCTTTTATTTACGGAATTGTTAAAAAAGAGAAAAAAAAAGAACTATAAAAAATACAGTGCCTGGATATTTATGAATCATCTATAGAAAAAAAATGTGTTGAGCATGTTCATTTTTATACAAAATGTTTCTAATAAAAGATTGTTTTGCTAGAACGGTGTCGTTCGTTTTTTCCTGTCTTCGTTTTGTCATTTTTATTAAGTTTGAATTTTGGTATGTTTTAAGTTAAAAGAAGTCAAAACAAAATAAACTTAAATAAAAAAAAATGCCAATAAAAAATGCCCTGGTGGTGAGTAACTATAGTTAGTTTTATTAAAATTGTTCAAGTGGGAGGTCAGACATACCTCCCCCAAATTCTGAAGGTGTAGGTAAATAAAAAAAAAAAAGTTTTTCAAAACGGACGGCATAGTGGCACAGTGGGTAGCACAGTGGCCTCACAGCAAGAAGATCATGCTGTGGACGAGAGTAGGGATGAGACTTGGAACATTAGCCGTTCTGTGTGGAGTTTGCACGTTCTCCCCTTTTATGCATAGGTTTTCTCCAGGTACTCCAGTTTCCTTCCACCCTCCAAAAAACATGCATGCTAAGTTGATCGGCCACTACAGGATTGCCCCTCGGAATGTGTGTGTGTGTGTGTATGGTTGTATGTATGTGTTTCCGTGACAGACTGGCGACCTGTTCGGTGTGTACCCTGCCCCTCGCTTCGAATCAGCCGGGTTGGACTCCGGCATCCCCGCAACCTCGTAAGGGATGGACTTTAAGAGGGTGACTGTTTCTCAAAAAAATATACCTAAAAAAACTACATAATGAAAAAAAAAAATTGACTTTTTGTAGTTTTCTGCTTGTTTGAACATGATTTTTCATCGCGAACATGCCTTAAGTTGTTTTCTATTTTATTTATGCATGTTTGAGTCATTTGCATGATCCAGATACTATTCGGAACGCCAAGTTTGATTACCACCCCTTTTGTTCTCTGCCAAGCCCACATTCTAAACATAATTGGGAAGTGTTAAGGTGCCCCTTTCCACAAATAATGCTTTCCATCCCCTCACAGACCCAAGAGGTGGAATAGAGTAGGGGTGTCAAGATCCAGTCCTGGAGGGATGGTGTCCTGACGGTTTTTATAGTTTTCCTGGTTCAACACAGCTGATGCACATAAAAAATAAATCAACAGCCAATACAATTAGGCACATTGACTCAATAACTTGGATCGAGTGTAGACCTAAGAACTCAGGGAAAACCTTCTGGACACCTGACCTCCAGGGCTGGAGTTCGACACCTCTGCTGTCAATTTTTATAAGCCGTTTTTATGAGCTATCAAAAGGCACCATGTGTTTATTTATCTATGTTATGAGATAGGAATTATTATCTCACTTTTAAACACTATATAGCTACTTTAACACGGTTTTCTGTTATGCAGTTTGGACCGTTCAACAAATCAACAGGCAGATCAGTGGAGCGTTTGCCATGACACTCCATTAGTTCATCGTCATAAATAAAGAACTGAGCCAAAAACTTAAGCTATTGATGCACAATCTTTATAAGCAATTAACCTTATGTAACTATGTCAATATACTAGTGTGCATCCTCGTCTTCAACCTGGTTTATGAAGGCTAGGATGCTACTTTTAGATTGTATTCCTAACATGGATGGCTCAGATTTATAAGACAGCGAAGAGGGTTTTTATTCTTTTCATTTTCAGTCCCACATGATAAGGGCAGGTGATTTATCACTGAAGAGGGCGTTCTGGGACTGAATGGAACAAATATAATAAATTGGAAAGTCAGATTATTCAAATTGGAAGCAGTGATTTTTGTGTCAAAATGCTCCTATTTAAGGATATTTGAATCCACAAATGTGAGAAACGGTCATCAAACCCTGGCACAAGTCAAACAGAGAAAATAACTACTACTTTCTTGCCTGTGATTTGCACAGAGAGCTTCACCAGTAATCAGGAAAGCCACAATCTCAACCTTGGTTTAATGGTAGATCAATATGGTCAGCAACACCTGCAGCATAAGCCTTCAGCAAACTGGGAAAATAGCATCCCATCCATAAATGCTGACAGAATTATGAGCCACTCTAAATGAAAAGTAGATCTAGTGAAAGTATCTTCATACTAAATTTATTGTTGGTCTGAAACTACAACTGAGATGATCATTGATATGGTACCGTCGTTAGCCCACTGTGTTCAAAGTTTCTCCTATGCTCTGCACAATTAAAAAAAACAGTGGATTATGCGGTACTGTATAGTTTATGTTGCATTGATAAATGTGGAACTTTCCAACAAGGAAACACATTTTTCAACCTCTCTTTTGCTGCTTAGGTCCCCCGAATACTGCAAAGCATGCTGCAGTTTATTAGAAGAAAAGAAGATTTTATTACCTCCACCGAGGCGAAAGACGAGGATGTGTAGGTCTTTTGCACTGCAAGCAAGAATGTTGTTTTAACAAACCTTAAAAGATTAATGAAACAAACAGCTCGGATAGAAGTGTCTGCTCTGTCTGCTGTGCATTCGGTCAAAGTTTTTAAATTTCTTCTGCAACATTTCTCTTGGATATTAACAATCACACAGTTTTCTATCCGGTATCCATTTAAGATAAGCATTCAACCATAATTTAATTTTCCGTGTAGTTTCAGATGAAAACCGCTGAAGCAACAGTTTCATTAAATTCTTAAACTTAACCATAAAAACATGAAATGAACAACAAAAAAACAACACAAGCAAACAGACCATGTTGCTTTCTGAAAAATAGAGACTTGTAAAAAGTAAGAGTGTGACACAAAAAAATTTAGCAGGACCCTGAGATCCAAGTCCGTGGTTGATAGAAAATAAAACACGATGGCCTTAACAGGAGGCTTGGATTTAGATCTAGACAGTAAAAACACTGACCTATGTCGCCTTGTTCCAGCCTTGGGTTATATTTGTTATGCAGCTTCTTTTTTTCACACCCGAGTCATATATTGTTGCTTTCAGTGAGTCTCGAGATTGAATCCAGGAGACCGCTTGGACGGCCGAACGCCGAACACTTTACACAAATAACAAATACCATAAAATACATAGATAAAATAAGTTGCCAACCATATGACTCTGCTTGTCTAATGTCACAAACTATCAGCTCATCTATAGTTGGTGTGGAGTAATTGTGTGAAGTTTTATAATAATAATAAAAACATCTTCATGGTTTTCAGACATATAGCATTCGCAAAAATTTGTGACCAAACTTGACCATCACCTTTGGTTGCATGACCTTGAAAACCTAATCAGTTAACCCTTATTAAATACTGAGTAACTGTGACCAGTTTTATTTAAATTGCCTCAGTGATTTAGAAGGCATCGCATTCATAAAAGTATTACAAAAAACACAGACTTACGGACAGCCTAAGTATTTTTACAACTTTTTAAAAAAATGTAGTAAATAAAGTGAAAATATAAAAATATATAAAGTTCTCTTAAGTGTTTTTTTTTCTTCTTCTTCTTTCGGCATTTCTCTTCAGAGGTCGCCACAGCAAGTCAGTTTCTTCCATCTAACCCTAACTGCTGCATCATCTTCGATCACACCAACTATCTTCATGTCTTCCTTCACTGTATCCATGAACCTCCTCTTTGGTCTTCCTCTAAACCTCTTTCCTGGTGGTTCCAAACTCATCATCCTTCTTCCTATGTACTCTCTCTCTCTCTCCTCTGCACATGTCCAAACCATCTCAGTCTGGCCTCTCTGACTTTATCTCCAAAATCTCTAACATGTGCTGTTCCTCTGATCCTGTCCATCCTGGTCACACCCAGAGAGATCCTCAGCATCTTCATCTCTGCTACCTCCATCTCTGTTTCCTGTCTTTACTTCAGTGCTACTGTCTCTAGATCAAACAGCATGGCCAGTCTCAACACGGTTTTGTACACTTTTCCTTTCATTTTAGCTGAAACTCTTCTGTCGCACATCATGCCTGATAGTTTTCTCCACTCATTCCAGCCTGCCTGCACATGCTTCTTCACCTCATTTCCACACTCTCCATTGCTGTTGATCAATAGACTGTTGACCCTAAGTACTTAAAATCTTCCACCTTCTTTATCTCGTCTCCCTGTAACCTCACTTTTCCATTTGCATTTTTTTTTTATTACAACCCGTTTTTATTAACAGACTTTTGGCGAATAAAAAGAATAAAAATGTACTTTTGTGTCAAATAGAACCCCACAGGTCAAACCTTGTGTGAATAGCTAAGAAAATTATTTCCAAAGATATGATTTTTTTATCATTATGACTCATTCATTAAGAAAGTTGTTGTAATTAATTTTTTTTGACCGCCTGAGGTTGTTCTGCTAAGTAGGAAAAAAAAAGTTGAGTAAAAACAGTCAAATATTTCATCTGAGATGTATTATTCAGTCTAACAAACTAAATCAATGTACAGGTCATTACTTATTTAATCACTTTTTAATCAAATAGAAAAACCTTGTAGAAAACTTTTTTTTTTAAGTGCTTGTTGGCTGATAACAATTCACGAACCAATCAACATGGTTCCTTTTAAACAGCAGTTTTCAGTTCATAAGAAAAATCTGTATCCAAGTAAACAATATGTGATTAAAAAAGTATTGAGCAATTAAGAACCGAGCTAAAACTAAATCGTAGAAAGTTTTTTGCGAACATTAAAAATCCTGCTTTAATCAGTCGTGATGATAATAAAGTTTCTACAAATATCTAAAATTCTTGAAGTGCTCTTATTTTTCAAAGAATGAACAAATACACTTCTTAGGTTCCATTTTCACACAGGATTAGCCACCAAAAAGGAATCTAGACATTTTAACATTACGTTCCTCCCCTCATCTATGGTCACCAGCTGTGGGTGGAGACCGAACGAATGAGATCACTGATACAAGCGGCCAAAATGAGCACTCACGCTAAAATAATTAAGAGCGGGTGGCTGGCCTCTCACTCAGAGATCAGGTGAGGAGTTCTGCCATCCGGGAGGATCTCTGTGTTGAGCCGCTCCTCCTCCAGGTCGAGAGAAGCCAGATGGGGTGGTTCGGGCATCTGGTCAGAATGCCTCCCGAGCGCCTCGCTGGTAAGGTGTTTGGGCCACGTCCCACCGGGAGGAGACGAAGAGGCAGACCCCGGACCCGGTGGAGAGACTATGTCTCACAGCTATATTCTCTATATTCTTTCTTACCTTTCTGTAAACATGTCTGATGTGCTAACCGGAGAACAAGTGAGAGACTCATTTACTTGTACAAGGGTAAAAGTTTTTTTATTCACAAAGAAATTCAACCCCCTCTGCTGTATTTATACTGTGAGAAAATAAAGAGGTTCGTCCTGCAAAAGGGCAGTGATGGGAAACTGAAAATTTCCAGATCCCCACTTTGACACAGTTGAGCAGTGTTTACGCATCCCTAACAACGTGTCTTCGACTGTCTGGGGTTCCTGTAGTTTGGTGATTACATAAACTAAAGCCACAATTGAATGAAAAGAACAAAAGAAGTAGTACAAAAAGAAGTATTAACATTTTCTACCAAACACCAGACAATTCAGATAAGTTCTTGTATGAATTCTAATATTTCATTCTCTTTAAGTATTTCAAGTTGGAAAAATGATCCAATCCAATTCTTTTCTTTGTGGAAAAAAAAAAAAAATTCTGAAAGTTTGTATCAACTTCCCCATTTGTGTGTTCATTTGATTTTCTCAAATAGTTAGTAAAAAAAATTCATGAACTTTTCCATTCGCCTGGCACATCGCAATGAAAACATTGGGGTGCACCGCCTAACTGCCGCTTTTTAAGTACAGTATGACCTTATCTTAATTAAATCAGATCAAATAAAACTTGTGTTATCCTGTCTAATGATTAGCAGACTTAAAAAGTCAACAACAAAACCCTTATGTTTTTAGGTTTTGTGCAGATTGGAACTATTAGAACCACACAAACCGCACTTGATCTCGCGCCATTCTGTTTGCTTTTTGATCTATTAAAGAAACCTCTCAGAAGGTTTTTAGTTGGATAAGATGATAAGTAAATGATTCATTGAGGATTACTGACATAAAAGTTCAATTGAAGCGCCAACGGGTAGCATCACTCTCACATTCTGTACAATACTTAATATTTTTTTTAAAAATGCTAAACTTATAGGACTTTCAGTTCTGTTTTTAGTAAAAATAGTGTAGATTCACATTTTAGTAATGGCTCAACAAAATAACCCCCTGTATGAAACCAATTCACGTGTTAAGCAGGTGCAGCATCTCTGTGACAGCAAGAAAGACCCCCGAGGACTGATGATGGAAGATTATTCTTGTGGATCGTAATAAATAACGTGTTGTCACCATGCTGACTGATAAGCCCGCTGCAGTAGACATTAGAAACGAGGAGGAGTAGATGAGCTTACATCTCTTACAAACATGATTAAGACAATTATTTATGAAGATTTATTTCAAGATTTGGCATTATGTTGGTGTGAGGGAGAAACTGGATAAATCTGGCAATCAACATAATTCCTTTGGAGGGAATTAAACGCAACATAAACTCGTTGACTTTCATCACATTATTATGTAAGAAACCAGACAGTTGTCAGATGCAATTATACCCCCACAATGGAGGGGTTTTTATTGGTGTTTGGGAGGTTTGCCGTCACCAAAAAATAAAGAAAAAAGAAGAAAAAAAAAAAATCAAGCAGTTCTCTCTTTGAAGTTGATAAGATTGCGAGATAAAAGATCTAGTATTGCATGATATTACACTTTCTTTCAAAATAAAATCCCAAAAGATGAAAATGAAATTTGTACAATTAGTACAAATATCCTACCCTTTTTGGTCAACAAAAAAAAAGAAGAAGAAGAAATGAAAGGGGACTAGTCAAGCTATCTCCTTGCAGGGCCAGCGAATTGGCCACCAGAATGCAGGAAAATCCTATTTTTCATGATGTTCAGGAGGGGAATGTCCCAGGACCCTCTATACTAGCTTTGTCGATGACATCACGCCTTCCCCCCTTAAGAAAATTCTGGATCCACCCCTGCATCATATTTCAAATTATAAAAAATAAGTTTCCGGTGAATGATAGAAGACTTACTGATACAAATGTGATTGTTTACAATAAATTAACTCACCATATTGCGTTAAAAAAACCTCACAGAATAAAAATTTAAGCAAAAAGCATAATTTAAAACTTTTTTTTCCCAAAAGTCTTTATTCCCCCAACTCAAAACACACAGCTTTACAACTTCTTTCCAGCAAATTGTCAGTAAACAATAAAACCTCTTGAAATTTATTTAAGCGATGAATGCAAAAAAAAAAAAAGTTTTCCAAATTTGAAATTTATGGCGTTATATTTTTTCTCTGCAGCTCTTCAGCAATAAATGCAGTTGGTGACTGTATTTTTGACTATGATCATTCCTGCTGAAAGTGTAGTTAAAAGTTATTTCTCTATGTTGAATTTCAGGATATACCTGGTTTTGGATCCAAAAAGTTTCTGTTTTGCACCTTTTATAATCACACAGTTAAAAATTCCATCTTTTTCAGAAAAAAAAAAAAAAAACTCTTGCTGCACCAGCAGCCATTTACGTGTGGTCATTATTCTTAATTCTGTGCACATCTTCACCTTCTGTGAGCAGGATGCTTATGACGGAGTTTTACTAAGTGATAAAGCTTGAAGGCAGCAACGCTCAGATCAACAAGAAACTAGGTCAGTAAAAGCTTGTTTCTGATGGCCGTAATGACCCATGGTATAAAAAACACATTTTTTCTTTGAACCACAAACTAACAATTAAAAATTGAACTAAGGTTTCTTTCAAGCTTGTCTTGTCTGTATTTCACAAAACATTTCTAAGTAAACATTTGAATGAGATTTTTAAAGGAATCAAACTTCTAATAAATACATGACAGACTTATTACAAAGAACCAATTTTATTGACGATAAATTAGTGACAAAAATAGGCACTGATTTGAAGCAGAATAAAATCACCTTAAACAGACCTTTCTTCGACACGTTCTTAGCTGAGACAAGAAGTCATAATTACCATAACTGGTGTGTCATTTCCACAGTACCAACAACAATGTCTTAATTTTATCCAGGAAATTTTTTTTACTTGTATTCATAGAAGCAATCAATATAAGAACGTTAATATTTAAAGGAGTAGAGTTGGATGCAAAATTAACTTTTTGGCAGTTCCTACCACGATTGAACAATTTTCTCACATCAAAAACATACCTGAAATGTTTTTCATTTCATTCATGCATGTTTGAGTCATTTGCAAGCTCTCTCGTACAGTATTTGGATAAAATTTGAATGCCAGGTTGTTTTTGGCCATGCATTTTGTTCTGCATCAACCCACATTCTAATCCAAGCAGTAATTTTTTAGTGATTGTACTCATTGTGTACGCCACCTAAAACAAGATTTTTGGCAATAATAGCAACAAGATAATTGGCAATTTTTCAATTCAAATTACCTCCGCAGTGCAAGAGCGTCACCCTGCGTCTTTAAAAGGGTGCATCTTATGATGTGTAACATTCAAACATGTGTTTGTACAGCTTCACAATTATTACTCTTGACAAGTTGAATACTTTAAAGACTTCAAGGAAGCCAGATGGGGTGGTTCGGGTATCTGGTCAGGATGCCTCCCGAGCGCCTCGCTGGTGAGGTGTTTTAGGCACGTCCCACTGGGAGTAGACCAAGAGGCAGACCCTGGACCCGCTGGAGAAACTACGTCTCACAGCTGGCCGGGGAACGACTCGGGATCCCTTTTAGGTGAGGTGGAGGACGCAGCTGGGGTGAGAGAAGCCTGGGCTTCCTGTCTGAGGCTGTTGCCCCACAACCCGGCCCGGGATAACCAGATGACAACGGAATGAAGTTATGACTTGATAACTGTAGCTTACTTAAAGCAAAGCAGGTTATGTTCACACCACATGACATTTCTTCCTCAGCAGATTGTTAAACATGTCATTAGTAAATTTGTCGCTGAATTTGGACACAAAATGGAAAACTGCAAGTGATTATATGGTCAACCGTTTCAAACTGCTGTGAAATAACCGTATCAAAACTGCACAAATCAAAAATCACAAATCAAGCTGGGGAAATAACCGGTTCACCACAAACTCCAATGTTCCTTCTGTTTGAACGTATTGTGATTAGGAAAATAATCCTGTTCACAGAAGATCCATCACTCCCTCTGCATCACTGCTTTAACCTTCTACCTACAAAATACCTGCAGCAAGAAAAGAAATCCATAGGAAATCATTTATTCCAATAGAAATCAAAGCCCTGAACAATAACCTTTCATAAGTCAATATGATTTGATATGTTTTCTGTCTGCTTGTTTTGTGTACTGTGAGCCTTGTTGAAGAAAAGTTCTGTACCATGGTGTCAGACCAATAAAGTTTTCTATTCAAATTTTTTTTTTAAATCAGCAACAAATGCATATTAATTTTATTTTTACCGCTCTGAAGGAAAACAGCATAGTGATGGTTCAGAACTGCGTTTGCTCCGATTGGTCAGCTCTAATAACTTTACCTTTGAAACTCCACAACATTTGTCTCAGCTCTTCTAAATTTAGAGATGCGAAAATTGCATTTTCACTAATGCAGAGTTATTATTCAGCACATGGCTCGTTCCCAATGTGGTGTTTAATAGAGAAGAAGGAGGCACAGGTGGATGTGGCAGAAGGACTGTCAGGACACCTACATAATCACCCAGACTGTGACTGAATGACAAGTCCGGTCTAAAACAAGGTTTCACTGTGGCAAATATGGATGAAGTGACTCATCCCTCCAATCTGTTGTGTTTTTCTTTTGCAATCAACTAAATGTCTTTGCTCTATAACTTGCTAATGTCTGTGTGTGCCCAGTGGCTACTTATCAAGCATTCATTCATTTTTTTTCTTTGTTGCTTAACTTAATATTGGGTTGTGGTGTGAGTGTATCTCTGCTGTTTTTCAGGCAATAGAAAGTCACACATTTGGAATGCTACCAATCCAATGGAAAGTTAAAGCATAAGTTTGATGTCAAACCTAACTCTGCACAGTTTGTTGTGTATAATGAATAGTGCATGTTTTATCGCGCCACGGTGGAGTGTAAATTAACACAACTTCTGAATCGCTAAATAATACATGTGGGACAATGCGTTAATAATTATTTGCACGTCCTTTTCTGTGTGTGATCACTATTTACACACTCAAAGATTTTGAATATGTTTCAGGTTATTGTTAAAATTTCAATACCTTTTGATTTTGAAATTTTAAGTAGTTTTAATTTATATATATATATTTTTATTTCTAGAGCAAACATTGTTCTCAAAAGTAGATATTTAGAGTCCAGTGTTTTCAAGAGTTATTTGAGTCAAAAAGTCACCAGTTGTAGGTGGTGACCGAAAGAACAAGATCACGGATACAAGTGGCTGAAATGAGCTTCCTCCACATGGTGGCTGGGCTCTCACTCAGAGATCGGGTGAGGAGTTCCACCATCTGGGAGGAGCTTGGTGTCCAGCTGCTCTCCCTCCAGGTCAAGAGAAGCCAGATGGTGTGGTTCGAGCATCTGGTCTGGATACTTCCCGACCGTATCGCTCGTGAGATGTTTTGGGCACGTTCCAACGGGCGGAGACCAAGAGGCAGACCCTGGACCCGCTGACTATATTTCACAGTTGGCCGAGGAACGACTCGGGATCCTTCCGGGTGAGCTGGAGGATGCAGCCGGGGTGAGAGAAGCTTGGGTTTCCTGTCTGAGGCTGTTACCCCAACTACCCGCGGATAATTGGAAGACGACGGAACGGAAATAAAAAAGTCATACAATAGAAAAATTTAAGTTTACACGGCAACTAAAAAGTCCAAATGTTTTATGAGTAAGTGCATTCGTTTTAAATTGAGAGGGTAAAATATTTAAAACAGCATTCTATGTTGCTGTGGTGTTTTTATCTTCAATGCCTGACACATTTTTCTCTGCCATTAATTCAATAACCATGTATAATTTTTGAAGCTGATTTATGCAGATGGATTGCTCTTGAAGGTCTTTGAAATGCATGGTCTACCACTTAAAAACGGTAATGCAGTGTTTCAAAAAAAAAATTTAAAAATGGAGCGTGAAACTGTACTGGTTTGAAGCATATTTTTTAAAATTGAGTTTTTGTTTGATGAGATTTTTTTTTTTTTTTAAACCCCCAGAGCAGAAAGGCGCTGGTGGCCGCTAAAAGTTGGTCTAGATATATTTAAACAATTCTGTAGTGTTTTTGATGAAGGATTGGAAAGTTGATCCAAAATCGCCCATCATTTGGTGGGAATAAAAATAGTCTAATAGCCAAGCAACAAAAAAGCCCACCCTGACAACGGGGATCCTTAAAACATGTGTGTGGGAAGAATCGTTGAACTTCTGCTGATCAAACTTTGGTTTGCATGAACTTCCAATGCTGCAGCATTTAATCTTTTTTACTTTATTAAATTCTTTTTTTCTCTTCTCATTTGTATGACATCTTAAGAAAATTCCACAACATGCTATGTTGACATGCTCAATGTGTGACAGTAAACAGGGAGATAAATGATGCACTGTGATGCAAAAAATACAATAAGAACAGACCACTTTGTTTATAACACATATTGTATGACCATGTTACCGTAGCTCTGATTACCTAGTTGTCAGAGCTTATACTGCAGCCATACAGCTACTCCGTTATTTCCCTTCTTAAACAAACCGCAATCTCAGTTCAGTGTCCTGCTTTACCTGCCTCACAGTGGGTATTTATGTGTTCAGTTAAGGGTGTTATTGAAGTGGCTAGCACATATGTCTTCCTGATCTCTGTGAATAATTTAAGCTAACAGCTATTCCTATAAAAACTCCATCTATATTAATGAGCAGCCTCCAACCATTTGAATCACAGAATGAAAGTTGTGGTCCCTTCATTGTGTCTGAGGTAACTAAGGAGCATTGTCTTTACTGAACGATCTCAGTGAGCAAAACATACCATGGGACAAACCGTTCCAATCACACGTGAAATCACAGTTTCAACTTAGTCTATGTTATAATATTAAAATATTTCTCAACACCAGACTATCAGGCAACAATAGCAGGAAGTGAACTACAGACTGGGCACAATTTCCTTTTATGAGTTCTAACTTTGAATAGTTTATGAGAGTTGTGACATCTGCTCTGTCAAACCCACAAAGCATAAATGAGTTGTGATTCATTTGTAGAACTAAAGTGCAGAACCATAACATCAATATTACAATAAATACTAAAATATGGGGACTGTTGTGTTGAAATACATTTATACCTTAGTCATAACTCTAGAAAAGTAGGGATTTCTTTCGTAAATAAAGGTCCTATTGTGGTAAAAATTTCCCTGTTCTTTTATTCAGATACACCGTAAAGTCAGAATGAATACGATAACAAAACACACAAGGTATACAGACCCAACCTGCTGATTTAAGGAAAGAAGTAACACACAATGACATTATTGACCATGAGCAAGTCATATAGAGAAATATGACGGGAGTGGTTTGACTTCTAAAATGAATCAAACACATGCCTATCTATCTGACATATTACGACTCTAAATAGATGACTCATGAGGACTTATTGTCAGATTTTTACTGTTGCGTTATCAGATACTTTTTCCATTCTGTTCCATTGTTTTCCGCTTATCCGGGGCCGGGTCGCAGGGGCAAAAGCCTCAGACGGGAAGTCCAGGCTTCTCCCACCCCAGCTGCATCCTCCAGCTCACCTGGAAGGATCCCGGGTCGTTCTCCGGCCAGCTGTGAGACATAGTCTCTCCAACAGGTCCTGGGTCTGCATCTTGGTCTCTGCCCGGTGGAACGTGCCTGAAACACCTCACCAGCGAGGCACTCAGCCCTAACCACCCCATTTGGCTTCTTTCGACCTGAAGGAGGAGCGGCTCGACACCGAGCTCCTCCCGGATGGCAGAGCTCGTCACCCGATCACTGAGTGAGAGCCCAGCCACCCTGCGGAAAGAAGCGCATTTCGGCCACTTGTATCCACAATCTCATTCTTTCAATCACCACCCACAGCTGGTGACCATAGGTGAGGGTGGGGACGTAGATCGACTTGTAAATTGAGAGCTGTGCTTTTCGGCTCAGCTCTTTCATTACCACGACAGACCGATGCAGCATCCTAGTTATTGCTGACGCTGCACCGATCCGCATGTCGATCTCCCACTCCATTCTTCCCGATATAATGTTACCAGATATGTTTATTATCTGAAATCGATTTTGACAACCATGACACACAAATCACAATTAAAATATTTGTTATTACGCATAAACTGCTTTTTAATAACAAAATGTGATCATTGTAAAATTAGTCTTAACTCTAGCTTTCTGTGACCGTTTAAATCGGTATCAGTCTGTGAAACCCATGATCAGTCAGGCCATACTTCTGACAAAAGTTTTTTTTCTCTCTTTTTTTTTTTTTTTTTAATCAGGTAAAATCGCATG
Source organism: Neostethus bicornis (assembly GCA_902685375.1). NCBI lineage: Eukaryota > Metazoa > Chordata > Actinopteri > Atheriniformes > Phallostethidae > Neostethus > Neostethus bicornis. The sequence continues at coordinate 5,588,946 of LR738550.1, forward strand.
TCTCACTTAACCACACATCAAATTACAAAATAACAAATTCTATACGAGCTTGTTTAATGCTTTGAATCAATCAATTGAATTGGACTTTTTTCACTGTAATTTTTAGGTCTTGAATGAGATCATTTCAGGTTTAAAAATGCAAAACGCCTATTGGCTGACGAGACAGACTCGGTAGCACAAGTCACCAGAAGCAGGCACAAGCCTGAAGGAGAACATTAATCTACCTTTTTTCAAAGAGAAAAACAGTAAAAGCAGAGAGATTTATTGAGTGTGAAATTTTGCTAAGTATAATCAGCAGCTTGATTGTTTAGAGGGAGCACTCGGGGCCACGTCTTCTACAGATAAAGACCACTTAGGGAATGGTCTTGATGTAAAGATTAAAAGACAGCAAAGTGTAGATTTAGTTTAAACTGTCCCTCTCCTTCAGTCCGCTCCAGATTCCCCATCTTCTTTCTTTTCTGATAAACACACACTTTTCCACTTCCCACCAGAACATCTGCTCGAGCATCTGGCCATTAGTGTCTATGGGTAGTAATTGACTTATTAACAAGAACACTGTATGATCAATCTGATAATCAGAGGAGGCTTGGTGTTTTCTTCGTGGCAAATAATAAATAACAAAAAAAAGAAAGCTTTTGTCAGAAACTGAACATGTGCCATGTGTGAATGTTTTGTGCATGGAGCAGTTACTCACTGACGCTGCTGAACAGCTTGCTTTTAAGTTGTGTGGCTGGTGTCCAGGTGAACGGTCTGTATCCCACCTGTTCCATCAGTGCTCTGCTGACATATCTACAAATATTAGAATGAAATTTGTTTGATCTGAAGATTGTTCTCCAAAGTTATTTTATCAGGTAGGGTAAATGTGCTTTTATCGCAATGCTATGTGAACACAGAATCAGTTTCCTTATCAGTTTCTTCCATCTAACCCTATCTCCTGCATCTTCTTTGGTCACACCAACTATCTTCATGTGTTCCTTCACTGTGTCCATGAACCTCCTCTTTGGTCTTACTCTAGGACTCTTTTTTGTGATGGTTCCAAACCCTGCATCTTTCTGCCAATGTAGTATAAGGATATACTGTATTTTACTCACCAAAAACTCCACAAAGCCTAATTGTAGATAAAATCCATCTTTCTCTCTCCTCACCGGTGCCAAACTCCAGGCTGTCATATTCTTGCAAGTTTTGACAGATCTGAACACCTGTTCTTTCTCTTGCTACTTCTTTTTCTTTTATTTGTTCAACTTCTTTTGAAAAGTCGGCCTCAAAAGTGAACCTTGAAAGTAAATTAAACACTAAATCTATTGGTTTTCGTCGTTCCACTGTTTGCTCGTAAAAAATAAAAAAAAAGACTGTCTTCCAGCAACAAAATTATATTTTTGTTCCTGTAGCCCACTAAAACACACAAATTGTAAGTTTAGATGATAAATCAACTGTTTATTGTCATTTTTTCATTCAGCAGGTCTGATAAAATTAATCACATAGAATACCTAGCAAGGTACGTGGCCTCTCTAGGAAGGCAGCTCAAAATCTGATGAAGTTCAATTATCTTTTACTTTCAACAGATAAAGGCCGCAGAATGGACTCAGAAGGCCTGACAGAGCAAAATTTTAGCCCACCTGGCAACATATTCTGGATGAAATGTTATTTTTATTTTATTTTCTGAACTGCTTATCCTTAATGGGTCATGGGAGTGCCGGAGCCTATCCAGGCTAATTGTTTCAAAGCAAAAAACATACTTTTGGAAGCACCCCAGCCGTCGGAAAAGCTCTGAAATAAACTGGGACGGATCAGTTGGAAATATGCAATCACTACTAATGAGCAAAATCAAATTAGCACCCGTTTAACGGTCCAGATTATTTAGGCCAGCAAAGAAGGCTATGAAAGCATACATTGTTTGTCCACCCCTTCAAGACATCCTACCAGTTTGTGGTTGTTTTTCTTTCAAATGTAAATCTCTAGTGCTGAAAAATGACTAAGGACATCTTCACTTGGAACAAATAGATCTGTCTGCACACCCACCTCATGATGTAGCCTACACAGCAAATTACAGCGCAAGACATTACAAATCTGAAAAGACTTAAATGGGTAACGCAGCAAAGATCATTTGTCACTGTCAAGAGAACCACAAATTTCAAGTCATGCTCTCTGGAGAAGTACGACAGAATAGAAGGATTTTTATTGTTAAATCACCAGTTTTATGTCATTCATGACTCTTTTTTAATGTGCATTCCAAGGCAGGTAGTGTCACATGGAAGGAGCCAACATGATCTGATGATCCATCTATATTTAGTACATTTGTTGGAGGTATTTAAAAACGGTAACCCGCCCTGCAGGCATTACCAGCGTGAGGGAGGAAGTGACAGTGCTCTGAGGCTTCTCAGCGTGACACAATCTGCCATAGTTGTGTGTGGGAAGACATTTAGATTACACACAGTGACAACAAAACTAGAAGAACAAATTGAAAAATTTCTCAAATAATCTCCTACTTTATCTCTGAAAAGCTTTAGATCAATCTCTCAGTTGCTCATTATGGGACGTTTGCCTTTTGAAAACACAAAGCCTCTGAAGCAGTCGATTACTTTTACTGTATGGAAACCATAAATAGGATGGCAGGCTCAACGTAAACAGGCTTTAAAAACATTCATCTACTGTCATTACACAATTACAACTGTGTTTCAATTATAGATAGAACACATCCCATTTTTATCCATTCTAAATATACATCGATAATAAATTAAAATTTGTTCAAAGTGACTCAATCCAAGCTGTGCTTGTTTGCAGGAAAATAATTCAATGTGATTGTAGGTGGAGTATTTTATTGCATGGTTTTTATAGTTTTATTCTGCTTTAACTGTTTTAATTGTCTGAGTTATTTTATTTACTTCACCTGCTACTAAGAAGTGGTGCAGTCCCTTCATTGCTATGTAAGAGGCAGTTGGGGGAAGAAGTGAGGAGAGCCAGAGCGAAAGCGGAAGCAGAGACACACGGTGGGGAGCCCCTACTGTTGAACTATGGGCTGGTGGCGCGATGGTTTGTTAGCCTGCACACCACCGTGCGGCAACGGCTCCCCCTGAAAAGAGACAAGGGATATCCGACACGGATCCCACCAGCGAAGAAGGTTCCCACAGTCGGCGGTCCGGACGAGTGGGCTTGTAAAGAGCAGACCCAGGAATTGGCCTGTATAGGAGAACCTAGGACAACAAATGGGCCCATACGGGGGGACCCAGGACCATGAATGGGCCTTTACAAGACAGACCGAGGACTACAAATGGCCCTGCAAAGGGCGTACCCAGGACAACAAATGGGCCCTTAAAGGCTGCGGACCCGGGACGATGACGGGACTCGTAAAGGCAGCGGACCGGGATAAGGAGGGGCTAGTGGGCTAAACCCCAACATGTGAACTATTTTAAGGACTGCCATTTTAATAGGTTTGAAATAAATAATTTTAAAACTGTTTTTAATGGTCTCTGCCTCTGTGTCTCTGGCACTCCCCATCTGATCCTGAACCAGCAGGCCTGGACACATAATGTATATTATTTACTGTCTAGGAATAAAATCAATAGAAAAGATTATTGTTCCCATTGTAAATTTAGACTAAATTGGAAAAGTTGTGCTTGGTTTTAAACTAAGCATTTGGTTTCAAGGGAATTTCTCCATTTCCACTTCCAAATTTGAATACAGCTGATTGGAATCCTCATCCTTGGATATCATCATATCCTTGTGTCATCTTTATTTTCTCTGAAAAATGGCTTCGAAATAAGAAATTATGCCAGTGTCTGCCATATTTTATTCCACATTTTTGTGTTGAATAAATATAAATCTTTTGTGTTTCACCGTTCACAAGATACTATAAGAACAAGAATATTTTTCTGTTAGACTATTTATGACAGAATTTCATCATTAAATTGACAAGTCAAATTTATTACTTTAGCACAATTAATGCAAAAGTTAATGAAAAGTTCTTTAAAGAAAGAAAATTACAGTAACAATATAAATAAAATAATTAAATTGAAACATTTATTGCTAAGATTTCATATAGAATAGACTAAGAAGAGTTAAGATAAAATACACAACCAAAGCATAGAGTTTTTAATCTTGACTGAACATGGTCAGAGTTGAAGCCCGTGAAACATTCGCAGGAAGACCAAGTTTTAACAGCATAAAAATTAAACACCATTTGCCTGAGTTTAGTCTTTACTCAGGGGACTAGTAAAAGATAGTTTTTGAGGTTCAAAGAACTGGAGATGGTTCAAATGGAACCAGCATGTCACATGGCCCAGTGCCATGAAGATATGTTTTCCTTAGCCACAAATTTGTGCCCACTCTTAAAAAGAAGTATAACAATAACTTTAAAAAAACACTAAAGGCGTCAAACAAAATGCCTCCACCTGAACTATAATCACAAACTTTATTAGTAATCTATGGTTTGTGACTTCAAACTTTGAAAGCTTGGATCATGAAAACCAAACCAGTTCATCTATTTGGAAAGTCTTTAGGAAAAGACTTTTAGAAAGACTTTAGAAAGACTTTAGGAAAGTCACAGCTCCCATTACCCCCCTTGCACTGACAGACTTCTCCATCACCACTGTAGACTCTTTCCGCTTCCTCGGCACTACCATCACACAGGACCTAAAGTGGGAGCCATCCATCAGCTCCCTGATCAAAAAGGCCCAGCAGAGGATGGATTTTCTGCGGCAGTTGAAGAAAGCCAAGCTGCCTGCCCAGATGTTGGTGCAGTTTTACACAGCCATCATCGAGTCTGTCCTCACCTCCTCCATCACCGTGTGGTACGCTGGAGCCACAGCCAGGAACAAACACAGACTGCAGCGCATTGTGCGCTCCGCAGAAAAGGTGATCGGCTGCAGCCTTCCATCTCTCGAAGACCTGTAAGTCTCCAAGACTCGGGGGCGTGCAGGTCGGATAGCAGCTGACCCTTCCCACCCTGGACATGGACTTTTTGAGCAACTCCCCTCGGGCAGGAGGCTCCGGTCCATTCGGACCAGAACGTCCCGCCACAAAAACAGCTTATTCCCTTCTGCCGTTAGACTTATGAACTCTTTATAACCTGGATCCCTGCATCTCTTAGTCACTTCCCTCTTGTCACTTTACTATCTTTATTATTTTCTATTATTTTCTATGACATTGCACTACTTTTCTTTTTCTTCTGAGCACTCTTAGTTTTGTTAAAATTATTATTATTTTATTTATTTTATTTTTATTATTTTTATTTTATATTTTTGCACACCTGTATCAAAACAAGTTCCTAGTCTCTGATATTTTTCACTGACATGGCAATAAAAGCATTCTGATTCTATAGTTGGTGTTAAGTAGATGTGGGCAGTTTCATTAAAAGGTTTTCAGCGGTTTGGAAGATATCACATTCACAGAAGTGTTATGAATAACGAACGTAGTAACAAATGGACAGAATAAGTTCTTTATGCCTCCCTCACATTCCGTTGGCATAAGCTAACCCTGTGATTGAAAATTTCTATATATTATGAATTCATAAACTTCACTTTCAAATTGAGGCAGGACATTTTTAAAAGTTAGTAATATTTACATCATCTCTGGCGTGACAGAAGTATGTTAGAGCGGTGAAGGACATGTTTGAGGATTGTAAGACAGTGGTGAGGTGTGCTGTAGGTGTGACAGGGGAGTTCAGTGTGGGGGTGGGACTGCACCAGGGAACTGCTTTAAGTCCTTTGATGTTTACTATGGTGCTGGACAGGCTGACAGACGAGGTCAGACAGGAATTTCCATGAACAATGATGTTTGCAGATGACATTGTGATCTGTAGTAAGAGGAGGGAAGAGGTGGAGGAAAAGCTGGAGAGGTGGAGGTTTGCACCAGAAAGAAGAGGAATTTGTAAGATTGTTCATTTTAGCAGAATGTTCTTTTGTGTTCTACCTGATTGTAAAGAGCCACCTTGCGCTGACTTTCATTTTTCTGCTTTCCGAGTATGACGACTTATAACAAACAGACTATTAGTCGGTATGTTCATATGAAACTATTTTCCTTTGTGCTTTATTTGTTTGCAGTCAAGCTTCTTTTATAGTGAATAATGATTCTCTGCACAGAGAAAGAATTCCAAGTTGAGCCTATAAAGTGGCAGAGGTATATCATCGCCCTCATTAGGCAGAGCCATTATGAACCTGCTGGTGCACAGTGCCACAAGACAGAATGAAAAACTAGCTTGTGGACTTCTGGTCCTCCGGTCAGGGTGAACAATGCAACAATCCTTTCCCTTAACATCATTTCAGCAGGCTAGATAAAGTGGCTGTATATTCACTTGGTGTCATTTTTGTTCAGTAATGAAATAGGCTCCCGGCCTCTGTTAATACATCTATTAAAAAAGGATTTAGGGAGGCTATGGATTTTATTTAGGATGTAAATGTCAAATTTGAGAATAAATGTAACTTTATCACTATTCATGGAAAGGAATATGTTCCTATCGATAAACTGCTCAACCTCCTGAACTACTGTGTTTTCCTCGTTGGTTTTAATCATTTCCCACTTGGTCTGTAGGATGTTGCTAGATGGTTTGATAGTCAATGGCTATCCTTTGCCGGGTGTTTTGGTGATCTGCAACCCGTAACAACGATGGGGTGGCCGACAGCGGCCGCACAAGTTGTCGGGTAAAAAGCGTTCTTGCAACAGACTAGAAAGGAATTCATCACAAGACTTCCACTTGTTCACTTCTGGTTTCCTGTTGGTTTTGAAAGCGTGTGCACTTGTTCAGAGTAAGGTAGGTGAAAAACACTATTACGTTTTTTTCGTAAGGAGGCTAACTGGTTGTATGAACAAATCCCTGACAAATTTGGGGGGGGTGACGGTGGCTCAGTGGTAGAGTGTTCGCCCAGGGACTGGAAGTCAACCGGAAGTTTGCGGGTTTGATTCCCACTGAGTACATGTCTAGAGTCCTTGGAGAAGACACCTAACCCGCTCCCAGCCCCCCGTTTCTCCCACCATTGGTGCCGTCATGACAGCGTGCTGCGGTAACCTAGTGCAGTACTGAAATTTCCCAGGTGAGGGATAAATAGAGTATGTAAAAATAAAAAAAATGAAAAATTATTTTCTCATGACAAGTCTGATGTTTTATTGTCCAGTTAAAGTAGCAGGAAGTTTCATTAAAAAATTGACAGAGATCTAAAGAACCTTTATGAAAATGTGTTCTTTTTTAATAAGACATTTGATTAGAGTAATTGTCTGGTTGATTATGAAGTAGACAGATGGTGCTGAAAAATGAATCTATATTATCAAGTGTAAACCAGTCAAATTGCAATCAAGAAATTGTTCTCATTTTTATGTGGGATTAAATACCACAGATGCAAATTCAGGTATTTAAAAATGACATTTCTAGATTAAATACAACTCCTCTCATAAGAATTGTTTCTGTTTTCTAGTCGACACTACAGGCCTTTACTACAGGGATGACATGTTGTGAAAAAAGGTTGCAAATTGGAAAATGAACCGTGCTAAGAGAAAACAAGGACTTTCACCCTCCAGAGAATGTGTTTCAAGTAGACACCTGGGCCCAGATGTGGAAAAAATAAAAAACAAACTGAAATTTGTCTGAATGCAGCATATGCAACATGGTGCCTATTGTAGGTGGATTATTCTTCTAAAACAAACCCTGAAATCCACAGTTTTTTATTTACTAATACAACTAATTTGGTCCTCTATTTTGCTTTCAAATGTGCCGTCGAAGCGGTAAAGTGGTTATATTATTTTAAGAAACGGAATAAACACTAAAACACTAAAATCAGTTTGCTGATTTTTAATGCTTTAAGGCTACGAACACAGCACTTAGAGGCTGCATGAATAAACAGAGTATTGTTACATAAGACTGATTTTAAAAAGAACTCAGTAAAAAAATAATGTAATGATATAAAAACAAACTAACGCCATTTAACTGGATTTTAGAATTAATTATGGATGGATATAGTTTTTATATATATATATATATATATATTGGTATAATCACTGTTATCAGATAAGACCCACTTAAACATTTGTGTAGCCATACAGGCCTATCAATGCCTGATCCCGTCATACCTCAAAAGCTAAGCTGGCTGGGCCTGGGCAGTAGTTGGATGGGGGACCACTGGAACCTCAGGTGCCACAGTGGGACGGGAGTTGAGAAAAATTGTAGCTTTGTCCCTGGGAAAGAAGACACTTCAACCAATCCCACCATCTAAACTAGGCATCGTGGGTGGTGATTGTCAGAAGGGCATATGGCCCAAATATGGCAACCTTGCTTCTGCCAGTTTGCCCCGGGGCAGCAGTGGCTACAATTATCATTTACCTGGTGAGGAGTAAATGAACAATGCATATGTGAAGCGTCTTTGAGTGTCCTGAAAACCACTTTATAACTACAATTTATTATTATTATTATTATTTAGCTATAAAACATATTCTCACTAAGTTTCTATAAATGCAAAGTAGTATTTTTCTGCATTTATCAGTAAACTATTGCTATCATGCAAAAGGAAGATAGTAAATGTTAGCGGTTTGTAGCAGCTGCAGAAAGGTCACATACGACAGTAAACATTGAAAAATCGTCTAAAACCAGTGTTTTAAACAATCAGAATGTAAATAGATTTTGTATGTTTTCTGACCTGGTGGAATTAAGTGTTTGTGTGATTTTTTTTTTTTTTTTAGCTTTTTTTTAATGCATATTTGTGCACATTTGCAAACAAATGTGAATCTATTGAGGATGAATTCATTAAAAACAGGACTCTTAATCAAAGTGAGAATTTTTTTTGTATGTACAGTACATATCTAAATGTAAAGACATATATAGACATGCGTGCGTGTGTTTTCAAAGGTGATTGAAAAAGACATAAAACAGGAAAAAATAAGAAAAAAAATGCCCAGAAACAATTACTAGCCTCTATTTAATTGAGCTTTTACTGAATATTTACTCAATTGAGTTATTGGTGAAGAGTTCTAGTGATTTGTGAGAAACCCACTAGAGACCCATCAGGTTGTTAAAGTAGATTAAAGTCAGCCCATATACAATAATATCTATAAACATTGTAGATTAGAGAACAGGGTCTATTCTGAGGTTTCTAATGATCAGGAAAGACCATCAATCACTTTGTTTTATGGTAGTAAAAGGAGGGACACGGGGTATCGATGTATAGATCAGTTAGAAAATATTATAGTGAATCGTTTTTTAACCACGACACTTACAGTTACATTTTTTTTACATTATCACTCAACATGGTTTCCAGTTATTATTTAAACTATGTTATTACACAATCTGGAATTATTGTTCCAATAATCCTTATTGTTCCAATAATCCTTAAAGTAAATCTAATTGGGATGTGCATTTACCACTGTCTTCCGTGTGCAGCCTTTAATTTCCACGTGATCACCATTTGTTCATGTTTGTAGGTCTTTTTCATTTTATGGCTATGAATGAGTGTGAAACTCAATAGTGAGGTGTGCTGTAGGTGAGACAGAGGAGTTCAGTGTGGGGGTGGGACTACACCAGGGATCTGCTCTGAGTCCTATGCTGTTTGCTATGGTGACGAACAGGCTGACAGACTAGGTTAGACAGGAATCTCCATGGACAATGATGTTTGCAGATGACATTGTGATCTGTAGTGAGAGGAGGAAAAGCTGGAGAGGTGGAGGTTTGGACTAGAACAGCAGTCGGCAACCCGCGGCTCCGGAGCCTCATGCGGCTCTTTCATCCTTATAATGCGGCTCTGATTGGCTTGGGAAAATAAATTACTAAAATTTTTTTTTTTGTATTTAATTGAAGTGTGTTTTATTTGTGTTAGTTTTTATATTATTTTAGTTCTAAATTTGAAGAGTATTGTGATCTTGAAATATTAAATAAATAATATTATATAAGGATGATGGCTGACGGATTGTTCCCTTTTGTTTGCTGCATGCACAATTTAAATTCAGCTTTTTAATTTATTCAAAAGAGACATTCAGACATTATTATTTTTTCAAGAATTCAAAATGTGTTCATTACATCGGTAAAATTTAATTTTCTCCGTAGCACTTCATAAGACATAACCACACTATAGTTGTTTATACAAAGTGTAAAGGTAAGAAAAAGCAATATATACAGTGTTATCTTCATTTTAGATAAATGGATATAAGGATGACGCCTCATGGCATTTTTCTGCTTTCATTTGCTACATGGACAATTTAAATTCAGCTTTTTAATTTATTTGAAAGAGACATTCATTGTTATTATTTTTCAAGAATTCAAAATGTTCAAAATGTGTTCATTAAATGAATAAAATGTAATTTTCTCTGTAGCACGTGGATTTCATGAGAAACATGCTGCGGTAAAGTAGTAGAAGTTTTTTTTTTTTCATTTTAGATGTGCGGCTCCCAGTGTTTTCTTTTCCGTGGAAACCGGGTTCAAATGGCTCTTTCGGTGTCAAAGGTTGCCGACCGCTGGACTAGAAAGAAGAGGAATGAAGATTAGTCAGAGTAAAACAGAGTACATGTGTGTGAATGAGAGGGATCCAAATGGAAAAGTGAGGTTACGGGGAGAAGAGATAAAGAAGGTGGAAGATTTTAAGTACTTAGAATCAACAGTCCAGAGCAGTGGAGAGTGTGGAAAAAAGGTGAAGAAGCGTGTGCAGGCAGGCTGGAACGGGTAGGGTTCTCTTGTATTAGTTTTAAGATACAGATTCTAAAAGAACGTGCACACAAAATAGCTCCTGAAAGAAAAAAATATAATGATGCTTCAGAAGTAATCATCATCCTCAAAATGAACAGAACTAAGTTCTTTCAATATTTCTCTAGTCTTTTATTCAAGCATTAAATTTTAGTTGATAGAAATCTTTTGCTAAATTGAATCTGAACACGACTCGGGCTACAAAAACTAAGTTTACTTTCCAACTCGTGGTAAATGGTCAGGAGAAGAGCATCCTTTTTAAGTGGCAGAGGCTACAAAACACACTCCCTTGGTGTTTCTAAAGTGCTCTCACCAACAGGAGAATATCATTTCTGTCAATTTTATAGTGAAGGATGTCTCGACCTTGCCTAGAGATGGGGCCATTTGTCTGTTAGCGATTGAAGTCAAAAAGTTTTTCTATATCCACTCCGAGAATGCAAATACAGAATTTCTTTGTGAACTTAGAAGAAGCAAAAAAAATTCTATTTTATGCAAACTTTAGCCGGTTTTAGATTGTAAAGTATTCTTTAACTTATACCTTGTCATTAACCTTCGTAAAAATGCACAACCATGTTTTGACCAACTGTATCTGTCTTTCACTTGCAAGGCTGTGGCCGATACATGAATAAAAAATGAGTTACTCCATCACCCCACATTGGTTTCTGAACAAAAAATACTTATGGCAGTCATTCTGCACATGCCCGTCAAAGACGTCCATCGCAAACAATTACACAAGTTCAACTAATCTATCAATTAATAAATTCAAAGTACAACTGATCAACAGGTCAATCCAAATTAACTTGATTACCAAAATAACAGAGTTCCAAATTAACAAAAGATGGGGTCTACACCAATTTCTAATCTGATCGTTCATTTTCATGTCCAGCCCGTATTTAAAATTACTTTTCAAAGATATACAAGTACTTTCCCTGTAAAAACTTGTAATTATAGATGGGTACAGACTTAATTGTGAGAGACAATGGACCCCGAACAAGACTACGGTGGCCAGAATCTGCTCCGATGGCAGGGCTCTCTGAACCATTGAAAACATCATGTGGTCCGAGTGAGTCTCTAACCAGGCGCTCGGAGCCTGTACCTGCCAGTCCAAGGCATCTTGCCTGACTGCACAACTTTGCACTCACTGGTTTGGCCATGTTCCCCGCCTGCCTCTCGACCATTTTACGAAAGCAATCCTTCAATTATATCCAAAGGTCGCAGGCTGGAAAAGGCCTCGAGGCAAGCTCCGTACCTGATGGCTCAAGGTAATCGCAAGCGACCTCCAACAACTAAGAGTCACCATCAAGGAAGCATAAAAGCTGGCCCAACATCACCAGCTCTGGAAAAACTTGGTTTATTGGGTTGGCTCAACACACAGGGATTGGACCCAGCCAGCCCCCTTCGCTTCTTCTTCTTCTTCTTTCGGCATATCCCTTCAGGGGTCGCCACAGCAAGTCAGTTTCTTCCATCTAACCTATCTGCTGTATCCTCTTTGGTCACACCAACTATCTTCATGTCTTCCTTCACTGCGTCCATGAATCTCCTCTTTGGCCTTCCTCTAGGCCTCTTTCCTGGTGGTTTCAAATCCAGCATCCTTCTTCGTATGTACTCTCTCTCCTCTGTACATGTCCAAACCATCTCAGTCGTGCCTCTCAAACTTTATCCTCAAAACCTCTAACATGTGCTGTTCCCCTGATGTACTCATTTCTAATCCTGTACATCCTGGTCACTCCCAGCAAGATCCTCAGCATCTTCATCTCTGCTACCTCCATCTCTGCTTCCTGTCTTTTCTTCAGTGCTACTGTTTCTAGACCAAACGGCATCGCCGGTCTTACCACGGATTTGCACACTTTCCCTTTCATTCTAGCTGAAACTCTATCGCACATCACACCTGATACTTTCCTCCACCCGTTCCAGCCTGCCTGAACACGCTTCTTCACCTCTTTTCCACACTCTCCATTTCTCTGGATTGTCAATCCTGGAGTCCTAAAAATAATGATCATAACAAGTTTGATTTCATGCCACGTCTTGAGTATCGAAGTGAACAATTCAAACTCAGAAATGCTCTTAATCTCATTTTGGTAGTGTGTAAAACAATTTTCAGGCAAAATAGAAACGTGATTGCCCAGAATCTGAGCTGAATTGTGGGATTCAGTCGTTTTGGTTTATGGATCCATTTGTTACTCTGCTGCTGCTCAGTCTCTGGATAAATGTTATCAGTGGGTCAGCAGCCTGAATATTTATACATGGGATTAATTTAAAGAAGCATTGATTGTTGAGGCTTTCAAAACTTGATTAAATTTCTTGATAATATGACAGTGATGAAATTAAATTGGTTTTCTCTGTGATTTTAATTGCTTGTTGTAAAGAGAGCAAATAAGCCTTGTGACAGCATATGTAGTTTCCAATATCACATGGATTTCCAAACACATGAATTGTAGGAGTACTGTAGTTCTTTTTTTTAATCAATACATTACATCACATACTCTAAGCGGTCAGATTAGATCAAACAAAAAGCAGCTGTTATTTTTTACCACTAGTATTTTACCTCATAAAACTTCAAATTGGTTTCATTTTGTCAAATCAATGGGAGAATAAAAACAGAATTTCTGCAATAGTAGACGCTACTGATTTTAGCAGAGAAAAATGTCTTGTTTCTACCAAAACAGAAGATTTTACCATCTTTTGTATGAGCTAAAGTAACTGATGATACTTTCGGGTTTTTTCTTGATCTAAAAAAAAAAAGCACAAATAACGACTATGTATTTGAAGAGAACTAAACTTACACAGCTTCAGTTTCCTCCCACTCTCAAAAAACGTGTGTTAGGTTGATTGGCCACTATGAAATTTCCCCGAGGAAGAAATGCGCGTGTCCCTGCAACAGACCAGCTCAGGGTGTACCTTGCCTCTCACCTAAAATCAGCCGGGATAGGCTCTGAAAACCTTCTGACCCTATTTGGGCTAAGCGAGCTTAATGAGGTTTTGAAATACTCTGGCTATGAGTACAAAAAAAGATACCAAGTAGAAATAAAAATTTTTCAATGCTATACTAATAAAAAATCTGGTCATTTAAAATTTTATGCGATTAAATGCATTAACTTAAGTTAATGCACATCCAAGACACCTCATATATGCGGCACCGTCCCAGTATCCTCCACTTCTATCCAATATACATTAGAATGCAAAATATGGTCAATTGACTGTAAAACATCAGCAATGAAAAGATCAGTAATTAGAAACAGTAATTATTTTCCAGCTCGTTCTGTTAATTTCACAGTGGCCTTTATCAAATTTATTCTAAAATTTAAATAATTAAGGCGTGGGGATTGTATAAAAATGTCAATTTGTTCTCTGCAAGAACAAAGATATGTTTCTATGATTTGCATAGTTTAATGCTGTGGTATTTTAATTTGGATTAAAGAAGAAATTATTGAAGCTTCTTCTCACATCTATTTTAAAATCTGATTCGTATAAAACCGGCAACTCAGAACAGATTAAAATAATGGAGAAAAAAAACAAAGTAAGATTTTTTTATATTAATAGTCCCACAATTTTAGCAATTTCACAATAGTCAGCAAGTAAAACATTCACAATATTGTTGCTGAACCAAGTGGTTCTTGTTCAATGAGGCAACAAGCAGATCAAAATAACTACAATTACCACATAATGCACACTCCACATTACTCACACACACTACTCAGTGAATAATGACAGTTAATAATGCATACCATACTCATTTTTAAAAAAAAAAAAAAAAAGTGTTGTATTTCTACCAATTCAAAGCATCACGGCGAACGAGCAGTTTCTACATCGATGGTGCACTGGCTACGTCAATGACACTTTTTGCGTAGCAGGAAGTATTTCACACTCTCTTCCTGCCATGCTCCTCCTGCCCTCTATGAGTTAGGCAAAGGATGGTTGGTTCACTCAGAACGTGTGTCAAAATTTGGTGGTGGGGGAGCCTGCTCATTCTCAGAATGGGCGAGGCAATGAGCAATAGTCAGGTTTTTACACTTCCTGGTTTGTGATGAAGATCTAAAAATTAGTAAGATTTCATAACTATTGAGAAATAGGTGGTACAAATTCAAAATTGTGTGTGTGTGTGGGGGGCGGGGGAGTTTGAGTGTGCCACGTAGAACAAGAAAGTTATTTTGCATGAGATGGAACCTTTATATCCAAATTCCGAAGAAAAAAATTGTTTTCACACATTCAAGTCAAATTTTAATTATGCCGTTTGAGCATTTAAAAAGGACAAACTGACGATTGGCTAAATGCAAACATTGTCAAGTCGTAAGCTTAACATTATCAGGAACAACATGCACCCAGATAAGGATCAGATTTGAGGCAATGCAACCATCTGTTGTTACCATTATGTTATCGTGAGTCTTGTTATTGGGAACATATATTCACAACTAAGATTGTTATGAGCAAAGCCATTTGGGGGATGGTGGGTTTTTGTTTTTTGTCGCCCTCTTGTGTTTTTCCCTTACCTCTGCCACCCAGCCTCCCAACTTCCCCACCTGTTGGCAGTTACAGATGATTGCTAGTTGGCTGATTAAGGTCTGGTGCCAATCTGAGAGAGGACCTGTCTGCAGCACTCCCAAAAGAAGCTTTTCAGTTGTTAAGATTGATTGTATATAAATAGTTTATTTCTTCAACACCCTAATCTGCTTCATTAATCAATTGTGTTCCATTCCTGGGGATTAATCATAACATCCATCTACGTATCGGCCTAACCCTAGACCATACGAGTCGTAACAAAGATCTTCTGTATACCGTGAAGCTTCACATAATATTGGGATTAATATCAAATAGTGAGATTTGCTTATCGTTAGTATATCCATACTGAGAAGAGGCATCATGGACAAATGCAAACGAAATTCAAAGAGGAAAGACAACACTTTTTATTTTAAGGACAAAAGAAAAATTTGAGGCTAAACCGTACTTTCTCAAGAGAAAAAAAAAAATCATTGAGGAACTATGGTTCATTATTATCACGAACTTATGTGCTGCCATCATTCTTCAGCATTCCACTATAAGGAAGGGACTGTAAAGAAGAGCTATGGGCTCCACACGTGGAGATATACACCTAGCAAGGTTTCACATGACAAATGAGGAGCGTGGCCTGCACTTATTTATGGCTACTTAAAGCTGTCGAGTCGGAAATGATAAAGGGTGACCGCTTGATTAGAATGTGCTGGATGGGTCCAGTCCTTGTGACCTAGGACAGGAGCAGATGAGAGAAGGAAAGGTGGTGAGATAACGCCTGTGAAAGTGTTTTTTTCTCCTGACAGGTTCACTCGTTTGGACTTTTGGCAGACGGGTAAAGGATGACTGCAGAGGGGTGTGGATGATGAGTTGTTTTGAAAAGGGTGCCAATGCCAGGTCAATGTTTTTTTGTTTTTTTTTTATTTTATCTAACCAACATTTCTGTAACTGGCACTAAAAAGATGACATCCATTAATTATAGTACTATGGGTTAAAGATTAAATATTCACATTTAAAACGATAAAAAAATACTTTTAATAGACAACTATGGCAAATTCTCAAATAATATTTTTTTCCATTCAACATGCATGCAAAAACCTTTGGAACTACTGGTCACCTACATATATACAGGACTTCGTTTTAAATAACACTTTGAAATAGTCTACTAATATCCAAGTTGAAATATTAATATTGTTTCATTGTCTATGCTCATCTGGGGCTGGTTTGCAGGGGCAACAGCCTTAGATGGTAAAACCCAGGTTTCTCTCACCCCGGGAGGATCCTAAGGTGCTCCCCGGCCAGCTGTGAACAATTCTTTCAGCTGGTCGGGAGCCTTCCTCTTTGTCTCCTTTGGGTTGGGCGTGCCCGAAACACCTCACCAGAGAGGCATCCTAACAAGATGCCTGAACCACCCCATCTGGTTTCTCTCAACCTGGAGAAGCAACGGCTCTACTTCGAGCTCCTCCTGGTGGCAGGGCTCCTCACCTATGAGTGAGAGTCTACCCACCCTGTTTAGGAAGCTCTCTTCGGCCGCTTATGTCTGCAATCTAATTTTTTTCACTCTCTTGTCGAAAATATCCCCCAAGTAGAGCTTTACAATGAGCAAACCACTGTTTGTTGGTCAGTACTCAAATATTCCTACAGGCTCAAACATGTTCTGCAATGCTCTTGAGAATTTTTTCCTTTTTCTTAATGCCATCTTGTTAAGTGGATGATAAACTATTATTGTCTTGCTACAGATTGCTGTGCTGTTTGTTGGACCAGAGCGATAAGGAGCCATAGAAACTAGACATCTCAGCAACAATCCCAGCAGCTAAACCACAACACAAATCGTCAGAAAGAGAGTTTAATAGGAGATGATTTTGTTGGGAAATGTTCGGTCAGGTTGGAACTGCAGCACATGTCACACAATGAAATGTTCATTCAATGCAAAATTGTAAGATTCTAAGATGAAACCATAATGAAATTTTTATGTTAAAGTTAAACATAAAATGAGTTTCATGCAAATTTTGAGAAAATTATTGTTTTATATGATATGATAAAGTTTAAACAATGTTTTAGAGTAAAGTATAGTCATGTGAAAGATGTGGCTATTCAAGGCTGTGCTATAAACACCACCCTGGTGCTTCATTACTTCGTTAGCTTTAACTAGAATATTTATCTATGCAGATTCTGAAAATCAAGGACATTCACTGCCATCTAGTGCACTAGAGCATAAAAGTTTTACTGAATAGTAACTAATCTGCAGGGTATGACACAGACAGCATTTCTGATTAACTGGTGGACTGTCTATGATTCACCCAAAAAAAAATCCTGAACAATCTATAAAAGATAGACCGTCCTTTATGTTTAAGCTTATTAATAAAGCACCATAAATAGCTACATCTGTGATCTCCTGGCTGTTAAACTGCTTGAGTGTCTTTGTCTTCAGTTTGATAAGCCAATTTTTTTTGTTCCCTTTAAGTGGAATAAGATAAAACATCTTCTGATCTATAAGTGTGTTTGTGTTTAACTTTGTGTTCATTTTAATCTTGTATTTAACCTGCACAGCATGTTGTTTGGATCAGTTCTTTGAAAAGCAGTTTTGGGTATCTGACTCTTCCGGTTATCCGTGACCGGGTCGCAGGGGCAACAACCTCAGACTGAAAACCAGGGCTTCTCTCACCCCAGCTGCATCCTCCAGCTCACTTGGGAGGATTCTGAGGCATTCTCCGGCCAATTGTGAGCCATAGTCTCTTCGGCAGGTCTGGGGTCTGCCTTTGGCTCTCCTCCTGGTAGGACCTGCCTGAAACACCTCACCAACAAGGCATTCGGGAGGCATCCCAACCAGATGCCCGAACCACCCCATCTGGCTTCTCTCGACCCGGAGGAGTAACGGCTCTACTCCGAGCTCCTCCTGATCTCCGAGTGAGAGCCCACCCGCCCTGCAGTGGAAGCTCATTTCAGCCACTCGTGTCTGCGATCTCGTTCTTTCGGTCACCAGCATGGGTTAGGGGTTGGGTCGTACATCGACTGGTAAATCGATTTACATGCTTATCAGGGATTAAATTACCGCACATACTTGTGCAAAAAGCAACATCCAATGCATAAATTCAATTGTTCATAAAGTTTTGGTTTAAATTGATCTACACTTCAGACCTTCAAAAAAGTAGCAAGTCATTCAGATTCTTACTTCAATTATTTCTCTTTTTGTTTCTTTTTTGTGTGCAGTTGCAGTTGATTCTTGGCACCACTTTGTTGGCGTTTCTGCTTTTTGACCTACATCATCTGCATGCTGCAGTCATTCATAATGCCTAATGAAAGTGTTTAAATTCAAAGTCAGCTGTGTAGTGAAGCAAGTTATATCTGATTATGTGCAATGCTTTTGTCATTCTCAAGTTCATTAGGGAACTTTATAACACAAGCTGATCTCAGCTGATGGAAGAGCAAAGCAATTTCCACAAACACACACGCTGACACACACACACACACAGAGAAGCTTTCAAAACTTATTATTAATAGTTTTTTTTCTGCAGAGGCAAATTGCATTGAAAGTCATTTGAGTCAAAAATAAGCTGTGAAGTATGAGTGTAACTCCAGCTATGAACCGATTGAAATACGTGCTCTAAAACAGCATGCAGACAACAATCAGAATGCCAAAGTCTGAGTGTTTAAAGCACACAGATTATTTTGTCAGTGAGGAGAATTAATTATATTGGGTGCCTTTAGAGCTGTGAGTAATGAGCATGGAGACGGGCCACCAGGAGGATATGACAGGGATTTAGAAATGCAATTTATGGCAGGGAACCCTTCTCCCAAAGAAGATCCCTTCTCACTTATTGCTGGATAGACAAAATTTACAGTCATATCTTCTTCCTCTTTAGCTTATTGAACTTTACCAATAATAATGCAACACAAAAGAGTCCACCGGCCATCGCAATGTACGGTACACAGATTTACTCAGAACATTAGACTACTACGTAAAACCTAACCGGTAAAAAGAAGGTATTTGAAATAAGTTTGCTTTGGATAAGAAAGTTGTGTTTTTCCGTGGGATCTAAAACACCTGTTGCGAAATACCGTATTTTCCGCACTATAAGGCGCACCTAAAAACCTTAAATTTTCTCTAAAGTCCAGGGTGCGCCTTTTAACCCGGAGCGCCTTATATATGGATTAATATTGAGCTACAACAGGTGTCGCAACTGCGGTAAGCAGCCGCCGACTCCATTTCCCCCGTAGAAGAAGTAGTGCGCGGTGCATGCTGAGATACGTATATGAAAGAGAGTTTAAACTCAAGGCGATCGGTCACGCAGTAGAACACGGGAATAGAGCCGCAGCCAGAGGTGAGCTCGGGCCTAAAAAAATCCAGCCCGACCCAAGCCTGCGATATATTTTATAAATATATAATTTATAAAAATTTATAAATTGGAACATTTTCAAGAACACGCTTTTTTAATTAAAAAAAAAAAAAAAAAATCACACTATCGGACCCCTAACACACTTGTCTGTGATGGCCTGCTTAGCGCGAAGAGGAGGGACGGTCTTTGAAACAAATGATAAAATAGCGATCATTCCTTTTGCCAGTCCAGCTGTTTAAATGCCTGCTCAGCGTCGAGGTGCCAGTCTTTTGGTGTCGTATGAAAGCAATTTAGTTTATCCTTAACTTCTTACTCCTTCATATGGGGATAGCAGTTCAAAATAAATAAAATAAAGACAGGAGGAGAGGATTACCAAATTAAGAGAGGCCTTCACGCGCGCAGAGCATGAGCTGGCTCTGCGGATCCTGTTTAGTAGTCACAGTTAGAGGACAAAGTTGAACAGCCTTTACTGTAGCGCCTTATAATCCGGTGCACCTTATATATGGAAAAAGTTTTTTAAAATGTCATTTATTGAAGGTGCGCCTTATAATGCAGTGCGCCTTATAGGGCGGAAAATACGGTAAGTGAAAGAGAGACAGTTCGAGACAGACCCGGAAAGACAGAGATGCATGGAAACATGAAGACGCAACGATAGAAACAGATGGAGAGCGATAGACAAACAGAAATGGGGACAGAGAGACAGGTGGGGTAAGACAGAAACAAAGAGAAATAGGATAAACAGATGGAGAGGAAGGCAAAAATAGGCAAGAAAGACTGAGAAAGCGAAAAACAAAGAGGGTAAAGAAAAGGAAAGAGATGGTTGACAGGCTATAGACATGTTTTAACACGTTGTAAATCTTTGCTTTAAAGCTAAAGCATTACTCATTCATTTCAAAGCCTCACCAGTAGATAATGTCCCATTTTCATTGGCATCTGTGGTTTAAAATTAAACCTGCATTTGTTTGGTATTGTCTGCTTTGGATACCAGATCACCTCTGGTTGTCTGTAATCTTCTCAGAAATAGCTTTCATTATTGAGCTGAGATGTCTTAGCTGCTCTATTCTGAAGCCCAGAAATGAGGCATAAGCAATTCTTCCAACAGATAATGTCTAAAGATGACTAAATATCATCTATTTCCTCTTTTAGAGAAATGGCAATACAACAAACCCAAATATCATGATCAGAATGTCTAAGAAAACATGTTTCTGATGCCGTTATTTTCTGATTTCCAGACAAAAACCAATGAGAAAAGGTTGCTATGGTTAGGGTGTTTTGTGACTCCACCATGGCAATGCTCTGTTAGGATCATCTAACAGCTTGTTGAGCAGTGAATAACAAGTACAGAGCCGATGTTCTGTGAAGGTTTCCCCAACAAGAGCAGCACAACACAAAAACTTGCCAGGTTGTCTAGTTAGCACCACAGCGGCAGCTTTCTGATTTGCCTTGAATGGAATGACAGCAATGCTGCATGACATTTCATCAATATAGGGAGGGCAAGCAGAGGGGCTTTCGTTTCTAATCTCACTGGTTTAAGGGAGCTCAGACCAATTGGAGAGTCTATTGAAGTGAATTAGATGCGAGGTGTATGGAAGGACAAGGATGTTAGGCATTTGGAACTTTCCTAGTAGATTTTATTACCAGGAAAGTACAGTAACTAGACGTTCACCAGAGGTCTGTTTGTATTTCCAGCTAGAATTTAACACAAAGACTTTCCATCGCACACCATTTACCTGAAATTCCATTGACTTTTCTCACTTTTTTTTTTCCAAATCAAGACTAAACGTAATATTTAAGATTATGAAAGCTCCACTTTTTTAAACAGAAAATTAAGTAATTAGTAGTGCTGGGACAAAAATGATAAATCGTTTTTACAAATTTAAACATTATAGCATCCATTCAGGATGAAAACAGAAAGTAAACGTAGGTTTGGGTGATCGGAATGAGCAGAACACCATAAAGTTTGACATTCTTTTTTAACCCCTGGTTTAGATTGTGACATCACGCCACAAAGGATTATATGTATAAAGTGTTAACCAGCAAACATCCCAATGCAGGTTTTTCCATCAAAACAACCTTCTTAATTTTCAATTCTAAACACATTTAACATCAACTTATTTCAAACCAATTCTGGCCTTACAGACACACAGTTTAAGTTTAGATTTGTTGATTTGAAATCAAATTAATCAAGCCTGTGTGTATTTTGCTTCCGCCATACTTTCACATTAAACATCAATGATATCACATGGAAAAGTGCATCATTAAGCCTAAACTGTTTTACTTCAAATCTATCACCAAACACCCCCCACCCCACGTTCCCAAAAAATGTCCAGATAACAGAGCTGGTGGCTCGTTTTACAATAGATGGCATAACTTCACCCCAAAGAAAAGAGGTGTATATGTGCATTTCCAAAAACAATTTGTTGAAGGTTTCTAAATCAAATCAATTTTTTTTTTTGTGAAGCACATTTCCAACACAAGGTTACACAAAGTGCTGAATAGAACATGAAAATCTCTAACAACATTAAAATCCAGATTATAAAAAAAAACAAAAAAAAAAAAACTGTAACTCAAAAAACAAGCATCCATCAAAAATCACACACTCAGACAAAACACTGCACACATGCATTTACATTCACACAGCCCCCCTCAAATACCCCATCCTTCCCCAAACCCCATTTAACCCGAACTGCTAGCTACCGTTTCTTTAACTGAAATAAAAATAAGCATCAGGCCGATGCTGCGAGGAGATAATAACTGGGGAGAAATCAATTCATACCAGGAGTCGGCCTGCCCATGACTGCAGCGACCAAAACCACAGGGGTACACCCAGCTCCAGGAGACACGGGCACCCACAGAAGCCACCTGTCTAAAGAGAGGCACTTTAGCCAGCACTTTAGTCAAACTTTCTACCAAGTTTGAACATTATTTTCAAGTCTAAAACAAACCTAAAATGGTTTTCTATTTAATTTCCAAGTTGTTTGTGCATGTTTGAGTAATTTGCAAGCACATCGAACTAGTAGCCAGGTAGTATTTAAATGTCAGTAGCAGTGAACAAAACCCGTGAGTAAGAACAACCTATCACATTCTAACTAAGGCAGGAAGTATTTTTGTGCATGCACTCTGGTCACATTCTGTCCCTTTTCCTCAACAACCAAAAAAAAAACCTCCACAAAACAACAGGGTTTATCCGCTAGAATAATTTCATACAGAGATAAAGGTTTTGTATTGAATAAAAAATAATCTAGTTTATCTCAATGTTATGCCTGCTGATGTTAAAAATCAGAAATTTAAGTTATGTCTTTAAATTATTAAAGCTTTTAAATGTCAAAAATTGGTGGCAATAGATTTGAGAATTAATAGAAATAGGAGATGTTCTTTCTAACAACGAGAAGGAATTTTTAGTGACTCATAAGCTGAATAACACCAACAAATAGCTTGGATGTTTCTAGAATCGTGCTGCTAATGTGTAGTGCAGGGCATAACAATGTACACCTCTAATGGAATACATGCAATGGTGGAAAAAAATATCATGTCAATGTGTGTCATCTATTTAACACATTATTGGTAAATATAAAAGGCATGGAATTTCAATTTTTCAAAACAAAACAATCCATAATACCGAAGATTACGAAGGTTGACCTTCATCACCAGTAACGTCTAATATAATTCTATTCTTAATTATAATGTTGTTACCAAGAACTGCATCAACGACATGAAAGAAGGAGCTTATGCTTCATTACAGTCATAACTTTGATTATGTAATACATCGTAACATAAGAACCCCTCTGCAGACAAGGGGTTCAGTGCAACATGTGATGTTCTCTGGCTTTACAGACAAGGTGAACCGTTCATCCTCAACGTGAAAACAAATCTAAATGAGCTTGCGTAATATTGACATTATATCCAGTTTGACAGAAACGCTGACTTCCTTTAACAGTTTTGCAGCAGTTATCAGCAACACTTTTCTGTGCCAAGTTACCTGCAAGCTGTCGTTTGGTCACAGCGTTTTCAGCAGTTTTAAACGCTCCAAGCTGTTTTCTTTTAAAGTAACAGGACCAATGCCAGGTGGGCTTTTTTTTAATTATCTAGGAACAACATGGCAAAAAAAAAAAAAAATCAACTCTTGTCGCTCTGACTTATGTCATCTTGAAGAATCTAAAGCAGATGCACATAAAATCACTCAGTTTTTTTTTTAACATGCAGGCAGCTGTTCTTTGAAAGATGAGCATGTTTCACAATTACTGTAGTATTAAATCTCATAATGAATTTGTCATTGGTGGTCCTCCCCTTTAGTTTAGTCGATTAATCCTACCTTATCTCATCCGGAGACACCGCCCCCCACCACCACAGACCTCAATAATAACCCACCCGCAGTCAGCATCCATTTATTTAAACAGAGGAGGCCTGTCATAACAATCACTGAACACCAGGTCACTGGCGACACAATCAGACGTTGTCTCAACGGACTTAATATCTGCTAAAAACCCAGGAGGCAGCGAGTTTGTGCATCTCCAGACAAGCTTGAGAGGAAGCCATCAGAAAGTCCCAGAGAGAGGTAAACATTCATTATGTCTGTGGGATGCTCATGATCTAAATCTTGCATCATTTACTAAGACGTAGACAAGTTTACCCCATAAATTAAAAGTTGATGATCCATCTTTTCCATCTGCATGAGGATTTCAAGCATATTTTCTAACACTAATTTCTTTAAAAAAAAAAAGACACATAAAACTCACATTTTATGGCCTCTTGTATTTTTCTTAGATTTTTTTCAAGCTTTTTATTTTAAATGAGCGTTAGTTTATAATTTCTCTACCTATAATATAATTATGAAAATATAATTTTTTTTTCTTTTTAACAACCATAGTGCTCTCTATGAGCATTCTCAGTGCTCTATTGGGACATAAAAGCCTCATGCCTATTGGTCAGTCAGACATATTTCTTCCAAAAACATTCTTGGATAACAATGCAATTGAAATGATTCCTTTACGATACCGTTCAGCTCTCCTGATATCCTGTATTAATCCATTCTGAGCTTTTACAGAAGCATTTGTTGTTTGACAAGACCAAATCTGACTAAAAGCTATTTTGCACAAACAAGACTTGTAATTTCAGGACCTACAGAAAACATTATGATACACAGTAACATCAGGATTTTTTCTTGTTCTGGGAAAAATAACCATGTTCACTTTGTATTTGCAGGTGTTCATTTTGACAGCTAATCTTGCCGAAATGTGGAAGAGAACAAAGAACGCCGGCCAGTCCAACACCAGATCATGTACAGTGTTACATTCTTTTCTCTTTTCTTTTACTAAACCAGACCTCAGACATCTGAAAATCAGCAGCTTTAAAATCACACAGACTAAAACTGAAATTTTTTGGTTAAAACATGTGAAAAATTCTTGATAAACTGTTCCATTTATAGATTTTACTACAGATTTTCTAATGCAATGTACGGAATAATAATTGGTAAAGATTTGATTTAACAACAAAAAGTTTGAAACTTTTTTCAGCTTTTGAAAATAGTAATCACAGACACTAGTTAATTGACGTAATCAATTGATTGAATAATTGTGCATGAGTTTAAAATATTAAAATCCGAATTGATCCCACACATGGGAAATTTGTATGTTACAGCAACACAGTAATCATGAAAATATAGTAAGAAAAATAGTAAGAATGTATACAAAACTAAGGAATGACAAAGACGGCAAAAAATATGGCCAAAGTTGGTCATTTTCAGCATTTCTTTCTTTTGTACGAGAAGTACTGAACATAGTAACATATGTTTTTAACTTAAGGTGAGAACAATGAGAAGAATTTAACCTCATAAGAGGATGCACATTACCTTCATATTTACCACTAATCATTTGCTGGATTTTAAATGTCATTTATGAATAAACGTGATTTTTTTTGTCCTCTGATAGTTCAGATAAGTATGTTGTGTCCAGCTGTATATTGTTTCGGGCTGATCTAAGAATCTTTTTTCTCTCATGCAGGTTTCTCTCTTGTCCATCAGTACATTCAGCGCTTCAATGAGGTGTCTGGCAATAAAACAGGTAAAAAAAATGATGCTGTAACTTTCTGTTATCACACATTTTAACAATAATAATAACTGACTGTTTATAGGAAAACCATTATTTGCTTGCTTTTTGATTGCAGTTAGTTGAAGATTAATATCTCATCAGTTATTTTTCTTGAAGTTGATTTTCTTACGTTGACTAGAATGTGATCATTTATATTTAAAAATTAAATAGAATCCCGATCATTTAAAGCTGAGTATATACTGTAAATTTATTCATAATCAATTTTTATTTACGCACCAATTTATTGATTTTATCTACGATAATTTGATCATATTAAAAAATAAACTGCTGTTTTTATTAGTGATCATTTGCCATTAAGAAACAATTAACAAATCAAAATTTAGTGTAACTGTTTTAATATTTGTATGTATTTATTTTATCCAAACCTTTTCTGAAAGCATTTTCTGATTGATTCATTTTCTGATTACTTAAATCCAATTATTATATTAAACAATTATCAAGAAACTATTAAATAATAATGCAGCTAACATTTGATCGTTGTAGTGAGAACAAATAGGAACCCCCAGAAAATTTTCAATCACACTAAAGGATTATTATGACCCACTGGACACTTTTTTATATCATGTTAAAACCCGTTTGTTGTTATACATACTGTATTCTGGGCTGTTCTTCAAACGCTCAACATTAAAAACTTGTTTGGCAATCCTACCATCTGCTGGCAGCAAATGAGAAACCAGTTTTTAATAACTTGGAATCTGAAACAGGTAGTTTGTCGAATGCATTTTGTTCTTGAAGTCATTGCTCATGTTTTGTTTTTTTTTTCTATATTTATTTAGCTGCAATACGGAGGAGGTCCAAGACACCAGGGGTGATGATCACACAGTATTTGCCAACTTTGCCAGAGGGTAAAAGCACCCCAGATTTTCAGTTGAAACCAGCACCGGTGACTGTCAAAGAAGGTAAAACATACTACTAAACCTACCAAACCAGTGTTAGAAATTCATCAAAACTAAAGTTCATTGTCTGCTTCTACAATCAGCAGATTAAATTAACTACAATTACCATGATCCTTTGCACTGATCAATTAAGTTATTATTTAAAATGCACTTGTCATACAAAACGTAGCACAAGGTGCAACAAGAACACTCTCTTCCAACACACTACTCTGAGTGAAGATGGTGACTCATTGCAAATACAGGTTTTACTAGAACTCTTAAGTTTCTGCTTTGCTTTATGTGAACTTTGTTCTTTTGATGAAAACCCAATTGCACAGTGTTCTCTACTATTTTACAGTTGTTCTAGAAGATTCTATTTAAACTACTCCATTTATTATCAGTGAGTGTCATGTAGCACCAGACTTAACCCGAAAAGAAGAATTCATAGTTTCTAAATGTCACAAGATTCTTATATTATTAAGGATGCAAAAAAAAATACAATAAAGGGCCTAGTTAGTAATGGCTGAACATGAAACATGGCCAATTTTGTTAATATGTATAGGCATTCAAAAATCTGAGTGTGTCTAAAATATCAAGAACTTCTGCACAATATACTGACAATTATTGTGTCATCAGGTTAACATTGCAATATATTGAATTGTGAGTTTTGTATGTTGTTAAATCTCAACATGCAACTTCACTTTTTATAATGCCGTAGGAAAAATGGCCGTGTTTAAAGCCGTGGTGACAGGGGATCCAAAACCAGAAGTGTCATGGAGAAGAACCAAAGGAACCATGTCAGACAAAGAAAAATTTCAAAGAAAATATGATGACTCGACATGGGAATACACATTGGAGGTGACTTAAAAATTCGATCATTTCATAACTGCTAAAATTTTCAACACAAACTTTTAAATTGTGCAATTCAAAGAAGCCAAGTTAGACTTTGTTTTATTAAGTTTTTTCTGCACGGTTTATATTTTCAGATCCATAAGGTGACTTCTTTGGAGGCAGATACATACAAATGCTACGCTGCAAACGACTACGGCAAAGCTGTGTGTACAACAACATTAAATGTTATTGAGGGTAAGATTTTTCTGACTCTTTTGAAAACATGACTGAGTTTATTTGCTTAACTACAAATGTCTAGACTTGAGAATGTCAATTTAGTCTCAAAATTTCCCCAGAGATATATTTTAAACAAACATTCTGTTAAAAAAAAAATAATGTTTTGCATGAGTATAAATCTATCATGTTCAATTTTCAGCTTCGACGAATCCTGCAGATTTCAGAAAATTGCTTAAAAAAAGGTAATAAAAACTGAACAATTCAGCATGATTTTAAATGAGAACAAGGATAACAATGTCCAATATTTCAGTAAACAAGAGGAAGATGGAGAAAATGATGAAAAATTCTGGGACGCTATGCTGAATGCTGAAAGAAACGACTACGAGCGAATCTGTTCTGAGTACGGCGTTCCAGACGTTAACGTGGTTTTTAAAAAGCTTGAGGAAAAGAAAAGAGAAATAAGTCAGAATAAGCAGAAGGTATGAACGTTCTCAAGTTTATTTAGAAATTGATTTGTCTTTCCCAAACACACTCAGAAGTTTTTAATATGTTAGTATGGATTTATTTTACTTCAGCGAAATAATATATCGGGATTTAACGGACTACAGGATTTACAGTGTCAGAAATGGAAAAAAGCTGAATAAATGCATTCATACAGTTTTTTTTGTAGAAATATTGTATTTCTGAACCAACAAAATGCATCATATTTCTCTATTTATGCTATGCTACAACTCCCCTCTTTGAGATGCTCTTCCTAATTTAGAAATCACACTTTAATAATTTATTAAATTCAATACAATTTTATTTGTATAGCCCAAAAATCACAGAATTTCTGTCTCAATAGGCTTCACATTGCAGATTCAGAAAGACAAAAAACAAGGGGGAAAAAAAGTACATATAAACACAAATACACAGCAGGAAAACAAATGCTAGCAAGACAATATTAGCACATTCCTACACCTATGCTCTCCTTCACGGTGAGGAAAAACTCCTAAAAAAAACATCAGTTGGGAAAAAAATAAGAAACCTCATGGGGATCCACACAAAAGCGAGATCCATCCAGAATGGCTTTTTGCAATGATCCAATCTAATGCACAGCGTTTCTAATGACGTAACAATTCTACTTTGTGCAGGAAAATTTGATTCCTTATGACTACAAAACAGAAAACTGTGCAAACAAAGTTGGAGGAAAAACAAAAGATGCCAGTATAATCAACCAGCTGCATGATGGGATGGATATGCATCAGACTGGTATCCATGAAAACAACTGTTACAATAATCAGCTGATGGAGACAAGAGCAGAACTAGATCTATTTACAGAGTTCAAACGTAAGTTATTCCTCCAGGGCCAAACACATTGAGGTTGTTCTTGAATTATGTGAGTTGATAAATTAATATGCCAGGTTTTTTTTCAGTTTCCAATGTGGATTTCGTGGTGAAAATTCAAGAAATGACTGTTCAAGAAAAAGACAATGCCCTCTTTGAGTGTGTTTTGACACATCCACTGTCAAAGATCACATGGATGAGAAAAGGTGTGGCGTTGGAAGATGGAGAAAAATACAATATAACTGTGTCTGATCACTGCTTGATACACAAGCTCCAGATAAAGGCCTGCACTAAGACGGATAAAGGCATTTACTCAGCTGTGGCTGGGATTACATCATGCAGCGCCTGGCTGGTTGTGGAAGGTGAAATGTTAACGTCTAATCATGTTCCACCTCATTGAAAGGGATGGTAGATTATGAACTCTTTTTTTTTTTTTTCTTTGCTTAAAGATGAGAGAAAAGCTGCATCTGGTGGGAGGAGAACTCTCCAGAAAGCTACACCGACTGGAGGGAAGCGTGACTTGGAAAAAGTGGCCAAAGAGCAGCAAATAAAAAATCAAAAAGAAATTGAGAAGATTTTAGAGGCTGTTAAAGCAAAATATGCAAACGGGCAACAAGAGCACACATCTAATGGCATGTATGAGAACACAGATGAAAAAAGAGGAGAAACTGAGAAAATTTTAGAAGCTGTTAAGGCAAAATATGCAAATGGACAACAGGATAATTCATTGAACGGAGTTTACGGACACACAGATAAGAAAAGAGAAAAATCAATGAGCAAAATCTCTAAAAATGAAGAAAATGTTCTGAAAGTTATTCAGACAGATTGTGTTCTAGAAGAAAAAGAGAGACGGAGAGCATGTGAACCAACAAGTACAAAATACAGCAAAGCCCAAATGGATTGGGATGCAGAAACAGGTAAACATCGTTCATGATTTCTGTTCCTTTTCAAAAAGAAAAGCTGGATTTTTTTTTTTCTCATTTATTAGAAAACAGTCAAATATTATTTGTATTTTTAGTCACTATGCATTTGAAGGATTCAGATGATCGTCATCAAAAATTTTTTACAATTTTGCCATTAAATCAAATAAAAACCACAGAAAAACAAGAATTAAAGAATCTCAACGAATGATATTCAATAACCAATTTTCCAACAGATTCATATGAAGAAAAAATCTTCAATCAAAATGGAAATCCTGCTGGAGCTCAAACGGACTCAAAATACCCAAAATACAGCGAAGAACTGGAGAAGGAATTGAACTATGAAGAAATTGGTAAGATCCGAAAAACACAAACAAAGATATCATTTAAAGTTACTCATTAATAATTGTTACATCACCTCTTACGGTTTCTCCCGAGTCAACAACGCACTCAGAATACAGATCAACAAAAACCAAAACTACTCTATCAACATCAAAACAAGAACTTTACTAACCAGCTACTAACTAACTGGTGTATGCTGCTAGTTAAAATCCTCTTACAATCCAAGAAACAAATCACTTCCTTTTGGCTAAATCTAGTCAAAAGTTAAGAAAGGTAACATTCATAGATAAGCAGATTCTGTTTTGTTTTTTTTTAAAAAAGCAAGTTGATTTTTTTTTTTTTAAACATACTTTATTCATGCCTCAAGGGGGAAATTTCTGTGCTGCATTTCACTGCAGCAGAGACGGCATAAATGGTGGGAGAAACAGGAGGTTAGGTATCTTCTGCAAGGACACCTAGTCATGAGCTCAGTGGGACTTGAACTGGCATTTTCTGGTTGAAGGGTGAACATTCTATCACTAAGCTATCGCTCCCTAAATATGAATATGTTCATATGTTGTATTTGCAGACTCCAGTGACTGGGATAGGGTGAAACATTATCAAGATCAAAATCAGAGACAAATTGAAACAACTGGATCTGGCAGAAACAAAAAGTCAACTCATTCTGTTGGGAATCAAAAGATAACAAAGAAAGTACAATGGAAAGATGATCAATTTGGTAAGAAAGAATGTTTGCCTTGATAGAAATGTAAGGTGGCATTAAGGCAGAGTTTGCTTTACATTATAGACTACATCAGTGTGACATACTAAAGAAAATAAAGTCAAGATTACATATTTATACTTTTGTTGGCATTTAAATTTTTCTCCTATTCTCAAAAAAAGAAATGAGTTAAACATACATTTTAAACTGGATCTACGCATTTCAGATCCAAGTGAACATGAAAGTGACAGTGATGTTAACGAGGATGCTGCAGGCCAAACAACTAGTCAAGAAATTTCAAAGAGAAGCAAAAAGAAAAAGGACGCTTTGGCCAAAGGTAAGAAACGTGTCAACGTGCCACTAATATTCCTCTAGTTTGTTCTTTAGGGAAGGCAATATTAATGAACATTTGTTTTTGATCAAACGTTTTATTATCAGATCAACATTCAAAAATTTAAATCCCAAAAACAAACTTTTAAAAATTATTTCAAGTGAAAATAGAAAGCATCATTTTTTTAGATGTGACTTTTTTTTTTTATAAAATATAAGCGAATCAAATTCTTCGATCATATCACTAGAATTGTATAAATATATTTTTTGCAACATAGACAAACAATCCTAGACAATTCTGGTATGTATGCAGTTAAAAAAAAAATTTTTTAAGCCAATAGTAAAAAAAATGAGAAACAAGTTTAATGAAAATTAAAGTGAAAAATCAAAAAGAAAATTAAATCCCATTACGTCTTCAAAAACAAATTTGTCCTTGAACTGACCCGATGTTCCCTTAAATTTTAAGGCAGACTATCAGAAAATATTTAGTGCAAAAAAAAAAAAAAATTTGAATGCAGGATTTACGTGGATTACACGGATTTAATTCTTTATGAAACAAATTTTAAAGTCACCAACTTGGAGGATTTTTATGAGTTTGTTAAACTCTCATAGTTTGTATTAAAAATATTAATCAGATCCACCAAGATCCCTTTTTTAGCAGTGTGAATAGTTTCAGTCGTTTTTCTCACAGATTCTAATGAAAACACATGTTGGGATGAACAAAGTGAAGATGAGGTCAGAGTTGATCAGACGAAGGATCAACGCAATGCTAAGAAAAGCAAAAGGTCTCATTCTGGATCAATTGACGGTGAGATCACATACAAATGCAGTGTTGTGAAAATTTAAGATACATAAACGTCAATGCTGTTGTAGTTTGTTATTGCATCTGAGCTTATTTAATTAGCTATGTAAATACTGTATATCGTGCTTCAGTGCAAAATTAAACGTGCCTGAAGCATAAAAACTGAAGAAAATCTTTGCAAGAGTTCACAAAAACTAGTTTAAAGGTTATTAAAATTGTTTCCACACAGATTTAAATGAATACATAAGTGATGAAGAATCAATTGACCAAAACAAAGAGGAGGACTCTGTTGGCCAGATGAAGCATCGGGGGAAAACTAATCGAAGCAAAAGGCCAAATGAAACTGCAACTACAGGTAAAACCAAAAAAAAATATTTACCACTCTGTATAGGTAGTTGATGAATCTTTGATTTACACCTTCTGAAATTATTCAAAATGACTGATGTACTTTGCGACAGTTATTTTACCTGCTTGTTGTGATTTTAATTAGACAAAAGTAAATCTTGTGAAGACAACTGCGGGTGTAAAGAAACTGAGGAAAGTGTGTTACATCCAAGACGAAAAAGGCAAGGCCCACTCTTTGAGGATTCGGTGATTGGTGAGTAATTCACAAGCTATTTTAATAAAGAGTTATAAAAACATCGGAGGTTTTAAGCCAAGTATAAATTCATACTTGGCTGTTCACACTATAATTAGAAGTAATACAATATTAAAGATTCAAAGGAAAATAATTGTTAACTGTTTTTAGATTTAGGCGTTCACTTCGTCTGTGGTTTATCTGATGTGAACGCCATCATCAATGAACCGGCTGAGTTGACGTGTCAGCTCAGCAGCGATGACGGTGAGGGAATGTGGTTCAGAGATGGCAAAAAGGTTAGTCATAAATATTAAACCTGCTGTAAAAAAGTTGCTGATGCCTTTTTTGCAATTGGTTTTACAAAGTAATATGCTAGATACATCTGTATTTTCTGTAACACTTAATCTTAACCCAAAACAGCTGAAAAAATGACCAATGGTTGTGATTCATATTGTTTCTGATAAATTGTTTGGATTTGTTTACCTACCTTTTTCCACCAGATATTCTCAGATGAAAATTTCTCAATCATTAAAAATGGAGAAATCCACACGTTACTAATCAAGAAGTGTGAAGAAGAGCATTCTGGGAAATATCGCTTTGAAGTAGATGGCCGTAAAACAGAAGCAATGGTCAACGTCAAAGGTTAGATTACTTGCGAAGCAAAAACATTTTAACACTTTGAAAATTGATGCCAAGTCTTACTCAATTAATTATTCATCAGATCCGCCCAGATTCAACCAAGAAGACCGTGATGCTTTCGTCGAGCCTTTGACTGTTAAAGTGGGTCACAACGCCATCTTTAAAATGCAATTTGTCGGTCATAGACCGATAAAAGTTCAGTGGTACAGAGAAGGAGAAGAACTCCAAAATGACAACTACATGAAGATTGAAAACTCAGGGAGTCACAGCCGTTTGCTTCTGATTCGGTGCCAAAGAAAGCACACTGGAGAGATTAAGATCAAACTAAAGAATGAACATGGATTTGCTGAGGCAGTCTCACAGCTGATCGTACTTGGTAAGTTATGAAAATTTGTCAACTAAAAAAAGTATTGGCGCTAATATTTCTTCCTCTAAATTAGATTCTGACATTTATGCTGTGTTTCAGACAAACCTACACCCCCTCTGGGTCCTGCAGAGGTAACAGAGAGCTCAGCGTCATGTGTTGAATTTAAGTGGCGGCCTCCAAAAGATGACGGTGGTTTGCCAATTATTAGTTACATATTAGAAAGACAGCAAGTTGGCCGAAACACCTGGAAGAAGATCGGGGAAGTAAAAGAGGGACCTAGCTATCGGGACACAGACGTAGACCGTGGACGAAAGTACTGTTACCGCATCCGAGCAGTGACTTTGGAGGGAACAAGTGATGCAATGGAAACTGATGAAATTCAAGCTGGTACATTTGGTGAGTCAGTCCAGGACCATGACAGCATAATGTACAATGTCATTTTAACAAACTCACAATTATCTGAATAGTTTAACAATTAAAAATACATAAAATGAAAAAAGAAGACTTTTGATTTGCTGGGATCAGTTAATCTGAATGAACATATTCAGCACAGTGCCACAGTGGTTAGCACAGTGGCCTCACAGCAAGTAGGTCAAGGGTTTAAGTCCCAGGTGGGGGGGACGAGAGTTAAAACACTGGCCTTTCTGCGTAGAGTTTGCATGTTCTACCCATGTATGTGTGGGTTTCCTCCAGGTCCTTCGGTTTCCTCCCACCCTCCAAATAACATGCGTGTTAGGTTGAGGACCCCCTTGAAAATGAGATGTCTCATCTCAAGGGGCTTATTCTCATTTTAAAAAAAAATCAATTTTTAAATTCACTGAGATGTTTTTTCTCTTGCTTCACTTGTCTATTTTGTTTCGTCTTCTTGACTGCTCATCCTTAACAGGCTTACAGTGAGAACCAGAGCCTATCCGGGCTGATTTCAGGCGAGAGGCAGGGTACACCCCAAACAGGTCATCAGTCTGTTGTAAAGTCACACACACACACAACCATCAACAAGCATACACTTTGTGAGGGAGATTTTCAGAGCAGCCAATTAACCTAACGCATGCTTTTGGAGAGTAGGAGAAAACCATAGAAAACCCACAAATACACGGGGAGAACATGCTAACTCCACACAGAAAGACCACTGTTTCAAGCCTCACCCACACTCTGGGATTCTACACCCTGACCTTCTTGCTGTGAGGCCGCTGTGCTCCATTTAAATCTTCCTAAACATAATAGAGGACACAATTCGGTCTACATTTGAGTGGCTTGCCTTTTCATTAACCACAAACCCTGCAGAATGTCTTATTCTTTGCTTATTAAGGCCTTCAGTAAAAAAATTTGGAAAGATTAATCTCTACCCACAGCAACAGGGATCCCAAAAATAAGTCTAAACCTGATGGAATCAAATCCGTACATTCAACCCAGCTGGTCATTTTTCATTACATTAAAATAGAAATAAAAAATAAATTTGTACACTCACTGTATGCAGACCTTCATATGATCTTTTTTTCCAGTTTGAATCAGGATGACCATTTCTGATTGTCCATCTGAAGGTCTTCAAAAACTTGACAGAGTTGGGCAATCATCTGAAAATTCAAACCATATTTCTATTCATTTAAGATCAACATCTTTAATTTTACTGACGTCATGAGCTAATTTTAGGATTAGCTCATGACGTCAGTAAAATAAAAAAAAGTCAATTAGACTAATGAGTGAAAACATATAGTTCTTTAAAGTTAATATTAACGAGGGATTAGGACTGGTAAATTAAAAACATTTAAAATAAGGCAACAAATCTTATCAAATTCTTTTGGTTAAAATTACATACCTTTATTTTTACTAGTTTAAGTTGACTAATTAACCAAACATGTCCAAATTAAAGCCATTAATTAAATTTTAATGTTTACAACTTTTAGAAACAGTCTATATTTCGAAGTTTGGCTTTAAAAAAAGAGTAATAATAAAATAAAAATTGTACCTTAACGTGTAAAAATGAACTTGTCCAGGACTCCTTTGAAATAGTTTTTTAATCTCAATGAGACTTTCCCGCCCGGTAAATAATTTTTTGAAAAAAGTTGTTTTGGTTTGTTGTTTTTAAAACTGAAACTTTCTGAATTCTTAAAAATATGGAACATAATCAAATCTACATGACTTATGGGGTTAAAAAATAGCTTTAAAATATGTAATTTTATATTTAACTATTGTTTATCATTTTATTTCTAAAATATAATAACATGAAGTCAGATTGTACTATTTTGAATGAATAAGACCCCAGATGTTTCAAATTAAACTAATTATTTCCTGAGAAACATGTTGTTTACAGTGTATCTACAGGGGCGGATCCAGGAGGGGGCCGTGGCCACCCAACTCTCTCACCCCCTTTGATCCACAGA
The DNA here is from genome assembly GCA_902685375.1 of Neostethus bicornis. NCBI lineage: Eukaryota > Metazoa > Chordata > Actinopteri > Atheriniformes > Phallostethidae > Neostethus > Neostethus bicornis. The sequence continues at coordinate 5,624,853 of LR738550.1, forward strand.
AGAAAAAAAAAAGAAGAAAGGAAAGGGGTCTAGTCAAGCTATTCCCTTGTAGGGCCAGCGAATAGGCCACCAAAATGCAGAAAAATGACTCTTACTTTTCAAAATGTTCTGGGGGGAGATGCCTCCTGCCTCCCATACTGGCTTTGTCAAGGACCTCCCCCACCCCTTTCAGAAAACAAATGCATTGATTTTTTTTTAACAACCTCCAAGTCTGTTTTAGACACCAAACCTCTGATTTTGGCAATGTCTTCTCTTAATCACCATTAAGGTTTTGTTCTTTATTATTTCTAAGATAAGAACTGAAGATATGAAAAGATGTCTTGTTTCTCATTGTAATATTCACCTTCTTCTATATCTGTACTCTTTAGCTTTACCTGGTCCCCCTACACCTCCAACAGTGACTGGTGTTTTTCACAACTGCATCAATCTGACTTGGACTTCTCCAAGTAACAACGGAGGATCTCGTATTCTGGGTTATATTGTGGAGAAACGCAAGAAGGGTAGTAATCTCTGGACTGTGATCAACATAGATGAGCTGGTAAAAGGTATATATATTACAGCAAGCCAAACTGGGGCTCTAACTATGAAAAAAAAACCATTTTATTGCTGTGTTTCTCTTCCTATTTGACTTCTAGAGAAGAAATTAGCAGTGACGGATGTTATGGAAGGTATGGAATATGAATTCAGAGTTGCTGCCGTAAACCTGTCTGGAGCTGGTGAATTCAGTAATGCCTCTGAGGTGGTTTGTGCACGGGATCCAAAGAGTAAGTTCTGCAGCTGTTTGTGATGTAATCATGCACACAGGCCATATATCAGTCCTGTTTTATTATTGATAATCTTTCTACTGCAGAGCCTCCGGGTAAAGTCACAGGCCTGAAAGTGACTGAAATATCTTACAGTAGTATGGTCCTGACTTGGACCAAACCTGAGGAGATACCAGGCGAGCAGGATGAAGCAAAGGGATATTTTGTTGAGATTCGGCAAGCAGATTCTATTGAATGGTCCAGATGTAACAGCAGTCCCATCTTCTTGACTTCCTTCAATGTAAAAGGCCTTAAAGCCATGGACATGTACTGGGTGAGAGTGATTGCTACTAATGATGGAGGAGAAGGTGTCCCTGCAGAGCTGCCAAACTACGTTCTAGCAATGCCCTTACCTGGTAGGTCAACCAGTGAAACACAACTCTGTTTCTGTCTGTTACCAAATGTACCCTTGCTATCATGAACCAAACATATTGAGAAGGCTATTTTTGATTTAACTGTGTGTCCACATGCACACTGCATTTTATTTGCACTCATTACTTTCAAACTGCAATTATTCAATTAGGTTTAACTGTTTCTTTTTTAGCAGGTTGTCCGTGCATTCAAAAGACTTTTGTAAACGCAATGTCTCCCAAATCAATGAAGGGATTTAAATTAACTTCCCAGTTACTCAGCACCGTTTATAGATTAACTGATTAGGTTTTCAGGGTTATACAACCAGAGGTCAATGTCACGAAGCTTGAGATCACACATTGACAAGGCCAAAAGTGGCATAATGTTTGACGCTTTGACTCATTCCTGTTTATTGATGGATTTAGAAAGTGTTATCTCTTGATAACTTTTTTCTTTCTTTTTTTAGTCAGGCCAAAGTTCACAAATAAGAAGATGAAGAGCTTCATGGTGGTGAGGGCAGGAAACTCTGTCAGGATCACTGTAAACTTTGAGGTGAGATTCATGTGATTTCCATCATTTGTAGTCTTATTACTGTTGACCAATTGAGTTATAACTGTTTGTGTGTTGTTTTAAAACTCTTTATGAAACAGGCCTCTCCACGACCAGACATAATGTGGCTAAAAGACAATGTGCCGGTGATGAAGCGTGTTACAGTTAGTAATTCAGATGGTTCATCCCAGCTGCTGATTCCCAGTTCTGAGCGCTCCGATTCTGGAATATACTCGATTTTAGTAAAAAATCTTGTTGGACAAGAAACATTTAGCACAGAGGTTAGAGTCACAGGTAAAACAACACACTTTTTAAAAACTTTCATTCCCATTTTTAAAATTTAAATAGAGAAACTATAAATTTGTTTCCAGATGATCCAAAGCCTCCTGGACCAGTTGAACTGGAAGAAAATGTCCCCGGAACAGTAACAATCATTTGGGAACCTTCTCCTGATGAGAAGCGTGATGACCGTCTCCACTACACTGTGTCTAAACTGGACTCTACCAAACACACGTGGACAACTGTGGCGGAGAGGCTCTTCAACAACAGATTCACCATTTGTAACATTATGCAAGGAAGAGAATATCATTTCCGTGTGTATGCCAAAAATGACATGGGCATATCCGAACCCTCAGAGTCACCCACCTGGGGAGTGGAGAAAAAGAAAGGTGTTTATACAATAGCAATTTTCAAAGGGCTTCTCATTTATATATTTTTTCCTCTCACTCATATTTTTTATATCAAAATAAACATTTCTTGTCTTTAATTACAGAAAAAGTTGTGGTGTGTGAACCAGTGACGAAGGACTGTGATTTGCAGTGTGCTCCATCTTTCATTGTACCTTTGAAACTTCATACTGCAACCAAAGGATACGAATGCTACATGAGCTGTGCAGTGAAGGGAAACCCAACACCAAGGGTCACGTGGTATCGGAATAATGTCAGTTTAAACACTGATTCCAACTACTATATCTCCAACACATTTGGAGTTTGCTCTATGCGGATACTCAATGTGGGTCCTAAAGATGTGGGCGAGTACACCATCATTGCAGAAAACAGCCTGGGCCGAGCAGAATGTTCCACAGTGCTCAGTGTGAGAGGTTAGAAAAACATACACTAAAAATCAGAAGAAATCTTTGTGTACTTATTGTCTGATTTGTGTGTTGTTTTCTGTTTTCCCCATAGACTAAAAGAACAAAAGTGATGTTGGTTTTGAAGAATGTCAATCCTGTCATCGATAGTTTTTCATACTTTGACAACATAAAGATAGCATCACTAATTTTATACATTTTTCCATTTCAATATTGCATTCCTCGATAACGTTGTATAAGAAACATATATGTGACATTGTGTCCTGTTATTTTAATCCTAACCATTGTAGTTTTTATGTTATGTCTTACCAGCTGATTGCTGTTTAAACAAAGCAGTTTCTTAAATATGAAATGATGTCATATCAGGAGGTTTTTTCTTCCTTGATGTTCAGTTTCAAGCACATAATGAAATTTCTGTTGAGTAAAAGTATTGTAATATGCTTTTAGAGAATGCACCAATCCTTCAAGATACTTGTATTTTTTCTTCAACCTGAAACAGATATATACTTAAATAAAATTATTGTCAACTTTGTGTGCTCGACTGATTATTTCTGACTTGTGATACTTCCCACTAAGTCTAACAAACCTGATTTGCTTCAATATTAGCATCTACAGAGCACCTGTTTGCCACCTGAAGGTCGAAGATTTTAAGTATCTAGGATCAACAGTCCAGAACAATGGAGAGTGTGGAAAAGAGGTGAAGAAGCATGTTCAAGCAGGCTGGAATGGGTGAAGAAAAGTATCAGGTGTGATGTGTGATAGAAGAGTTTCAGCTAAAATGAAAGGGAAAGTGTAAAAAACCCTGGTGAGACCGGCCATGCTGTTTGGTCTACAAACAGTAGCACTGAGTAAAAGACAGGAAACAGAGATGGAGGTAGCAGAGATGAAGATGCTGAGGATCTCTCTGGGAGGGACCAGGATGGACAGGATCAGAAATGAGTATATCAGGGGAACAGCACATGTAAGAGGTTTTGGAGATAAAGTCAGAGAGGCCAGGCTGAGATGGTTTGGACATGTACAGAGAAGAGAGATCGAGTACATCGGCAGGAGGATGCTGGGTTTGGAACCACCAGGAACGAGGCCTAGAGGAAGACCAAAGGGGAGGTTCATGGATACAGTGAAGGAAGACATGAAGATAGTTGGCATGACCGGAGAGAATGCAGCAGATAGGGTTAGATGGAAGAAACTGACTTGCTGTGGCGACCCCTGAAGGGAAATGCAGAAGGAGACGAAGAGAGCACCTGTTTCACAGAAGTTTTAAGGGTTGTTTTTTGTAAGAGAATTTTACTCTTACATTGCACTTAACAGATCAAACTACAAGGAGAGGCATTGGCTCAGTGTTAAAAGTGTCCGTCCCTGGACCAGGAGAAGCCAGTTTGGTTACCACTGAGCCCCCCAGGTGTCCCTGGAGCAAAGACCTAACCCAGTTGCTCCCACCATTGGTACCGTCCTGGCTGCCTGCTGCGTTGCAATGCAGCAAAGTAATTTTTCCATTGAGAGATCAATATGGTACTGTAAAAAAAACTAATACTCCATTTTCTTTTACAACAAATGTAATTTCACCTTTCTTCCAAGAAAGAAATGACATTTTCGATGGTACAGTATGTTCTGTGTTCAGTTGCATTATGTCTGTGTCCAGCTCTGCACATTGCAGCTGCAGGTCAACCTCTTACAATACTGCAATCAAAGCAAGCCACAAAGTATGTGCCAAGTAAAGTATGGGTTGACAACTTTGATGTTGAACAAACTGACTTTGGTGCATAATGCTCAACATAGACCAGTGTCCTTCTGTTATACTAAAACCGTACTTTCACTTCACAAAGAATTGTGTTCTTTTAGGTTAGAATTTATTAGTTTTTAAATGTACTGAGTATGTAGCTATGTTATAGCTATTTTGGATCATTTAAATAGCGAATAAAAGAATTTTGCTACTCAATGGCAGGCCAAAACCAGAATGAGTCACCAGTGTCAGTATAAAAACTGTTACTGTTTATAATTAACTAGCAAAGATGCTAATCAGTTAGCATGTCAACACTTTGTAAAATTGGCTACTTTTGTCACGTACATGTATTTATTTAAGACACAGCTTATGGTAAACTTTTAGTTTCTATTCTTAAAATGATGTTAGACCAATACTTGAACGCCAACACATCTTTTTCATTATTTACAAGTAAAGTTCAGCATAATCTCGTGGTATCTCGCAATATCTCACGATAGCACGTTACCAAAACAAATAAAATAACTTTCTGCTTTTCAAATTTAATTTTTTATTCAAAATTAAACATATTTAATCATTCTTAAAAATATTTCAAACCAAGAAAATATTTCTTCTATTTTAAATCAAAAGTTATTATTATTTGAAATTATGTATCTTTGAGTGTCCTGAAAAGTACAATGCGTTATTATAATTCACTATTACGTATTATGTTATATATTTTTAGTTTAAATTGATTATTATGATTTACAGTTGTATTATTTCTTACTTTAAATTATTTCTAATTATTTACTATTATGTAATTTATTTTTAATTGTTGATATACTTTGCTATTGTACTATTTCTTATTTTTTGTTATTAAAATTTTAAATGATTCATTTTTATTTACTATAACATATAAAATGTTTTAGTGCTCATTACATTTATATCGTGATTATTGATGACATTAATGAATTTATTATTTTTTATTATATTTGAAATAATTTGTTATTGCTTACAATATTTATAATTATGTGAAATTATCATCAAAATTTGTTATTAAATTATTTTTTTGTAACACACGCGTTACGACCCCGGAACAAGCGGAAGATGACGGAACGGAACGTGTAATTTGGTCATGACGATCAACTTTGTTGTTGATTTTTAAAAATTACTGCATATTTCAAAACTAAAAAAAAAAATCATAATACAACTTGTGTTGGTATCCCAGTGTTTTTCAACCTTTTTTAAAGCCAAGGTACATTTTTTATATTAAAAAAAATAATAATAATAATAAATCTGAAGCCACGCCCCCAACAAAGATGGTGAAGTTGGTTGCTATGGTTACAGTAAACAACCTATCGCAGGACAGCACTGTCTATATCTAAATAAAAATAGGCGGTACGATACTGAGAATGAAAAATATACAGGCTTTATATGATATTAATTAATACATACACGAGGAGATCGACCAAAAACTGTCGTTGGGAGAAACTGGTAGATCACGATCGACGTGTGTGGTGAAATAAGACCTTTTTTACAGCTCAGCTAACGATCTTTCACGGTAAACACTCTTTGAAAAACGCTGTCCTATCCTCCAAAGATCAGTGTTTTGTTTTTTTAAGTGTTAACCCCGCCCTGCTTCCTCTATACTAAATGAAGATCCACCTCTTCTTCATTTCCATCTCTACCTCTTCACAGCAGCTTCTCACTTCTTTCTGATTCCATTCAGTCCACTTTTAGCACCATCACATCTAATCTATTCTCACAGCTCTGTTTTTAAACCCTCAGGCTCTCTGGATTCCAAACTCTCTGTCTGCTGAGAACATTTTGTACTCGGATCAGCCAAAAAAAACCACAACTATGACAGCCAAGCATCGAAAAGGAAAAAACAACCAAAAACAAGAAGATAACTTTCTCAAAAATGAAACTCCTGAATCAGAAGTTCGTGGTGGGAATGGTGGGAATAACTTTTCACCGTTTGGAGTTTTGATTATGATCATCATGATGATCGGTGGTGCTATTGGGATCTGGTTTCTTTTGATGCAACACCAAACTTTAACCTCTTTAACTGACAACCTGATGGGTCTGCAGGGGAAGATTGCAAAACTACAATCATCTCATGAAGATTTAAGGGAATCAAAGAGTAAGGTAAGCATGTGGATTGTTTCAATCTGAAGGAATTACATTTAGATTTGCAGATCAGAATGACCTTATGGTCTATTTAATGAATTAAAAATAGATCCTAATTTCCTCAGACAAATATATTTCTTTTCAAATTAAATGTGCAAAAGTCCTCAGAGCACGTGTAAGCTTCAAGTACAGAAAGTTAAAGAAGTGCAGGCCTAAATCTCAGGTTTCAAAATGCCATGGTGTGAGCACAAAACGCTGCTATTTCTAACATCCTCACAGCTGCTGATGTATGTAATGATCTCCAAAACCCCACAGGAACACCTATTCTAACTCTTCAGATTGTCTTCTAGAATATATTTTATTACAATGTCATAAAGGCTTTGAACAGATGTTTCTAAAAATAAAAAATAAACAAGGCAGCAATTTGCCAAAGTTATTTTTAGTCTGATTTTGACACCAAACACCACCAGAATCTGTGCACAGGCCATGTGAAAGATGGTAGAAGAGAAGGTGATCTTTGTAGATCTAGTTCACGTGTCAGTGAGTATCTGTGATCATTCCGCATGAATGAACTGATCTTATCGTATTCCAAAAGTTCTTGTCATGTTCAGGGTATTCCACCTGTTCGCAAGTTACTCATCAAAACTAAATACGCTCCGAAGTCATGCCTTCGTCAAAGCTCCACATTCAGCTCTGATAAATCAGTGGGATTTAAATAACCTATGCAGGGATTGCCACTGTAGAGCATTCTGTTGCATAATCGGAAAACTCCTTTTGCAATGTTTCAAAGGCATATTCTGGTGTTGACAGCCCAGCAACCTTTTGCGGGTACCGGGCAAGAAGTAAGACCTGTCTTAGTCTTTTCCAGTTTATTCTGGGTTTGCCTTCCCAACCAACAGTACTTAATTGTTGCCAAAAACAGGAACTTTATCGTACAGAAATGATTGAAAAAAGTTTTCAATGTCCTACTGAATCTACAGTTTATTCCATTCCATTCTGTTCCGTCATCTTCCGCTTGGGTTGCGGGTGCAAAAGCCTCAAACGGGAAGCCCAGGCTTCTCTCACCCCGGCTGCATCCTCCAGCTCACCCGGAAGGATCCCAAGTCGTTCCCCGGCCAGCTGTGAGACATAGTCTCTCCAGTGGGTCCGGGGTCTACCCCTTGGTCTCCCCCCGGTGGGACAGTTTATTATCCATTTTATCCTATTTGTTAGCAAGGGACTCGCCGGTATCATTAGAATGTTTTTAGGTTGAACAGACTCAGGAATCTATTAAATGCAAGCCCAAACAACTCATCATAAAACCCTCTCCTGTGTGTCCTGTCATAGCAGTCTGTTCCCGGGGCCTTGGAGACCCGCCTGTCTGCACTCGAGGAGTCTTACACACTGACACAGAAGCAGGTGGGCATGGCTTTGGCTACAGCAGAGCAGCTTAAGACATCTGACCTTCCAACCCAAGTGCTGTCCCTTCACAATGAGATGAAAGCACGTCTGGCAGAAATGCAGCTGGCCACAGTTTCCTTGGATCAGCTCGGCCAGCTGCAGAATACACTGAATGAAAAGAGTGAAAAGTTTGAAGATGTCAGAGTGCAGGTGGCTGGTTTGGCCACTTCGAATGGAGAGCTGTCTGAGAAGGTTGAAGCATTGACGAAGAGCATGGGAGAGACAGAAGTTTCACTGGAGGAAAAATTTGGTCAGATTGCCACGCTCAGCTCCGCCCTGGATGGACTAACCAATGAGGTGCTCACACTGAAGAAACAACTGGACAGATACAAGAATCTGCTAGAGACCAGCATTCAGGAGATGGCTACAGTCAGGTAAAAAAAGAGGTTTTAACATTTAAATTTCACTATTAATGTTTACATTTTCAGTATAAAACCATATTCGCCGTCTTACAGAGAGTTGCTTGAAAACAACCAATCCCAGGAGCTCCTGCAGGCCAGCGTGGAGGAGCAGCCAAGTACGGTACGTCAGTCTCTAAAATCACAACTCAGCAGCACAGTAGCTCCATTATGAACTTTGGGCTCAGTTGGACAGCATATAAAAGCAGGTTACACCGGTAACAAGCAGCTGATAATCCGGTTTCTCGTTCTCTTCCACTACTTATTCATCATTGAGAGGTCACATCTCAACGAATCTGCAGCGATCTGTAAACTCTGTATATGAGGGTGAAGAAGTTTGGCCCAAAAGCAATTGTTCCACATTGTGACTCATCTCTTTTCCTCAAATTTCTCACAAATACAAATGACCAAAATAAGTTTAGATCATGTGCACACCCTCGCACACCGGATGGCAGCTACTATTAGTATAGCAAAGTCAGAAAGATCTACCAACAATAAAAATAATTGTTGGTAGATCAAAATGTAGCTCTCTTCCTTTTGAACTCTCAGTGAACAGAATGCTTACTATTTCTGTACACCCTTTGCCATCAGGGGACAATAATGAGATTGTAATGTCATTAACTTGAAGGAATTAATAGCTTGACACAGATCCATTTTTCTATTTGTACAGTCAATTATACAAGACAATCTCTTTGGTCTGTCTCATTATCGTTATTTCGTCCACAAAGACACTATGAAATCCTGACAACCAGTTAAATATATTATTTTGTTTACCATGAACAATATACGTTATTGAAATTGCTTTGAAAGCGCCAGCTGGCCAAATGATTATTTTTCATCTGCTATCCCTGAATAGAGTCAACTCAAAAGCAAGATACAAATTCTTTACATTGAAATAAACAAACATTTTAGAAAAATATGGAGTCTATTGGGAGTGTAACAGTACACAAAAATCACAGTTTTGTAGTTCTGTTTTGAGATCTAGGTTTGGTTCATTTTTGGTGCAGTTTTTGAGCAAAACGTGAAACCAAACATCCCAGACTAGGTCATCCCGGCTCTCCGTCTGCTCTCATATAAATTACCCTAAATTCTGTGGCTGACAAGCCAAAAAGTTTACTTTTCACAAAATGTACTCATGCAAGATGCAATGTTTCTTCATACAGCTCATGGAGGTGCAAAGAGACTTGGAAAGGTAGTTTTGGATGTAGTTCAGGAGGGGAGACTGTTAGCCACAAGAAAACTTGTTCACTATTGGTTCACTGTGTACTATTCCCCTAGAATCTATATGCGTGGAGACTGGCAGGTTATTGCTGGCATGTTTGACTACTTATGAACCAGGTTTTAAAGCTGACTTTAAAACATTTTCTACAATGATGTGTTTTGTGTGTCTAAGCTGGTGGAAGAAACGGACGCTCCTGCTGAGCAGGACGAGGGACAGGATGATGCAGCAACTGATCAGAAAGAAGAGGTTGCTGCTGCAGCTGAAAACGAAGATGTTGCTGTTGTAGCTGAAGAAGAAGAGGTTGCTGCTGCAGCTGAAGAAGAAGACGTTGCTGCTGCAGCTAAAGAAGAAGATGTTGCTGCTGCAGCTGAAGAAGAAGACGTTGCCCCTGCAGCTAAAGAAGAAAATGTTGCTACTTTTGCTGCTGCAGAAACTGTAACAGAAGAAGCTGAGCCTGTAACAGAAACTGAACAAAAAGAAGAACTAACCCCTCCAGTTGATGAAGAAGAAGTCTCTCCCTCCCCAGGGGAAGACAACGCGGATGAAAAGGGAGACGAAGCTCCTGTGGAGCAGGAGGACTCTGAGACAGAGGAAAGTGTTGCTGATGAGGAAGTAGCAGGTGACGATGAAACCGAACAAGAAGTAGCTGCTTCAGAAAAAGAGGAAGTGGATGAAATCCAGCCAGAAGAAGAGACTGAAGTTACAGACGAGGAGGAAAAGACAACTGATGAGGAGTCAGAAGTAGATGATGAAAACGAGAAAGCAGAGGATGAGGAGGAAACTAAAAAAGTCGAGGATGTGACGGAATCTGAAGAAGGAGAGGACGAAGAACCGCAGAATGGAGCGAACGAAGAAGAACCCGAAGAAACAGATGACGATGAAGAAACAGAAGATGATGCTTCTCCAGAGTAAAAATGTAAGGAAAGGTTGAACTTAAAAATCATATTTCATACTGATAAAAAAAAGAAAAATTAAATGCATCTTCTTTGTATTTTGTCTGTTTTCCAGAAAATACGGAGCAAGAAAAATCTCTTCCCCAGTTGGAGATTGAGAATAATGGGAACTTAATGTCACTTTCTATGACAAACTGTAGAGCGGATAAACTGTTTGCTGGTGTTTAGGGTCAGTAACATAAGCTGGTTGCTCTCTGAGAGGGGGGACGTCACAATGCTGGAATTTAAGTGCAACTAGTACCTCAAAATAACTAATGGTAGTTCAGTCACTGAGGGTTTACCAGATTTAATAAAGCCTTAACTATGTCTCCAGAGAAAATGTTCCAACATTTTTTTCTGCACTAAGCCACCAAACAGAAGCCATACAAAGAACATTAAGCACAACCTGCTCATTGATGCACTTAAAGCTAATATTAAAGCATATATTTTTTTCTTACTACCTAAACGTGTGCAAGCATATGAATAAATGACGTAGTCGTCATTTATTTTGATCCCTGATGTTTACTGAGTAAAGTTGTAAATGCAGACATATCTGATATGACTGTGAATCTTTGTAAAGTGTGCCATTTTTTTTGTTTTGGTGTTGCATTTTTAAAGTTCTAGTTTAGCATTGTGGGGTTTTTTGTTTTATTTTTCTCCCCTATTTTTTAATTAATTGCATTTCACACAAACCTGTTTTTTAATGTCAGACATGGCGAGCACTAAATTCTTAACTTTCTTTTCTTTTTTCTTGTTCATATTTGATTTCAAAGAGATTACATTACTTCGTCTATGCATTAACCCTGATTATTTGGTCATATTGGTTAAACAAAAGTAACTCAGGAACAAATTATTCTACATAATTTGGCATCTAATTCAATGTTAATTGCTCTATGATGCACCAATCTTAAGGATTATATTCATTTCTAATTGAATTGAAGATACTTTATCTCCAAAGGGAAATTTTGTTTGCTGCAGTGTTACAATCAAACAATGTCATACAACAACATGATTTTTAATCTGTTGTGAGTGAAAGTTTAAAGGTTTGAAAGTGAAAGGTTGAATATTTTCATCAAGAACGGCAGAAATTATTTTCTGTACCGTTCCTTTGAGCAGCAGGGTTGCAGGAGTCTGGTGCTGAAGCTGCTCTTCAGATGGTCCACAGATTCATGGAGGAGGTGGGAAGGGTTTAGCATGATTGATGACAGTTTTGCTTTCATTCTGTCCCTCGCTACCTCCTCCACGCAGGCGAGATGTACGAAATTACAGCTTAACTGACTTTAAGCAACCCAGTTTCTACCACTTTAAGGTCAAATAATGGAGTCATAATCACACAAAACTCTTCGTAGAAACATTTGTTAAAGTTATAAACTCTAGCATTGGAGTTAATTATTATTTTCAGGAAGTGCTAGTTTACACTTTACCCTGCTGTATATGTTTTTTTAAGTCTAAAACAAATAGTTGCATCAAACTTTTTTTTCCTGAGAAGAACATGAATTAAATGTCAATGCAAAACCAAATTAGACCCTAGTAAAGATTGGATGAAAATGTTTCCATGTTCTGTACTCCTGCATTTTTACTAAACCTGACATTCGGTATTTTAATTTTGCTGAAAATATGGTTCTTGTAAGTATTGCATTTCTTCTATTTTTAAAATAAAACCTGGTTCTTTTTGTAAAAACTTGGTTCTGTGTTGTTCCTTATTAATTGCAGTGGGCGTGCTCTACTTTGACTTTTTAATTTTTATAATTACTTGCAAAAAATTCAGAGTAAGAGTTGCTAATGGCATGACAAATTCCTTATAGTGACATGTTCTCTGTCCTTTTTCAACAAACTGCTCGGACAAAAAAAAAAAACCTCTAATTCTTTTTTCTTTTGATAATTTTTTTTTTTTTTAGATTTTTCTCAAATAAAAACAAACGCTTAAACTCTAACTTATCACACAATATGAAATATAAGCTTATTAGAGGTCAAAGTTTTTTCCTAATTTGATTTTAATCTTAATATGTCTCACCACAAAATCGTGGTGAGACCGGCCATGCTGTTTGGTCCAGAGACTGGCACTGAGAAAATGACAGGAAACAGAGATGGAGGTAGCAGAGACGAAGATGCTGAGGATCTCTCTGGGAGTGACCAGGATGAACAGGATCAGAGGAACAGCACATGTTAGAGCTTTTGGAGATAAAGTCAGAGAGGCCAGACTGAGATGGTTTGGACATGTGCAGAAGGGAGAGAGAGAGTACATTGGCAGAAGGATGCTGGATTTGGAACCACCAGGAAAGAGGACTAGAGGAAGACCAAAGAGGAGGTTCATGGATACAGTGAAGAAAGACATGAAGATAGTTGGTGTGACCGAAGAAGATGCAGGAGATAGGGTTAGATGGAAGAAACTGACTTGCTGTGGCGAACCCTGAAGGGAAATGCCGAAAGAAGAAGGGAAGATTTTAATCTTTCACGTGTAAATTTATCACCATCTTCTTCAGAACTTCTTCTGTTAAAAGTTTTCCATTAAAAATCCTTAATAAATATTGATTGTGATTTTTCAATAAAGTTAAAAAGAAGAACTGTTAAACCGTTTGAGACGACTGAATCTATAATCCATGAGTGAATGGAGATATTTAGCAAACCAAATGCTAATTTGTTTTAATTGATAGAACATTTTTATTTTTGTTGATTACAAGCTTTAAAATAAATGGTCAAAAACTATGACGTGGCTACGTTGAAACAGCCATGCGTAAGATTTTTCTTTCCTGTGTCCTTGACTTTTGAGAGCCTGACTCTGAAAACCAAACCAGTTCATCTATATTTGGTCCTGAGGAACTGTAGGTAGTTTCACTCAAATATTTTCTGTGGTTCAGGAGGTATTGCGCTCAACATTCTGTGACCTTGACTTTGGTCGTGTGACCAAGAAAAGTTAATCAATGGTTAGCATTGAATAACTTTAAGCAGTTTCAGCAAAACTCCTTTAGTAGTCTGGAAGATATTGCGTTGATAAAAGTCTCACAGCCACATTCTGTCAGAAAAAGCTTAAAAATTCAGTAATTTTTATGTAAAAAAATCCTATTTTGTACTCTAAGGCTACCAATATGGCTGCTGCTCACATGCTTTAACAAGAGCCTTTGTGGACTCGCTTACATCAGCCTTTTGTAGATGGAAGCTCTAAATTGATTGTGTATGCATCATCCAGACAGGAAGTGTGTGTCGCTCTCTCTCCTCTGTATCCTGCTACAGAGTCATTTTCTCCAGCCTCTCCCTTGCATCCATCCCTGCAGCAGCGCCTGTGTGTCTCTGACCTCCTTCTGCATGGACCATGCAAGCATTTGTTCCCAGGTAAGGCCTGAGTCATATTGAGTCTTTTGTGTTTAAAAGAGCTTATTTCAACAACTTTAAGTGAAAATAATCATTTGTCTTTATGTTAAACAACTCTTTAAGTATTTTTATTGTTCCAGGTTGAATTTTTTGGAGCATCATTCAAAATATTAACATGATGTGATTCTTCACATAAAGTCAACTAATTTCTGCAGAAATCTAAGACTTTATCTCTTATTTTATATGCTTTAGATATACAATATTTGATCGCTCATGTGCTTATTAGATCTCTTCAGAATCAGGATCAATAGCAGTAAAAGTGTAGCAGAGGAGGAGCTAGCAGCTTTGAGGGTAAAACTGGAGCTGGTGCTTACTCAGCGGGTTATGTGTCTGTGGAACTGGCAGATATGCTGGGTGCATCTCTTTGTCTCATCATGCTTTGAGGGTTGGGGAAAATGTCTATAATTATCATGCTTTCCTGTTTATTTTAATAAAATTCATTTACATTTTTAGGTTTTAAGAATACATTAGTTTTCTTGCATTTTATAGATTTTTTTAATAAAAAAAAGTCATACAGTTATTGAATTTTTTTCAATAACTAAGATGCTGCATTGGTCCATTGTGGTAAAAAAGAGTTGAGCCCAAAAGCAAAGCTCTCGATTTACAAGTCGATCTACGTTCCTACCCTCACCTATGGTCACCAGCTTTAGGTGGTGACCGAAAGATCGAGATCACGGATACAAGCGGCCAAAATGAGCTTCCTTCGCAGGTTGGCTGAGCTCTCACTCAGAGATCGGGTTAGGAGCTCTGCCATCCGGGGGGAGCTCGGTGTCGAGCTGCATCTCCTCCAGGTCGAGAGAAGCCAAATGGGGTGGTTTGGGCATCTGCTCAGGATGCCCCCTGAGCGTCTCGCTGGTGAGGTGTTTCGGGCACGTCCCACCTGGAGGAGACCAAGAGGCAGATCCAGGACCTGCTGGAGAGTCTATGTCTCACAGGTGACTGGGGAGCGACTCGGGATCCTTCCAGGTGAGCTGGAGGATGCAGCCGGGGTGAGAGAAGCCTGGGCTTCCCGTCTGAGGGTGTTGCCCCCGCTGCCCCGCAGAAGAAGTAGAAGATGACAGAACGGAACGGAAAAGTCATCCATTCTGATTCTCATTTCTGTCACTTTTATCTGTCATATTTTTATATTGATGTCCTGTTCTGCAAAAGAAGGGATGGTCAAATCCTAAAACCATCCATTAAATGTTTTATCCGATTGGATTTTTACATTTTTCCTGTTTATTTTAAGGTCGTATCTCACTCCGGTCAGAGATGATGAAGCAGAGTCTCAAAGGAAAGCAAAGTCTCGTCATGCAAGACAAACTCGGAGGTCAACCCAGGTAAAGGACAAACGACCGATGAGCTCATGGAGTTTTTCACAATGACAAACAAGACATAAATTTCTTTGCAGGGTGTGACGCTTACAGAGCTGAAAGAGGCCCAGAAGACCTACAGTCTGTCTCATCATGACAGAGAAAAAGAGGAAAGCATCTCTCCTGAAGACAAACCTTATCTCAGGAGAAACTCAAGAGATCATACCGAGTGGATCGACTCTGCAGAAACAGAGTTTAATCACAGATGGAACAAAATGGATAAGGTTACTTTTATATTTTAACAGTCGACATCCAATATTTTTAATTTTATGTCCACATGTGGTGTCATTTCTTTGTGAACAGGAGGGAAATCCAGAAAACAGGTTAGAAGCTGTTGCAGAATCTCCAAACCAATCATATCTGTCCATGTCCAGCAGAGTGCCTTACCACAGCAACAGCTCTTCATCAGGTAAGAAACCATTTTTAATCTAATAAAATCATATTTTACAGACAAAACACCTCAGTTAAAGCCAAATACAGATGATACACTTTGATTTGTTACCGTAGTTTTTTTTCACAAATAATAGCTTTGAAAACTTCAAGTTTGCAGAAATTCTTTTGCGGATTGATTCGAAAAACAGAAGATTAAGAAATTCTTTTTACATTTTGTGTTAAACTTACTGTATATTTGTTAGATAAAGTTGGAAAGAGTTTGAATTCTAAGTGTTCTGGATTAGTTACTTTTAAAAAAAAGGTGATGGACTGACAAAAATAACTGCACCCAAACACTTTCCAAACTCTTTTTTTCCAAAGTGATGACTCGTTCTACTAATAATCTAAAATATCAAGCTGTCACAAGTTTAATATGTAGAATATGTGTTTCCAAAAAACAAAAAAAATGTTTAGTTGTCTTGTTATTTATGTTCAATTTGAAGATTTCCTTGACGTGACCTCTGATTTTTGTGTGCAGTTGAAGAGAGATGGTCTCAGGATGAAAACCAGAACCCCATTGAAGCTGCAGCAGAGCTAAACTTTAGTTTAAACCATCATCAAACCCAAATATTCTACAATCCAGAGGATTCAGAGGTATGTAAAACTCCATCAGTGTGTCCAGTGTTGCAGAAGATTTTTAAATTTTAATTTTGACAATGTTACTTAAATCTGCTTTTACTCGTTGAACTCTTATAAATGCTTAGAAATAATTTCATTGTGTTGTGTAGGAGAGGGAATGAGGAGGATCCAAATGCAGGTTTAACAGTTTATTAAGTGTTGAACAAAGGAATCCACAGCAGAGAGATAACGGCTTCAGGCAGTGCTGGATGGCCAAGAGGAAGGGCTGAAGGTTCCACTAGAATCGTTGAAGACCTGACAGAGACTGTGGGTGACACCAGGTCTTTTATAGCCACCGGTAAGTCTGTGCAGCTGGGAGCAATCAGCCAATCCTCCCGTTAGAAGCCATCCAGCACCTGTGAGTTTTGGGGAGAAAAAAAAAACAAACAAGCAGGCCTAAAAGGCCTCACACCACAGTACCCCCCCCTCTACGGACGCCACCTGGCGGACCACCAGGCCTGTCCGGAAAGCAGCGGTGAAAGTCCCGGACCAAGCCAGGGTCCAGGATCGCTGAACGGGGCACCCAGCACCGTTCCTCCGGGCCATAACCCTCCCAGTCCACGAGGTACTGTAGACCCCGACCTCGGCGACGAACATCCAAAAGACGGTTGACCGTGTACGCATCCGAGCCGTCGACAAGGCGAGGAGGTGGAGGGGGAGCAGAAGGAGGCTGGAGGGGACTGGTAGAAACCGGTTTGATCTGAGAGACGTGGAACACAGGATGTACCTTCATGGAAGAGGGCAGGGCGAGCTTTACCGAGACCGGGTTGACCAGCCGCAGGATCCGGAAAGGGCCAATGAAGCGGGGTGAAAGCTTGCGAGACTCTGCCCTGAGGGGAATGTTCCTGGTAGACAGAAGGACAGACTGACCAACCTGATATGCTGGGGCTGGCTGACGGTGGCGATTAGCTTGGCGCCGAGCCCGGCCGCAGGCCTGTTGGAGGGCCCTCCTAGTTTTCCTCCAGATCCGACGACACCGTCTGATATGGAGCTGCACCGAAGGGACGGCCAGCTCCTGTTCCTGATCCGGGAACAATGGGGGTTGGTAACCCAGAGAAGCCTCGAACGGGGACAATCCTGTGGAGGAACTAACTTGGGAATTATGGGCATACTCAATCCACGGGAGATGAGACGACCACGTGGACTGGGCAGAGGCCAACACGCACCGTAATGTGGATTCCAGGTGTTGGTTAGCCCGCTCCGACTGGCCGTTGGATTGGGGGTGGAAGCCAGATGACAAGCTGACGGAAGCCCCCAGCGCCTTACAGAAGGACTTCCAAACAGCTGATGTGAATTGCGGACCCCGGTCAGAGACTATGTCCAGAGGGATACCATGCAGACGGAACACATGGGTCACCATGAGCTGGGCAGTCTCCAAGGCTGGAGGGAGTTTAGGAAGAGGCACCAGATGTACAGCTTTGGAGAATCGGTCCACAATCGTGACCACAACAGTGTTACCTTCTGAGGGAGGGAGTCCGGTCACAAAGTCCAGTGCGATATGGGACCAGGGACGACTGGGAACCGGTAGGGGATGGAGCAGCCCCGCAGGAGGACAATGAGGGACCTTGCCCCGGGAACAGGCAGAACAGGCAGCGACAAAATTCCTAGTGTCTGCCTCCATCGTTGGCCACCAGAACCGCCGCTGAAGAAGCGCCATTGTACGGCGAATCCCAGGGTGACAGGACCACCGGGATGCATGTGCTCATAGGAGAACCTGGGAGCGGGCAGAGGATGGCACATACGAACGGTTAGCTGGGCCAGTACCTGGGTCCGGATCATGCTGCAGACCATCCCTTATTGCAGTCTCGATCTCCCAAGTGATCGCCCCAATGACGCAGGAGGGGGGTAGAATGGGCTCCGGCTCCGATCTGGACTGATGACCATCATGCAGGCGGGAGAGGGCGTCAGGTTTGGTATTGCGGTTGCCCGGCCTGTAAGTGAGGGTAAAATTAAAGCGTGTAAAGAACAGCTGCCACCGGGCCTGTCGAGAGTTGAGTCTCTTAGCTGCTTGGATGTAAGCGAGGTTTTTGTGGTCTGTCCAGACCACGAATGGGTGTTCTGCGCCCTCGAGCCAGTGCCTCCATTCCTCGAGTGCCAGTTTGACTGTGAGCAGTTCTCTATTCCCCACATCGTAGTTTTGTTCAGCTGCAGAGAGACGCTTAGAGAAAAAGGCACAGGGATGGAGTTTGCCATCCTCCTGATGGTATTGGGACAGCACAGCACCCACCCCTGAATCCGAGGCGTCCACCTCCACAATAAACTGCCTCAAGGGGTCGGGCTGGACCAGAATGGGGGCCGAGGTAAACCTCTTTTTAAGCTCAGTGAATGCACCCTCTGCTTGAGGAGACCAAACGAACGGTCTGGCTGTGGAAGTAAGCTGGGTAAGGGGAAGAGCTACCTGACTGTAATTGCGAATGAAACGCCTGTAAAAATTTGCGAAACCCAGAAATTGTTGTAGTTTGCGACGGGTGTTGGGTCGAGGCCACTCAGCCACCGCGCTAACTTTTTCGGGGTCCGGGCAAACCTGCCCAGCGTGTACAATAAAACCAAGGAAGTTGACGGACTGAGAATGGAACTCGCACTTCTCAGCCTTTACAAACAGACGATTCTCAAGGAGTCGCTGGAGTACCGTACGGACATGGACGATGTGCTCCTCAACAGTGGGCGAAAAAATAAGAATGTCGTCCAGATAAACAAAGACAAAACGATTAAGGAAGTCACGGAGCACATCGTTAATGAATGCCTGGAAGACTGCGGGAGCGTTAGTTAACCCGAAAGGCATGACCAAGTATTCGAATTGGCCCAGGTGGGTGTTGAACGCCGTCTTCCACTCGTCCCCCTCCCGCATTCGGACAAGATGGTAGGCGCAACGCAGATCGAGTTTTGTAAAGACCCGGGCTCCCTGAAGTAGCTCAAACGCCGAATTAATGAGGGGCAACGGGTATTTGTTGCGAACGGTGATGTTATTAAGACCCCGATAATCGACGCACGGACGGAGGGAACCATCCTTCTTACCCACAAAAAAGGACCCCGCTGCTATGGGTGCCGAGGAAGGGCGGATAAGCCCCGACGCCAGGGACTCATTGATGTACTTCTCCATCGCCCCCCTCTCTGGAGCAGACAGATTGTACAGGCGACTGGCGGGTAAGGTTGCCCCAGGGAGGAGGTCGATGGCGCAATCATATGGCCGATGAGGCGGGAGAGATTGTGCCCTCTCCTTACTGAAGACCTCTTTGAGGTCATGATACTCTGCCGGGATAGACGCAACGTCCACCGGGTCGATTGAGCCTACCGTGTCAGAAGAGACGGTTGTCACGGCAGATTGGAGGCAAGTTGCATGGCACTGATTGCTCCACCCGACGATACGCCGGTTTTGCCAGTCGACCTGTGGATTGTGCAACCTAAGCCAGGGGAAACCTAACACAAGGGGTGAGCCGGGTGAAGAAATAACGTTAAACGAAAGGTGCTCACGGTGATTACCCGATACCACCATCTCCAACGGGGAGGACTGGTGGGTCACCCTGGTGATAACGTGTCCATCGATCGCCGTGGCATTAATGGGTTCTCCGAGTGGTTGGGACTGGAATCCACACTGACGGAGAAAATCTGCGTCGATGAAGTTGCCGTCGGCCCCGGAATCCACCAACGCTTCGACCGGAAAGGAAGAGGAACAACCAGAGGTTAGTGTCACAAGAATCATAAGCCTAGGGGTACCATGACATCTAGTTGTGCCCACCCGTAACCCTAGGTCTACCGGTGGGCCCCGTCTTTTGGGCGACAAGGGCAAGCTGAGAGTAAGTGACTTCTCGACCCGCAATAGAGACACCTCCCTTCTTTTAGTCTAACCTCTCTTTCCTTTTTGGTTAGATGCATCTGTCCCAACTGCATTGGTTCTGTGGAAGGCTGCTCAGCCTCTTGTGGAACAGATGCAAATGCCCTAGGTGGGGGGCAGACCGAGGAAGGCTGTCGATAGCTGTGAACTGGAGTAGGGTGTAGGGCCCGGGTGGTATTTTCATATCGTTTCTCTCTTTGACGATTGTCTAACTGTATTGCCAGCGAAATGAGTTCCTCCAATGTGGATGGGGTCCCCCTGCCAGCTAGCTCATCCTTCAGAGGATCATTCAGGGCATTTAGGAACACCCCTCTTAGTGCCTTCTGTCCCCAGCCAGCCTCTACTGCTAGGGTCCGGAATGAGATGGAGAACTCCGCCACAGATAGAGTTCCCTGGGAAAGGTGGAGTAGACGCTGGGAGGCATCTCCAGCCCGGTCCGGCACCTCGAACATGGTTCTAAATAAACTCAGAAAATCAGATGTTGAGCGATCAGCCAGGGGGGCTGCCGCGTCTTCGGCCTCGGCCCACTCCAGTGCCCTGCCCCGAAGAAGACCCACAATGTACAAATTCTTAACTTTGTCTGATTCGAAAGTCCGTGGTCTTAGAGCAAAGACATTTGAACACTGCAAGAGGAACCCACGACATTTCCCCAGGGTTCCATGGAAAGGTTCCGGGTCCGTAATATGGTGGTCCATGAGTGGGCTGGGCATAGCTGAAGGAGGTGCCGAGGCTGTGGACAGAAAAAGAGAACTTAGATTATTTACTTTGTCTGTTAAAGCCTGTAACTGTGTTTTTAATTGAGTATTTTCGTCCATAAGGGCCTTTATGGCCTGTTGTTGTTGTCCCAGGAATATTCCTTGTCGGGTCAGAATCTCTGACACTGAGGGTGATGCAGAACCCGCTGGATCCATTCTGGTCAGGTCTTCTGTTGTGTAGGAGAGGGAATGAGGAGGATCCAAATGCAGGTTTAACAGTTTATTAAGTGTTGAACAAAGGAATCCACAGCAGAGAGATAACGGCTTCAGGCAGTGCTGGATGGCCAAGAGGAAGGGCTGAAGGTTCCACTAGAATCGTTGAAGACCTGACAGAGACTGTGGGTGACACCAGGTCTTTTATAGCCACCGGTAAGTCTGTGCAGCTGGGAGCAATCAGCCAATCCTCCCGTTAGAAGCCATCCAGCACCTGTGAGTTTTGGGGAGAAAAAAAAAACAAACAAGCAGGCCTAAAAGGCCTCACACCACACATTGGGAGAAAAATAAATTATTATTAATCCTGGAATAAAAAAAGATGCTACAGATGAGGATTTAAACCATGAATTTCCACTAGAGGGCGCCAAAAGACTATTTTTTTTGGATTCTTCACAACTAATTTTATTTTGATCAGTAACAAAAAAAATCATCTTTATTGATGAAAAGGAGCAAAGTTATAATTCAAGTCCCACAAATCAACAAGTTAGATGGTGATGTGCTATTTTAGTGCTAAAAATATTATGATTGTAGGGAAATAAAATCAGAAGAATCAAAAATACTTTGATGATCCCACACTTGGGAAATTTATGTGTAACAGCAACAATCAAAGTCCAACTGCCATTTATTACATGTATTTTTAAGTTTTTTTTAAACATTAATCAGTTGATCAGTTAAATTTGAATTAAAATAAGAGCAAAATAAGTTAGGAAAAAACAGCTAAGCTACAAAAATGATGTACAGTATATTGAGTCTACAATTGAATGTGCAGTTTTACCCGAATAGAAAAATAAAGATCATATAGAACAAGATAAACACTTTTTTTTTTCAAACTGCAAAAAGATTTAGGAATAAATAAAATAAAAAGGGAAATACAAGCTTGATCAAAGTTATCTAGATATCTGGAGATTAGTCAGAGTAAAACAGAGTACATGTGCGTGAATGAGACGGATCCAAATGGAAAAGTGAGGTTACACGGAGAAGAGATAAAGAAGGTGGAAGATTTTAAGTACTTAGGATCAACAGTCCAGAGCAATGGAGAGTGTGGAAAAGAGGTGAAGAAGCGTGTGCAGGCAGGCTGGAACGGGTGGAGAAAAGTATCAGGTATGATGTGTGATAGAAGAGTTTCAGCTAAAATGAAAGGGAAAGTGTAGAAAACCGTGGTGAGACCGGCCATGCTGTTTGATATAGAGACAGTGGCACTGAAAAAAAGGCAGGAAAAAGAGATGGAGGTAGCAGAGATGAAGATGCTGAGGATCTCTCTGGGAGTGACCAGGATGAACAGGATCAGAGGAACAGCACATGTTAGAGGTTTTGGAGATAAAGTCAGAGAGGCCAGACTGAGATGGTTTGGACATATGCAGAGTAGAGAGAGAGAGTACATAGGAAGAAGGATGCTGGATTTGGAACCACCAGGAAAGAGGACTAGAGGAAGACCAAAGAGGAGGTTCATGGATACAGTGAAGAAAGACATGAAGATAGTTGGCGTGACTGAAGAGGATGCAGCAGATAGGGTTAGATGGAAGAAACTGACTTGCTGTGGTGACCCATGAAGGGAAATGATGAAAGAAGAAGAAGAACTTTATACCAGTTTGTGCAAGGTCTGCTGCCCTTTGTAATTATTGATGGTATGTAAAAAACAAAACTTATTGATAATGATGTGTCACAAAATCTAATGTTAAGCTGTGATTTGAACATCAGGAAGAAAAATCACCCCTGTGTGGAGGGAAATGAGATTCCAAATAATTAAACAAACCCAGCTTTAAACATATTTAAGGCAGTTCTGAGAGAAAAAAAAGATCTAATGAGGTAGATCTAATCCTAATGTCATGAAAGTTACTTCCAAAAAGAACTAAAAAGGTAGAAATGTTCTTTTCTGGTGTGTTAGAAGTCTTTAGCATCACTGTTGCACCTTCACTTTTCTTCCTGCATCACCTGAAAGGACCAACTTTCTCATCTTTTAAGCTCTGATGCAACATGTAAAAGACGCACTGCAATCTGAGTTGTCAAACACACTCACAGACCCTTTAAACAAAGAAGAAGTGGTGCGGATCCTAAAGAAAGACAGTGGAAGAGAAACAAGCTCTCCATAAGTCACTTTGATTCTTCACATCTCATGGCTGAGGTGTCTCCACATTCCATACCATATTGGGCAAAACTGAGATGCTCCTCTCGCTTGTTTCTCATCGGGATTCAGAAGGATTTACTCCTGTTTTCTCTTTCACTTAATCTTCTTCAACCTGATGGAGGCATGGAAAACACCACAACCATAAATTCCTCACCAGGAGTCGTTTAAAATCTCAAATTTCAGGTTTAAGTATTTAAACCTAAAGAAGGAAGTGTGAAGATGTGGTGAAAAGTGTTGCTGAAACACATCCACCGTTCAGCTGTCTGACATTCTTGAATGTGAAACGAGGATCTGCTGGTAACATGAGAGCATTACCAAGAGGACTATATCTGTCTATGATAATCATGCAGCGTGGAGAGGTTTTCATCCAAAGCCTGACATGCTGCCTGTCACTACAGCCAACCTCAGCACGAGTCCATGATGATCCGAACAGATTTTCCACATATCTTTTAACAACAGTTAAAACACAGGTGCAGAAACGGGACGGTTAGTTTGAAACCACAAGCAATGGAAAAATTATTTAAAAAAAAAAAAGCTCAACTTTAAAAAGAGTGATACTGTGCTTTTGTGGGGGTGATAATTCTTATCTCATAGCAACTGGAGTACCCGGAGGAAACCCACACAGACACAACATTGATTCTCCATATGTTTTGGAAACAATGTTGGAGACGTCTCTGATGGGCAGAACATGCAAACTCCACACAGAAAGGCCAGTGTTCCAAGCCTCGTCCTCATCCGGGACTCTTAGAGGGGTTGCAGAAGTTGCCGGAGCCCATCCCGGCTGATTCAAGGCGAGGGGCAGGGTGCCCACAGACTCCTTCTTAGGGGCAATTTGGAATCGGCCAATCAGCCTAACATGCATTTTTTTGGAGGGTGGGAGAACACCGGAGTACCCAGAGGAAACCCACACAGACACAACATTAATTCTCCATATGTTTTGGGAACAATGTTGGGGACGTTTCTGAAGGGGAGAACATGCAAACTCCACACAGAAAGGCCAGTGTTCCAAGCCTCATCCCCACCCGGGACTCGAACCCATGACCTTTTTTCTGTGAGGCCACTGTGCTACCCAGTCAGTCACCTTCTTAACCGTCTATCTTTTAAGGGGGTTACGGAAATTGCTGGAGCCTATCCCGGCTGATTCAAAGCAAGGAGCACGGTACTCCCCGAACAGGTTGCCAGTCTGTCGCGCACCACACACACACAAGGAGCCCACAGACTCCTTCCTAGGGGTGATTTGTCACCGGCCGATCAGAAGAAGAAACATGCATGTTTTTGGAGGGTGGGAGGAAACCGGAGTAAACTCACACAGACACATGGAGAACATGCAAACTCCACACAGAAAGGCCAGTGTTCCAAGCCTCGTCCCTACCTGGGACTCGAACCCACGACCTTCTTTCTGGGAGGCCACTGTGCTACCCACTGCGCCACCGTGCCGCCCTCACATAAGGTTCAGATGTCCCAAAATAAAATGTGAGACACATTAACTCCAGAGAATCATCCAATTATAATTATTCCTTCATAAACTTGTGCAGCACATCTCTTGAACATTATTTATTCATCACAAGATGAAAGTAATTTCTGTTTTTAATACTTCACGGAGGTCCTAAAATCATATTTGATCCCATCATATGGACCACAGATGGGATTCAAATTTTCAAATTAAAAGCATTCTCTTTTTGAAACCTCTTGTGTTTTTGTTTTATCCTTTCAAGTGATTGTTGTTCCATTTTTAGGAGTTGTCATGGATACCGGTTCTGGATTCTAAATGACTTTGTGGACACATTGCTGTCTAATTGTGTCATAATGAAACCATTTGCATATTTCAAGCATAATGGTTGAAATGACTTTAAAATGCTTTTGGTTTCTAAACGTGCTCCCTGCTGCGTTGTTCCCTGTGGAGGCAGCGTAGGGTTTAGAATCTTCTTTCAAATATTTTGTGGGATCTTTGCTGTGTTTCATTTGATTTGCACACTGGGTTCGTTTTATTACCAGGAATCCATTTCTATCACCAGATGAGCTGTTTCAAGAAAAAAAAAATCCAAACGATAAAAGCTCGAGTGATTCAACAACCTACAACTAAAGAACAAAACCATAACTCATCTCCCAGTTTCTTCTTTTTTTTCCTCTAGTTTATTTATTTATATCTTTCTATCCAGAGTTAGGATGAGGTCGTTTAGACATGGAAGGTGCTGCGACTATAAAAGGAAGATAAAGTGAGCAGGTCCATAAACGGGAGGATGGGGGATAAAGAGTGGATTCGTTTTTAAAGACACACTTTGGTATTTTGGAAAAAATATCCGGACAAATTGTCCTTTTCTTTGGACGGTTTGACAGAAAACTGACTCAGCCTGGTTCTGTCAAAGTCCTTTCAGCGAGCCAACTGCTCTCTCCAGCTTCATCCAAGCATGAGAATACCATCAATCTTTCCCCATAACTCCTGATGAGAAGATAAATATCTTCCAAGATGGGACAGCAAAAGATGTTTGTACAAAAAGCTGGAATTCAAGCTGCTGTAAAGGCATGGATTCAGCTCTGCTGTGGGGCATCATAACTAATGTCTCTGTGGGTTGAAAGCTGGTGTAAATAAACATGCTTTCTACGGAGAAAATGTGTGAGAAGTGTGGTGCTTAAACACCCTGTAGTACTTATACTAACACCCTCTTTCCATCACACTGCGGGGATTCTGGTGACTCGGCACCTCTCTGTTGTTGATGGCTCCTCAGGTAAAACTGTGTGAACACAACACAAACTGCAGTGTATCCCCCTCCACCCCATCCCATCCTGCTTGTCTCTGGCTTTCTGTCTCTCACCCCCCCCCCCCCCCCCCCCCCCCCCCCCCACTTATCCCTGCTCACATCAGTGGACAATTTAAACCCTCAGCTCCGACCCTGTCCACAGCAGAGCCTCTGGCAGGCTGCCATAGAGAGCTGCCAAAGCTAAAGAGCACAGGGAGAGGGTTGGAGGACCGGAGGGTGGTGGGGGTCTGGCTGGAGGGGCGGAGGGACCGGGAGGTTGACCAAACAGAAAAGAGGAGAGAAAGAGAGCACAAGAGGGAGGGAGATGGGTATAACTTTGGGAAACACAGAAAGAAGGAGCATTGCAAACAAACTTTTCTTTCTTCTTCTGGACTCTTGTCTGCACTACACGAGGACTCAGAAGAATATCTGAAAACCTTTTTTAATCTGAGATTATTTGCTTTGCAAATGTTCGTCTAAGAAATCTATGAAACTCTTCACATTCACACACACACACCTGTTAACTCGGATTCCTCTGGAGCAGGATTGTGGATTTTGTTACTATTTCTTGGAAGGAATAACTCCTCTGTGAAGCGACTGAGCACCGGTGGATTTTGGTGAAGGTTCTTTAGAAGTTGACCTGCTTGTCTGGGTCTAAAAGTGGGAGATGTCATCCTACTTCTCTCGTACCAAGGATCTGACTCGTACAAGGAAGTCTCTGACAGAGTCACCGCCGTCCTCTCCATCATACACAGACAAAAACTTCAGAGTAAGCTAAAAAAAACTTACATTTCATTGATTTTTATAAAATTTATATGACGTTACTGGAATGCCCCTGCGGGTCAGAGACAGAGTCCTGCCCCAAGTGGAGGAGTTTAAGTATCTCGGGGTCTTGTTCACAAGTGGGGGTAGGATGGAGCGGGAGATCGACAAGTGGATCGGTGTGGCTTCAAAAATAACTAGGACGCTGCATCGGTCCGTTGTGGTAAAAAAAAGAGCTGAGCCAAAAAGCAAAGCTCTCAATTTACAAGTCGATCTATGTTCCTACCCTCATCCAAAAAATGTGATCGCGGATACAAGTGGCCGAAATGAGCTTCCTCCGCAGGGTGGCCGGGATCTCACTCAGAGATCGGGCGAGGAGCTCTGCCATCCGGGAGGAGCTCGGTGTCGAGCCGCTCCTCCTCCGAGTCGAGAGGAGCCAGTTTGGGTATCTGGTCAGGATGCCCCCCGAGTGCCTCGCTGGTGAGGTGTTTCGGGCACGTCCCACCGGGAGGAGACCGAGAGCAGACCCCGGACCCGCTGGAAAGACTATGTCTCACAGCTGGCTTGGGAACGACTCCTGATCCTTCCGGGTGAGCTAGAGGATGGAGCTGGGGTGAGGCTGTTGCCCCAGCGACCCGGCCCAGGATGAGTGGAAAATGACGGCACGGAAGTATACGGCGTAATTATTTATTAGTGCAATTTTACAAACTTGAAACCCATTTTTAAATTTAAATACATTGTTTTTGTTCCATTTATTGATCTATTTTTCAGTCTTTTTGTTAAGTCGGATGAAAAATGGGTCTTTTTTTAAAAAAAAATGAGGTTGCATTAAAATAAAACATGTTTGCAAATGCAAAAAAGTTGCGATCAATTTACTGAAATTATTTGACAATCAATTGAAGTCTGAAAATTTTTCTCAAAATGAATCAAACATTGTAAGTTTAAATAAATTATTAAAGAAAAGTTTGAACTTTTAGTTGCTTTTCTTCACTGAAATAAAGAAGATAAACAATCCAAGTTTGTTTGAACGTTAATTTGGGCGTTTTTATGATCCGACATCCACTCCCTTTGACCTTTTTCTTGACCCGTGAAGAGAGACAAACGTTCGCAATAAAATTCTGAGATCATGAACATATTTTGGGAAAAAATACTCACAGCATTGAAGCATTCATTCTGTAATTTCCTGTCGTTTTTTTTTCTTGTTTTCTCTCTGAGAGGTCTTATTCTCTCGGACACAGATTCCCTGTTGTGTTCGAATCAGCATGTCATGCATAGAACAATTGCACACACGAGAGATGTAAAAGGATACAATGTGATGATGTAATTCCACCTTTTTGGACATATGCATGATGGTGTTATGGAATTTCACAGATTGGGCTGCTTTGTCACCGTATAGAGAAACGCTAAGTGTTCGTTGTGTTCTGTTTGCGATGATACCATGCTTATCTGAGATGAAAGAGTTGTCGTTGGGTATGTTTCACTGATGGTTTGAACGTCTAAGATGCAATATTTCCAACTATATCTGCAAAATTTAAACGAGAATTTGGTCAAACGATGGAGACAGATGGCAAACAGAAGAATAAAAATGTTATTAGTCCCAAGAGTGAAATTCAATGTAAAGCAGCCACCTGGGTAAAACACACACACAGTCCTGGTAAAACACACACAGTATCTGAAGCATATCATGAATAAAACACAAATAAATACATTCCGTTCCGTCGTCTTTTGCTCATCTGGGGCCGGGTCGCGGGGGCAACAGCCTCAGACGGGAAGCCCAGGCTTCTCTCACCCCAGCTGCATCCTCCAGCTCACCCAGAAGGATCCCAAGTTGTTCCTCAGCCAGCTGTGAGACATAGTCTCTCCAGCGGATACGGGATCTACCTCTTGGTCTCCTCCTGGTGGGACGTGCCCGAAACACCTCACGAGCGAGGCGCTCGGGTGGAATCTTGACCAGATGCTCGAACCACCCCATCTGGCTTCTCTTGACCTGGAGGAGGATTGGCTCAACACCGAGCTCCTCCCGAAGAGCAGAGCTCCTCACCCGATCTCTGAGTGAGATCCCGGCCACCCTGCGGAGGAAGCTCATTTCGGCCCACAGCTGGTGACCATAGGTGAGGGTAGGAATGTAGATCGTCTTGTAAATCGAGAGCTTTGCTTTTCAGCTCAGCTCTTTTTTTGCCACAACGCCTGTCGATCTCCCGCTTCATCCTTCCCCCACTCGTGAACAAGACCCCGAGATACTTAAACTTAAATCACTACTTGATATAGTGCTTTGTTTCTCTAATCGGCATCTGATATTGTCGACATGATGGCCAGAAAAAAATGTAAAGATACAATTTGTCTATGTTTAAAACCTTGGCTGCATTTTTTAAAAAATATTCGTACATAAATTGCGAGTATTTTCTGTCATAGTTGTGCTTATTTTTCCTTTTTCTTTTCTAAGAAAATACTTGCTGCACAGTATAACGTTACGATCCTTGTGCATGTCCCAAATAAATTAATACGAGATGCAGTTATGCATCCCGAAAAAAAAATCTTAGTTTGGTTTAAATTTTGTGTGCATCCATTTTTTGCAGGTTAGATTGATTTCTATCCGAGTACTTAGCAGATCTCAGTACTATTTGTGGTGGAAAGACAGGAGCGGTTGGGGTTAGGAAAGGTGGGCGACAGCGAAGGAAACATCTTTTATAATTCTGATGGCAGTCCGTCTGGTGGGAGTAAAGAAAAAACATGTGTGCATGGCTCAGATTTTCCAAGAGCAGCCATCCAACCATTTCTAAAAGAAAGGTGCTACGATGGAAAGAAAAGCCAAGAAAGACAGAAAGAGTATTACAATAGTGATTGTACTGGCTACGATCATTTATTTACTCATGCACACGGCTGGTGTGTGTGTGATGCTGGTCCTGGCAGTTGTGTTTAATAACACTCCCATTCAGAGGTCGTTTCCACTAGTCTGACTCAATCATCTTCTTCCATCTGCTCTGCCTCAAATAACTTGCTTCACTTCATGTGCTTCCTCTAACTCCCTCCAGAATTCCTAACAAGGGAATCGTACTAGTCCAGCTGCCACCAGCAAGTAAGATTTCAGCTCCGGTTTAGTTCACGACAGATGTTTTTTACAAATGGGTAACAGGTCATTTCCTCTTAAAAATTCAGTGGCTGCAACCCGCTGATTCTGACTTTATTTGCAGAGACCTGAGGGTGCACCTCTTCTGGTTTCTGTCATCTTTTCTTCTCTCCTTTCTCGGCCCTTTTTTCCTCTGAGGTCAAAGAGGTCTGAATTTTCCTGGATAGCCACGCTAAAGCGTATGACCACATAAGGACAAGCAGCCGTGACTCAGTTATGTAAACACTTGCTCCTCTGACGCTGAAATACCCCACGCATCCACCCACTGGACCAAATGTGAACACAGATACAGCTTTACCCTCTCAAATTGGCTTGTTTCGCCATATTTCAGCAAATAAAGCTGTTTAGAAACCTCGTCTTCATCAGGATTCCAGCTTTTGTGCAAATTTAGTCCACAAATGCCTCTCAGGTAACCTGATTCCAAACAGAGATGGGTCTGAAACTCAGCCAGTGTGTATTTGCTGCTGGAGAAATAGAAACATGCACGAAGTGGGATCACAACAGGCGGCTTGGCTGCCATGAAAGGACTTCTCACAGCGCGGCCCTCCAGGACAGTTTGATATCAGTGCTGTCTGAGGTCAGACGGCGGCTTGTCATGCTTAACTTCTGAAGTCATGATGTCATCCCTCTGCTGTAGGCTGTTTAAAAGCAGCTAACCCTCCCTCCTCACACGCGCATGCCTCGCCACATATTCTGCAAGCTGAACCAGCTCAATCAGGCTTGACCTCTGTGAACCTTCAAAAAAAAACAATTCCATCTTAATATTTGTCTCACTTTAGGATATTTTTCAAACATCAAGGTCTTTTAACACAAGATAATTTAACAAATACATTTTAATTAAAAATAAAACCCACATTTTCAGCTTAGAAATGTATTTTTTGTCGAACAAACAAGCGTAGACGAAACTACCATAGAGCAAATTGTGTTTCAAGCTGTTTAATAAACTCTTTTTCTCTTGTTTTCCTTCCAGCATGAAAGACTGTCACGGTAAGAATGAAACTTTATGTACAAGTGATCCTCTTGAAAATGTCAAACTGCATTGTGGGAAGCGAATGAGCTATGTTGCCTTCAGGTACGACTCCAGTGGGGAAAGTGCAGCGGAGAAAGCACTTGGCCGCACCAGCTCTTACACACGCAGAGAGACGAGGCTGGCGGCTCTAAACCGTCAGGAACAAGACTCTGCTGCCAAAGACTATAAGAAGGTAGGAAGTCAGTTCTCAATTTTAAACATTCACTTGAGATGGATTTAAACCAGTCTGACTGCTGGATGAAAACAGAAAAAAAATCACGAGACTGTGAACAGGTTTATTTGTCCAGGTGAAAGACCTTTTTTAATCGTACTATTTTTATCCCTCATTGGGAAATTAATTTTGCTGTAATGCACCGCAGCAGGCAGCCAGGACGGCACCAATGGTGAGAGAAATGGGGGGTTTGGTGTCTTCTCCAGAAACACTTAGGCACGGGCCAAGTGAGAATCAAACTGGCTTCTCCTGGTCCAAGGACGGACATTCTACCACTGAGCCAACGCCTCTTTTATGTGGGCAACCTGGAAAATGAACTGTTCGTAAATGAAGTGGGAAATAATTTTCTCTAAAAAGTGTTCATGAACAACGATGAGCTAATCCAATGTTTGCAACCATCCAGACAATAAGAAGCAATAAGAATTGCTTTGATGCACTCTGATGAATAGTCACACTGTTTCCTGTCTGCTATACCACTTATTTTTAACACCAATGGAATAAATGGGAGTTTGCTTTTATTGTTTATATAAAAATTTAAGAAAAAAAAATCTAATTTTGAGGGAAAAAAAGTGCAGTTATTCTAATGTTTTAGAGCTGAGGTTAATAAATGTGGAGGGAATGTTAAAAACTTCCACGAGTTGGACACTGAGTCCCTTTTTTGCTTTAAATCGGAAATCTGAAACTTTAGTCCTCCAGGACTGATTGCAATGGCTGATGGATTTGTGACTGTAGACCAGCCAAAAAAACCTAAATTGAAAGCCTGTTGGACAATAGTTCAACTTCACAATTAAATCAAAATACACTTTCTATACTTTCAACGTTCTTTAAAGAAAAACTGTCTAGTGAATTTATTCAGTCTCTCCTGAAAATAAAATGAAGAAAGAGAGATCAGACTTAAAGTAAACTTCAGTGAAAACATCTGGGGCTGGATTTGGCAAAATAATATCACATCTTTGTAAGTTTATAGCATCCTTTTTGTTCCAAGGAAAAGTTGGAAACAGCAACAAGTGTAAATAAAAAACCAGATCATTGGGAGACCACCTAAATCAAATGTTTAATTGAAAACAGTATGAAAACCAAATACTGAGTTTTAAAAGAGGAATATACACGATTAAAATCCTAAAATGCAACCAATTCTTCTGAGTTTTGAAACATTACGGACAATTCTTAGTTGTTACAATTAGAATTTGATCCCTTTTTTTGGTTTGTGCAAACTTCACTTTACACATATTGGGAGGTTACAGGGTTTTCACATGGAGCTCATAGCATGCACATTTATGGGCTCTGTCCAGGTTTATGATGTGGAAGGATGAGGGCCCAATCAAAACAGGGTTTATCAAGCACAAATCTGGTAAGGCGGTAAGGCAAAAGGCACAGAAAAAACACAGGATTCAAATAATATTACAGATTTCAATCATAATATCATCATGGTCAGGCAACCAGGGAGACCTGACAAAAAAGTCTGTGGTGATGTCCTTTATATAAGCACCGGGTTGACGATGCACAACTGATTGGTACCAGGCTAATCACCCAGGTGTTCAGGATAAGGCTGGAATCTTATCCTACGAGAGGGAGAGGGAGGAATGTCCACTAGGGCTCCCTCTGGCGGGAGGCGAAAGGGTCATGACAGGCTCCACTAATGTAAGTTAGAGAATATCCACACAGATAATTGTTAGACCAACAATCAGCCTCACAGACAACTTCTATTTTAGGAAAGGTTTTGTATGTGTGCAAAAGATAACGTCAGACCTCATACTGCAGTTGCAGTGGAATAGATCTGAGGTTAACGACTCGGGTGCCAAGCAGCAGACAGCCACCCACTGAATGATTTAACAAAGATTTTATTAGAAAAAAGCAGCAAACTAAACTGTAGAGCTGCTAAAAATATGATTCTATTACATTTTGTCTGTGTGTTCGTCCGTTATTCCGTGACACTTTTGTAAATCCAATTAAATAAAACTGCCTACAGTTACTCAGTACCAACTATAGATTGATTAAGTTTTCAAGGTCAATGTCACAAAAGTTGAAGTCAAACAATATAAAAATGACACATGACTGCGTCAAACTAGTCATCACATTATTATTAATGAAGTTTGTAACGTCACCATGAATCTGTGGACCATCTGAGGAGGAGCTTCCGCAAAAGACTCCTGCAACCCTACTACTCAAAGGAACGGTACAAAAAATGATTTCTGCCGTCCTCCATCAAACTCTTTAACCTTTCATCCTCCAGACTATAACTACCAGTCTGGAACTGGTTACAGATTCTTCTTTGTTTTTTCTGTTTGCACTCCAGCACTCAACTCTCCATTCGGAGATCAATAAAGTATTTTCAATTCAATATTGGGGAAGTAGAGGTGTATCGCTCAACACCTTGGTTTGGACTTATTCTGGATAAAAATACCTCTATATACAGTATGTACCCCATCATTTCCTCCTAAGCTGAGACACTCAAATATAATCAAACGTTAAATATGAAAGAACGTTATGACAATGAAGAACAAAAGTCTGATTATTACCAAATGCAGGAAAATCTTGACTATGTGCATTAGTCTGGCACTACCTTCCTGATTACTGGAATAATCTGAATGTTTACATCCAATGAGGTGCACAGACAGACACCAGCATTTACTGTTTACCTCTGGTGTAGGAAAATGTCCTTTGGAAAGTTTTTGTTTTTTTCCTACAGTGTCATTTCGCTCATATTAATGGACTTAGCTAGATATTTTTTTCACGGAGCATTTACCCCCAAAATGCCTCTACATAATTCCAAATGTGTGTATGCAGGAGCGGATCAAATGGGAGTTTTGGGGGGCCCTCTTTTGGTCCACAAAAAAAAAAAAAAAAACAAGAAGAAAGGAAAAGGGGACTAGTCAAACTAGATCTAGAGACAATTCCTTTTCTTTCAGGTTCGATGCCAGGTTTAAATTTCATCTCATATAAAGACAGGGCGTACGTTTTCAAATCATATCCAATCCACTGGATTTACCACAAATTGCTGAAAAATCTCAAGAATCATCAGTGGAAACAGAATAAACCTCAGCTATATTTTCAGCTTCACAGCAAACTGTCTGAATTCTTATGTACACTTGATTTTTCAAATTTTTACATTTTTAATGAATTTGCAACAATTTAAAGAAAACTTTTTCAACATTGTCATTTTGGGTGGATTTTTTAAAGTTTTTTTTTTTTTTTTTAGAGAAAATTTAATTCAATTCATTTTTAAATAACATCATGACAGAATAAAATGGGGGAAAAGTGAGGCGTTGTGAGAACATTGTAAGACTATGAAAGTAAACCATTGGTGTCTTTTATTAATTTTTTTACTGACTCTATTTATCCCTCACCAGGGAAATTTGGGTGCTGCACTCCTACACCACAGCAGGCTGCCCACGACGGCGCCAATGGTGGGTTAGGTGTCTTCTCCAAGGACTCTAGATGTGCACTTAGTGGGATGCGAACCTGCGAACTTCTGGTTGACTTTTGGTTTGCAGGCGAACGCTCTAACCACTGAGCCACTGTGTCCCCCTATAGCTTTTTACAGTTGAAAATGGATCTACGGTTAAGAAAAAAACGCTTTTACATCACGAAACTATGTCTAAACTTTGATGCAAATGAAAAGAATGACAATTTAGGCAAATGTGGTTGACGGAGACGTCTAAATAATTAGCATTGATAGATTTATAAAGAAAAATACAAACAATAGCTTACGCCAAATTTTTTAAATATGGTTCTTACTTTCCAGATGTACGCAGAAGCTTTGCAGGAAAATGAGAGACTCAAATGCAGGTTGCAAGACAGCAAACAGGAATTAGTAAAGATCCGCTCCCAGCTGGAGAAAGTCAATCAGGTACCTGTTTTTATTTGTTGTTCCATTGCTATTTCTATCATATGATAAAAACTATTTGGACACTGTCCTCCTCTCTACCTTCCAGAGGCATGAAAGGATATCAGAAAGATCTTCTGTTCTTGAAACTGAGAAAAGGGTAAGAGCCATTTTGACCTTTAAGCGTTCCCGTCGGTTTTTAAACGCTCGGCTTTATGATGAAGATGGATCATCCTCTGCCCCTTTCTGGGTGTTTTCTCTTGTTTCCCTGACTACCTCATAGTTTACCTTTTTCTTTGTATTTACAGGAAAAACAAGCTCTAGAAAAAAGAGTTTCTGACATGGAAGAAGAATTAAAGGTCAGTCTTTCCTTTAAAAAACACACTCATCAGATTCATTGCTAAACTAGTAGTGTCTTATTTTCCTTCATCTTTAAAGTTTATTTTGGTGCAACTCTAGCTTACTAGTTAAGTGAATCATAAATGTAGAGTACACATTTAGAATGCTGTGGTTGGCCAGGTGCATTTTGGAGACGAACAAATGGAAGGTCAATGCTTCAGGCTCATTAGCTGGAGTGTTCAGCTAGACCGTCTCCTGTCGGGCTGAGGAGGAGCCTGTGCTATGGCTCCCCTGCTCCATTTATCCCACTGTTAGGGTGAACATTGTGACCTAGTTCCAGACAAATACCCAATCTAGTCTGTGAGACATTCCAGCTCTGGTATGCTTCTCAAACCAAAAAAAAAAAAAAAGATTCTGCACTCAAGAAACTTGAAATTGTAGATTCATTTTAGGCATTTTTAGGCACTTAGATCAACACAAAATATGCTGATCGTTCAGAATAGACTGACATTTGACCCTGGTGTTGTCATGGTTACATCAGCAGGACGCTCCAATGCGGTTCCGCTGTGGGTACCAACCCTGAGAGCAGGTTGTCTGCTCGGTGAGTGGTTCCAATAATCCAGAAGAGTGATCCACACCTGCCTGTCACCTCACATGTTAGACCAGGGCATGTTGACACGTGTGGAATTATTTTGTCAGAAGAATTTCAAAATACAAAGTCAACACTTGCTTCAGCTGTGAGACACTTTGGAGGGACAAGCTTGCACCTTTCTCACTAGGCCGCTGTTTCACTCTGAGTGATCACACAAGAGGGCGCACTTCAAAATGAAACATCATTGAGCACTGGTTACAGTAAAAAAATGTGCTGTTTCTAGAGTTAAATGTGGTGTTGTGGGTCATTTTATTACGTCTAGCGTCCAAACGTAGGATGGTGGATGTCATTCCAATTTACCCTCATCATCTGTTTAAGAGTTCTGCCTCGGTGGCATTCTGAATTAAACTTATTAAATTGAAAATAGAGTTTAAAGTAGTAAAATAAGTTCTACCAGTCATTCCTCATCCTCACCTTCTTCTCACTGCTGCAAAGGGCATTTCTGCAGAAGCTGCCTGCCAAAACCGTTACATGCTTAAGTGGCGTTAGACCTTTAAAACCAGCTGCTCTAAATTACTTTTGTGAATGTTTGGCTCCATAAAAACCAGTTTAAGTTGCTATTTGCTCAGGTTTAGTGTTTCTGGGTGGGCTGGAACTCTTTATATGCTCGATGGCGGGGATAGCCTCAAACCACAGATGTTTCTGTCAAACCACGGTGAGGTTTACCTCAGAACATCAGGCCAAAAAAAGAAGGAAATAACTGGAAATAAATCATTTCCTTTTTTTAAAGATTAAGCACTTTAAAATTCTGAAATAGTTTGGTTTTGAGATTTTTTTGATGACATTCATTCCTCTTTTTTTTGTCACCTCAGGATAGATGAAGTTTAGTTTTTGCATATTTCTTTTTGTTTGCTTGTTGCAGCTTCACTGTTTTCACAGATTAAAAAAAATGTCTGTGAAGTAAAGAATTTCTTTCCACGTTTTTCTTTAGATCAATCCTGCTTGTGTGACAGTATGAGTGTGGATTGAGTCTGTTTCTTTTTGCACACTGCCCTGCCTTGCTTTCTCTCTGCTCCCTCTCTCTTTTTCCCCTTCCGAATGCAGGCTTTCCCAGCTCTGGCTCAGGTTCAGACCTTGCGGAGAGTGAATGAGCGTCTCCTAGCTGAAAACAAAGCCATGCTGCGAGTACTCGCTCGCCTCTCTGAGACGGCCTCCATGCCAGAGACAGAGGACCTCTGATCCTTTTCAGGCCTCATTTCTGCCCTTTTCTTCCTTCTTTTTTCCATCACAGCCTGTCTTCCTCTCTGCTGTCTTCTTCTCAGGCAGGTCTTGCACCCTTCCCACGCTGGCTTTTTCACCTCTGCACTGCAACACATCCCTTTCACCCCCCACATTCACTTTTATCACCCATTCGTTTAATGGCAGTGAGAAGGAGAGTCTGTTGCCCTCAGTCGCACCTCTTCTATTTCTCCCTTAGATTTTTTTTAAACTACGCTCATGCTGCTTCACAGAAAATAACCACAGATTTCAGAGGTTTTAAAGTCACTATCTGGATAAAGATGTAGACTTCGACACCAGAAAGCTGCAGCGGCTATCGATTTCTTCCAACAGTTAGATATATTCGAGTGCTGCGGAATCAATACAAAGTTGTTTTTCAAGGAAATTGCTTTTCTATTAAATCTTCCAAAAGGCAATTAAACGTGCAAGATCATAAAGCTTCAAAATGAACACGCTCTGTTTCAATTTGGTGAGACACGAACACAAACACAGAACTAATAGAAGCAAAAGCAGGACAGACTTTTCTTCTCCTGCAGGTTAAATGATTTTTAAGACAAATCATTTGATCGCACATCGACATTCATTACTTTGATTCTTGTCGAAGGAACAACTTGCACAAACCTAATGTTTGAATGGATAATCCCAGCAAAAATGAGAATCTCGCAGGAGACAAGAAGAAAGTACAAGATAGTGTGAAAGCCGAATTATTTTCTGTTCATAGTGACAAAGTGTTGCAGTTTGCAACCTTAAGAGGCCCCTATTAAACACTCCACATGAGCTGTGAATCGCACGTTGATCAAATTTACAAGCTATAAATGACATTGTGTTGTGAAATGCATTTAAACAATAAGATTTTACTCACACTAGATATAAAAAATGACTGCTCTGGTTTGAAATGAAAGATTAAGACATTTTTAATTACTTGCATCACGCCACAATTTTTTTTCTTGGTCCGTCGTGGTAAAAAAAGAGCTGAACTGAAGAGCAAAGCTCTTGATTTACAAGTCGATTTACGTTCCCACCCTCATCAATGGTCACCAGCTGTGGATGGTGACCGAAAGAATGAAATGGTGGATACAAGCGACCGAAATGAGTCTCCTCCGCAGGGTGGCTAGGCTCTCACTCTGAGATCGGGTGAGGAGCTCTGCCATCCGGTAGGAGCTCGGTGTCGAGCCGCTCCTCCTCCAGGTCGAGGGGACCCAGATGGGGTGGTTTGGGCATCTGGTCAGGATGCCCCCCGAGCGCATTGCTGGTGAGGTGTTTCGGGCATGTCCCACCGGGAGGAGACCAAGAGGCAGATCCTGGACCTGCTGGAGAGACTATGTCTCACAGCTGGCTGGGGAACGACTCGGGACCCTCCCGGGGGAGATAGAGGATGCAGCTGGGGTGAGAGAAGCCTTGGCTTCCCGCCTGAGGCTGTTGCCCCCACGACCCGACACTGAATAAGCAAAAGATGCCGAAACGGAACTTCCAATTATATTGGAAGATTTTATTTATACTTCTGCAAAAAATACAAGAAAAAAAAAAGGCAGAAACCCTGTACAATTGAATGGTAGATTCTTTCCTTTTTTTAGTTCTAAAAATATCATTTTCTTTGTAGTATTTATGTAACAATGAAAAGTCAAGAAGTAGAAACGAGCCACAGGTTAAGATGTCGTTCCATCAGCTGGTTTCTCCACTTTTGTTTGTCTCCAGCAGAAGAAATATACTTTGACAAAGAGGATAGTTATTTTCAGTCATTCCTCCACGTGAGGGACACGACCTAGATTTGGAAAGTTGACCTTCTCTCGGTTTTGCTCTGGTTCGCCTAAATTCTGTGTCACTTTTCACACTGTGGAGCATCCTGCCAATGTCACTTCTCACTGCATGATCCAGTGTAGCAAAGCATGGCCTCATTGTCCAGTCTCTAAACTCATGTGGACGACAGACTCTCACAGACTAGTCTTACAGATTTACAAGATATTTCATCAAGTTGGTCGTTTAGAAAAAGTTCAGTTAATTATTTCAATAAATCGCGTCATGCTTTATCCTTCAAATCAAAGTTAAACCTGAAAGTGATTTAAAGTCATCACCACTAATTCCACATCTCTTCTTTAACCTTTTCCAGGTCTTAACGGAGCTCAAGTCAGACAACCAGAGGCTAAAAGATGAGAATGGAGCTCTCATCCGAGTCATCAGCAAGCTGTCCAAATGAAAACACTTGTGAAACTCTGTGTATGTGTGTGTGTGTGTGTATGTTTCAGGCCTGAAATGGGATTTTAATTATTCACTCGCTTTCATGCTTTTCTTTCTCACTGATTTATGGTTAGAGGAGAAACAAATCCCGATCGCTCGGTTCAGAACTTGTATCGATCTGAATGTTCCTCAGTTGCAATTAGTACCACTTTTTCTTGTCTCAGTTTTACTTAACGATTTCTTTTTTTTCTTTCACAAACTTGGGACCAAGTATGTTTTAGGTTGAAATCAGAAGTTCAAACAGATGTGCTTGCATGACAGAACATTTCAATCATCTACTCACCATAACGTCTTGTTGTCTTCTGCTTCATCCACATAGGACTCTGTGCTAGGGTTACAATGAAGCACACTTTGTGGCTGTGCTTACCTCACATTGAACTTGCCAAGCCCAAACTAATAGAATCAGTCCAGGCACGATGCGTCATGGCCTGAACAGATATCTTTGCACATTCGTTCAGTAATGTGGAAAGTTTATTTCCTTTTATATGACGTCCCAATAGATTTCTTTCCGTTCCGTTGTCTCCTACTTAGGTCTAGGCTTCTCCCACCCCAGTTACATCCTCTAGCTCAGCCGGGAGGATTCCAAGCTATTCCCTGTCCAGCAGTGAGACAATCTCTCTAGCAGGCCTGGGGTCTGCCTCTTGGTCTCATCCCGGTGGGACGCGCCCGAAACATCTCACCAGCGAGGCATACGGGAGGCATCCTGACCAGATGCCCGAACCACCCCAACTAGCTTCTCTCTTTTATTCTCTCACCGCCAATCTTTAAAATAAGTAACGTTAAGCTGAACTAAAGAGACAATCTTGGCATGTGTTGATAAAAATGAAATCTTGTTTTAATTAAAAAGATGTGTATTTATTTGTTGGTATTATGGGATGTTCCATTAGCTTTGTTTTAATGATAAAATTCACTTGTAAGCATGTCTTTATTTAGTTATATTGTGCTAAAATTGCACACATACTTTGACAGGGGTTGATCCAGGATTTACTCAAGACGGGGAGCAGAGGGTGTGAGTTTATAGACAAGACGAGCACCTCCCCGAGAACATTTTGAAACTAAGAGTCATTTTACTGTATTTTGGTGCATATTTTGCCCAAAGTTTATAAAAATTAAAGTAGTAAGAACCCTTTTTTTTTGTGAGCCAAAAGAGAGGGGAGTGCGCCCCCACGCCTCTCCCTCCCTGGATTCGCCCCTGGTTGAAATCTTTGCTGAGCACAGGTTGTTTTTTTTTTGTGTGTGATCTGAAATTGTTCCAATTTTGGATGAAGCTTTAAACATATTTTTTTTTCTCATATACTGTATCAATCACACACATTTTAAACTGTAGTTTATGGATTTTATGTGATATAAAGTAGATTTAAAATGACGGTTATTAGTTGTTTATTTTTGTTTGTTTTTTTATCACTTCCGGTATTTTTTTTTTAACGACCCAAAAATTCCTCACGACAATCTAGTAAATAAAAACCTTTTACAATGCTGACCATTTTGTAATCATTTGTAGTTTTTTTCTGTCTTTATGGAAAATAGGAGACTAAAAGGGAAACTCATTTCTTCATATTAAAAAAAATTAATTATTTAATCACGATTAAAATTTTGTGAACAGCCTGCAGCCCTTGTTTGTAGATAACCATGTACATTTAAATTATAATATAAAATGTATTTATTGGATGACAACGCACATATTTTTTAAAGAGATTCAGAAAGTCAAAATGATTAAAACACCTTCATTCTTACCTTTTTTTGCATTTTGTTTTTATCAGAACCAGAAAAAACGCCATTTTTTTTCTGGTATTTTTCCAAAATTATTTGATTTGATCAAACTTTATTTATAAAAAGTTACAATTGTAACAACTGTCAAATTAACTTAACTTTATTTTGCTTGCCTTGACAAAATGATCTTAAATTGGACTGATTTTGTTAGTTTGACTACTAACAAAATCAAATTTAATTTAAAAACCATGTTCAATCAAATAAATCTCTATATGTAGCATCAGTTAAGTGAGTTTTAAAGTCGAGTGTCTGTATTAAATTCAATAGATATTCCTATTCGTTGTCTTACAACTATGCGTGGCCGGGTTGTGTGGGCCCATGCTTCTCTGACCCCGGCCGCTCTGAGCCCGGCTGCCTTCTTTAGCTTTCCCAGGAGGATCCCGAGGTGTTCCCTGTCCAGCTGTGAGACACTGTCTCTCAACAGATATAAAGAGTTAAATATCCAAGATATTATATATACTCACCAATGGTCACCGGCTGTGAGTGGTGATCGAAAGAACGAGATCACAGATACAAGCGGCCGAAATGAGCTTCCTCCACAAGGTGGCTAGGCTCTCTGGGCTCTCACTCAGAGATCGGGTGAGGAGTTCTGCCATCCGGAAGGAGCTCGGCGTCAAGCCACTCCTCCTCCAGGTCGAGAGAAGCCAGAGGGCGTGGTTTGGGAGGAGACCAAGAGGCAGACCCCGGGCCGGTTGGAGAAACTATGTCTCACAGCTGGCTGTGGAATAACTCGGGATCCTTCCGGGTGAGCTGGAGGATGCAGCTGGGTTGAGAGAAACCTGGGTTTCCCGTCTGAGGCTATTGCCCCCACGACCAAGGCCCAGATAAACGAAAGATGACGGAACAAAATGGAAATATCCAGGCATCCCACTTTGATAAATTCCTTGCTTGTACATTGTCTTCTATCTTGTATCATATTCAGTAAATAATCAAACCAAATCAAAGATCTGTGAGTTAAAATCTGTCAGAAAAATGACACAAAAACCATTGTATATTAAAACCAAACACATCATGGTACTTAAAAGGCCTTTATTTCCTATTTGTTTTTACAGAACTGGTAACACATATGATAAATTTGTATTAAGTTATTTGGTTCCCTTGATAACTTTATAAGGATCCCCAACATATGTCCACGTAAGGGTCAAGAGGAGTTTGTGAGCAACGTTTGTGTCCAGTCATAGGCTAAAGCATGCGATCCACAGTAGGCACAAGTACTGACATGAACACGCGCACCACGACACTAGACACGAAGAAACACAGCTAGGGGACACAACCTGACTGCCCTCTGATGCTTTAAATGAGAAAGAGAAGGAAGTGAAGCAGAAAAAAAAATAAAAACAGTAATAGTACTGCTGCATCAGGAATGAAAGTTGGACTAAGCACTCAAATGGGAGTTCAGCACAGCCCTGCATGTTTGGCAGTATACAATATGTCCATGTTGTAAACATGAAGGCCAGCATTCTTTACGCTCAGCAAAAGCAGAATTACAGAATCAGTGGAGACGCCGGTGAGCCTGCTCTATACGTAGCAAATTAAAACATGGTCACAAATGAACAAGACAGAGACTCAAAACAGAAGCTCAATGTTTAAGAAAATGGAAACACCTCTCTTGCTTTTCTCATACTCAGGTCCTACTTTCTACGGTAGAAATACACGACACAAAAACATAAAAATTTGTCAGGAGAGATTACACACATCTACAGGAATATAAAGAAGGGATACAGTGAGTAATATCGCAGACAAGACAGAAGATTTTTAAAGTGGTGTTTGAACTCGCTGAGACGCTCCTCAACACACTTTTGACAGAATGATGAATGGTCCACGAAACTTTGCACGTTCCCCTTTTTAATCCCAGCGATTGTTTGAATAAAAACAAACAAATTAAAGTACATCTGTGTGAACGGTGCTCTAAAACTGAAACCACAGAGCTTTAGATGCAATTGTGCATAAGGTTTTTATACATCTACAAACCAACAGAAAAGATACAGAACTGTATTTAAAGCAGGTTGGGGTTTTTTTTTTGTACAGGTCATACCCACACAAATGTACATTTAGGAATGAGTTTTTTTGTGTCTCGTGCATGCAGACTTTGTATTGAGTGCTTTTTTATGCACCATATCTACTAAAGGGTCCATATTTCATCTGTTCGTTTCAAATCTACAAACACACACTCTTGTTTCAGTCTCCCATAGAACATCTCTGGTGTTCATGAAAGTGGAAAGAAAAAAAAAAAAGACATTTCAATGTGTTGTGAGGTTTCCTACTACGACATTTGCCTCATCATTTAATGCATTGTTTCTCTGCTTT
The DNA here is from genome assembly GCA_902685375.1 of Neostethus bicornis. NCBI lineage: Eukaryota > Metazoa > Chordata > Actinopteri > Atheriniformes > Phallostethidae > Neostethus > Neostethus bicornis. Next base: position 5,668,375 of record LR738550.1, read on the forward strand.
GCAAGGATTTGATCTTGGCTTTGCAGAGTCAAACAATGCAGATGAAAAGCGGCAAGTGTAGTCAGGTGTTGGCAGTATTATTACAACGCACTGCGATCACATGAAAACGCTCTCAGTGCATAATTTGGTCACAGTTACTGACATTTATGGGGCGGTGAGTGAATAGAATATTGCATTAAAACAATGTGGAGCATCAAACAACATGCTGAAGAATTGACCTGCCCCGCCTATTCCTCTAATTACTTTCTGTTTATCTGGGGTCAGGTTGCAAAGGCAGTTTAGCTTCTGGAAAATTCAGTGACCGGGATGAACTTCAAGAAATAGTTTGACTGGGTGGGAAACATGCTTGATGTTAGGAGTTCAAATCCCCCATTCATTCAGGAGTGATCCATCATAGAAAGGGTTTCAAAGTGTCCTCTGGACAGTTTGTTGAAACATCTTTAAATATACTGTCCAGAAGACAACTTTGAAACCCTTTCTCATAACTTCATTCAGTCAGTCAGTTGCCTTCTTAACCATCTATTCCTTACAGAAGTCCAGTGGGCGCCGGATCCCATCCTGGCTGATTCAAAGCGAGGGGTAGGGTATACCCCGAGCAGGTCGTCAGTCTGTCGCAGGGCCTTCTCATAATTTAATAATAATAAATAGACTATTTTTATGTCCTTACATCTATTAGCATGTTAACCAAGTTCTTTTTTTTTTTTTTTGGTCTTTTTTATGCCATTTTGTGGTCCCAGGGACGGCTTTGACCCAGTGGGATTCGATTTGGGTTCTTCCAGGCAAAAGACGATAAGTCTACCACTAGGCCAACGCCCCCTGGGACCAACCAAGTTTTTAATGCCAAGCTAATTTAGCTGAATGCCAAATCTTTTTTGAACCTGTGTTTCCTCACTGTACAGCAAACATTGCTTTTCTTTGGTAAAAAATGCAGCTATAATCCACTTTCTAGCTTAAATCCATTTACATACAGACTTAAAACTGTAAGTCTGTAAGTTTGTGAATAGCTGCAGGCTCCTAGAAATAAATAACAATAGCTAGCTCATTACATCTTCCAAACTGCACCGTGCTGACCAGAAGGGAACGACACAATGGCTGCATTCTTATTATAAATATCTGGTCTGATAATTCCTAAAATTAGACGCAATAACTGCTGCAAGATAATTATTAACGCTAAAATTTCTCTAGCTTTTTTTTAAAATCCTAATAAAACCACATGAATCTCAAAAATGTCTGTCTATTTCTTCAGTTCATCCCGTGTGCGTTAGAATACATATCACTATGTGTTTGGGTAATAATGCGTCGGTGAAAATAAAAATATGTGCATAGTTCTATGGGAAGAACTCAGGTTAAATCTTGGGTCTCACTGTTTGAAGTTTCTCTCTTTTGAGTTGTTCACTAAATGAATGAAAAATAAAATGTTGCAGCCTTTAAACCAACCGTGGTCTTATTATTAATATTATTATTGATTGTACAAGTACATTCTTCTGCGAAACTGGAAGAAGAGAAACTAAAAGAGTGTCCCGGAAAAAATTGCACACAGCCCAAGAATAGAACACGCTCTTAAATATATATTATTTAAATATTATTACTGAGAACCTAATGTGATATATTTAATCTTTTATACTATCAAAACAAGGAATATACATTACTAATCACAATACTGTAAAATCAGCTACTTCTATCAAACAAAGACATCACCAGCTCTGAAAGTAGAAAAAACACACTCACTCTACTAAAACGCACGAATGATCTCGATGCTCACATTTACACTATAGTGGAATTTTGCCCTCGTGATGAATAAAGACATCGGAAAGGAATGAAAGAGAAACGTCGCTTATGGGAAATGAAGACACATCAGAGTTTTTTTTTTTTTTTCATAAATAAACTCTAGCGACTCAGCTGAGCTCTAAAGAGTTAGTGCTTGAGTTTTATGGCTTTCAGGTTTAACTTATTCGTTGATTTTTCTTTACACGTTATTGTATTGTTACAATAAAACACAAGAAAAGAGAAACAGCTATGGAGCGTTTCAGGTCAATCAAAACCAGAAAAATCATTTTAAAACTCCAAAAAGGAAAGATTCCAAGTCAAAATGTGTTTTCACAATGTGGATTATTACTTATTTTTGGCCCCTGGAAAAGCAGTTTATTTAAGCAGGGGCGGATCCAGGAGGGCGTATTGGGTGCGTCCCCTTTTGGTCCACAAAAAAAAGAAGAAGAAGAAAGAAAGTGGGACTAGTCAAGCTATCCCCTTACAAGACCAGCGAATGGGCCACCAAAATGCAGGGAAGTTAATCTTTTTTTTCAAAACGTTCTGGGGGAGGAGGGAATGCACCGCCTCATACTGGCTTTGCCCCCTGCCCCCTTTAGAAAATCCCGGATCCACCCCTGTTAAAGATATGGTCCACTAAACTTTATACTTGGTCAGGACTGGTACAAATAAATCCAACAAATGAGCTAGAAATCATTTAAAAAATAGAAAACATAATATTTTTCCAGGATAGCAGTTTGTTGATTCCCCCACTTTAAAAAAAACAGCTTTCTGACTTGGAAATCCAAAATATTACAAATAAAACAAACTGAAAAGCAAAAAGAATAGCAATAAATATAAAAAGATTTTTTAAAAAAGTTAACGACTGACCTTCGAAAAGTTGCAGAAACAAAAAGATTTAGCAAATAAATCATATGAAATAATCATTTTGAGCACAGGGAATTTAGATAGCAAGCATGCGGCTACATTTTCATCCTACATGAACTCACGCACGGTACTGGACGACACACTTGCTTAAGAATTTCAGGCTTGGAAAGGTTTCTTATCAGTATTAATATTCTATTTGTATCAGTATGACATTCTCTCCAATTACCTTCATGGAAAATAAATACACACTTTTTTCTTCTATTTAGAAAATATACAGTGCATCTTTTCATCCGTTTGCTGTGTTATTAAAATGGCAAATGACACCCATTTACGTACACGAGATATTTTTGCTTCATTTCTAAAACATGCTCTTATGTACAGTATTTTTGTATAAACATGCAGTATCAAGGTGGGTGAGCTATGAGGCAAAACTACACACCGATGGGTTGCTTGATTGCTTCCATGTTGCTTTTTCTTTTTGTGTTGTTTCATTAAACCAAAAAATTTAGATATTAATAAAGATGTAAAAATTAATTTAGTCGGTGACAATTCACATAAAAAAAAAGAAAGAAATCAAAGAAGCAAATTCTCATTGAATTCCCTCAAAAAGTTGTTATTAAAAAAATCCATTTCCATCATAGTTGTGTGATTCTCTCAACCGGCAAATTTAGTAAATAATAGTTAATTAAGAGGAAAAAAATTAACCTAAAAACATATTTATTGTCTAAATTGAGATCTGAGCCGAAAAGCAAAGCTCCCGATTTACAAGTCGATCTACGTTCCTATCCTCAAGAATGAGACCACAGATACAAGCGGTCGAAATGAGCTTCCTCTGCAAGGTGGCTGGACTCTCACTCAGAGATCTGGGGAGGAGTTCTGCCATCCGGGAGGAGCTCAGTGTCGAGCCGCTCCTCCTCCGGGTCGAGAGAAGCCAGGTAGGGTGATTCGGCCATCTGGAAGGAATGCCTCCCGAGCGCCTCGCCGGTGAGGTGTTTCAGGCACGTCCCACTGGGAGGTGACTATGAGGCAGACCCTTGACCCACTGGAGAGATTATGTCTCACAGCTGGCCGGGGAATGACTCAGGATCCTTCCGGGTAAACTGGAGGATGCAACCAGGGCGAGAGAAGCCTGGCTACCCATCTGGGGCTGTTGGCCCTATGACCCGGCCCCGGATAAGCGGAAGACGACAGAACGGAACATATTTATTTAATCTCTGACCAACTATAAAGCTGTAATTAATTTAATATGTGCCAAAAAATTATAATCCTCTAATTTTTTTCGACAATACTAAGTTTTTAAAAGCTAAAAACAAACCTATTTTTTCCTTTAAAAATGTTAAAGCTCAAATCAATTGAACCAAATTAGCTCCTAAATTTAAAATAATACTCTACGTCCCAAAGAAAAACAAACATAGCTTGAATTTACAAGTATAAGAATGCAAAGTTTCAAAAGTTAACTTTGAAACTTTTGCAAATATTTAAAAGTCTAAAACTTTAATCTCAAAAGTGTTGGTTTTTGCTACATTTTTTCAGAAAGAGCTGGATTTTTTATTTTATTTATGAGGAAATCATCGCAAAGTTTTGTTCAAATGATAAAAGAAAGTCCAAATTACTTTAAAAAAATTAACTTGATAATAAATAACCTCAACTTTCTTACACATTCTGCAAGGAAAGCAGGATGTATCCTGATCCGAAATGTGTCGAGACTCGCCTGCACGTGTCACATGAATTTAAAACTCAATATTTCACCACAAAGAAAATAAAACCAGAACATAACATTACCCAGTAGTGCAATTATATTCAACAGTTTGGTTCGCTGTGTATAAAATACACACAAATCAGAGCTCCTTCCAGATCATGTCTTTGCAATTATGTGAAAAAAAAAGCCAAACAATTAAAGCGCGTACACATAAGCCAAGGTTAAAAAAAAAAAATCCCAAAACATCAGTTATCTTTTCAGCAGCAGTTATTCCCAACAAAATCAATTAAAGCTCTAATTTCCAAGCACAAAACCATTTGAATTATTTAAAGTGCTTAATAAGGAATCAAAATGTTTGAAGTTAAATAAATGAAACAGAAAAAAAAAGAAAAAATGTAGAGAACAACACCGCTAACTGGAAGGCGTCCCTGGTAGTTGAACATTGCTTATTTTGTTACTTGGAAGGCTTGTCTCCTTTATGACTGTAAGACAGTTATAGGGATTTCTCTGAAGTAAAACCCTTGTGTCTAGTCCATGACTAATGGCAGTAGCACTGAACGAGTGAGATACAGAATCAGAGGCGTTGGGAGGAGGAGGGGTACGAGGCAGTATTTAACACCTTGTAAATATCATGTCAGTGGTGGTTGGAATCAGTCTCTGCGAAATTTCTCTGATCTTTTTGGCCTTTCTTGTTGTTCAGACAACAGACAGCCGAAGCTTTTTTTTTTACCCTTTCCTCTCGTCATTGGATGGACACACCAACCAGATGCTTTTTTTTTTTAAGTGACATTTCTTTCACAACCAGTAACATATTTGAATAAAAAGAACCCGTTTAGAAAAAAAGGCATGACGTTTTTAGTTTCCTCTCAGTTTTCCTGAGACGATGGGCGAAGGTTAACTAATCAAAAAAGGCAGTGTATATATTTTTTTGATAGGTAACCGGATATGTGCTTATCCCTACTTTGTTACCCAACTCTAGGAATGTACTTTAAAACCAACAGAATAAATTCTCTATGATAACCGGCAGGTGTGGGACATGGTGCACTAAACACCTACGGAATGGACCTGCTTGTGTTATTTCTCTATCATATGGCAGTATAAAGCATTTTATTATTATTAAGCGCTATTCTAAGCAACCGTGTGGCTAAAGGGAAAAAGGTGAGCAGTAGAAGATGAGTGAGTGAGTGTAGATTTTATCCCCTCTATCACCGGGTTCCCACATCCTTCTCTTCCTCATAATCTACTCTGTATTCTTAGCAATGGAACCGCAATCCCAATACAAAAATAGATCTAAGGGAAATGAACTGAGTGTCTGTCCATCTTGGAATTTTTCTTTTCTAAATGACATGATTTTAAAGAATGGTACTTTTTTTTTTTTTTAAACATTTTCCATCATGTCGTATGCTTTCTATGTATTTTTTTTTTAAAGTTGGCAGTGGGTGGGAAGGTGGGAAAGGACAGATGGGGTGTTCTTCCAGAATATACATTGACATGTGGGATTGAGGAGGAGGAAAAGGAATGGATGGGAAGGGAAGTGATGGAAGTTTACTTCTTGGCTGTGAGGGCCGCCAGAGAGGCATCCACCTCCTCCTCTGGCTGCAGTGGATGCCACTGGGCAATGGGACGACGGGGATTGGCCAGCATGTCGGACCAGTGTTTGAGCCCAGCCCCTGTGGCCTTGCTTCCCACCCAGATCTTCCCAATGGCATCATTCTTGCCGATCTTGTCATAATCCAGTACTGTGATCACAGCTTGGATTTTCTGGGAGAGTAAGAAGAAAGATTAATGGGTACAGCAGTCAGATTTGAAAACTAGTTTCACGTGGAAAATGTTGATATCAAGACATAAAAAAAATATCCCCTATTTCACAAACTTTATCAGTTTATCTATAATTGGTATTGAGTTTAAAACGCCTCAAGAAAAGTGCTTTTAAGCAAATGTAAACTGTGGTGAATTTTTGATGAGATGATGTTTTTGTAGTTTTAACCACCTTCTAATGGTCATTGATTCATTTTACTGTTGTGCAAATGTTCCACCATCGTTTGGATGCCAAATACCACACTTTGTCAATGAGAGCGCTACTGCCCCTTAATGTAGTGGAGTGGTATTGCACTTTATTCGAGAACAGTAGAGAAAAAAATCTAAATAAAAAAACATGTTCCCCGAGGTCAAACGTGCCTCCTTTGCTAGAGCCTTGCGCCACCCCCACTATTTGAGAATCACTGAGCTGAGCTAGTGCAATGAGGCTACATGAAAGCATGTTGCTGCGCTTGTTTTGTTTTTCTTGTCAACCTCCCCATTAAAAAGTTCAAACTTGTTCTGAGCCTTTTATTTGTCGTACATTATTTTATTTTTCTTAGGTAAAATGGAAAAAATAAGGCTTAAATTCAAATTTTTGTGAAATAAATTGGGGATTTTATTTCATTATTAGGCCGTGTCGCCAGGCTCTGGTACCAACTTTCACAGTAGGTGTGAAGAAATTGTTCTGCTTAGGGCAGGAAACACACTGTTCTTCCACCACACGGATTCTTCTCCCATTTAATCCGCTTAGAAAATCACATTTTATTTTGTGTCACCATTCTTAATCAAGTAATAAGCCATGTAACCGGCTTTAAATAGGCAAACGTGGAGGTGTTCTGCTCCTGGTGTCATTTGCTAATGTAGTAAACGGTACGTAACGACATGTTTGAGGAGTGGATGATAACTAGATAATGAAACTGTCATTTTTGTCAGTTAATTTGCATTGTAAATATTCTAATATTAAACAGTTATTATGTTTTATAAGTTTGAAGGTCAAACAAGATGCCTACGACGTTAATTTATTGATATAATTTACAGTTTAAGATCAAAATGATACTTTCTTTTAAACTTTTCTGAAGATAAGTGTTTCGTTCAAGTTGGATTGTTGGATTTTCAACTTTAAATTCACTAACCTGCATTTGCTCAAGAGGAATCTCAAAGCTGAAGGACTCATTGTAGTACGGATTCAACGTATTTTTCTTCACCGTTGTCTTCTTCTTCTTCAGCCTCTTTCCATTCTGCAGCAGGTTGATTTTAACATAAGGATCTAAAAGTAGAGATGGAAAAAAAAAATCACAAAAAGGAGATTAGAGGAACAAAAAAAAAAAGACCTGTGCATGTTTTATACAGTATGTAGGTTGCAGTGTTTTAAAACACCAATAGGTGGCGCTAATGCTAAAGCTGGAGTGAGTGATGAGCTGCTGCATGGTAAGGACTGCAGTTTCAGCACGTGAGTGGAGCTGATGGCCGTTCAGAGTCACTTTTAATCATCACATATTGCATTCACGTTGTGCTCTTAAGCAGTCAGAATCAGAACTATCGAACAGTTTAAATCCGCCTGTAATCCTTGATTTGGTGTGTATACATAAATAAACCCACCTGACAGTCCACCCACGTCCATCTTCTTCAGGTTTTTGGCCTCCAGAATGCAGATGGTGAGTTTGCCAGCAGTGGGAACATAACGCAGAGAGATGCAGATGTCACCAAGTTTCTCCGGCTGAGAGAGGAAGTAAAAACATCACAACTGTGATTTAAACACACTTTTGGACATCTCATTAGTCTTTCTCTTTGAGCGTTTATGGTTGTATGTGTGTGGCCCTGCAAGACTGGCAGAAATCTGTTCAGGGTGTACCCTGCCCCTTGCCTCAAATCAGCCGGGATTGGCTACCGCAACCCCGTAAGGGATAGACCAGTGGTGGGCAAACTTTTTGACTCGCGGGCCACATTGAGTTCTAATCTTCAACAAACGAGCCGGAACAGGATCAGATGGATGGCATGCTTTAGTAACCGCTAGATTAGACCGATAGAATGGTGCGCTAGGTCGGAAATCTAGTGTCATAGTGCTTAGAAACGTGCATTTAGCAGCGCTAGGTTTGAAATCCAAGCGCTTGATGTAACATTTTGTTTGTTTTAACATCTAACACACTTGTTTAAAAAAAAAAAAGAATTACTCTATTCATCCCTCATCGGGGAAATTTGTGTGCTGCACTCCTTACACCGCAGCAGGCTGCCCTTCGACGGTGCCAATGGTGGGAGAAGCGGGGGTTAGGTGTCTTCTCCAAGGACCCTAGACGGTGGTCTCAGAGGGAATCGAACTCGCGACCTTCCAGTCCGCAGGCGAGCGCTCTAGCGCTGATCCACCGTCTCCACACGTTTATGTGCGTGTATTGGGCCAGAAAGCTTTTCATATCTGTGCACACGGTTTATTTTGACAGTGTGGCATCATGGAGACACACATTTCAATGGGAGCAGTGTTGTTGTATCTTTGGCACCATCTAGTGACGAAACATCAGAATTACAGGAAAATAAAACATTAACAAGAATTATTTATTTAATTTTTATAAGTTCGGCGGGCCGGATTAAACCCTTTAATGGGCTGCATGTGGCCCATGCAGGCCGTAGTTTGTCCATGACTGGAATAGGCGGTTAAGAAGGTGACTGACTGTTTGAGTCCTTTATGAGCTCTCCCATCTAGTATTCAGACAAAATTCAAACACAGAGTTGTTCGTGGCCATGGATTTTTTTTTCCACCAAGCCCAAATTCTAATGTAAGCAGGAAGTATTTTTGTACCAGCACTTTTGTACACACTTGTACAAGAGTGTGTATCATTTTTATTGAAACGTGCAATAAAATAAGCTAGTTTTGCTCACTTTGCTTTACACTGTATTTGTGACCTCACATCAGCTTTACGCTGTGTTGTGCACACACCTAGTGGCCGAGACTAAGACGGGTGTGTGAAAAACAGAAGTCAAACTAAATAAATGTATTTACAAGCTTGTTTTTTAAAAAATGTTGTAATACTTAATAAAGAAAAAATTTATTGTAGATTTTTATGTTATATAGATTTTACCCCCAAAAGTACAATTTTAATATAATAGTTCAGTCTGAATGTAAGTTAATGATACCCCATGGGGAAGCTGCTTCATTGATTATAACCATGTTCTTGTATTCCAGCGCCGACAGAAAGGAGCGAAATGTCTGCAGCGACAGACGTATCTCTCATTTGGTTTGTCAACTGATACATAACAAGAAACCACAGAGGAGAATTGATGTGATGGCTCCGGTCATCATGACACTGGAGCCATAGTGTGGAGCAGTTTATGACAGATTGCATTTATACCCAAACAACCCAAACCTAAGTTAACGTAGATATTCATCAAGTCTGTTCAGGGATTTTCCAATAATTTGGAAGACTGAGGATCTGTAGAATATAGCAACGATTCCTGATGAAATATTTAATATTCTGGTGGTTTAGGAAGGAAGAACGTTTACCTCTTCCTGGTCGGCACTGTCCAGGTCTCTCCATTCTTCAATTGGCTTTGCCAAGTCAAGGGTGTTCATGGGAATTTTGATCTCACCGATGACGTCGTGTTTGGAAAAGCGATCAAAATCGTAGACGGACATCACCAGAGTCTTCCCACCCATCTCCTGGAAAGGTATCTAGAAAACAAAAAACGTCAGTTCAGTTCATGTTATAAACAAAAATGTCAATAGGTTGTAATTATATTATCTACTCCTTAATTTAAATTAAATTATTTAACAATATGGTGTATTTTTATACACCATATAAGCACCATATAAGCTGGAGAGGTGGAGGTTTGCACTAGAAAGAAGAGGAATGAAGATTAGTCAGAATAAGACAGAGTACACGTGTGTGAATGAGGTTTATGTTAGAGGTTTAGGGGATAAAGTTCAAGAGACCAGACTGAGATGGTTTGGACATGTGCAAATGGTTTGGAGAGAGAGAGTACATAGGAAGAAGGATGCTGGATTTGGAACCACCAGGAAAGAGGACAAGAGGAAGGCCAAAGAGGAGGTTCATGGATGCATTGAAGGAAGACATGAAGATAGTTGGTGTGACCGAAGAGGATACAGCAGATAGGGTTAGATGGAAGAAACTGACTTGCTGTGGCGACCCCTAAAGGGAAATGCTGAAAGAAGAAGAAGAATGGTGTATTTTTATCAGTTTCTGTCATAGTCTGAAGCCTGAATCTTGGTCCACAGCCACAATATCATGTCCATGTTAAACTATTCAATCCAAAACTAAATGCAAAGGTGGTCCATTTGTCACACATTTCCACGAGTTAATGACCAATTATGCATAGCATCCGGCCCACAAATCCGATTTTGGTTTCAACTTTGGCTTGCGGCTCTAAATTTTTTGGCTTGCTAACATTCAGCTTCAGCAGATCTCCTGACTTTGACAGTCCAGTAAAGCTGGTGAATTGTTTTCTCTAAAAAGCTGTGTCAGCAGGTAGGGTGCACCAGAGGTGGCCGTCTCCTTTAATATGATTCTCTGCCACACTCTCCTTGTCAGGAACCTTCTATACGTCTACTGAGTTTTATCACCGCTGAAAGTGGATAATGTTAGAATCTAAAAGCCTGCTGAGTTTTATGGTTGAGAGAAGAAAAAACGTTGCAGCACATCCTTCCAGAGGCAGACTGAATCCAGCAGGACCTACATATTGTTTTAATATCTATTAAAGACAAGTCGTTTAACTCCTACCTTGAAGGTAAACGTCTCATTAAAGACCGGATTGAGGGTTTTCTTGTGAACTTTTGTGTCAAACTTCTTCTTCTTGTCAGGAAGAACGAAAACCTTGACGTAGGGGTCTGACGTGCCACCGCTGTCCATGGAGAGGAGGTCAGCTGCTTGCAGAATTCCAACAGTAAGCTGCAGAACGAAAAGGTGCAATTATTTATTCACAATTATAATGATAGATTTTATTAGTTACACACTTTTTAATCTTGAAATCTCAGAGTGCTCACACTCGGAACAAAACAATAAAGAAATATACAACTAATTGGACTAACAATGGGCAAAACTTCAAGTCTGCTTTATTAGAGCCCAGTCTTTGCAAGAATCCGCTGTAGGTCAAGTCAGACCCAAAGGTTTATAATTAAAAAGAACAGATGGATGACCATAAAAAGTAATTTACAAAATTGGAGGGGAGGTGATCTGATGAAGGTTATCAACAAGAAGGGCCTCCGTTTTACTGATATTTAGCTGTAGAAAGTTGTGATCCACCCATACTTTTTTCTTTCCAGGGCATGTGGGACTCATTAGAGTTGCAGAGGTGCTTGGGGCAGTTTTGAGCTAGAGCTGGTTGTCATCAGCATAGCAGTGGGAAAACAACCCACGTCGGCTGATGATGAGTATGAGGAGTAGCATAGAGATGCTGAAAATAATGGGTCTAAAAACTGACCCCTGGGGGACACCACAAGTGACAGTTATTACACCACTGGCAGACTCTGAACACCTTCAAAACTTCTCTGCTGTCTTAAAAAAAATATCTGAATTACAAACTGGAGTTATCGTTTGGTTGTAAATAGACAACCAACCAATTAAAATTCCAAATTGGGTCAGATGTAAATTGTCAGGATCCCCTCACCTGCCGCCAGAGGGGTCCTGGATGTTCCTAATCACCCTGATTAGGGTCACCTGAGGGTGATTTCTGATTCCACACATCTGTGGACCCTGCCATTTATTTAAGGGCAATCACCCTGGACTTCCCTGTCAGGTCATACCATCCCTTCCAGCCAGGTCACCCTGGTTTCCTGACCATGTTTGAATTTTGTTATTATTTGAACTTTTGAAATCCTGAGTTAAACCTGTGCTTCTTGCTTCACAGACTTACCTGAATTGTGTTAATAAACCTTGTTAGATGTCCTGTAATTGGGTCTTCCTCCTTCAACATCCATAAAACCCTGACATAAATACACTAATGTGTTTACCTTGTTCTCCTGGAAATCATAGTCGATGGAGTACTGAAGCTTCCCAAGCTTCTCCTTTTCCTTTACTTCTTCTTCTTTCTCATCTCCAGTTAATCCTGGCTCCACGTCATCTTCTTCCTCATCATCATCCTGTTGTTTCTGCAGCGACAAAAAGGAAAGAAGCAGCAGAAGAAAAGATGAGAAGATGGCAGTGAAGTGGCTTTTGTGCCGCATCTCGAACCTGGGGTCTCACCTACCTTCCACTTACCCCAGTGATAAAAGTGCAATCATCGATGACCACGGTTGCAACCTGACTTGATTTCACTTTTTCTTGGCTGACACCATTTGCTGTTTTTTTTTCATGAGATTTAAAAGTACTTTAAATGTGCAAAAATAAGTAGCTGGAAGTTTTATTTTTTCTCAGCAGTAAAAATTTCCCCAAAACATCATGACGATGTAACTTTAAGATGCCACAGCATCAAAAATGACATATAACTTAGATTCTAAAGAGAAATAAATACAATAACTTTGCAAAACCTTCATTAAACTTTTTTTCTAGTGAGCCAGAAACCTGAAGGTTTTACAAAACTCAAAAGGGAGGACCAAAAAAAAGAACAACTTAACCCAAAAAAGAAAACAGAATTACACTGAATTGCATTCAAAGGAGAAGAAGGGTCAGCAAGTGCTACAAATGTTCAGCTATTTAACATTTAATTTCACAAACTGTGAAGCCAAAATGTGATAATGTCACAAGATTTGAAATACCGTGGTAAGAACTGATTGTCTAAGTTTTCTCTACCGTACTTAACACTTGCCTAGCATGCTAGCCTACTTCCTTAGCATAATGAAATGCTAACTTTAACCACCATTTAAATGTGATAAATGTCATTCTTTGAATTTGATGCAAAGTCAAATATTTCATATCATAAGCTGAAGGATATGTCAAAGCCCAATTGTGACATCACAGTAAGGCAAGCTGCACAAAACATTTGATGTTACACAAATAAAAAGTCTTGTGCTTTTCAGAATAAATATGCCAAAGGCTTGATTGAAGAGACTATAAAATAATAAACTGATTATGTTGTCGTGTAACTTGTTACATTGGCTCCCTGTGCATTTCGGGAGTGATTTTAAGGGTTTTTTCAATGGTTTTTAAAAGTCTTAATGGTTTTGGGCCTTCTATCTGACGACCTTGTGAGGTACAACCCCTCATGGACGCTGAGGTCCTCTGTTACCAGCCTTTTAGTAATACTAAATGTTAGAACAAAAACCCACAGCGAGGAATTATTCCAGTATTATGGTCATCGCCTGTGGAACAGCCTGCCAGAGGACCTCAGGGCCGCAGAGACTGTTCATGTTTTTAAGAAGAGGCTGAAGACCCACCTTTTTAACTTAGCTTTTACATGAGTTTTATTTTTGTTGAATAATATTGTATACTTTATTGACCCCTCACTGGGAAATTTGTGTACTGCATTAAACCACAGCAGGCTGCCACAACGGTGCCAATGGTGGGAAAAACGGGGGTTAGGTATCTTCTCCAAGAACCCTAGGCGTGAAGTTAGTGGGATTCGAACCTGCGAATTTCCGGTTAATTTCCGGTTTAACTTCCGGTCAGAGGGCAAACGCTGTAACACTGAGCCACTGCCCCCCTAAATCCTTTAATCTGAATATATGTTTTCTTGATATCTATTTGTTTACTTATCTATTTTTAAGGTTTTATTCTTCTGAATTTCTTTTAAGATAAATTTCTTAAATAGTTTTCACTGGTTTCAGTTATTATTCTATTGTTTTATTCTGTGTCTTATTCCAGTGTATTCTCATAGGGATCCTCTATTCCAGCAGCTCTGCCAGCTCAGCCTCTGGGGACCTTGCTGTGGGGGTCTGCCTGGTCTAGGTGGTGCAAGTCCATCACTTCAACCATGTGGTTTTTGTGGGGGCGTGTGCCTCCAGGATCTGGGTGGAACCCCTTTGGTTTTGGTCTCTACAGTCATGGGCAGGCTACGAGTGTAACTTTATGTTTGACAAGTGCTTTATTAATAAAATTTGATTGGATTTGATGTAATAAACTGAAAGCCATATTTAAATTGGTGAGGAAGTTTGGTCTGCTATATTCATGTCTTAAATTTTGGAGAAATTGTCAGTTCCAGTTCTTAAGTGGTTCCTTATCTCTGGATTTATTCCTTCTATTTTATTATTTTTCATTATCCTTTTTTCATGCATACACTGTATTTCTTTCTTTCATGATTACAGGGCTGCTGTAACACAAAAATGTCCCACATGTGGGATCAATAAAGTAATTCTGATCAATCAGGATGTAACAGAGAATATGTATAGCCCTTAATTTACGTTCTGTCCTAAACCTGTGTATTTGAGCTGTATTAATTTGGTATCTAGACAAATAATGTGATGCAAACTTACTCCAATATTTTAAAAGTAACTTCTCAAAGGAAAAAAAAATGATTGTCTTAGGATGGCCTACTTTCCTACGGCTGTCTTCTTGAAAATGTCTTCGTAAGACTGGAGGGTCCAGCTACTCACTGAAGAGCTGGAAAAGGAACAGGGTATACACACAGGTAATACACACGCCAACCCATCCTCTAAACACCTTTCTCTCTCTCTTTCACACACACACGTAACTACATGCAGACTGTCATGCATGCATAAAACTTCCTCTCTCTCACTCTCACACACACGTTTCCACACAGTTACCATTTGTGTGTCTACATAGTGGGGAATGCTTTTCATTCAGGCATGCCAGGCCACAAAATGCAGGATCGAAGGGTTTTTTTTGTGTCTTGTAGCAAATCTAAACCTTTGAGGAGAAATAACGCTTATATTTTGATGTTTTCACAACTGTTTGTACGGCTCGAACACTACTGCACCTATATGTATCCATAAAGGGATCATGCCATTTAGAGAATTTCCACTTCTTCTTAAAACTTCCAGTGGGGGCCTCAAAGGTAAAGACAGGGTCTGTCTGAATGAATGCCCAATGAAATGTAAGCTCAGTAAAGCTTAGAGAAGTTTTTGCGCAAAAAAATGGTTTAAAGTTTAACAAACAGCTGATTATGACCTAAACTTTCAAGTGAATAAATCATTGAGTTTAAAACTACAGGCAGACATTCTGGCTCACCATGTCTTTTCAGCGAGACTGTAGTGCTTCAGGAATAAAGGCAGCTTTCACCTCATATGTCAGCAGCATGGGTCATCCAGAAAAGTTACTCTCAAGTCAAGTTGTGGCCATTCAATGGTACCTAATGCAAGGGCGTACGCTGGTCTTTGTCAATAGCAACAAACAGCTTCGTCTAACGTGGAGTTAGGAACATGCTTGCACAACCAGGAAACTTCATTTCAATTTCTTACCCAGGGGAATAGTTTGGCAGCAGTTTTTGGTTGTGCTCCTACAGCAAAAGGTCTCTCATAATAAAAACATGCTGTAAAATCTCAGCTCAGTAACACCTTAGCTATTATTTGACAAATATCCAGCTTAGCCCTTGCACATGCATGTTAGTGATCTCTAGTGAGTTGCTCAGTGCACTCGTCATTCAAACAGCTTAACCGTAGGATGAGTTATAGCTTCATTTCATACTATTTATTACAAAAAAAAGACTACTTTGTTTCTGTTTAAGGATTTGCAATCTCTGAACGCTCAAGACATGGCGATTGGTGCGGCATATCATTTCAGTGGCTTTGCGAAGCAGCTTATTTAATCCTAAAGAGTCCTCAAGCACCGGCAGCACCTAAAGCTTGCAAAGAACAACTAAGGAAGCCATCGCACTCATTGTCATCATCACCGCAATCCAATCCCTCCAAGCCCAGCCCAGAACCCCACACCCATCCACCCCACCGCCCACCACCACGGCTCCCACCCCAAACTGGTCTGCGCTTACACAAAGCGGCCAGAGAGGGGTGCCGCGTGCTATCAGACCTACCGTAGGCAGAGAAGTCCACCACAGTCAAGATACACGGAGCACACATAAGACACAAAGCAGGAAGGAGGAGAGCAGAGACAAAGGAAGAGATTGAACTCACAGCAGACACCAAAATAAGGGTAATCACAGCAAATGCAGTAAGCTACACTGTAGGGAGTGAGAAAAAATGACAGATGGAGAAACCTCCTCATTAGCACGATTGTGTCATATGCAGCAAGGCCCTGGGTTTTAAAATAACTTCACTTTCTCATTTCCTTTTGGCTTTTTTGTCCAATCATTAATCACGTTTGAGGGAAAATAATAATCGTTCAAACAAAGACAGATTTTAGACCCAGGGCAACATCATTGTGATGTCCACTAATTTTTTAACTCCCTAATAAATGCATAAAACACTCCGATCGGTGAAAACTCTGTCATTTTTCACTCAAACCCCAAAGCACACATGAGAGAAAGAGCAACAATAACAGTCATGACAAAATACATCAAATCACAAAGAAAGAGAAGAGAAAATGAAATAAATGATAATCATGGTGGATAAAGAATGTAATTAACACTTGTGAGAAATACTCTTGACTGGGCTTCAAAGACTTTTAGAGTAACAATGTTTTCATTCTAATCTAACAACCTATCAACACATTTCAAAGTAAAACTCAATGTTTTCATGCAGGTTTGGCTAAAATATAACCAATAATAGATTATGATTTAGCAACACAATGCTTCACATTGAGGCATTACGTAAACTTTGTGAGTAGTTCAATCATATTTGTAGATTGTTTTTAGCTTCATCTGCAGCATCGATGTGGATTTGTACGGTGAGACGCGGTTTCTCGTTGTGGAACATACCTCTCCCCCTTTCAGATTCTTCATTCCCATGTCACCCTTCCCCTTCTTGCCCTTCTTGTTCTTCTTCTTCTTGCAACAGCATTTCTTGATGATGCAGAAGCAGCAGGTTAGAATGAGTAAAGCAGCAACCACAGCGATGGCAATGATGGCCCAGGACGGCACTAAAAAAAAAAAAACACACAAATCTGCATGTAAATACATCATAAAGATTGATGATGAAGCCATCTTTTAGATTTCTTTACGTCATGTCATGGACTAAACATATTTAGTTGGACGTGGAGGGTTAGCATTTAGGCTGGGAATTAGATTTTTCTGCCATTAGGCAGAGCAGCCAATGATCAATAATGAATAAAGACATTATGTGGCTTCCCACGCCTGCAGGAAAAGAGAAAATCTAATTCCAAAATCATTCTTTAAGATCACATCAATACCACTCGGTTGATCAGATCAGAATACCGGGTTAGTCGGGCACTCACGTGGGATCTTGTCGATTTCATTGAGAAACTTGTTTTTGATTTCGTCGAAGGCATCGTTCTTGTTCACTGGTTCTGTGGAGTTATCGGCAGAGACTAATGCAACAGGGGCGGGAGTAACACTTAAGTCACTGGCCCCAGTAGGCTTGGCAGCAACCATGGGCGTTGTCTGATGTTTGAACAAATTCCACTTCGTCATTTAAGCTGCACACGAAGTCCCTGAAAAATAAAAAAGCAGAAAAACACAAATTTTAGAAGAGTCTCTTATTATCAAGAATATTCTGTTCCTCATTTCTTAAACATTGAAGTTTATAAGACTAATAAGAAAGCATTAACGTTTTGATGTTACAGCTTATTTGTAGAATTAATTAATTGTTCTAAATGATCAAATAGAACCAATTTTTTTCAATGCTTTTTAACGTCTTTGTTTTAAGAAGATTAGAAGAAAAACATCTTTATTAGTCCCTCAATGGGGAAATTACTTTGCTGCATTGCACCGCAGCAGGCAGCCACAACAGCGCCAATGGTGGGAACAATAACAGGGTTAGATGTCACTTTGGGGCTCAGTGGGATTTCACCCAGTGTCTCCCGGCCCAAGGACGGACACTCTACCACTGAGCCAACGTGTCCTTGTTATTAAATTATATGCATTTAAACTAATTTAACTAAGTGTAGACAAAAACAAAAGCTTAGTCTTTCCAACACATTCACCATTATTGTAGGACATTACAAAAAAGTTCTTTTGACTACACGATCTACAAAACAAACTATTCCCCTGAATAAACTTTGAATGACAATTTTCTAACAATGTTGTTTTTTTTCATGTAACATAGAAGTACAGTCCTCACAAGATCTATCCATCATTTAAATCCTTTACTAGAAAAAGGGAGGCGTTAGCACAGTGGTAGAAAGTCTATCATTGGTCCGGAAGAAGCCGGTTCGATTCCGACTGAGCTCATGCCTAAGTGTCCCTGGAGAAGACACCTAATCCCACCCACTACTCCTACCATTGGCGCCATCATGTGTGCCTGTTGCGGTGCAATGCTGCAAAAATAATTTTCCCATGAGATATTATTAAAGTATGTTAAAAAAAAAGTTCTACACAGAGCAATAGAGAGTGTGGAAAAGAGATGAAGAAGCGTGTGCAGGCAGGCCGGAACGGGTGGAGAAAAGTATCAGGTGTGATGTGTGATAGAAGAGTTTCAGATAAAATGAAAGGAAAAGTGTACAAAACTGTGGTGAGACCGGCCATGCTGTTTGGTCTAGAAAAAGTGGCACTGAGGAAAAGACAGGCAGCAGAGATGGAGGTAACAGGGATGAAGATGCTGAGGATCTCTCTGCGAGTGACCAGGATGGACAGGATCAGAGGAACAGCACATGTTAGAGGTTTTGGAGGTAAAGTCAGAGAGGCCAGACTGAGATGGTTTGGACATGTGCAGAGGAGAGAGTACATCAACAGAAGGATGCTTGGAACCACCAGTAAAGAGGACTAGAGGAAAACCAAAGAGGAGGTTCATGGATACAGTGAAGGAAGACATGAAGATAATTGGTGTGACCGAAGAAGATGCAGCAGATAGGGTTAGATGGAAGAAACTGACTAGCTGTGGGAAATGCCGAAAGAAGAAAAAATGCTCTACATACATTTAACTGTGTTAAAGTAAAAGAAAGTTATAAAACTTTAAGATTTTGATTTGACACACAAGGCATCACCGGATGTTATACAGTGTAATAAACACGATGACTAAAATTATTTTAGTAAAATAATAATTGGTCTTGTCAAAAAAAAAACTTGTGTTTTTTTAAAAATTATTTTTCTATGTTTTAATAAAAAATGTCGAACAATGTTCGTTGACAGGAAAAACAGAGTAAATGCAAGATACTTACAAAAAAGTATTTTAATATATATCGAATAACAACAGTTTCTTACACTTTTGAGGCCAAAGCATAAAAAAATATTTTGCTTTCCATGAGATCCAATTTCTATTGCAAGAAAATGCACCCGAATGCATTCCGACATCCCCTCCTGGAAAGCGAAGTCCTTAAAAGACATCTTCTTTAAACATTTAGGCTCAACAAACTTCTAGTTGTTCAAATACAAGTGGTGATCAGTTGAAGATCTGAGCTACGCTCTCCTCACTTAAGTGTTTAAGACAGATGACCGCAGATCTGTTGCTACAATTACAAAATCAATACGAGTGTTTTGTTGTGCCAAGTGCACTTATGAAGACGTCCACAAGCCACGTCATGACGAGTAGTGCAACAGAATGAATGAAGGACAAAATCATTAAAAACTTGTGTTGCATGGAGCCTTACAAAATGTCAAAATAAAAGTGCATAAAAATCTTTTAGTGCATTGGAGAATACCAAATTTCAGACGAGGCCACTTGAACTTGAGACATGGAAGAGGAAACAAAATGCAAGAAGAATGAATGAAACTTCCAAGCTGCTGAAATAATGTTTGTATTTCCTAATTAATTCTTCATAATCACAGTTTTAGGTCATTAACGGAAACCTATTTGTAGAATATATTTTTAACATATTAAATGGCTTCACTGTGCCGTGCAAAATTGAATTTCTGCAAGGGCAGGAGCCTGTAATGAAGTCATCCAACAACAAAAGCAGCATCAAAGTCTTGCATCAAGGCCAAAGCAGCCATGCTGAAACATAATGTTCAGCTTCCCGTGAATAGAAATGAGACTCTAAAAGTGCTCTTGTAAAATTATTTACAATAATGTGTGAAATAATCACTTTATATTTAAAGACAAATGAACGAGATGATAAAACGGTACAGATCGAGCTTGTCTGACACCAAAAATAAAATGTTTCTCCTACAGGCCTCGACATACGAGACATGAAAACTCTTCAAATCAGTAAAACCTGGAGCAGCAAGTGGTAAATTACTATAAATAAAAGATTGAATGATAAGGATCCTTCTCTTTTATGTCTGCCCTTGGATGATCAATATGAAGAAGTCATTTAACCCTTACCCTATGAGTAAACATTGGCAGACTTGAAGAGTGTATTTAACCGGCTAGAGAACAAGTGGAACAACAACAAACTATCCTCATACCGTGTTTCCACAGGCCAAACAAATGTTCAACCGGAGCTCTTATCGGTTTCAGAAATCACAGAGTGACAAGTGCAGCTGAAAGCCGTCTGCCAACAGAGCGATGAGTGATCGGGCGAGACCTCAATTCAGAAACAGAGACAGATGACAAGCCTAACGCAAGAAGACTTCTGGATTTTATTTCTGTCGATATGGAAAAAAAGAGGAATCTCCCATTTTTCATGTGCCATTTTTCTAAGAGATTCTGCTTCTATTTATTGCTGCGTATAAATTTTTAAAATTGGGTCTGACAGAGGGCAGGATAAGATTGTATTTTTCAGAACTCGGGATCAATTTATACTTTTTGTAAATATCTTCTTGTTCTTCTTCCAGCATTTTCCTTCACGGGTCGCCATAGCAAGTCAATTTCTTCTATCTAACCCTATCTCCTGCATCCTCTTCGGACACACCAACTACACTATATTGCCAAAAGTATTCGCTCACCTGCCTTTACTCATTCTATGAACTGAAGTGCCATCCCATTCCTAACTCATAGAATTTAATATGATGTCGGTCCACCTTTTGCAGTTATTATACCTTCAACTCTTCTGGGAAGACTGTCCACAATGTTGAGGAGAGTGTTTATAGGATTTTTTGACCATTCTTCCAAAAGCGCATTGGTGAGGTCACACATTGATGTTGGTCGAGAAGGCCTGGCTCTCAGTCTCCGCTCTAATTCATCCCAAAGGTGTTCTATCTGGTTCAGGTCAGGACTCTGTGCAGGCCAGTCAAGTTCATCCACACCAGACTCTGTCATCCACGTCTTTATGGACCTTGCTTTGTGCACTGGTGCACAGTCATGTTGGATGAGGAAGGGGCCCGCTCCAAACTGTACCCACAAGGTTGGGAGCATGGAATTGTCCAAAATGTTTTGGTATCCTGAAGCATTCAATGTTCCTTTCACTGGAACTAAGGGGCCAAGCCCAGCTCCTGAAAAACAACCCCATACGATAATTCCTCATCCACCAAATTTCACAGTTGGCACAATGCAATCTGAAATGTACCGTTCTCCTGGCAACCTCCAAACCCAGACTCGTCCATCAGATTGCCAGATGGAAAAGCGTGATTCATCACTCCAGAGAACGCGTCTCCACTGCTCTAGAGGCCAGTGGCGGCGTGCTTTACACCATTGCATCCGACGCCTTGCATTGCATTTGGTGATGTGTGGCTTGGCTGCAGCTGCTCGGCCATGGAAACCCATTCCATGAAGCTCTCTGTGTACTGTACTTGGGCTAATCTGAAGGTCACATGAAGTTTGTAGCTCTGTGCAGAAAGTCGGCGACCTCTTTGCACTATGGGCTTCAGCATCCGCTGACCCCTCTCCGTCACTTTACATAGCCTACCACTTCGTGGCTGAGTTGCTGTTGTTCCCAAACGCTTCCATTTTGTTATAATAGAGCTGACAGTTGACTGTGGAATATTTAGGAGCGAGGAAATTTCACGACTGGATTTGTTGCACAAGTGGCATCCTATGACAGTTCCACGTTGGAATTCACTGAGCTCCTGAGAGCGGCCCATTCTTTCACAAATGTCTTGTTTCACAGTCTGCATGCCTGAGTGCTTGAATTTATATACCTGGGGCCAGGCCAAGTGATTAGAACACCTGATTCTGATCATTTGAATGGGTGAGCGAATACTTTTGGCAATATAGTGTATCTTCATGTCTTCCTTAACTGCGTCCATGAACCTCCTCTTTGGTCTTCCTCTAGTCCTCTTTCCTGATGGTTCCAAATCCAGCATTCTTCTTCCGATGTACTCTCTCTCTCTCCTCTGCACATGTCCAAACCATCTCAGTCTGGCTTCTCTGACTTTATCCCCAAAACCTCTAACATGTGCTGTTCCTCTCATGTACTCATTTCTGATCCTGTCCATCCTGGTCCCTTCCAGAGAGATCCTCAGCATCTTCATCTCTGCTACCTCCATCTCTGTTTCTTGTCTTTTTCTCAGTGCCTCTGTCTCTAGACCAAACAGCATTGCCGGTCTCACCACGGTTTTGTACACTTTCCCTTTCATTTTAGCTGAAACTCTTTTGCCACCCATCTCACCTGATACTTTTCTCCACCCGTTCCAGCCTGCCTGCACACGCTTCTTCACCTCTTTTCCACACTCTCCATCGCTCTGGATTGTTGATCCTAAGTACTTAAAATCTTCCACCTTTTTTATTTCTTTTCCCTGTAACTTCACTTTTCCATTTGGATTCCTCTCATACATTGTAAATATGATTTGCTAAAATATCTTTTCAGCCGATGTGACTAAGGCAAATATGTTTTTAATAACTCTCATTCAAAATATTTTACAACCTAAAATATGATTTACTAAAATTATTGAGATAGTTTGAGATCATTTTAACCCTTTAAAATCAATTGATAAAACAAACACGTGCCTCACAAGTGAATATAATACAGAGTTACATCAAAGGAAAGTTTGTCCTGTTTGTACCTGACATCAGACCGAGCCAGACTAATTTAATTACCGGTCAGGGATATGTTCTGCAGCGTTCTGCCACCCCACTCTGAGGCCAGCAGTAAGGACACAGATTTACTCTTTTATGGCTGCCACCAAACATACTGTTTCAGGCAACAGACGAACAAGAATCTCTACAGCTCATTTTCATTTACAAAGTGCTCGTTTCTATTTCAAGGTCACACAAGAGGGTGAAACTAAAATTTAAGAGGTTGTTGGTAGTGAAAGGACAAACCGGATTTAAATAAGGAAAGTTTTCCAATTCTAACAAAAATTAAAATAACTTCCAAGTTGGAAAGTCTTTTTTTTTTGGCAAAGTCACACGCAATACTTTTATACAGAATTTTTTTACGTGACTTTTGAAGTGGTGTTATGTGAATTTGTTTCCGGAGAGATTGGACTCTACCAAAGCTGTCCTTTGTTTCCAATTCAATTTTTCACTTGTAAGGAGTTGAATTCTACTAGCTATGTGAAGAGCAGATTTTTATTACCCTCAAGTCCAAGTCATTTGAATATCTTCCATGTTCCAATCTGATATTTTTATAATTCATTAGTCATCAAAGCTAACCAATCCAGATTATTCCATTCCGTCATTATCTGGGGCCGAGTCGTGAGGCCAACAATCTCAAACAGGAAACCCAGGCTTCTCTCATCCCGGCTGCATCCTCCAGCTCACCTAGGAGGATCTTGAGGTGTTCCCTCACCAGCGAGGTGCTCAGGAGGAGTCCTAACCAGATACCCATACCATCCCATCTGGCTTCTCTCGAACCGGAGGAACAACGACTCTACTTTGAGCTCCTCCAGCATGTCAGATCTCCTCACTCTATGTCTAAATGAGAGCCTAGTCACCCTGCGGAGAAAGCTTATTTCGGCCGATTGTATAGCGACTGGTAGATCGAGAGCTTTGCCTTTTGTCTCAGCTCTTTCTTCACCATGAAGGACCGATGCAGCGTCCTAATTTTCCTCCTGTCGAACTCTCGCTCCATCCTTCTCCCACTTTTATAATATTTAGACCTAATACTGTACACTTTTTTTTTCTCACTCCATTCATCCCTCACAGGGGAAATTGGTGTGCTGCACTCCTACACCGCAGCAGGCTTCCCACAAAGGGGCCAATGGTGAGAGAAACAAGGGGTTAGGTGTCTTTGCCAAGGACACCTAGACGTGCACTCAGTGGGATGCGAACTTCCGATTGACTTCCGGTCCACAGCTGAACGCTCTAGTCGTAAAAACATTTTAATTTAAACATGTACCGGTATTTAAATAAAGGTTCTTAATTTACTCAAAAATTTTACAATCACCACTTAAGATGTTCAACTTTTTTAAATGTAATTACCAAAATAAAATAAAAATTAAACAAATTTAAAGGAAGTCTAAAAAGATTAGCATCTACATTGTGTTTTTCCATCAATGACATAAAATAATTGATCTGCAAATTGCATTTCAAAAAATGTCTTAAGCTGGAACTTGAGCTTTAAATGCGACAGATAGGATAAAACCAAGAAAGCAGCAGGGAGGGTATTTTGGAAGACCTTTGAATCCTGGAGAAAATTAATACCACACGCTTCCTTCAAAATGCCTCTAAGATAGTTCTCTGGCTCCAGTGGAAATGTCACTAACAGTAAGTGTAATTGGACTTTGGCACCCTCCATCTGTTAATACACATGGCAGCGTGCCCACAAAAAGCATTAGCGCATAAGAGTCCCCACTCACCCCTGGATGAATTAAGAGGTATGTCGATTACCCAGTATCCATTTCACATTTTACTATGATCTGCAGAAGTTTTGATCTCCATCTCACAATGTGCAACCCTGTTCATGAGACTCTGAGTCATCATGATTAGTTAAAGCGAAATGGCTCGGATGCAGAGCCCAGAGGAAAGCAGCCTTGAGCGTGATCCGTCTCTTATCGCTTAATACACTGCTACGAGTTGGATGGGGATCAGGGACTTTAATCAAGCAAACTGGATGCAGCAAACTAGCCCATTAGCTTAGATTTTTTACAGAAAACCTTCCATGATGTGCATGTCAAAGCAGCAGAAAGCACTCAGAAAGAAGAGAAGAAAGATGGCACCTATAGAAACTACAAGAAATGCCCATGCACACCATTGCTTTTTTGGCTGCATGATTAAGTGAATACCAAACTGATGCCATGATTTCACCACCTGCAATTATCTATTTAAGTCATCATATTTTCATGCATTTTTCAAGGTCTCTGCCAGACAACATCTCTCTGTGCACTCGGAATGGCCAGCTGGAATGCCAACCACTGAGGTCAGGAGCTGCACTCAGATTGGCCAGCTGATTCAATTACATGTTCTCCCGATGTATGTGTCGGTTTACTCTCGGTACTTTGGTTTCCTCCCATTCTCCAAAAACATGCATGTTCGGTTTATTGGCCACTGACAAATTGTCCCTAGGAATGAGTGTGTATGTAGATAGTTGTCTGTGTGTGGTCTTACAACATGCTGGTGACCTGTTTGGTGTGTACACCGACGCTCGCCTGTAATCAGCTGGGATAGGCTCCAGCACCCTGCATGATCCTGTCAGATATAAACAGTCCACAAGATGAATGAATGGACTACTTCTGTCCAATTTTCCAACGATATGTAAGAAAGCCCTGTTATGGCTGCATGTCCTCGGTCTACTGACTCTGAGACTTCAGTGTAATTGTTCGGTGCATCTACGTGTCAAGTTGGGTGTACTGGAACTGTAATTCCATTGTTCCCTTGTGGTTCAATGACAATAAATACCGGTACTTCTGACTCTGATTCTGCAAAATGGTTGGAAATTATGTCCAAAATATCACATATAAAATCTACATTATAACATCAGACGGAAAAATAAATGCAGTTAGATATTTTGTTTCTATCGTACAGCCCTACACGAGTCGTTAGTAAAACTTAAATATGCCCGCTGGGTGTGATTACAGAGCATTTTTTTTTTTTTTTTTTACAAAGACTGGCTATAGGATGCGATTTATTCACCTGAGTGAGAAAAGCTGGATATCTCTGTGATATCGTGTGTGTGTGGTGACTAGATGATGTGACATCCTCTCCGATGGAGGGAAACCCCTGCTTGCAAATAGGCCGACTCCACGAGGGGGGTAGTGTGTTTACCAAGAGCTTATTAGCAACCACGCCAGCTCTAAAGTAAAAACAACCTTAAGGGAGTAAGCAAAACTCACGCTGCTTTTTGTCTTAACTACAAGTACCCTGAACAGCAATTAATTAGCAATCAACGACAAGATGGCCAAGCCGTCTAACGCCCCCTCCGTGCCTCTGTTTGTAATTCATCCAGCAATATGCAATTAGAGAGTCTAAATGGCTAAAAGTTCTACAATTCAAACATTTATATTGAAACAACTTGTGATTAAAACTACAAACATCTTTCCATACACTTTCAAAATGGCTTCTGTAAGCTGGTAACTGGGTCTCGTGACCGCCCCTCAGGCCAACAGTCAGGAGCAGCGAGGCAGCAAATTAAGTATTGAATATTAGAAGCTGGGAAAAGATTGCTATATTCAAAAAGCAACAACAGCAATGGTTGCTTGGTTTTGCATGGGCCACTAAATGGGTTTTCAAAGATTCAAAGCAAGCCAAATAATGTGACTCTGGTGAAATGCTTCAGCCCCCACTGAGGCCCCTGCCATCTGTGACATTACGGGTTATGTGTGGGTGGGCAGAGTGTTTGGCCTCCAGCTGAACTAGCTGTGCATCCTGCTTCATTCCCGCTAAGTCTTACTGATGTGATTGCTGCACCACGATGCAGTAGAGTCTTGGGAATCTCTGCAAGGAGTGTGAGACTTTTCCATCCTTTATCTAATGAGCTCTATGCTGGAACAACCTTAAGGCAAGATTTATCGACAGATCATCTTTGGCTGAGAAGTTACGTGGAAGCTTAAGTTCTAAATTTGTACTTGCGCTTTTCATGACGCAATTCTTTCATCTCGACTAACTATTCTTGGCGTAAGCTGACTCGGATAAGATGATAAAGCTAGCACTTACTTTGCATGCATCTTTAATTTATGATGCAATAGTTTAAAATCACACAAGATGTGAAAAATTGGCTCAACTCGCATTGAGTCACAGCTAACCTCTGAACTGTCTGGACTTTATTTCAGCCGGAAATATGTACTGGAACATTTCAGGAACGAGGGGGCAGAATATTTTATGAGAGCATTGCCGCAGTCTGAAATGAGAGGTTATTCAATTAAATTTAATGTGCAGCCTGGTTCCAGCTAACCCTATGATTTTAGCAGGAAATATCTACTGGAACATTTCAGGAACAAGGGGCATTGTATTATAAAGGACCCAATAGACAGAATTCACTCTGAAAGCTGAGCTGAAATGGTGGAGCTGTTTCAATTAGATTTATTGTGCAGCTTGGTTCCTGATCTCTCACTACATAATGATAATTTACTCCTGCTAAAATGGACTTTGGTTTCCTATTGTGTTAATGATTTCATTTTGCAGGAGTTTTAATAGGGTTACCAGCAGATTCCTGGTGGTTCCACTGCTTATTTGCCTGGAAAATGATACAAAAAACTGTGAAATAATCAATTGAATAAGCAGTGTGTGAAAAAGCACTGATGATAGAGCTATCTCAACGAATTCAACTTTATATCAGCAATAAAAAAAACAAGATTATTGTATAAATAGTTTCCTAAAATGACCTCGTTATCTGCTGCTTTGTCTAAAACGCAGTAGGCATTTAAACTAAATAGAATTGATTTGACATGCAGTTAAATAAACACTGCATTAGGTAGAGAGGAATTCCAGCTTGGTGTCCTGCTGTAGTTACAAAACATTTTGTGCTCTGTCATTTTCCTCCAGAGAGCCAAGAAAGTGACAAAGTTTTTGGCAAAACCAAAAAAGACACAACACATGGAGCAAAACAATGAGCTAGAACAAGACGAACATTCTTGACCTAAAGTCTTAAAGCGTCCAAACATAATGGTGTGAGTCCGGCAAACATCTGGCGGGCGGTATTTTTCTTGGCTGCAGTGACAACATTAATCTAACTAACAAGAATATGACATCAGCATTAAGCAAATCTTTCATCTAATTATTCCTCATTGAAAGCTACAGATGAGGTCATAAATCAGGTTTTAGAAAGAAGGAAAATGTTAGAATAAAGTCACTAACAAAAGATTAAAAAGGATATTTTTGATTATCTATTCACTTTAAAACTGGCATCAGCATACATTCCGCAGATGCTTGTAAACAAACAACACATGCAGCCATATGGGACCGGACATTTACAGACGTGTTAGACCCCGTGTTTCGTGCTTAAAATATAAACACCATGAGGATCCATGAGGAATAAACTGACCCTCAGAGACAACATGAGGGTGAAACCACTCCCATGGCAACACAAAGCAAGTGTATCAAGATGTCCTCCTGATGGCATTGATGATCAAAGGGCAGCGCGGCAGATAAGGATGTCAAAAAGGTGCATCTCTGTAAAACAATTAGAGAACGGCTTTGCACATATATACCTCATAGTTTATCAACCCAAAGGGCAATACGGAAGGAGCTCATTTGCAAACCTGCGTGTGGAGATAAAACAATGCTCATTCTCACCTGCGGCTCAATGTGACTCATCTACTATCTGGAGGTATCCTTGAAAAGCTGGTGGGGAGACGCCATGGTTTGGAAAACTGAGAGAAAAGCTGTAGGAATCATTTACAGCCAGTTGCCATTCAAACCCCTTGGTTCCCCAGCCCCTCAGCACCATGTCCCTCGATAGGCTTATTAATCATTCTGTCACAGCAACACTGACCCAATCTGCATTTAAGGAAGCGAAGAGGGCCTCTGCACCACTGCAGATATGCAAGATCTAACACCACTATAAAAGACGGAGATTTTATTTGCAAATGAAAAAATCTATTTAAAAAAATAGATGTCTTGAAGCTTGAAGAATTGGCTTATTTTGTTTGTGAATCCTTTAAAAAATATGTAAAAATACCTAAAAAATTGAAGATCAGCTTATTTCAGAAAATAATGAACATAAAAAGAAAAATAATGACAAAGTAGGCATTTATAGTGGCTAATCCAGATATGTTATTAGAAAAAAATGTGTGTTTTTTTTGTCCAGTAAAGCAGATGTAATCAAATTTGATGATTACATTTACGATTTTAATTAGCTTGAATATTTTACTTTTGCAGGTTGCATCATTTTTATAAGAATAAACATAAAAATTACGCATGTGAGTATAAAAAATGGTATCATGCTTATTTTAGACATAAATATTCACCAAATATGCGTTAGAATAGAACAGATATAGAATAGAATAAATAGAACAGAAGAGCAGCTTCAGCAACAGACTCCTGCAATCCCGCTGCTCAAAGGAACGGTACAGAAAATTATTTTTACCATCAAAATATTTAAGCTTTCACTCTCAAACCTGTAATTACTTTCCATTCACAACAGTAAAAAAAAAAACATGTATGACATTGTGTGATTGTAACTCTGCGGCACACAAATTTCCCTTTGGGAATAAATAAAGGATCTTTAATTCAATTCAGAATTCTAAAAATTAAATGCAAACATAACACATAGGTAAAACAGGGCGGAGACTTTAGCTTAGTGGTAGATTGTCTGTCCTTGGGCTGGGAGAAGCCGGTTCGATTCCCACTGTCCCTGAAGCAGACATCTAAATCCTAGTGACTCCCACAACCGTCGTGGTTGCCTGCTGCAGTGCAATGCAACAAAAGTAATTTTCATCCCCCATTGAGGGACGAATATAATGCGATTTAAAATAAAACAACCTGCAAAATTGTTCTTTTTTCTGACTTTGTTTCTTCAAGAATCAACAACCACAATTTTATTGTACATTGCGACAAAAAGAGGCTGAAGATTGTCTGCGTTGGTTTATTTAATATCCATATTTTAATTCTATATTATGTCTCTAAAAGACAAGATAAAGGAGCTAATTTTATTTTAATGAGGTAATGCAGCTTCTAACTCGTTGCTGATTCTCGTGCATCGAGCTCTATTCACTGTCCAGAAACTCAACTAATGAACAGCCAACTCTATTTTTGTCCTGCTCCACCACTGAACATACTGTAACTGACTGTCAAAACTCTGATAGCAGTTGTTCGCCAACACTACCAACCCAACAGCACAGTGGCACACTTCACCACAGCTTCTCTTCAAACCACAAATTAATTTATCTGGGATTGACAGCTTCTTTCCTAATCCTTGTCTTTTCCTCATGTATTATTTTGACTGTAAGGCTCATAATTATAGGCTCTTTTGCGCTGTCAGCTTGTGGAGGAGAATTCATATCTGTTATTGTTGAACTTGTCCTCACTTGGCAGTTTTTCAGCATGAGAAATTAAAGCCAAGCTGTGCATTAAAATGTTTACTGAATTTCTGAATGTTTTACGGCCGAGCTTATTCACACCGCTAACCGCTGCAAAAATACACATGTTGCTGTACGCCATGCACTGAAAGTAGCATCTTGCATGAGCATAATTGTGAAAAATGAACTTTTATTGGTGCTCAGCTACTGAATTTAGAGCCATTTGCATAACAAACATCTGCAGATCAGAGTTGGGACGACCTAATCTGGAAAGTAATGGTATGCATCTGATGCTAGCTAGCTGCTCTGGTGCTCTGTCATTTTGCTGTCAGTCAGCTTGTGGCTCTTTTGCGCTGTCAGCTTGTGGAGTAGAATCCATATCTGTTATTGTTAAACTTGTCCTCACTTGGCAGTTTTTCTGCATGAGAAATTACAACCAAGCTGTGCATTAAACTGTTTACTGAATTTCTGAATGTTTCAAGGCCGAGCTTATATGCACAAATCTGCATAAATACACATGTTGCTGTACGCCATGCACTAAGAGAGTAGGACCTTGCATGAGGCTATGAAAAAGCACATGAAAATGTCACTTTTATTGATGATCAGCAACTGACTCTAGAGCAATTTGCATAACATACAGCTGTAGACTGAGAGCTAGGACGACCTAGTCTGGGAGGTTATGGTTAGCATCTGATGCTAGCCAGCAGCTGTGGCTGTTCCTCAGTGAGGTTTAGCTTTAGCTGTGTGTTCATGACAGCTGTATAAAATAAAAACAAAAAAAAGTCAAGACTTCCTTATATCACTTGTAATGTTTCAATTTTTTAACTATAAAGGACTCTTTTTTTTAAACTTTGTTCTGAGTCCAGTTTCTCAGCAAACATAACCTATTTAAAGCATGTCTTATATGGCTGGTATAAACACAACCGTAACATTAATGAACCTCCCAAATATTGGAACCTGATGGCAAAATGTACTTTTTTTGGCAAATAAAGTTTTCTTTTCAAAGGCTATGGAATTATAAATTTGAAATTCTACTACTTTTTAAAAATATGTTGGGTTTAACTTTCCAAAAAACCAAAGCAAGCATATTTTCAAAGAGTGTGCATTTGAATTTAACACATTAATAAAAGATGTTGAACATGATGAAACACTATGAAAACACTCGTAACACACATTTTTTAAAAAAAAACTCTGATAAATATAAATCCTTTCCTCTAAAAATACTCCAAAAGCAAAAAAACTACTAAAACTAAAGCCGTGATACTTAGATTTTTTTCTAACGTTCAAAGAGTGGCTAACGTCCCCACACCAGCGCAGCGGGATGGAAAGAATTGTTTTAGTGTCCAACTGCTTAAAATAGAGTTGTCTGCCAGCAACAACGAGCCACATGGGCCGGGGCCAAAACTGGAACGTCTGAGCTATCACTTGGGGTG